>CM042687.1:340446380-341916118 GCA_023614405.1 Avena insularis
CAACAGTCACGATCTCGGGGTGCATGTCTGCACATGCACCACGCTCCCGCTGATCACTTGCGTGTATGCCATATCCGGGCAGAACAATTTATTGACTTCCATATCCTCTCGGGTCGCCTCGTACGCTCCGGAGTCCCCTGCCTCCACCAGCTTAGAAGCCCTCCCCGCCACCATAGTTCACCTCGTCGCCGCCGGAGATGGCCGTCCAATGGCGGATGACGCCGGCATAGAATCTCCGTTGTTTTTCTCCTTCATCCTCCTTAATAGTTTTTCCTTTTCCAGCTCACAAGTGTTTCTTCGATCTAATTCGTCGTTGTCGTGCATCTGGTCGTGCCTTGGATCTGGCAAGTTGGTTGCGCTAGATTGGAAGTGCATCGAGTCACTAGCATGGAGAGCGTCCAAAATCACCGGCCGACACTTGGGATCTGACCCAATCATCCATGCATCAGTCAGAGAATCCTTCGCATGAAGAGGATCCATTTTGTGTCTGCTCCACCTGCCCAATCAGAAGGGCACCTAGCCTGAAGTATATGCTGCTACTAGCGCGTAGCAGGCTATGGTCCTACGCTATCAAGCATGTCCAAACCAGCCTGAGACATGACGTTAGCGATGTGATTGATGTGTGCCTAGGCGACACAAAATATATCCTTCCATCAGCACCATCGACACGTCGACCACGAAAAGTGTATTCCCGCGCTTGAAATGCTAAAGAAATATCTCCATGGATCAAGTCAAGTTTGGCATTAAGTGCTGGTAAAAATGGGAAATAAAGATGTTAGGTTATTAAAGAGCCTTTGGTCGCTATAGTTTTGGTCACATGGGAATGTCCATATCAAGACCATGCACACGAGCAGTTGGATCTAGGAGTGCACAATGCAAGAGGAGAAGATGCTGCTTCACAATCCATCGTGTGAATATGGCTTTGCTAGCGTGACTATGTCTATGTCAAACCAGTGTCCGCCACCGATTGCGAGCCTGACGATTCCTATATTGCAATATACAGTTGTGAGCTGGTGATTTCTTTGGCAGGACATTGTTCTTTTTTACTTGTTCTTTTTCATTTATCTTATAATTGTGTGCATCTGTGATGTCAAGACTAGTTTTCCATGTTGTTACAGAGGATGAGTGTAATTGGCATCGTTCTGATATTTTTTTTTGACATTGTATCATTCTGATATTAATATATTTCCATTATAAAAAAACTAGCCGTTTACAAGATGAATCCGGGTCGGTTTGGGACTCTGAGATATGCGTGCCTCTGATGGGCCTCATGGTGTATGTCAAGAAGAGTCCACTTGGGCTTCCGAGTTTGGCCCACTATTTTCCGTAGGCGATCCTAGGCAGGCCATGGGCTACATCCGATCCACCGACTCGTTTACTTGGCCTACCCCGTTGGGCATACCCTTGTCAATCGCGGCCTCCAAAGTTGCATTGTGTCTAGCGCTCCTCGGATGTCCTAATCCACATGGAGCCTTGCGGGTGCACCGGGCACAAGCCACGTAGGAGCAGGCCAACCCCGGCAGTGGAATAGATGAACCCTATCTGGCACCTTTTCAGTTCTTACATTTCATTTCTCCTTTCCTATTTATCCTATTTACCTCCCCATCCCACGCCATTGTTGCTGGGCACCCCATTCTCCCAACCCACACCATCACCAATGGAGGCATCGAAGGCAAAGGGACTCACCAAGGGCTAAAGGGGACCTTTGTCAAGCCTCACAACAAGACGATGCCGAAGGTTAAGACAATGGGGATGACATAATTTGTGTGGGCGGCTGACTGCATCTGTATGAGGTATGCCATGGAGGAACACAATGGGTGGTGCCATGCCATCAAGAAGAAGGTGACCATGGCGACAGTGAACCTTGTGGAAACCCAAGGGCTCAAAATGGGCACTATCACTGCCGGGGTCGACGGAAGTCAAGGGAGCACCACATCATCTTTCTATTAGAGGAATGGGTGGCCATCGACCCCGGGATACTTTCCAAGAAGGCGTAGTCGCAACCCTCCACCCTCCCCCGCGTACATTAAGAGGGCGAATGGTGGTTTCAACTTGAACTAGGTGTTTCCCCGATCATCACCGATATCACGATGGTGTGTATGGTATCACCATCGACCTTAAAGATACATATGAGGGTTTGTTGGTGGACTATTAGGCCCAAAGGTACCATGCTGCTCGTAAGTTCACATGCCGCAGCTTGTCCGGCGCTCCCGGCCCAGACACTTACCACGTGTTCGGCAGAATGTAACCTGCTGGCCCGGGCATCAACGTGGTATGTGAACACCAAAATTTTATTTTTTGTGCATACAATGACCTGTAGCCTTACGTAGACCTTGTTTTTACGTGGATAGATAGAACATGGGGTCTCTTCCATGAACGGTATGATCAATGAGTCCGCCGGCACCACACAACATGCATTTGAAGAAGACGAAGAGGAAAAGGGAGAGGGAGATGAAGAGAACAAGGAGGATCATGGAAAATATGAGGAGGGGAAGAAAGTAAAGGACAAGCCGAGTGTAGGGTTACGAGGACCCTTGTGGACAGACTTGGAGGATAAATGCTTATGTGACTCTTGAGTGGTTGTGTTGCTTGATCCCATCACCAGTACCAATCAAACTAGTGGTGCCTATTGGAAGAGAATCAAAATTGAATTTGGTGGAAGCAAGATTTCAACCACGAGTGCGCCATTATCCACATGAAGAGGGGACAAAAGTCTATATCAACAACACTCGGTGAACTAATTCGGTGGTTTCTTGATAATAGTTGCACAAGACCAGAGAGCGGCATGAACATGGTAGATCAAGTAAGTGCTAAAATTGACATCGGGTATAAATTGACCTCGCCTTTTTGCACATTTTTCTCAATTGGTAAAGGCGCTAGAAGTATATAAAGTGTGAAACAAGGAGAAGCCATTCAAGTTGATGCATTTCTACATGAAGCTCAAAAATCTCGAGAAATGGAAGGTCGTGCTGAAGCAAATCAAGAAGGGTGTCCATGGTAGCATCATTGATATTGATGTGCCCTCAACGGCCTCAAAGGTATGCCCCCATTGGCAACAAGAAGGAAAAGGAAGACATTTCTATGGCGGCATCATCAGAGAGGGTGCAATCGTCCGTCGACACGTCCCTCGTCGTGGTATCATCGAGCTCGACCTTAAGGAGGCAAGAGGTTGATGCAAGGTGGACCGTTATAATGGATAAGAAAGTCAATAAGACTGAGCTTGAGATGAGGAAAGTTGTGGTGAAGAAAAGAAAAGAAGACTTAACTTTCTTGATGATTGACATGTAAAACGATGGACGAGGAGGTGAAGGGAGCGCATTTGATGATTCACACTACCATTCTGCAATAAATGGGCATCCGGCAAGCACCGACAATAGCGACTCCAACACCACCGGTGACAAAAGATTTTCATGATGCATTATGTATTGTAATATGCAGCCATACTACTAAATTGCTCGATATTTTAAATTATGATCGAGAATTTTTGTGTTTTGATTCCAAAATGCTAAAAAGTGGTGGACAAAACCTACTTAGAGGATCCTATGCTGACGTAGCTGGGCATTAGTGATACGTCAGAAACGTATCTATAATTTTTGATGCTCCATGCTTGTTTACTGTCTACTTTGCTTTGCTTTGTCTACACTTTGAGGTGTTTTTATATCTTTTCTGGAACTAACCTATTAAAAAGTTGCCACAGTGCCAGTTGCATATTTTCTTCTGTTTTTGGTTCCAGAAAGGCAGAAAATCAATATTCTCGGAATTGGACGGGACAAAGCCAAAGTCAATATTTTACCGTGGGAGACACGAAGTCCAGAGGAGAGACGGAGAGGCGAGCCAGGGCCGCCACACCCCTAGGCCCAGGTGGGCCCACCCCATGCCTGGGCAGGGTGTGGGCCCTCTAGCCGCCTCCCAGCCTCGCCTCTTCACCTATAAGAAGCCCCCGATGCAGAAACCCTAGAACCCGATCAAAACTCCACGAAACCTTCTGTAGCCGCCACCACCATTGTCCCTAGATCGGGGGGGGGGATCTAAAGTTCTACCCAGCACCCTACCGGAGGAGAGATCATCCCGGAGGCCTTCTTCTCCGGTATGAAGCGTGAGTAGTTCCACCTTGGACTACGGGTCTATACAGTAGCTAGATGGTTGTATCTCCTCCTTGTGCTTTCATGTATAAATCTTGTGAGCTCCGTTCATGATCAAGATCTAATATATTTGTAATCATGCATGTTGTGTTTGCGGGGATTCGATGGATATTGATATTACTATGTCAGATTGATTAGTGGTTTTGTCTTATTGATACTATCATGTCTGTGTTGTTTGTGATCTTGCATGCTCTTTGTTGTTAGTAGCTATCTTGGACAAGTAGTTGCTAGTGACTTCAAGAGGGGGTATTTATGCTCGATAGTGGGTTCATGCCTCTAGTTTCCAAGGGAAGTGACGGAAATCTCTTCGGCTGTAGATGTGATGTTGCCACTAGGGAGAAAACAACAGTCTCTTGTTCATGGAACATGTGGATTGTTTACCTTACACACTTTGCTTAAAGCAGTTGTTTGTTGCTTGCAACTTAATACTGGAGGGGGTTCGGATGATAACCTGAAGATGGACTTCTAGTCATAGATGTAGTTGGATGGCGGTCTATGTATATTGTTGTATTGCCCAATCGAATCTCATAGGATCTTTTTGTCTGGTATTGTATTGTTATGCGTTGATATGTTCCTGTCAATTGCCCTGCTGTAATTTTTTTACCCTTCATGCCATGTTTTTTATCTAAGGAGAGCACCTATAGTGAACTATGGACCCCGGTCCAATCTTTACCATTGATACATCCTCCACTGTTACCTGTTTACTTGCTGCAAACTATTACCTTCCACACCATACGTTTAATCCTTTGTTACAGCAACCGGTGAGATTGAAAACCTCACTGTTCGTTGGGGCAAAGTCTTGAGTTTGTGTTGTGCAGGTTTCCACGTTGCTTGCAACACCGTTGAGACGTTTGCTTCCTCCTACTGGTTCGATAACCTTGGTTTCTTATTGAGAGAAAACTTGTTGATGTGCTGCTTCACACCTTGCTCTTGGGGTTTCCCGACGAAGTTCTCAACATCAACACAGCACCATCAATTAGTGGCAACACACACCACCATACTATCCATTCGATTATGTTGTCGGACCAATTGCTAAATATGTCAGATTGATTAGTGGTTTTGTCTTATTGAGGGAAAAAATTTCTAAGTCATTTCAGTCCCACCAATTTGATCGGCGTCACCAAGTTGTTTGTTTTTTCAACCTAGAGGATCTCAAATCATTCTCAAATGCTCTAGGATATTGCAGTCTAGCCCACCAGAATAGGGTCACCTACCTATTTTTTGGGCCAAAACGGCTAAGTCATTTTAGTCTAGCCAACTCAACTGGCGATTCATGGGATTGAGTCTGATCAGCTCAAATATCATCATTCCAGGGGCCATAACTAGCAATAAGTTTTCTCAGTGGCCAAATGTACGAAAAAATGAGCCAAAAGGGTTATTTAGGAAAAAGATGTCTCAATCTCCTGTCCGCTTTCTGAGTTGTTCTGCCGATATGGACTCCTAGCAGAGAGGTGGACAAGGGAAGAGAAGGGCAATGACACGCCATTTTGTCCTGTCTCAGGGCATCTCCGACAGCAGCCCTTAAATAAACCGCCCCATGTCCAATCCTATCCATACTGACCGAGGAGACAACTGAATGGCAACTCGCAAACATAGCACACGCCCCGGAACGGTCCGTTTTGGCGCATCTTTGGCACAATTTTGGGTCGGGTTTGTGGTGGGATGAACAACCATTCGTCCGAGTGTGTCCTCACCTTGTCCCACCGAGGCCCACCAATCTGCCGCACATCTCCGTCTCCTTCCTTCTCCATAGTTCGACACCCTCCTCCCACACTTGCGTCGCCGCTGCGCTTCCACCCACACCAGATTGGCCACTTCCAGGACCCGTTTATCTTGATGGTACTGGACGCTGTCTAGTCTTAGTGACATCGTATTTTGGCCCTATGTATTGGTGCCGAAATACCCAATGCGGTGCACTCATCATCGGCCACGACCTTTCTTGCTCGATCGGTGCCATTTCCTAGATCTAGTCATGCCATTTCTCTGGAATCTCAAGC
Source organism: Avena insularis (assembly GCA_023614405.1). Classification (NCBI taxonomy): domain Eukaryota; kingdom Viridiplantae; phylum Streptophyta; class Magnoliopsida; order Poales; family Poaceae; genus Avena; species Avena insularis. The sequence continues at coordinate 340,452,520 of CM042687.1, forward strand.
AGCCATTTGTGGTACGAGAACCAGCCAGGACATGAAGGTCTTGCCGACCAGGACCTCGAACTCAGCCTTTTTTGCGTCCGTAGATGACCTGTTCGACCATTTGCCCGGTCAGTATAGACCAGGGTCGATAGTTCATATGGGTATTAATTCAAGACTTTCATTAAGTCATCACCTAACCCATCCGAAAATGACAATGACATTTAGATGTCCGCAACTATGCTCAGCCATGAATACAATGAGACCATGCTGCCCAAGTACCGTGGCTCAGTAAAGCTCCACGTAGTCGCACTAGACCGTAACTAAGATGTCGGCTGACATGGTTATACCCTACGGGTACGTAACTTCAGCATACCTAGTCCAGCCCAAGGAAGGCCCACGGCAAATATACACCGGCCCATGAAGATTTTCGGGTGGCCCAGGCCCATGACGCCTTCGGATCCTTGAAGAGCAAGACTAGAGTCTGAATACAACTTGTAACCTACTCGTATCGGTACCTGAGACCTAGCCTCCCCATATATAAAGGCTAGGAGGGTCCAACGAGAGGGACAGACACACAACGTACGCAATAGACCTAGATCTCTCTCTCGATACATACACACCTCCACGCCAGATCGAATCTGCGCACCTTGTAACCTTCGGTTCCGCCGTAATCAAAGAGCAGACAAGCAGGAGTAGGGTTTTCCCTCCGGGGGCCTGAACCTGGGTAAATCTCGTGTCCCCTGGTTGCTTGTCTGTTAACCGTGCCACGATCTCCAGCATCCCCATCTTCTCCAAAACCCAAGTCCATAACAATGGGCATTGACGAGATTAAACCTCGACAATTGGCGCCGTCTGTGGGAATTGGGGCTGCTGATTGTGCGGTCGTGACGGTTCCGACCCGATCGATCTACAACTCCGCGGCGACGGAGACTCACCTCCTCTTCGGCGCTTTCGACTTCACCGCCCACTCGCCGGATACCATGAAGGATTTCGAGCCCGTAGGCGACGGACTCGAAATCTTGTTCGGGAGCTTCTGCTTCCAGGTGGGACAAACTGGCACCCTCCGCCTCCCTGAGTAGGTGCCCGTGCCGTCAATCAGGCCCACTTCGTGGGCTACACACCCCGTGCTACGCACGTCACCATCAACAGATGAGTTCTACAGCGGCGGCAACTCCGATCATGCGATCCACCTTCGGATGAAGGGACCTACGGTTCAGATCCAAAGCTGTGGTAACAGCAACCAATCTGCAGCGCTATCATGCGCGCGATCATCCAAACCGACGAGAAGCGCCTAACCCGCCGCCCAACCCCAACCCAGAATGAAACGGCGAAAAGCGGTGGAAACGGCAGCACGGGAAAAGCGAGGCCACCTCATCCAACTTAGCAAGAAGGATGGGCGAAGCCGCGCCGCCGTCAGCGTAAATAGTCCTACCTCTGGACTCCCCACGTGATCTGCTAAGGGCATACCACTACCTCCTCATCGAGGAGCACAAGAAGCAAGTCAAGATGCAGGAGGCACTCGACAAACGCAAGGAAGCAGCCTCTGAGTCCAGTGCGCGACGAGCTGCGCTCTCCGCCATGCGACCCGGCTCTAGCACAAACGGAAACCAGGGAAACAAGCACCGCTCTCGGGTGGAAAACATGGACCCGAAGGAGCAGCGTGACGTGACCCGAACTCTCCACACATCATTCATGGATATGGACGCCGACGGCAACATCACCCCGAAGACGCCACAAGCTGCGATCATAGCAGCCACTGCATATCTCGCGGCTCACCCACCTCTGGAGGGGGACCCGAAAAGGGCCATGCATAGGTCCGCACTCACCGGACTAGGACTAATCGGAGCTGCGCTCCACGAAGACGCTCCTACGGAGCCGAAGAAGAAAGCTCCGGCCAGGCGCGACCGAAGCCCCACTTCCTCATCCGAAGATGAAGAGGAACACGATCTTCCTCGAAGGAAGAAGAGCTCGCACCACCATCAACGCGACTACGACGCCAGAGACAAGCTTACACAACGCAAGATCGACAAAGCACGCGCTAAACGTGCATGCTCGTCTGAATCTGAGATGGATGAAGACGAAGGAGAACTCTGCGGGGCTCGATGCTTCAGCAGATCCGTCCGGCGAACGCAGATGCCACGCAACTTCAAACTTCCTTCGGATACTCCGAAGTTCAACGGCACGCAAGATCCAAAGTCCTGGCTCAGTGACCATCTGTCATCCGTCAAGCTTCACGGAGGAAACAAAGAAACCGCCATGCAATGCCTTCATTGCGGTGACGGTAGCGCGGTCGCTTATCAGCCTATCATTAGGATCCATCCGAAGCTGGGAGGAGCTCGCTTATAGCTTCATCCGAAATTTCAAAGGCACCAGCAAGAGGCCCGCCTCAATTGAAGAATTGCGAGCCTGCACTCAGAGAACGGGTGAATCTATTCGCTCGTACATACTACGCTGGTCTATAACCAAGAACTCCGCAGCACACATCTCCGAAGAGCGGGCCATCGACGCCTTCAGGGGCGCGTCAACGCCCACTTCAAAGAGAAACTTGGGCGTGTAAAGCCCAAGACACTCGACCAGCTCATGGAAATCGCCATGTGATTGGGCGGGCGAAGATTGCATCAGCGGCGCAATCAGATGAAGAAGGGCGACTACGGCCAAGACGCGAACGCCGCAGAAGAGGAGATCGCGCGTCTCACGAGGACCGATGGAACCGACATGGTCGCAGCTACGCCGACCGCCGTAACGACAACAGCCGCAAGCGGAGGATACCGCAGCGGAAACTTCCGCGACAACGGGCGACCAACGCGATGGCAGCGCGCGCGACGCGCAGACCCTCAGCATTCGACAAACTTTGGTCCATGCACCATCCACTTCTACATCGACAAACAAGATGGCAAAAAAAGCTAGCCACATGCTCAAGGACTGCGCGAGTTCTAGAAACTCAGCGAAGTCATGATGCTGTGAGCATCAAGCTCCAATCCTGCGTTGAAACACACTGCGCGGTGAAATAGCACACGGAGCTCCTCCACCACCTATTGAAGGCCCAAATCAACGATCGCACCAGCGACAACAACGCCGGGTCGCATACCCCCACCAAAGGAGCACTAAATATGATCGGAAGGGCGCCCAACCAACGAGTGCGAAGAAAATCACCCGACAAATCAATTTGGCCGTGGCAACTCACCGCAATCCACGAGTACCTCGGCGGATCGAGTCACGCATCACATTCACTCGCGGATCACCTTGACAGATCCCTCGCCCGGTCATGCTGCCACAGTGCTGGGCGCAGGTCGGAGGCTTGAGATGAGTCGCGTCTTCATGGGCGGCGGCGGCATCAACCTAATGTTCGCAGCACTCTAGCAGCTATCACGGATCCCGCAATGCACTAGAACAATCGAGACACAACGTTCCACGGCATTGTCGAGGAAGGGCATCTCCCCGGCAAAATAGGGCTCGACGTCATCTTGGAAGCCGGACAACTTTCGGCGGAGTGCCTAGAATTGAAGTGGTTGATGGCCGTCAATACCACGCCATCACGGGACGCGTAGCATTCGCAAGGTTCTGACCGTCCCACACTACGCATACCTACTACTCAAGATGCGGGACCAAGGCGTCATCACGATCCACAGGAGCTTCACCCGATCGGACCAATGCGACGAGATTTCAACAAAATCTCCGGTCTTTCGGCATACAAGACGAGCTTGTAAGGCTCCGCGAGACGACGGACAATGGGCTACCCCCAGTCACAAAGCAGAACGCACCTGACATGTCTTTCGACTCCACCATCAACACCAAGAAGGTGCAGGTCCATCCAACGGATGCCTCCAAAACGGCGCTGATCGCCAACGACCTCAGCGCCGCATAGGAAGGCACGCTCGTCGAATTCCTCCGTGGCGGGAAATCTTCGCTGGTGTCCTGCGGACATGCCAGAGTTCGTGAATTCGCCGACACGCACTCAATGTCTTCCGGACACTAAGCATCAAGCAGTCCATCGAAGCGCCGGAGCCACGAGCCGAAGCTATCGGCAAGGAGATCAACAGATTACTCACAGCAGACTTCATCCGGGAAATCAAGGAAAGCGAGTGGCTGGCAAACACGGTGATGGTCCCGAAGAAGGACACGGACATCCTGCGGATGTGCGTGGACTTCACGTCACTAAATAAACACGCCCTAAGGACCACTTCCCTCTTCCTCGGATCGACCGGATCATCGATTCATTGCAGTGTGAGAAACTCTCCTTCCTCGACGCCTACTCAGGCTATAACCAGATTCGACTCAAGGTCTAAGATCAAGAAAGCGGCGTTCATCACACCGTTCGAGTATCTGCTACAACACAATGCCTTCCGGGCTAAAACGCGGGTGCCGCGTACCAGCGATGCATGCGAGCCTGCCTCAAGGACCAGATCGGTTGTACAGCGTCCAAGTCTATGTCGGCGACATAGTCATAAAAACCAAGGAGGCAAGAACACTTATCGGCGATCTCCGCGAGACGTTCGACAACCTCGATCGCTACAGGATCAAGCTCAATCCAAAAAGTGCGCCTTGGCGTCCCCTGGTCAGCTGCTCGGTACTTCATCTCTCAACGAGGATCGGCGAACCGAAAAAATCAAAGCTATCATGACAATGGAGAAGCGAAAAACCTCAAGGCGTCCAGCTCGCTGCAGGCGAGTACCGCACTAAGCGTGTTCATCACCGCATGGGCGAAGGCCCTACCATTTTACCAATACTGCGCCAAGATGAGACAAGTTCGAGTGGACACCAGCAGCCAACGACGCATTCGAAAGCCTCAAGCGGCTCCTCTCCACCTCGCCCGTTTTGGTCACGCCAAAAGAGCGTGAGCCCCTGTTGCTGTACATCGCAGCCACACACCAGGTGGTCAAGACAAGACAGTAGTGAACGATTCGAAGAAAGCAAGACCCACGGGTACAACGCCTAATTTACTACCTCAGCGAGGTTCTCACTCCAACAAAACAGCGGTACCCTTTTCACGAGAAGCTGGCCTACGGCGTGTTCATGACGGCTCGACGACTGAGCCACTACTTCCAGGAGCATCATGTGATGGTCGTCAACGAGGCACCCCTAAACAGCATCCTGAATAACCTAGAGGCCACAGGACGCGTGGCCCTGTGGGGCATTGAACTATCACCCCTGGACATCATCTACGAGAAGCGACACGCCATCAAATCTCAAGTCCTTCCGGACTTCCTGGTGCACTGGATGGAGCTGCAGCTGCCTGACACCCCAGACATGTCGCAGTCCTGGACAATGCATTTTGACGGCTCCAAACGCGAAGCGGAGCGGGGCGAGTCATCTTGACCTCCCGCAAGGTGACAAGATGAAATCGTCGCCGGATGAAATTGAGCCTCCAACGAGGCCGAATACGAAGCCCTCATCCATGGCATGAAGATGGCAAAAATATGCGGCGCAACGCGCCTGGTCATCTACGGTGACTCCAACCTTGTCGTCCAGCAGACGATGAATGAGTGTGACGCACACGCCGAAAACATGATCGCGTACCGCGCGCTATACAACGCACTCGAAGGAGAATTCGACGGCTGCGAACTTCGGCATGTTGGAAGAGAGAGCAACGAGGAGGCCGATAGACTCGCCAACATTGGCTCCACATGTGCAAAGGTACCACCAGGTGTGTTCCTCGAACAGATCTGCGTGCCATCCATCAAGCGGAAATTCTCCAAGGGATCACCCGAAGAAGCAGAACATCCGGGGGCTACGCTACCCGAAGGTCATGAAGGACCCGAAAAGTTGGATACCGAAGTCGCCATGGTCAACCTGATGCAGGCCATGGCAGTCGAAGAAACTTGGACACGTCCATACCTCCAGTTCCTGCTAAACGGAGAATTGCCAGACAGCCCGACAGATGCCCGGCGCGTATCTCGTCGGTCAAAAGCCTTCACCATCATCAACGGCGAGCTGTACAAACGCAGCATTACGGGCGTACTACAACGGTGTGTCACCATCAACGACGGCAAAGCCATACTCCAAGATATCCACGAGGGCATCTGCGGCCACCACGCAGGTAGCCGCTCCCTTGTCGCCAAAGCTCTGCGAGCAGGATTCTACTGGCCAACGGTCATGAGCGACGCGAAAGACATCGTCCGAAGATGCAACGGGTGCCAACGGTTCGCCGACAAACCACACGCACCTGGGTCCGAACTTCGAACCATACCCATAGCCTGGCCTTTTGCCCAATGGGGCCTCGACATGATCGGCAAACTGCCAAAATCTTCAAAAGGAGAACACGTCTTCCTCCTGGTCACAGTCGACAAATTCACCAAGTGGATCGAAGCCATGCCAGTCACCAACCAGAAGGGCAAAACCGCCGTCAAGTTCTTCGAATCCATTGTCTACCGGTTTGGCATACCGCACAGCATCATCACCGACAACGGATCAAACTTCATCTCCGAAGAATTCCAGGACTTCTGCGAAGGCCTCGGGATCAACATCACGTATGCCTCAGTGGCACACCCGCAAACAAACGGGCAAGTGGAAAAGGCCAACGGCCTAATCGGCGCCGGCATCAAGAAGCGCCTCATGAGCTCACTCGAGCACAAAGCTGGAAACTGGACGAAAGAGCTACCGTCTGTCCTGTGGAGCTTACGGACTACGCCAAACAACTCCACCGGCTACACACCGTTCTTCATGGTGCACGGAGCTGAGGCTGTACTACCAGCCGAAGTACGCCACCAGGCTCCACGAGTCGTCGCTTACAGCAAAGCCGAATCCACGGCTGCACTCGAAGATGCCGTCGACACACTCGACGAAGCACGGGATATAGCAGCAGCTAGATCAGCGGTGTACCAACAAAGTCTCCGCAACTACCACAGCCACGGCTTGCCAAGGTCCTTCGTCGAAGGAGATCTCGTCTTGCGACTTAAGCAAAAGCGACCGAATAAACTCGAGTCACCATGGTAAGGACCCTATGCCATCACCGAAGTCATCCCAGGTGGCGCCTATCGCCTCAAGCACGTGGAGTCTGGAGTCGCACACTCCAACCCATGGAACATCTCGCACATGCGACGATTCTACCCATAGCAATGCACCCCCTTTTACCTTCAATAAGGTTTTCAGCCAAGGCTACTCAGCCGAATCATGTACCTCCTCCATCACGATATAAATAAAGCTAAGTACCTCGCCCCTAACCCTCGGTTGACTATTTTCTGCAACTTTACTACATGCTACATACGCATTTGGGGGCTCCCCCCACCTCACGATTTCATCGACTGAGGACAAAACGTGTACACCTGAGTAGCTGACCACGTCAGGCAAACGAAAAGGACACGTACTACATCAAAGCACTGCGTGCTCGCAAACAAGCGAACCTTTACAACAAAGGGCACATACACGCCCAGCCGCAATATACAAATTTTACATCTATCTGTTTATTTTCAGGTCCTACCTATTCTGAAGAATAACTTGAGCACGCTGCTCAAACAAATCTACAATCTGTTCGGCATACTGCCTCACAGCTGCGTAATGCGGACGCATATTCCACTCGCCACCATCTGGTCGCGGAGGTGGCCCAGTCGCCACAGCAGCCAAATCTACACCAGGACAGCGCACCCTCACAAGAGACAAGGCAGCCTTCACCCCTGCGACGAGCTGCTGCCGCACCAGCTCCTTGACATTGCTGGCACTCCGAAACTTTGTCAGAAGACCCGCAAGGGTCGTTGGCACAGCATCCAACGGAAACATGACGTGCAGCACCGAGGAAAGCGATGTCTGCACCTGGCGGAGCACCCGCGAAACCTGGTAGACACGATCCTGCACCGTCGCCAGAACTATGACGCGATCACGATCCATCCAGAAGAAGCCGCCGGCCTCCATGTCCTGTTGAGTCAAGCAATTGACTCGAATAGCAATACGCTCCTTTTCTTCCCTTGGAGCAAGATTGGCACCTACGACAACCGCACAAAACAAGAGTAAGGCCAGCAGGCTCACCCGAAGAACTGAACTACAGCCCGAAAGAAGGATCAACTTACATTGCAGCTGCTCGGACAACCGACCCAGCTCCGCCATCAAATACTCCTCTCTGGCTGCACCACGGTCTGCTTTGGATTTCCAAACGTCAGCACGACCGCGTAACCCAAGCAAATCTCTCACCAAGCTACGCACGCGATCTCGAAGAAAAACGAGCTGCAAGGAATCATCCAATGATGCTCGCAAGGGCCTTTCGGATGAAGTGTCAACCGGGTCAGCACCCGAAGGAACCTATAGCAGCAGAAAAAAGAAGGCACACAGACATTCAGCCAAGGATGCTTAACTCGGAGGAATTCATTAAATAAGGCCACTGCATGGCACAAGGATGGTGCTACAAAAGATATTTACAACAAAAATAGACTACAAGCTACCCTACGTCTACTACGCCTACGGCGAAGGGCACTGAGTCGCCTCAGAACCAGACTGCCTAGCTTTGGCCTCGCCCTGCTGCCGCAATGCATACTCAGACAGCAAGTCAATGAGCTTGGGCCCATATCGTCTGCAGCGAGCGGAGTAGGCGGCGAAGGCTACCTCGGATCCATCCGCAGCCGTCGGCATCCGAGAAGTAATCTAGGGCAGGTCCAGCTCCGCCCCAGCCGCCATGGCCATCGCCAGCCCGACGGACGCGCCGATGCCCTTCTGCTTGCGCTTATACGCTGCAGGCGCTTCGGCTGTCAGTGCCTCTGCCAAAGCATACACATCTTCAAGGGATGCGCCCTTCGGGAAGAGCTCCTGGTAGAAGCGACCAAGGACCTCTTTCGCCTTGGCAAGGGAATGGACGACGGTGCTGCAGTGGTCTTCGACCGCTACAATGGCATCATCTAGAGCACTCCCGTGCTCCAGAGCACCGCGGTCGAACTCGATGCCTGCGGCATCTAAGAAAAAAAAAGAAGACAACATGAAGAAAGGCAACATAGAAGACGATCCGTAGAAAAAAGAGCAAGTACAAAAGCTAACGCTCACCCGAAATAGCCTTGGCAGCAGCCATGAGCTTCTCCGCCACCCCTTTTTCACGAGCAGCCGCAACGGTGGCCAGCTGCTCCTCACGATCTGCGGCTTCCTGCTGCAGACGCTCTTTCGCTTCGGCTGCCTTCGTCAGCTCCAGCTCAAGGCGCTCCCTCGCCTGGCCAAATCAGCCTTCGGCCAAGGCTCTTCTTCAGAGCATCTACCTCACGGAGAGAGTCGTTATGCTCCTCTGCATTTACAACAAGCAAGTGTCAAAGAACAAGACCAGGATAAGCAAGCGAAGTACTACAGGGTAGACGAATACCTTGAAGCTGACGCAGTTTCGCCTCCAGCGCCAGGCGTTCCTCCACCAGCCGCTTGGCTTCTTGGACAAAAGGCTGCAGCAACAGGCAATAGTAGTAAGAGCAGGACTTGGGGGCTACGCCCAACACAAAGAAGCATAAACAACATCAGCATACGAAGACACTCGGGGGCTCCCCCCGTAACATCAAGCAGGAAAACTTACGTGCTCCAAAGGCGAACCCGCAGGCTCGCCTGTGAAATTCTGAGGCGCAACCACCAGCCTCTCCTGCACAGGAGGAACTGGCGCAGCATCACCCAAAGTCGCCACCGTCTGAGGAGGAGGCGACGCAATGTTCGACTCCCCCATCATCTCCCCCGCACCATCACTGGAGCCGTCGGAGGATTGCATCTGAAGCCAATCAGCACAGGTGCAAACATCATAAAAAGAAAAGGACAACAGTACAACAAGAACAACTTACGAGCCCAACGCGCTCAGGTCGAAGATAGGAGAAGCCCTTCGGGCCCTCTTCTCCTCCTTCTTTTCTTCCTTCTTCTCCTCTTTCTTTTCTTCCTTCTTCCGCTTTGCCGGCGGGTGCGGCGCAACAGCCCGCACAGGAATGGCAGGAAGGGGAGAGGAAGAACCCCCCTGAACATCATCATGACGCTCAAGGCCCAGAGGATTTCTGGGAGTCGGAGGAGTCGAAGCATCTGACGACTAGCTAGAGCTCCGCGATCGTTCGCGCGAATGATCCTCACTCGATTCGTCGGCATCCTCCGCTGGGGATCGCGCTGACGGTAGCTCGGACACGGAGTCCACCACTTCATTATCCGGGGCATTCGGATACCTCTCGGGCAACGGTGGTGCCATACCCGGCACTTTGAAGCTCTGCAAAAGGAAAAGGAACTTTGTTAGCAAACAAAGGAAAAAGTGCACAGCTGACAAAAACAAAAGGGAAGCACTACGTGCGCAAATCTACACCTTCGGTATGGCCAATGTCGAAGAAAAGGGAGGAGTCAGCGACTTCTCTGGGAGTCCCTCGTCGGCCTTGAACTTCAACAGCACGCGAAGAGCCTTGTCAAGTTCCACCTCGGAGATTTTCTCACTCGAAACCCTCATCGGATCACGGCGCCCAGAGTAAAGAAACATCGGATGCGCCCTCGCTTGGAGAGGCTGCACCCGACGCTCAAGAAACGTTCGGATGATGTCGACACCGTTCACCTCCTTCTCAGGAATCAGTTGGAGCTCCTCCACCTGACGGTACAGGGCCTCTATCTCCGCCACCTCACCATCCAATATTTGGTTTTTCCAGGATCTTTTCTTCTCAATCAACTGGGAGGGGTCAAAAGGAACGAGACCAAAATCTTGCCCAGGCAGTACGGAGTCACGGATGTAAAACCATTTCCTCCGCCAGTACTGGACAGATTCGGACATGGAAAAGGAAAAGAATTGCATATTGGGACTAAGGGAGATGATGAAACCCCCAATGGGATACACACCATCCGAACCAGACTGCCTCTTCACGGAATAAAGCTTCCGGAAGAGGCCAAAGTGCGGCTCAATGCCAAGCCAACACTCGCAAAGCGTGATAAAACACGCAATGTGGAGAAGGGAGTTGGGAGACAGATGATGGAGTTGAACCCCATAGAAAGAGCGATCCACGAAGGAAGTCATGGACTGGATAAAACCACGCAAAAGCGAGGCGAACATAACCCGGTACCCAGATGGGGGACGGGGGATTACCTCATTGCCGGGGAGTCTCACGGCCGTCGTGTCTTGCGGGATCAGGCCCCCCTCGCGAAGCTTGCGGAGATCGCTCTCCCGCGTCTCTGATCGCCGCCAGCCACCATCGATGACACGAGCAGCGGCGGCGCCCTTCTTGCCTCCGGCGGCGCTGGTCCCAACTGCAGATGAGGACTTCTTTGATTTCCCCATGGCGCTACGGCGGTGGTGGCGTTACCCACGAAGAAAGACAAAGGAAATGTGCAGGAAACTCTCCGCGCGCAGCAAAAATCGCTCAAAGGACAAGGAAGCAATGAACAGATGAACTGCTGCGGTGAAAAACAAACCACGATTTCACCATGGATTATAACAGCGAAGACGACGCACGCTGGCCGTCCATCGAGAAGACCTAACGCCAACGGTAGATCTGGCCGTACAGGTGTCAGTATCACAACAAACCGTCTCTACCACGCCGTCCACTACGCGCGGAAATCGAGGAGACGCCGTAATCATCTCCACGCCGCGCGTGACCGGTCAATTCAAAGTCAGCAAGTGGGACCCACGCTTCGTCCAGTCAAGTCATCTCTGGCGTAGCAGACGCTTGAGGTCATCGATCGTCAGCACTGACGTCATCAAAAGCTATACTAGCACCAACTTAGGCTCCACAGCTAAGAGTACTCACTCGAATCTACGATTCGACTAAATACTCGGGGGCTACTCCTATCAGGAGCGCTGGCCGCGCACCCGAAAGACAAATGAAGACAAAGCACTTCTCCGAGCCCTACGTCGAGTCTGCGACTCCATTATGGACTCGGGGGCTACTCCCATAGGGAGGAAGGATTTAAGCATCCGAAAATTTTCGAGTTCTACGGACTAAACAACTGAGCAATGCTTGCACTAAAGTCTCCGCTCGAGTCTACGACTCGAACAGACACTTGGGGGCTACTCCCATAGGGAGCGCTGGTCGCGCACCCTATGAACTCTTCGACTGCGATCCTTCGGATCAGCATGCAAACTTTTTCGGCAACTCTGCCCTAATTAACGCTAAGTGAGCAACGACCTCCTTGGCCACCCGAAACACCCCCGCGGTGATAAACATTCGGATGATGCGTCTGCGACGCAAAGATAAGACCTACAGATATCATCTGATGCCCTGGCAACGCACACGACTGCGCTCTGCTAGTCAAAATCCGTGCCAGCAGGTGCGATGAAAAATCCCGACGGACGCGTTGGGTACAACAATTAAAATCACTGGAATTCCACTCCTGTAAGTCCTCCGCGGCCTGAGTTGAATTACGCCAGCATATGTTCCGGGTTCGAGTCGAGGGACTCGCACCTGAAGAAGATCGTGTTGTTTTGTCCTAAGACGATTAACTGACCCTGATCCGTCGGGTGAGTCAGGCACACGCATCAACAATCCCTACACATTCTCTTGAAAGACAGAGCTACACCCGAAAGATTGAAGAGTCCTCAGCCGAATCTACGATTCGATTGATCACTCGGGGGCTACTGACATGGTTATACCCTACGGGTACGTAACTTCAGCATACCTAGTCCAGCCCAAGGAAGGCCCACGGCAATTATACGCCGGCCCATGAAGATTTTCGGGTGGCCCAGGCCCATGACGCCTTCGGATCCTTGAAGAGCAAGACTAGAGTCTGAATACAACTTGTAACCTACTCGTATCGGTACCTGAGACCTAGCCTCCCCATATATAAAGGCTAGGAGGGTCCAACGAGAGGGACAGACACACAACGTACGCAATAGACCTAGATCTCTCTCTCGACACATACACACCTTCACGCCAGATCGAATCTGTGCACCTTGTAACCTTCGGTTCCGCCGTAATCAAAGAGCAGACAAGCAGGAGTAGGATTTTCCCTCCGGGGGCCTGAACCTGGGTAAATCCCGTGTCCCCTGGTTGCTTGTCTGTTAACCGTGCCACGATCTCCAGCATCCCCATCTTCTCCAAAACCCAAGTCCATAACAATGGGCATTGACGAGATTAAACCTCGACATCGGCCACGAGCAATTGTATCGGGACTACTTCCATTGCACCAACACATTGTATGATACGACTATTTTCTGGTGATGATTTTAAATGTCAAGGAAGATCTTCATGCGCCTTCTTTATGGAGTGAGGTCTCATGATGACTACTTAACATTGATGAAAGATGCCACTGTTAAGCTCGGCTTCACTTCTTATCAGGAATATACTGCGGCTATCTGCATGCTTGTTTACGGTGTAGCCGCTGATCTTATCGACGAGTATGTGCACGAGCGAGTCTACCTGCCTAGAGTTAATGTACAAGTTCCGCGAAGCAGTGGTGGAGGTATTTGGTGGAGAATTCTTCAGACCACCAAATGCTACCGACACTGAATGAATGTTGGCGTTCAATGAGGTCAGATGGTTTCAAGTATGATTAGAAGCTCTAGAAGTGCAAGAACTTTCCATTTTCACTACAAGACAGACAGCGGGTCCTGCCAGAAATAACTATTTCGAAAAACGTGCATATGCGGCGCTATTTTTCTCATGGCACATCGTAATCTCCCAAGATAGCGCTAGCGTGGCATCACACTTGATGTGATTATAAAAAACAACATAACTTTAGTGTCGATGCGGCACACTTTTCTACCATGATTGGTACACAAGCAGCACAAAAGTTAATGACAACAATCGTTAATAAATCTTTTTTCTCAAAAACAAATAAATAATAACTTCCATAAAATTTAAGATATAAAATTCAAAACAAAAAGACTCTTATGAAAATTCCAAATTTTGTGTATTTACAAGATCCGGGTTACAAGATCTCCGTGATACAAATAACCTGCTACCGATATGCACGGCTTCATCCGAGCGGATCTAGAATCTGGCCTCCTCACAGCATATCTAGCAGCCGACCTCATCTGAGCAGATCTACCAATCGGTTTTATCGCAGCGGATGTAGTAGCCAGCCTCATCCGAGCGGATCAGTAGCCAACCTCTTCGCAGCGGATATGAAAGAGCAATAAAATCGATTAACAAAGAGATATCAAGACAAACAAAACATTTAGAAGGGATGAAGAAGGGACTTGTAGAATGATAACATCGGTAGAAGCCTCTGACACAGAATGAGCATATCGAGCGGCACGGTATCGCCTGACGCCAACCTACAACACTTTTTCTTAGTCACTACTTTCGGGAACAGATGATGGAATCTTTGGGATTAGTATTACACACCAGCAGGGAGATATGGGATCTTGAGTTAGTAATCAACTCTAGTGGATACTGGAGAGAGAGATGAGATTTGTGTTATTGCAAGATCTAGGGTTCAGAAGGGAGAGAGGGAGTGCGACTTGTGGTTAGAGGGCAAGTGTTCCATGTATTATATAGGGAAACGATGGGAGGGATAAGGTTTGCTTTATGGGCCGCTCAAGTGAGACATAACGTTGTGCCTCACTTGCTCAAAGGCCCATAGGCCATAGAGGCCCACTTTTGTGGGTATATTTGGTGAGTCTAATTAGTCGGCGACTCGGCTAATTCTCGATTATTCGTTTTCACCTAATTTCATAAAAAATCCCTAGCGCATCTTAATATTAATAAAAACAAATATTTTATTGACAAGCTTAGAATTTAGCAGTACAAGACGATTGAGCCCTAATGAGTTGGCACTAGTCACTAACACGTGCTTGACCATTCGTCCATAATTAGCGACACTTAGAATGGATGGCACAATGGTGAATGCCTCTGTTCCCCAAGCGTTGCATTAAAAAACATCACCATTACGTGCCACCTACCACAACACATACATGTGTCAATATCGTGTCTTTCACGGCGTATAAGTGGTCGTCGTGAAAAAGTGTTGCAATTGATCATATGTTAGGTAATCAACTTTTGCAGGTACTTTCCGCTTGTGAGTCCTAAAAAAGGGCCGTGTACGGGGTTTTGTAGTGTTGCCTGCTATGGCCAATATAAAGGACATGTTAGAGTCCGTTGCATCAGGTGATATCTAAATTTGACACTCATTATTTGGCATGACTGGTTACCACAATGACACATGTGTCATTCAAATGTCTCTTGTGTTTCCTAGGCTTGCAGACGACAATGCTCCCCCATCAAATTTTTGGTCAATTTCCACCCATACAAAAAGGGAAACTATCTAGATAAACGTATCTACCCTGCTTTGTCTATATTTGTAAGCCGACAGAAGAAAAATACAAGAGGTCTGCAAAAGAACAATATGCCACTAGGAAGGATGTGGAACGGGTATTTGGTACGCTCCAATCTTGTTGGGTTATTATACTGCACCCTCCTAGAACATGGAGTAAGAAAAAAAATGTGGAAGGTGGTAACTGCTTGTGTGATCATCGCCAAAGAGGAGCGTGATGAAGGCATACATGGTCAAGGTTACAAATTTCAGAAAGAATTGGTTGCACCCGAGCCTGGTCCGCCAACTTCGTTCGAGCATTTTCTCCAGGTGCATTATGAGATCCGTGATCCGGAAACTCTCAACAACCTCTAAAATGATTTGCTTGACCATACGTGGGCATTTGTGGGGGAACGGCCAGTCATCTTCCTCGATTTATCGTTTTATTTAATGTAATTTGATTGTGTAAACAACGTGCGGATCACATATTCTTTATTTTGTTGTAAACTAAGATGTTTAGTTTAAATTTTAAACTATTTTTAATATGTACAAATGTGTGATATGGCTACAATGGATGAAAATGCGAAACTGGCCACTGGTCGAACATATGGGAGGCATCGTTGGCTGCACGGACCAGAACAGAGCGGCTGTCCTCCGACCTGCAAACATATCAAATTGGTCAAAATGCTACATGCCTCGGTTTGGAGATGGTTCAGGCGAGATTCCCGGCTCTCGCTGCTACTACTGCTACTATGCCATCAAACCTTTGGTGAGGTCGGCAGGTGTGCCGTCCCCAGTCCGAGAGCAGGCGAGGTCGCATGGGCCAGTCGTCACCCGCTTCGCGGCGCCCGACCATGCGAACAGAGGAACCTTCGCGCCTCGAGTTACACCCGCAATCTAATCTATGGAAGGAACGCAGCACAAAGTACACGTGACCATCACCCGCAATCTATGTTACGTTGACGGCATCTCCACTCGCCTATCCACCCGACGCCGATCCGGACACCGAATTTAGGTCTGGACGTCGAAAATTGACACAGTCGCGTATCAGGAATCTCTTTTCGTCCGGATTTGGACCAACTTTGGTTCGGACTACCCAGGCCATACCCAGGATCCTCGGTACGTCCATGAAACGCCGTACGTAGCGAATTGGCCGAGTGGACCAGCCTGTCAGCGACAGAAGCCGAGTCGTCGTCATCCTTCCCGCCGTTTCCCTTTTCTCGCCCTTGCCGCTACACCCCTCCCGCCCTCGCCGCCGAACTCGGCCTATAAAAGGCGCACATCTCGCCGTCTCCCTTCACAACCTCTCACAACACTCGCAACTCTGGCAAACTCCGGACGCTCCCACCTCCAACAACTCCGTCAAAAAGCCATGGCTGAGAGATTTCCCGGCCGACGCAGGCTACAGCTGTGGGAAGCCCGGCTGCTCCATGAGGCGGGCTATACGGCGCCGCCGGACTGTCGTCTCCCCTTCGCCTAGCAACTCAGCGCCGGCGGGATCCCTATTTCGCTGGTGTCGGCCGACGAGGACATCGCCGAAGAGATCCAGGCGGCTATCGCCGCCATGCAAGACCCGGATCTCGCCGAGGATCCTGACAACCTGGTCTTCTAGAGGCAGTACTTCGCCGACAGACGCCTCCAGGATCTTGTACGACACGAGGGACCGCCGGGCTCGCCGCCGCCGCGTCACACTATGGCTTTTCGCCGCCGCTGGTGGAGCGTTCTAGGGCGAACTCTCGCCGCGGTCATGGAGCACATCCAGGCCGGCAACCACCCCCGCATCGGCCTGTAGATGTGGCGTTCGGCATCGACCACGACGACGGCAGCCTTTTTTAGTTAAATTCGATCTAATACGTGTGTCATTGCTCTAGTTAATGAAATCCGTCTATATTCGCCTAAATTTCGCCGAGTTTAACTGAATTTCACCGAACCTGGGACCTCGGCCTGGTAACGCAAGTGGGAATCTCGACGTTCTCATATCGAAAACGTTTCGTCCGGCCAAATTTGGTCCGGATTTTAGCTAGGTTCGCCCAAAGAGTGGGATGCTCTGACGCCTCATCGCTCAGCGGTCGGCCTATAAAAGCGGAGCCGGATGGACCCTTCTTCCCAGTCAAGTAGTAACTCCGCCAGGTAATCCACAGAGCTCTGTTCCATCGACTTTGAAAGCAGCAGGGAGAGCTAATTAAGCTCGGGATTGAAGGGGGCGATGGTGCTGAATGGGGCGTTGTTCTTGCTCTTCTGCGCGGCTGCTCGAGCTGCTGCTGCTTCTTCGGGTGGAGACGGTGAGAGCTAGCCTACTGTTTTTCGTTGCATTGAAATTTACATCGGTGTGCCATCTCTAGTTAACACTGCATGCATCCCCATTGTTCTCACCAATCTTTGGTAGCTACCGGGAAGCTAGGTAATGTGCTGCTGTTGTGACATGCAGTGTAGCATTTCCTACTATAGTATTTACTCCTTCAGTGCCTTCTTCAGTGTCAGTGCTAGCAAGATAAAAAGGATAACGGCCTCCGTTGCATTAATAAAACTACTAAAGTTCCAAAAGTAATTAGTTCCATCCGTGATAAGATGCCATGGCAATTTAGATCGGACCTGCGTGCTAACGTGGATAGGAATTAGTCAATCTGATCATGATGGATAAACACAACACTGAAATGCCTGTCATGCAAACCTCAGGCCCGCTGCTGAACGGGAACTTCGAGCACAAGCCCAACAGGTGCCAGATGAACGGCACGAGGGTGCTGGGGGCGCACGCGATCCCGTACTGGACGGTCACCGGATTCGTGGAGTACATCGAGTCCGGGACGATGCAGGGCGACATGGTCCTGGCGGTGCCGGAGGGAAAGCACGCCGTGCGGCTGGGCACCGAGTCCTCCGTCCGGCACGAGCTTCGCGTGACGCGAGGCAGGCTCTACTCCGTCACCTTCAGCGCGGCGCGCACCTGCGCCCAGTCCGAGAAGGTGAACGTGTCCATCGTCCCCGGCGACCCGCCCGGCGAGCTCCCGATCCAGACGGTGTACACCAGCAGCGGCTGGGACTCCTACTCCTGGGCGTTCCAGGCGGCGCAGGACGTGGTGTCGTTCGTCGTACACCATGGGGACGACCAGGTTGACGACCCCGCGTGTGGCCCCATCATCGACGCCGTCGCCATCAGAACACTCAACGACCCTCCTCCGGACACCTCCGGCAACATGCTGAAGAACGGGGACTTCAAGGAGGGGCCGTACATCACCCCGGGCTCCCCGTGGGGGGTCCTTGTGCCCCCGATGGACGAAGACGACGTCTCGCCGCTACCGGGGTGGATGATCATGTCGGACACCAAGGTCGTCAAGTACATCGACGCGGAGCACTTCCGGGTGCCGCACGGCACCCGCGCCGTGGAGCTGGTGGCCGGCCTGGAGGCCGCGCTGGTCCAGGAGGTGGACACCGTGCCCAGAAGCTCGTGCAGGCTGGAGTTCTCGGTTGGGGACGCCGCGAACGGGTGCGTGGCGTCGCCCATGCGCCTGCAGGTGGCCACGACGGGCGGGAGCAAGAGCGTGGATTACAGTTCGACGGGGACGGGTGGGTACGCGCGGGACGCGCTCGACTTCACGGCGGAAGGAACCCGCACACGGGTGGTGTTCTACAGCGCGGGCTACCACATGATGTCCGACGGCACCGGCACGCTCTGCGGGCCTGTCGTCGACGACGTCTTGCTCGTCTGCGTCCCACAACCGCATGCTCGCCGGTTGCTTCGATAACGCAATTTAAAAACTAACGGCCGGTCATTACCCCTCATTGGAGGTGTGTTGGAAGGTTGTTCTTTTTTTTTTTTGTGTGTGTGTGTGTGTGTGTGTGTGTGTGTGTGTTTCCTTTTCTTAGCGAGAGAGCCGTTGAGTGCAAAGTCACTGCAGCGAGAAGGTTTGAAAAACTTGTGGCGCCTCACAGGGTAGCGAGAGATGCAGAGATGTGACGGGTTTTGCTTCCCGGGCAGGCCTTGTTCGGTTAATTCCCTTCTCAAGTGTATTGGAGTGGATTGAAGTGTATTAGGGTGGATTTTTACTTATTGGGGATTTAATCCACCTCAATACCTCTTAATACACTTCGGAATTTATCAAACCGAACAAGCCCGCACAGTTTTTCTGTCCTCGTCGCATCTCCCGAGTGGACCCCACAAGCCTGAAAATATCCCCAATACACCACCCAACGAGCTCTAGGAATATACTATTGTCTATTTCTTTTGATTTTGTTTGAAACAGATCTGATTTGGTATGTCTATATGGGAACTTTCAATCATGTTTCAATGTTGTCAGATCTTTTTCCCGATTTGGTTTCACAATTCCTACCGTTTTAATATATCTCTTTTCTTTTAATTTCGTTTGAAACGGTTCTAGAATCTAACCTGAATTTTGTGAATATATGTGAAACAAGATGAAACCAATCTGAAAACACTGATATCAAAATATCGAGCTTCCTTTAATTCGTGAAACCGGTGACAAAAATTTGAAACGGATTTGAAAAAAAAATCCTCTAATTTTGTGAAACCCGTGCGAAAAAATTGAAACGTATGTGAAAAAAGTGAAACAAATGTTTCACAAATTCAATCAAGTTCCAAATGTGTTTCATTCTGGTTTCACAATTCAATCTAGTTTCATATGTTCTCAATTACAGTCATGTTTCATAAATTTAGTTATGATTCAAAATTCCAATCTGGTTCCATCAATCCGTACTAGTTTCAGTCATGTTTCATAACTTTTAGTCACATTTCATAAATTTCACAATTCCAATCTGGTTTCATAAATTTGAATTAGTTTCGGTCACGTTTCACTAGTTTCAATCATGTTTCCTAAATTTCAGCCATGTTTCATATTTTTGTAATTTCATAAATTCGGACTAGTTTCAGTCATGTTCCTAAATTTCAGTCATGTTTCATACTGTCACAATTTTAGTGACATTTTACAGAATCAGTATTTTTTCATAAATTCGTACTTGTTTGAATAATGTTTGATTCAAAAATCTCGTTTGAATTTATTCTTACGGTACATCAAAAGAGAGGACAATGCATGTGGGTGGCGTTTATTGTCACGGTACAAAAAACGAGAGAAGAGTTGCATGTGGGTGGGGTCTACCAAAGATGGGCATGCATGTCACCATGTGGGTGGCGTCTACCAAAAAAGTTGGGCATCTGATACTCACAGTATCTTAATGGGAAAAGGGGAAAAAGCGGGATGCACTTCTCAAAGCGGGACTGGTTGGTGGGTGCGACACCGACACGTACCTTGCCTTTAGAATTGCTGCTCTCATGTTTGCACGCATTGGTTGTTTATTTCAATTTGCACGGTGCCCCTCACGAAAATATATTGTTCCATAAAATCTCACAGTAGTATTCTGCTTTTATAACTAACATGGTTCTATAGTCCTCATAAATATTATTCTAAATAAACAATCACTTGTGAGGGAGATATCTTAATCATCTGTAATATGTGGTAGACTCATCAATATTTCCACATAAAAGAGTGTATCGATGAATATATATGTCGTGTGTGTGGTATAGATCAATTAGTCATGATATATTTAATAAATATATATTAAATTAATTGTTAGATTGTGTTATACAAAATTAGTAAGACATATTTGGTCTAGTGATAGTAAGATTTAAAAGATCGATAGGTTATATGATAAACAATTGGTTGCAGTTAACCATTTGAATATTTTTGTCTATCATGAGATTCTCTACTTTTTTTGGTTCAACAACTGTATGCTTCAATATGATGATGATTGACATGGTTATACCCACGGGTACAAGATCTCAGCATACCTGGTCCAGCCCAAGGAAGGCCCACGGCAATTATACGCCGGCCCATGAAGATTTTCGGGTGGCCAAGGCCCATGACGCTTTTGGATCCTTGGAGAGCAAGACTAGAGTAGATAGGAAATTCAAAGGGGTAAACCCTAGAACCTGTAACCGACTAGGTCTATGCCCGGGACCTGCCTGAGTCTATATAAAGGCTAGGAGGGCCAACCTAGATCTCCTCCTCATACTTTCGCACACACACCTCCATGCCAGATTGCATCTGCACACCCCTGTAACTTTCGGTTCCGCCGTAATCAAGAGCAGTCAAGCAGGAGTAGGGTTTTCCCTCCGGGGGCCTGAACCTGGGTAAACCTTGTGTCCCCGTGTTGCTTGTTTGCTAACCGTTCCGCGATCTCCAGCATCCCCATCTTCTCCAAAACCCAAGTCCATAACAATGGGCATTGATGAGATCAAACCTCGTCAATTGGCGTCGTCTGTGGGAACTGGGGACACTGATTGTGCGATCGCGATGGTCCCAATCCGATCGATCTACAACTCTGCGGCGATGGAGAGTCACCTCCTCTTCGGCGCTTTCGACTTCACCGTCCACTCACCGGCAACCATGAAGGACTTCGAGCCCGTAGGCGACGGACTCGAGATCCTGTTCGGGAGCTTCTGCTTCCAGGTGGGGCAACCGCACCTCCGCCTCCGAATGGTGCTCCTACCATCAATCAGGCCCGCTTCATGGACCCCACACCCTGTGCTACGCACAACATCATCAACAGATGATTCCTACGACAGCAGCAGCTCCAACTCCGATTCGTGCGATCCGCCATCGGATGAAGGGACCTACGGTTCCAGATCTGAAAGCCGCGGTAGCAGCGGACCAATCTACGAGCGCTACCAATGCGCCGTAGTCATCCAGGGTGACGTGGATCAGCAAACACCCAACCCGCCGCCCAACCCGACACCTAACCCGCCAGATCAAAACGGCGGGAACATAAGAAGCCAGTCCCCCCACCTGAAGGGGACAACAACGGCCATGTCATCCGCCTTAGCAAAGAAGGATGGGCCCAGGCACGCAACGCCGTGGCGGGCAACATAGTCCTGCCTGCAAACTCCTCCCGGGATCTGCTGATGGCCTACCATCTGCTCCTGATCGAGAAGCACAAGAAGCAGGTCATGATGCAGGAGGTGCTTGACAAACGCAAGCAAGCAGCCTCAGAGTCCAGCGCGCGACGAGCCGCGCTCTCCGCCATGGGCATTGGCTCCAGCTCGAACGACAACCAAGGCAACAAGCACCGCTCTCGGATGGAGAACATGGATCCCAAGGAGCGCCGTGAGGTGACCCGAACCCTCCACACATCCTTCATGGAGATGGACGCCGACGGCAACGTCATCCCAAAAACGTCGCATGCTGCGATCATGGCAGCCATCACAGACTCGGCCCACCCACCTCGGAGGGGGACCCAAAAGAGCCATGCACAAGTCCGCACTTTTCGGACTCGTCGGAGCCGCTCCCACCAGAAGCTCCCACGAAGCCGAAGAAGAAAGCTTCCAGGTTCGACACAGCCCCACCTTCATCCAAGAAGAGGAACATGACCTTCCTCGAAGGAAGAAGAGTTCGCCATCACAACCGCGACTACGACGCCAGAGACGCGCTCACACAGCGCAAAATCGACAAAGTGCGAGCCAAGCGCGCATGCTCGTCTGAATCCGAGATGGACGAAGACGAAGGAGAACTCTGCGGGCCCGATGCTTCAGCAGATCTGTTCGACGAACAAAGATGTCGCAAAATTTCAAACTTCCTTCGGATACTCCGAAGTTCGACGGCACACAAGACCCAAAGGCATGGCTCAGCAACCACTTGTCATCCGTCAAACTGCACAGTGGAAACAAAGAGACCGCCATGCAATACCTTCAGCTGCAGCTGACAGGCGCAGCCCGGATCTGTCTTAGCAGCCTATCTTCAGGGTCCATCCGAAGCTGGGAGGAGCTAGCTTACAGCTTCATACGAAACTTCAAGGGTACCATAAAGAGGCCCGCCTCAATCGAAGAGTTGCTGGCCTGCACTCAACGAACGGGCGAATCCATTCGCTCGTACATACTACGCTGGTCCAACACCAAGAACTCCACAGCGCACATCTCTGAAGAGAGAGCCATCGACGCCTTCAGGGACGGCGTCAAGCGCCAAGACTTCAAGGAGGAACTCGGGCGCGTCAAGCCCAAAACACTCGACCACCTCATGGACATCGCCAACAGGTGGGCTGACGGCGAAGATTCCATCCACCGAGCACAATCGGAAGAAGAGGACGACTACGGCCGACGACGAGAGCGCCGTAGCAAGAGAAGATCGCGCGTCTACGACGATCGCGATGGACCCGACATGGTCGCGGCCGGCTACGCCGATCGCCGCAACGACGCCAACCGCAACAGCGGAGGATACCGCGGAGGAAACTTCCGCGATGGAGGACGCCCAGCACAGTCGTGGCAGCGCCGCGACCGCGATAACGGACCCTCAGCATACGAAAAACTTTCGGGACCATGCACCATCCACTTCTACATCGACAAGCAGGATGGCAAGAAGAAGGAAAGCCTCATGCTCAAGGACTGCCGCGAGTTCCAGAAACTCAGCGAAAGCATGGTCCAGATGAGGCAGCAAGCTCTACTTCCTGGATTTGGGAACGCACCCGCACCAGGAGAGATAGCGCATGGAGCTCCTCCACCGCCACCTGTAGGAGGCCCGAACCAACTAGTCGCACCAGCACAGAACAACGCTGGGAACGGGTATCCCCCGCCGAAAGGAGCACTGATGATCCAGAAGGGGTGCCCCACGAACAGGGTGCAGAAGAAAATCACCCGTCAGATCAACCTGGCCGTGGCAACTCCACCCGCCATCCCTGAGTACCTCAGCGGATCGGAGTCCTGCATCATGTTCAGTCGTTCGGATCACCTTGCCGATCCTCGCCTGTGTCATGCTGTCCTGGTGCTGGAGGCGCAGATCGGAGGTTTCGAGATGAGCCGCGTCTTCATAGACGGTGGCAGCGGCATCAACCTGATGTTCGCAAGTACTCTAGCAGCAATGCGGATCCCGCAGTGCAGCCTAGAACAATCAGACACAACGTTCCACGGCATTGTCCCAGGAAAGGGGATATTCCCCCTGGGAAAAATATGGCTCGACGTCATCTTCGGCAAGCCGGACAATTTATGACTCGAATGGCTCGAATTCGAAGTGGTGGATTGGCCATCACAATACCACGCCATCCTCGGGCGTGTAGCATTCGCAAGGTTCTTGGCTGTCCCACACTACGCCTACCTGCTACTCAAGATGCCAGGACCGAAGGGCGTCATCACAATCCACGGGAGCTTCACCCGATCGGACCAATGCGACAGGGATTTCAACAGAATCTCCCAATCATTCGGCATGCAGGAGGAGCTCATAAGGCTCCGCGAGGTGACGGACAATGGGGCACCCCAGTCGCACGACAAAACACACTTGACATGTCCTTCGACTCCACCGTCAACACAAAGAAGGTGTAGGTCCATCCGACGGATGCCTCCAAGACGGCGCTGATCGCCAACGACCTCAGCCCCACATAGGAAAGCGCGCTCATCGAATTCCTCCGTGAGCTGGAAATTACCGGTGTCCTGCGGACATGCCAGGAGTTCCCAGGGAATTCGCCGAGCACGCACTCAACGTCTTTCCAAACACCAAGCCCGTCAAGCAGTCCATCCGGAGACTGTCCGAGCCATGGGCCGAAGCCATCGGGAAAGAAATAAAGAGGTTACTCGCTGCAGACTTCATCAGGGATATCAAAGAAAGCGAGTGGCTCGCAAATACAGCGATGGTTCCCAAGAAAGACACGGATATCCTACGGATGTGCGTGGACTTAACGTCGCTGAACAAGCACTTCCCAAAGGACCACTTCCCTCTTCCTCGGATCGACCAGATCATCGATTCGACCGCAGGATGTGAGAAACTCTCCTTCCTCAACGCCTACTCAGGCTACAACCAGATTCGACTCAAGGTCGAAGATCAAGATAAAACGGTGTTTATCACACCGTTCGGAGTGTTCTGCTACAACACAATGCCCTTTGGGCTAAAGAACGCAGGTGCCACGTACCAGCGATGCATGCAGGCATGCCTCAAGGACCAGATCTGTCGCAACGTCCAAGTCTATGTCGACGACATAGTCATCAAAACCAGGGAGGCAAGAACGCTCATCGCGAGACGTTCGATAACCTCGATCGCTATGGGATCAAGCTCAACCCCGAAAAGTGCGCCTTCGGCGTCCCATCGGGCCAGCTACTCGGGTACTTCATCTGTCAGCGAGGGATCGAGGCGAACCCGAAGAAAATCAGGGCCATCATGGCAATGGAGAAGCCGAAAAACCTCAAGGGTGTCCAGCAGCTCGCAGGACGAATAGCGGCGTTGAGCAGATTCATCAGCCGCATGGGCGAGAAGGCCCTGTCATTCTACCAGCTGCTACGCAAGGCAGATAAATTTGAGTGGACGCCCGAAGCCGACAATGCGTTTGAAAGCCTCAAACGGCTACTCTCCACCTCGCCCATTTTGGTCACGCCAAAGGAGCGCGAGCCTCTGCTGCTATACATAGC
The DNA here is from genome assembly GCA_023614405.1 of Avena insularis. Taxonomy (NCBI): domain Eukaryota; kingdom Viridiplantae; phylum Streptophyta; class Magnoliopsida; order Poales; family Poaceae; genus Avena; species Avena insularis. The sequence continues at coordinate 340,477,982 of CM042687.1, forward strand.
AGCCACACACCAGGTGGTCAGCACCGTGCTAGTGGTCGAACGACCCAAAGAAGGCAAGACCCATGGGGTCCAACGCCCAATCTATTACCTCAGCGAGGTACTGACGCAAACAAAGCAGAGGTACCCTCACTACCAGAAACTCGCCTACGGCGTGTTCATGACGGCTCGACGGCTGAGCCATTACTTCCAGGAGCACTAGGTGATGGTCGTCAATGAGGCACCCCTGAACAGCATCCTGAATAACCCAGAGGCCAGAGGACGCGTGGCCCTATGGGGCATCGAGCTGTCACCCCTAGACATCGTCTACGAGAAGCGACTCACAATCAAGTCTCAAGTCCTCTTGGACTTCCTTGTACACTGGATGGAGCTGCAGCTGCCAGACACCCCAGACATGTCGCAGTCATGCACGATGCACTTCGACGGCTCCAAGCGTGAAGCTGGAGCAGGAGCCGGGGTCATACTGACCTCCCCGCAAGGCGACCAGATGAAGTACGTCCGGATGAAATTCCGAGCTTCCAACAACGAGGCCGAATACGAAGCCCTCATCCATGGCATGAGGATGGCAAAGATCTGCGGTGTAACGCGCATGGTCATCTACGGTGACTCCAACCTCGTCGTCCAGCAGACGATGAACGAGTGCGACGCACACGCCGAAAACATGATCGTGTACCGCGAACTCTACAACGCACTCGAAGAAGAATTTGACGGCTGCGAGCTTCGGCACATTGGAAGAGAAAGCAACGAGGAAGCCGACAGACTCGCCAACATCGGCTCCACCTACGCAAAGGTGCCACCGGGTGTGTTCCTCGAATAGATCTGCGTGCCATCCATCAAGCGGAAATTCCCTAAGGGATCACCTGAAGAAGCAGAACACTCGGGGACTACGCTGCCCGAAGGACACGAAGGACCCGAGAAACTGTACACAGAGGTCGCTATGGTCAACCTGATGCAGGTCATGGCAGTGGAAGAAACTTGGACGCAGCCGTACCTCCAGTTCTTGATAAACGGAGAACTGCCTGACAGCCCGACGGATGCCCGGCGCATATCTCGTTGGTCAAAAGCTTTCACCATCATCAATGGCGAGCTGTACAAGCGCAATATTACGGGTGTACTACAAAGGTGCGTCACCATCGGTGACGGGAAAACCATCCTCCAAGACATCTACGAGGGCATCTGCGGCCATCACGCAGGCAGCCGCACCCTTGTCGCCAAAGCTCTACGAGCTGGATTCTACTGGCCAACGGCCATGAGCGATGCAAAGGACATCGTCCGAAGATGCAACGGGTGCCAAAGGTTCGCCGACAAACCACACGCACTCGTCGAGCTCAGACCCATACCTATAGCCTGGCCCTTTGCTCAATGGGGCCTCGACATGATCGGCAAACTGCCAAAGTCCTCGAAAGGGGGGCACGTCTACCTCCTGGTCGCAGTCGAAAAATTCACCAAGTGGGTCAAAGCCATGCCCGTCACCAACCAAAAGGGCAAGACCGCCGTCAAGTTCTTTGAGTCCATTGTCTACAGGTTCGGCGTACCACACAGCATCATCACCGACAATGGATCGAACTTCATCTCCAAAGAATTCCAAGACTTCTGTGAAGGCCTCGGGATCAACATCACATATGCCTTAGTGGCTCACCCGCAAACGAATGGGCAGGTCGAAAAGTCCAATGGCCTAATCGGCGCTGGCATAAACAAGCGCCTCATGAGCCCACTCGAACGAAAGGCCGGAGCCTGGACGGAAGAGCTACCATCCATCCTATGGAGTTTGCGCACCACGCCAAACAGCTCCACCGGCTACGCCGCTTCTTCATGGTGCATGGAGCCAAGCCGCTACCAGCCGGCACGCCACCATGCCCTCGGTCGTTGCCATACAGCCGAATCCACGGCACTCAAGACGTCGTCGACACATCGACGAGGCAAGAGACGTGGCGGCTCGATCGGTGTACCAGCAGAGTCTCCAGAACTACTACAGCCGCCGTGCGCCAAGGTCCTTCGTCAAGGAGACCTCATCTTGCGACTCAAGCAAGAGCGATCAAGAAATTCGAGTCACCATGGGAAGGACCCTACATCATCACGAAGTCATCCTGTGGTGCCATCACTCAAGCACGTGGAGTCTGGAGTCGCATACTCCAACCCATGGAACATCGCACACTTGCGACGATTCTACCCCTAGCTACCTACCCCTTTACTTTCAATAAGGCTTTTCAGCCAAGGCTACCTAGCCGAACAATGTACTTCCTCCATTACGATATAAATAAAGCTAAGTGTCTCGCCCCAAAATTTCGTTCGCTATTTGCAACTTTACTTCATGCTATAAATGCACTCGGGGGCTCCCCCACCTCACGATTTCATCGACTGAGGATAACACGTGTACACCTGAGTAGCTGACAACGTCAGGCTAACGAAAAGGACATGTACTAAAAAAAAGCACTGCGTGCTCAAACAACAACAAAACCTTTATAACAAAGGGCATAACATGCCCAGTCGAAATATACAAATTTTACATCTATCTCTTTTTCAGGTACTACCTATTCTGAAGAATAACCTGAGCACGCTGCTCAAATAAATCTACGACCTGTTCGGCATACTGCCTTACAGCCGCATAATACGGACGCATATCTCACTCGCCACCATCCGGCCGAAGAGGTGGCCTAGCCGCTACAACGGACAGATCTACATCTGGGCGATGCAGCCTAATAAGGGACAACGCAGCCTTCACCCCTGCGACGAGCTGCTGCCTCACCAATTCCTGGACACGAGTCACGCTCCGAAATCTAGACAGAAGACCGGACAGAGTTGTTGGCACAGCATCCAGGGGAAACATCACATGCAGAACCGATGAGAGTGAAGTCTGCACTTGACGAAGCACCCGCGACACTTGGTGAACGCGATCCTGCACCGTTGCCAGAGCCATGGCACGGTCGCGATCCATCCAGGAGAACCCGCCGGCTTCCATGTCCTCTTGAGTCAAACAATTGACCCGAACAGCAAGACGCTCTTTCTCCTCCCTTGGAGCAAGGTTAGCACCTGCGATACTCGCACAAAAGTAAGATGCCAAGCCAGCAGGCGCATCCGAATAAATGAGCAGCAGCTCGATAAAACTTACACTGAAGCTGCTCAGACAGTCGAAGCAATTCCGCCATCAAGTACTCCTCTCTGGCCGAACCGCGATCCGCCTTGGAATTCCAAACGTCGGCATGGCCACGCACCCCAAGCAACTACTTCTCGAGACTACGAACACGGTCTCGAAGGAAAGCAAGCTGCGACAAATCATCCAAGGATGGCCGCAGCCGCGCGGCAAGCGAGGCGTCAACGGGATCAGCACCCGAAGGACCCCAGAGCAGCAGAAAGGGAAAATACATGAACACTAAAACGGAGGAGAACACATCTCAACAAATTCATTAAGTGCATAAAAGGCCACTACGTGGCACAAGGATTTGATCATCAACATAATTACAACAAAAGAAAACTACATCTATCCTACAGCTACAACACCTAAGATGCGACACCCTGAGTAGCCTCGGAGCCGGACTGCCTCGCCTTGGCTTCCCCCGTCAGAGGCGACTCGCCAGCCAGATCAATCAGCTTTGGCCCATATCGCTTACAGCGAGCAGAATAGGTAGAGAAGGCTACCTCGGATCCATCCGCAGTCGTTGGTATCCGGGAGGTGATCTGGGGAAGGTCTAGCTCCGTTCCAGCCGCCAAAGCCATCGCCAGCCCGACCGATGCCATTCGCTATGCTTTGTACCGCAGCGCCGGTCGACAATGCCTCCGCCAGGGCGTCAACATCATCAAGGGCCGCGCCCTTGGGTACAAGCTCCCTGTAGAAGCGGCCAAGGACCTCCTTGGCCTTGGCAAGTGAGCTGATGACGGTGCTTCAGCGATCTTCGACCGCTGGAGTAGCATCATCTAGAGCACTCCCGTGCTCCAGAGCACCGCGATCAAACTCGATGCCCACGGCATCTGAGACAATAAAGAGAAGCAATGAACAAAACACCACAGAAGAAAGACAAGAAAATGCAAGTGAAGATACTCACCCGAAACAGCCTTGGCAGCCGTCATGAGCTTGCCAGCCACCTCTCTTTCACGCGCAGTCGCAGCAGTGGCAAGCTGCTCCTCGTGGTCCGTGGCCTCCCGCTACAGGCGCTCCTTAGCCTCGGCCGCAGTAGCAAGTTCCAGCTCGAGGTGCTCCTTCGCACCAATGGCGACCTCGGCCTTCTTCTCCGCTTGACCAAGGCTCTTTTTGAGAGCATCGATCTCACGGAGGGAGGTGTTATGCTCCTCTGCATCCAAAAAATACAAGTGTCAGACAACAGGACAAGAATACACGAAGAAGTAAACATCAAAGGCATAACAGTACCTTGAAGCTGTTAAGCTTGCCTCCAAAGACTGTGTGCTCCTGCACCAGTCGCTTGGCATCCTGCACAAAAGGCTGCAGGAAGAAGACCTACTAGTCAGGAAAAGGACTCGGGGGCTACGCCCAACAGAAAAGAACAGAAGCAAAATACACACACGAAAACGCTCGGGGGCTCCCCCCGAGACTCGAAGGAAGAACAAAACAAGAAAACTCTTTTACCAACGCTCGGGGGGTCCTCCCGTGGTAGGATACTTACATGATCCGATGGCGACGTCGAAGGTCCGCTAGCAAAATTCTGAGGCACAACCACCTGAACCTCCCGCAGGGGAGGGTTCAGAGCAGCACCCTCAGAAGTTGCCACCGTCTGAGGAGGAGGAGGAGATGTGACTTTCGACTCCCCCATCATCTCCCGAGCACCATCGCTAGAGGAGTCGTTGGAAGAGTGCCTGCACACAAACAAATTAGTACAAGAACAAAGTAAACAGCAAAGAAAACACAGTGCAAAGGAAACTTACGAGTCAAGCTCGCTCAGGTTGAAGACAGGAGGGGTCCTTCGGACCCTCTTCTCCTCTTTCTTCTCTTCCTTCTTCTCTTCCTTCTTCTCTTCCTTCTTTTCTTCCTTTTTCCGCTTCGCTGGTGGATGCGGCGCTACAGCTCGCACGGGAAGAGCAGGAATAGAAGAGGAAGAGCCTCCATGCTCATCACTACGATGCTCAAGACACAGAGGGTTTCTAGGAGTAGGAGGAGTCGAAGCATCCGAAGACTCGCTGGAGCTCCGCGATCGTTTGCGAGTGTGGTCCTCGCTCGACTCGTTGGCATCTTCAGCCGGAGATCGCGTCGATGGCAGCTCGGACATGGAATCCACCACATCATTATCCGGAGCATCCGGATATACTTCGGGTAACGGAGGCGACATACCCGACACTTTGAAGCTCTGCACAAGAGAAGAACAATTTGTTAGCAAACAAACACAAATACAATGCAGTCGAAAAGTAGCGCTACGCGCACGGATCTACACCTGTGGAACAGGAAGCGAAGAAGAAAACGGAGGAGTCAGCGACTTCCCCGGGATATCCTCTCCAGCCTTGAACTTCAGTAGCAAACGAAGGGCCCTGTCGAGATCTCCCTGGGAGAACTTCTCAGCCGAAACTCTCGTCGGATCACGCCGGCCGGCATAAAGGAACATCAGGTGCGCCCTAGCCTGGAGTGGCTGCACCCGACGCTCGAGAAAGGTGCGGATATCCACACCGTTCAATTCCTTCTCCGGAATCAACTGGAGATCCTCCACCCGACGATAGAGAGCCTCTATCTCCGCCACCTCGCCATCCAAGATCTTGTTTTTCCAAGACCTTTTTGGCTCAATCTTTTGGGAGGGGTCGAAAGGAACAAGACCAAAATCTCGCCCCGGTACTACGGAGTCGCGGATATAAAATCATCGCCTCCGCCAGTACTGGACAGATTCGGACATGGAAAAAGAAAAGAAAAGCAGATTTGGCTTGAGGGAGATGATGCAACCCCCAATGGGATAAACACCATCCGAACTAGATTGCCTCTTCACAGAATAAAGTTTCCGGAAGAGGCCAAAGTGCGGCTCAATACCGAGCCAGCACTCGCAGAAAGTGATAAAACAAGCAATGTGAAGAAGAGAATTGGGGGAAAGATGGTGCAATTGAACACCGTATATAAAAAGAAGTCCACGAAGGAAGTCGTGGACTGGGAAGGAAAATCCACGAATGACGAAGGCAAGGAACATAACCCGATACCCAACGGGGGGACGGGGGATTACCTCATTGCCTGGGAGTTTAACGGCCTCCCTATCCTGCGGGATCAGGCCCCGCTCGCGAAGCTTGCGGAGATCACTCTCCCGCGTCTCCGATCGCCGCCAGCCACCGTCGGTGACACGGGTAGCGGCGGCACTTTTCTTCCCTCCAGCGGCAATGGTACCAACAGCAGACGACGACTCCTTCGGCTTCCCCATTGTGGTATGGCGGCGCCGGCAGCGAGAGCGCGGGATGGAAGAGGGAAATGTGAAAGAATATTCCAGCGCGCAGCAAGAGCTCTCAGAACACAAGGAAGCAGTGAAAGCAAGAATAGATGCGGTGAAAACAAACTGAAGTTTTCCCCAATGATTATAAAGACGAAGACGATGCACGACAGCCGTCCATCGAGAAGACCTAACGCCAACGGCAGGATCTGGCCATACACGTGTCAGCATCACAACGAACCGTCGCTAACACGCCGTCCACTACGCGTGGAAATCGAGGCGACGCCGTAATTATCTCCACGCCGCGCGTGACCGGTCAATTCAAGGTCAGACAGTGGGACCCATGTTCGTCCAGTCAAGTCATCTCTGGCGCAGCAGACGCTTGAGGTCATCGATCGTCAGCACTGACGTCATCAAAAGCTACACTAGCAATAGCTACAATTTCTTCGGCTTCAAAGCTAAGAGTACCCACTCGAATCTACGATTTGACCAATTACTCGGGGGCTACTCCTATCAGGAGCGCTGGCCGCGCACCCGAAAGATGAATAGAAGCGAACCATTACTTCGAGTCCTCCGTCGAGTCTACAACTCCACTTCGGACTCGGGGGCTACTCCCATAGGGAGGACGGATTTAATCATCCGAAATTTTTTGTGTCCTACGGACTTATAACTGAACAACGTCTGAATTAAAGTCTCCGCTCGAGTCTACGACTCGAACAGACACTCGGGGGCTACTCCCATAGGGAGCGCTAGTCGCGCACCCTATGAATTCTTCGACCGCAATCCTTCGGATCAGCATGCAAAAACTTTTCGGTAACTCTGCCCCAACTAAACGTTAAGTGAGCAACGTTCTCCTTGACCACCCGAAACACCTCCGCGGTGATAAACATTCGGATGCTGTGTCTGCGACACAAAGATAAGACCTACAGATATCATCTGATGGCCTGTCAATAAACACGACTGTGCTCTGCTAGTAAAAACCCGTGCTAACAGGTGCGATGAAAAATTCCGACGGACGCGTTGGGTACATCAATTAAATTCACTGGAATTCCACTCCTGTAAGTCCTCCGCGGCCTGAGTCAAATTACGCTAGCATATGTTCCGGGTTTGAGTTGAGGGACTCGAACCTAAAGAAGATCGTGTTGTTTCGTCCTAAGACAGTTAACTGACCCTGATCCGTCGGGTGAGTCAGGCACACGCATCAAAAATCCCTACACATGAACTATTGAAATACATAGTTGCACCCGAAAGATTGCAGAGTCCTCAGCGAATCTATGATTCGACTGAATACTCGGGGGCTACTGACATGGTTATACCCCACGGGTACAAGATCTCAGCATACCTGGTCCAGCCCAAGGAAGGCCCACGGCAATTATACGCCGGCCCATGAAGATTTTCGGGTGGCTAAGGCCCATGACGCTTTCGGATCCTTGGAGAGCGAGACTAGAGTAGATAGGAAATTCAAAGGGGTAAAACCCTAGAACCTATAACCGACTAGGTCTATGCCCGGGACCTGCCTGAGTCTATATAAAGGCTAGGAGGGCCGACCTAGATCTCCTCCTCATACTTTCGCATACACACCTCCAGGCCAGATTGCATCTGCACACCCCTGTAACTTTCGGTTCCGCCGTAATCAAGACCAGACAAGCAGGAGTAGGGTTTTCCCTCCTGGGGCCTGAACCTGGGTAAACCTTGTATCCCGTGTTGCTTGTTTGCTAACCGTTCCGCGATCTCCAGCATCCCCATCTTCTCCAAAACCCAAGTCCATAACAATGGGCATTGATAAGATCAAACCTCGTCAATGATTATAATGATAATAATAATAATAATTGGTTGTTTTAAACATGTACAATGATGAAATTTTAATGGACAAAATAATGTTTAACACACAACTACTAATTTTTAATGGAATGATAACAATTAGCAAAGTGAATAAATGATATGTAGTTGACTGCTAGGGCAACTATATAGTGGGATTCTAGATGTTATCTCGTTGGAATGAATTTATTTTTTCATTACTCGCTACTCTAAAATATTAACATTCTCTCGTCATTCTGAAATAATTCACGTCATAGACAAAGATACCATCTCCAAGATCAAACTTTGAAATTTTTATAAATAAATTTCCCATAGTGGAAATCCATAATTGTCTTTTGAGCTCAAGTTTGTTAATACTATTTTACTCAATCTCACCAATATTATGAAATATGATGTGTATTGCAATGACAGTAGTCATATCTCATATGTTTTATTTACCTCATACACATGTATCTTCCACCTTTTGAAACATTCATTCTGCATTCTCGTCTACATTTTTTTGATATACATTCTCGTTTACATGTATTATACTATATCATGTAACATGATTATGCCTACGTCTTAATTAACCTATTCTCGATTTTATTGTGTGGCTTCCCAACATGATATTATTTTTCAATTCCTATATTTTACTACAAAATTTGCTAGTTGGTCATCAACACTCGTATGTTATTAGTGTCTTCATACCCACCATAATACTTTTAAGGCAATAATTTGATTGAGAAGAGTTAAACACAAAGTAAATGTGCATAATTCCAATGGAATATCTTTTAAAATTCTAAGAAATAATAAACTACTAAGATTGACACATGCACATATTCCTTGTTCTATGTTATGGTCATGGATGACAATTTGCATATATGAACAATAGACTATTTATTTAGTTCCACCTTTTGGCCCCATGTATATACAATTCGGCATGCTTGTATGTATCGTATTAAGATTAAAATTAGATTTTACAATAATGGTGTCTCGGTATAACACGTGCGAAAGAAATCTAGTGCACCGTGAATTTATGTTCTATAACAAATATTAAGTTTTTTCTAGTTTAGTAGAGTGGATTTTCGCTAATTCCAAGCAGATAGACACGTGTGGATAAAATAATATCTTGCTTGTTATGTCAACCTATATTTTAGGTTTTCATAATAATTAATTCTTAATTTTGAATTTATTAAAATGCACTTCCCCTTCCTCCAAATACATGGCGTGTAAACTTAGTCAAAAACCAATATTTTCTAAGTTCGACCAAGTAGATGTGGAAGAATATAAAGAACTAGGCCTGGGCTACCAAATCAATATCAATAGGACAGCTATAAGATATATTTTAATGAAACAACTAGTACTGTAGTTGTTGATATTCCATTCTATATATTTAGTTAAACTTTTTTAGGAAAAGGAAATGAAACCCTAGCCACTGCATCAATTAATGAATATGGCCTTTATAATATTACTGAAATTTATTGCAAAAATTTCATATACAATGTCCAACTCATGGGTCACTCAAGGTTGATACGTGTATCTGCGACCTAAAGAAAGCAAGAATCAAGTATATCTAACACATCAACATGCAATCATATTATCAAAACGTCAGGATGGCTTAATAAATCCCATGCAATTGTTTTCAAATGGTTGTACTCAATAGACATGGCTGGACTACACTCCTCCAATCGAAGAAAATCCATGTATGATAACAATTTGCCCAGTAAATAGGCCAATTGTTTCTCAAATCATATTCAACGAGCTTACATTCACCATTCTTTCCTATAGTGAATTACAATCCCTAAGTATCTTTGGGAGTGATCCAGCTTCCCAATCGAAAAGTTTCATGTATCAATCTTCCATTTATTTTACTTGCGCGAAGGAGAAGATCCCACTCTTATAATTTTTTTCTAGGCCCTAAAGTTGCTCGAAAATATATAAGATTAGCTCGTATTTTACACTTTCTGCATCTTACATTCCATGAAAATAATTGTTTCATCCGCGTATTGTAGAATATAGATACTCTACCCTCAACTAGATGAGGGGTGAGACCGTCTACTTGAGCATCTTCATTTGCTCTCGTAATTAAAATGGCCAACACATGAGCAATAATGTTAAATAAAATTGGATATAGAGGATCCCTTTGTCTTAATCCTTTCTTTATTTGGAAGTGGTGACCAATAACATCAATAACCCGGATACTGACACTCCCTTGTCTTACATAATCACTTATCATGTCACACCAAATAGGAACAAAGCCTTTAATAAGCAATGTTTATATAAGAAAGACCATTTAATCTTGTCATATTCATTTTGAAAGTCTATTTTCAGACGAACCTCATCCAAATTCTTCTTATGAGGCTCGTGGATGGTTTCGTGGAGTACCACTCTCCTTCAAGAATGTGCCGCCTAGCATAATACACACTTTGTGTTGGTCGAATCACTTGTAATAGATTTATTCGATTAGAAGCCACTTTAGGGAAGACTTTAAAGCTCACCTTCAAAAGACTAATTGAGCGATACTCCTAAATTTGAATAGCATTTTATTTATTTGGAAGGAGGATGATAATACCATAATTTAGCTAGAATAATGATAGCTCTCCTCGCTGAAAACATGCAAACATAGCCATCATGTCCTCTTTAATAATATCCCGAAAAATTTGATAGAACTCAGCGGAACCAGTTTGGTCTCGGTGCTTTATTATTTTCCATTACCATAATAGCTTCACATACCTCCTTGTGGCCTATTTCTTTGAGAAGTCAGCTACTTGAATATAATTTTCTTCCGCGGAATTTTTTGATATATCACTATTTTCAAATTTTACCATTGAAAAATATTTTTGAACGCTGGCTCTCCAAGTAGCTTCTTGTAATATTCAGAGATGTATACTTTAATTTTTCTTGCCCTATGATAATAAATTTGTCTTGTTCTAGTTGGAAGATCTTCTTCCTCCTATGTTTACCATTTGCAATGAGATGATTTTTTTTGTTATTTCCTCTTCTTGAGTATGCTTGCCTTTAGCCCTTCCTCTTCTTGAGTATGCTTGCATTTAGCCCTTTGAGTCCACTTGGACTCTTTGTTGTGCCTAGGTTTAGCTAAGTCGTCATTTGCTTTATTCATCATCACTCGGGAAATATCTAGTGATACCATATCTCACATGATACCACTTCTCAAAACACAAATTTAGAAGTGTCTAAATTTTTTGAAACAAAATTCTTCCGCGTACACAAGATGTGTGTTTACATTTCCTAAAACTTTTAGAACCAAATTCAAAATAAGAACAGAGAAACAAAAAAGACAAATTGTAATGTGAATAGTGTCATTTGTATTTTTGTCCTTTTGACATTATTCGTGTTGGATTTATCTTTTTTGTTTCTGTGTGTGTATTTTGAAACTAGTTTTGCAAATGCTAGGGATGTGAACTCTAGATGAATGGTTTAAGCATTTCAATAAAAAAATCAATAATATTGTGTCGCCTATGGTAACATAATATCGGATATATGAGACACCCCATGTTTTGTTTGGAAAGGGCGCTAATATGCTCCCGATCTTCCACGCACAACACAATGAGTTTTTACCTAGGCTTAGGGCGCTTAGGAGCGTAGTACCCTACGCCCTTCCATGGTGTGTTAGGTGTTACAATAAAGAACTTTCCTTGGTAAGACCAGACCTAGCCAAGGAGAGAACACACGAGTCTTGTTCTACACATGAGCTAAAGAACTTATGAACGAACCTTATGGGAATCTAACTGTTGGAACTCTTTTCTGGGTAGCCATGGGCATTCTTTTATATAGGCAGTGGAGAGGGAATGGAAAATGAGTGATGCATACAGTGATGGTGATGGAGACGGCTCACCGGTGGATCTCCTCTCATCACATGTGATTCTGCAAACGGCTTCAAATGTGTTGCATTAGGGTTTATGGCGGCTCTGTTGTGAATTACATATGCGTGTCTTCACGTAAGTTGCTTGGTTTGACTCAGCGAAGGCGGTGGCACATGGTACGAGTACACTGTATGGATGGGCTCTGTCTATACCTACACTCGTTAATACTCCTATATCACCTTTTGGTGGCCTCTTTGAAAATTAGCAACTTGCAAATCTTTATTAATTAGTCCAGATTCTGCCATAAAAGTGTCCATTTGTACAAGAAAATTCAAACAAAGGGTTTGCACATCTATGCGGTAATTAGTCAATAGTAGCAAGACTAGAGAGATACTTCATAAATTATTTGACTCATATGAGATTTAGACGCGGAGAATGGCCATCAACTTTCTCAAATTTAAACTTGATCGTTCTCGAGCAAGAAACCAAAAGGATAATAAACTCAGGGTCTAAACTGAAACAACATTTTAAACCAAAATAATTACAATAAATATTTTATCAACAAGGATTACTAGATGGATAAATAATTACTCTAATTCTTCTAGTCAACTCTTAGCTTACTAAGAAACACTTGGAAGATTCGTATTTAACAATTAAGAGTGGGAAATCATGTCAAAAGAAGCGTAACATTAGATTGCCTCATTAGAACAACCCCACCTCGATAAATTAGGATTATCAAACACTTTTTTTATTTTTTATGTTTTCAAAACTTTAGTTCATAAGTAATGAGATTATGCAAAACTTAGTGTGTTTAAACAGACTGTCTAAACTAGGATGGACATGCCTCAAGAGTCATTTTGGCGTGAACGTGCCCTCGGGACTAGACCAGAGCAGCCCTAAAATTGAGACGGGAAACCAAACAGGCCTTGGCTCTGGTTGCCACTGCCACTCTGTCAGCCTTGCCTCCCGTGCTTGCAGGTCGGCAGGTGTGTCATCCCCAGTCGCCACCCGCTCCCGGCGGAGGAGAGCGCCGCCCGACCATGCGAACAGAGGAACCTTCGCACCTTCAGTTCCATCCACAATATTCGCTAAAAGAAAAAAGAAAAGAGTTCAGTCAGAAATGGATGGAGAGATTAACGCAGCACAAGTCCACGTGATCGCACGCAGGGGCTGTTGCATGCGCTCACACCAAGGCGATCGCGGAAGGCAACGGCACAACGCGTGTCCGGCGGATCGAATCAGGGGGGAGCGGGGGCGGTGGCGGTGCCCGCCATGCGACGATGCTGCGCGTTCAGCGGCGCCCAAATAGGCTCGCGCCTCACTGGTCGGCCTATAAAAGCGATGCCGTGGCAGTGTCCAAACGAAAATAACTCTGTGTGCCAGGTACTTATAAGCTTAGACAATACCGTTCGATCCAGCACCAGGCCGGCGAAGGAGAGAGCGACGTCGATAAAGCTCGATCGATCGGGAGTGGGGAAGCCGGCCGGAGATGGGGCTCAATGGCGCGCTGTTCTTGTTGCTCGTCTGCGCGGCTGCTCGAGCTGCTGCTTCGGTCCGAGACGGTGAGAGCCTCGACTACTGCTGCTACTCCTTCTCCTTGCATGGTTAATTAGTTCGTTCGTAGCTCGGTCTGCCGTCACTAGTTGACACTGTGGAAAGAAATGGGGGCTCAGTTCAGTTGTCGCATGCATCCCCATTGTTCTCACTGGTCTTAGATACTAGCTGTTTGTGAAGCTAGATAGTGCTATATACTGCTACTAGTACCGTGGAATGCAGTGCAACAGTTCCCTTTCATATATTCGCTCCCTCATCTTTTTTTCTTTCGAAAAGAAGGGAAACCACCGGCGGCGTCTGCACCGATTATATTGGTGCACACAGCCACATATTATGGCCAAGTATCGTCCGAGTTCACTTCTTCATCTGCGCCACGCAGATAAACTCTGTGTTTCGTAGAGCTAAGAGACGACTGTTATGTCCATTACTTACCTGGGTTGGTGAATTTCATTCCGGGAGGCGGGTAGTCTCCCTTGAGGTTTTTAGCCCTAATGTAGGCGTTGACATGCCAGTTCCATGATAGTGTGGCTCTGCGTTCTCACGTGGATAGGAAATCTCGTCATGTGAGATAAGCAGAGAGCTAGCGCTGAATGCGACTTGGACTAGATTACTACTACCTGAGGAATCTCATCACGTGGGGTGTAGTAGATGCTCCTGTTTCAGAAAAACCATTGAACAGCTTACAACTAGTGAATGTGAAACCACGTCCTGACTGACAGTGTGCGTGAGATGCAATTAACCGCAGGTCCGCTGCTGAACGGGAACTTCGAGTACCCGCCGCACAAGTCTCAGATGAACGGGTCGAGGGTGCTGGGCGCGCACGCGATCCCCTACTGGACGGTCACCGGTTTCGTGGAGCACATCAAGTCCGGGACCAAGGAGGGCGACATGGTGCTGACGGTGCCGGACGGATCGCACGCCATGCGGCTGGGCACCGAGTCCACCATCAAGCAGCAGCTGAGCGTGACGCGGGGCAAGTACTACTCCGTCACCTTCAGCGCGGCGCGCACCTGCGCCCAGGACGAGAAGCTCCACGTGTCCATCGTCCCCGGCGACCCGCCCGGCGAGCTCCCGATCCAGACCGTCTACACCAGCAGCGGCTGGGACTCCTACTCCTGGGCCTTCAAGGCCACGCGAGGCGTCGTGTCCTTCGTCATCCACCATGGGGACGACATGCTGGAGGACCCCGCGTGCGGCCCCATCATCGACAATGTGGCCATCAGGACACTCAACCCTCCTCACGCCACCCACAGTAAGACAAAATCTCCATGATCTACAGAACTCGTTACGAAATTTGTTGAATCATGTACTAGTATGTTCCTAATTTGTCTGAGCAGATAACCTGCTGAAGAACGGGGACTTCGAGGAGGGGCCGTACATCGCCAAGGGCTCCCCGTGGGGGGTCCTGGTGCCGCCGCTGAACGAGGACCACGTGTCGCCGCTGACGGGGTGGATGGTCATGGCGTCCTCCAAGGTCGTCAAGTACATCGACGCCGAGCACTTCCGGGTGCCGCACGGCAACCGCGCCGTGGAGCTGGTGGCCGGCCTGGAGGTCGCGCTGGTGCAGGAGGTGGACACCGTGCCCGGGAGCGCGTGCAGGCTGGAGTTCTCGGTTGGCGACGCCGCCGACCTGTGCGCCGCGTCGCCCATGATCGTGCAGGTAGCCACGGCGGGAGGGAGCAAGAGCGTGGAGTACAACTCGGTGGGCACGGGCGGGTTCAAGCGCGACGCGCTCGACTTCACGGCGCAACACAACCGCACGCGAGTGGTGTTCTACAGCACGGGCTACCACATGACGTCCGACGGTACCGGCACGCTCTGCGGGCCCGTCATCGACGACGTCTCGCTTGTCTGCGTTCTACCGACGCATGCTCGCCGGTAACGCGCGCATTGCAGAAGCTGACGCCGGGTCATGCCCGTCTGGCCGTGTTGCACCTCGGCTGGAATGTGGTTACTTTTTTTGCGTTTCTCATTTTTCTTTGTGGGAGCTAGGAAGTAAAAAAATGGCTCTGTTGAGCGATGCTTGGAATTTGGACAAAATTGGACGATGATTATGAGAAGTCAGTTGATAATTTTGGCACGTGCCAAAAAATATTTCTGTCTTAGTTAAAGACTATATTCAAGCTAAATTCAAATTTCAATTTGGTTGAAATTTATCTTAAATAAATTGTTGGGTAAAAAACACCTGTCTCAATATTTTTAGGACACGGCCAGGGAGCACCCGGGTGCTGGTTTGTCGGTCCTAGCACTCATCCCAAAAAAGACGTATACCTTTTCGGAAAAGTAGAAACATCACGTGAAATAACCCAGCCCCTCTCACCCAGATTCTTATTCTGCATATCGTACTAGTCCAGTTTTTCTTCATTCTTAAGATCACAAAAAACAGGATCTCCCCTTAAGAGCCTTTAGCGCCCCCTCTCCATGAAACTCCCCACTCTATGGACATAAAGAGGTAGCTCTGATGTAGATCTCTTGAAGAATAATAATAATAAGATCATGAAAGAAACCTAGAAAAACATCCGAGCAACAAAATTGGCCAGCCTTGCTGCAAAAAAAAAAAAAAAAAAAATTGGAGCCCACTAAACACAGTTCTTCCACGTAATAAAACCAATAGAATTCTACAAATTGTCCAGCAACTTAGTTTTCTTAGCTACATGGGACAACAAGGACGGAATAATGCATACAACATACATGGGACAACAAGGACGGAATAATGCATACAACAAGTACTCCCTCCGTCCAGGAATATCTAACTTGGATTTGTCTAGATTCGAATGTATCTATACACTAAAATGCGACAAATTCAAGTCAGTTATTTCTAGACAAAGGGAGTACGATTTTTGGAACCAAAGTAAGAACCTGTATGGGTACAACAGATGAGCGACTATTTTATTATAGATGCCCCCATGTAAGTAACATAACAAGAGGCAGCAACAACTTACATAATGCAAAAACCTAGGTAGGAAAATCCCAGGTACAAGTAAATCACATAAACACAACTATATGAAATCCCAACAAAAGAGGTATGCCCTTAAAATTGGAGATCAGGTTCTACATTCCCCATAGATTCCAATAGAAAGACCACAAACTTGGAATATTAGATGGTCAAGCAACTTAGTTGTATTGTAGGTACAAGTAAGTGGCATACCTGGGTCAACTAGTAGGATGAAATTGCATACTGCCCCCGGACTCCCAGATTTCCAACATGTTAAAAGTAATTCAGCGATATGTTTGAGCGACAAAAGTTAACATGGTACTGAATTTGTAGGTGCAACTATCTTATCTACCTTTGTACATAGTTGACTTTCAACATACTGTTGTAGCATATTGGGATATAATTCTCTCTGTTGACCATAATGACTCCCCGCACATTTGTTCTTGTTCAACGTTTGAGCTTTTTTCCAACTTTTAGCATGGAACACGCGAGCACAAAAATCTAATATTTCCAATATCCCTACACACATTCTAGCACCTACAAGCATTTGCAACCAAACTGTTAGCAGACATGACTGCTACTGCACTATCCGACTCTTAAATTGCAGGCTTGAGGTCTTGTTCCAACCCAAGTTGAAGACATAAAATAGCTCTAGTTTAGATCCATAAATAAAACCCCTATATCATGCAACAAACCAACAAAATCGTGGAGCAACTTCGATATATTTGTAGAAAAAACCCAGGACACAAATATCCGCAACAAATTTAGTTGGATCCAGATATCCTACTCGAATACAACAAAAAACAAACCTAAAATAACTTGCCCCACAACTTATTACATAGATGGGCACATAGAAGGAAGCTCCTGAGAGCAACTTAGTTGCATGCACCGAAACAACTTAGTTCATGAAAAACAAGTTAGTGGGATGGCAAAAACAACTTAGTAGGATTACAGTTACTAATGGGACAACTTAGTAGATTAGAGTTACTACATTGTGGTTAGTTGAAAAACAACTTAGTAGGATTATAGTTACTAATGGGACAACTCAGTAGATTAAAGTTACTACATTGTGGTTAGTTGGATTCAAAAGACTGGTTGATTATTTGATATCTTCAATAAAAAATAGTTGTTGATTGCTTCAAGCAAATGAAACACCCTCCCCAAACCAAAAGTAACAAGTAATTGTTATGTTGCATTGTAATCTAGGTCGACGAACAATTGTAGTTCCTTTCCTTGTTCTTAAATTTTTGTTGCAATGATCCATCAATCTAGCATTGAAAAAACATAGAACCATTAGTACATGCTAAGATAATTAAAAGTTGTTTCTATTGTTTAAGCGAAAAAATCAGCTAGGAGACGACTTATCACTCTAAGTTAGGCACAAATATAAGATTTCTAGGCAACTTTCGTAGGTTGAAGTGCACCTATTTGTGCATACACACACACACAACATACCTCTACACAACATATCAACATGTAAATTTGGTAGTATAAAAAATTGTACACCTAACCGACCAATGTTACACAACTTAGCATCAAAGATAGCATTTTTAGGTATAAAAACTTCCCACACGTCTCCTAACAGATAAGATCGATCAGCTTTAAACATGATTCCAGCAACAATTATTGTCCTAGATACTAACACGAGAGAAGCAAACATACTGCAAACATGATGTACATGATTTTTTTTACTTCATGGCAATCCCTAAGGTGCATGTGGGGCTAATTAGTTGTATATGTTGGACAACAAAGTTGACTCATGGCATTCCCTAAGGTGTGTGTGCATGCTGGTTTAATTACTTGCATATGTTGGACAAACAAAGTTGATTCTTAGCAACCCCTGATTTGCGTCTGTATATGGAGTTATTTTGTATTTGGTGGACAACAAAAATTGATTCTTTGCACACTGCGCATGTGGGATTAATTGCATTTGTTAGACAACAAAGTTGGTTCAGGGCAAACATTGATTCGTATATGCAAGTGGGTTTAGTTGCATTTTCTTATAACAAATATGATTCAAGGCAAACCTTGATTTGCGTGTGCGTGTGGGTTTGGTTGAATTTTTTGGACAACAAACTTGATTCATTTGGGATAATCAACTTGACTAGAAAGTTTCTAAAACAACTGTAGGGGAATTTCGGTTGACCAACTATTTGCATGATATATGAACAAAACTTAGGTAGATGAGTGAACAACTTAGTTAGCTGACAAAAAGCAACTTAAGCAAAATTAACATACAACTCAGGGGAATTTTGGTTATAAATTGAACTTAGTTAAAAAATACTGAATTAAAACCGGTATGCAACTTAAGGATATTGCTGGACATCAAACAAACTACTCCCTCCGTCCAGAAATAAGTGACTTGGATTTGTCTAGATTCGTATGTATCTAGACATGTTTTAGTGTGTAGATACATTTGAATCTAGACAAAGGTAAGTCAGTTATTTTTGGACGGAGGGAGTATAAGATAAAATTGATCTTCAGAAGGATGTTGTGAAAAGGCAACTTAGGCATATTCAGTACACAACTTAAATATACTTAATACACAACTTAACCAGGTTAAACAAACAATTCAATCAAATCTAGAAGACAACTTAATTTTGGAGTTGAAAATTCAAACAAAATCTATTTGAATTTAAAGCAACTGAACAACTTAAAAGGAATGCTAAGCAAGGTAAGACAACTTCTAACAGAAAGAAACTAAGTTGAATTCAGTAATCAACTTAGCTATGTTAAACAAACAACTTAATGAAATCAGTGTACAACTTAATCATGGTGTTGGAAAAAATAAACTAACTAGCAAATAAGAAAGCAACTAAAACATGATGACAAAAAACAACTATGTTGAATTCAGTAACCAACTTAGCCATGTCAAACAAACAACTTAATGAAAATTAGTAACAACTTAGACACGTGATGCATACAAAATATGATTTTTTTTTGCTGGCCAAAAAATGCTATAGATTCATAAGAGACAGAGGGGGTATCTAGCTAGAAGCTGATGTAGAAGAGTTGGAGTTGGGCATTTTGGAGGAGGGCGAGGTCTGCTAGTTGGCCATGTCGCAAGCGTGCAGATCCAGGATATCCTCCACCCAATTCCCATCTTCTACTTGTGGATACTGAAATTCCAACCTGCTAATAGACTCTATCTACGAGTCTACCAAGTCACAGCGTCCATGGCACAGGAGCAGGCGTCGGAGCCCAGACAGTCAGAGCCGCTGGAGTAGGTAGTGTGGTCGTTGGCCAAAGCTGTGCCAGATACATCCATGGAGCCAAGCCAGCAGGGCGAGCGTGCAAGCACACGGCAGCCATGGCGAACCAGCAGCAGCAAATGTTTAAATACCCAATCGTTGGAAACGACGGCACCAAAGTCCCGATCAGGACGCAACACCACAGACCAAAAGAAACGATGATCTGACAGCTACTGGCGGATCAACGCGGGGGATTATCCCACCTCCTATTCCCGCCGTCAAACTCCGTTCACCGCTCCCCACCCTCACCACGAATCGCTCACTGCCGTCGAGCACCACACCGCAGTCCCACGCGGGGCCGCTCTCCGTCGCCGAGATCCGCTCTTGTCCGCCCAAATCTCACCGCTGCCAAGCACCACTGTGTGCTGCCGCCCTCCATTTCCGAGCTCGACGCGCGTGCCCGCACCGCCGACGAGCTCTCCCGTGCAGCTCGAATCGCGATCCCTAGCTATAAAATTGAAAATGGATTTGGGGAACGGGGGTTCGGGACGGAGAGAGTGTGGCGGGCTGGTGGCCGGTGGGGCGGTGGGGTTACGTGTTACCCAGATGCGGCTGTCAGAACAATACGTGTGACCAGGGCGTGATGGATTTGATCGGACAGACGGCACGCTGAGGGCTCGATTGAGCTAACGAGCACCCAAGCACTATTTAGCACTTGGTATATTTTTAGTAGAATGATTAAATGTACTGACTAGTTTCAAGGAGAAATCAGTCAATCTCTCCAGAAACAAATGACTCACATCAACGGGCGCATACCTCCCTCGCGTCTCTCCCTCTCCTTCCCAATCTTCCTCCATCAAGACGGCGCCCACCTCACCATTCTCCCATTCATCATTTGTCCCTCATTCGTTTCCTCCTTTGGGGACCCCCCATCCTCATGCCCTTGATACTATGGGTGGGTGTCATCCTGTGAAGACTAGGGTTCCCACAGGACCATGAACCGTGGGCTACGATAGTTCCTTCCCTCTGAAGAGCAAGAGGAGTGTGCATATTTAGGCACCTTGATGGTGGATCTTGTATAAGACACGAGTAACCATACGAGGTCTACATCTTCAAGTTGCTCAACCAGGTACGCCCCGACATCAACATCTACTCTAAGGCCATGTTCATCATGAACTCCTTCATCAAGAACAACTTTGAGAAGCTTTAATCTCCGTGAAACAGCACCGAGTCAGCCTTGGCAATGCATCAACTTGCCCCAAGAAGGAAGCATCATTGGCCCCGGACAACGAGGCATCATAAATATGTCTTCCATCTCCCGACGCACCAACGCTTCCTCCATGGACCAAGAAGATGGACATCGACATCTGGGCATAGGTGTAGCATCCATGCAAGCAGACAAACAAGCATAATGATTACCCGACGGAGACAAGAAGGCATGATGGACAACTCTCCGCATAAGACCCACGCTAGGTGTATAATCCAATGTGTGTGTATGGTACCACCGTTGTGTAGCCATTGTGGTATCCCCTTACATGTATAAAAGGTGAGGCCCCATGGATTCCTAAAAAAAGTATGTTCCATCTGGTTTGATTCAGTTCAACTCTAGTTGACTCCTTGTTGAGAGACGAAGCGTAGCGACTCTGCAGTAGCTCAATATCTCCTTGGCTAGGCCTGACCCGGTAAGGAGAGTTCACCCTCATAACCTCTGCTCTCACCACCGATATACCATCTAGTCGTACGTAGGGTATGAAGCTTCCAAGTGGCTTGAACTGGGTAAAAGAACCCATGTTCTCTACGTCGTGTTTGAGTAATTTTCTAGTCGGTGTTGCACCCCTCTACCAAATCAAAAAAAGGTGGTGTCTCGGATCCCCGATGTTCATGTAGAGACACGTGACATATGGTAGGAGGTGCAGGCATTCCAGACTTCTTCATATTCGACATCGTCTTCACTAACAGCGGTCAGCATGGCCAAGCGGGGAAAGAAGTCGGGTTCCAATGGTGGTGACCATACGGGAACAAATCGCCCGCAAACATCACAAGAGTGTTGGCAGAGGAAAGCGTTGTGGACACCCACACTTGTCTCGCGACATGATAGCAGGCGGGTACCCTCCAGGCCATCACTCTGGGGCTTGGTGGACGTCCCACAACCACCCGGACCACGCAAACTCCATAGGATACGGGTCGATGCACCCTCACTATACATAAAGTGGGCATCCCCAAGGATAACCCTCAGACCCGCCATGTGGAAACCGTGGTGCCACGGAGCTCGAGTGCTACAACGTCCACGCGGTAGAACATCCTAGTCATACCTCGGAGCCCTGTGCCTATCAATGACGTGTAACAGGCACTCTCGCTCTTCCCAGGAAGTCGATGACTCCTAGGGTGGCCGCACGTGCACTGCTGCATTTCCCGACAGACATGGTCAGGGACAGGACCCACATAAACTCCTGGGTCGCCAACCTGGTGGAGCTTGTGGTTTTTTCTAGCCAACATCAAGAACTAGAGCGTTACCGCACCCATGTACACGACAACAGATGGGGAGGATGCGGAAAAGGCCGCAGAGGTCATGACACGTGAGAACCCTCCTCGAGGGTGTAACAACGGCGACAATTATGGTGGGAAAGACACATTTGTGGGGAGGAGTAGGAGGTGTGTTAGTATTGGGAGGATCTTGACGTAGCTTAATCATGGGGGAGCATCTTCACTCTCCTCATATGCAAAATTCAAAATCCTCTATCGAGAAGCAAACATTGTCCAGCCTAGAAACGAGGTCTTACACCAGGCTTAGGTGGTCGCTAATCCGAAACACCTTCGGCGCTGCCGATCACCCAAATTGCAACAAGGGTGTTGGTTTCCTCCCAGCTGGTGATCAAGCAAGTGGTTAGAGAATATGATTCCCTGCAGATGGCAGCATATGTGGAGGAGGTGAGGAATATGGAACACTACTTTGATGGATTTCAGATGAAGCATGTGCCCCATACCATGAACTCCTCCGTACACAAGATGTCCAACATAGCCACCCTGAAAGTTTCGGTCCTGCTAGAAATCTTCATCAAGAAACTCACTCGTCCCTTCGTCGCGCTCGCCAAGCTCATGATGCAAGCAATTCCTTGCTCTAGAAACAAGGCCTCAACATCGTCACTAGGGGATCAAGGTTTCGTGCAGCCCCAGAAAGGGCATTTCATCATCGTCAGCGGGGAGCCCTGTCCCAGGGAACCCCGACGAGAAACTCCCCAAAGAGGAATTTCTCCCCAGCAAGCACATATTCACGGCCATGGGAGGCAAACTCCATCATGGGTAGTTGAGCTGCTCGAGTACCTCTAAGACCTTATACTCCCAGAAGAGAATAAATAAGCTTAGCATGTAGCCCGTCAAGTAGAGATTATGTCCCGGTAGACGGGGATCTCTATCGATGGCTTGAAAACAGTTTTAGGCTTTGATGCATTTCTCAGGACAAGGGGTGCAAGATATTGGCGGAAATTCACGAAGGAACATGCTCCAGCCATGTGAACTCTCGAGCGTTGGTGGGAAAAGTTTACCGACAAGGTTTCTACTTACCCACTTCTCTTGGTGATGTCGAATATCAGGTCAGGCCTGTGACCCATGTCAATTCCATTCCAAGAACATCAATCATCTAGCTCAAGGACTACAAACCATCCCCGACCCTTCTAGCCGTTCATTTTCTAGGGGCTGGACATCATCGGGCCCTGCCCATGGTCCATTAGAGGTTACGATTACCTCTTTGCCGCCATTGACAAAATCACCAAATGGTCGGAGATGGAACCAGTACGATAAATCACAACACAAGTAGCTGTCAAGTTCATTCGAGGGATTGTGTACCGATTTGGCGTGACAAATGGCATCATCACTAACAATGACACACAATTCAAAAGTGGCACCTTCACCGCCTACTGAGAGGATATAGACACCAAGATCTGAATGCCCATGTGGCGCATTCGTGCAATCAAGCGGAATGCGCAAACACGGAAATATTATGTTGCCTCAAGACCAAGACATTTGATCGATTTAAGACCTGCGGCATGAACTAGATCGAAGAACATAAATTGTATGGAACCCTAACAAGATATTCCCATATTTGATCTGGTAAATTGTATGGAACCTTGACAAAATATTCCTAGATCTTATACGGGTCGGTTATAATGGTCTCATGTAGAATCCTCTATGTGTCTTGTAACATCCCAGCATTTCGGAACTAATGAAGGGTAGATTTAGGAATTTGGAATGTTGCATGCATTCATTTGTGAAAATGTGGGTAAATTTTTCGCCAAATAAAAACCTAAAGTGATCAAGGTTTCTTTCATACTTTAAGATTAGGTTTAGTCTTAAAGGATGATTGTTATAGATTTTGACATGATCTTTGTGGAATTATGTGTTTTGGAAAAAGAAATTTGAATTTAAAACATTGAGTGTTTGAATTATAATTCAAAAGGATTTTGAAAAAAGTTTGAATCTTGATTTAATTAAGAGTTAACCAATATAACTCAAACTTTATCTAAAGAAAGCAATTAAGAATATGAATATCTATTTCATATTTTCATTCATTAAATATGTTACAAAAATGTAACTTATAATAGTCATCCACATTTTTTACAATAGTAAATAAATAAAGAATAATACTTATTTATTGATAATAGTATAATCTTTATTACAAATTAATAAAATAAAGATTACAAAAGAATAGAACAAAAATTACAAAAGAATAAAGAAGATTACATTGGATTATTCTATAAAGAAAACCTAAACTAAAATCTTCATTTTCAAATCTGTACCTGCAAAACAAACACTAATAAAAAATAAAGAAGATTAAGGTTAGTATTGTTTTACTCTCAGACTTGTCAGTGAAGTGCACTGATCAAGATTCATCATTGAGTAATTTATAAAAAGGGGCAAGTTTCACCAATATGAAAGAATGTATCTTTCATAATTAAGCCATAAGTCAAATAACAACAAGGAGGGGCAAGTTTCACCAGCCAGATAAAAGTAACCAGATAATAGTAATTCTCAAGTCCAGAGCATATCCACAAGTTGCACAGCAAGCACACATGCAGGACACACACCTAAATGCATGGTGTGTGCTGTCAGCACCTTAGCAACAGCCGAGCAACACAAAACTACTCAGCACAGTCGTGGAGAGGCACTAGTGCATCTCTTCACTGCTCACACACACTAGAATAGCTAGCTTAGCCAGCAGCTAAACCAAGCACAACAGCCAGCAGTCAAACCAACCAAAGCCAGGATCACATCACCAGGATGGTGACATAAGGAGGGGGAAGATCAGGTGGATAGCAATACCAAGGTCAAGCCATCAGGATCAGGAGATGATGGGCTAGATCAAGGACAAGCCAGGAGCTAAATATACCAGGGGATCACAAGATCAACCACAAGATCAAGCTACCACAAGATCCACCAATAGCAACCACAACATCAAGTGACAGTGGTGAGTACATAGACCATCACATGATCTATCTGTCTAAGATTAGACAAGCATACATGACCTGTATCACAGTCAAACTCTCAGAAATCACCCAAGTGGGGTGAATCCATCACTGAGGTTTTAAACTCTAAAAGCAAACAGCAAAGTACAAGGATCCAACCAAAACTCAGAACAACATCATTGATTTGGCTGTCAAGCTATATATTTCAATTCAAGAACAAATATAGCTAAGATTTAACCTCTAGGCACATCCCTAAGATAAGGGTAGCACCTTAGAAGTTAATCTTTTGGATCCATATAAATGATCAAGCCTACTATCATTTTTCTCTAAGCTTTGATTCAAGAAACAATAGCTGGTACCACTACCAGGACTATCTATATGAATCAACTAGATAAAGACTAATCCCTAAGCCTCAGACCAACATCATTGGTCTTAGGGATTTCAGAAAGGAATATTTCTACTTATCTTTTAATGCCAAGCTTGTCTTAAGCTTAAACCAACCCAAACAATGGATTAGAATCAATCTTGTGTGCCATACAAAGATGGTGTCACAAGAACAATTCTACTTGAATCAGAATAAGCATTTCATCTTCACAGATTCAATCAATCAATCTACCAATCATTTTCCTATCATTACAGGAATCATAATTAGAACATTCCTAAGTATATCTTCACTGTTGAGATCATTATGATCTCAGACCACCCATGAATTCTCAAGCCAACAACACTAAGACAGCGATTTCATCACACCATACACATTATCATTAATCAAGTAATGCCAATGGTAAGTTAGCAAACCCACTAACTTTACCAAGCATTGATTTCAGAACAACTATATCATCTGAATCATATGAAATCTAAACATAAATTCATCTGATAAGCCACCAGAACCATTATAGTTCATCTTAAGCAGTAAGCCTCAAGCTACTAATCATTCAGAACGCATAGAGACCATCAACATATGATCTAATTCATCCAGTATATAATCAACAACAGGATATGAACCCTAAATGGAACAAATCATCTTAATCAGGACAAGACAGTAACCAGAGAGGTCACTACCAACATCTAGCATAGGATGAGCGAACACAGAGAGAGCACAAGGGGGAGAGGAAAATAACTCACCAAAGGTCCTCGCTGGAGACTAGAAGAGGAAGTAGAGGTGGCCGACGTCCATGGTGGCATGGGGAGCACCCCCAGGGGGGTGCTGCGACCCATACACCGCCACAACGACGGCCATAGCCACACCTAGAGGCGAGGTGAATCACCACGACACGTGACAGCAGCGCCGGCACCAGGATCCACGCCAACCCCCAAACCCTAGGGTTCGGGACGACATCGATCTGTCGCAGGAGAGCTCCATGCTCAAATCCAATTGGACAGGATGGAGGGGCGTAGTCGACAACCTCCTCCTTCATCACGACGGCGACCAGAACGATCCACGATGGCGGGAATCGTCGGCGGTGACATCACCGAGCACGGGGTCGGGAATGGAGGAGGAGAGGAGTGTGCTCGAGGGTGAGAGACAGCGAGTGAGTGGGCCAGAACCCTTCGGGGTGGTTGTTTTGACTATGCCTAATGGGCCACAAGGGCCCAATAAGAACAAACCAGCCCAAAAACCTTTAAGGCCTGTTTTAATAAATAGGAAAGGACCAAAATACCCCTGAATTTAATTAAATTCTAGAAAATAAAATAAAAGTCTAAAAATTATAAATACAATATTTTTGAATTCACAAAAATCCAAACTATCCAAATAAGTTAAGATATAAAATTTTAGACATTTAAATTTTATCTAGAATTTTGTAATTTATATATTCCTTATGGAATTTTACAAAATTATTGAATGATGATAAAAATAAATAAAAGTCACTTTCATTATATATTAATATTGTAGTATTTTTGAAAAATACTAAATAAATATTTAATAACAATTTTTGATATTTAAGTGATAATTCCTAAAATAATTATAAAATCAATAAAGGTCAAATAAAAGAAAAATAAACATAAAAAATATATTATAAATATTAAAAAGTAATATTTATAAATATTTTATTATTAAAAAAGACTTTTTATGATAATAGGGAGAATGCATATCAAGTTAAATGATGCATTACATTACCTTGCATAATCATTTTGCTTCTTTAAATATTGTCCTTACCGGGCAATAATGATGTTTTTGTAGACATGGAAGCTCAAGGTCCAGTGCAAGCATCAGAATTCACTACCTTGCCATCACAAGGCAAGTCCATCACTTGCTCATATCCTTTGAAGAGTCTTTATCAAAGTATTTGCAAATCGTGTGTTACCTTATATACTCTAAAATAAAGAAAATATTAATTTCACAAATAAAGAAATCATAGATATCATACTAAGTGATGATATAATGAAGCAATAGAACTTAGGGTTCTATTTGCAACAATGATGATCAATTAGGGACTTAATAACCCCTGGCATCAGTGATTCTAGCGACGTATATTACGCGTTAGCCATGAGATTTGGAATGGGACAGAGAAGTCAGCTGTATCTTCTTCCTCTCGCATGAAGCCGGATGTGCAGGTCGTGGCTGTTATCCTTGTAGCGTGCATATTAATTGGTAATTCGTAGAGGATATGCAGCATATGGGTGGGAACCCTCGTCGTCCCATGATAGTTCTGGCATCTAACGGCTTGTACAAACCATTGCCGTAATCCATTATGTGGGCATGGTGTGCACCAAGGAGGCATGCGAGGTCGCGAAAGGGGCAGTGATTGGCTTGGACCAACTACTGGGCCCCACATCATGGAATTGTGGACGGGAAAGTACGCCCGATTGTGCAACAAGGAGTTGATCTCTCTGTTGGAGATATGCTCTAGAGGCAATAATAAATGTAGTTATTATTATATCTTTGTGTTTATGATAAATGTTTGCATTCATGCTATAACAGTATTAATAAGGAAACATTAATACTTGTGTGATTTGTAAACTAAATTAGAGTCCCTAGTAAAGCCTCTTCATAATACTAGCTTGTTGGTTAAAAGATGATTGTGGTTTCCCTATCATGAACATTGAGATGTTATTAACAACAAGATCATATCATTAGGAGAATGGTATGATGGACATACTCCTATAGATAAGTGTAGCATAAAGATCAAGTCATTTTAATAGTTCAATTGCTATAAGCTTTCTGATACATAGTAACCTAATTCCTTCGACCATGAGATCATGCTTATCACCATCACCGGAAGGATGCTTTGATGACATCAAACACCACACTGTAACTGGGTGGCTATAAAGGTGGCATTGAGTGTTCGAAAAGTATGGGTTGAGACACATGGATCAAGAGTGGGATTTGTCCATCCATATGAAGGATAGATATACTCTGGGCCCTCTCGGTGGAATGTCATCCAATTAGCTTGCAAGCATGTGACTGGCTCACAAGGGATCACATATCACGGGAATGAGAAAAGAGTACTTATCGGTAACGAGGTTGAACTAGGTATGCAGAGATACCAACGATCAAAATCTCGGATAAGTAAACTATCATGAGACAAAGGGAAATTGGTATTGTATGTAAGTGGTTCATTCGATCGCAAAGTAATCGTAGAAATATGTGGGAGCCATATGAATTTCCAGATTCCTCTCTTGGTTATTGTTCGGAGAAGTGTCTCGATCATGTCCGCATAATTCACGAACCGTAGGGAGACACACTTAAGGATTCGATGCTGTTGAGTAGTTATGGAATGATGAGTAAGAGACCGAATGTTGTTCGGAGTCTCGGATGGGATCCGGGATATCACTAGGAGATCCGGAATGGTCCGGAGAATAAGATTCATATAAGGAAAGTCCTGTTTCGGAGTTGGGGAATGATTCCGGTGTTTTCATCGTGAATGTTCTAGAAGGGTCCGGAAGGTCCGGCACTCCGGAGGGGAAGGGTACATGAATGTGTCATGACAATGTGGAATGGTTACATCATGTACTAGGTATCATGGCTGAGCAAAATAAAGGGATAAATCAAATCCTAGTTTGAAAACTCAAACGCCAATTTGAAAAGTCAAACGGCAGTTTTGCTTGGTGGAGGGAGAGTAGGAAACCTACTTGGGGAGGAGTTCCTCTCCCTCCACCCGTCGGCCAAGGAGGCCGACTTGGTGGAGGACTCTCTCCCCTTGGTCGGCGCCCTCCCACCTATAAAATAAGGGGCAGGGGTGCCCCCTCTTCCCTACACCTCTCTCCACCAAAACCCTAGCCCTAGCCGCTGGCCACCACAAGTCGCCGCCGCCCTAGGGTTTGCCCTAGCCGCCGAGTTGGGGCTCTCCCCAAGCCCTAGCCGCCAGCCTAGCCTTCTCCCTTGGTGCCTCAAAACCCTAGATCGCCAAGGCCTCTCTCATAGCCCACCATACTCGCTCCGGCTTAAGGCGAAGCCCTGCGAGATCTCCCCTCTACTTCTGGTACCACGCCGTCGTGCTGCCGGAATTGTGAGGAGAGTGCTACAACCTCCGCTTCCTGCTGGAACAAGGGAGAGGAAGGTCTTCATCGAGTACCGAACGTGTGACCGACTGCGGAAGCGCTGCCGGAACGCAGCGCCGGAAGGATCGTCTACACGATCTTGAGATCGGCAAGAGTACGACTACATCACCCACGAGAATCTTCTCTCGTTAACCGCTTTGGAATCTTTGAGGGTGAGTTCCTCTATCGACTCGTTGCTACAATCTAGTAGATAGATCTTGGCTTGTTTGTTTGCATGCGGTAGAATTTTTTTATTTTCCATGATACGAACCCCTACAGTGGTATCAGAGCCGTGTCTATATGTCGATCTGTTGCACGAGTAGAACACAATGGTCATTATGGGCAGTGGTGCTTTTATTATCAATTGCTTCTTGTGTACTTTGCATCTTGCGGTATGATGGGATGAAGCGGCCCGGGCTAACCTTACATGACATCGTTCATGAGACTTGCTCCAGCTCAACATGCAACTTGTATTGCATAAGTGGCTTTGCGGGTGTCTGTCTCTCCCATCATAGTATAGATCCAATTTACAACGGGCACTTGATAGTTCAAGCATCAACATAGTGGTCTTGTTCGTAAGTTAGATCGACACTTATTGAAAGCCCCAAACCACGTAAAATATGCAAAGAAAATTAGAGGCGTCTAACTTTGTTTTGCAGGGGTGTGATGTGATGTGATATGGCCATGATTATGATTATATTTGATGTATGCAATGTTCCTTATTGTAAGTTGGCAACCGGCAGGAGCCATATGGTTGTCTTTAATTTCTGTTAAGTCCCGCGTGTCTATTCAAAGTAGTTGTAATAGTTGGAGCTGGTGGACGACAACCATGAAACGACGCCATTGACCTTGACGCTATGCCGGTGATGATGGAGATCATATTCGTGCTTGAAGATGGAGATCGGAAGCATAAGCTGAAAGGCCATATCATATCACATATTATGAATTGCATGTGATGTTAATCCTTTATGCATCTTGTATTGCTTCGTTAACGACGGTAGCATTATAAGATGATCCCTCATGCACATAAATTTCAAGTTTTAAAGTGTTCATCCTTAGTAAGCACCGTTGCTAAAGCTTGTTGTTTCGAAGCACCACGTGATGATCGGGTGTGTTAGATTCTGCAAGTGTATACAACATGAGCAAGCCAGATTTGCTCATGCGGAAGCTAAGGTTTGATCTTGACGAGCCTAGCATGTACAGACATGGTCTCGGAACATAGATCACTGAAAGGTAAAGCATGAATCATATAGTAGATATGACGAGGCTAGCATGTACAGACATGTTCGCCATTGAAGCTACATCAACTCTCGTGATGATCGGTTTTGATGTGGTGGATTTGGTTCGTGTGATCACTAAAACAATGTGAGGGATATTGTTTTGAGTAGGAGTTCACCTAGATTAATTTAACTATTAATTAGAACTCAATTTGTCATAAACTTAGTCTAAACTATTGCAAATATGTTGTAGATCAATGGCCGCCCCTACCATCAATTTTAATGCGTTCCTAGAGAAAGAAAAGTTTAAAAACAATGGAAGCAACTTCGCGGATTGGTTCCGCAATTTGAGGATTGTCCTCAATGCTGGTAATTTGACCTATGTCTTTGGATGCACCATTTGGGTGACCCGCTGCGTTGATGCTACCGATGAAGTAAAGAACGTTTACCTCACTCGAAGAATCAAGACTCCACGATTCGATGTGCTATATTGTATGGTTTGGAATCGAGCTTGAAAGGTTTGAGAACCATGACCCACATGATATTGTCCGTGAACTCAAAATGATATTTGAGGCTCACGCGGCAGTTGAGAGTTATGAGGCTTCTGAAAAGTTCTTTAACTGCAAGATGGAAGAGGGCAGCTCCGTTAGTGAGCATGTTCTTAAGATGTCTAGGCACGCAAACAAACTCCAAAGCTTGGGTATAGTAATTCCTAATGCTTTGGGGATTTACCGTGTCCTCCAATCACTGCCACCAAGTTACAAGAACTTTGTGATGAACTACAATATGCAAAACATGAACAAGACATTGCCAGAACTCTTCTCCATGTTGAAATCTGCAGAAGTGGAGATCAAGAAAGAGCATCAAGTGTTGTTGGTCAATAAGACCATCAAATTCAAGAAAGGCAAGTCTAAGCAAAAGGGAAACTTCAAGAAGGGTGGTAAGGAAGTTGCCGCCCCGGCTAAGAAGACCAAGGCTGGACCTAAGCTTGATACTGAGTGCTTTTACTACAAGGGAGAGGGTCACTGGAAGCGGAATTGCCCAAAGTACTTGGCGGATTTGAAGAACGGCAACATCAAGAAGAAAGGTATATCCGATATACATGTTATTGATGTGTATCTCACTAGTACTCGTAGTAGTGCACAGGTATTTAATCTTGGTTCGGTTGCTCATATTTGTAACTCGAAGCAGGTCTTTGCGAATAAGCGAAGCTAGCGAAGAACGAGGTGACGATGCGCATTGGAAATGGATCAAAGGTTGATGTGATCGCGGTCGGCACGCTACCTCTTCATCTACCATCGGGATTAGTTTTATACTTAAATAATTGTTATTTGGTGTCTGCGTTAAGCATGAACATTATATCGGGATCTTGTTTATTGCGAGACGGTTACTTGTTTAAGTCCGAGAATAATGGTTGTTCGATTTATATGAGTAATATGTTTTATGCACATGCACCTTTGATAGATGGTTTATTCTTATTGAATCTCGATAGTGGAAATACACATATTAATAACATTGAAGCTAAACGTTTGAAATTGAGCGATAACTCGACCTATATGTGGCATTGTCGTCTTGGTATTATCGGAGTGAAGCGTATGAAGAAACTCCATTCCGATGGACTTCTTGAATCACTTGATTTCGAATCACTTGAAAGATGCGAAGCATGTCTGATGGATAAAATGACTAAGACTCCATTTTCTGGTATGATGGAGCGAGCTACAGACTTATTGGAAATTATACATACCGATGTGTGTGGACCAATGAGTGTAGCATCGCGCGGTGGTTATCGTTATGTTCTTACCTTCACAGATGACTTGAGTAGATATGGGTATATCTATTTCATGAAACATAAGTCCGAAACTTTCGAGAAGTTTAAGGAATTTCAAAGTGAGGTAGAGAATCAACGTAACAAGAAGATTAAATTTCTATGTTCTGATCGTGGAGGTGAATATATAAGTTATGAGTTTGGCGAGCATTTAAAGAAATGCGGAATACTTTCACAATTGACACCGCCGGGAACACCACAGCGTAATGGCGTGTCCGAACATCGTAATCGAACTCTCTTAGATATGGTTCGTTCTATGATGTCACTTATAGATTTACCGCTATCGTTTTGGGGTTATGCATTAGAAACAGCCGCATTCACTTTAAATAGGTCACCATCTAAATCTGTTGAAACGACACCGTATGAATTATGGTTTGGGAAGAAACCTAGATTGCCGTTCCTTAAAGTTTGGGGTTTCGAAGCCGATGTAAAGAAGTTATAGCCGGACAAGCTTGAACCCAAAGCGTAAAAATGCGTCTTCATAGGATACCCGAAGGAAACTATTGGGTATACCTTCTATCATAGATCCGAGGGCAAAATCTTCGTTTCCAAAAATGGATCCTTTCTAGAGAAAGAATTTCTCTCGAAAGAAGTGACTGGAAGGAAAGTAGAACTCGACGAGGTTGTTGAACCTTCTCTCGAACTTGCGAGTAGCGCAGCACCGGAAGAAGTTCCTGTGGTGCCTACACCAATAAGAGAGGAAGCTAATGATGATCATCATGAAACTTCGGTTGAAGTTGCTACAGAGCCTCGCAGGTCAACAAGAACTCATACCACTCCTCATTAGTATGATCCCGTTATGAGTGTCATGTTGGTGGACAACACCGATGACCCTGCAACATATGAGGAAGCAATGATGAGCCCAGATTCCAATAAATGGCAAGAGGCCATGAAATCCGAAATTGGATCCATGTACAAAAACCAAGTATGGACTTTGGTGGACTTACCGGATGGCTGGAAGGCTGTCGAGAACAAATGGATTTTCAAGAAGAAAACAGATGCTGATGGTAATGTTACTGTCTATAAAACTCGACTTGTCGCAAAAGGGTTTCGACAAATTCAAGGAGTTGACTACGATGAGACTTTCTCACCAGTAGTGAACCTAAAGTCTGTGAGGATTATGTTAGCAATCGCTGCATATTACGATTATGAAATATGGCAGATGGATGTCAAAACAACCCAAAGGTTTTGTCGATCCTAAAGATGCTAACAAGGTGTGCAAACTTCAATGGTCCATATATGGATTGAAGCAAGCATCCCAAGTTTTGGTTTTATACAAACTTATGGAGAAGCTTGTATTTACAAGAAAGTGAGTGGGAGCTCTATAGCATTCTTAATACTATATGTAGATGACATATTGTTGATTAGGAATGATGTAGGCCTTCTTAATAGTGTCAAGGATTATTTGAATAATAGTTTTTCAATGAAAGATCTTGGCGAAGCAGCTTACATATTAGGCATAAAGATTTATAGAGATAGATCGAGACGCCAAATATCATTGTCACAAAGTACATATTTGGACAAAGTTCTAAAGAGGTTTGGAATGGAAGATAGCAAGAAAGGGTTTTTGCCCATGTTGCCCAATACGACATTGAGTAAAACTCAAAGTCCCGCAACGGCAGAAGATAGAGAAAAAATGAGTAAGACTCCCTATGCCTCAGCCATAGGATCTCTAATGTATGCCATGCTATGTACTAAACCCGACATTGCATATGTTGTTAGTTGAACTAGGAGATATCAAAGTGATCCAGGAGTGGATCATTGGACAGCGGTCAAAAACATCCTTAAGTACTTGAGAAGAACTAAGGATATGGTTCTTTCCTTTGGATGTGATGAACAACTCGTTGTTAATGGTTACACCGATGCTAGTTGGAACACTGATCCAGACGATTCTAAATCTCAATCTAGATATGTATTTACTTTGAATGGTGCAGCAGTTAGCTGGAGGAGTGCAATGCAAAGCGTTGTGGCGAGATCTTCAACTGAATCGGAATACATAGCTGCTTCGGAGGCTTCACAAGAAGCGATATGGATGAAGGAGTTCATAACACAGCTCGGTGTGGTTCCAAGTGCGCTGGACCCAATGTCTATCTACTGTGATAACATGGGCGCCATAGCCAATGCGCAAGAACCAAGGTCACACAAGAAGCTGAAGCACATCAAGCTACATTTTCACGCTATTCGAGAACATGTCTAAGATGGTGACATAAAGATTTGCAAAGTACACATAGATCTGAATGTGGCGGATCCGTTGACTAAACCTCTCCCGAGGGCAAAACATGACCAACACCAAACTGCCATGGGTGTTCGGTAAATTACCATGTAATCTAGATTAGTTGACTCTAGTGCAAGTGGGAGACTGTTGGAGATATGCCCTAGAGGAAATAATAAATGTATTTATTATTATATCTTTGTGTTTATGATAAATGTTTGCATTCATGCTATAACAGTATTAACAAGGAAATATTAATACTTGTGTGATTTGTAAACTAAATTAGAGTCCCTAGTAAAGCCTCTTCATAATACTAACTTGTTGGTTAATAGATGATTGTGGTTTCCCTATCATGAATATTGAGATGTTATTAACAACAAGATCATATCATTAGGAGAATGGCATGATGGACATACTCCTATAGATAAGCGTAGCATAAAGATCAAGTCATTTTAATAGTTCAATTGCTATAAGCTTTTTGATACATAGTAACCTAATTCCTTCGACCATGAGATCATGCTTATCACCATCACTGGAAGGATGCTTTGATGACATCAAACACCACACCATAATTGGGTGGCTATAAAGGTGGCATTGAGTGTTCGGAAAGTATGGGTTGAGACACATGGATCAAGAGTGGGATTTGTCCATCCATATGACGGATAGATATACTCTAGGCCCTCTCGGTGGAATGTCATCCAATTAGCTTGCAAGCATGTGACTGGCTCACAAGGGATCACATATCACGGGAACGAGAAAAGAGTACTTATCGGTAACGAGGTTGAACTAGGTATGCAGAGATACCGACGATCAAAACCTCGGATAAGTAAACTATCGTAAGACAAAGGGAAATTGGTATCATATGTAAGTGGTTCATTTGATCGCAAAGTAATCGTAGAAATATTTGGGATCCATATGAATTTTCAGATTCCTCTCTTGGTTATTGTTCGGAGAAGTGTCTCGATCATGTCCGCATAATTCACGAACCGTAGGGAGACGCACTTAAGGATTCGATGTTGTTGAGTAGTTATGGAATGATGAGTAAGAGACCGAATGTTGTTCGGAGTCTCGGATGGGATCCAGGATATCACGAGGAGATCCGGAATGGTCTGGAGAATAAGATTCATATAAGGAAAGTCCTATTTCGGAGTTGGGGAATGATTCCGGTGTTCTCATCAGGAATGTTCTAGAAGGGTCCGGAAGGTCCGGCACTCTGGAGGGGAAGGGTACATGAACGTGTCATGAAAATGTGGAATGGTTACATCATGTACTAGGTATCATGGCTGAGCAAAATAAAGGGATAAATCAAACGCCAATTTGAAAAGTCAAACGGCAGTTTTGCTTGGTGGAGGTAGAGTAGGAAACGTACTTGGGGAGGAGTTCCTCTTCCTCCACCCGCCGGCCAAGGAGGCCGACTTGGGGGAGGACTCCCTCCCCTTGGCCGGCGCCCTCCCACCTATAAAAGAAGGGGCAGGGTGCCCCCTCTAGCACACACCTCTCTCCACCAAAACCCTAGCCCTAGCCGCCGGCCACCACAAGTCACCGCCGCCCTAGGGTTTGCCCTAGCCGCCGAGTTGGGGCTCTCCCCAAGCCCTAGCCGTCGGCCTATCCTTCTCCCTTGGTGCCTCAAAACCCTAGATCGCCAAGGCCTCTCTCATAGTCCACCATACTCGCTCCGGCTTAAGGCGAAGCCCTACGAGATCTCCCCTCTACTTCTGGTACCACGCCGTCGTGCTGCCGGAATCGCGAGGAGTGTGCTACAACCTTCGCTTTTCTTTGGAACAAGGAGAGGAAGGTCTTCATCGAAAATTTACGAGCGATGTGACCATTGTGAAGCGCTGCCGGAACGCAGCGCCGGAAGGATCGTCTACACGATCTTGAGATCGGCAAGAGTACGACTACATCACCCACGAGAATCTGCTCTCGTTAACCGCTTTGGAATCTTCGAGGGTGAATTCCTCTATCGACTCGTTGCTACAATCTAGTAGATAGATCTTGGCTTGTTTGTTTGCATGCGGTAGAATTTTTTTGTTTTCCATGCTACGAACCCCTACACTCTCATGGGTAAAGTAACGCACCTCTGCAGAGTGTAAGAATTGTAACTTGTTACTCCCTGTTCCGGGAAGGAGCTACGAACGCGGCAGGAAAGGAACTCCACGAAAGTTCTGGTCAACCTGTGAAGGCTGATTGTCATAGATTTTTATAATAAAATCAATCTTTGAAGAAAGATTTACAAAAATTGCATAGTGCCAAGGATTTATAGTCCGAGGTGGTAGTTAGGGCATCAAACTTACCACCTTGCATATAATGAACTTGTTGAGTAACACTATTACTCATCCTTTCCTTTGATCCCTTGGTTAGACTCTGAGGATCCCGAAGATGTGCCAATGTATGCAGCTGAATGTCAAGAAGATGTGTTCTACGAGGAACCTAATCTGGCCGGAGGTGTTGAAGGAGTGGATTACGAAATCCACTACGGTGTTGATGATAACGAGTCTAACTAAGTATCCCTACTTAGTAGTAACCAACGGAGCTGAGCAGCATGAACTCTATAGAATAAGCTGCTGAGCTCAACTCCTAGTCGGAGTTGCTACTTTTAAATTCTGCTGAAACACTTTATATTTTGGTTTGTAAGTTGAACCTTTTGAAGTCTTGAACTTCTGGTATTGTAATAATAATAATGGGTGAATGTTTGTAATATGGACCCGCAATGTTTCTGTTATACCACTCTGAGGGATGTGATATTTACAGAACGGTGTTCTGTGAGTGTCATGTCAACGACTATAGTGTACTACACATGCAGTGGTATGCTGGGTCACCGCATGTCTTATACTCCAAGATGGTCCTTGAGCGGGTCCTAGTCGAGCGCTGCAGTCCTTGGGAAGAGGAGACCCTGCCAAGTGATTTTCTTCATGACTGGTGGGCCTCTATGGAACCATGACCTTGTAACCATGGTAATTTGCTATGTTGTGATAACGCATCTTTTCCCCGTGATGTATCACATAGCAAATTTCATATTCAAGTGCTATATTTTACCTAGCCATGATAACTTTATTCATGGTCAAATATGATCACTTCAATTGATAAAATGGATGCATTGCCATCAATTTTAACATGGTGGTTTTGGTTCTTTGGCACACTGAATGTCATATTTTGCCTATGCATCATGCTTGCTCCTTATGGCAATGGTTTAATTATTTAATTCCTTTTTGTTAAACCCTCATGAGAAACGAGTATGATGTTTATACGTTTTTTGAAGTCAACGGACAAATGTGGGAAGCAACTCTAAGATTTACTTAGTGGCAACTCAGGTGAAAACACCATGGTTGCTTTTAGTGTATGCAATACTAGCAATAAAATTTTCATAACATAGGCAAGAATTGCGCATCCACTCACAACATTATCATTTCATTGGTGGAAAATTGTATGGGAATATAACTTTTTTTTTGCAATGTGCACTTTTTCCCTACAACCCTGCGAGCAATTAGTTTGTAGCTTCATCTTATGATGGGGACACATATATGTGTTGATTTTTATATTTTGATACAACACGGGTTGGTAGCATTTCTAATGGTTATGTTCTTCTTTTATTTTTCCACAAGAAGTCATACCCATGTTAGAGTCAAAAAAAGTTCAAGGTGCAAAAACTATTTGCGATAAATGTAGATAGCTACAGGTTAGTTGTGGAGAATATATATTATGGAGAGCATCCTAAGAACTATGAAAACAATCAAATTTCCACAAGTCAGAAATACATTAAACTTGCTTTTTTCTATTTTTTCTGAATTTTTTATGATAGATAGATGAAATCAATATATGTGTTAGTCCTATTTTCCGCACAGATCATAACAACTCAATATATGGTCAACCATGACAATTTTAGTGACTTTGGACATTTTCTTAAGGTTATGTCCCCTGGTATCCAGATGTGAACATATGTATCTTTTTTCGAAGCTACGTACATTTTGGTGGTTCATGCGTGGTTGTGTTGTTATTCAAATTCTAGAAATCATGTGGTATAGTTTAGTTCAGGTTTTTCTCAACCTGACTAGCCAAACTGGGTCCACAAGAGAATAAACTCTCCGGCCAATTTCTGAGGTGGGTTGTTTCTATGTTGGCACTAGTGACCTGGAGTGCCCTCACACATTGCATGGGGAAGAGAGGATCGTGCACGAATGCTACTGGCGTGTTTGCTTGCTCGGACGGGTTTTTTCCCACGGGTAAAAGTTACATGCACGGGGACTGCACCCGCATATCAGAAGTTGGGCCAAAAAAAATCCTTATTTGGTTGTCCGCATTGACACTGTTTGGGAGGCTGGTAGAAATGTGACTCATCATTTGGTGGGTTGTATTAGGATTGGAAGAAATGAAACAATGTGTTTGGTTACGGGATGATCGTGTGGTGAAGATAACCTCTTTTCTCGGATGGTGAGCTTACTATCCCTATATACACAAGTAAGCCTAAATCAGATAAGACTAAAATCACAATAAACATATAAGACCTAAAGCATATTTAACCATATTGCGATATATAGCAGTAAACATAGTAGCAAGTTCAAACCCAACAGGATGGTACGATCAAGTTCAAAGCATACTCATACACAAGACATCGATAACCAACATAAGAAGGTGACCTAAACCTTTTACTCGTCAATGATAGCAAGGGATGGATCATGCTTCGGGGATTTCTTGATCACTTCAGTCATAGTGTAGTCGAAGATGGTGACCTTGAACATGTCGCCCTTCAGCATCTAGAAAGTTAAAAAGTACCCGATCTTGATCTGGTGGGCAATGGCGAAGCCATGCCACCCTTGATCAAGGCAAACCCTGTTGTTCACATCCTTGAGCTTCACCATCCAGCTACATCCAGTGTTGGTCTTCAGGACGACGGTGCCAATATAGGGTCTGAAGTCATCTGGAATTGGGAGCAAGTCTAGCCTAGGTGCCATGAATGGCTTGGCGAAATGGGTTGGACCTACATGGTCATGTAAGTGCCCAACCTTGTCTCGCATACCCCTCGGCCTCTTGGCGGCACTACTTTCGCCAAGATCCGTCAAGCATCCTTCGTCATGGTTGGGGAGAGCACCTCCCATCACCATCTTGCATGGCTGACAAAAAAACATACATTGTCGTGATCCGACATATTTTAGTCATCGTGCACAAGACATAATGTGCTAACAACCCAAGACACAAAATTCATCTCCGTACTAACACAATAATAGCACCTATTGAGAGTTTCAGAATAATTAGCACACAATCCGCAGAGCTAGTGCGACCGGAATCCATAGGATATGTACAAGAAATTGTATTGTACGGTTCCAATCGCATCAGTTGTGCGATGCACATGTACTGTATTTCATCATTAGTTGTGTAACGAGATATTGGAGCCTCATATGTGATGCCCACACCAAGTCCGGGGAGATGACTTTGTACAACCAAGAACAGTACAGAACAATGTTTGTTCTGAATAATTCGAAGTTGTATAGAATCATCCCCAATCACATGGTAGTATAGATTTAATCATCATCTAGAATTAAGCATGAAATACAAATTGTGCCTCATATTAGGCATTGTGTGTCCGAGTTCAATCATAATAGGCGTGCTTTCGCGCAACCCATTGGCATCTTGGACACAAAACGAATTAATCATCGACCTCGAAACCTAACATGAGCAGTGAAAAAATCCCTAAATTTTCCAACACAGAAAAGCTAAACCGAGAGTCTGACTAAATCGAGCGACTTCAAACCATAGATCGAAGCAATTTAACTATAGATATTCTAATTACCGACGCACCCAATATAGCAAAAGACCGAAAATGAAGAAAATCTAACAAACTGATCTAAAACTAAACCAAATCTATACAAATCTAGCGTGCATTCAATGCTAGGTACAGAATTGCGCTCTAAACTACAACTCTACAGTGCTAAGAGAGAGAGAGAGAGAGAGAGAGAGAGAGAGAGAGGGTTGAAGCCTTGCCGCCATTGATGGAGCTCCGGAGCACGGGATGTGCCAAGGAAGAAGGCATTGCAGACGAGGATGCCCTGGTGACAGAAGAAAGCACAGCGGTCATTGTCGATCTACCACCATCTTCGGCCCTTGTGGTGATCTCTGATCTGCCGGCGGTAGACGAACCGGCAACGGTGAGCGGAAAGAGAAGAAGGTGCGGTTGTCAGTGAGGAGAGTGGCGAGTGGCGAGTGAGAGGATTTATGGCGCGAGTTCTCAATGCGCCACGCGTCTCCTGCTCTTCTCCACGTGTGCACCTGCGTGCTGAGCCTTGGCTCGCCAGGGACTGTCCCCGCAGAAACGCTTGATTTGAGCGTTTTAAGTGAACTAACTTTTGGCCCGCTTTAAAATTAGTATTGTACAAAATCAAGTTATGACTAAGGCCATAAAATGGGCTCATTTTTTACCGTCGGGTGCGAGAAAGGCCTTCATTGGGTGGGGGCAAGTCCGTAGGAGCTGGGACAGTTTCGACCTATCAGTTTATGTAATTTAATATACAAGATTGCGTCGAAAGTGGTTGCAAATAGACTTAAGGTCATTTTTACCTGAGGTTATTTCGGAAGAGCAGTCAGCGTTTGTCCCAGGAAGGGTGATTACTGACAATATTATCACAACATACGAGTGTCTTCATTTCATAAGAAGAAAATGGCGATTAATCGACGATGTTGTGCTTTAAAGTTGGATATGAAGAAAGCTTATGATCATGTAGAATGGAGCTACTTAAGAGCGATCATGCTATGACTGGGTTTTCACCGGCGGTGGGTGGATATGGTTATGCAGCTGGTCACCTCGGTGTCCTTCTTGGTGCTTTTCAATGGAGGAGGAACAGAGAGCTTTACCCCTTCTACGGGGATCCTCCAAGGAGATCCGATTTCCCCCTATCTTTTCCTTTTGGCGGCAGAGGGCCTTTCGTGCCTTTTAAAATCAAGAAATGAGTCATCAAACCTAAGTGGTATTAAAGTGGCGACGTCTGCCCCGGTAGTCAGTCACTTGCTTTTCGCTGATGACAGCCTGTTGTTCTTTAGGGCGAATAGGAAGAATGCTGAGGAGATCAAAGATGTTCTGCAGATGTACTGTAAGGCTTCAGGGTAGCAGATTAACATGGACAAGTCATCCATTCATTTTGCAAAGGGGTGCAATCAGGCCCTCCGAGGAATGATTATGGACCTACTGGAAGTGCATAATGAATCTTTGAGTGAGAAATATCTGTGAATGCCTACGGATGTGGGTCTTTTGACAAATGGTGCTTTCAAGTACTTGAAAGATAGAGTTTGGAAGCAAGTTCAGGGCTGGTTGGAGATGCTTCTTTCAGCAGGGGGCAAGGAGGTCCTCATTAAATCAGTAGCTCAAGTAATTCCAACGTACTCCATGTCCTGTTTGAAGCTACCATGGGGTTTATGTGAACATATAACAAGTTTAATCAGGAATTTATGGTGGGGGAGTAAAGAAGGGAAGCGAAAGACATGTTGGGTTGACTGGGAGGAAATGACCAAACCCAAAAACCTCGGTGGCTTAGGGTTCCGAGATATTGAGCTCTTTAATCTATCTCCTCTAGCAAGTCAATCATGGCGTGTGATGCAAGATCCAACCTCGCTCAGCACCCGGATACTAAAGGTTGTATATTTTCCAACTAGCGATTTCTTGCAGGCAGAAGTTGGTTCGTCCCCCTCCAGGGTCTGGGGAGCGATCATGGAGGGGAAAGATGTGCTCAAGCAGGGTCTGATTCGCAGGATTGGTAATGGTCAGAGCACTAATATATGGCTTACCAACTGGCTGCCTAGAGATGGGCTCTTGAGACCTATAGCATGTGATCATGAGGACCCCCACAGTTGGTGAGTGATCTGATCGACGAACACACTTGGGAGTGGGATGTGGAGAAAGTCGAGCTTCTCCTGGCTCCCATGGATGCAGAGATCGTGGTGAATATCCCTC
Source organism: Avena insularis (assembly GCA_023614405.1). Classification (NCBI taxonomy): domain Eukaryota; kingdom Viridiplantae; phylum Streptophyta; class Magnoliopsida; order Poales; family Poaceae; genus Avena; species Avena insularis. The sequence continues at coordinate 340,520,755 of CM042687.1, forward strand.
TGCCTTCTCGACAGCAAGAAGACTGTTGGGCATGGCATTATGACAAACGTGGCATTTTTTGGTAAAATCGGCCTATCGGATGTTAGTGGACACTAGAGAGAGGAGAACTGCCTGGCTCCAAGAATCTGTGAGCCACTCCAATACGCGACGAGATGAAGAGGAGTGGTGTGATCTGTGGCGAGTCAAGGTTCCGTCTAAGCTGAAAGTGTTCCTATGGAGGCTTGCAAAACAATCACTTCCTTCGCCCGATGTTTTACACCATAGACATATGGCAAAGAGCAGCTTGTGCTCAATTTGTGGACCACCAGATTCATGGAGGCATGCTCTGGTTGAGTGCAACATGGCGAGATGTGTTTGGGCCCATTTACCAGATAACATGGTGGAAGTGGTGGCAAATACTCCAGAACCGGATGCAAGAGGGTGGTTGGCGGCTATCATTGGTTCCTTGCCTCATGAGGACCTAACTCGGGTTGTCGTAATGCTATGGGAGATCTGGTATGCGAGGAGGAAAGCAATACATGAAGAGGTGTTTCATAGCCGGCTGTCGACGCTCAGTTTCATTGACAGGTTTATTGCAGACCTAGATGTGGGGAAGAAGGGAGAGACTCAAAAGAATGGGGGTAGGATAGCAGTTCCTAGATGGCTCCCTCGGCCGGCGGGCTGTGCCAAGATTAATGTTGATGCAGCTCTATCCAAAAATGGGGAACAGGCAGCGCTGGCAGCTGTGGCAAGAGACGTGTTGGGGAATTTTTTAGGAGCCTCTGCGGTGGTGTTTCAGTCGGAAAAAGCCCAGAGATTTTGGAGGCAGAAGCTTGCAGAGAAGGAGTAGCCCTGGCAACCGATCTTTATCTACGTCGGGTCAAACTTGCAAGTGACTGTGCCAACGCCATCCGAACGATCAATGGAGAGGAGTTGTTGGGATAGTATGGCCAGATTGTCCAAGAGATCAATGTGTCGAAGGGGGACTTTGAGTCCTTTGAGTTTGTCCTTGAAGGACACAGGTCTAATATAGAGGCGCGTGGTTTAGATAGAGGTTTCATGTACTCTGCCATAGGTAGATTTGTGTGGTTCCAACATCCACCTGATGGTGTGAGTGTAAACATTCTGAACAATTAATAAAGGGTGTGTTCTAAAAAAAAGATTTGGAAAAAAACAGTGTAACCCTTTGCAAGCTCATTGGGGCTGATGTCACCGATTGCACCTAAGGCCTTTTCCAGTGGGGTGTATCTTAGCATGTTTTCATAGGAGATATTAAAACTTAAGAAACAACCATCATAATGGGGTGTATCTTAGATGTGGTTTCTTAGAGATGTTGATTTTGTGCTCATGCATATGTGTGATTGGACTAGCCAAGTTTTTTGCCTATGGTTTGAGTACAGGAGGTGTAGCTTAGCTAAGAATCTAAGATACAACATCACTCTCTTTCTTCATTAACTATAGTGCCACATAAGCAAATTGCCTAGAATATACTACCTCCGTTTTAAGGCTTCAGGCGCACACGCTTTTTAAAGTAAAGTTTGACTAAAAGAATTGAGCAATAAAATCTTGATTATATTGTACATAATTAGTATCGTTGGATTCGTATTGAAAACTACTTTCCAGTGATACTAGTTTTATACCAAAACTCCTTACGTATTTAAAGTAATTCTTGGTCAAAGAAAAAACACGCAAAACGAGGACGCCTTAAGCCTTAAAACGGAGAGAGTAAAGCTAAGATACACTTCTTATGAAAGGCGTAAGGAGAAACGAGGGCAGAGCGGCCCATCCCGTGGCATTTCGATGCTTGCTATAGTTGTCTCGATCCTGCCGATCGATAACGCAGTGGTCAACTTGGAAATAACTTCTGCCTCGATACCCTTAATCAATGAGCACGAAATCTCATCTATAACTGGAGGCACACCACTGGAGTAGTGCGTACACTTCCTGAAACTCTGATCATACTGTATAATCGAGTGTTCAAACTTCAAAGTGCGTCACTTGATCACTTCCTGTCGTCCTGTGCCGTGAGACTGCAGATGAGAAGGTATACAGAGATGGTGCAAGGTTCCCGCTGCATCGCGATGTTCCTGCTCGTCTGCATGGCTGCTCCAGGGGCTTCGGCCATCACCGATGGTGAGAGCTTCGAAACCTTTTTTTTCTTCTAAGCAGTAGAGCTTGCAAACTGTGTTATAAGTACATATTTCATTTCTGGTGCACTCTCGCTCGGGTCTCACAAGCTAAATAATCATGCCATGTCATGGTTCTACTCTCCGCTCAGGCCTTCTGCCGAATGGCAACTTCGAGCAAGCGCCGAGCAAGTCCGAGATGAACGGGACGAGGGTGACGGGGCGCTACGCGATACCGTGCTGGGAGATCGCTGGGTCCGTGGAGTACATCGTCTCGGGCCAAAACCAGGGGGACATGGTCCTCCCGGTCCCGGAGGGCGCCTACGCCGTGCGGCTGGGCAACGGGGCCTCCGTCCAGCAGCAGCTCAGCGTGACGCCGGGAACGCACTACTCCGTCACCTTCAGCGCGGTCCGCACCTGCGCGCAGGCCGCGAAGCTGGACGTGACCGTCGCGCCCGACTCCGACGAGCTCCCGATCCAGACAGTGTACACCAGCAGCGGCTGGGACTCCTACTCCTGGGCGTTCCAGGCCAAGGACACCGTCGTGTCGCTCGTCGTCCGTAACCCCGGCGCCACCGACGAGGACGCGGCATGCGGACCCCTCCTCGACGCCTTCGCCATCAGTACTCTCCTGCCGCCTCAACGCACGACGGGTACGTCTGTAAACAGCATCCTTTTAATTACTCCATGTTTCGTTTATAGTTTTCCAACTAAATGAACGAAATATCTTTGCACGAACTCGGGCAGCAGACAACATGCTGGCTAATGGGGACTTCGAGGAGGGGCCGTACATCTTCCCCGGCACGTCGTGGGGGGTGCTGGTGCCGCCCATGGAGGAGGACGCCTACTCGCCGCTGTACCCGTGGATGATCCTGTCGACGACCAAGTCCGTCAAGTACGTGGACGCGGCGCACTACGCCGTGCCGCGGGGCGCCCGGGCCGTCGAGCTGGTGTCCGGCGCGGAGAGCGCGCTCGTGCAGGAAGTGGACACCGTTCCGGGGCGGGCGTACAGGATGGAGTTCTCGGTCGGGGACGGAGCCGACGGGTGCGAGGGGTCCCTGGCCGTCGAGGCGTACGCGGCGAGCGGGCGCGTCAAGGTCCCGTACGAATCCAGTGGCACTGGCGGCTACAAGCGCGGCGTGCTCGACTTCACGGCTGCCGAGGAGCGGACGAGGGTGGTCTTCGTCAGCGCTTACTACAACATGAAGCCCGACGGCACCCTCTGTGGGCCCGTCGTCGACGATGCCTCGCTCGTCTCTGCGGAGAGCCATGCTCGCAGGTTGCTCTAGTGAATTCAGACAGTACACTACTATAGGAGTATACTAGAGTAATGCATCACCCATTGTTTTGGATGAACATCTACTAGTATGTTCTTTGCTAAAGAGGGGTCCTAAATGAGCTTCCGTTTTGTTGAGCGTGTTTAGGAGAACGCGACTGAACCTACTCCCTCCGTCCGCAAATAAGTGTACTTTTAGTCTTATCGTAAGTCAACGTTAGTAAAGTTTAACTAACTTTATAGAAAAATATAGCAATAATTATAACACTTAATTGGTACCGCTAGGTATATTTTCAAATCTAGTTTTATAATGTATAATTTTTATTTAATCTATATTGCTATATTTATCTATAAAGTTGGTTAAATTTGAGAAAGTTTGACTTTGATAAAAACTAGAAGTACATTTATTTGCGGACGGAGGAGTATCTCATATGCAGATGTGTCAATTACATCTAGAGTAGTGAGTTAGGAATGTACCGTTGCATTTCCAGGCCGTTCTTTTGGAAAGCTACGTTGTACTAGATACTCCTATTCTACACGCCGACGGTGCGAAACGGCATGACCGGAGAGCATGAGCAGGGACTTTTTTAAGATACAGGGACCTTTGCAAGGGAGAGTTGGGGAGTAAAGGATTTATGCACTAGCCAATTATTTCAGATGACCGATCTAATGGAGAGAGGTTAGACAGTATATTTATATTCAACAATCTTACTGATTGATATTCATATTGATCTCCTTTTTCTTATATATAGTTCAAGAGAATGCGGGATCAACTACTACCAGAACAACGCGTACTAGCAATTGCGGAGGAGCTGGCGGGATTTATTTTCAAAGAGATCGTTGACGATGCCGGAAAATTTAGTGTGAATAGGCGCTACTGATCTCCATGTAATCGAACATACATGCTCTAGTCCCGGTATTTTATGATCTCCATGTAACTATGTAAATTGTATATATTTGTATGCTCGATATCGTAATACAAGTTATTTTATATATGCACGAATGTGTACGATATATATGTGGTGGCGTAGAAATATTAAAAAACTATGTTGAAATGAAAAATAAGTAAATAAAAAAAGAAATCTCTACTGCGGCAAAGAAAGGGCACAAAATGCTGCCGCGGCAAAGAACCACTAGTCCAAGGTAATGCTCACATGGCGGAGAAAATCATAAAATGCTGCCATGGCGAGACCCACTAGTCCCATCCTTAACACCAACGGGACTAGTGGGGTGCACCCCCAGTCTTGCAGGGCAGCCACATGGACATCCACTAGTCCCGGCTGGTAACTGGGCCGGGACTAGTGGTGGGCCTCTAGTCCCGCTTGATTAGTCCCGGTTCCGCAACCGAGAGTAAAAGTCGTTACGAACCGAGACTAGAGGCTCTGTTTCCACTAGTGCTACATGTTGCTTTCCCATGCGCTCGCCTATCCATGGACGTCGGCGAGTTCCTCACCGGCGATCCCGTGAACCCCTGATGTGTCGCCTCCGCACCCGTCGCCTAAGACTCTGCCCACCCCCCACCCCCCCGTCCATTCCCCATCCCCAACCCCCTATTTCTCCTACCTCCGGTGAGATCCATGAGCATCCCCGTTCCATCCTCAATCCCACGATGGGGCGCAACTGCAAACCACGATCACGAGCGACATCGGGAGAGGTCCAAGGTAGTCGAGCATGGTGGAGGTGGTCGGTGCTTCCCACCGGAGTTGGGTGTTGCAAGCGGGTACCGGTGTTGCTACTACCAGTTCCCGGATTTTCATCATAGAAGAAAAAAATTTGTGCCTACAACCATTTTTTGGATTTTGCATTTTAGTAGATTTTTTGTGCTAGAAATGTTATGTGATTTTGCATCATACGAAGAATTTATTTGCTACAACCATTCTGCAATTTTGTAACATAAGTCTCATTGGAGGACCTCATCGAAATTTGTTTGCTTTGATGCATTGTACATTTTTTTGCTACATTCGTTCTGTGATTTTTCTATAAGAGTATAAAGTTTTTGCTACGAGTTCTTCAGTGAGAATCTATTCCCTTATCAAGTTGAATGTCTAGCAGAACCCAGTGGAAGCAGCAAACATTTATATATACATTAGTAACTCATCAGTTATACTTATTAGCATCGACAAATCAAAAGTGAATATGTACAATAGAGTAAGACTCTCACCTGAAATTGTAAGGAAACAGTATGTTGTCAGAGAAATTTTGCTCCACTAGAAACCTTAAAATGTTTTCCTCCGTCTCCTCGGGGTTATCCATTAGCGTGGCTATATGCACTTTATCTGGGTCAATGAACCCAATATTATAGATTCTTTTTCTTTTACATTCCAGCATCTTCATTCTGCATAATAAGGATAATTACATGTTCTGAACTGAACAACTAAAAAACCGAACATGTAGATAATGAATTCAACAACTTATAGACAATAGCAGCTGAGGATGGATTTGTCCAGGGCGTCGAGTGTTGGATATATGCCCTAGAGGCAATAATAAAAATGGTTATTATTATATCTTTGTGTTTATGATAAATGTTTACATTCATGCTATAATAGTATTAACCGAAAACATTAATACTTGTGTGATTTGTAAAATAAATTTGAGTCCCTAGTAAAGCCTCTTTGTAATACTCTCTTGTTGGTTAATAGATGATCGTGGTTTCCCGATCATGGACATTGAGATGTTATTAACAACAAGATCATATAATTAGGAGAATGGTATGATGGACATACTCCTATAGATAAGCGTAGCATAAAGATCAAGTCATTTTAATAGTTCGTTTATCGACCATGAGATCATGCTAATAACCATCACCGGAAGGATGATTTCATGACATCAAACACCAAATCATAACTGGGTGGCTATAAAGGTGGCATTGAGTGTTCGAGAAGTATGTGTTGAGGCACATGGATCAAGAGTGGGATTTGTCCATCCATATGACGGATAGATATACTCTGGGCCCTCTCGATGGAATGTCATCCAATTAGCTTGCAAGCATGTGACTGGCTCACAAGGGATCACATATCACGGGAACGAGAAAAGAGTACTTATCAGTAACGATGTTGAACTAGGTATGCAGAGATACCGAAGATCAAACCTCGAATAAGTAAACTACCGTGAGACAAAGGGAAATTGGTATCATATGTAAGTGGTTCATTCGATCGCAAAGTAATAATAGAAATATTTGGGAGCCATATGAATTTCCAAATTCCTCTATTGGTTATTGATCGGAGAAGTGTCTCGGTCATGTCCGCATAATTCACGAACCGTAGGGAGACACACTTAAGGATTCAATGTTATTTAGTAGATATGGAATGTAAGTAGGGATACCGAATGTTGTTAGGAGTCTCGGATGGGATCCGGGATATCACGAGGATATCCGGAATGGTCCGGAGAATAAGATTCATATAAGGAAAGTCCGATTCTAGAGTTCGGGAATGATTTCGATGTTTTCGTCGGAGAGGTTCTAGAAGGGTCTAGAAGGTTCACCGGACCGGAAGGGAAATGGTCTATGAATTTGTCATGGGTAAGTGGAATGATTGGATCATGTCCTAGGTCACTTGGTTGGGCATTTGTGAGAGAATTAAAACTCTAAATTGAAAGTCAAAAGGGAGGTTTGAAAAGTCAAACTAGAACAATAGTTTCCTAGTGGAAGAAGGAAAGAGTCCTTCCTTCTATCCAACTTGGTTTTGGATATGGATTCAAACTCTCCCCTCCCAAGTCTGCCCCCCTCTCATAAATAGAAGGGGAGGGCTGCCCCAAGACCACAAGCCATAGCCCTCCCCACCGTGCGCCGCCACCGCCGCGCCGCCGCCGAACCATCGTCGTCGCCCTAGCCTCCGCCGACACCTCCTCCTCCTCTCCGGCCTTATAATCCTAGATCACCGGAAACCCTAGATCCACCATAACTCGCACCAGCTTTGGAGAAGCCCTGCAGGATCTTCCCTCTACTTCCGACACCACGTCGTCATGCTGCCGAAATCACGAGGGGAGAACTACAACCTCCATTTTCTTTGGAACAAGGAGAGGAAGGTCTTCATCAATCGAACGTGTGACCGATTGCGGAGCGCTGCGGAATGCTTGCGGAAGGATCGCTCACGCAATCTTGAGATCGGCAAGTGTACGACTACATCACCCACGAGAATCTGCTCTCGTTAACCGCTTTGGAATCTTTGAGGGTGAGTACTCTAATCGACTCGTTGCTATAATCTAGTAGATAGATCTTGGCTAGTTTGTGTGCATGCGGTAGAATTTTTTTGTTTTCCATGCTACGAACCCCTACAGTGGTATCAGAGCCATGTCTATATGTAGATCTGTTGCATGAGTAGAACACAATGGTCATTGTGGGCGTTGATGCTTTTGTTGTTGATTGCTTCTTATGTACTTTGCATCTTGTGGGATGGTGGGATGAAGCGGCCCGAGCAACCTTACATGACATCGTTCATGAGACTTGCTCCACGCTTGACATGCAACTTTTATTGCATAAGTGGCTTTGCGGGTGCCTGTTTCTACCAACATAGTTAATATTCAATTTACAACGGGTGATTGACAATACTAGTATCACGTTGTGGTTCTTGTTCGTAAGTTAGAACGACACTTATTGAAAGCCCCAAACCACGTAAAACATGCAAAGAAAATTAGAGGTGTCTAACTTTGTTTAGCAGGGGTGTGATGTGATGTGATAGGGCCATGATTGTGATTATATATGATGTATGCAATGTTTCTTATTGTAAGTTGGCAACTGATAGGAGCCATATGGTTGTCTTTTAATTCCGTTAAGACTTGTGTGTCTATTATTCAAAGTAGTTGTAATAGTTGATGCTGGTGGACGACAACCATGAAGCGGCGCCATTGACCTTGACGCCATGCCGGTGATGATGGAGATCATGTTCGTGCTTGAAGATGGAGATCGGAAGCACAAGAAGAAAGGACATATCATATCACATATTATGAATTGCATGTGATGTTAATCCTTTTATGCATCTTGTATTGCTTAGTTCACGACGGTAGAATTATAAGATGATACCTCTCACAAAATTTCAAGTTATAAAGTGTTCATCCTTAGTAAGCACCATTGCTAAAGCTCGTTGTTTCGAAGCACCACGTGATGATCGAGTGTGTTAGATTCTGCGAGTGTATACAACGGGAGCAAGCCAGATTTGCTCATGCAGAAGCTAAGGTTTGATCTTGACGAGCCTAGCATGTACAGACATGGTCTCGGAACACGGATCACCGAAAGGTAAAGCATGAGTCGAGTCATATAGTAGATATGATGAACATGTTGATTGTTCGCCATTGAATCTACATCAACTCTTGTGATGATCGGTTTTGATGTGGTCGATTTGGTTCGTGTGATCACTAAAATGATGTGAGGGATATTGTTTTGAGTGGGAGTTCACCTAGATTAATTTAACTATTAATTATAACTCAATTTGTCATAAACTTAGTCTAAACTATTGAAAATATGTTGTAGATCAATGGCGGCCCCTACCATCAATTTTAATGCGTTCCTAGAGAAAGAAAAGTTGAAAAACAATGGAAGAAACTTCGCGGATTGGTTCCGCAATTTGAGGATTGTCCTCAATGCGGGTAATTTGACCAATGTGCTCGATGCACCACTGGGTGACCCACCTGCAGCTGATGCAACCGATGAGGTAAAGAATGTTTTCCTCGCTCGGAAGAATCAGAACTCCATAGTTCAGTGTGCTATCTTGTATGGTTTGGAATCGGAGCTTCAGAAAAGGTTTGAGAACCATGACCCACATGATATTGTCTGTGAACTCAAAATGATATTTGAGGCTCACGCTGCAGTTGAGAGTTATGAGGCTTCTGAAAAGTTCTTTAACTGCAAGATGGAAGAGGGCAGCTCCGTCAGTGAGCACGTGCTTGAGATGTCTGGGCACGCAAGCAAGCTTCAAAGCTTGGGTATATTGATTCCTAATGCTTTGGGGATTCACCGTGTTCTCCAATCAATACCACCAAGTTACAAGAACTTTGTGATGAACTACAATATGCAAAACATGGACAAATCGTTGCCCGAACTCTTCTCCATGTTAAAGTCTACGAAGTGGAGATCTAGAAAGAGCACCAAGTGTTGTTGGTCAATAAGACCACCAAATTCAAGAAGCAAGGCAAGTCTAAGAAAAGGGGAAACTTCAAGAAGGGCGGTAAGAAAGTTACCATGCCGGCGAAGAAGACCAAGGCTGGACCTAAGGCTGATACTGAGTGCTTTTACTGCAAGGGAGAAGGTCACTGGAAGCGGAATTGCCCTAAGTACTTGGAAGATTTGAAGAACGGCAACATCAAGAAGAAAGGTATATCCGATATACATGTTATTGATGTGTATCTCACTAGTACTCGTAGTAGTGCCTGGGTATTTGATACTGGTTCGGTTGCTCACATATGTAACTCGAAATAGGTGCTGCGGAATAGACGGAAACTAGCGAAGAACGAGGTGATGATGCGCGTTGGAAATGGATCAAAGGTTGATGTGATCGCGGTCGGCACGCTACCTCTTCATCTACCATCCGGATTAGTTTTATACTTAAATAATTGTTATTTGGTGCCTGCGTTGAGCATGAACATTATATCAGGATCATGTTTATTGTGAGACGGTTACTTGTTTAAATCCGAGAATAATGGTTGTTCAATTTATACGAGTAATATGTTTAATGCACATGCACCTTTGATAGATGGTCTATTCTTATTGAATCTCGATTGTAGTAATACACATATTAATAACATTGAAGCTAAACATTTGAAACTAAGCGATAACTCGACCTATATGTGGCACTATCGTCTTGGTCACATTGGAGCGAAGCGTATGAAGAAACTCCATTCTGATGGACTTCTTGAATCACTTGATTTTGAATCACTTGAAAGATGCGAAGCATGTCTGATGGGTAAAATGACTAAGACTCCATTTTCTGGTATGATGGCGCGAGCTACGGACTTATTGGAAATCATACATACCGATGTGTGTGGTCCAATGAGTGTAGCATCGTGCGGTGGTTATCGTTATGTTCTTACCTTCACGGATGACTTGAGTAGATATGGGTATATCTATTTCATGAAACATAAGTCCGAAACTTTTGAGAAGTTTAAGGAATTTCAAAGTGAGGTAGAGAATCAACGTAACAAGAAGATTAAGTTTCTATGATCTGATCATGGAGGTGAATATCTTAGTTACGAGTTTGGCGAGCATTTGAAGAAATGCGGAATACTTTCACAATTGACACCACCGGGAACACCACAACATAATGGTGTGTCTGAACGTCGTAATCGAACTCTTTTAGATATGGTTCGTTCTATGATGTCACTTACAAATTTGCCGCTATAATTTTGGGGTTATGCATTAGAAACAGCCGCATTCACTTTAAATAGGGCACCATCTAAATCCGTTGAAACAACACCGTATGAATTGTGGTTTGGGAAGAAACCTAAATTGTCGTTCCTTAAAGTTTGGGGTTGCGAAGCTTATGTAAAGAAGTTACAACCCGACAAGCTTAAACCCAAAGCGGAAAAATGCGTCTTCATAGGATACCCGAAGGAAACTATTGGGTATACCTTCTATCATAGATCCGAGGGCAAAATCTTTGTTGTCAAGAATGGATCCTTTCTAGAGAAGGATTTTCTCTCGAAAGAAGTGACTGGAAGGAAAGTAGAACTCGACGAGGTTATTGAACCTTCTCTCAAACTTGCAAGTAGCGCAGCACCGGAAGTAGTTCCTGTGGTGCCTACACCAATAAAAGAGGAAGCTAATGATGTTGATCATGAAACTTCGGTTGAAGTTACTACAGAACCTTGCAGGTCAACAAGAACTTGTACCACTCCTGATTTGTATGATCCCATTATGAGTGTCATGTTGGTGGACAACACCGATGACCCTACAGCATATGAGGAAGCGATGATGAGCCCAGATTCCAATAAATGGCAAGAAGACATGAAATCCGAGATTAGATCCATGTACGAAAACCAAGTATGGACTTTGGTGGACTTACCGGATGGCCGGAAGGCTGTCGAGAACAAATGGATTTTCAAGAAGAAAACAGATGCTAATTAATGTTACTGTCTATAAAGCTCGACTTGTCGCAAAAGGGTTTCGATAAATTCAAGGAGTTGACTACGATGAGACTTTCTCACCAGTAGCGAAGCTAAAGTCTGTGAGGATTTTGTTAGCAATCGCTGCATATTATGATTATGAGATATGGCAGATGGATGTCAAAACGGCATTCCTCAATGGAGACATTGATGAAGAGTTGTATATGGTACAACCCAAAGGTTTTGTCGATCCTAAAGATGCTAACAAGGTTTACAAACTTCAACGGTCCATTTATGGATTGAAGCAAGCATCCCGAAGTTGGAATCAACATTTTGATAAGATAATCAAAAGTTTTGGTTTTATACAAACTTATGGAGAAGCTTGTATTTACAAGAAAGTGAGTGGGAGCTCTGTAGCATTCTTAATACTATATGTAGATGACATATTGTTGATTGGGAATGATGTAGACCTTCTTAATAGTGTCAAGAAATATTTGAATAATAGTTTTTCAATGAAAGATCTTGGCGAAGCAGCTTACATATTAGGCATAAAGATTTATAAAGATATATCAAGACGACTAATAACATTGTCACAAAGTACATATCTAGACAAAGTTCTAAAGAATATTGGAATGGAAGATAGAAAGAAAGGGTTCTTGCCCATGTTGCCCAATACGACCTTGAGTAAAACTCAAAGTCCTGCAATGGCAGAAGATAGAGAAAGAATGAGTAAGACTCCCTATGCCTCAGCCATAGGATCTCTTATGTACTCCATGCTATGTACTAGACCCGACATTGCATATGCTGTTAGTTTGACTAGCAGGTATCAAAGTGATCCAGGAGTGGATCATTGGACAGCGGTCAAAAACATCCTTAAGTACTTGAGAAGAACTAAGGATATGGTTCTTTCTTATGGAGGTGATGAACAGCTTGTTGGTAATGGTTACACTGATGCTAGTTGGAACACCGATCCGGATGATTCTAAATCTCAATCTGGATACCTATTTACTTTGAATGGTGCAGCAGTTAGCTGGAGGAGTGCAAAGCAAAGCATTGTGGCGAGATCTTCAACTGAATCGGAATACATAGCTGCTTCGGAGGTTTCACAAGAGGCGATATGGATGAAGGAGTTCATTACAGAGCTCGGTGTGGTTCCAAGTGCGCTGGACCCAATGTCTATCTACTGTGATAACATGGGAGCCATAGCCAATGCGCAAGAACCAAGGTCACACAAGAAGCTGGAGCACATCAAGCTACGTTTTCACGCTATTGAAGAGCATGTCCAAGATGGTGACATAAAGATTTGCAAAGTACACACAGATCTGAATGTGGCGGATCCATTGACTAAACTTCTCCCGAGGGCAAAACATGACCAGCACCAAACCGCCATGGGTGTTCGGTATATTACCATGTAATCTAGATTAGTTGACTCTAGTGCAAGTGGGAGACTGTTGGAGATATGACCTAGAGGCAATAATAAAAGTGGTTATTATTATATCTTTGTGTTTATGATAAAAGTTTACATTCATGCTATAATAGTATTAACCGGAAACATTAATACTTGTGTGATTTGTAAACTAAATTAGAGTCCCTAGTAAAGCCTCTTTGTAATACTAGCTTGTTGGTTAATAGATGATCGTGGTTTCCCGATCATGAACATTGAGATGTTATTAACAACAAGATCATATCATTAGGAGAATGGTATGATGGATATACTCCTATAGATAAGCGTAGCATAAATATCAAGTCATTTCAATAGTTCGTTTGCTATAAGCTTTTTGATACATAGTAACCTAATTCCTTCGACCATGAGATCATGATAATCACCATCACCGGAAGGATGCTTTGATGACATAAAACACCACACCGTAACTGGGTGGCTATAAAGGTGGCGTTGAGTGTTCGGAAAGTATGTGTTGAGGCACATGGATCAAGAGTGGGATTTGTCCATCCATATGATGGATAGATATACTCTGGGCCCTCTCGGTGGAATGTCACCCAATTAGCTTGCAAGCATGTGACTGGCTCACAAGGGATCACATATCACGGGAACGAGAAAAGAGTACTTATCAATAACGAGGTTGAACTTGAAGGGAATATGCCCGAGAGGCAATAATAAAGTGGTTATTATCGTATTCCTTGTTTATGATAAATGTTTATTTTGCATGCTATAATTGTATTAATACGGAAACGTTAATACATGTGTGTTTAATAAACAAAAGGTAGTTCCTAGTTATGCCTCTCTTATAAACTAGCTCGTTGATTAACAAGATGATCATAGGTTTCCTGATCATGGACATTGGATGTTGTTAATAACGAGGTCACAAAATTAGTGTAATGGTGTGATGAACATTCATCCGAAGTATAGCATTACGGTCAAAGTCATTGAGTTTATATTGCTATAACAACTTACGAAGTGATCCTAATCCTTAGACCATGAGATCATGTCAATCACTAACACCGGAAGAGTTTCTTGATAACATCAAACGTCACACCGTAACAGGGTGATTATAAAGATGGATTCAGAACTACTAAAGTGTTATGTTGAGGCCCATGGATCGAGAGTGGAATTTGTTCATCCCGATGACGGATAGATATGCTTTGGGCCCTCTCGGTGATATCACATTGATTAGCTTGCAAGCAAGTGATTTGATCACTAGAATGTTATATCACGGGAACGAGAAAAGAGTGCATGTCAGTAACGAGATCAAACTAGGTATGGAGATACCGATGATCGAATCTCGGACATGTAATATATCATGAAACAAAGGGATTAAGATACTAGCGTAAAAGGTTCCGACGATCACAAGAAAGTCATCGTTGAATGTGTGGGAGTTAGTATGGGTCTCCAGATCCCGCTTCTGATTATTGATCCGAGAGGGGTCTCGATCATGTCCGCATTATTCACGAACACTTAAGAGACACCGACATCCAATTGGAGCAAATGTTTCATGCCGAAAGAATGAACAAGCGCAGGAATTTATTTCACTAGATACCGAAACAGGTTTTCGGGTGAAATTGCATAAAGTGGTTATACATGTGAAATGGAATTCTAGCAAGGGGTTATTTGTGAATGTTTGTCATTAAAGTAATTGACAAAATTCTGAATAAAATAAAAGAGTTTTATTTAATGAGAGTTTGCATTAAATTTGGTGGAAATTTAATGGGAATTTGAGTGGACTTTTGAGTGGAGGGAATTGAAAGGCTTTTTATGTGAGTGGAGTGTCCACCCACATGAATGAAAGGAGGGGAGGGGGCAGCCCCATGGCTGGGCGCATGGCCCCTTGGGTGCCCCCCTCTCCCTATAAAAGGATCCCCCCTCCCTCTCTCTCACTCACACCTCCTCGTGAAGGATCTCTCTCCCCCTCTAGAATTTATCCCCCATGGTCTCGGACTAGCGAGATACATGTTACCGGTGGCTATTCGGCAAGAAAGAGTTGTGCTTCCGCTGCATCGCTGGAGCGAGGAGGCGGAGGTTGCTCGGTGCCTCGGACGTGTGTGCGAGCACGGATGCGCTGCTGTTTTGCGGCGCTAGGACTTCCTCTCGATCTTGAGATCGGCAAGAGATCGTCTACATCAACCATGAGTTTGGACTCGTTAAGCTTTGTCGGTCTTCAAGGGTATGTTCTCTACGGATATACATCCGCCCGTTGTTTGTATCTAGTAGATAGATCTTGGTACATAGTTGTTCCCATCGTAGGAATTTTTTTGTTTTCTATGCTGCGAACCCTACAAAGGGTATCGAGCGGATCTATGCGTAGATACTTTGCACGGGTAGTACACATATGAGCATGTGGGCGATGATGATCATTTTATTGCTTCTTAGTTGTACTTTGGATATTGGTGGCATAGTGGGATGAAGTGGCCCGGACAAACTTTACATGTCCTCGCACATGAGACCTGTTCCACGCTTGACATGCAACTAGTTTGCATTAGTGGCTAGCGGGTGTCTGTCTCTCCTACTATAGTCAATATCTAATTTGCAACGAGTTGTCAACAATTTGGTTATCCTCGTTGTGGTTCATGTTCGTAGGTAAGAACGGTTCTATCTTCGAAAGCCCTAAGCCACGTAAAATTTGCAATGGATAAATTAGAGGCGTCTAGTTTAGATTGTTGCTGGGCTAGTGTTATGATATGGTGATGTTGTAAGTAGAAGAATGAGATGATACTCTTACAACACACATAGCATGTAAGTTCCATAGACCTTGGCCTTACACATAAAGGTATGATAGAGATCATACCATGGTGCACATGATAGAGATCATATGCGGGAACCATATCATTCCACTAATAAACATGTGATGTTTGATAGCATCTTATATTGCTTGTTTGGCGTTTTATTAGCATAATAAGATGATCCCTCATTTAGATATCAAGATAAGAATGTGTTCTTCCTTAAGTATGCACCGACAATGTTTCGTCGCTTCAAGACATCACGTGATGATCGGGTGTACTTGAATCCACGAGCATATCTCGGGTGTAAGACAGTTACACACGTGAATACTAAGGTTCTTACTTGGCGAGCCTAGCATGTACAGACATGGCCTCGGAACACGGACCGAAAGGTTAAGCATGAGTCATATGTTTTGATATGATGACCATATGGATGCTCGCCTTTGAAGCTACGCCGACTCATGTGATGATCGGACTTGGTGTAGTGGATTTGGTTCATGTAATCACCAAAAAGGCACGAGGGATGTCGTTTTTGAGTGGGAGTTCATTTCTAATTTGGATTAGTAGAACTCAATTTATCATAAATTAAATCAAAGTGAATTTGCATAATTTGTTGTAGTCATTGGCATTCGTTCACCACCTTATGCATAGTTGTAATTGAGATAATAGAACTATAGAATACTGGATATATACTTTACGAACTGGTATCGTATTGTGTTGAGTGTCAATCAAAGTTTAAAGTCCTATTGCAAACTTTCAGCAAACTCTGTTTACTCCGTGAAATTTAATAATTGGTATTAAATCGAGAGTAACAATTCCAGTGTTAGTATCTTAAGTATCATGTTTGCCTCCATGATTCTTGATTGTTTTAATATCAAGTTTATCTAGGAGCTGAAAGAATTGTTTCGTAAAACCATCATGTGTGGCGATATAACGATATCTGAAACAATGTTTTGGTTGCAAAATGATAGAGTATAATATATGTTCTCATATTGGATGAGAATTTACGAAGGTTGGAGATGCTAGACATCCTAATCATCCAAAAGGATTTTGGAAAGTAATGTTATACTCACGATTCGCCTTTATAAGCTACAGTAGCTTGATCATGAAAGTCGTCATGATAAGGATGAATAGAAGATGTATGTAAAGTGTTTACTATACTAAAAGATTACTAAAGAATGGATTTTGAAAGAATGTCGATCATTTTGATGATGGTGATCTACTTCAAAAGTGCAAGTCCAAAGGTATTATTATTTGAATATACACGCTTTGGACTATGTGTCATGTATATGGCGCCACTTTTGATGTTGATAGATTCTTTTAAAAAGGAAAAGGAAATGCTGAAAGAGAATCTATAAAATATATTTGGCAGAAAAGAAAAGATTGGAAATATCCAATTTAGGTATATAGATGATATACATGTTATGGTTGTATTCTTTGCTTGTTAAACAATGTGGTTCTTGGGTATTGGATATCAAATTGGTTGGTATGAAATTTCATACGGAACAACGCAATTCATGAACCACAATGGCTTAAAGTAACTAGCAAGAGAATATGTGATGATGTTCATCGAAAACAAACAAACTGTTGTTTGTATTTCTCATTGACATCAAAGCTTGACTTAAAGATTTGTTTTAATAATTGTTATTTAAATCAGGTATTATGAGAACAAAGGTTGTTCAAATAATTACCATATTCCATATTAGATGGATGATTTACAAATCTAGTTGGAGAAATCACATCCATAAAGCTAATGCTAAAATGTCGCAAGACAAATGATTGAAAGATCACTTATGAAGTGACATCGCTGTTTAAATTATATTGGAAAGAAAACATGAAGAATCTCCATTTTCATGGATTTTTGGAGTCTTTGATTTGAGCAAGTGACGCTTGTGAGACTTTCCTCGGGATAATTAAAACTTCGTTCAAAGGCCAAAGAAGAACGAACGACTAAATTATTGGAATTTATACATATCGATGTATGTATTCCATTATGTGTAGTCGTAAGCGATGGGTTTCAACTTCATATGCTTTCTCCGGAAATTTGAGTGAATATTCACTTAATGAGAAAGAAGTGTGAAATATTTGAAAATGTTCAAAGACTTTCAAGATGAAGTGAAAATCATTGTGACAAGAAAATAAATGGTTTATGATTTTATCATAAGGGATTTATTTGAATTACAAGTGTAACAAGAAAAATAAATGAATTATGATTTATCATAAAGGGATTTATTTGAGTTGCAAGTTTAGCAAAACACCTAGATTTACATTTCCCGAAACACCATAGGAGTATGGAGTGTTTGAGATTTGTAATGAAACCTTGTTTGACATGGTTGGATCAAAGGTGTTATTTATAAAACTGTCATTATTATTTAAAAGATTAAAGCTTTAGAGACTTCCGCTTTTACACTGAAAAGAGCTCCATCTTGATCCGTTGAAATGACACCATGGAAGTTATGGTTTGGGGTAAAACCCAAGTTATCATTTCTTAAATTTTGGTATGCTAAACATAAGTAAGATGTTTACAACCGAAGTCGGATGAGCATGTCTTTGTAGGTTATTTCGAATAACAATTGGTTATTCCTCCATAACACCGAGGACAAAGGGGTTTGTCGCTTGAAATATGAAGTTTCTTGGAGAAGAAATTTTTCGTAAAAGTCAAGTGGGAGGACAATAGAACTTTGATAAGGTTAACGAACCTTAGCTATATGAGTTGCGCAGCGCCGGAAATCGTTCCGAAGGCTGCCATAATGCTCATAGCTTATGTGCCTCAAAGGTTATGGTCATGGAGATCTAAGTTCCTATTGAACCAAGTAGGTCGGTTAAACAATCAAATGCTAAGATTTGAGAGTAAATCATTATTGTTTGACAATGATGAACCGAATACATACAAAGAAGCGATGATGCGCCCTGACTCCGTCAAATGGCTTGAAGTCATAAAATCCGTGATAGTTCCAGACACGAGAAATCAAGTTTTGAACTTGGAAGACCCTCCGGAAAGGTGTAAAAAACCTATCAGTCGTATTTGGATCTATAATGAAACAGACATGGATGTTTCACATCTATGAAATAGTCGACATGTCGTAAAGTATTTTATGACAATGTTCAAGGAGTTGACTATGGCAAGATTTGATCTTTCATAGCGATATTTAGTCTGGACGGATTAAAATAGCAACTACAACATATAATTTGGTATATGGTAGATGAATAAACAAAAAAAAGTTCTTTTAATAGAATGGTTACCTAGGACGTGTACATGACACGATCCAAAGGGTTTTGTTAATTCAAAGGATGCTAAAAAGGGGCATGCAAACTTCAATTGTTGAAGTAAGCATCGCGGAGTTGGAATCTTCACCGTGATGAAAAAGAGTTTTCATTAGGAACGATGAAGATGCTTGCATTTGCAAGAAATTAAGTGGGAGCGCAGAGACATATTTCTAATACATTATGTGGAGGACATCTTGTTGATTAGAAATTATGTAATTTTTATTGACAAAGGTTAAGAATTTCATTTCGATGAAATACTTAGGCAAAACCCGAATATTTAGCATGAATGTCTATAATGGATAGACTGTGACGCTAATATGGTTGTGCCAAACGTACATATATGAGATATTGAAGGAGTTCAATATAGAAACGACAAGAAACAGTTCTTGTTGCATGGAAAAGGAATTGAATCAAGATTCAAGTGTATCGACACTTGATAAGTGAAACAAGATTCAAGTGCTTTGACACTTGATGAGTGAAATCACGAGAATGTTTTGATCAATCATACCATGATATGTACACATCCAGATATGTCCTATGCTCTAAGTGTTATGAGCATATACCAGAATGAATCATAAAATGATCATTGGACGATAGTAAGGATATTCTTATGATCTTTTGGAAGAACTAAGAATATATTTGTGTAGAGGTGACAAACAATTACAAATAGTTCATTGTAAAGAGTTACATTGATACTAGTTTTGTCACAAGATACAAATTAAGTTTATCTCAATTTAAACTATGGGTGGCACAATGTAATGGAAAGGAGATTCCATGATGGATTTGGAAGAGTTCCAAAGTTAAGACATTGTGACGAATACTACAACAAAAGGCTAAGTATATGACTGCTATAGTAGCAGTAAAGGAGGGAATTTGTGTCAAGTAGTTTGTTATCAAACTAAGGTGTGGTTCAGAACGGCTAACACTAAAGATATATTGTATGACAATAGTATCGATGTGTTTTAACCCCAAGGAACTAAAGGTCTCACCGAAAGACCAAATTTATACAATGCCATCTCATTGGAGAATGAGTGATGCGTGAAGACGCAAATACATGCAAATACACACGGACCTGAAGTGTCATATCCGTAGATTATGTTAACCACTTGCAATTGCGTATATGGAACACCAGTAAGCCATAGGTGTTCAATACGCAAAGTTTTCAAACTAGATTATTGTCTCTAGTGCAAGTGGGAGACTGAAGGGAATATGCCCGAGAGGCAATAATAAAGTGGTTATTATCGTATTCCTTATTTATGATAAATGTTTATTTTGCATGCTATAATTGTATTAATACGGAAACGTTAATACATGTGTGTTTAATAAACAAAAGGTAGTTCCTAGTTATGCCTCTCTTATAAACTAGCTCGTTGATTAACAAGATGATCATAGGTTTCCTGATCATGGACATTGGATGTTGTTAATAACGAGGTCACAACATTAGTGTAATGGTGTGATGAACATTCATCCGAAGTATAGCATTACGGTCAAAGTCATTGAGTTTATATTGCTATAACAACTTACGAAGTGATCCTAATCCTTAGACCATGAGATCATGTCAATCACTAACACCGGAAGAGTTTCTTGATAACATCAAACGTCACACCGTAACTGGGTGATTATAAAGATGGATTCAGAACTACTAAAGTGTTATGTTGAGGCCCATGGATCGAGAGTGGAATTTGTTCATCCCGATGACGGATAGATATGCTTTGGGCCCTCTCGGTGATATCACATTGATTAGCTTGCAAGCAAGTGATTTGATCACTAGAATGTTATATCACGGGAACGAGAAAAGAGTGCATGTCAGTAACGAGATCAAACTAGGTATGGAGATACCGATGATCGAATCTCGGACATGTAATATATCGCGAAACAAAGGGATTAAGATACTAGCGTAAAAGGTTCCGACGATCACAAGAAAGTCATCGTTGAATGTGTGGGAGTCAGTATGGGTCTCCAGATCCCGCTTCTGATTATTGATCCGAGAGGGGTCTCGATCATGTCCGCATTATTCACGAACACTTAAGAGACACCGACATCCAATTGGAGCAAATGTTTCATGACGAAAGAATGAACAAGCGCAGGAATTTATTTCACTAGATACCGAAACAGGTTTTCGGGTGAAATTGCATAAAGTGGTTATGCATGTGAAATGGAATTCTAGCAAGGGGTTATTTGTGAATGTTTGTCATTAAAGTAATTGACAAAATTCTGAATAAAATAAAAGAGTTTTATTTAATGAGAGTTTGCATTAAATTTGGTGGAAATTTAATGGGAATTTGAGTGGACTTTTGAGTGGAGGGAATTGAAAGGCTTTTTATGTGAGTGGGGTGTCCACCCACATGAATGAAAGGAGGGGAGGGGGCAGCCCCATGGCTGGGCGCATGGCCCCTTGGGTGCCCCCCTCTCCCTATAAAAGGAGCCCCCCTCCCTCTCTCTCACTCACACCTCCTCGTGAAGGATCTCTCTCCCCCTCTAGAATTTATCCCCCATGGTCTCGGACTAGCGAGATACATGTTCCCGGTGGCTATTCGGCAAGAAAGAGTTGTGCTTCCGCTCCATCGCTGGAGCGAGGAGGCGGAGGTTGCTCGGTGCCTCGAGCACGGATGCGCCTGCTGTTTTTGGCGGGCGCTAGGACTTCCTCTCGATCTTGAGATCGGCAAGAGATCGTCTACATCAACCACGAGTTTGGAATCGTTAAGCTTTGTCGGTCTTCAAGGGTATGTTCTCTACGGATATACATCCGCCCGTTGTTTGTATCTAGTAGATAGATCTTGGTACATAGTTGTTCCCATCGTAGGAAATTTTTTTTTCTATGCTGCGAACCCTACAGAACTATGTATGAAGAGATATCGACGATCAAACCTCGGATAAGTAAATTATCGCGAGACAAAGGGAAATTGGTATCGTATGTAAGTGGTTCATTCGATCACAAAGAAATCGTAGAAATATGTGGGATCCATATGAATTTCCAGATTCCTCTATAGGTTATTGATCGGAGAAGTGTCTCAGTCATGTCCGCATAATTCACGAACCGTAGGGAGACACACTTAAGGATTCGATGTTGTTTAGTAGATATTGAATGTAAGTAGGGATACCGAATGTTGTTCGAAGTCTCGGATGGGATCCGGGATATCACGAGGAGATCCGGAATGGTCCGGCGAATAAGATTCATATAAGGAAAGTCTGATTCCAGAGTTCGGGAATGATTTTGATGTTTTCATCGGAGAGGTTTTAGAAGGTTCTAGAAGGCTCACCAGACTAGAAGGGGAATGGTCCATGAATGTGTCATGGGTAAGTGGAATGATTGGATCATGTCCTAGGTCACTTGGTTGGGCATTTGCGAGAGAGAATTAAAGCTCTAAATTGGAAGTAAAAAGGGAGGTTTGAAAAGTCAAACTGGAACAATAGTTTCCTATTGGAAGAAGAAAAGAGTCCTTCCTTCTATCCAACTTGGGTTTGGGTATGGATTCAAAATCTCCCCTCCCAAGGCTGCCCCCTCTCATAAATAGAAGGGGAGGGCTGCCCCAAGACCACAAGCCCTAACCCTCCCCACCGTGCGCCGCCACCGCCTAGCAGCCACCGCCGACGTGCCGCCACCGAGCGCCGCCGCCGGCCCGTTGCCGTCGCCGTCGCTGCCGCCGAAACCTCCTCATCCTCTCCGGCCTTCTAATCCTAGATCGCTGGAAACCCTAGATCCACCATAACTCGCACCGGCTTAGGTGAAGCCTTGCGGGATCTTCCCTCTACTTCCGACACCACGCTGTCGTGCTGCCCAAATGACGAGGGGAGAACTACAACCTCCGCTGCCTGCTAGAACAAGGGAGAGGAAGGTCTTCATCGAGTACCGAATGTGTGACCGACTGCGGAAGCGCTGCCGGAACACAACGCTGGAAGGATCGTCTACGTGATCTTGAGATCGGCAAGTGTACGACTACATCACCCACGAGAATCTGCTCTCGTTAACCGCTTTGGAATCTTCGAGGGTGAGTACTCTAATCGACTCGTTGCTACTATCTAGTAGATAGATCTTGGCTTGTTTGTGTGCATGTGGTAGAAATT
Organism: Avena insularis; assembly: GCA_023614405.1. NCBI lineage: Eukaryota > Viridiplantae > Streptophyta > Magnoliopsida > Poales > Poaceae > Avena > Avena insularis. The sequence goes on from CM042687.1 coordinate 340,543,672, forward strand.
TTTTGTTTTCCATGCTACGAACCCCTACATCGAGATGGTATAACTGGGACAGTTCTGGAAACTCAATATGGACCTCTTCGGGTCTGAAGTAGTACTCACGTGGGACATTGGCTACGATAAATATTCTCCCCTGCTTTATGACCGCCGAGTACCATTGATGGAGATTCCGCATTTGTGTTGGCAGTTCTTTCAGCCTCTCTTTGCTGATAAAATCCTCACCTGCGACATATTTAGGGGCTATTGGCATCTTGGGTAGAAGGTCGAGTTGGGGCCTAATAGTTCATCAAGACTAATTTCCGTGTTGGTCGCCAACTCCGCAGCTATTGACATATCTACTGGCTGTTGTGTGAGGAGTGGAATGTTTTGTGAAACCACCTTGAGGGGTACAATCATTTGTTTTGCCTGTTGTCCGAGAAGGGGAACGTCTGATTTTTTACTGATTGCAGTTTTGGTCCTGCTTGCACCTGTGCTTGCTGATTTTTTACCGCTTGCACTTGATTTGCTTGATTTTCTCTTCGCCACTTCTTTCCGAACTGTGCGTAGATAGTCATTTGGCTTATGGTGCAACTCATATTGCGATTTTGTTTTCAGAAAATCAAGTGCATATGCCTTTTGCTTCTCGGTGTATACCGGAGCGGGCTCAGGTTTCTTCTTCTCAAAATGCACCGCCACTTCGGCCTTTGCTATCGCTGCAGATTCCGCATCAGTACGATCATAAGGTCTGATGGGAATATTCTTATGAGGCACTGTTGGGAGGGGCGACATTTTCCATTTTAGGCTGCCACGTCCTTTAGTACTCACTGACGGAGCACGCTTCCGCTTATTGTCCTTAGCGGGCGGCAAAGACTGTTGAGCCTGCGGTGGGGATCGAGATGGACTCGGGATGTGGTGGTCGTAGTCATCATGGGGTGGGCTTCTTGGAGGTGATGGAGGTGGAGGAGACCTGCGATGACTCGGAGGCGGTAGTGTTATCCTTGGGCCCGAGCCTGGAAACCATATGTTGTTCTTGTCCCATAGAATGATCCCACCAAGTACTTCTCCGAGTGTGATCTCACCTTTAGGTCCAGGGATGTCAAGCTCCATTGACTCCCACTCCTTTACAATTTGATCCACCCTGACTTTAGCATAGCCAGGTGGAATCTCACGGCCATGCCAACGTGTGTCAGGCGGACAAGGCAAAGCTGATCCGACTGCACCTTCACAGATACGTTCTTCAATTTATTATGGAGCTCACAAGTATCTGCTCCTTAATTCCATCCACGGGGTAGCCGGGACCGCCATCTGTATAGGATGCATCGTTAGACGGGACCTCCGATTTAGACACGCTGCTTCTGCGCTGAGATCGATTTGCGGTAATATCGAGTAGAGGATCTTGCAAGCGTGCTATTGCTCTAAGTTTGTCGATCTGCTGATGCTGCTTGTCAAGTCTTGCTAGCAGCTGGTTGAACTTGTCTGCCTCCTCCTCCTCCCATCGCTGCTTTGCTCTTGCTCGGCTTCTATAGGTACCTTGGTCCTTAGGAAACCCAGTCTCCCACGTGAAACTCCCGTCAAGGCCTCGGACTCGTCCTGTATGTTCGTGATTCCCGAGGACCAAGGTCAGCAAGTCTTTCTCTCTATCGGGATGAAACTATTTTATTCCATCTTTAATATCTTTCACCACTTTTATCCATGTACTCCTGGGTACCTTTATCCCTTCACTGCAAACAAGGTCCCCTGTAAGTTCGTCATATGTACTCCCATGCCCAAGGAACCAATTTCTTGCCCTCAAATCCCATTCTCCGCGAATTGGTTCTCGAATGATCCCTTTATCAGGAAGCTCTTTCTCTTTTGCATCCCACTTAGGCATGGCAGCCGCGTAGCCCCCTGGCCCCATGCTATGGTGATATTTGTTCTTCGCAGCATTTATCTTGTTTTTTCAGACTTTTCCTCTCCAACTCCTGACCCCCTATACTCCACAAATGCATCCCAGTAAGGCTGCTGCTTCGCTAGATAGCCTTCGAATAATGGGGTTTTCTTGTCCTTCTGATATTGTTGCCATAATGACTTCTTCCAGTTCTTGAATAGTTTGGCCATCTTCTTCAGTGCAAACTTCTTGACTTTATTTCTCATTTCAGTCGTCTCGTCATCAGTTTTACATTCTGGCAGCTTGAAATGTGCCATTAGGTCAGTAAATAATTTCTCTTTGAATCTATCATCGATATACACATCACTCCATTCCGCCTCTTTGGGCTTATTCCACTCTCGAACAGTGATCGGGGTGCGATCTCTAGCAACAACTCCGCATTGTTGTACAAATATTTGTTTTGTTTTTTTGGTTCCAATGGTTCGCCGTCTCCTAAAACCTCTATAATTTCATAAATAGTACCCTGGGGCAACTTTTTGGCTGGGCCACGCTTGGTTTTCTTGCTCGATGTAGAGGCCTAAGAGAAGAAACATTCGTCAACATAATATATATACAACTAGGTGCATCTAGTGACGATCATCGGACATCATATATATATACCTCGTCGGTCTGCGTTACGCGTCCATGGGCTTCTTCCTCTTGTCTGTTGGTCTACTCTCCCTCACCGGATGAGTTCAGATACCTCGAGGGAGATCCCTCATCGGCATCGTGAATCATATCCTCGAGCAAGTGTTCTGAATCTAGGTCTTTGCGGATTGGACTAAGTGGATCCATAGTTCCTGCAAAATGCACACAATATTTATTTGAACTTAACAAATAAACCCTAAACCCGGAGGTGCGGTGGCGGTGGCCGTTGATGGTAGCCGCGGGAGAGGCGAGCGACTAAGCGACTCAGAGCATAGCTGGCAGGCCCTTGAAACTGCCATGGATGCTTGTCGTCTCGTCCTTTATGACGTTGTTGGTCCTCCTGTGCTTCCGGTGTATATTTTGACTTCCCATACAAGCCCAAGAAGCCTAGAATATTCATGCAAATATTCTTCGTTAGGTGCATCACGTCGATTGTAGAGCGGGCCTCATGGACTTCCCAATAGGGTAGCTCCCAAAATATAGATTTCTTCTTCCACGTGGGTGCGCGTTCGTCGGCGTCTTTTGGAACAGGTTGTCCTCCGGGACCCTTTCCAAATATTATATTTAAATCCTTGACTATACCAAATACATCAGCACCAGTACGGGGGGGGGGGGGGGCAGGCTTCTTCCGGTGATCTGTCTCACCATCGAAATGCTTGCCTTTTTTCCTTAAGGGATGTCTGGGAGGAAGAAGACGACAATTGTACAGGTACACATTCTTCCTAGATTTATCCAGATATATACTTTAGTTTCATCTAAACAGTGTGTGCATGCATTATATCCCTTGTCCGTCTGTCCTGGGATGTTACTAAGAGCAGGCCAACCATTGATGGTTACGAACAACAACGCTCGTAGGTCGAATGGCTCCTGTTTGTGCTCATCTCACACACGTAAACCTGGTTCGTCCCACAACTATAAAAGTTCATCAACTAATGGCCTTAGGTACACATAAATGTCATTGCCGGGTTGCTTCGAGCCTTGGATGAGCACTAGCATAATAATGAACTTCCGCTTCATGCACAACCAAGGAGGAAGGTTGTAGATACATAGAGTGACGGGCCAGGTGCTGTGACTGCAGCTCTGCTCCCCAAAAGGATTCATTCCATCTGTACTTAGACCAAATCATAAGTTTCTTGCGTCACCAGCAAAGTCCGGGAAGTCTCTCTCGATTTTTCTCCATTGTCGACCATCAGCGGGGTGCCTCAACATCCCGTCTTTATTACGTTCTTCCATGTGCCATCGCAACAACTTGGCATTCTCTTTGTTTTTGAACAAACATTTCAATCGTGGTATTATAGGAGCATACCACATCACCTTGGCAGGAACCCTCTTCCTGGGTGGCTCGCCATCAACATCACCAGGTTCATCTTTTCTGATCTTATACCGCAATGCAGTGCATACCGGGCATTTATCCAAATTCTCATACTTCTCACCACGGTAGAGGATGCAGTCATTAGGGCACGCATGTATCTTCTGCATATCTAATCCTAGAGGGCAGATGAGCTTCTTTGCTTCGTATGTACTGGCAGACAATTCGTTATTTCTTGGAAGCAACCTCTTCATGAGTACCAGCAACTTCTCAAATCCTGAGTCAGTCACACCGGTCTATGCCTTCCACTTCAGCAATTCCAGTGTGTTACCCACCTTCTTCTGGCCATCTTCACAAGTTGGGTAAAATAATTTGTTGTGGTCCTGTAACATCTGCTCAAACTGCAACCTCTCCTTTTCTGTGTCACAGTCTCGCTTTGCATCAGAAATGACCCGACCAAGATCATCAGCGGGCCGGTCTGGTTCCTGTTCTTCACCTTCGTCTTCTTCATTGTCTTCCATTGCGGTATCAGCATATTCAGGGAACATAGATCGGTAGTTGTCATCATCGTTCTCTTCTTCATCGCCATCTTCCATCACAACCCCTCTTTCTCCGTGTTTGGTCCAAACATTATAGTCGGACATAAAACCAGACCGAAGCAGGTTGCTCTGAATGACTCTTGCGGAAGTGTGAGCCTTCTCATTCCTACAGTCAACACATGGACAACACATAAAACCATCCCGCTGCTTGTTATCCTCGGCCACAACTCGAAAATAACACACGCCTTCTCTAAAAGCGGCAGAGCATCGGTCAGCGTACATCCATGGATGGCTCATCTGTATCATATAAATATATGTCAAACGCAATCACTATGCTAAAATTAGTACCGCACGGTCTAAACGAGAAAATAGTTGATAACCTTTTATTACACTTTGAAACAAAGATGAGAAAACTTAAGTGTGGCTCGGGCACCTTATATCATGTCTGTCTTGTGTGACCTAAACCCGCATCGCTCTAATGGACATTTCACCGAACACCTCTAGTGCATATATAAGAAAACAATAGCACAACAACACCACCTCTCTCCCACCAGGAAAAAAATAGTTGAGAGGGGGAAGAGTTGTGCGTATATATAGGGCCAGACCACTAGTCCCGGTTTGAGATACAAACCGGGACTAAAGGGGGTGCCCGCAGCGAGCGGCAGGGCCAGGGCCCTTTAGTCCCGGTTTGTGTCTCAAACCGGGACTAGTGGGGTCTAACGGGCCAGGACATATGGTTCTGGGTGTCTCGGGCTGTCCGACGCGGGCCATTAGTCTCGGCCCCAGCCACAGCTGGGACTAATGGCCTGGACGAAAGGCCTGTTTTCTACTAGTGTAGGTGTGGCAGGGAGCTCCGTCAGGCGGCGAGAGGAGGCGCTCTGGCCGCTGCGGGTGAATATGCTCCGGCCGGGGAGGATCTCCGGCAGGCGATATCGGGGAACGAGCTTTGGCAGGCGGCGGCGCTATTAGCGGGTGCGGGAGGCGGCAAGGCACAGCGACCGGGTGCAGGCGGCGGCGCACACGAGGTAATTTCCATGTCTAGTTATCTCTTGTGAAGGGAAAGGGATAAGCACACATCATGGTGGGCCCTCTAGGGACACACATCGCAACGGGGAGACGGAGGATGCCGAGACGTTCCGTCCTTCAATGGAATGGAAGCATTTTCCTTTACCTAGACTCGATATCACTGACGAATGGAAGGTGGGCATGTGTAGGCTGGACCCAAAAAATTCATCCGTATATGTAACTTAATTCCCCGTTCATGTAACTTAGTCACATGTGCTTGTAACTTAGTCATATGTGCACGTCACTTAATCTTTGCGCACCCACATGGGTGGGACCCACCGTATCTAGTTCCATGAAACCTATGTCCCCGTTTGCTTTTCCAGAACGTGTCCACCGGTTGGTCCTAGCCTAGCCCAGCCTATTTAAGAGCATCTCGAACAAATGTGTATAACATGTCAATCAAAAATATTGGCCTATGTTCTAAAAAGAATACTCAAATATAAATTATACATCACCAAAATTTGCAATATATGTCCTTTGTGCAATCTCTATTTTTTAAGATGATGCAAAACAGGGCACGATTGTCGACGATGGAAAATTGGGCATGTCCACCACTTCAAACTTTCAATTTTCAAATTTCAAATCAACACTTCAAACTTTCAATTGGACATTTCACTTTGATTTTGACACTTCGATACAACTTTGATAATACTTAGAACCGGACATCATCTCCGGAGGATTGTAACCCAATCCTCAAACACTACACACCCTACAAATCAACCCAGTCGTCGATGTTGGAGGAGGCGCCGATCACATTTTAGAAATCAGAGTTCAACTCAGACTACAATGAGATGACGACGGTGGAGGGACAAACCTTTGACTCTGTGGTTTCCTTCCACTACAGGAAAAATGCTTAGCGTCGCAGCAGCCTTATTGGCGAAAAAGCGAGAGTTCGCCGAGGGTAATGTGTACCCCCGACGAGTAAGCAAAAGACCGTCACCTGTAGGTCACGAAATGATCCCCACAGGGCTTACTGCTGACTAGCACAAGAAAAAAATCCATCCTTGCAACGTGTTTCCTGGGCCGGTCGGGGGCCAAAAAGAAGTAGTGACGTAAGACCTTTTGCGTCTGTCACAGTGATGCATAGAACATGCATACATGAACTTTGTAGTTTATTGACATATATTTTCATGTATTTGCATCTTATATAATGTTATATCATGTTTTAAATTGAATTATTAGGATTTATCAGTGATCCACTTTATTTGGGTTATCACTATGTAGGACATGAAAACTCTGCTTTGTGTATTTTTATCTTTCATAGATTTAAACAAAGTCAAATGGACCTGGAATTTTTTTAGGATTGTTTTTATGCAAAGACAACAACATGGAGCACTAGGACCTTGGTAGGGATGCCCAGGCGGTGCGGGCCCCACCTTGGGCCACGCCACCAAGTCTCTTTCCCTCCTCAAGCCTCTGTAGTCGTCATCTTCATCTCAGACTTGAAGTCTTGACCTAAGAACGCCTATAAAAGACCCATCAGGATGATCTTGGAGGAGGCGAAGCAAAAAACATGAAAACACCAAAACCGACAGTTGGAGATACCAAAGGTTGGATATCTACCTTCTCTAACATCATCTCCATGATGATGAGGGAGTATTCCACCTCTAGAATATGGGTTTATGGCAATATCTTTATCTATCTATCTCTCTATCATTGTTCTAGTACCCTACTAGCTGCCCTACATGATTATGGTCATCTATGTAATTTCTATGTCGTGGATCTTTGTTTTATGATTTGATATTTGAGATTGCAATTCTATTATGTGTAAGATGTAATAGTAGATTCATATTTTGTACCCCGTTTTTAAATACTTGTTACGATCAAACTTGTATGGAGAAACATGTGTGGGTGTGGGGGAACGTGTGTATTAGTGGACTAATATGGTAGTGCTAATATGGTAGTGGTGTTTGGGCAGTGATAGAGAACTTGAGATTCACTATGGTTTTTACCTTTCTTTTGTCACCTCACTAGGAAATAAAGTGAACACATGTGTTACAATCATCTAGTGATAGCCAAGGTGATCTTGTTTGTTTAAGGTAGCATATTTGATATTCAAACATCATGTCAAAGTACCTAAAGCTATATTATCTTTTTTCTTAATTCTAAATTGCATGAAGTTTTCCCTTTCTAGAAGAGTATAAGTGAGACATGTTGCATCATATTTATATTAGGACATGATGTCCATATAATGCTAATCTAATACATGATGAAGCATTTTTATGTCCATTACACGAGAGTGTAGTCAAGTGAACCCATGAACTTCCGTCCACTTTTTATAATAAGAAACCACTTTCTATCATTTCATTGCCTTTTATATTTTCTACACTAATTAAATCCAAAAATAAAAAATATACTTTCATGGTTAGCAAATACAAACAAAAACCCAAAAAGAACTTTTCTTTATTGTTTTTTACTTTCCTTGACTAGTCATAGATTGTTTACTTTTAATTATTTATAGTTTTTTTCAGTTTTACTAATAGGAAACATTGTGATGCGGGGTGAGAGTGGCCCACGAGGTCGTGGTGCGCGGAGGTTGGCTGGAGATGTTGCCGCGGTCGTCCATTGTGCACCACAACAATGGGCTGCTACAAGATTTGGCCGTGTTGGTGGAGGGATGCATGTCGCTTTCATCGGCTACCTCGGGCGGCGCTCTCTCTGCCGAGGTGCCCCTTCCTGCTAGTGTTTTCTTGTCGGAGTCAGGCATGCTCTGGGTTGGCTCTTTGAGCTCCTATGAGGATGACGATGATGAAGTGTTGGTCCCGCAGATGCCATCAGCCTCCATCAACGACATTGTTCCTGGCTCGGTTCACGACACCGTTGATGTGCGCCATGGTGGGAAGGCGCCTAAAGTGTCGGGGGATAACCCCTGGTAGGGTCACGAGAGGGGAAACATAGCGCAGCTGGGTTGGCTCCGGGTAAAGAAGGAACCAGGCTGGGTAAGAATGGCCGGGTAAGATAAGCATGAAAGCCGACATACAAACTATGTCGGCCTGCATAAGATAAAGTTGTAACCCTTGCAGGAACCAACGAGCCGAGTCAATCGAGGAAGGGCCGAGTCAAGAAGGACACATGGCACCTTTCCGAGTACGGTTCGGGAGGAACCATGGTAAAGCATGGTCAAAAGAGAAGGGCGACGCCGGGTGACACAAAAGGAGCCGGGTGACGCCCAAAGCACGCGCTGACATACAAAGTAACAGCGTGACGCCAAAAAGAACAAGAAGCAGCATACCAGAAGACCGTTAGCTGTCAAGCTTTGTGGACCGGGCCTCTGGGCTTAGGGCAAGCCCATGACCCGACCCATATTGTAGGGACCATGATCCAAACAGTAAACCCTAGAACCCAAAGGGGTATTAGCTAGCTAGCACTGCCTATATAAGGGAGGGCATAACACTAGTATAAGGAGGTTGGACCAAGTAGGGAACTAGTGCTGTGTACTCAAGCCTAAACAGCTCAAGGAGCACTTGTAATCTTTGGGGTATCAATCAAATTGCCAAGTCTAGAGAGTTCTTCTTGTTCTTCGTGCATGGCTCGACCATGCACTCCCTCCCTAGTGACCACAAGCACCCATTCGGCCCCCAACTTAACCCTACCCATGGCATCTGTCGTGTCACCACCACGACAGTTGGCGCCCACCGTGGGGCAGAAACAGGTGCTTGATGGAGTCTTCATCCGGACGGGCAACATCATCGCCAAGACCGGCGAGCTCGTCTACTCTGGCCTCATCCAGAGGTTTGGAGCGCTCAACTTCGTCAGCGACAACGCGGGCTGCTTCGGGGCCAAGCCGTTCCCTAGGGGTGGTCGCTTCATCAAGTTCGGCGAGCACTAGGTCTACGTCGCGGTGCGCGTGGAGCGCGCATATCCTGAGCACGTCGTCCTGGTGCCGGATCCTCCAATGGATCCTGTCGCTGGGAAACCTCACCAACTCGTCTCCATGGAGGTAATTATGACAGCCCCAAACCCCACAGCTCCTCCAGTAGTTCTAGTAGTGAATGAGAACGCAGAGGGAGGAAATCATGAGGAAACGCCAAGGGCTACAAGAACAGCAAAGGCGCCGCTGGAAAAACCAGAGAACATAGCTAGGAGCAAGAGGGCTAAGGAGCTGCAGGAAGCGATAGACAAGTTGGCAGAGCCAGTAGCACATGCAACTGACCCGGCACGAGTGCAAGCCGAGTTGGAGGAAGCCAGGATAAAGGTACTGGAGAAAGCAAAAGAGCTAGCACAGTTACAGCAGGACATGGATATCACCATCCGAGAGCTTAACTCGGCAAATCGAGTCAAGGGCGTAAAGACCCGACTTGATGCAACGAGATTGAGAGGAAGGAACCTCAACGAAGAGCTAGCAGATGTGACATCGAAGATAACACCGGAGAACAGCAATGAGACGGCCATGCGTCCAACGTACAACACAGCAGCAGCTAATCTGCGAGCAGCAGAAGCAGCAATGTCAGAATTACCCCACTTGGAGGGGGAAGCAAAGAAAAGACAGCAAGAGCGAGTCAATGAGTTAGTAAAAGCAGACAGCATGCTGAATGAGGCGTATTACAGAGCAAATCCGGGTATAGCAGGGAGGTCACAGCTGGTTCACTCGGCGACTCCTGTCTCGGCAAGATCGGCTGGGCACACAACATCCTCTCCGAGAGCGACGCCCAGGCCGAGAAATGAAAAAAGTGTGGATTCCGAAAGAAACAAGCAGATGGTCGCCGATGATCCGGCAGTGGTTCAAGGAAACCCGGTGCATGCGCAAGGGTCAAAAAGAAATAATCCCCGAGAAAATGAAAACCAGGAAAAAATGGGCAGAGAAATGACAACGGAGGGCAAAATTTTGGGCCTCATGCTAGGCGCGGAACTCACTCGGCAGGAGGAGGAAATCCAGCTCCGAATAACGCACCAGCTCAGCCGGAAAGAAGACAGCAAAGCGTGGGAAAAGCGATTCAACGACTGCCAATTCAACGCGAATAAGTACAATGATGGTTACTCGGCTATGGTAAATGACGGGTATGAACTGCCGGATCATGCGTATCAAGCAATGGGAGTAAGATTCGGAGGCAGGAACCTTTAGCCGGATGATGCAAGGTTGAAGCTCGATCGCATAAAAATGGCAGAGATAATTGAATCGCAAGGTCCGCAGGGTCCACCGTGCTTTGTCCCAAGGATCATGAAGGAGCCACCAGTGCCAAATTTCCAGCTGGCCAGAGGGACAAAAACGTATGATGGAAGCACAAAGCCAGAAGATTGGCTCATAGATTATGGAACCGCTGTGAAAATCGGCAGGGAAACTTGAGATGGGCAGTACGTTACGTGCCGCAGATGCTGGAAGGACCAGTTCGGGTATGGTTGAACAATTTTCCACCCGGACGCATCAACAGTTGGATCGATTTTCACGACGCTTTCGTGAGCAATTTCACGAGCACTTACAAGAGGCCGAATCGCCCACAACAACTAGCAATGTGCAAGCAAAGACCGAATGAGACGGACAGGGAATTCCTCACAAGGTGGTGTATGATGCGTAACTCTTGTGAAGGGGTAATCGAGTCACAAGAAATCGCATGGTTTGCACAAGGATGTAGACATGGAAGTGTGTTGTGGCAAAGGTTACAAAGAGATATGCCGGCAAGCCTTGCCGAGACGATAAGAATCGCCGACTCGTATGAGTTCGGAGATCCAACTCAGCCGCTGCTCATGTCGGCAGACGAATGACTGAGACTCAGATCTATGACGCTGCTAGGTCGCAAAGGCGCCAGGAAAGATCCGAATACAGAAGCAAGAGAAGAGACGAAAGACCAGATTACAGATATGGTTCGACTCAGGTTGCGGCTGTGAGTCAGGATCATCCAGATGCTAGAAGCAGTCAGCGTCAAAGGACAAATGGTCAACAACAATGGGTGCCAAAGAATGATGGCAAAAGGCCAAACGATCAGAGGTAGCAGTATCAGGGCTGACAAAAATACACCTATGAGATGATGCTGGATCACCCATGTAAGTTTCACACGCCTAGTCCAAGTAAGCCAGAAAATCATACAACAAGGCAATGCACTTGGTTTCAGAAAGGAGATAGAGTGGACTCGCCGAATAAGCAGCTTCCACCACCTCCCCCTCCACCACTCACAGGACGAAATGCTCAAGCAGTAGGAGCAGATAACAGATATGAAAACAGGCAGCCGAGGTATCAGAATCAAGAAAGAAGAGAAGTTGTGCACCAGGTGCATAATCCAAGAGGTGACGACGCCCATGTCGGCCATGGAACCAGAAATGAGTACAGAGAACATCACCAGAGCTATGTTGTCTTTGTCACAGAGCCAAATGGCAAGAAGAGCCAGCAGCGACGAATGATGGAAGTGAATGCCACGATGCCGGCAATTCCCAAGTACATGCATTGGTCTGAGCAAGAAATAACTTGGAGCATAAAAGACCACCCCAAGATTATGCCAACCCCTGGAGGATACGCTCTGGTTTTGGATCCAACATTCATGGGCCCAGATATCAACGTGAAGTTTTCAAAAGTATTGATTGACGGTGGCAGTAGCATCAACATCATGTATAAGGATACAATGCTCAAGTTAGGCATTACCATGAACATGCTAGAGCCGAGTAAGACCACTTTCCACGGTATTGTGCCGGGATTGTCCTGTGAGACAATTGGTAAGATCTGGGTCGACGTCTTATTCGGCAACAGAGAAAACTGTCGCACTGAGGCTATAGAGTTTGAAGTGGTGGATTTGGTCAGTTCTTATCATGCCTTACTCGGCAGGCCGGCTATGGCAAGATTCATGGCTACTACCCATATGGCTTACTTAAAGATGAAGCTGCCAGGCCCATGTGGGGTGATCATAGTTGAAGGAGATTACAAAAGATCTATTGCTTGTTCCTCAACCAGATCTTCACTAGCCGAGTCACTCGTCATAGAACAAGAGAAAAGTCAGATGTTGGAAGTGGCAGCATTGGCCAAAACAGCACAAATGTCCATGCCGGCACTCACCAACCCGCATGGCAGTGTGTCATTTCAAGCTACCAAGGAAACCAAGAAGGTGCAGGTGGATGAAAATTTCCCAGAGCGCATAGATACCATTGGGGCTGGCCTTATAGATAAATAGGAAAGTGAGCTCACCAGCTTCCTCTGTGAGAATCGGGACATCTTTGCATGGTCCACTCAAGATCTGCAAGGAGTTCCGAGGGAGATGGCTGAGCACTCTCTTCATGTAAGGCCAGATGCAAAGCCGGTGAAGCAACCCCTCCGCCTCTTCACCGACGATAGGAGGAAAGTAATAGCTGCCGAGATTGCAAGACTTTTAGCTGCTGGATTCATCATGGAAGTACTGCACCCGGACTGGTTGTCAAATCCAGTCTTGGTCGAGAAGAAAAAAGACGACCCGAACGTGGCAGTGGTATGGCGCATGTGTATTGATTACACGAACCTCAATAAGGCGTGTCCAAAAGATCCATTTCCTCTGCCTCGGATCGATCAAGTCATAGATTCTACTGCTGGGTGTGAGTTGTTGTCGTTTGTGGATGCGTATTCAGGATTCCATCAGATACCACTGAATCCAAATGATCAAATAAAGACAGCTTTTATCACCCCGTACAGGGCTTATTGCTATCGCACCATGCCATTCGGATTGAGGAATGCAGGCGCAACATATCAAAGATGCATGCAAAAATGCTTGCAAGATCAATTGGACAAAAATGTTCAAGTATACGTCGATGACGTGGTAATAAAAACCAAACAAAGTCATACTCTAATTGAGGACTTGCATCAAACATTCGCAAACTTGAGAAGATTCCGGATGAAGCTTAACCCGGAGAAATGTACATTTGGTGTCCCGGGTGGCAAGTTACTTAGATTCCTTGTATCCAGCTGAGGAATCGAAGCTAACCCGACAAAGATCAGGGCCATCGAAAGAATGGAATTTCCAAAAACCCTCAATGATCTCCAGAAGTTTACTGGATGCCTGGCCTCGTTGAGCAGGTTTGTTAGTCGGCTAGGCGAAAAAGCCCTACCACTATATCAGCTGATGAAGAAATCAGACAAATTCACATGGACATAGCAAGCTGATAGCGCTTTCCATGAATTAAAGAAAATGTTGGCAACGGCACCAATATTAGCGTCACCACTATCCAAGGATCCAATGTTGCTCTATGTCGCCGCAACCAACAGAGTTTTAAGTGCAGTAGTAGTGGTTGAACGTGAAGAAGGGGGCAAACCAGTCCAAAGAGCGGTGTATTACTTGAGCGAAGTGCTCTCTGTCTCGAAACAGAATTACCCGCATTATCAGAAGATGACATATGGGGTATATATGGCAGCAAAGAAGCTGAAACATTATTTTCAAGAACACCCAATCCGGGTAATATGCGAGGCACCTGTCTCGGACATATTGGGCAGCAAAGATGCCAGCGGCCGAGTCGCCAAATGGGCCATCGAACTGGCACCATACACTATACAATATGATAGGCGATATGCAATAAAATCTCAAGCTGTTGCAGATTTCTTTGTCGAATGGATGGAAATGCAGTACGAACCACCACTGCCAGATCCAAATTACTGGAAAATGCATTTTGACGGGTCCAAGACGAAAATGGGTCTAGGCGCCGGGATAGTGCTCACATCTCCAAAGAGGGATCAACTGAGGTATGTGTTGCAGATTCATTTTGCTGCTTCTAACAACGTTGCCGAGTATGAAGCACTTGTCCATGGCATTAAAGTAGCCAAGGAAATTGGTATCAAAAGGATCATGTGTTTTGGCGATTCGGATTTGGTGATTCAGCAAGTGTCTGGACATTGGGATGCGCTGGACGCAAACATGGCATTATATCGCTTCCATGTGCGGCAAATTTCGGGATATTTTGACGGTTGTGAATTTCATCATATTCCTAGAGCAGAAAATGAGGCAGCAGATGTATTATCCAAACTAGGATCATTTAGGCAAGCAATACCACCAGGGGTAGCGTTGGAGCATCTCAGGAAGCCATCGATCAAGCCGTCACCGGAGTCTGAATCAATCAGGGTCATCCGTGAGTCGAGAATCGAGCAGCCAATGGACATTGACTCAGGGGTAGGTTCGAGTCACTCGGGGACTGATCCGTTCAATTCAGGGATCGCCGAATCACACTCGGGGACTCCTCAGGTTATGTCGGCGGAACCAATGGACATTGATGTTGAAGCAGACCCGGAACCACTAATACCAACATGGGCACAACCAATATTCAGCTATTTGAAAGATGGGACCTTGCCGAGTGATGAAACATTAGCAAGGCAAACAGCACGGAGGGCAAGAGCGTACACCATAATCAACAAGGAACTCTACAAGCAAAGTGTGACAAGTGTACTGCAGCGTTGTATCGGCTCAGAGAAAGGCCAGGAGATCTTATTGGATATCCATCAAGGAGAGTGCGGGCACCATGCGTCATCAAGAGCATTGGTAGCCAACGCATTCCGACATGGATTCTACTGGCCAAGAACATTGGCACAAGCGCAAGAGTTAGTCGGAAGATGCAGTGGTTGTCAACACTATGCGTCCAAGTCGCATTTACCAGTGTCTGAATTAAAGACTATACCAATCACTTGGCCATTTGTAGTATGGTGCCTGGATATGGTAGGACCATTCAAACCAGCAAGGGGAGGCATGACTCATATCTTGGTCATGATTGATAAGTTCACTAAGTGGGTAGAAGTGAAACCAATCAAGAAATTGAACGGTAAAACAGCTGTTACATTCTTAAGAGATATAATCCTCAGATACGGTTACCCACACAGTGTGATCACTGACAATGGCATGAACTTTGCCGAAGGAGCTTTTGCTCGCTTCTTTGGGAAACACCGAATAAGACTCGATGTAGCATCAGTCGCCCATCCAGAATCAAATGGACAAGTTGAACGGGCTAATGACTTAGTTATGTCTGGGATAAAACCCCGCTTAATGGAACCACTCCAGAGATCACCTGGTTGTTGGATAGAGGAACTACCCTCAGTACTGTGGAGCCTAAGAACAACTCCAAATCGGTCAACTGGTTATACGCCATTTTTCCTCGTATATGGGGCTAAAGCAGTTTTGCCTGCCGACATAGAATATGACTCGCCAAGGATCAGGCAATATTCGGAAGCTGAGCTAAAAGAGGCCCGAGAAGATGGAGTAGACTTACTCGAAGAAGCAAGGGAACTGGCATTCTCCAGATCCGCTATATATCAACAAAATCTTCGACGCTACCATAGCCGGAAAGTGCAACCTTGTGTTTTTAGAGAAGGAGATATGGTGCTAAGGCTGGTGCAGCGCACAGCAGGAATGCATAAATTATCACCTCCATGGGAAGGTCCATTCATCATAAGCAAAGCATTGCAGAATGACTCCTACTATCTCATAGACGCTCGTGAAGCGCAAAAGAACAAGGCGAACAGGTCAGGAGATGTAATCAAAAGGCCATGGAATGTGGCACTGCTTTGCCCCTTCTATACTTAGGAGAAGCAGTGTATGTATCACTCGAACTCTCATATGTCGGACGTGTTTGCCGGCTATGTGCTAATAATAAAATGGTACGATTCGAAAAACTGACTCGGGGACTACCCCTTAGGTTTTTCATTTCAATTATTTTATGTCAGCTAGCGTGATACCCGAAGTTTATCTCAGAACAAGTAGTGTTTACTCAGAAGAAATCAACTCTTCGACTATGCTATTGTCCGAAAACAAGGCTTCATGGCAAGCAAGAAAAAAAATGTAAGACGGGTAAACACGAACGCCGGATAAGTACAAGGGAGAAACGCGAGTCGGCTTTAGTTTTTGTCTAACTCTCTGCAGGTCGTGTTATACTACGTGTCGAGTAATCTCGGCCAAGTTATATAAGTTTCATACCCGCTAACTATATCCTTCGTACTTTGAGATCCTAATGTCGAACACCGAAAAAGGTAGACAAGGGCCAAAGGCAAGGAAAGGTGACAGGGCAAAATGAAACTCGGGGACTTGTCCTTGAGTGATTCGCACTCAGAGCATAACACAAATATATAAAGCCCGTTAACAGGCACAAAATCAAACTTAAAATGCAATGTATGTTACATCTGTACCCGACATACCGGGGATCTAATTAAAGTTCGAGTATTTGTTGGACTAAGGAGCATAAGAACTCGGAGGAGCATTCTCGGAGGTAGGAGTGGTGCTTGGATCATCGGTCGGGTGAGGGGCATCCGTGGCCGGGTCATCCGAATCATCTGACTCGGTTGCTTCGCTGTCACCACCCTCTTCATCAGCAACTTCGACGAGCGGGTCGCCAAATTCGAGGAAGCTAGGCCCTTCACACCAAGCATGCACCATGGTGTACTCGATCATGTCATAAGCATGCTCCTGGCGCTTCTTGGTCAGCTCCGGGTCATTCAGCCATTTGCCATCACCCCTTATGCGAGCAAGAACATCGAGGTTGATGTCCTCGTACCATGAAAGCACGAAGGAGAGAGCTTTGTCCGCTGCAGCTCGGCTGACCGACTCACGCCATTGATCCAGCCGGTCTTCAGTAGGGAGCAATCTGTTGGCAGGTGGCTCGATGAGTTCGGGTGGGTATTCATCCGGCCAGAGCATGCGAAACGCATGGATGGCCGACTTGAGCAAGTCCACACCGCAAGATCTGAGGGTCTTGACCCGTTCAGACACCGCTGCGAGAAGCTCCTCCATGGACACCTCGCTGTCAGCAGGAGCACCAGCTTCGGCTCTCACTTTCTTCATGGCTCGGATGGCAAACATGTTGGCCTCAGGAAAATTCTCTGCAAGCAAAAAGAGAAATTAGAATAACAAGAGAAAATGGCAGAAGTCCAGGATGACTTATACAGTGCAAAAAGAGTAAGGACTCACTATCGAGAAAGAAGTTGATGGAGGCGAGTTTGCTATGCCAAGTCTTAGCCTTGGCTTGAAGGGCGTCAAAGTTCAGGTTTGCCGACTCGACTGATGACTCGTCCTCGTCGAGCAACCTCTTAGTCTTCTCGGCACTGGCAGCATGTTGCTCGCTCTTCTTGGCAAGCTCCTCCCTCAGCCCCTTCACCTCGGCCAAGTGTTTCTACTCCGTCTAGGCCATTAGCTTCTTCAGCCGAGTCACCTCATCTCGCTCCTTCTGGAGTTCGGCTTGGTGCTTCTCTTCTTATTCAGAACAAATATTTGTTAGTACCAATAGAAAAATTTCAGCTATTGGCTTAGGGAGGCAAGAAATTTACTCTCGGCCTCGCTGATTTGCGAGTGAAGATCATTGATGGTAGACTGAGCAGTGGCTGTGGAACAAGAGCGAGAGAAAAAATGAGAAGATGAACCAAGGAAAATTACACCGAATAGAAAAAGGGAAGAGCAAAGATATTACCTTGGACGTGGGTGTCAGTCTGTAGCTTCTCGTACGCAAGTTCGAGCTTGCGATGCGCCAGGACGAGAGCTTGGTGCACCTTGGTGTTCTTGTTATGCGTGAGCTAATCAAAGAATACAGACAATAAGGAAGAGTCAAGACAGGCAACCTACCGAATCAGAAAGCTTAAGAGTTTACAGCAGAGTAAGTTCCTTACTCGACAGTAACCTCGAGGGCTAGGGATTGAAGCTCTAACATGAGTGTGGCATAAAGAAATCAAAGAGCTTAACAGCTTACAGCCAAGTAAGCTCCTTACTCGGCAGTAACCTCGAGGGCTAGGGATCGAAGCTCTAACATACAAGCTTGGAGCAAAGGATTTAAAGACTAAGTGACTATTGAAGAGCTTACAGCCGAGTAAGTTTCTTACTCGACTGCAACCTTGGGGACTAGGTGATATGTATAAAGGAAATACTCAACAGTGCAAAAAGAGTAAGAAGTTACTTTACCTCGTTTACTTTGTCGGCGCGGGCCATCAGAGCAATGGCCTGCTGGGTCATGTCGGAGACAGCCTTGGGGCCTAGCTTCAGCTTCTTGCCGGCACGAGTGCTGACCTCCTGCTCGCCTGCTGCATTCCATGCCATGGCGTAAGGCTCAGCCGAACCTAGGCTCTTGCCACTGAGCGTCCGAGTAAGAACTCGACCCGTTTTCAGGGCGGTTCCCATAGTGGCACGGGTCGCAGCAGCAGAAGTATGGAGGGTAACATCCCTAGAGTCATCACCTGACTCGGTAGCCGCAGATTCGTCCCCCTTACCCGTTGAAGCGAATTGTCGCCGACGTCAGAGGTCAGATCTAAAGAGCAGAATCCGGAGCGCAGACTAAAGTTGTTTGCTTGGAAGAGGTGGATTTGCCAGATGAGGGGCGAGTAGAACCAGAAGCCTTGGGCTGGGTCTGGCCCTTAGACAGAATTGGAGAGCGAGCAGAAGGATTTGGAGAAGAGCGTGGAGCCGCCTGGCTGGGCTCAGCAGATTTGCTGGCTCCAAGATCAGGAAGTTGTTCATTCACATCATCTTGAGGGCTGATGCCAGAGGAACTGGTGGCAGAAGCTTTCTCGGCGCCAGATTCACGGGCACCAAGATCAGGAAGTTTTTCCTGGACAGCGCCAGGGGCGCTAGCCGAATGACCCACCGGGTCCAACTGACACTGAGAAGCATGAGCCTCAACAGTGCGAGCTTCAACCCGAATGGGACTCGGCGCCGCCGAGTCAGCTGGAGGAGGTGCATGCCTAAGCGGCGAGGCAATGCTAGAAGCATCCTGATTCGCCGTCAAAGGTGCAACACTGAAAACAACGAGACATATATAAGAGAACATCAGTAGTGAAAAAGAAAAGAATAGAGAAGGCAAAGTACAAAAACTTACCCGGTGACAACCGGGTCACGGACGACCCGGCGTGTGACTCGGTGCCCAGCAGCTTGGCGAGTCTCACCCAGGCTGGCAACAGCAGGGGCAGCAGGAGCTGCCGGAGTGGGCTTGTTCTTCTTGGCCGGTTGGGTGCTGGAGGAGGCTCCGCGTCGCTTTGGCTTGGAGATGGGGATCTTGCCGACTCCACCCATGGCGAGAGGAGGAATGTCGTGTACTTGGCCAGCTGCACAAGTAAATAACGGGCTTACTCGGATAAGCAAAGAGATTAAGCTCACAAGGCATATACCTCCAAAAGCATACAATCATCATCCTCATCATCGTCAGACCAATCTTGTAAGGGATTGCGAGATTGACTCTTACCCGAAGCTGAAGCAGCTGCAGTGTGCGGGATGGGAATGAAGCACTCCAGGTCATACTCGAACTCATCCGAGTCAGAGCGATCCCCGTTATAGCGATGGGAGGACAGATCATCATCAACCTGGTGAAGGAGATTCTGCGAAGGACAAATAGAATGAGAAACTAAAAAACTAAACTAAAGAGTGGCAAAAGAGCTAAAGCCTACTCGGTGAGAAAGTAATCCGGAAAGCTTACCCAGGGGATAGGCCTGACCCGGCTAAACGGCGGGCAACTCCAAGCCCAATCATCCGCCAAGTTCAATTTAAAGATTGAGCTTACTCGGCGGGCAATGGAGTCATGGGTGAGCTCCTTAGTGGAATGCCGAGTGGGATCATGGGACCCACTCATGAAGCACATCTTGTGGCTCCTCGCTTGGATGGGGCTTACCCGGTGTGAAACGAAGGTGCACATGAGGCCAGAGTCGACGAGATGAAAGTTTTCATCCGGCGACAGCAACCTTTCCAGGATAGCGTTAGCCTTGTTTACCGCGGCGTCTTGGTCACGCGAGTCAAGCTACCAGTGCTTCTTGTGGGGAACCTCATCCGAGAAAGGGGAAGTCGGATGTTATCAGTGGACCCGCTGTTTTTGACATAGAAAAAGGTTCTATGCCACTTCTTGCAAGAATCAATACTAGCAACCCGAGGAAAGATGGAATACCTCCTGGGCATGATGCTGGTAGCACCGCACCGAGTTGGCTTCTTCTCGGCACGGGGAACTTCAGGCTGGGGAACAACCTGAACTTTAAAGCGAAAATACTTGGCCCACAGAAGAACTGTAGGCCAAATCCCAAGGTAGACTTCGCAAGCAGAGATGAAGCAAGAAAGAGAGCCAATCGCATTAGCAGGAAGATGGTGGGTCTGCATATGGAAGGTAGAAAGAAACAAGGAAAATAAGGTACTCACAGGAAGAGCAAAACCGCGTTCAAAGTGGGAAAGGAAAACCACCCGCTCGCCAGCTTGAGGTTTGGGGGAGATCTCACCGGAGGGGAGATGGCAATCCACTTGCAGTGGAATGCGTATGGTGGAGCGGAGCCACTCCACCTCTTCGGTGGAGACCTCCGAGCCTTCCCAACCACCGCGCTCGCCGGCAGGAATCTCCTGCTCCTCAGCACCATCAGCGCCATCGCGAGCGTCCATGAGATCGGCAGAGTCTGTCTCCTCCACGGTAAGGAGAGGCTTGGAACAGCGAGGACCCGTGCTGGAATGGAAAGAAGACAGGGGCAATTGCAACACAAGAGCAAGAGGAAGAAGGAACCGCAAAGGGGGCAGTTCGATTTTTCGGGCGCAGGGAAGAAGAAAGGCCAAGGGAAAACTGAACGGGCGTGGGGGAAGTGGAAACCCCCAACCCCTACTTAAGGGCAGTAAAAAACCCGGTCGTGGGATCTAACTGTGTTGTGCGGCCAGCGTGTGGCCATGTACCAGGCCGGGAAAGCCAGTCAGCGAGCGCCACGTAGCCAAGGATACACGAAAAATCCCGTGCCATGTCACGACTAGAAGGACAAGAGGCGCAGGTCGATGGGACTGCCATAGTGACGGGGAATAACTGCATAGCCGTCACTGTGCCGCCAGAGCTTGGAACAAAAATTGAGGCAAATAATCCTGATTACCAGCTGTCAGTGACTGAAGCGCGCCGGAAATGACTCGGAATTGACCAAAGTAACTCGGCTCGAGGCAAGAATGAACCAAGAAGTCAAAGAATTGACCAGATATTGTCAGACTAACCCGGCAAGGTGCGAAATTGAGATAGATAAAGACAAAAACTAAGTTCCATTCACACAAAAAGAACCTGGAGACGCCTAACAGCTTGAACTGCTAGACCTCACCAGCTTCGGGGACTAATGTCGGGGGGATAACCCCCGGTAGGGTCACAAGAGGGGAAACATAGCGCAGCTGGGTTGGCTCCGAGTAAAGAAGGAACCAGGCCGGATAAGAACGACCGGGTAAGATAAGCATGAAAGCCGACATACAAACTATGTCGGCCCGCATAAGACAAAGTTGTAACCCTTGCAGGAACCAACGAGCTGAGTCAACCAAGGAAGGGCCGAGTCAAGGACACGTGGCACCTTTCCGAGTAAGGTTCAGGAGGGACCATGGTAAAGCATGGTCAAAAGAGAAGGGCGACGCCGGGTGACACAAAAGGAGCCGGATGACGCCCAAAGCACGCGCTGACATACAAAGTAACAGCGTGACGCCAAAAAGAACAAGAAGCAGCGTACCAGAAGACCGTTAGCTTTCAAGCTTTGTGGACCGGTCCTCTGGGCTTAGGGCAAGCCCATGACCCGGCCCATATGTAGGGACCATGATCCAAACGGTAAACCCTAAAACCCAAAGGGGTATTAGCTAGCTAGAACTGCCTATATAAGGGAGGGCATAGCAGTAGTAGAAGGAGGTTGGACCAAGTAGGAAACTAGTGCTGTGTACTCAAGCCTAAACAGCTCAAGGAGCACTTGTAATCTTTGGGGTATCAATCAAATTGCCAAGTCTGGAGAGTTCTTCTTGTTCTTCGTGCATGGCTCGACCGTGCACTCCCTCCCCGGTGACCACAAGCACCCATTCGGCCCCCAACTTAAGCCTACTAATGGCAGCTGCCGTGCCACCACCACGACATACAGAGCTTTGTGATGGCCTCTCTCCTACATCTACGACTCTTGGTAACGAGGAAGGTTGGGTGCAGGTGGGTCGAGGCGATCGCCCTGATCACGAGAAATCGTCGTTGCTTCGCAAGGAAGGTCTTGAGCATAGCCTCGCCTTCAAGCGATGGGCTCGAGGGAGATTCTTCCGGTCCCTCGAGCGTGGCCACCGGGTCAGCTCGTGACATGATCCCTTCAGATGCATCCGCAGTCGTCGTCCTGGTCACCGGGAGCGTTCATGTCGTGCGCTCTTTCTTGCCGCTCGTTCTCTCTCTCCGGACACTCGTGCTTGTTCTCCCGATGCTCATGCCCCTTGCCAGCGGAGCCTTCTCCCGTCCGCTCAGCCTCGTCGTCCCAGAGTTGGGCTGAGGTTGTGTCCTACTCGTCGTTGAGTGCAAAGTTTCTACCAAGTCCCTCTCCTAGGTGTTGCGAGGAGTTCAAGGTCAACGCCAGTTTTGACTCCCTATTTCAGTCCCAGGTTGCGTTGATGCGCTTGGAGCTCCTTCAACTAGTTGACATCCGCATCGAGGAGCCGTCTCACCCCCTTCGTGAGGAGGTGCAACGCTCAAGCGGTTGTTGGCGTGTGATGGTGTTTCTTTAGAGCCGACAGAGGCACATGCTTTGGTTTCGCTTGACTATGCTGAGCAGAATTCGTCTGTGGTTGAGGAAGAACATCTCTATTGGTTGTTTCTCTCCTAGAGGCAGTCCCTACTCATTGTCGTGGCCTGATGTGTCGGATGCCTCTAAGGGTGAGGGTCGTGAGTTGTGTGGGCAATCTGTTGTGGTACTTCCTTTGGAGCCAGGCTCTTCGGAGGCCTTGGCGGTAGCCGCGGTGCCCTCGCCACCATAGTTGCCCGCCTCTGTGGTTAGTGTAGGAGTGTTGGCGCATAGCTTCGAGGCTCTTTTTGCTAGAGAGCTTTGTGGCTTGCTCGCTAGTTTATAGGCAGCGAGTCCCGTATATGGCAAGAACATTGATTGTGTCTTAGCAGGAAAGGCTTCAGAGGACATAATCACGAACATGGAGAAGTCTTTTAAAAAAGTTTCTCTTAGAGGCAGAAAAAGAAAGAGAGGTGTAACAGGAAAGGCTTCATGTGATAATCGATCGTTGGAGCTTTTTTTGGTTCGTCCATTAGGTTGGTCTTTTTCGTGGTGTCATGCTCCAAGTGCTGTCAGTTTGCCATCGTAGTAAGTTGTAGGTATTTGTTGGTTTTTGAGGTTGTGTAGTTTAGATGTTGCTCTCTTGCAGTTTGGTGATTGTTGTAGTGGTTTTCGTCCGGTTTTCCGTTCATTAAATGGGCAATTTTTTTTGCCTTAATTAATAGATTGAGAAATCTTTTGCACTGTTTTTTTTAAGCATATCCTTCGGTCACTGGAAACTAATAACCGAGAATCCAACTTCAAGCTAAACAAGGATGAGCATACTAAGTTTTGTGGGACTCTCTTGCCCTCTCAAAGACATCATTTGTAAATGATATAACCTGCCGCTTTGCCAACACCAATGCAGAAGAAGACTGAAGCTTAGAAGCAACGAAACCGAACGGAACCCCAGGTGACAGATCAGTATGCAAAGTTACGCGTCCTTCTCGTGCCCCTGAAACCCGGCGTACGCATCTCGACCGGCGTCATGTGTTGCCAAGTTGTCATGTCTTTGTAATTGGAGGCACGGTGCTGCTTTGCTCCGCACTCTTCCCTCGATCCATCCACATTTCGAGCTCCACACTTCAGAGTCCACGAGCAGAGAGCTCAGTCCCGGGCCAGGAAAATAGATCTAGTCAGCTGGGCTCATGGCGAAGGGGACGCGATGCATGGCGCTGCTCCTGCTGGTCGGCTTGGCTGCTCGAGCGGTTTCGACCGTCACCGACGGTGAGGTCTTACAAACTAGTCCTTCGCTATTTAACATTGATAGGCTTGCTGTTCCTCTTGGTGTGGTTAGTTTCTGTGTGCACAGTTCGCATAATGTCAATGTTCTTCTTTAGAGACTAATGTCAAAACTTTGACTACCATAGTATTTTTTTTTTCTGCGAAATGAAGTGTCTTGCTTAGATTGGCCATAGTATTAAGCATATAATAGTAATACACATCAGAGTAGCTAGCCGTGCCCAGCATTAAGACAACAAACTTGACTGTAAACCGAAGGAGCAGCTACTACAGATATATGTGAGAACAGAAGCTCTTCTAGTTTCAGTTATGCATCCGTATGCTGCTTCATCACAATGCCACAAATGCAAGCGTTGACTTATTTCCTCCTAGATGCGATCTACGAGAATGGAATCCTGGCAATGTGGTTTAACTCTTGAGATTTGAAATATGCAAAATAATCCATAACCTTGTAATAATCCAAGATATGAACCTAAGATGGGTGATCTGACAATAAAATAATTTTTCGGATCATGCATGGACCTAAGATGGGTATTCCAAACTTTCAACATAAAACATCATGATAAGAATAGAATGTCTTAACTCTTTACTCGTACTTCACTGTTCAAAATTTTCATTTGAAGAGGCTAAAATTAAACGTGCACTGTACAGTTAACTGTACAAGAACAGATAGCGCCTGCTACCTAGTAGCTAGCCCGATTGATGATCCCAGATGTGAGAATTACTTTGCCATCTTACGACAAATATGTCACTTGCGCCATCAATCTTCTGTGTATAGGCCTATTGCCGAACGGCAACTTCGAGGAAAGGCCGGGCAAGTCCAATCTGAAGGGCACCGTCGTGACGGGTCGCTACTCGATACCGAACTGGGAGATCTCCGGGTTCGTGGAGTACATCAGGTCCGGACACAAGCAGGGGGAGATGATGCTGCCGGTGCCGGAAGGCGCGTGCGCCGTGCGGCTGGGCAACGACGCCACCATCCGGCAGAAGATAAGCGTGGCGCGGCGTACGGAGTACTCCATCACCTTCAGCGCAGCGCGCACCTGCGCCCAGGCCGAGAAGCTCAACGTCTCGGTCGTATACGACTCCGGCCTGCTCCCGATCCAGACCGTCTACACCAGCAGCGGCTGGGATTCCTACGCCTGGGCCTTCAGGGCCACGCACACCGTCGTGTGGCTCACCATCCACAACCCCGGCGTCGAGGAGGACCCGGCGTGTGGCCCCCTCATCGACTCGGTTGCGATCAAGACGCTCAGTCGTCCCCGCCACACTAAGAGTAAGATCAATTGATCCTCCCGAAATCTTGATTTGTCCATAGAAGCACGATCTGATTTGCCATTGTTGCCCACCTCGTGCGCGCAGGTAACATGTTGAGGAACGGGGACTTCGAGGAGGGGCCGTACGTCTTCCCGGGCTCGACGTGGGGCGTGCTGGTGCCGCCCATGGACGAGGACGACTTCTCGCCGCTGCCGGGGTGGATGATCCTGTCGGACACGAAGGTGGTCAAGTACGTGGACGCGCCGCACCACAGGGTGCCGCAGGGCGCGCGGGCCGTGGAGCTGGTGGCCGGGAGGGAGACGGCGCTGGTGCAGGAGGCGGCGACCGTGCCCGGGCGCTCGTACAGGATGACGTTCTCCGTCGGGGACGCCGCCGACGGGTGCGTGGCCTCCATGGTCGTCCAGGCGTACGCGGCGCGGGCGAGCCAGCAGGTGCAGTACGAGTCGCAGGGCGTGGGCGGCTTCAAGCGTGGCCAGCTCGATTTTGTGGCGGTCGGGAACCTCACGCGCGTGGTGCTCCAGAGCATGAACTACCACATGAAGTCTGACGGGACGCTCTGCGGACCGGTCGTCGACGACGTGTCTCTCGTCAGCGTTCGCAACCACTCAGCACGCCGGTTATCAGGGTGAACTCTTTCAGGTTTAGGGAGCAACGGCCTCTAAAAATTCAAGTGCTGTAGCATGTAGGAATTTTGCAAAGTGCAAAAGTGTGCCTTTGCCGCGAGGTAAGATGAAAATTTGCAACTAACGACGATTTTAGAGTGATGTGTAATTTTATTTTCTCTATTTCTCAGCTGTCTAATTACCTAGATAACTAGGTCATGTACAATTGTACACTATGTGGAGCTTCAAATTGTACTCTGTCTGAGAGTGTTCAAACAAAAAGATTCTAATAGGAGAGGCAGCTGGTGGCAATATACTCCTTTAGCTTATTAGGAAGAGCATATTAAGGTAAAAACACTTCTTGCCCAGAATTTTATAATTAGTTACCGATGGACTTAAAATCAGGTAGTCGAGTGTGCCCACCGCAGCTCGACCACTCACAATAGCCCTTGTTAGTATATAATAACATGAGAAAAAAATATAGAACACGTTTGATAGCATGCAGGAGCTTTGGTATGGACGGACGCGACATAACATGTCATTTGGTTTCCAGTAGGCCCTCTGCCACGGGTCCTAAATCAGCCTAGAGACAGGCCAGAGGCAACGGTCGAATCGGCCGTTTCCGTCGAGCCAGCCCGGCCAAGCACATACTCGGTTGCCGCTGTCTAACTGTTGCACGAGTGGCGAAGGGCGGGATACGCGTCAATAACTCCATCCCCATTCTCTTACTCTACTGGCACCACCCTCAACGGCGCCTCTCTCTCTCTCTCTCTCTCTCTCTCTCTCTCTCTCTCTCTCTCACTCACACACACACACACACACACACACACACACATATCGGGGAGACCGGTGGCCTACTCTCTTCCTCCGTCGCCGCCTCCGGCCAACATCCAAGCCCGCAAGGTCGTGCCCAGCGTCTGATCTATCCCACGCCATCGCCGACTAGGAGGCTGGGGGGAATGAGGAGCACGGACGCCCAAGTTGACCCTGAATTTGTGCCCTCTTTGAGGCGGTTGTCGCCGGTTTCCCATCGCCCTCACGCAACGTCAACAAGGACGGCAACGGCTGCGATGGCTTCGATGGGGATCGATTTGGGGGTTTTCCCCGTCCAGACGGGGCTCGTCCCCGTGCTGATCATGGATACGAAAAAGGGCTACTGCCATGCCCGTGGGGGCGGCGGGGACGAGCCGAGAGATGGATACCCCGCCGTGATTCAGACATGTATTGGGGCGGGACTTGTCTTACCCACCGGGCTTTGGACTCGTGCCGGTAGGGTGGCCTTCCCGTCCGTCCCCTTTTCCGGACAGATTCGAGGCTCCTAGAGCGGTCGTCGTCTCATCGGGAGTGGTCAGAGCGAGCATGCCCGCTCCAGCCCACGCCGGAGCCGGTACGGGTGGATCTTCTAAGCCATCGTCTTCATCAGGTGGCCACCAAGAGATAAGTTCATCTACTGCTCTAGCTCAGGTAAGGGTTTTTATGATCATCCTCAATTTCATAGATATGTCAATGCTATCATAGCCTTTGTATGATTGATTGTGTTGCTTACTTGTTTGATTGGCATGCATCATGAATCCTTCACATGCATGTCAACATTGATTAGTACTTCAATCTGCGTCTAGATTTTGGTTGCCATTGTTTTCCTTGAGTTAGTACTACAAAATTATTGTAGTTACCTTATGAGTAATTTTATTTTCTTTATCCATTGTTTGTCTATGATCTACATCTGTTGTCCTACACATGCCACTGATCAATGTGCATTATTACTTTTCTTTGTAGTTTCCTTGTCAGTAACTATTTTTCTTTGTTAGTTGTCTGTCTATTCTCTACATATGTGAATGTCTAGTGCTTGTTTCGGTTGTCATTGTTTGCCATACAAATTTCACTGATCAATGTTTTTTAGTACTAAAAAGTCAATTGCTTGTGTATTGTTTGCATTTATGAGCACCTTGTCTTGATGATCATGTTACTATCAATGTTTTGTTGTCGACTGGTCAGATGTCCATGGCAAGGTAGCCAAACAGGACTAGAACACCCTCTATAGGAACACGGTCATTCCAATGCCAGGTTACGAGGACTTCCTAACATACATGGCCGGTGCGAGGCGAGGCCCAACCAATTTCGGTTGTTTGATGTTGTTGCTGCCAAGGAAAATGAGTCATTGCAAGGTCGTCGTCCCCGGATTGGGCACCACCCAGTCACTGACCTCCCTCACCACTTCTACGTTCAGATAAAAGTTGCGGACATGTCTTCTCTACATCCCCCCCCCTCCCGTCATGAAGCCGGTGGTGGTGAAGATGCTACAGTGTAAGTGTCAAGTCTGCACTGTGACCCTAAAGACTTACACCTTCTTCGAGTATGGTGTCTAGCTAGAGATGTACGAGGGAGAGGCCTACTTCCTGAAAGGGTGGAGGGAGTTCATCAAGAAGCTCAAGTTGTGGGTGAGCGATGTCCTAGCTTTCAAGTTCATCAACAAGCAGAGGGATTCAAGACCACTCTCTTCAGGGCTTTCAGCAGCACACAGGAGTTGATCACCTACGACATGTTGGTGTAATGATCTTCCTCTGCTGCCAGGTGAATAGGACATAGATGGACTTGATGTACATAGTAGCTATCAGTTTGCACCAGATGTAGTATCAGAAGCAGTCCTTTTGGGTCAGGGGTGTGTACCCCTGACATGAAGCACCGATCAGGTGGCATGGGATGCGCCTGTTTAAGAACTAACCCCTTTATCTATGAACTTGTTGTGTTAGTTACTTGTCATGTTCATGTGTCTTCATGGTTTCTATGTGATAAGCTCACCATATTTGAAAGTAGTGAGTGTATCTTGTTTGTGTGTCCAATGAGAGGGCAGCAAGATACAACCAAACAGACGTTGGTTGCATCTGCTAGAAAAAAGGCAATGAAATGGTCTGCAAATTCGGTTCAAATCATGCGTTCCAGGTTACCAAACGAGATGTGGATGTTGTCCCAAGCCGCGTTGTCGGCTGGCCAAGCCCACCTTGGCACTGCTAGGTCGGGCGAAAATTCGACGCAAGCTATCAAATGCACCCGTAGACGTGAGATGATGTTTGGTCTTGCACAGCGATAAATGTCTAAATTTACGGGCAGGTTTAAGGGCACTCATCCCCATGTACTATAACATAGTACCACTAACGACAAGCCTCACGAGATCCACAGACACATAAGATCTATGATGCCATGTCAGCCGGGTAGTGAAAGGGTAAGATGGTTAACCTAGAGGGGGGTGAATAGGTTTCTACAAAATTCTTTATAATCTTTTGCAAGTTTTAGCCTTTGCGGAATATAAGTGAGCCTAAATACAAACTAGGTGACGCAACCTAGATGACGAACAAGATACTTCAAGCTCGAAGGCTATCACAAGGTAAACAACACAAGTAAGAGATCGGTTAAGGAATAACCGAAGCACGCAGAGACGAAGATGTATTCCCGTGTTCACCACCTTTGGAAAGGGGGCTACGTCACGTTGGAAAGGTGTGAGGTTCCACGAAGGATTCCTCACGCGCCACAAAGGCTCACCTTCTTCTCCGATCCTATCCTATGAAGGAATAGCTCACTTACTCGTGGTAGACTTTAAGGTAGTCTCCAAAACCCTCACAAACTTTCCACGGAGCAAATCACAACCCGAATGCCTCTGGGCGACCCTAGCCTCCTAAGGTTTCCCACAAACCCAAGAGTAACAAGCTAACTCGATGAACTCAAGGGGGAATGAACTTTGGCTTGGTGGAAACGTAGATCGGGACCTCCTCTTCCTTTCTACCAAAGGGATTTGGATTTGGTTGGGTAGAATGGGAGATCCTCAAGCTTTTGTGTTTCAACAATGGGGGAGAGAGAGAGAAAGCTTCAAGAAATGAAATGTTTGCTCAAATGCCTAACCTCACAGTGGAGAAGAAAGGGGTATATATAGTATGAGGGGGAAAAGAGCCATTTGGGGGTTCCTGCGATAGAACCGGCAATAAGTCCGGTCGGACCGAGTTGTCATTGGAATTTCAACCTTGACTCCGGTGGACGGACCACATCTTAGGAATTTTCGGTGACGGCAGGAATTCTCGGCGAACAACGAAAGCTATCACGAAGTCATATCGGCGTACACCGAGAATTTCGGCGTGGCTGAAGGAAATTCGGGCTGACGGCAGCTCGGCACTACCATTGTTCATTCCACAGTAACCCCTTTTGACTCATTTTTCAAGGCTATTCTCTCTCTCTCTCTCTTCGAACGGGTGTGTGGTGGTGGATGATGAGAAGAATATTTGGTGTGGAACATCCCCAAATAGCGCATCGAGATCACCCCTCTTAATAGTGCGGTGTTTCCTATTTGACTCAAGAGTAAATAAGAGAGAAAGATAAATAACACCACCGGCTCTTATTATAGAAACGAATGGGGGGTCACCCATCGCCTTTCACCAACAACATGCGAACTCTCACCTATAGAGAAGCTAATAGAAACATCAGTCCGTTCTCTAGCTTTGATGTCATAGTTAACCAAAACACTAGATAATGACTATTTGCCCTTCCAATCTCCCCCTTTTTGGTTAACGATGACAAACCGAGCTAGAGTCAAAAAATATATTATGATACGATTAGATCTAGCACATAATAGCAAGCACATAGTGATAGGAAATCCAGGTACAATAAGAGGACTGCAGAGTTGTCCAAACACACACACAAATTGTTCGATAAGCAAATAAAAGCACAAGCCCATGAGAGACAAACGGAAAAAGTAGGGCTTGTGCAAGAGGCAAGTCATGAAAGAGGCGACTCTACTCTTTTGGTATCAGAGAAGTATTGTAGTTGGGAGGAAGGAGACGATGATGATGACGATGAGGACAACTTTGCTGGCTAGATCGTTTTCTCCACTTCTTTCTTCATTTTTGGTCTCGATGCCAAAGGGGGAGAAAGAGTAGAGTCGCCTCTTTCATGACTTGCCGCTTGCACAAGCCCTACTTTGTTTGTTTGTCTCTCATGGGCTTGTAATTTTATTTGCTTATCGAACTATTTGTGTGTGTGTTTGGACAACTCTGCAGTCCTCTTATTGTACCTAGATTTCCTATCACTATGTGCTTTCTATTATGTGCTAGATCTAATCGTATCATAATATCTTTTTTGACTCTAGCTCAGTTTGTCATCGTTAACCAAAAAGGGGAGATTGAAAGGGCAAATAGCCCTTATCTAGTGTTTTGGTTAAGTATGACATCAAAGCTAGAGAGCGGACTGATGTTTCTATTAGCTTCTTTGCAGGTGAGAGTTCATCCCCTTGAGTTCATCGAGTTATTTACTCTTCTTGAGTGAAAAAACCTAAAAAAATTCTGAAAAAGGCAAACAGGCTTTTTGTCGTTAGAACGTATCTATAATTTTTGATGCTCCATGCTTGTTTAGTATCTACTTTGCTTTACTTGTATAAACTTTGAGGTGTTTTTTACATGTTTTCTGGTACTAACCTATTAACAAGTTGCAACAGTGCTAGATGCCTATTTTCTGCTGTTTTTGGTTTCAGAAAAGTTAGTAAAGAAATATTCTCGGAATTGGACGGGACAAACGTCAAAGTCAATTACTTTCCGTGGGGAACAAGAAGTCCAGTGGAGAGCCGGAGGGGCTGGCGGGGCAGACCCACCCAGCGTGGGGTCGTGGACCACGCTTTGGCTAGGGTTTACCTGGTCGCCTCCCGGACTCGCCCCTTCGCCTATAAGAAGCCCTCGATGCAGAAACTCTCGGTACCCGATCAGAAATCCACGAAACCGTCTGTAGCCGCCGCCACCATCGTCCCTAGATCGGGGGGTCTGATCTTCCCGGCACCCTGTCGGAGGGGATATCATCCCGGAGGCCTTCTCTCCGGTATGATTTGTGAGTAGTTCCACCTTGGATTATGGGTCCATGTAGTAGCTAGATGGTTGTATCTCCTCCTTTGTGCTTTCATGTATAGATCTTGTGAGATCCATTCATGATCAAGATCTAATCTATTTGTAATCATGCATGTTGTGTTTACAGGGATCCGATGGATATTGAGATTATTATGTTGGTTTAATTAATGGTTCTATCTTTATGATTCTATCATGTCTGTGTTGTTTGTGATCTTGCATGCTCTCCGTTGCTAGTGGTTATCGTGGCCAAGTAGTTGCTAGTGACTCCAAGAGGGGGTATTTATGCTCGATAGTGGGTTCATGCCTCTAGTTTCCAAGGGAAGTGACAATAATCTCTTCGGTTGTAGATGTGTTGTTTCTACTAGGGAGAAAACAACGGTCTCTTGTTCATGGAACATGTGGACTGTTTACCTTACACACTTTGCTTAAAGCAGTTGTCTGTTGCTTGCAACTTAATACCGGAGGGGGTTCGGATGATAACCTGAAGGTGGACTTCTAGTCATAGATGTAGTTGGATTACGGTCTATGTATAATGTTGTATTGCCCAATCAACTTCATAGGATCTTTCTAGCTAGTAATTGCATTGTTATGCCTTGCTCAGTTCCTGTCAATTGCCCCGTTGTAATTTGTTTACCCTTCATGCCATGTTGTTTATCTAAGGAGAGCACCTCCAGTGAACTATGGACATCGGTCCAATCTTTACCATTGATACATCTTTCACTGTTACTTGTTTACTTGCTGCAAACCATTATCTTCCACACCATACGTTTAATCCTTTGTTACAGCAAACCGGTGAGCTTGACAACCTCACTGATTCGTAGGGGCAAAGTCTTGAGTTTGTGTTGTGCAGGTCTCCACGTTGGCAGCAACACCTGTGTGACGTTTTCTTCCTCCTACTGGTTCGATAACCTCGGTTTCTTACTGAGGGAAACTTGTTGTTATGCTGCTTCATACCTTGCTCTTGGGGTTTCCAACGAAGCGTTCCACGATAAGTATTGGGTGCCATCAACCTAATTTCTGGCGCCATTGCTGGGGAACTAAAAGGCCATCAAACTTCTTCCGCCCCATCAAGCACCAGCTAATTTCTAGCGCCGTTGCCGGGGAGGCTAAGGACGTCTTCACTAGGGGAGTCCTTCACTTCCTTTATCTTTACTTTGTTTCTAGTTTGCTTTGTTTCTTTTGCTTGGTTTTGTTTGCCTCTTTTCAAAAAAACTCCAAAAAAATAGTCTAGTTTGGTTTGGTTTGCTTGCCTTATTCAAAAACACAAAAAATTAGTTCCTACTCTAGTTGTTGGTCATATGCCTTGCCTGGTCATGCTTTTTATCAATGGATGGTTTCTTTGAAACTAGTTCTTACTGGCAAGGTGGGTTCACAGAAGAACAAAAGTATTATTATAAGGAACACCGTTTGTCACAAAAAGGGAAACACTTATGGAAACAAATTGATAGGTTGAATACTATTGCTGGAGACGTGTTCTCTACTTATAATGTTACATATTGCTTTGATAAAGCTTGTTGATGTAGGAGGTATAAACACCTACCCTTTCAATGTGAGTATAATGATAATGTTACCATATCTTCTTACGTTAAAGGAAATTATGATTTTTATGATGTGTAACAAATTGAATAATTTATTGCCTTCAAGGGTGCATTTGAACTTGCCAGTTTGCTTGAAAATACTGATGATGCACCTTATGAACATGAGGTTTTGGAGATACTTAAATTTTGCTTTGATAATTACAAAGAAGCAAATGGCTAAATTTTTGAATAATTTAATAGGTGTTTTCCATGAATGGAAGAGACTAATGCCTTGCAGGAGCCTATGGAAGAAGAAATTGCTGAAACTGCAAGCTCATTAGATGAAAAAGAGGAGGAGAGTGATGGTCAAGAGGAGGAAGAATGGATCTACCCATGTCTACCTTCTAATGAGAGTAACTCTTTACCTCTTACATTATTTGATTATCCCCCATGCTTACCAAAGGAGGATGAATGTTATGTTCATGTGGATCCTTTTGAAATATCTACTTTGGGTAAAACTTGTGAAGGTTTTAGTCCCACTTTTTTTGAGCTTGATGGAAATTATGTGTTTGTAGATCATGAAAAGTCTGCTTTCTGTGATAGTTATATTGTTGATTTTATTCATGATGCTACTGAAAGTTATTAAGAGAGAGGGAAACATGGTCTTATGTATCTCAACAATATTAAGTTTTCCCTCTTTATGTTGAAAATTTTAAAGTTACACTTGTTTTGTTTTCCCATTCTTGTTACTATGTGTTTTTTTGATTTATTTTCTTACAAGATTCCGATGCATAGGAAGAGGGTTAGACTTAAATGTGTTTTGAATTTTCTTCTTGATGCTCTCTTTTACTTCAACTCATAGTTCTTATGAGAGAATCTTCTCAAGCTATCAAGCCTAACTTAAAGACGTTAAAGAAAAGTACTTGTTGGAAGATAACCCAAGAGTTTCCTTGAGTCTTGGAAGTTATTACTTCTGTAATGACCTCTTCTTATCCTTTTTCTTTGTATTTTGTGCCAAGAATGACCTTTAATGAGAGGGAACTAAGATTTGGGGAGTTGCTGTCCCGAAACAGATTTCTGTCCTCCACCAAACAAATTCGTCAGGAGGCTCTGTAACTCTTATTGAGCTCAAAATTTACGAATAAATCCCCCAGTATGTTGTCTAACTTTTGTTAGTTCAACACTTTTTGATTTGAGCAACAGAAGATGTTAGAAAAAATTCGTTTCTACCTACTGGTCTGTTTTGACAGATTTCTGCCATTAATTGCATTTGCTTCTTATTGATTCCTTTTTGAGCTCTCTTCAGGTAAATTGAGTTTATTTGAAGGATTTACTTCAGTAGCTTGTGTTTTGGTGAAAAGCCTTGTTGTTCCAAAGCTTTGCCAGTGGTCTAATATCTTTTGAATAAGCTAATTTTGCTAATAAAGATTGTGTGAAGTTTTGTATGAAGGAAAATTTTCAGGTGTAGAGAGAGAATAATGCAATGAGATGAAGGATGGACAAAAGCTCAAGCTTGGGGATGCCACCATGGTGTCACCCCAATAAATATCCAAGAGGTACAAGCGTCAAAGCTTGGGGATGCCTTGGGCATCCCCTTCTTCATCAATAAAAAGCTCAGGTCTGTCTAGACACTTCACTTTTATTGTTTTATGCACAGTTGTGTTGTTCTTGGAGCGTCTTAGTTTTCATTTGCTTTGCTTAGTTTGTTTAGTTTGCTTTAGTAGTTTGGAACCCCGCTCTCGCTGTGTTGTTTTGCAAATAAGTTTGCTTGGTGTTTGGAAAGGAGTAGTAAGTTCTTGCTTGAAGTGCAAGAGGAGCTTGCATTGACTGTGACTAAGACTTTAGCATGACATGCTAGGTGTTGTTTTTGCATTATGCTTAGTGATTATTGCTGTAGCATGTCTTGTTCCAAACAATTGAGATTGCTTAGTGTGCCTTGAAGAAATTATGCGTTGTTTTAGCATGCAAAAGCATAGTATTGTGGTATTCTCCTTTGATGTTTTGCTTGGGTTGACTTGGCACATGCTTACACCATGTTATGACTATGACAAGTCACCATTATCCTCTATGATCATTTAGTCCTTGACTTGTAGTACCACTCTTTGTTTTGATTAGTTTGCTTTGTTGCATTGCATAATTATGGTCATTATTGCTCTCTTAATTGGTTGCTCCTAGTCTTTTGCTAGCCTCCACTTGTATGAGTAAGCTCTACTCATGCTTCCAACTCCCAAGAAACCAAGTTACTCCAAAGTGTCCACTATAAACTCCTATGCATGGTGTGTTACACCATTCCAAGTATATTCTTGTTTTCAGCTACCTTCCAATTAAAAACTATTTTGTTATGTGAAAACTTAGTGATTAAAGCCCTCACAAACTTGATGGCACACTTTATATCCTTTGCCCCTAATAAACTTGAACCATTGTGTCGTCTATGTTGTATATGCTTGCACTTATACGTTGGAATTAGCAGAACCATGTTGTCATGGGGAACGTTTTCAACATTGCACTTGTACTTTTTGTACTCCGTTGATATCATGCTCTTTTGTTTATGGATGTTACCGGTCTGAAATGAAGTTTGAACTTGTAAGTTCATGGAGTTTTTATTCTGTGTTAGAGAAACGCCTGGGCTGCTAGCCTAAGCCATGCCTAATCATGGTGGAAACTTGCAGCATCACCATAGTGACATCTATGAAGCATTCTTCTTATAAAAAAAGAGACAGATTGAGAAAAGAGGAAAGAGAGAAAAAGCACCATATTTCCATGGTACATAAAAAGAATTGCTGAGATGCTCATTGTCTGCTTGCCTTGTCATTTTGTTTATGGGAAAGCTCATGTACCATGTGCAAGGGGTACCCCGTTGGCGGTTCTCAATGATATGCAAATACTTAGAGTGAGAAGAACCTGCGTGGGCCCTAAGTTGAGTATCCATGAGGTGTAGCCCTCATAGTCAAGGGACTTGAGATTGCCAACTTATACTTTGTCAAGCATAGACTCCAGCTTTTCCACTTTAACCTTAACCACTTCAAGATGCTTATGATAGGGGCAATGAGGGCTAAAAGCTAACAAGTACCATAATTTTTGGAAGCTCTTTTTGAAACTTGTAATCCCTGCTTCCTTTACAAAAGGCCTTGCTTCCACCATTATTGAGTCTCCACCTTTAACCTTTAGGCACCATTAAGAGAGCATAGTTGTCATTCTGTGTGCAATGTTCCAAATCTTATTAATTGATGCATATTGTGTTATTACTTGCTCTTGTTGCTATTTGTTTCTAGTCACCCTTGTGAACTTTGCAGGTGTCCTATGCATTATATTTCTACTCTATGAGGGACAAGCTGATTGCCACTATGCTATGTTTTCTGCATGTGAAACAAACAAACATTTTCCAATGCATATTATTTATGATCTTTGTTTGTAGCTTGTCATGTTGCATGCATAGTTACTATGTCCTACTGTTAGAACTCCATCTTTCATACACATGTTTAGAGTTCTTTGATCCCAGCTTTCAATGCTTGCAAATGGTTGGATCTTTATTGTGAGGGTGCATGTCACCTCAAAAATTATTCTTTTATCACTTACCTACTCGAGGACGAGCAAGAGTTAAGCTTGGGGATGCTGATACGTTAGAAACGTATCTATAATTTTTGATGCTCCATGCTTGTTTAGTATCTACTTTGCTTTACTTTTCTACACTTTGAGGTGTTTTTTACATGTTTTCTGGTACTAACCTATTAACAAGTTGCAACAGTGCCAGATGCCTGTTTTCTGCCGTTTTTGGTTTCAAAAAAGTTAGTAAAGAAATATTCTCAAAATTGGAGGGGACAAACGTCAAAGTCAATTACTTTCCGTGGGGAACAAGAAGTCCAGTGGAGAGCCGGAGGGGCTGGCCAGGGGGCCAGACCCACCCAGCGCTGAGGTCAGTGGACCAGCACAGCTAGAGTTTGGCGACCCTGGTCGCCTCCCGGACTCGCCCCTTCGCCTATAAGGAGCCCCCGATGCAGAAACTCTCGGTACCCGATCAGAAATCCACGAAACCGTCTGTAGCCGCTGCCACCATCATCCCTAGATCGGGGGGATCTGAAGTTCTTTCCGGCACCCTGCCGGAGGGGAGATCATTTCGGAGGCCTTCTCTCCGGTATGATTTATGAGTAGTTCCACCTTGGACTATGGGTCAATGTAATAGCTAGATGGTTGTATCTCCTCCTTTGTGCTTTCATGTATAGATCTTGTGAGCTCTGTTCATGATCAAGATCTAATCTATTTTTAATCATGCATGTTGTGTTTGTAGGGATCCGATGGATATTGAGATTATTATGTTGGTTTGATTAATGGTTCTATCTTTATGATCCTATCATGTTTGTGTTGTTTGTGATCTTGCATGCTCTCCGTTGCTAGTGGTTATATTGGCCAAGTAGTTGCTAGTGACTCCAAGAGGGGGTATTTATGCTCGATAGTGGGTACATGCCTCTAGTTTCCAAGGGAAGTGACAATAATCTCTTCGGTTATAGAT
The DNA here is from genome assembly GCA_023614405.1 of Avena insularis. Classification (NCBI taxonomy): domain Eukaryota; kingdom Viridiplantae; phylum Streptophyta; class Magnoliopsida; order Poales; family Poaceae; genus Avena; species Avena insularis. The sequence goes on from CM042687.1 coordinate 340,581,520, forward strand.
GTGTTGTTGCTACTAGGGAGAAAACAACGATCTCTTGTTCATGGAACATGTGGACTGTTTACCTTACACACTTTTCTTAAAGCAGTGGTCTGTTGCTTGCAACTTAATACTGGAGGGGGTTCGGATGATAACCTAAAGGTGGACTTCTAGTCATAGATGTAGTTGGATTACTGTCTATGTATAATGTTGTATTGCCCAATCAACTTGATAGTATCTTTCTAGCTAGTAATTGCATTGTTATGCCTTGCTCGGTTCCTGTCAATTGCCCCGCTGTAATTTGTTTACCCTTCATGCCATGTTGTTTATCTAAGGAGAGCACCTCTAGTGAACTATGGACCCCGGTCCAATCTTTACCATTGATACATCTTCCACTGTTACTTGTTTACTTGCTTCAAACCATTATCTTCCACACCATACGTTTAATCCTTTGTTACAGCAGACCGGTGAGCTTGACAACATCACTGATTCGTTGGGGCAAAGTCTTGAGTTTGTGTTGTGCAGGTGTCCATGTTGCCAGCAACACCCGTGTGACGTTTCCTTCCTCCTACTGGTTCGATAACCTCGGTTTCTTACTGAGGTAAACTTGTTGTTGTGCTGCTTCATACCTTGCTCTTAGGGTATCCATCAAAGCGTTCCACGATAAGTATTGGGCGCCATCAGGCTTCGGCGGTGGATAGGGCTGTGGAGTTTTGTTTCTTGGAAGACCAACTCACCAACGACCGGCCAATAAATTGGCAAGCCCCGGAGGTTGATTTCCGGTAAACCTTATCACCTTCCCAATCGGCATTCGAATAGCCAACAAGCTCAAAGGTTGACTCCTTTGGATACCAAAGCCTGAGAGTAGGAGTGAGAACAAGGTACCTAGAAATCCGTTTGACCGCCATCAAGTGGCACTCCTTGGGAGCGGATTGAAAACGAGCACACATTCCAACACTTAACATGATATCCGGCCTAGAAGCACAAAGGTAGAGCAAGGAACCAATCATAGAACGATATACCTTTTGATCCACGTCCTTCTCACCAACTCCAAGGCCAAGTTGTCCATTTAGTGGCATGGGATTCTTCATGGGATTAGCCTTGGCCATCTTGAACTTATTGAGCATGTCCTTAATGTAATTCTCTTGAGAGATGAAAGTGTCGTGAGGAAGTTGCTTTATGATGAAGCCTAGAAAGAACTTCAACTCCCCCATCATGGACATCCTAAATTTCATAGTCATCAACTCGGCAAAAGCTTTGTTATGAGATTCGTTAGTTCCACCAAAGATAATATCATCAACATAGATTTGAACAATAAATAAGCCACCCCCTTTAACCCGTTTGGTGAAAAGGGTGGAATCGACCTTACCCATGCTAAACCCATCCATGAGTAGAAAATCCCTAAGGTGCTCATACCAAGCACGAGGAGCTTGCTTTAGTCTGTAGAGAGCCTTATGGAGTAGATACACATGGTTGAGATAGCGTGTGTTTTCGAAACCTGGGGGTTGAGCTACATATGCAACCTCTTTCAAGGGACCATTAAGAAATGCACTTTTCACATCCATTTGATAAAGCTTGAAGTTATGGAAAGATGCATAAGCAAGCAAGAGACGAATAGCTTCAAGACGAGCAACAGGCACAAAGGTGTCCTCATAGTCAATACCTTCTATTTGGGCATACCCTTCCGCCAATAACCTTGCTTTGTTTCTTGTGACGACCCCGTTCTCATCTTGCTTGTTCTTGAACACCCACTTGGTCCCAATGACATTGATGCGATGATCTTTAGGCCTCTCCACTAGAGACCAAACTTCATTGCGGGTGAAACACGCGAGTTCTTCTTGCATGTCAATGACCCAATCCAGATCCTCCAAAGCCTCATGAACCTTGAGGGGCTCAAAGTTGGACACAAAAGCATGATGCCCACAAAAGGTTGTGAGGTTCTTCTTCCTGGCACGGGTCTCGATTCCTATTGATATGCTTCCAAGGATATTGTTGACTTGAAGTCCACTTGCAATGGAGGCGGCCTTGATCTTCCGAATTGTGCCTTCATGATCAACGAATTCATCTTTTGAGGGGCCTTGATCATTGACACCATCTTGAGCTTGGCCTTGCGATGGAGGTTGATCTTCTACTTGGTCTTGCTCAAGGGGTTGAGGGCTTGATTCTTGTTCTTCGGTTTGCATGGCATCTTGAGTGAGATGTTGATCTTGTGATGCATCTGATGGCTCAACTTGGGTGGAACTTGGCTCTTCTTGAGTTGAGCTTGATTCTCCCCCATCATCTTGTTGAACATGAATGAGAGACTCAGTGGGAAAGATGTGCCCAATACCCATCAACTTGATGACTTGAGAAGAATCACCATCACCTACATCACGAGAAGAAACTTTCCCCTCATGGGGGCCATTATTCTCCAAAAACTCCACATCACAAGATACTTCAACACAACCATTGGTCTTGTTGTAGTATCTATAGGCATGAGAGTTTTCCGCATAACCAATAAAAATACCCTCTATAGTTCTAGATTCAAATTTACCGAGCTTTTCCTTTTTGTTCTTGACAAGGCACTTGCATCCAAAGACACGGAAGTATTTGACATTGGGCTTCTTACTTGTGAGAATCTCGTATGGAGTCATGTCAAAGGGGGATCGGAGGAAGAGCCGGTTCGTGTAGTGGACCGTGGTAGCAATAGCTTCTCCCCAAAAATTGTGTGGGGACTTGAATTCACTCAACATTGTCCTTGCCATCTCAATGATTGTCCAATTCTTCCTTTCAACAACATCATTTCGTTGAGGGGTATAAGGAGCTGAGAATTCATGCTTGATCCCCTCATCTTCAACAAATTCTTGCATGGTGTAGTTCTTGAACTCGGTGCCATTGTCGGTTCTAATGGTCTTGATCTCCACTCCATGAGTGCGTTGAGCTTGCTTGGCGAAGATCATGAATTCCTTGAAGGTCTCATCCTTGGTCTTGAGAAGAAAGACCCAAGTATACCTTGAGTAGTCATCAACAATGACAAGACCATATCTTCTTCCACCAAGGGAGTCATATGTTGATGGCCCTAAGAGATCCAAATGGATAAGCTCCAGGGGTCTTGACGTGGCCACCTTGGTAACGGAAGGATGATGCTTCCCAATTTGCTTTCCTAAAATGCAAGCACTACACACACGATCTTTCTCAAAGGAGACATCGATTAGTCCAATAATATGCTCACTCTTTAGGAGTTGATTGAGATTTCTCATGTTGACATGACCTAGGCGACGATGCCAAATCCATCCCTTGTCAGCCTTGGACATTAGACATGTAGGAAGAGATTGGCTCTCTTTCGAGAGGTCGACCACATAAAGGTCGTCTTCCACGTGTCCAATGAGAACCAAGCTGAGATCATCACCCCTAAAGACCTTCACAAAAGTTCTAGAGAAATAGGAGTCATAGACGGCATCCGCAAGATGTTTAATTGAAAGCAAGTTGTAACCAAGGTTTTCAACATGTAAAACGGTCTCTAGAGTCAAAACCTTGGAGATTACCAACTTACCATAACCAAGCACCTTTCCTTTAGAGTTATATACAAAAGTGATGCTTGACGTTGAGTTGACATCATGAATGAATTGGCCAAGCCCACTTCTACCTCCGGTCATGTGATTGGTGCATCCACTATCAAACACCCATTTTGATCCACCGGAGGCATAACCCTACAAAATCAATTCTTTGATTTAGGAACCCATTGAGTAATGGGTCCCCTAGCATTAGCAACAAGATACTTAGGTACCCAAATTGAGTACCACCTATAAGCATAACCATTTCGAGGGCTAACATATTTGGCATATACATCTCCTTGAGTGCCCTTACATAGCACATAGGAAGGATTAGACTTTCTCACATACTTATGATTGGGATTTCCCCTTATGGCTCCCCCATTCACAACATTCCTTTTGACTTGGTCAACCACCTTGTCACCTTCTTTTACAAAGGTTATCTTCTTTGGTGGAATGGCATTGCTCGTGTTGTTCTTTGGATCAAAACTGACACCTTCCTTGGAAATTCTCGTCTTTTGACTGGATAAAATCTCATCTAGGATCTTTCCCTTGGAGGTAGGTGCACGGCGCTCTTTCTCAAGTTGCTCTTTCAACTTCTTATTTTCCTCAATGAGGTGAGCTTGATCAAAGGTAGAGTTAGAGGTACAAGGATCATTTTCAACAATAATTGGATCCTTCAATGTACCAAGAGCCTTTTCATAGGACACCCGAAGTTGATCATGGTTCTCTCCAAGTTTTATGAGCTCACGCTTGACAAGCAAACTAGCCTTTTGAAGGTGCTCAAGGTCCTTGGTAAGACAAGCATGGGCAACTTCAAGCTCTTTCTTTGAGGCATCAAGCTCTTGGGACAAAGAGTTAGCCCTATCAATAGTGTCCATGTCTTTTGCTTTATCAATTTAAAAAAATTCAATTTGTAGTTTAAGAAAAAAATTGGTATTCTTTTCCTCACAAAGCTCTTGCTCAAGAATATTGAATCTTTGTTTCTCATCATCAATATGAGATTCCAAGCTATCAATGGCCTCATCACGTGAGCTAACAAGTTCCATTAATTGCTTGACTCTAGAACGAGCAATGGGAGGAAGAGACTTCATGATGGCATACATTTCCTTGATATATTCTTTACCAAATTGATCACTATCACTATCATGGTTACTATCAAGATCATCCAAGACGCTAGATAGGGATGGATGAGAGACAGTTACCTTGGAGCTTATTGCCGTAAGACAAGAGTCAGTGATCTTGGGAATAGGAGAACTCTTGATGTAGTCCTTGACATAGTCGTAGGTGAGAAGTGAACCGGGTTCGACATATTCCAAACCGGTCACACTTACCACTTCCTCCGTATCCCCACACTCCATGTCGGTCTCGTCCTTGGAGCTCCTTGCCATAAGGCAAGTGGCGGTGACCTTGGGAGTAGAAGAGTCGTCGGTGTAGTCCTTGGTGTAGTCGTAGGTGAAGAGAGACTCGGGTTCGGCGAAGGCCAAACCGTCCACTCCAACAACCTTCTCTTCATCCTCTTCCTCCTTGTCGGATATGTATTCTTGACCTAGGAAGCCCTTGCCATCACTCCTATTGTTCCTCTTGTATCTTTCATTGATGGGGTTGGGCTTCAATCTTGGTTTGGCACCTTCTTCATACTTGGGCTTGTCAGCCTCTTATCATATTGACATTTGTCGGCAAAATGGCTCGACTCATCACAATTGAGAGAGCATATCATCAACTCCATCAACATCGCTTTCTTCATCACTAGCAACATCTTCTTGCACATCTTGGCCTTTAGTGCTAGAGAGTGGGAAGACCCAATAGCATGGTTGATCTCCTTCATCTTTTGCCCTTCATCCGCTAAGTTATTCGTGGCAACGAGATAACAGACTAGATCATCAGGAGTGAATTAATTAGCTCTATCAAGGAGTTGCAAGTTCAAAGCAAGCTTGTTATCAGTGACCACGATCATGGAGACAATCTTGGACTTGATAAGTTCATCATTCAAATTGAATCCATCATCATACTTCAAACATCCTAGGCCACCAATCTTTACACGGAGGGAAACAAGTCTCTTGTATGCTTCAGCGATAGTCTCACCATCATGGTTCATGAACATGTTCATCTCTGACTTGGATAAGAGACGTTCCCTCTTGGAGAATGACAATCCTATCCCAAAGATCCTTTACGGTGGGGATGTCGCTGACTTGATCATGGAGAGTGCGGTGAATGGCACTCCTTATCTTGTCACAAGCCGTTGCATTTAGTTGACGGTCGTAGTACTCTCCCAGAGTGAGGTTGTTGGGATCATGAGGGTGGAAACCGGTGCATACAATCTCCCAAAGCTCAACGTTGTAGCTGCGAAGATGAGATTCCATAGAAGCTTTCTAATGAGAGAAATGAGTTCCATCATAATGAGGTGCAGGACCCGAACCATTAATATGAGGCATGATGTTCTTTTGCTTAGGATAAACATAAGGAAATTGATTAGGGGGCGTGGAAGTTTTTGACGAGCCGCCCTCATGAGCGGACTCGGCATCCTTATCCTTTTCGGTGTCCATTGGTCTCCCTTGAGGTACTACCAATGGGTTACCAAGAAAATCCCCATCATCAATGGCCTTAAGTTGTCCTTCTAGGTAACTCATTCGAACACGGAGATCGGAAGTTGCCTTGGCCTTTTCAAGGGAACCCATGGCTAAGATTTCGCGAAGCTCCTTGATTGAATAAGTCTTTTCCTCCTCATCATCGGAGAAAACCATCTTTTCTCTTAGGCGGTAAAGCCCTTAAAAGATCCCTTGGCTCTGATACCAATTGAAAGTGTAAGATGGTTAACCTAGAGGGGGTGAATAGGTTTCTACAAAATTCTTTATAATATTTTGCAAGTTATAGGCTTTGCGGAATATAAGTGAGCCTAAATGCAAACTAGGTGAGGCAACATATATGATGAACAAGATACTTTAAGCTCGAAGGCTATCACAAGGTAAACAACACAAGTAAGAGATTGGTTAAGGAATAACCGAAGCACATGGAGACGAAGATGTATTCCCGTGTTCACCACCTTTGGGAAGGGGGCTATGTCACGTTGGAGAGGTGTGAGGTTACACGAAGGATTCCTCACGCGCCACAAAGGCTCACCTTCTTGTCCGATCCTGTCCCACGAAGGAATAGCTCACTTACTCGTGGTAGACTTTAAGGTAGTCTCCAAACCCTCACAAACTTTCCACGGAGCAAATCACAAGCCGAATGCCTCCGAGCGACCCTAGCCGCCTAGGGTTTCCCACAAACCCAAGAGTAACAAGCTAACTCGATGAACTCAAGGGGGAATGAACTTTGGCTTGGTGGAAACGTAGATCGGGGCCTCCTCTTCCTTTCTACCAAAGGGATTTGGATTTGGTTGGGTAGAATGGGAGATCCTCAAGATTTTGTGTTTCAACAATGGGGGAGAGAGAGAAAGCTTCAAGAAATGAAATGTTTGCTCAAATGCCTAACCTCACAGTGGAGAAGAAAGGGGTATATATAGTATGAGGGGAAAAAGAGCCGTTTGGGGGTTTCTGCGACAGAACCGACAATAAGTCCGGTCGGACCGAGTTGCTCGCCGGAATTTCCGGCGATAACTCTGGTGGAACGGACCACACGCCGGAATTTTCGGCGGCGACTGGAATTCTCGGCGAACAACCGAAAGGCTATGCAGTAAGCCATATTTGCGTACAACGAGAATTTCCGGCGGCAACCGGAAATTCCAGCGACAGCACCGGCGCCGCCGGCGCTTTTTCTGATTTCACAGTAACCCCTTTTGACTCAATTTTTCAAGGCTATTCTCTCTCTATCTTCGAACGGGTGTGTGGTGGTGGATGATGAGAAGAATATTTGGTGTGGAACATCCCCAAAGAGCGCATCGAGATCACCCCTCTTAATAGTGCGGTGTTTCCTATTTGACTCAAGAGTAAATAAGAGATAAAGATAAATAACACCATCGACTTTTCTTATAGAAACGAATGGGGGGTCACCCATCGCCTTTCACCAACAACTTGCAGACTCTCACCTGTAGAGAAGCTAATAGAAACATTAGTCCGCTCTCTATCTTTGATGTCATAGTTAACCAAAACACTAGATAAGGGCTATTTTCCCTTTCAGGTAGCCCTTGCTATGGGCGCATGACCGTCCCCGAAATCGAACTACTGTCGAACTTACAACTTGCGTCTAGTCTCTTTTGGCTACTCATAGTATTTTTATATAGTAAGATATATTACAAGTGTTTGACTCCAACAACTAACCTACTACATTCAATTGTCGCTTATACACAAAGTAGCGGAGCTAGGATTGAGATGAGGAGGGTGACATTATAAGGTATATTATTTAAGGCACAAAAGAAAGTCTATACAACAACAACAATGGTTCATAGAGATTCAGTTTTCATAATGCCTGAAGAATATCCACCAAAACCATGAAAAGACATAGAAAATACTGGAAACTACTAGCATGGAACCCTAGCACTTGGGGTGCTCAGTTCGATGTCACCATATCACTATATGTTATCAATATTCCACGAGATGCCTATAATATATTTGGTATACCATGCATCTAGAAATGACTACAATATGCTCCAAATTTTGATTTGCAAAACTATGGCCTATCAAATGATGACCTCTAGACAAATATGTTATTCTCATGCCATCACTAATTCCTGGTGTAGTATATTCATTGATTTGTCTCCGAATAATGCGATCACCAATCACATTTGTAAGATTAAACATTTCAGAACCACATGCTTCATGAGTTTCCTACAACATGAATTTAGATACTCCCTCTGATTTATAATAAGTGTATGTTGCTTATTATGTATCAAAGTGAGTACTAAAATTACATTCTAACAACATGAAGATATAGTACAGAAATAGGGGAGGGGTTTGAACTTGATGTTGGCAGTGGGGGCTTCTTGTCGTTGGAGTCCTCACGTGTCATTTTGCATTTCGTTGATGGGCTAGCGCCCATCCCTGCCATCGCCGCCGCAAGTGATGACGATGGGACCTCGACCTTGATCCATGTCGCTACTTGGCATCCATACCAGCTTGGACCTCGGTGGCTCGACCTAAACCTCAATCTCTGCCTCTATAGGTTGCAACTCTAGGGCTTGGGATATGAGGCATGGAGAACTTTGAGAGAGAGGACGGGATCAGTCAAAGTCAAAATCACTAGGGATTGGAGTTGGAGATGACGAAGTAGGGATTTTTCTGGCCATGGATTGTTTCTCGCACATGCCTTCCTATTGGGACTTTTTTATTACACTTAGAATATCAGGCCCATGGCCTAGACAACATGTTAATTTCTTCTTCATGATCTCCCATAAAAAACTCCACCCCTCCTCACCCAACCCCCCTTCCCCTGGTATTGCCACTGTATACACATATTCGACTGAACTCGAATAATTTCCACCTTGGCAAATATGTCACCAACTTGAAGTCGCCGTCTTCGCCCGAACACCTACTTATGTTAAACTTGGGTTTTCTTGTTACTGACTTGCATGACCTTGCATCCAAAACCTCATCAAACTATGTTGCCACGACTGATCATGTCGACGCATCTTGTTCATCTTCAGCTCCACCTCGAATGATACTCATCTACACCTTGTATAGGTTATTCTTAGTTCTTATACCCTTTATCACCAACGTCTTGCCTTTCTTGACTCTCACGGTTAGCTTGTCCATGTCCACACGGTAGACCTAACATTTGCCATGGAGTTCCCCAAGTGAAATTAGACTCTTTCGAGCTCTTGGCACATAACTAACATCTTGAATTACTAGTGCATCACCATCTTGAGTCTTCATCTTGATATCTGCCCATAATGCGTTAAGACGCACCATCGACTTGATAGACAAGTCCAAAATCACAGGCTTGCATTGTAGGTCAAGAACCACTCCTTGTTAGACATCACATAATAAGAGCTTCCTGAATTAATCCAACACCGCACTTCATCGAACATTTCACTTATTATGGCCAAAACTTCACTATCTGAATCGGCTGCGGAATTTATAGCAACGTTTTTAGCTCCATCAGTCTTTATCCATGGTGGACAATGCTTCTTGTTATGACCCCACTCCTTATAATTAACTATGGATCTTTTTTATGTCAAAAAAACTATGGATCTTTCTCTCCCCTATCTCTTCTTGCCAGATTTGCCACTTTGGTTATTTTTGACCATCAGCCCCTTAGCATTAGCTTTTTCGATATAGGGCATTTTATTACTTAAAGAGCCTTGAGTATTAGCTACACTAGTAAAGTAACACCAATCCCTTGTAGGACTTAGGCAATGAAGTAAGCATAAGTAAGGACATGTCCTCGTCCTCCACCATGACCTCAATATGTGTCGAGTCCGAGATCACATCAGTAAGGTAAAGGTACATCCCTTCTTGCATCTTCAGGCCATAAAACTCATGCTTGAGAAACAACTTATTGGGTGGGGTCTTCTCTAGTAACTAAGCTTCCAACATCTTCCACATTTCACTTGGTGACTCCCCTTCCATCACATGATACGTAACCTGAACAAGTAGGCTCAACCGTATTGTTCCAGCTGCTCTGATTTGCATCCTTGCCAAGTCTTGAGTTTCTATCTTGGAAGGCTTCATAGCATCATCTTTGATTGTCCGTAGGAGTCTCTGCTGCCAAATCAAATTATTGACACTTGATTGTTCGTGAATCAAGACGCAATATTAGAGATGGACTATGCCCCTGAAACGATTGTCGTCCCAGCATGGAGTGAGATTGCTGTTGATGTCGATTCGGCCGAGCTTTATCAAATCTACATGCATGTGCTTGAGAAAGCCATCGCTTTCGAAGAGACAAAAACAGTTTGCTCAAACTTTAAATCTGTAGGATGTCATAAATTATGGCTTTGTATGTAGGGGTGATCTTGAATGACCTTTGCCACTATAACTTGCACTATCTAGCTTGTGGGGGCATGTATGAAAACAACAAAAACAATGCTAGACAATGAAAAGAAATTCATAATGTTGAGTTTGTTAGTAATTTATTTAAAGATCGGAACAATAAAGGTGGACAAGAAATGCACCGGTTTAGTAGCAGGTGTGAAGAAGGATATGGATGCCAACTAAAGTCATGTGTCAAAACCAAACATGGCAAAATTGAAAAACTATGGGAGCCAGCTCAGAATGAGTTGGCCAAGATAGAGAAGAAGAGGAATCGGCTGCTACAGGAGAAGAAGAAATGGGACGAGGAAAGGAAACAACAAAACAAGGAGAACAACATGCTAAAATACGTGTTGTTTGATCTTTTGAGCAAGTCATACGAAAAAAGAGAAGATGAAGATGGTCGAGCAGATATGTGATAAACGATATGTTTTTGGTTGGAACTTGTTGAGCATATGCTGCTCAAAGAGAAACAGTTGTTTATCTAAATTTAGGTGTAATTTGTTTGAACTGTTGTAGGGAACTAGTTAATATTTAGGTAAAAATTATGGATGCTTTTTTAGGTAAAATAAAATTTTCACTTGAGAAAAATAGACAAAAACTAGTATGTTGAGAGATGCTATTGCACCAAAGCGTGTGCCGGCGTCAAAGCGAGACAGCTTATTGGACGGGACGCCCGGCGTAGATGCTTTTCGCTCGTTGGGGTGTGGACAGACATCGGCATCAGCTAGCTAGGTGGAGTTTAAGGTTTGAGAGACTCTCTAGGACAGCATGGTGTTGACTTGCAATGCGTTGGAGTTCGTATGTACATTGAGTATTGGAGCAGGAGAGAAGGGGAGATGCGACCGATCGAAGTTAAAAATGTTATTGGACGGTCAGAACGGTAGGCCAAGGGAATCGACGGGCTGTACGAACAAGATGCCTTGTCAATTCTGTGCGACGCCGATCGACGCTGCGGTGACCGGCAGGAGTCGCGGCGCCGACACACCAGGCGCGCGCGCGCGCGAAAGAAGGCGCCGTGTTGCCCCCATCTGAGCCTAGTAAGCCGATGCACCGACTCACCCAACATGTGCGCAGCGGGCGGCGTTGCTCGCCACGGCACGCCGGCCCGGCCACAGCGTCCAGTGCCGACGCTACCGGCTACCGGCTGGGTACCGCGGGCGTGCCGAGACTGGATCAGTGGAAGCCGAATCTTCTTAACGCATCGGACGAATGAGAATGCCACGTGAACACACGCTCTGGAACAGGGTGCCCGGCTACCTGCACCGCCTCAAAAACGAGAGATGCCCGCTGTCCCTCTCCTCTCCGCTCGTGCCCTCCCGGCGTATCTCGCGGCGCCCCGCCCGGCAGGTCGCAGGTGGCCTGATTTGCCCTGCTTGGCTGCGCCTCGTTGACCAGCTCCGGGCACTGCTTATAAGCCACATGGCCCGCATCGCCGTCTACTACCCCACCCCGAATCCCCAATACAGCTCGAGAGGAGTGAGTGAGAGATCGACCATGGCGAACAGCATGCCTTGCGTGGCGCTGTTCTTGCTCCTTGTTGGCGTGGCCGCGCCAGCGGTTTTGGCCGTCACCGAAGGCAAGTACTCGGAAACTAGTACAGTATATACTCTGTAGGTTTGACAATTCCTTTTTCAGTTTCAAATCTCTACAATTGTATATATGTCTCAAAAAACTCAAAAATGGAGTTGCTTGCAGTGCATAGTTCACGGGCCATGTAAGTTTCATCTTCTCTCTTGAGAGGTACGTATACGTGAATATACCAGGCATTGTTCGGCAGTATAGTACTGGAATCTCGTTTAATTTGGTCTAAGTTCACTCTTTATTTAGATCGTCTACATAACTGGAGTTTGCTTCCGCATTGTAGTGGGATCCTGTTTTAGTCTAGGTCACTCTAAATGCTGATCAGTTTCAATTAAACTGAGTGATCATACGTGTGCAGTCTTTTAGAGTAAGAGATAAAGTAAAGTTGCAACGATAGGCAAAGTCTAAAAGGATTTGCTGGATATCAATCGAGTAGAACTTTCTTTCCCACAAGTCCGACTGATTTTTGTGTGGTTATGTCAAAAACAATCCTCTGCAGTTAATTGATTTTCTAATAAAAATCTTTTTGTTTTTCTCCGAGGTGACACTTTTAATATGTACCAACTACAAAATTTAAAATATGGACACCAATGTATCTCTAATGCGCATTGTACCTGCATCTTTGTTTTTCTTTTGAAGAAAAAAGGTCAGCTGCACTACACAAGTTGCACATTTGAAAAATGAGCAACTAGTGTATTTGAATATGCAATGTGATGATTAAATGTTAAAAAGTCACTGTTGAAAGTTTTTTTTAATTCTTTATTTAGTCGGTTGCACTTTTTTTTACAAATGGCCGGTTGCACTTTAGATATACTACACAAGTTGCACATTTTCAATTTATGTTTTTTAATTGCTGAATGAGCTTTCAAATCGCTTTTTAAATCCTGTCACCTGAAACTTTAGATTTTTTGTGTGTCACTGATTTTTCTTATTGTGTTTCTTGGCTTAAATGTAAAAAAAAATCCAGTCAATTGTCGAACCCTTATTGTACTGATGAAAAAAAAGTCAGCTGCACTGCACTAAGTTGCACATTTGAAAAATGGGCAACTAGTGTATTTGAATATGCAATCTGATGATTAAATGTTAAAAATCGCTGTTGGAAGTTTTTTTTAATTCTTTATTTAGTCGGTTGCACTTTTTTTTTACAATGGCCGGTTGCACTTTAGATGTACACAAGTTGCACATTTTCAATTTGTGTTTTTGTAATTTCTAAATGAGTTTTTTGTTTTTCTTTTGCGAAATTTTACCGATCTATTAATGATCAATCAACAACAGTACAAAGAGTCCAAAAAGTAATAAAAATTACATATAAATGACTGGATCACATAATGACAACTACAGACACTAACACAAGACGAAGGCATGTCGCTGTCCCTTTTAAATCATGTCACCTGAAATTTTAGATTTTTGTGTGTCACTGGTTTTTTCTTATTGTGTTTATTGGCTTAAGTGTAGAAAAAGAACTCAAGTCGCTGTCGAGCTCCACTTGTTTCAAACTCACGAAACTGAAAGCACAAGGACACCATGGCTGGCCGATCCTGGTTGTCCTCGTGTTTTTAGTTTTATGAGTTTGCTACACCAAAGTAGAAAACGTTGATACTATTTATTTTGTCAGCTATATCAGATATCTATTCACTGGACAAAATACAAAGAAAAACATAAGCGCATCTCCATCGGGTCTACACCAAACGGTTTGAGTGTGTCCTAATCGGTCCGCGTGGACGCGCGGAATGTGCGCGATGCCCCAGCGGCACGATCCATCCGGACTAAGTCAGACTAGACCGATCCATCCGTGACCCAAATCTGATGCCTGGATGGGTCTGTCCTGACAGATCGGACACATACTGGTCCAGATAGAGTCACACAATAGGCCTTCTTATCTTGGGCTGGCCTGTCCGTTTAGGTCGCGCTGTTGTGCGCGACTGGCCGGACCATGACCTAAAAACACCGGTGACTCGACCCAAACGGACTAAAACGGATAGTTTGGGTCATTCGTTTGGGTCTCGCTGGTGAAGATGCCCTTAACTCGTGCATATATCAATTTTATTTATGTGCTTATCTTGTTCGCTGTGATAAAGATATTCTACCTTGTGATGAAAATTATTCATCTTGGCAAAAAGAATTCTGACTGCTCGACGACGTGTGTGCGCGCAGGGCTGTTACCCAACGGAGACTTCGCGCAAAGGCCTGACAAGTCCCAGATGAAGGGCGTGGTGGTGACGGGGCGCAACGCGATACCGTCCTGGGAGATCTCCGGGTTCGTGGAGTACATCGAGCCGGGGCACAAGGAGGAGGACATGATCCTGACGCTGCCGGAGGGCGCGTCCGCCGTGCGGCTGGGCAACGACGCCACCATCCGGCAGCTGATCAACGTCACCCGCAAGACGTACTACTCCATCACCTTCGTGGCGGCGCGGTCGTGCGCCCAGGCCGAGAAGCTCAACGTGTCCGTCGACCCTGAGTTCGGCGTGCTCCCGATTCAGACCGTGTACACCAGCACCGGCTGGGACTCCTACTCCTGGGCCTTCAAGGCCAGGCACACCACCGTGACGCTGAGCATCCACAACACCGGCGTCGAGGAGGACCCCGCGTGCGGCCCCCTCATCATCGCCGTCGCCATCAAGACCCTCTACCCTCCTTACCGCACCAAGGGTAACATTCTGAGGAACGGGGACTTCGAGCAGGGTCCGTACATCTTCCCGGACACGCCGTGGGGCGTGCTGGTGCCGCCGATCCTGGAGGACGTGCACTCGCCGCTGCCGGGGTGGAACATCATGTCGGACACCAAGGTGGTCAAGTACGTGGACGCGCCGCACCACAAGGTGCCGCACGGCGAGCGCGCCGTCGAGCTGGTGGCCGGCAGGGAGTGCGCGCTGCTGCAGGAGGTGCCCACCGTGGCCGGGTGGTCGTACAGGCTGTCGTTCCTCGTCGGAGACGCCGCCAACGGGTGCGTCGGGTCCCTGGCCGTGGAGGCGTACGCGGCGCGGGAGAGCCTGAAGGTGCCGTACGAGTCCCTTGGCACGGGCGGGTCCAAGCCCGCCGTGCTCGAGTTCACGGCCATCGCCAACACGACGCGCGTGGTGTTCCAGAGCTCCGACCATCTGTTGAAATCCGACGCCACGCTCTGCGGACCCGTCCTGGATGACGTCAAGCTCGTCGGAGTGCGCAAGCCAGCTCCCCGCCGGCTGCGTTTGTAGAGGATGTTCTTTTTGTAGTACGTCAGTTTTGGAGGCCATTAGTTTGTGCGGTTGGTGTCTCCACGCTAGAGTCTGAATGTGCGTGTATCTCTTCTTTGTGCGGTCGGTGTCTCCACGATGGGTTCTGAATGTGCGTGATGTCTTTGGGTGTATCTCTTCCTCGTCTTCCAAATAGGTGAGCTATTTAAAGACGAAATGAAATTAACGTCAAATTATCTCTGTCGATACAAATTTACTAGCGGGCAAATTCTGAATGTGGGCGAGCGGGGAGGAGGGGAGCATTGGTTAGGCGACTCTCCATCGCTTAAAGAACTCCCTAGATGGGCTACATTGGGCGTGGTCCATTTAGAGGTATTCCCCTTTCATCTGCAAATCTTAAAAATTATACTCCAAAATAAATGTCTATTGTAAAAATCTCTATTGTAAAAAAATGGTCATGTGCTGAAAGAGTTGCATTCAAATATGAATAAGTGTTCGCATGTATCTATGTAGTGTTCATACATATCTAACATAAATGTTCATGTGTTGGAATATTATTTATATGTATACAAAATATGTTCATACGAGTATGAATAAATGTTTATGTATATCTGTACAAATGCATGTACTTACGTATCTAAATAAAATGTTCATGAGGTAGTAGGGCTCGATTCTACATACTATAAAGCATATCAAGTAATTATCATGATTTTCTTATTAACACATTGTGCCGAGAGGGTATACGGTGTTGGGTGTTCTAAGGATCGCATCTTCCTCCATGTCTACAATCTTCCTTAGCTAAAAAAACGTTGAGCGACAATGATGGGCTGACTCCAGAGCAATCCACAAAAAAGGCCTTGGGAATTCCTTGTTGTTAAATTTCTGCCTTTTTAGTCTGGATGCATCAACATAACTAAGAATGTAATGTTATATATTCCTCCTTCCTTTTGTTTTAAGTTACACCTTTTAACCTTTCTCACTAAATTATGAAATATAACTTGTTATTTTTGCTCGTTTATCTATTTCTCCTTAGTTACTAGTAAATTCTATTTAGATGTATAATGTGCTTCATTAGCCATTGGCACAACACTACTGGCTAGGTGTGTGATTGATTTATATTGCAAATCAAGTTGCAGAGCCTCAATGCCGCGGACTGCATACTCCCGGGAAAAAAGAGCCAAGGGAGAGAGGTGGTGGCCAAATGAGGGAGCATAGGCCCCCTCAGAACAGCTTGGGAGAGAGGGGAGGGCAAGCCGCACTTGGCCCACCAGTTTGCCACTCGTGAAAACTCTTGAATGCATCCCATCCTAGTCCACTTTGCCTTCAATAATAATTGTTCTATGATTTTTGCCCATTTTTTTATCATTTCTTGAAAGTTTACAATACGTGGCATGATTTTCTTCCTTGCTAAATTAAATCACAAAATAAACAGGATTTGAGAGAAAATTCCAATAATCATGATAAATTATAAAAGAAACAACATAATCATGAAAAAATAATAAGACAACAATATATAAACTTCAAAAGGCATAGACGCGCTTTGGGCATATCAGCAACCCCTCTATGGAGTGCATGGGCCAAATAAGACTAGTGTGCCTTTATTTATTTTTCCTTCCCTTAAGGGTAATTTGGGTTTTCTCTAGAATAGAACTTTTGGCCTCTACTATTTCTTGCCCACCAAAGGTATTGGTGATCTTTTTGCCCCTAGGTACAAAAAAAGATATAAAAGCGTTAGACAAAACCAAATAAAATCTCCACCATGATTGTATCTTTGTACTAAATTATTCAGGCGTGTGTTATTTAATATTCTAATACCATGGATGGATTTAAAAAGTCAGCTCAAGTATGTAAGTTTGTATGATGGCCATCTTGATCCACTATGAAATGGGTTTAGACCAAGACCTAGTCAAGCAATATGCGGGTTAAGCGATATACATAGAATCACATAAAACAACATATTAAAAAAAATGCCGGTCATTGTACAACCCACGTTTTATGATGGGAATGGAATCTAACGTGTGACAAACACTTCAGGGAAACTAATTATAATGTCTAATTCTAGAAAGTCGTTACTCCAACTTAGTCTAGTAGTGGAATACAAACCACGGAAAACCCACGCGAGCAAACAATGGATCCTGAAAAGCTAAGCACAAACAACAAATCCACAGAAGTTAATTTTATAACCCTTGTGATACCGCTTAAACTCCATTCTAGTTATGAGATTAAAATGATGTTATAATGCAATTCAACCATGCTTGGGAGGTACCAATCCATATTGAGCGATCTGATGCACCTAGAACCGACGGACGAGGAACTTTTCAAGCACAGAAGAGTCGCTCTCATAATACAAGCGAGAGTGGACTGAGAGCATCTTTAGGAGACACCGTAAAAGTGTGGACCAGAAAACACGTTTCTAGGTCGGGTTTCACGCGTTTTTCATGCCGCGCGCGATGGGACGGAACAGAAACCACAAACCCGAAACCGGAAAAGGGAATACTCGATTTAGATTATGCCCGTAGCTTCGTCAAATTCATGTACAAATAGGAGGCGCCGAAGCGTTCATCCCCATCCATCCCCTTCCTCTCTAATCTCCACTGCGCCGCCATGGAGGTGCCCACGCTGAACTTCTACGAGGCGGTGATGTTCGCGCACTTCGACATCGTCGTGTCGTCGGCCGCGACGGTGCCCTACGGATGGCGCATCAGCTATACGTGGGTGCCGGTGGCTCCGCTCCCGGGCCGAGCCGATATGGAGAGCAACATCTCGGCGTGCCGCCACCAGATGCCCGCGTGGAAGAGGGCAATGCCCGGGTACGCAACAGCCAGCTCGTACTGGCCGGCGCTGTTCAAGAAGGAGAGGAAGCTCCGCAAACGAGAAGGGCGGGAGGGGTTCTGGTCCATCCCTGAACGGACCAAGCACACTGTCATCTCCGCCGCTCGCCTCGAAGAGGTCCTCCGTCTCGCGAGCAATGCGGAAATCGTGGAGGTTCCGTTCGACGACGAGGAGGAAGCCGGCGGCTTGGAGGAAGTGAAATTGTTGACGAGTGTTTGAATCAATGAACTAGATTTATGTAGGATGTAAAATCGTAGCTTTGTTTAGGAAGAACTCGTGGTTGAATCAATGAACTGTAACTATGTTTCTGCCTCGAGTTAGATCTCCGTCCTGGATCAATTTATGTCATAGCGAGGGTTGGGAACGTGACCGTCGAGTGGCAGAGGCCTTGTCGGTGGGCGGAATTTATCTGCCGGGGCCTGAGGCGACAGCGGCGCCCGGCGGGCGGCGACGACCGGTGGACACGGAAGCGAGGGGAACACGCTGAAACTTCCGTCCAGCCAAGCATCCCGTGGTTCCCAGGTCGGCTCCGGGTCGAGCTCTAAACCTGGGGATTTGTGGTTCCGGGGAGGGTTTTCCTCGGGGGGGTCTCAAAAAATTCGGTTCGAGCGATTTTAGGGCGTCTGTTCTAATCACTTTTATCACGCGAAGTCGAATAGTGATGGTTATTTTTCTGTTTCTGCCCTAGTCTGCTATAGATGATCTGAGGCATAGTCCAGTGCGTTGGGTTCTTAAAAAGTGCGCTGATAGTCCAAATTCGAGTCCATTCACTCGCATTCTTGGTGTGTACGCACGAACACATCTCCCACAAGTACGGTTCTGAGCAATTATTCGTTGAGCTTATTTTATATTTTTACTATGGAAAAAATAGGCAGGAAATTAAATCTTAGAGAAGGATGGCCAAAAGAGCAAAATAGGAAAAAAGAACTGGTTAGAAAAATATATATCATCATAATTCAGACGCTTGAGAAGATCCTCACATAGTCACAATGCATGATCCATCGCCGGGTGGAGGCATGCATGGAATGCTCCGTATTATTGTTCGTACGCGCGTACCGATCAAAAGAGTAACGTACTACATATACTGATGCATGGAAAGAGTAAAAATTTAAGTACGTAGAGGGATACGCTCTCGGCCGGCCGGCTTTGTCGTTTCTAGCTAGTGGCCGGGGCCCTTAGGGCTGGGCCCTGCCGTGAGCTGCGCCATCCACGTGGCGATCAGAGACCTCGCCCGCACATGCAGCAGCGTCGACGCGTGGGCGGTGGCGCCGTGGTAGTGCTCCTCCGGCGGCAGCCTCCTTGCGGCGTGGACGGCGGTCAGGACGGTGCTGGATGACATAGCCACCACCAGGAGCATGAACACGACGAGGACCTCTCTCGGCGACATCTCTCGAGGGTGAAGATGCGCACGGCCGGCGACGAACGTAGTATAGCTAGCTAGCTACTCCTACCAAGTCCGTGCTAGTTCCTGGTTGGCAGTGGGATCTAGTTTGGCCGGTGGGCTAGCTCTATATATAAGCCTGGTGCGCCGGCCTTGCGGCGTTGCACGTAGAATTAGCTTTGTCTGTTGTGCAAGGACGTCCATCTCTTGCTGCTCCGTGGCGTGGTTAGTTGCTTGCAGGCAACGAATCTTCAAACTGCGAGTTTGCCCTTAATTGCGGAAAGGCGAACTACGAGGCAGATCGCTCGACTTTTCATGGAGGGGACAGTATGCATCACTAGGCCTTGAGCTAGTTAGCTATACCTAGCTAGTAGCTAGGAGTACGTGGGCATGCCGGCCGTCATGCATGCTAGACAAAGTTCATGTGGCAGATACAAGTTAAACTGTCCTTGAACTGAACTCTAGTAGCAGTACTATAAAACAGACATGTCAAAGATCTAGCTAATACGGTTTCAGTTAGGCTATACCATATAGACGTAGTAGTTGAGCTTCAAAGAGCTTTGGACCCATCCGGTTCAAAATACAGAGTTTTAGATTTAGAATTAGATACATAGGTTCAGAAACTCATGTTAAATAAAATACTACTAGATCATTAGATTCGTCGTGACAATAGAACCTTGCAAATCATTTTTTTCTACATGTGACATTTTCCCCCACTGAATGTATATTCTTTACTTGCTTGCCGAGCCAGCACCTTTTGTGGGAAAAGAGTACCAACGTTACTCCGATCCATTTCTGGACTGAATAGAGATGCGCAGTTGGCTCACCATTAAGGTACCATTCACACTCTTTAGTTTAAAAATAAAGTAATTTTTCCAATGGCCTTATCATTTTTGAAACGTTAGCTCATTTTTAACTCAAAATGGTGACTCACTTGCATTTCTAGACTAAAGCTAGAATACATGTTAGTTTTTCCGTGCTTAGATAATTGGATAACTTAACATGAAATATGTTAAGAAAGAATTATGGTCCTAACCGGTACGGGAGAATAGAGAGAGGCGACGGCAGCTAAAACCAATCTAGGATTCCTTTCCTCCACCGGTGACGCCACCGGTCCGTTCTATTCATAATTTTATAGTCGTTTATAGTCGTCTCCACCTATTCTCTAGTGTTTATAGTCGTCGATAGATGGTTTATTGACCTATTTATAATTTTAGAACT
Organism: Avena insularis; assembly: GCA_023614405.1. Classification (NCBI taxonomy): domain Eukaryota; kingdom Viridiplantae; phylum Streptophyta; class Magnoliopsida; order Poales; family Poaceae; genus Avena; species Avena insularis. The sequence continues at coordinate 340,602,128 of CM042687.1, forward strand.
TTTTATACTATTGTTGATGATTATTAATAGATTGGTGAAATTTTGCAAAAGAACGTGAAATATGTTACAAATCAAGTCTCATGTAGACATACACACTCGCATTGCGTCCCCAAACACATGTACATATGGTCATCAACCTAATGATTGATCAACAAAGGGAAAACTTGCACAGGTAACAAGCTACTAGTACGAAGCTAGAGAGTAGAACTCACCCGGCCGTTGGCCGTTGCATTCAGAGCTCTCGGAAGTCGGAAATTTAGGCGGTGACGGAAGTTTCGTCCGGACGCATCGGCATCGGACTTGTTTACCATCCCCAACATCCACCGTCGTGGGCGCTCACGGTTTTCAGGCCATGCAGCGGCCGGCCGGCTCCAAGCACAAGAGCCCGCGATCTCGCGCCTCCTGCCGCAAAAACGCCATGGAGTACCGGAATTAACTGACCTACGTCGTCGTACTGTATCACATGCCTTGATGGCCTGATCACGAGCCGTCCATTGACCCTATGCATTTCTATACGAGCTACTACATGCCTGTCGGTCATGTGATCGATGAACTAGCTAGCCAGTACAACGCTCTGCCTCACTATGTGTCGAACTATGGCGAGACATCCCAAAAAATGAAATGTATGTGTTCAGCCATCGTTGTGTACTTTCATACATGTAGCGTGGGGTTCTCGATTCATTCTTAATCGTCCAGGGAAATTTTCCATAGGATATCAATCCTACACAGGAAATCCTATGAATCAAAGGAGACCTTAGTCCAAAGATAAGCCAATATTTCCAAAATGATATTTGTTGAGTGTTTATCTTCGAACCGGGGTGTGTGGTTCATTTTCAAATCAGTTCTAATTTCAACAATGGGAGGATGAAGATGAAAAACCATTATATGATTTCAACAGTGAGAACATGAATGTGAAATACCATTGTATGATCTTCCGCCTCCATCAATTTTGGCAACCGTAAACATCTCAAAAGAGAAAAACAAAACGTTTACACACCTAATTCGGGTTTCCATATACACTGCTTAAAGCGAGACCTAGTATGCCTCACTCACATGGGTCGGCCCAAAAAATGCCACCTACTGTCCTGCCAACTCCGCATGGACTTGATATGAGCCGACACTTTCTCTAACGCATTTAACATGTATTACTTTATTTTTCTTTTTCTATATAATTGGAAATGAATTTATGTCACTAATTCTATACAATCATCTTAATAAGAAGAAAATTGTTCACGTCTTCTGAAAAATTACGACCTACATTAAATTAAATAGACAAGCATTTCAAAAAGAACCATGCATTTACATTGTGAAAAGCATTTCTGTATTAAAAAAAGTTCACATACAATAAAAATCTTCATCTATCTTTGGAAATTGTTCATGTATTTTAAAAAAATGTTCTTTATGTGAAAAAGTTTGTATGTGTTCAAAAAAGTGTTTATTATCTAAAAAATATAAAAAGATCCAAACTATAAAACATAAATTTAAATTGAATTAATGTTCATCTATCTAATAAAATCATGAATTTTTAAAAAATATTTAAAAGGCAAAAGTAAGATCTAAGATACAGAAAAAAGTTAAAACGTGTTGGGCCGGCCTACGTGGGACGCACTGTCAGCAAGCACTTGGCCTTTCTCTCAATAAGCTAGCGGATTACTATGTGTCGCCGATCACCCACGGTGGTCGTTCATTAAGCTTTGGTCCATCCACTAACAGGTATAGTTTAATTTTAATTAATCTCCTAAAATTTATTTGATTAATTAATTTTATAGAAGCAGTATAATAATTACGAAATATTTAATTAAAATAGGAAAAAGTTTACAGATGCCAAGAAAATGTGTGCAAAAAAATTATTTATGTATGTTAAAATACATCGGTTCCGACAAAAGGTTCACGTATATGGAAATAAGTGTTCTTATAGTTTTATAGAAAAAAAATGTGTTCTTGCATTTAAGATATGTTCACATATCTGGAACATGACGTTTATATTTGGTAGAAAAGTGATCACGGCTTCAGAAAAAATTCATGGGTTCCAGAAAAACGTTCATGGGTTCCTGAAAGCCAAATAAAAAATAAAACAAAAATAAATAAATGAAAAATGTGGGAAATGGTGTTGATGGGAGAAAGAGGCTGTGAGCAACATGTCCGCTGTACCTCGCACTCGCAGTGATTGCGAATTTAGATGTAGTGCTTGCACCCAATTCGGCCTCGCTCAGTGGATTTGAGTATGATCTGGGCTAAAGCCTTCATACATCGACCCAACATGCCAAACGATGCTTACCTAATAAATCCAGATAGATGACGCCGCAGCCCAGTCGCTAGCAAAATAGCCGCGGTCATCGCTTAAGGAATCAACTCCAAAGCCCAAGCTCGCATCACCGTCACCCCAACACCCAAATCCAATCCACCAAAGATGGGCCTGAGCCCCTCGAAGCGCGTGGACGCGGCGCTCCGGCGAGCGCCGGCGTTCGCCGACGCCTGCGACGCCGCCTTCGACCGCTGCCTCGCGGACGCCCAGCGCGCCTTCTCGGGCGTCCGGCCCTACCAGCTCGCGGACGCGTCGGAGCACCTCCACTCGTCCCTCCGGGCCTCCCTCCCGCTGGTCCGCCGCTGGGTGCCCTCCCCGCCGCCCCGCGTCCGCGTGGACTCCGCGCTGCGCGCCGCCGGACTGGAAGGCGCCGGGGAGCTCACGCGTGCTCAGTTCGGGGAGTTCGCCATCGGGCTGTTCAGGGAGGCCGTGCTGTCCGGCGCGGCCGAGGCGGCGCTCGTCCGCGCCCCGGCCGGCGCCGCGGGGATCGTCGGGGTGGGCCTCGTGTCCCGCGCCGGCGCCGGGGCCTTCGGGAGGCTGGTCGCGGTCTACGCCGCCGGCGTCGCCGCCGCCGTTTACCTCAGCTTGGGCTAGGCTTTGTTAGTAAGTTGTAATAAATCTGCACGCTGTAACTGTATGTGGTGAGTGGAAATAAAACGCGGTGCGTCTGCTGTTCGTGTTCTCGTTGCTCGATCGGATGCTTCCATATCCAGATGTTCAAAACCGGATCAGACCGGAATGGGATTTGATCAGTGATGAAGCTGTCGAGTGTGACTGGATCAGCACCGGCGAAGAACAACGATGCTACTCCGTAGTTTGGCAGGAGCTTAGCCATTTCGGGCGTATATGTGCTTTCTGAAGCATACTACTACTACTATATGTAGCTTGAGCAAGCCACCGCAGTTTCATACAAATGGCAGGAGGGAAGTTGAGAATTCCTCAAACGGCAAGTGGTAAAGCTCTGAAGCTGTCCGAGCTTTCTGCCACATTTTCCTGGTAGGCTCTGAAGTGCTACAGACAGGCCTTTCTGACAAGATCGTCGTTTATATGGAATAATCAGGACGCTCCTAACATGGCATTGGCGCCACACGTGCGTGCACATACATGTAGGGGAGTACATCTGTTGCGGATTGCTGCTAGCTGTAGAAGCACCCACCGAGAGCTAATAAAGGCGCGAATCAAGAAGAGCTGGAGTATATCCAAGCGGAAACAAACGGCAACCTTCTTTCAGGGAAAAGCCCAAAAATCTTTGAGAGAACCCTACCATAGTGGTATGGACGGCGAACCAAAGCAAACACCGCACCGGCACAGGCCTCGCTGGAGGAATATATCAGCTGTTTGTTCCAGCTAGCTAATCCGGCCGCTGCCCCCGTAGTGGTTGTTGGCTTGGCTGGTGTAGTGGAGTGCAGGGACACGCGGTTCACATCACATGGGCGTACTGTAGGAGTAATTCCCTCCCTTCACTCCCCCACTCGCCACTTGCGAGACCGACGGCGCTGTCGCTGGCCTCTTCCATTCTCCGGTCTTCGTCGCCGCCACATGCTACGGCTCCCCCCGCTGTCTCCGCCCCTCCCCCTCCTCCCGTAGCCATCTCGCTCTGTCCGTGTCTCCGCCACTGTCTCAGGGACCCTCTGTTTAATTTGCCAGCGTCGAACACTTTGTATAGCATAGATGCTCCGTCCTCGTATCGGTGGATGTTCCACGATCCTGCACCGAAATGCAATATGTTACCTTTCCCGTGCTCTGTGTTGTGTGCCATCATTTGATTGGGGCGTGTTTGGTTGTTCAGCTCCAAATTTCTCCTTTTTTGGTCCAGTGAATGTTGTACGGGAGAGATTGGGCTTGGGCCAAGTTAGTCAGTTCGTTTGGTTGTCTATATCTAGTTTTTCTACGATTTTGACAAGTTGTTTGGTTGCTAAGATAACCGATTTAGTGTCGTTTGATGCAAATTTCTACATGTTTTTTTGCGCATGTCATAGTGATGTGATCGCCATTTCTCACAACTGGTGATATTACCATGTAACTCCGGGGACATGTAACAGCACGTAGGCAGCAAATGACAGTTTACCACAATATTACCTAGCTAGTACGAATAAATGTTTTACACCCACATCAGGGGTTGTCCATGGAACACAATGACAACACTTCAACAAGCCAGCTTCGTAATCTTTTTAAGATCCTGTAGTTCCCTCTCGTAGCCCACATGTCGAGCGTCCACTGTTGTCTCCTATTCTTTCAAACAGCACAATCGTTATGGGCAACACTATGGCCACCGTCAGTGTCATTGTCGTCAGGTGACATTTTCCTCCTTCGGAAAGTACTCATCGGCGCCAAATTGCAAGATTCAGTTGTGCAAAATGCAACAAGCTTAACTTGGATGGGGAAAGAGTGGAAAGGCTTCTGATCAAGGATTTTAAACATGTTCTTCAGAACAGCGAAGACCCTCTCTACCATGACTCTAAGGCTAGAGTGCCTATAAGATTGAAAAGTTCGGTCCTTGGATAGTTCCTAGTAGAGAACTCGTTCAGATGGTACCTTGTTGATCTGAAGGGTTGCAGAATTTCAGGCCGGCAAGCATACCCAGCATCTACAAGGTAGACTTTGCCGCCAGGGAGCTTCATGCCATCTGGTCTGCTAAGTCTGTCTGCCAGAATCATTGCATCATGGGCAGATCCTTCCACCCGGCAATCACATATGTGAACTTCATGTCGAAATCAACGACGGCAAGCACATTCTGACTGGGGTAGTGCTTCCTCCCCCTATATGTAGTCTGTTTAGATTTCGGCACTCTAGCCATCATATGAGTTCCATCAATTGCTCCAATACAATTCTGACATTACAAGAATGTTAGTCGGCTGTCCAATCCAATCATCCAAAGAAGAACATGCTAGAGTTGATCACCTTGAATAAGGGGAACTATCGACCGTTGCCCTGTATCTTCGCGGGGGTTTGACCAGATGGTGGTTTGATCATATCCTCTCTCATTTCTCCAACAGCATACAACACCTGATGGAAATACCGGGAAATTTTCTCGATTGATATCCTCCATGTGTTGTGAATCACTCGGAATCTCTGGTTATGGCCTAGAACATAAAGAAACAGAGCCACCTGCTCTTCGATACATCAGTTGATGATGTTATTGAGCAGCCCCCTAGACCTGAAAGTCTGCACAAGATGGTTAAATGGGGCTCTTCTCATCCTGAGCATGGCGATATCCTCCACATCGTTGTTGTTGTAGATATAGTTCAGATTTGCCATCCTCGCTTTATCGCGCTGCATCAGGGGACCATACTTCAAGGCAGTCTGTTAGCCTAATAGCCGCTCTTCGGTAGACCAGGAACATCCATGCCTAAATCACATCGACTAGAGCAGCTGCCTGGATCATAAGCTTTAGTTGGTGAACCTAAACAGAGTGGCAATGCGTAAACACAATGCACGGACTACCCTAATGTCGAGCTAACTACCTTGGTAAAGAGAGGAGTCATGGTTGTTACCTTCATGCTGGTGGCTGCCGAGGACCTGCCGCAGGCGGAGAAGAACACGGGGGAGTAGTCGGCGCCACATATCTATGAGCCAACAGATGCCGGAGTCAGGCTGTAGGCGCCAGCCAGTGCTGGAGTGTGCTTAGCAGCTGCTGCCGGAGATCTAAATCGCCGCCGCCGCCAAAACCGCCACACAAGAGGAAAATGGGGAGGGATTTTTCTTCCTGCGGGAGGCGGCAGTATAAGAGGGACGTGAGCCTACTTTTTGCGCCATCCGGTGCTGCGATTCTTTCGGCTCCCACCATCTCCCTGCTGCCTCCCCACGCACGTCGTTCCTCCCCTTGCGCTCGCCAGGGCCTGTCTCGGTGAAAACGCTCAATTTGGCGTTCCTCCGAAGCCAGGATGAAAGGTGCTTTAAGAACCGTGCGGGCCAAATCCACGGCACGCCACGAGGCACCAAATAGCCTTATTTCTTTCAGCCAGGTACGAGAAACGGCAATCGGACCAACCAAACACGCCCTTGTGATTTTCTGTGTCTCTCCTCCGGATTCCCCTCTAGTGCACTACTACACTTTCAGGCTTCAGCTAGCTGCGGCTGCTGGAACATGCAAAGTGCCCCTGTTCATTCGTCGTTGGGGTATGCTACATACGATACTGTTGTAACAGTAACACTGCTAGTATGTCGATTTTTTTACAAATATGACCCTCTGCAATTTGCCATCACCAAAAATACCCTCCTCGCGCCGCAAAAGCCAAAAATACCCTGGCGGGAGGCTGAAAAGGCGACACGTGTCACCTCCCACCACGGGGGGTGGCGGGATGTTCCTCCCGCCACAGGGGGTGGCGGGATGTTCCTTCCGCCAGGAGGAATGGCGGGATGAGGTGGGCCCCACGGTCGGGCCAGCAGGGAGGTTCGACTTGGCGCTGGCGGGAGGTTCGACTTTGCACTCGTGCTGGTGGGCCTCACGACGTCATTCCGCCACCGCCAAAGGCGAAAGGAACATCCCGCCACCCCCTATGGCGGGAGGAACATCCCGCCACCCCCTGCGGCGGGAGGTGACACGTGTCGCCTTTTCAGCCTCCCACCAGGGCATTTTTGGCCTTTGCGGCATGAGGGGAGTATTTTTGGCGATAGGAAATTGCAGAGGGTTATATTTGTAAAAAAATCTAGTATGTCAACGGTGTAGGGGCGTGTGGCCTCCACGAGCCTATACTGATATGCACTGTTTATGGTTCGTGCGTATTCCATATGCGCGGCTCAATGAGGTAAGAAGAATCTACGTAACCTACGAGTGGGGAAACAGAAGGAAAGGAAGCAGTGTGAAAACTGGAAAAGGCCCCTTCTATTTCCGGTTTCAGTGATCCGCTTTTGCTTTCATTGGCCGATCAGAACAATATGTCTTTCCACAGGCTTTCTGCGTTCTCCACTGAGGATGCGTGAAATGAGAAATATGGGCACCTACACAGGAAGCAGTAGCAAGCGGTGGTTTCGGTACAACCACGTGGTCCTCGCTCGCCCCCCGCTTCACGAAAATAGGATCCCTCCTAGGTTGTCCACCGCTCAGGTGATTCCGGAGACCCCAACCGCCGCCGCCTAGTCTCTCCACCTGCCCTGCTAGGCCGCTGCCGGTGGCAGTGGCGACGCCCTTCTCACTGAAGGCGGAGGGCAGGAGAGGGCTCATGCGGCTGATCTCCATGGGAGGCGGGCTACGGTTTCGGCGGGTCTTGGATCTCTCGCGGAGGAGCGGATGGAGGATGGGCGTGGGCAGCGACGCGGCGTTGTGCTAGCGGCAGCGCAGCGGTAGAGGCAGGGAGGGCCGTTCTGGACCCGATCTAGGCCCCGATCTTGGTATTGTGCGGTGCCAGCCGGCCATGTGTCTTTCTACCTCTATTTTGGCATCTCGAGTTCGTCTTCTTCTCCGCTGTCAGACGGTGGCGTGGGGGCTACTAGCGCGGCTTTGAATAAAAGTGTTGGTCCTTAGATTTCTCTCTCGCCGTGATGATGAACTGCCTGTCGCCGGTCGTCATTGGTCTTAGGTGGCCTGCCGAGTTTCGGAAGACTCGGTCGGTGAAGTCCAAATGGACAACATGCCTAGAGTTTGCCGGTGCGGACTGTGTTTTGGTCGTGTGCAACCATGTTTTTTGCTGGCCGTTTGGTTTCAGAGCGTGTGTTGTGAAGCTCAGCGGTCTGTTGCCATCATGGGACATGCCTTGGTTCCATGGTGAAGTCAAACGCGGAGAATGACGTGGAAGACCGGAACTGAAGACTGGCAATGAAAGTTTGAGTCCTGGTGGTGTAGGGATTCTGGCTTGGTGTTTTGCGACTTGGAGCAGCGGAATTGAGAAGTGGGGGCAAAACAGGAGGAATTCAGTGTCTAAACCTCCAGGGTGAAAATCCAAGGTCTGGCCTTAACTGGCTGTGCCTTGTTGAAGGCATCGTTTTGTGAGCGCGGTCTTTCTTCAGGGCGAAAACATATGGTCTTTGATCAGGGGGATGAAGACGCTTGAGCACTGTTCCTTCTTGGAGGCATCGCTTTTGGAGTTATTGGATTTCTGATGCTGTTTGGTCCGCGGTTTTAAGAAACTGATCACTATAGAGGGACTTTTTTTAATGTAATTCTTTTCTTTATTTTTCGACTAGGGTAATGTGTTGTTGCATAAGTCGGGTGTAGTTAGTATCTCGTGATATTAATATATGACAGCCACGTCAACACAAGACTGGGAGGCCACCACCACCGTCCTTTGTGGTGTTCATTGCATAAAACATGGAAACAAACTATTTTTTGCAGTTAGCACAGGTTAATTCTTTGCACCCAGCCTAAATTAATAGCTTAGCCTTGTTAACATCTTATATGACAGAGAAAATTGCAGCTAACATAAGTACTTGTAACATTTGTTGCATAAAATATAGAAATAAGTTTTTTTAGCTACTTAACTATTTGCACCTAGCCCAAATAAACGGCTTAACTTACTATTTTAAAGCATGTCGACTACGTAGAAGCTTTGGTACATAATACGTACATTATAGGCTATATAAAAAAATCACAAAATCATGTATCTAAAAAGGCAAAAAAAGATCCCATGTTATTTCAATATTTTTTATGTCTTATGTAAAAATATATTTTGGTGCAAATTTGGTCGTACATACTATACATGTATATGTATTTGTATGTTTTTAAGAGACATGAAAATACTGGTAAATATTTATTTTGGTAATTTTTTGGTGCGTGTGTGAAAGAAGATATTTTGATAATATATTTATTTAAAATATTTATGTTTTGAATGTTATGCTGCAAGCATAACAACAAGCACGCCCAGCTAGATAACTTTTTTTTGCAAAATATCACCGATCTATTAATAATCATCAACAACAGTACAAAACGGCCTAAAAGTATTAAAAATTACAAATAGGTCATTGGACCACCTAGCGACGACTATAAACACTAGCGCGAGTCAAAGTCGCGCTGCTGTCCTCGCCCCTCTATCTTCGGAGCCAGACAAAACTTGTCATAGTAGAGCTTGTAATAGTAAACAGACGGAAAGTTGTCGTGCTAAAACCATAAAGGACCAACCCACTAGAGCAGAAACCATCGCCAGGTACACAAAATTAAGCCACAAACTGTGCTAGGTATAAAAACGATTTTTTCTGTGTTTTATACAACAAATGCCACGTAAGCTGGTGTCAGATGCCATTATCTCAAGGCCACAGTTCAATTTCGTCTATGCCCAACGCACCAGATAAATTTTGGCATGAGAGAACGCAAGTTGCTTAGACGAGCCTCCCACAAACCCGCACGAAACGAGAGGCAAGTTAGAGCGGTTCCCCCTTGAGAGTCCCCTTCCTCTTCCCGGGCCCCTATCATGCCTCCCTCGCCGGATTAGCCGGTGAGTGGCGACGAGAGGATGGCGACGACGTAGTTGTAGGTTCTTGTAGTGGTCGTAGATGTAGGGTTCGGCTCTATGCCGTGCGTGGGCGATGTGCCCGAGAGAGGAAGCTTACGAATCCTTTCGGCTGGATCTGGATTTGTCTTCTCCCTCTGCTCTTCGCGGTGGTGCTCCGACGGTCGGAGCCAAGTGCTGTTGAAAGAACATGTGGGCCCCCATATGTGGTTTGGTAATTAATGACAACCTTTATGGACTAATGTGTGTATTAAGTTGCATTTGTAGGATTTGTCCATTGGTATCGCTTGGAGCATGTGTTGGCTTCAAGGTCGATGAAATGATAATTAGAAGAAATGTTGTGCAAGCTAAAGATGTGCCATATCTAAAAGATCTCATGCTTGAAGCTTGCCATCCTCGATGATCATGGATCTATGAAGACAATGTTAAAGTAAAGGTTTCCCCATGTTATATGGGGGAGCAACTTGCAAGTCTTCATCAAGCGAGTGCATGCAAGAGCAATCAAGAAAGGTGTTCCATCTTGAGAAGGACAAGATCGTCTACATCAAGATCAAGTGGAATATGCGCAAGGCAAAGGTATGATCTTAATAGGGTTTCTTTCTTACCGGTCTCGTATGTTAGTTGGGGAGACCGGTTTATAAGATAGATAACCGTACAATCAAGAGGGGCTCTCAAGTGAGTAACTCGATCATAACTTTCGAAGAGAGCTCAAACCTTTGCATACTTAGCATCATCCTTTCTTTGTTGTTATTTGGATCTTATCCATGTGAGGTTCTACAGCTTTTAGTAATATTCATAATAAGGTCTAATTCATCGAAAACGGATTTCATATGCATTATCTATTTACGTTTTACATATTGGAGGTTTTACCGGTTTGTCTTTTAGAGATAGGTAAAACCTTCCATTATTTGGTTCTTACTCATGTGAGGATTTATAGCTTGTGTTAATCTCCATGACAATCTCTAGTTCATCGAAAATGGAGTTCAAATGTATTTTCTATTACGTTTTTTATGTTAGCGATTTTACCGGCTTGTATTTTTGAGAGAGGTTAAACCTTTCGTCATTTGGTTCTATCCTCCCTTTATGTACTATGATTTTTTTCTATATTATCTTGTAGAACTTGTTGTCCTCTTTGAAACGAGCCCAAGATCATCGAAATTGGAGTCCGGATGCAAAAGTTATGGTCATTTTCGTTCTGGGATACCCGGTAGTACCGAACTAGAATACGGTAGTACCGGGGTCCGGTAGTACCGCATTTTGGTACCGGGGAGCACAGAGAAAAATGTGTTTGGAGCCCCAGGAACCCCAAGGAATGTCCGATAGTGTCGGGAAAGTCCGGTAGTACCGGGAAAAAGTCCGGTAGTGCCGAGAAAGTCTAGTAGTATCGGGAAAAAGTCCGATAGTACCAGGAATCGCAATTTTGGGCTGCAACGGTTGGATTTGGGGTGGGGGCTATTTAAGGGGCCTTCTTCTCCAATGGTTCCTCAACCATTCTTGCAAGTTTTCCCCTCCATTGTTGACCTTATTGAGCTTGCTTCCCCTCAATCCCTCCTATGATTCGTGCATATTCTTGAGGGATTTGAAAGAGGAGATCTAGATCTACAACCCCACCAATCAATCTCTCCTCTAAGTAAGGGGAACATCTTAGGATCTAGATCTTGGAGTTCTTTTTGGATTTCCTCCATTGTTCTTCCTCTCTTATTCCCCTATAAGCTTTTGTAGCTTTGGTGGAATTTGGGAGAGAAGGATTTGAGCACTTCTTGTGTTCTTGCCATTGCATTTGGTGCATCGGTTTGAGTTCTCGGTGAGGATTAGATTGAGTGAAAGTTGAGAAGCTTTTTACTCTTGGGTTCTTGGAACCCTAGACGGTTTGGTTGTTTTGCAGGTTTGTTGATTACTTGGGGCGTCCAATTAAGTTGTGGAGCTTCCCCGAGCTTGTTTGTTGGGAGCCTCCAATTAAGTTGTGGAGAAGTGCCCCAACCTTGTGAGAGGTTCCGGATTGCCACCGACAAGTGCACCGATAGTGGAAGTGTGGATCGATCCTGTTGGGGTGAGATTCACCGGAGAACAAGGGAGGCCTTTTGTGGCGTTGGTGGTTTGATACCATCCCCTCTCCAAACGAGACATACTCCATGTTGGGAGGAACTCGGTAAAAATATCGTTGTCCCCGCATGCCTCGGTTATCTCTATGCCCGAGCTCTTTATTTATGCACTTTACATTATGATAGCCTTCGTGCTTGAAGTAATCTATTATTGCTATCACATTGTTGCTTGTATTGCTTATCATAAGTTGTTGGTGCACATAGGTGAACCCTAGTTGTTCTAAGTTTGTGCTTAACAAAGTAAACGTTAGTTTTATTCCGCCTTTGTTGAGCCACTGTAGGAAAAGCTTTAATCGCCTATTCACCCCCCCTCTAGGCGACATCCGTATCCTTTCAATTGGTATCAGAGCACGGTCTCTCATTTTAGGCTTCACCTCCTTGAGAGTAAAGATGTCGGCTAGGGGATTAGTGCACAATAACTTGTTCATATTCGATGGCACAAATTATGATATATGGAATTCTCGCATGCTTGATTTATTTCGAAAAATTCACCCAATTATCGAGGGAACTCTATATATGGGTTTCTCTTCTCCTACGGATCCCCAGAACAAATCTTTAGAGGAGAAGTTGAACTCTTGTATAGATGCTCTAGCTACTAAAATTCTTTTACAAGTTGTGAGCAATGTAGTTCTTTCTTCTATCATGCCTTATTCGAGTGCTCATGAGATATGGACCAATCTTCAAGATAAATATAGCAAGTCCAACATTATTGAGGATGATTGTGTTGCTTCCACTTCCGGTCGAGATGAATTCTCATCTTCTACCACTTCACCAACATGTGATTTTTCACAAGGTAATGATACGATGAGTGGTGATAGAAATTGCAATGTGGATAGTGTGCTTACTATTTGTAATCCTTCATCCCTATCTTGTTGCAATGATCTAACTTCGTACTTTAACACTTTGAGCACTACTAACTCCTTACATGCTAGTGTTGATAGTCCTTGCATATCATGTAGTAATGGCTTGAATAAATCTCATGATGATATGCTTGTGTTGTATTGTTGCCATGATAAAAATGCGTCTATTTCCTCTAGTGCTTGTGTTGTTAACCATGTAGAGGAAACTGAAGATTCTATGGACCAAGACAAGGTTTCGGATGGTGCTACAAATGAAATCTCATCTTCACCTTCTTCCGGTACCCACCTATGCCTTATGGCTAGGGATTCAAAGGTGACTCCTACTTTGGAACCTAATACCTCTTGTGATGATGATGATGTTGATAATATTAATAATGATGATCATCAAGTTAAGTATGATATTACCTCTATTAAAAATATGGGAGAGGTTGTCTATTGCGCTCTCTATAAAAATAAAATTGCTTCCTCCAACTTTGTTGAAATCTTGACTTATGATATAGAAGGCAATGATCTTATTGATGAGCAAGAAAACATTATTTCTCAAAAGTTTGCGTTTGAGCGTAAGTATGTTGATCAAATTGCACAACTAAAGGACTCCCTTGAAGAAGAAAAAGCCACCAAAGAATCTCTTGAGGAGACTTTTACTCTAGAATTATCTAGAATAAAGGAATACCATGATAGAGAACTTGCGGTGGCAAACTCCTTCAAGATTAAAAATGATGAACTTGAAGTTGCTTATGCTAAACTTGTTGAGGATTTTAAGCACCTTGAAAATGGCTCTCGGGTCGTTAAGAGGGAGCTCATCAAACTCACCGAGTCGCATGAGCAACTTAAAGCTTCTTATTCAAAAGAGCTTGCCAAGTTGCCCTCACCTCTTGCTAATAATTATGATGCTTGTGCTACTAACTCTATTTCTTGTGAAGCATCTATTTTGAAGGAGAATGTTGAGCTAAAGGCTCAACTTGCTTTGCTAACTAGAAACTATGGGAAATTAGAAGAAAGTCATGTCAAGCTCTCAATATCGCGTGAGGATCTTCTAGTCTCCCATGTTAGGCTAAAGTTAGCTCATGAGGCCATCGTGTCAAAGGTAACATCTAGTGGGCCTCATGTGGACATTAGCACTATATATACTCCAAATGTTATATTGCCATGTGCTAGTCCTTGTAATTCATCCTCTCACAACCATGCTATATCTCATGATGAATTACATTCCATGCCTTGTTGCTCTAACAATGTAGCATCGACTTCCTCTAGTATTGTTATTCATGCTAACCATGTAGAGGAAATTAAAGAGCTCAAGGATCAAGTAACCTCTTTGAAGAATGACTTGAAAAAAGGGTCACAAAGGGAAGGCCACACTCGGCAACATCTTTAGTGCGCAAAAATCCCCCAATGACAAGAGTGGTCTTGGATTCAACTCCAATACCAATAACAAGTCCAATATCAAGTTGAAGCACAAGGGCAACAAGAATAATGGCCAAGAATAAGTCAAGAATCCGGCCAACATTGTTTGCTTCAAGTGCAAGGAAGAAGGGCATCATGTCAAACATTGCCCATTAAAGAAGAAGTCCCTTGGCAAGAATCAACAAGGGAAGCGGCCTCAAGCTCTACATCTTGTTAGAGATGGGCCTCCTCCCAGGAAGACTCAAGCTCTTCCTCAAGTTGTTACTTCATACAAAAATAAAGATGGCAAGATAAGAACTTGCTACATTTGCCAGAAGAAAGGGCATATTTCTTCCTCATGCACTATTGGTATCTCCTCATCCAACCCTATCATTATTAATGATGCTTATTCTCTTTGTAAGGATGAGGTTGGCTATGTGTTTGCCAAATTTGTTGGTGCTCAATGTGGGTTCAATAAAAGAAACATTTGGGTTGCCAAGCCTATTGTGACTAACCTCTTAGGACCCAACTTGGTTTGGGACCAATAAGCCAAAACTTGATCAATAGGTGTTTTTGGAGGGTGTTGGAGACTAGGCTACATCATGAAGAATTGAGTGACCTTCATCAATTATTTGTGTCAAGCCAAGCCTTTTGAATTATCATGCTTATATTATATATCCAATGTTCATCCTTGCGGTAACATATTCTTAACTCATTACATTGGAAGTTACTCGCCCCCTTGTGCATGTATTGGTTTTGTATCTTCCATGCTCTTGTACATGTTGTTATTTCCACTTAATTATCTTGAGGAATCAAGCACATTTTTGTGTATGATTAGGTGGCACACCATGTATGTGTGTTTCTTGTGTTTGAGCCTTTATTGGTTATATTTGGCATCTTATTTGGCTCTTGTGAGAGAATAATGGACTATCCCATTTTGGGGGGTGTTATGCTTGGGCATTCCACAATCCTAAAAATGTGTGTACATGAGGAATACCACCTAGTATTGATATTGCAATATTATCTAGTCACTTTGTGGTATGTTTCTCATGAGAAATTTAAGTTCTATAATGTCCATTAATTATCTCTATTTGGATCTGTTGCCTCGTGTTGGTTTTATGGTAGTATCACACTATGGGGGAGTCATATGCTTAGTGCATATTACAATCCTAGAGAATGTGAATATTTGAGGTTGTGTCACTTAGAATTGATATTAATAATTATCTAGCGCCTATGTGACACATTTGCTCATACAAGTTCCAATTTGCTTGAATGCCTTTCTTGATCATATTTTGGATCTTGTATGTGAGAGTGTTTCTTGGTATGTATTTCCTCATATTTAGATATCTATATCCTCATGGAAACCACTTACTTCAAGTTTCTCTAATCACTAGTGATTGTGTGACTATTGGAAGCTACCAAGAATCTCTTTCAATGCATCAAGCTTAATTCTTATATTTTTTTATATGCTTCTTGTTGTGACTATGATCTTGAATATCCATGCAAGCTACCTTGGGAAAATTATCCCCAAAATTTCTTGTCCTTGGACAATGAGTACTCGATTTATGGTAGAATTTATTCATCATATTACTTTGGCCTTTGCTTAATCTTGTCCTATCTCTAGCAAAGTAAATGTTTTGTGTGCTCCCATGTATTCCTTTCTACTTTTGGATCCTTTTATTTTTATTGGTATCCTATTGTGTTTTATTTAATGTAGGTAGTAGTGATGATCTCATTTGTGTGCATTTTGCATTCAAAAGGAAAACCCTACATAATGCACTATCCATAAGGGAGCTCTCCTATATTATTTAGAACACTCATATTTATGCTTCTTTTTTTGATCCATATCGAGTTTTATGTGCTTGGAAGTTCGATCTTTTCGTTTTGGTATTTTGTGCCATCATGAAAAGTTTGGAGAGTTTGGTCTACCTGTTGGAACCTTACTCTTTTTGGGAATTGGTTTTGTCTCATTTCTTATTTCACGTTTGACCATTCTAGAATAAGATATATCCTTGAGCATTTGTATTTTTATCTATATTTTGTTCTTTGGCTTTCGCCTAATTCATTTTTGAACTTATGATCTTTCATGTGTTGAATTAGTTTTTTGATACAATTTGGACACCGTTTGTCGTGTCACACTCTTGTGTGTGTCATCTCGGTTTACATGGTGTTTTTTTTCAAATTGTATCTCCTTTGGCTCTTGAAAGCCTTGTGCATGCATATTTACTACATGTTTTTATATTATGGCATGCTTGCTTTCATTGATCCAATATATAGGGGAAACTCTACCAAACCCCATTGGCTAAGTTGTGCATGAAATTCAATTTCATATCAATATGCACATATTTATGTGGAGTCTCTCATATGTATTGTAGTTTATCTAACTACTTTGGATTCAATAGGTTTGGGGACCATTTTGTACTTAAATGTGTTTTAGGTACATTGGAGATATATTGGATGCTTGTCTCTCAATCTTGAAGAAGTGGTGTGTTCATGAAAATTGGAGGCAAGCTATAGGATGATCAACAAGATCATATCTTCAACATCCTACCAATTATATCTCGATAACAAGTATCTCTTGCTCATGCATATTTATGTTGCTTCCAACCTTTTGTAGGTTGCATCTTGGCATGAATTTTTGTTTTTGTATTTATTGTTCTATTTCTTACCATGGTTTTAAGAGAAATCTCTATTGTAAATGTGTATAAGTTGAGATAAGTGCATATAATTGGGATTACACAAAATCATGCATATGATCCACCAATCCCAAATATGTCAATCTAGCAATTTTATTGCCTATCTTTTCCTCAACTTCTCTCATGTGCAATAGTGAGATTTTGCTACTTGATTTCTCCTTGTGATACTTGTTGCCTTTCTCCATATATTCTAACTTTCTCCTTTTCCCTTGGTTATAGTTGTAATGTATGGGGTGTGTTGGTGTTTGAAGTTCATTACTGTACAATAAGATGTATGTGGGCCTTTGGCCATGCTTTGAAGCAAAAATCTTATTGGTATATGTTATGACTTCATTTTTTGCTTTCATATGCTTTATTGTATATCTTCCGTGTATGTGCTTGTTTCTTTATGGGCATATGTCTATGTGATGTTATCCATTTATAAACATACACACATACGTGAAGATAATTTTAGTTGAGATTTTATTCCTTGGAATACCACCTTTTATTCCTTTTTGACTCTTTGGTGGCTTCCAAATTTACTTGCCTATGAGTGCTTGTTCCTCTTGTTTGCATCTTTGGACACTCATATTTTTCTCTCATGCCTTGTATTATTAAATGAATTTGTATGAGTGAGGATTCCATGATTATGCACTTTGTTCCCAAATGCAATTATCATAATTGGTGCATTATCTTTGGGGAGCTCATCTAATTCATTTAATAATGATCATTTGACTTCTTTCTCATTTATTGTGTCTTAAATGTTTATGGGGGAGTGAGTATTCCATATTTATGCAATTTGTATTGAAATGCAACTATTTTAAAGTATGCACAAATCTTCGGAAGCTTGTCAATTTAATTTAAGCATTTATTTGATCTTTCATTTGTTGTGTTTTAAATACTTATGGGGGGAGCAAGGATTCCATATTTGTGCATTATGTATTCCAATGCATTTATTTTAAATTGTGCACCAATCTTGGGGAGCTTCTCTATTGGTTATTTAAAACACTCTTTTACTCGTATCATAATATCTTGTTGTTTCCATTTGGACTCATTTGTTGTTTTCAATTGATTTGTCGGATCTTGTGATTGCTTGAATCATTTGTTGATGTGTCGTCTATTTTATTCCTTTGGCAATCTTTAGATTCTATATATAGTTCTACTTCCTCCCAAGTATTTATCGTTGAATATGTGCGAATGCACACCTTTGTAGGAATTATCACTATATTGGCCTTCTAGAACTTGTCACCCATTTCGTCAATCGATGCCAATGGGGGAGAAGTTTTAGAGGGTTTAATGGAAGTGGTTCATGTTTTGAGTTTGTTATTAAGAATTTTCCTTCCATGCTCTTGCATCTTTGTTGTTGCTTAGCATGTGGTATATATAGAGGAAACTCCACCAATAATAATGATTGGCAATATATGCAATGAAATTCAAGTTCATTACACATGCATAGATTATGGGGGAGTTTGCTCTATATATGGTGGTGGCACCAATATCGCATACTTATGTATTATTTGATATTGGTGTTACCATTTTATCCATTAAAACTCCTTATATAAACCCTCTTAAAGGGATTGTCATCAATTACCAAAATGGGGGAGATTGAAAGAACACGTGGGCCCCCATGTGTGGTTTTGGTAATTAATGACAATCTTTATGGACTAATGTGTGTATTAAGTTGCACTTGTAGGATTTGTCCATTGGCATCGCTTGGAGCATGTGTTGACTTCAAGGTCGATGAAATGATAATTAGAAGAAATGTTGTGCAAGCTAAAGATGTGCCATATCTAGAAGATGTCATGCTTGAAGCTTGCCATCCTCTATGATCATGGATCTATGAAGACAATGTCAAAGTTAAGGTTTCCCCATGTTGTATGGGGGAGCAACTTGCAAGTCTTCATCAAGCGAGTGCATGCAAGAGCAATCAAGAAAGTTATTCCATCTTGAGAAGGACAAGATTATCCACATTAAGATCAAGTGGAATATGCGCAAGGCAAAGGTATGATCTTGATAGGGTTTCTTTCTTAGCGGTCTCGTGGTGTTAGTTGGAGAGACCGGTTTATAGTATAGATAACCATACTATCAAGAGGGGATCTCAAGTGAGTAACTCGATCATATCTTTTGAAGAGAGCTTAAACCTTTGCATACTTAGCATCATCCTTTCTTTGTTGTTATTTGGATCTTATCCATGTGAGGTTCTATAGCTTGTTGTAATATTCATAATAAGCTCTAGTTCATCGAAAACGGATTTCATATGCATTATCTATTTGCGTTTTAGATATTAGAGGTTTTACCGGTTTGTCTTTTAGAGATAGCTAAAACCTTCCATTATTTGTTTTTTACTCATGTGAGGATTTAGAGCTTGTGTTAATATCCATGACAATCTCTAGTTCATCGAAAACAGAGTTCACATGCATTTTTTATTACGTTTTCGATGTTAAAGGTTTTACCGGCTTGTATTTTAGAGAGAGGTTAAACCTTTCGTCATTTGGTTCTATCCTCCCTTAACGTAATATGATGTTTTCTGTATGATCTTGTAGAGCTTGTTGTCCTCTTCGAAACGAGCCCAAGATCATCGAAATCGAAGTCCGGATGCAAAAGTTATGGTCATTTTCGTTCTGGGATACCCGGTAGTACCGAATAGAATCCGGTAGTACCGCATTTTGGTACCGAGGAGCACAGAGAAAAATGCGTTTGGAGCCCCAGGAACCCTAGGGAATGTCCGGTAGTGTCAGGAAAGTCTGGTAGTACCAGGAATCGTGTTTTTGGGTTGCAACGGTTGGATTTTGGGAGGGCCTATTTAAGGGGCCTTCTTCCCCAATGGTTCCTCAACCATTCTTGCAAGTTTTCCCCTCCATTTTTGACCTTCTTGAGCTTGATTCTCTTCAATCCCTCCTATGATTCATGCATATTCTTGAGGGATTTGAAATAGGAGATCTAGATCTACAACCCCACCAATCAATCTCTCCTCTAAGTAAGGGGAACATCTTAGGATCTAGATCTTGGAGTCCTTTTTGGATTTCCTCCATTGTTCTTCCTCTATTATTCCCCCATAAGCTTTTGTAGCTTTGGTGGAATTTGGGAGAGAAGGATTTGAGCACTTCTTGTGTTCTTGCCATTGAATTTGGTGCATCGGTTTGAGTTCTCGGTAAGGATTCGATTGAGTGTAAGTTGAGAAGCTTTTTACTCTTGGGTTCTTGAAACCCTAGACGGTTTGGTTGTTTTGCAGGTTTGTTGATTACTTGGGGCGTCCAATTAATTTGTGGAGCTTCCCCGAGCTTGTTTGTTGGGAGCCTCCAATTAAGTTGTGGAGAAGTGCCCCAACCTTGTGAGAGGTTCCGGATTG
The DNA here is from genome assembly GCA_023614405.1 of Avena insularis. Lineage (NCBI taxonomy): Eukaryota > Viridiplantae > Streptophyta > Magnoliopsida > Poales > Poaceae > Avena > Avena insularis. Next base: position 340,622,184 of record CM042687.1, read on the forward strand.
CCACCGACAAGTGCACCGATAGTGGAAGTGTGGATCGATCTCGTTGGGGTGAGATTCACCGGAGAACAAGAGATGCCTTTTGTGGCATTGGTGGTTTGATACCACCCCCTCTCCAAACGAGATGTACTCTATGTTGGGAGGAACTCGGTAAAATATCGTTGTCCCCGCGTGCCTCAGTTATCTCTATACCCAAGCTCTTTACTTATGCACTTTACAATGTGATAGCCTTCGTGCTTGAAGTAATCTATATCTTGCTATCACATTGTTGCTTGTATTGCTTATCATAAGTTGTTGGTGCACATAGGTGAACCCTAGTTGTTCTAATTTTGTGCTTAACAAAGTAAACGTTAGTTTTATTCATCCTTTGTTGAGCCACTCTCGGAAAAGTTTTAATCGCCTATTCACCCTCCCTCTAGGCGACATCTGTATCCTTGCAGCTGTGATGGATAGTGTGGAGGACCTCTCTGTCAACAAAGCCGATTTTTTCCATCGGTGTGAGGTGTTGTTGGTGTGGTGGCTCTCCTGGCCATCCGAGGCGGCAAGGGGGAGCGGTGCGGTTCCTGGAAGGCTATAGATGCGTTCCCTATGGCCGGTTCTGGCGGCGAGGATAGGGTTGGCGTTTAGGGGCCCTCCATGCTTTCTTCCTTTCCGATGGACCTGGATATTTCCTGTTGGGAAGGTCGTCTTGATGGAGAAGCGTTGCAGGTGGATGGCAGGCAAACTGTCTAGATGGTTCCACCGAGGTGGTGGCCCCTGGTGGACGGTGAGTCTCTGTCGACTTTCTTTGGCTTCTCCTTTGGCTGCTCCCCCCGAGGTAAAATCGCAGTGGCTCAAGAATGGCGATGAAGGCCATGGAGCTGCTTCCTGTGATGGTCGAAGGGCGACCGATTTGCGTTGTGTTTGCGCAATCTCTAACCTCCAAGACGGAGGCCCTGTCAGGAGCTACTCGTCGGAGTTCCCTCCTAGGTGCTGCCAAGTGGTTTGTCCCCGACGACGCTCTGGAGGCCGGCGGAAGGAGCTCGTTGTCTGCAGTGGAGAAGAAACCCGTGGACCTGATTGCTTTTTTACTTTTAGTTCGAGGGTGTTCTTTGCAATAGTTCCAGTACTGCTTCTACCTAGCACCTTCTCTAGGTGCTTTCTTGTAAAATGTACCCACCGCTTTGTTAATTAAGCAGCTTCTCGGGTCTTCGGATCCATTACAGTTCAAAAAAAAACTTCTGGCGTGAGCTAATCAGACATCTTAGGACAATGCTAGTCCTTCTCCCTCTTTCTTTTTTCTTTGGAAAATGATACCCATCAGCTGGGGGATGGCAAACTTCCGATCCCCCGGGTCGCTGGCCACGTACATGTTGCTCTCCTCCCGCACACAACGCGATGGTGGGTCTGGCACTAAATAATATCCTCCAACCGTCTTATCTATTCGACGAGCGGTCGTACTCCTCCCTTGTCGCCGCCTGCGCTCCATCCCTGCTGCCGCCCGCGCCCCTGCACCTCCCACTAAAGCGCCGCCCAAGACATACGCCTCCCTTCCTCTCCGCTCATGTACGCCTCAGTCCCGACGACCTCCTCCCACCTCCCTCGCTCTACAACTCCACGGCCGCCATCAACTCCAGATGTGATTTGATCCCCATCGCTGGTATTCTCTTTGCCTTGCATCACCACGCGTCGGCTGTAGTTCGTCGTGCGTGTAGGGGTTCGTAGCATGAAAACAAAAAAAATCTACCGCATGCACACAAACAAGCCAAGATCTATCTACTAGATTGTAGCAACGAGTCGATAGAAGCACTCACCCTCGAAGATTCCAAAGCGGTTAATGAGAGCAGATTCTCGTGAGTGATGTAGTCGTACACTTGCCGATCTCAAGATCGCGTAGACGATCTTTCCGTCTCTGTGTTCCGGCAGCGCTTCCGCAGTCGGTCACACGTTCGGTACTCGATGAAGACCTTCCTCTCCCTTGTTCCAGCAGGCAGCGGAGGTTGTAGCACTCTCCTCGTGATTTCGGCAGCACGACGGCGTGGTGTCGGAAGTAGAGGGAAGATCCCGCAGGGCTTCGCCTAAGCCGGAGCGAGTATGGTGGAATAAGAGAGGGCCTTGGCGATCTACGGTTTAGAGGGCACCAAGGGGGTGGCTTGGCTGGCGGCTAGGGTTTCGGGAAACCCTAGTCAGCGACTTGGAGGAGCCCTAGGCGACGACGGCAGCACTTGGGGTGGTGGCGCCTGGAGCTAGGGTTTGAGGTGTGAGGGGTAGGGGTGCGCCCTACCCCTCCTTATATAGGTGGGGGAGGCGGTTTGGGGAGGAGGGAGTCCTCCCTTAACTCCTCTTCATGGCCGACGGATGGAGGGAGTGGGACTCCTACCCTAGGTAGGTTTCCTACTCTCCCTCCACCAAGCAATGTTCGGATTTGACTTTTCAAATTGGCGTTTGACTTTTAAACTTGAATTTGATTTCTCTCTTCATATTGCCCAGCCAAGTGACCTTAGTACATGATGTAACCATTTGTAGCACCCCAGGCAAATCCACTACTAAAAAAATGCGTGTTAAATAATACTTTGTGCATTGTCATGTCATCATGCATGATTTATCTAAAACTATTTTCTAAAAGCCTATTTTTGTTTTCTAAAATTACCCTTCTTTTATTTCGAAACAAAGTTTCATAATTATCTGCTAAACTATTTGACTAAAAAGTATTTGCTAAAAAGATTTAAAACAAAACAAATAAATATTTTACAAAATAGTAAACCTAATTCTAGAACTAAACCGGCCAGGCGCAAAAGGCCCAGCCGGCTGAACCAAATCAGACCATACCCTAACCCTAGACCTCTCCAAACCCTAACCCTACTCCCTCCACTCAGTCGCCATCTCGCCGCCACCCCACTCTCCTCACAACCCGACACGACCCAGCAGCCCCACACACGCAACACACACAACACGCACACCACACAGCGGTCGAAACCACCCCACCCACTCAGCGCACCACACGCCCACCCCGACCCCGCTCCCCTCCCGATCGAGACCCCACCTATCGATCGCGTGACTAACTTTCATGAAGCCCCGACCCTTCGCCCGCTCTTCGTTCCCCAACTCCGTCAGCACGCCAGCCTCCTCTGTCCGACCTCTCCGGCCAGGAATGCCTCCCCTTTCTCCTCCCCGCTTCTGTCTGTGGCGCCACCGTCCATAGCCCCTCGTCGTCGGTTTCCCAAGCTCCGCATCTTCGGCCGGCCCCGTGCCCCTCGTCACCGACCCCACCACCACCCGACTCGCCTCCGTCCGCTGGCCCGCCGCCGCGGATTCCCTCATCTCCTTCCTGCGCCCTCCCTTGAGCACCTTGTGACGCATCACCGAGCCGTGGCGCCGCTGTGCCGCGTCCTCCGCATCCCGCGCGCGCGAACCCCGCGGCCATCGCCGGTCTTCGTCGGCACCCTCCTCCCTTGCGTGTCCTGCTCTTTCCGGTGGGCAGATCCAGCTCCATGTGATCCAAGAGCATGTGTATGTTCTGCCTCATGTGACTCCACACGCGTGCGGGCATGTTAGCACAAGCATTTGTTGCTGCTAGCACTACCTTGGTTACAAGCATGCGATGGTTGTATCATGTTGGTTTTGATTTGATGAGTATGGCGACAGTGTGCCGAGCAGCATTCTCGAGTGAGGCTATCTTCGGCTACCGGTCTACTTTAGATACCTCCTGTCGGACAAGTTCAGCGAGAAGGGCATTAAGTTCTCCTACTCGAGTTCGATGAGCCATCCTGACGCCGGAACCAAGTCCGCTTCCGACAACCGAGGCCGGACTCCCAAGTTCTCCTTCATAGACGATGTCACGAACCTGGAGAATTCCCGGATGCCAAAGCCGGCCACTTGGAACCGAAGGTGTCGAGACCCCGAAGACCGATCCCGGCGAGACCAAGCCCAATCCCTCAAACATCTTCGGACCCCAAGATCTTCGACCCCAATGTGTGACCCCTTTTCCAAGCCCCATATTTTTATAATATATAATATCTACATGTTGCATATAAATGTTCATGCTTGCATACATATGGTTATGGTTTGGGGGCATTATGCCGATTCACCTTATAATTAAATATGGAGACCATATGCGGGCATTTCTAGCCTTATATTGTCTCTATTTAAATTTGTGTAGCGAACCGGTGCTATCTTTTGTCTTGTAAATGCAACATTTAAATTGCGGGGTATCTAAACAACATAAACTTAATAATTAATTGTCGGGACCCCGGTTCCGCTTAACATTGTCTAATCGCATCGCATCTTTGTCATGTCATACATCATACATGCATCATGCCTGGTATTTTGCCATAGTATTAAATAGTGCATCCGGTGTTTCTTCTAGTGCTTTGCTTCTTCACGGATTAGGCCGATGAGTTGATGCGAGAGTCGACCCGATCTTCGGATGAACCTTCGGCAATGTTGTTCAGGCGAGCAATTATCCCCCTTTCTACCTATTTTACATTTCTAGTCTTTACTTCCTCTTGTTGATCTATTGCTATCTGTGTTACGATGCTCTAGTTTTCGTACCCGTGGTATCCCTTACGGCCTTATATTGCCTTGGACACATCCTATTACCTGTTGTTTGGTAGATAGTTGGACTTGCGTGTCGTAGTCGCTTGCTCAAGTGTTGTTGCGTGTTGTCAAGTACCACAGTTGTTGGAGTAATGCCGCATGTTTAATGTTGGAGATGATCATGGATTTAATTACCGTTTAATAACTAAAATTGAAGTAGGTAAATATTGCAGAGGCACAAGTGGGCAATAGATGTTATTTGGTTTTTAACCGTCCACTTGTGTCCCGTAGGACCCCGAGTACTTGATACCTGTTCTTTGAATATTCGCACTATCCGCATGTGGGACCATGAATCCCCTAGCCAGAGCTTGAGTCATATCTTATTTCTTGGGGCCACAAAGTAGTTTGGGGCTTTATTACTATCCTGTACTTATGCCATGCTTTACTGCTTTATTACGATTGCGCGTGGAGCGTCTGTACTGTTTAGGAACAAATGTGGAATGTTTTCGCGGTATCGACAAGCCCAGTCACATTTTCGGGTTCCTAGTCGTTTACAGCCATTGACACAAACCTCTGGGTCCGTCTCGGAGCCGGCCAACTTCGTCGCGGGTAGCTTGGTGGGGTGGCCCTCTGAAATTTATATGAATCTTGCAATTGCTCTGTCGTGATGCCTCGTTAGGTTTTTGTTTGGTTTTTCCCGAGGTTGATCGTGCGTGTGTTGCTATTTGTGCCCCCCTGCAGGGTAAAACTTTCTGAAAGTCGTGTCTGCGGTTATGGACGACTTGGAGCACAGTATCTCGATCATAGACAACTATAACTAAAGTAGTGCCATAAATTTGACTTTATAATGACTAGTAATCAGCTTCACTATAATGGAATGGCTAAATAAAAGTGTCAACAATTGCTGGTTTGAGTTGTCACCTGTTACCATTGTATCTGACTAGTAAGTAATGCAACTACAACGAAATGGATAAATAAAAGTACCAACAACTGCTGGGTTTTGGGATGCCTCATGCTATATGTATCTGACTAGTAAGTACTACAACTACAACGGAATGGTTAACTAAAACTGCCCACTGCTTATTATATCAGGATGACTCATGCTATCTATCTCTGACTAGTAATTGTCGCAACTATAACGAAATGAATAAAACTGCCAACTGTGTGAGTTCTTCGGTTGACTTCCTCGTTTGGTCTCGAGGGGGAAATACCAGGATGGGTATGCTTGGTGATAGTTTCAAGTTGGATCCGAATAGGTATTTCTTATCCCTATCTGATAGCCGCCAGCTATATTGAGTCTCTATAGGTTGTTTAGTGCATACGCCGCTTGATCCACCATACCTATGTAGGCGAGGACCCAATTCTAGTCTCGGCCACATCGCCTCGATCACCGCTCTCTTTTTCCTTTACCCTTTGTCGGCACCCCTTTTGTTTTTAGCAGGTTTTGAGATCGACATCGTTAGCAGGGTTACCTTCCGGCTTGGCCTGGGCAGGGTTATGGACGCCATTGGTTATTCTTCAGGGCTCTTAGCCCAATTTGCATCTTGTCTGTACTCGGACGCTGTATCGTTTTAAAGGTGATTTGGATCTTTGTCTTGTATATCTGTATTCTTGACTCATTGAGTCGCTGTTGTCTATATGTTTTGTGGGTTCCATCGAGGACTATTGTGTAATGATATTACTTCGTTTTCCACCCGCACGCAAGTGCCTGGTGGGCACCTTTGAATCGTTTCTATGCGGTTTTGGCGGGAAGCGCTGAAACTTGCATAGGGTCGATTCCGAGGGTGTTACACCATTCCACATTGTCATGACACATTCATGTACTCTTCCCCTTCCGGAGTGCCGGACCTTCCAGACCCTTCTAGAACATTCTCGGTGAAAACACCGAAATCATTTCTGAACTCCGAAATAGGACTTTCCTTATATGAATCTTATTCTCCGGACCATTCCGGATCTCCTCGTGATATCCCGGGTCCCATCCGAGACTCCGAACAACATTTGGTCTCTTACTCATCATTCCATAACTACACAACAACATCGAATCCTTAAGTGTGTCTCCCTACGGTTCGTGAATTATGCGGACATGACCAAAACACTTCTCCGATCAATAACCAATAGAGGAATCTGGAAATTCATATGGCTCCCACATATTTCTATGATTACTTTGCAATCGAATGAACCACTTACATACGATACCAATTTCCCTTTGTATCATGATAGTTTACTTATCCGAGGTTTTGATCGTCGGTATCTCTGCATACCTAGTTCAACCTCGTTACTGATAAATACTCTTTTCTTGTTCCCGTGATATGTGATCCCTTGTGAGCCAGTCACATGCTTGCAAGCCAATTGGATGATATTTCACCTAGAGGGCCCAGAGTATATCTATCCGTCATATGGATGGACAAATCCCACTCTTGATCCATGTGCATCAACCCATACTTTCCGAATACTCAATGCCACCTTTATAGCCACCCAGTTATGGTGTGGTGTTTGATGTCATCAAAGCATCCTTCCGGTGATGGTGATTAGCATGATCTCATGGTCGAAGGAATTATGTTACTATGTATCAGAAAGCTTATAGCAAACGAACTATTAAAATGACTTGACCTTTATGCTACGCTTATCTATAGGAGTATGTCCATCATACCATTATCCTAATGATATGATCTCGTTGTTAATAACATCTCAATGTTCATGATCGAGAAACCACGATCATCTATTAACCAACAAGCTAGTATTATTAAAGAGGCTTTACTAGGGACTCTAATTTAGTTTACAAATCACACAAGTATTAATATTTCCGGTTAATACTGTTATAGCATGAATGTAAATATTTATCATAAACACAAAGATATAATAATAATTACATTTATTATTGCCTGTAGGGCATATCTCCAACAGTGCGTTGCCGGAGCTCGCGTGCGGCCGGACCACGTGGCGCCCGCTCGTGCCCAGCACCACAGCACCGCAGGAGCTCGCCTCTTCCCGTCTTGCCGGCCAGAGCTGGCTGCCCCAAAAGTGGAGCACTGACGCAGCAAGATGGCGAGCACGGGTCGTCGCCCCGCTGTTCCGACCACTAGCGAGGAACACTGCTTCGATGTGGCACCCCGAGAGATTTTGCTACAGACGGTCGATGTTTTAGCTACTGACGGACATCGTCATTGCTACCAACGGCCGATGGATTTGCTACAGACGAAGTGGCGGATTTCATGTTGGGAATTTTCTTGCTTCGGCCACAGGATTTGCTACATATATTTTTTTATTGCTCCAACTGTTGTGTGTTTTTGCTATAATATAAAGCTTTTGCTACAAGATGATCAACGATAGTCTTCGGAGAAGTCGTTTTGCTAGGGAGCAAATTTTTTGGTACAAGGTCTCCGGCGATGTCTTTCGCGAAATCTTTTTTTTGCTACAATAGCATATTTTGTTTGCTACCACCCTTTTGTGATTTTGCTACAATAGCGTAATTTTTTTGCTACAAGGTTTCTGGCGAGGTTTTTTTGGCGAGTCTTAGATTATATTTTCCGGCGAAGTCGGTTTTGCTATATTAGTATTTTTTTTTTGCTACAAAGTCTCCGGCGAGTTTTCTGGTGCGGTCTCCGGCGAGGGTTGTGTGTTTTGTTCTGTTTTTGCATGAACCGTTTTTGCTACAGTGTAGAAAATCCGGGTATTATGTAGCAAAAGCGGGATTTAGTGTAGCAAATGCGGGATTAAAAGGACACGTGTCAGCAGGAGGACCCGGGGATCGGAAATTTTGATCCCTGAAGGACGCATAGCACCACCCTTTTCCTTCTCTGCTTTCTTTTTTCTTTCTTTTAAATGAGGACCCCATCTCCTGTCACCCTCAGGCCCCCTTTTTCTTAACATGCTGGCATCCGAAACTAGCTGGCTCTGACAGTCTCTGATAGGGCAGTAAGCTATGCGTTGGTCTTGCCTAAAGAGACCTTTCGCTCCGTACCAACCGTGCATGGATTGTGATCTCTGAGGGTAGCCACAGCGTTGTCATCGCTAAATGGGCAAAAATGTAGAATTTGGCTATCGCATGAAATTTGGCTAGAATACCACAGTGTAGTAGTTCCAAATGTCAGCACAATGCATGCACAAGAATGCTTTTAATAAGAGAGATACCATAAAATATTGCATGGGCAGATGGGAACACCTTCGTGCGCCCGTTTTCCAGTTTTCCTCTATTTGGAACTACTTTCATAATGTAGGAAACTAGTTTTAAAGCCAAAAGGTCAATTTGAAACTAGATTTAGCTACACACCGTGGGTGCCCTAAAGCCTTTCGCTCTATACCGTGCATGGATTGTGATCTCTGATTTCCCAAGTTTTGAAAAGAAATTTCTGTTGACATGGCGAACCCTACATTTCTCTGCCAATCACGGAAACTTGGGCATACATTTTTTATCAGATTCTTTGACATTCTCCATGTGCAATGTCACCAGTCGTGTAATCAGTATCAGTAGAGCGTACCGACAGAGTTGAAAAGGGCAGTGCTTATATTGCTGGTTTTGTACGGCATTTTCGTTGCGTTATGAGTGAATGACTGCGATCGACTGGCATCACTAATCTACAACGGCAACCTGTTGAGCTGAACCAACCAAACTAGTAATCAAGTTAGAATTCACCACGAGAAAACTACGTCTGAAACATGCAACACCAAGACAGGTGACCAAGCAGGACGTGTTAATTAAGAAGGGGAAACGTAATCAGACAGTATAAAACATAACACTCGAAACATTGGCATGGTTCGCGAACGATCTGAACACTTGGCCACGATGGCTTGTGATGATGATAGCCACCGGTGTCGGTGGAGAAAACAAACATGGGGAAAACTGGACGGAGTATAAGAAAATAACAGTTTATATATGAATCCAGATATATCCAACTCATAAGTTTTATGACGAAGCTAGCTAGTTGTTGGACCGACAAAATGCCGCGGCTGATATTAATCGTGCACACAGGTAAGCGAGTGAAAGCGGCTTAGTTTAGGTACGGATCTCATTTCCATATATGTGTCAGGTCTGATAAAATAGGAAAAATAGCAAGTACTAGGACGAAAGAGAACTTGCGCACGACAGGTAGGTGGCACGTCAAATTTAACTTTTGAAAAAATACTATAGGTAGGTAGGTACACGTCAAATTCATCTTAATTAATTGATTTACTTAGGCCAGCCCTAGGAATTAGCCGCACTGTCAGATCCCCTTAAAAGAACAAATCTAAGACGTTTGACTGATGCAGCAAAAATATCCCAAGGGCAAGATACATTTTGTTTGGGTTTATGCAACATCGTTGCAACATTATCATGTGGTGTGTAAAAGTTGTTATTTTTTGCCAAATCTGCACAAATCTGAAAAGTTTAACCAAGTCTGACCCTACCCCGAAACTAATTTAGAATCTGACCCCTGGGTCGGCGCCATTTTAAATGGCGCCAAAGTTGTACAGGTCGGCGCCAAGATGAAGCTGCTGGGAGGCAAACTAGGGAGGTCGGCGCCGTTTTAAACAGAGCCGACGTCGACGCCATTTTAAATGGAGCCGACCTCCTTCAGGTCAGTTTTCTGTTTTGTGTGCGCCAACCTGTACAACCTCGGCGCCATTTTAAACGGCGCCGACCCCAGGGGTCAGATTCCGAATTAGTTTTAAGAAAGGGTCAGACTTGTTTGAACTTTTGAGACTTGGGCAGATTTGGCAAAAAATAGTAAAAATTGTAAATAATGTAACGTTCTGAACATAGTTGTGTAGCAAAAAAAAGAACGCCTATGTAACAAATCTCCCATTTGGTTAGTGGCTCGTGGGTGTGGTGGGCCCTACCTTGCACTGACTTTTGTCACCGTTCTTCGTGTAGGCGTTGTTGTGGAGTTTTCGATCCCAATCGACTCGAGTGGGTCTATGATCACCAGGTGAGGACCTAAGCTCCATATAGAACATATGGCGATGTTGCAACCTTCTTGGAGGTGTCACCTTTGAGTTCTTAGTCCTTCGGATCAGACAGTCCAATGGGTTGGCTCTATGGTCAGGGGTGTTGGAGGCAGGATGGTGGTGCTACGTTGAAGTGCCGGCATCGGTCTATAACACACTATGGACTTCACCACACCGACAATTTCACCATACAACTTCACTAAATAAAAAGCTTCACTGCCACTAAACCTAACACAAACACAATGAAAATGAACACCACATTTTGATATTTCCCCTCGATAGAAACTAGCTTTGCATTCTTCTCTTTCAGTTGAGATTGTAGAGCCTAGAGCATTGCTTCACTTCCGCCTTCTTCAGACTGATGAATGACAGTTTCTTCACGTCGCTCTGGATGACTACGGCGCATTGGTAGCGCTCGTAGATTGGTCCGCTGCTGCCGCAACTTTCGGATCCGGAACCGTAGGACCCTTCATCCGACGGCGGGTCGCACAGATCGGAGTTGCAGCTGCTGCTGTCGTAGGATTCATCTGTTGATGACGATGTGCGTAGCACGGATTGTGGGGCCCATGAAGCGGGCCTGATTGATGGTAGGGGCACCCGCTCGGGGAGGCGGAGGGTGCCAGTTTGCCCCACCTGAAAGTAGAAGCTCCCGAACAGGATCTCGAGTCCGTCGCCTACGGGCTCGAAGTCCTTCATGGTGGCCGGCGAGTGGGCGGTGAAGTCGAAAGCGTCGAAGAGGAGGTGACTCTCCGTCGCCACAGAGTTGTAGATCGGTCGAGTTGGGACCGCACGATCGCACAATCAGCGTCCCCAGTTCCCACAGACGGCGCCAATTGACGAGGTTTAATCTCATCAATGCCCATTGTTATGGACTTGGGTTTTGGAGAAGATGGGGATGCTGAAGATCGCAGAACGGTTAGCAAACAAGCAACACGGGACACGAGGTTTACCCAGGTTCAGGCCCTCGGAGGGAAAACCCTACTCCTGCTTGTCTGCTCTTGATTACGGCGGAACCGAAAGTTACAGGGGTGCGTAGATGCGATCTGGCGTGGAGGTGTGTATGCGAGAGTATGAGAGAGAGATTTAGGTCGTGCCCTCCTGACTTTATATAGACTTAGGCAGGTCCCGGGCATAGACCTAGTCGGTTACAGGTTCTAGGGTTTTACCCCTTTGAATTTTCTATCTACTCTAGTCTTGCTCTCCAAGGATCCGAAAAGGCGTCATGGGCCTTGGCCACCCAAAAGTATTCATGGGCCGGCGTATATTTGCCGTGGGCCTTTCTTGGGCTGGACCAGGTATGCTGAGATCATGTACCCGCGGGGTATAACCATGTCACCCTGCGGCCTAAACACTTCATCGCGCAAATCACCAATCAATTCACTCCAAAACATAGGCAAGAGGGATCATGCCATTGTTGGAATTATGCCCTAGAGGCAATAATAAAGATGTTATTATTACAATTCTTGTTCATTATAAAGTTTATATTCCATGCTAGAATTGTATTAAGCGGAAATTTTGATACTTGTGTGGTTTATGAACAACACCGTGTCCCTAGTACGTCTCTATGGACTAGCTCATTGATTAATGATGGTTAATGTTTCCTAACCATAGACATAAGTTGTCGATTAATAATGAGATCATGTCATTAGGAGAATGATATGATGGACAGACCCAAATTAAGCAGAGCAATTAGATCGTGTCATCGTGTTCATCTTTGCGAAGCTTTTTCCTATGTCAAGTATTGTATTCCTTAGACCATGAGATAATACAACTCCCTGGCATCGGAAGAAAGCTTTGAGGTCATCAAACGTCATCCTATGTGAGGGTGATCATAAAGGTGTCTCTTAGGTGATCGGAAAGTACTTGTTGGGTTGTATGTATCGAGATGGAATTTGTCCCTCCCGAGTCGGAGAGATATACTTCAGGCCCACTCGGTAATCGATATCAACACCGCTTGAAAGCATGTGGTTAAGGAGTTAATCACAAAGTGATATCGGATTACGAAACGAGTAAAGTACTTGCTGTGAACGAGATTGAACTAGGTATGCCGATACCAACGATCGAATCTCGGGCGAGTAAAATATCGCGTGACGAAGGGAATACATATATGGGATTAATTGAATCCTGGCATCATGGTTCATCCGATATGATCATCGATGAATACGTGGGAGTCAATATGGGTTTCCAGATCCCGCTGTTGATTACTGACACAAGATCATGTTTGCATATTTTCGAACCCGTAGGGTCACACAATTAACGTGCACCGACGCTAGGATATAATAGATAATTGGTTTATGAGATTTTTGTTCGGAGTCTCGGATGAGACCCAGGACATCACGAGAGGTTCCGAAATGGTCCGGAGAATAAGATTCATATAAAGGAAAGCAGTTTTTGGATTTCGGAATCGTTTTCGGAGTTTATCGGCATTGTACCGGAAGGTTCTAGAAGGTTCCGGAGTGGGACCAACATCGGCCCACTTGTCGGAGGCCTGCGTGGGCCTAAGGGGAAGTGCCCTGGCCACTTTGGGCTAGGGGCACAAGGCCCCTAAGGCCCAGCCGGTCAGCCCTAGGGGAAACCCTAGGGGGACCTTCTAGAAGAGGGGGGGAAGACTTGCCCCCCCCCCCCCCACTCCACCCCTTGGGCCGCCTCCCTAGGGCTTGGAGGAGGGGCCAAAGGGGGGGCGGCCAGCCCCCTATATAAGGAGGACAGGGGCGCACCCTCCCCTTACTCCAACCCTAGCTGCCGTCCTACTGTTGCCCCTCCACCTCTCTCTCTCTCTCTCTCTCTCTCTCTCTCTCTCTCTCTCTCTCTCTCTCTCCCGACTGCGCGTAGGCGAAGCCCTGCCGCAGAAACTCTCCACCATAAGCACCACGCCATCGTGTTGCAGATCCAATCTATCTCTCCACCATACTTGCTGGACCAAGGAAGGAGGAGACGTCGTTGCACCGTACGTGTGCATCTCTCGGAGGCGCCGCCACTTGCGGCGTAGGATCGGATCGGATCACGAGGAGGAGACGGCAAGTACGACTACACCAACCACGTTCTGTTGAACGTTTCCACTGTGCGATTTCTTCAAGGGTATGGAGATCTCATCAATCTCTCTCGTTGATTGCATCTCCTAGATTAGATCTTGGCTTTCTTGTTCGCATCCGTAGAATTTTTTTTGATTTACTATGCTGCGAAACCCTTCAGTGGTATCAGAGCTAGATCTATGCGTAGATGTGTTTCACGAGTAGAAGACAACATGCTTATTACGGGCGTTGATGTTTTCTGTTGCAAACCTCTTGTTGTGTATTTCTTATGGCGCGTCATAGTGAGATCGAAGCGGTCCAGGCCAACTTTACGGACCTCGTTCGCGAGACCGGCTCCGCACTTGACGTGTGGCTTGTTCCACACATGCGGCTGGTGGATGTCAGTTTCTCTCACTATAGTAGTCATGAGATTTACAACGGATGTTAGCAACCATAATATCATCGTTGTGGCTTTCCGTAGGTAATAATCGTTCTTAGCTTGTTACTCCCATAAGCCACGTAAAACATGCAACAACAAAGTAGAGGCGTCTAACTTGTTTTTGCAGGAAGTGTTTTGTGATATGGTATGGCCCAAGACATGATGTATATGAATTGAGATGTATGCAATGATCATGTTTTGTAATATTTCACGACTTGCATGTCGATGAGTTCACAACCGGCAGGAGCCGTATGGTTGTCTTTATAATTGTGTATGACCTGTGTGTCAACTTCTTATACGCCATGCAATAGCTTTACTTTATCACTAAGTAGTTAGCAATAGTTGTAGTTGCTATTCGTGGTGGAGGCAATCATGGTGGAGTGATGGAGATCAGGTTGGCGCGCACAAGATGGAGATCATTGCACGGAGATTGGCTATACCATGTCACACAAAATTATATGCATGTGATGTTTATCCTTTTATGTATCTTATTATGCTTAGATCGCGACGGTAGCATTATAAGATGATTCCTCACTTAAAGATCAAGGTAAAATTGTGTTCTCCCCATGTATGCACCGTTGCGAAAGTTCGTCGTGTTCAAGCACCTCGTGATGATCGGGTGCTATAAACTCTACGTTCACATACAACGGGTGCAAGCCAGTTTTGCACACGCGGAAATACTTGGGTTTGACTTGACGAGCCTAGCATGTACAAACATGGCCTCGGAACACACGAACCGAAAGATTAAACATGAGTCATATGAATGATATGATCAACACTTTGTTGTCCACCATTGAAACCACATCTCTTCTCGTGAAGATCGGATTAGGTGTGGTGAATTTGGATCGTGTTCACTAAACAACTTGAGGGATGTTGGATTTAGTGGGAGTTCATCTAGTAATTTGATTAAGTTGAACTAGTTATCATGAACATAGTCTAAATTGTATTTGCAAATTTTGTAGATCAAATGGCTAAGTTCAACTTCAACTTCAACGTTTTTGCTAAGAAAGAAAAGCTTAAGAACAATGGGTCTAACTTCACCAACTGGTTCCGCAATCTGAGAATCATTCTCGCTGGCGGACAAAAGGACTATGTACTTGAGAAAGCGCTAGGTGACGCCCCTGCTACTGATGCGTCGGCTGATGAAAAAGCTATTTATCAGTCACGCAAAGATGATTATGGAGTGATTAAGAGTACCATGTTGTTTGCTATGGAACGGAACTTCAAAATCGTTTTGAGGAGTTCGCCAGGCCCTTTGAGATACTTGAGGAACTGAAAACCATGTTTCAGACTCAGGCCCGTTCTGAGAGATATGAGATCTCTGAGAAGTTCTTTAACTGCAAGATGGAGGAAGGGAGTTCCGTTAGTGAGCACGCCATTAAGATGCCGGGCTACACTCAACGTCTTGAGCAACTGGACTGCAAGATTCCAGAAGAGCTCAAGATTGACAGAGTTCTGCAATCACTCCCTCCTAGCTACAAAGGTTTTGTAGTTACTCACAATCAAATTGGTTCCACTGATACGATCACTGAGCTCTTCGCTAAGCTGAAAGCTGCGGAGGTGGATATCAAGAAATATATTCATGTGTTGATGGTCAACAAGACCACTAGCTTTAAGAAAGCTAAGGGTGCAAAGAAATCCTTCAAGAAAGGCAGCGGCAAGCGCGTTGCCCCTGCTGAGAAGAAGCTCAAGTTTGGACCTAAGCCGGACACCGAGTGCTTCTATTGCAAGGACAAGGGTCACTGGAAGCGCAACTGTCTGAAGTACTTAGCGGACAAGAAGGCTGGCACCATTAAAGGTACATTTGATATACATGTTATTGATGTTTACCTTACTAATGCTCGTTGTAGTGCCTAGGTATATGATACTGGTTCAGTTGCTAATATTTGTAACTCGAAACAGGAGCTACGGAATAGACGGCGGCTAGCAAGGGATGAGGTGACGATGCGCGTTGGCAATGGATCAAAAGTTGATGTGATGGCCGTCGGCACGCTCTTCTTAGTTTTACCTTCGGGATTAGTTTTAAACCTTAATAAGTGTTATTATGTGCCTGCGTTGAGCATGGACATTATATCTGAATCGTGTTTATTGCAAGACGGTTATTCATTTAAATCAGAGAATAATGGTTGTTCCATTTATATGAATAACATCTTTTATGGTCATGCACCTGTTGTGAATGGTTTATTTCTTCTGAATCTCGAAAGCAATGAAACGCACATCCATAACATTGAGGCTAAGAGATGCAAAGTAGATAGTGATAATCCAACTTATTTGTGGAACTGCTGTCTAGGTCATATTAGTGTAAAACGCATGAAGAAACTCCATTCCGATGGACTTTTGGAGTCTCTTGATTTTGAATCATTTGACACGTGCCAACCGTACCTCATGGGTAAGATGATCAAAACCCCGTTCTCTGGAATAATGGAGCGAGCAACGGACTTATTGGAAATCATACATACCGATGTATGCAGACCAATGAGTGTATCGACGCGCGGTGGATATCGCTATTTTTTCACTTTTACTGATGACTTAAGTAGATATGGGTATATCTATTTAATGAAACATAAATCTGAAACGTTTGAAAAGTTCAAAGAATTTCAGAACGAAGTGGAAAACCATCATAACAAGAAAATTAAATTTCTACGATCCGATCGTGGAGGTGAATATTTGAGTTATGATTTTCTCACGCATCTTAAAGCAAGCGGAATTGTTTCGCAACTCACGCCACCCGGAACACCACAGCGCAATGGTGTGTCTGAACGCCGGAATCAAACTCTGTTAGATATGGTGCGATCAATGATGTCTCTTACAGATTTGCCATTATCATTTTGGGGTTATGCATTAGAAACCGCTGCATTCACTTTAAATAGGGCACCATCTAAATCCGTTGAGACGACACCGTATGAACTATGGTTTGGTGCTAAACCTAAGTTGTCGTTTCTTAAAGTTTGGGATGCGAAGCTTACGTCAAGAAGTTGATGCTGGACAAGCTCGAACCCAAAGCGGAGAAATGCATCTTCATAGGATACCCTAAGGAAATGATTGGGTATACCTTCTACCACAAATCCGAAGGCAAAGTGTTTGTTGCAAAGAACGGATCCTTTCTTGAGAAGGAGTTTCTCTCGAAAGAAGTGAGTGGGACGAAGGTAGAGCTAGACGAGGTTATTGAACCTTCTCTCGAGTTGAAGAGCAGCGCAGCACCTAAAATTGTTCCAGTGCCGTCTGCACCAACAAGATAGGAAGCTAATGACGAGGATCATGAAACTTAGAACGATGCTACTACTGAACTTCGCAGGTCGACAAGGTCACGTGCCACTCCTGAATGGTACGGCAACCCTGTCTCAACCGTCTTGTTGTTAGACAACAGTGAACCTGCGAACTATGAGGAAGCAATGATGAGCCCAGACTCTGAGAAATGGCTAGAGGCCATGAAATCCGAATTGGGATCCATGAGCGAAAACCAAGTATGGACTTTGGTGGACCCTCCTAGCGACCGTAAGGCCGTTGAGTGCAAATGGATTTTCAAGAAGAAAACGAACACGGATGGTAATGTTACTGTCTATAAAGCTCGTCTTGTCGCAAAAGGGTTTCAGCAAGTTCAAGGTGTTGACTACGATGAGACTTTCTCTCCCGTAGCGATGTTTAAGTCCATTCGGATTTTATTAGCAATTGCTGCATTTCATGATTATGAAATATGGCAGATGGATGTCAAGACTGCGTTCCTCAATGGCAACATTGATGAAGAGTTGTATATGATGCAACCCGAAGGTTTTGTCGATCCTAAGGATGCTAATAAGGTGTGCAAACTTCGGCGTTCCATTTATGGACTGAAGCAAGCATCTCGGAGTTGGAACCTTCGTTTTGATCAAGTGATCAAGAGTTTTGGATTTGTTCCAAATTGTTACGAAGCTTGTATCTACAAGAAAGTGAGTGGGAGCTCGGTGACATTTTTAGTACTATATGTGGATGATATATTGATTATTGGAAATGACATTGGTATGCTTAACGATATGAAGAGTTATTTGAATAAATGTTTTTCAATGAAAGACCTAGGAGAAGCTGCTTATATATTAGGCATCAAAATCAATAGAGATAGACAAAGACGCCTAATAGCTTTAAGCCAAAGTACATATATAGACAAAGTTCTGAAAAGGTTCGGAATAGATAAAGCAAAGAAAGGTTCATTGCCCATGTTGTCAGGTAAGATATTGAGCAAGACTCAATGTCCAGCTACGGTAAACAATAGAGATACTATGAGCAAAGTGCCATATGGCTCGGCCATAGGTTATATCATGTATGTCATGATATGTACTAGACCGGATGTGTCCAATGCTCTTAGTTTGACGAGCAGATACCAAAGTGATGCAGGAGTGGAACACCGGACAGCCGTAAAGAACATCCTAAAGTATTTAAATAGGACTAAAGAAATGTTCTTGGTCTATGGAGGTGATGAGCAGCTCGTCGTAAAAGGTCACGTCGACGCTAGTTTCGACACCGACCCAGATGATTCTAAATCTCAGACATGACACGTTTATATTTTGAATGGTGGAGTTGTGAGCTGGAGAAGCTGCAAGCAAAACGTGATCGGGGATCTACAACAGAAGCGGAATACATGGTTGCTTCAGAAGCGTCAAGTGAAGGAGTTTGGATCAGGAACTTCATCACTGAGCTTGGTGTGGTTCCAAGTGCCTTGGACCCATTGGAGATATTGTGCGACAACACTGGCACCATAGCACTGGCTAAGGAACCAAGATATTATCCAAAGACCAAGCACATCAACCGCCGTTTTCATATAATTCAAGATTATATAGCAGATGGAGATCTGAAGATTAGCAAAGTACATACGGATCTGAATGTCGCGGATTATATAGAGATAGACAAAGACGCCTGATAGCTTTAAGCCAGAGTACATACCTAGACAAAGTTCTGAAAAGGTTCAGAATGGATAAGGCATTGAAAGGTTCAGTGCCTATGTTGTCAGGTAAGATATTGAGCAAGGCTCAGTGTCCAGCTATGGTAAATGATAGGGAAGCTATGAGCAAAGTGCCTTATGCCTCGGCCATAGGTTCCATCATGTGTGCCATGCTGTGTACTAGACCGGATGTGTCCAATGCTCTTAGTTTGACGAGCAGATATCAAAGTGATCCAGGAGTGGAACACTGGACAGCCGTGAAGAACATCCTAAGGTACTTAAATAGGACTAAAGAAATGTTCTTAGTCTATGGGGGTGATGAACAGCTCGTCGTAAAAGGTTACGTTGATGCTAGTTTCGACACCGACAAGGATGATGCTAAATCTTAGACAGGATACGTGTATATTTTGAATGGAGGAGTCTGGAGTCGAGAAGTCGCAAGCAAAGCGTGGTCACGGATCTACGAGAAGCGAATACATGGCTGCTGCAGAAGCGTCAAGTGAAGGAGTTTGGATCAGAAACTTCATCACTGAGCTTGGCGTGGTTCCAAGTGCATTGGACCCACTGGAGATATTGTGTGACAACACTGGCGCCATAGCACTCGCTAAGGAACCAAGATATCATCCAAAGACCAAGCATATCAACCGCAAGTTTCATATAATCCGAGATTATATAGCATATGGAGATCTGAAGATCAGCAAAATACATACAGATCTGAATGTCGCAGATCCATTGACTAAACCTCTTCCACGAGCAAAACATGATCAGCACCTTAATGCCATGGGTGTTAGATTGTTGCCAGATGTAAACTAGATTATTGACTCTAGTGCAAGTGGGAGACTGTTGGAATTATGCCCTAGAGGCAATAATAAAGATGTTATTATTATAATTCTTGTTCATGATAAATTTTATATTCCATGCTAGAATTGTATTAAGCGGAAACTTTGATACTTGTGTGGTTTATGAACAACACTGTGTCCCTAGTACGCCTCTATGGACTAGCTCATTGATTAATGATGGTTAAGGTTTCCTAACCATAGACATGAGTTGTCGATTAATAATGAGAGCATGTCATTAGGAGAATGATATGATGGACAGACCCAAATTAAGCAGAGCAATTAGATCGTGTCATCGTGTTCATCTTTGCGAAGCTTTTTCCTATGTCAAGTATTGTATTCCTTAGACCATGAGATAATACAACTCCCTGGCATCGGAAGAAAGCTTTGAGGTCATCAAACGTCATCCTATGTGAGGGTGATCATAAAGGTGTCTCTTAGGTGATCGGAAAGTACTTGTTGGGTTGTATGTATCGAGATGGAATTTGTCCCTCCCGAGTCGGAGAGATATACTTCAGGCCCACTCGGTAATCGATATCAACACCGCTTGAAAGCATGTGGTTAAGGAGTTAATCACAAAGTGATATCGGATTACGAAACGAGTAAAGTACTTGCTGTGAACGAGATTGAACTAGGTATGCCGATACCAACGATCGAATCTCGGGCGAGTAAAATATCGCGTGACGAAGGGAATACATATATGGGATTAATTGAATCCTGGCATCATGGTTCATCCGATATGATCATCGATGAATACGTGGGAGTCAATATGGGTTTCCAGATCCCGCTGTTGATTACTGACACAAGATCATGTTTGCATATTTTCGAACCCGTAGGGTCACACAATTAACGTGCACCGACGCTAGGATATAATAGATAATTGGTTTATGAGATTTTTGTTCGGAGTCTCGGATGAGACCCAGGACATCACGAGAGGTTCCGACCCCATTATGTTCAAATTTCCAAAAACAATATGAAGTAGATAGGGCAAGGAAAAAATAATCACAAAAAATTAAGCAAAATCGGAGCTCACCATGACACCAATGCAGGCGTAGTACCTCCTTCCAGGGTTCTGAGCACTCCACGATATGCACCTAGGAGTCTTACTGTGCGGATTGTATTGACACAACTTCGCTGGATCAGACGCTATTACATTCTCCTGATACAACATAGGTGACCTCAATTATGCCCGCATGTTTCTTTCGGCAGCTCCTCGGAAGCCAGGAGTAGAGGAACCACCGGAAGACCACTCCATTCTCCAGTCTGTCACTGCGGTACGTCGCCAGACCACGGCTTCTTCTCTTCGGCAATGGCGTGGGATCGGCTAGTTTGACGGAGCCACCGTTTGTTTGTGTTTGTATTGTATGGTTGGTGTCATTTGTCCTCTCCGGTGAGTTGTCGGCAAGGGTGGATGTGGCCATGTTTTGTGGGTGGCCTTGGCCTTTTGTATCGGTTTTCACCTGTTTCCCCCAAATTAAGTAGGCACTTTCTTCTTAATTAAATAAGGCAAATACTTTGCCTTCGTTTTGAAAAAACCTGCTTACTACCTTTGTTTAAAAAGGGCGTCAGAGATTTATTTAGATTCAAATTTATTTAGATTCACATATATAGGTACGTGTAAATCTAGGTAAGTCTGCTAACATCTCATTTTTGGATGGAGGCAGTACTTCTTATTCTGCCATGGAAAAATATGGGGCTAGAAGACGTGGTGAAAGGACTAAACATTTGAATAAAAGAGAAAAATCCTAAACAAACATACTTGTAGTGGTCGACCGATTTGAACCCTGAACTCTTGATCCCCAAAATTAGCATACTCAGCTATTTTTTTAGAAATTCCACTAATTTATTAATAATTATCAATGTACAAAGAAACCTAAAAGTAATAAATACAAATAGGTCCACGGAACATCTAGCGATGACTATAAACACTAGCACGAGTCGAAGGCACGTCGCCGTCGTCGCCCCTCCATCACCGGAGCCCGGCAAAGCTTGACATAGTAGAGCTTGTTGTAGTAGACGGACAGAAAGTCATAGTTCTAAGACCCCAAAGGACCAGCGCACTAGAGCAGCAACCATCACCAATGATGACATCCATAAATCGAACAAAACTGACCCGAACTCACACGAACGAATACGAAAACGGACTAGATTCAAGGAGATCTGTCGGACACACGACTCCATGCGCCCTCCGTCGGTGCTAGATGCACCACCGGAGCGAGGATAGGGCGGAGAGGACCTTATTCTGATATCAAGATGTAGCATCCGCCTCAACATCCTGAGAAAGACACCGAAAAAGACCTAAACAAAGAACGAGAAACCTTCCGCTGGGGAGAGACCATGGTCTGCCATACCACCGAGGCCCTGAGGCCACGGGAGGCGGAGCAGACCGCCGACATCACCGGCGGGAATACCAAACCCTAGATGGGTTTTACTCCACCTCCACGATCGCTTTTCTCGTCGGAGTACTTCACTATGTGTACTCCCATGTTTCGATCTCCTCGGCCGCTAGGCGTCGGAAAAGGTTGCGGTGTGAGGAGTCGCATGCTCAACTAATTGATCCCGGGATAATCACAACCCCGCTCCCACAAAGGTGAGGACGTCAAAATATCCACAAGACCATGCGCCAGAAGTGGTGACCGACAGGCCGACCATCAACATCGAGAGCCACATCATCATCACCACCCACACGACAAAAGGTGAGACACCTTCAAAGTTGGTCGAAGCCGCCGCTCCGACTTTTCGCCACGCCCCACGTGGTCAACCAAGACTACCACCTTCCCGGGCCGGCCTTCCCGACGTACGACCGCTCGCTCTCGAGCTGCAACGCCGGTCTTTGCAGTAATACAGTAGTAGCAAATTGGGCCGGTGTTTGCATCAAAAAATAATAGTACACGCTTGTTATGGAGCGTACTACTAGTAGCATTAAAAGACCTGAAAGAAATCCTAACTGAATTAATGTTACGAAGATCCTCGGTCATCATCGAGGGATCGACCAGGAAGATTCAGGTCATGCTTCCGACTCGCTTGCCACTACCGCCGGTCCGCTCTGCCCCAGGGAAAGGCTAGCGACGGACGCTCCCTTCGAAACCGATGGATCGCGCAGTCATCAGTGTGTGTGCAAACTGGCAAAGAGCTCCATCCTCCATGTGCACCTTTCTTTAACCGGATCCGTGCAGCTAAACCGTGAGCTGTTTCCCGTTGCGCAATAATAATCACCTGGCCCCACCCTCCACCTCTCTCTCCCCGTGCCACCGCCACCGCGCCGCAGGGACCCCACACCCGGTGGTCGGATCGATCCGCCTCTTTCTCCCCCTTTCCCCTTCCTCGCTGTGCTGTGCTCACTGATTGGATGCACACATGCTGTATGCATACATACATAGACAGACGTACGGGTCGCGTCGCCCTCTGGGTTTGTCTCTGCTCGCGTACCCACGCCTCTACAGGACAAGCGACGACGCGCTGGCTTGGCTTGGCGTCTCTCCATGGATCGCCGTGTTCCGTTGCTCATCATGGCCATTGCAGTAACAAGCAACGGCTTTCTGACAGACCGGGTTAATTTGGAGCGTGGTAGTAGGTAATGGTGGGTGGGTGAACGTGGCCATGCTTGAGATTTACTGTCGCTGTGGAGCATGGAGCACGCTAACCGACGGAGATGTGCCAAGTTAATACTACTTCTGAGAGGAGACTCTGTAATAACATTGGTAAACGCATGTCGGTCCGTGTTTTCTCCTACGTACTAATCATCATCATCAAGTGGGGAATCAGCTGCAAATTGCGGTGGTAGCACAAGGATCGCTGCCGATCTGCC
Organism: Avena insularis; assembly: GCA_023614405.1. Classification (NCBI taxonomy): domain Eukaryota; kingdom Viridiplantae; phylum Streptophyta; class Magnoliopsida; order Poales; family Poaceae; genus Avena; species Avena insularis. The sequence continues at coordinate 340,645,627 of CM042687.1, forward strand.
ATGGCATGTGCGCCCCTCTGACACTGACGGTAAACCTTAACCACCAGCACATCATCACGGTATATAGTATGTATCGCAAGGACGACACCGCAACCCGAGGAAGGGAGGAGGATATATGTATCGGACATACACCGAGGGACAACGGTACTCGATTCGGGGATTCCCATTGGAGCGCGGAGCGCCATCCTCTGACCTGCCAAACAGATCACTGCCCCCAGCACCAGACCTTGGCCATTTCCTCCCTCCCTTCCACTCCAGGCACCGCCAATCTTGTCCCCGACCTCCTCCTCCTCCTCCTCCGCATCCATCTACCACACCGCGGTGCCAAATCCAGCGGAGACACCCAAACGTGAAGGACGGGCCGCAGGAAAGGCTCGGGAAGAAGAGTCGAGAGTACTACACTGACGCGCGGAGAGGCGCGGGCAACAATGGCGGGCTCCGTGCGGCTGCTGCTGCTGCTCTGCCTGCTCGGCTCCTGCTTGGCGGCGAGCCACCAGAAGTCGGACTCCTGCGCCGGGAACCTCGCCGTCGCGCGCCTCGTCCCCTTCGACACCTCCGCCTTCCATTGCATCACGCTCTGGAAGCAGGAGGACTTCATCCTCAGGGTAAACTTTCTTCACTACTACCTCTCCATCTGCAACTAGTAATTGTTCCTTCTTGCAGTATCTGCCATGCCAATTCTTGTAGTAACCAAGTAGCAACAGATTTAGTACACTGAAAATGTGATAGACTCCGATCTGATCCCAACCGCTCTGTCTGCCGTCACCTGCAGTACAAGAACACGGCGCCGAACCAGTGGAGCTTCGTGCTGTCGGCGCCGGACAAGAGATCCTGGGTGGCGGTGGGGTTCTCAGGCAAGGGGGGCATGGTGGGGAGCAGCGCCATGGTCGGCTGGTCCGCCTCCTCCTCCTCCTCGGGCGGCAAGGCCGTCGCCAAGGAGTACTACCTCCAGGGCAGGAGCCCCGAGGCGGTGGCCCCGGACGACGGCAAGCTCACCCTCGTCAGGAACAGGACCGCCACCATCTCCAGCTCCGGGAGGCTCTACCTCGCCTTCGAGCTCAGCACCGACCACCCGCAGCCGTACCTCATCTACGCCGTCGGGTACGAGGGAAACCTCCCAAACTCCCCCGACTTCATGCTGCAGCAGCACCGGGACATGGGCGCGCGCGGCTTCAACTACGCGTCCGGTACACACCATTCATCCATCTTGACGCGCTCTGGTTTCTGCTACCGAGCGTTTTTTCTTATGATCTGTTTGTTCAGCGACGCTCTCTGAGGGCGGCGGCGCATCGAGCGACGCGGGGTTCCCGGCCAAGAGGTGGCACGGGCTGCTGTCGATGATGGGGTGGGGCGTGCTGCTGCCCATGGGCATGATGGTGGCGCGCTACTTCCGGCGGCAGGACCCCTACTGGTTCTACGCCCACATGGCCGTCCAGGGGGTCGGCTTCCTCCTCGGCATCGCGGCGGTCATCCTCGGATTCCGCCTCGACAGTGACGGGCTCAACAACATCTTCGTGCACAAGGCCATCGGCATCACCATACTCTCCACGGCATCTCTGCAGGTAAGAGAAAGAAGCAACCCACAGCAAAAGGAAAAACCATTCTTTCACTCTGTTTAGATACTAGATTTAACTTAAATTATTTATATAACAAAGGGGGGGGAGAGAGAAAGAAGTTGGTTAGAAATGTTGACGAATTTGGTAGAATCCGATTGCGGTTCCTTGGCTGGCAGCTGGCTACATGTGCGTGCATATCATTTGAGTTGGCAGAGTGGCATGTGCTGTGTGTGAGCACAAGCCTGGAACAACAACATACTACTACTAGTACGTGTTTTGCAGGTTCATTCCTGGTAGTAGTTGACTGAATAATCTGGCTAGTAGCATTCACATGCCCCCTGATTTCTTGCCATGAGACTACATATAGATTGCTTGGATTCGTTGACTCTGGAGACCAAAACACACAACTCCTGATAGACAATGCATATACCGTGATTGCTGTCACGTTCATGTTCTAGTAGGTAGTTGCCGACAGAAGAACGGCGTGTGCTCACCATGTTGCTGCTGCTGCTTTGCTTTGGATCCGCAGGTGACGGCGGTGCTGGCGCGGCCGGACAAGATGTCCAAGGTGCGCCGGTTCTGGAACTGGTACCACCACAACGTCGGCCGGGCGGCGATCCTGCTGGCCATCGCCAACGTCTTCCTCGGCCTCACCATCGCCAAGGAGGTCAGCGCCTACATCGTCTCCTACGCCGTCTTCGTCGCCGTCTGGGTCATGGCCGTCGCCGCATTCGAGTTCAAGCGCTACTACGAGGACGAAGACTGACCCCGTCCATAGAGAAAGAGCCGCTCCGTTCTGAACAAATTAATTGGGCACGCACGCTCGTGTCCCGCGACCAGCTACTAAATGACACCCAGACACATTTTGGTCGGTGGGCCGCGAATTTGATTTGAGAATCTCTTGTAAAATTCTTTTGGGGTATAGGATACGGGGGAGGACGAGCTGGAGCGACTGCTGCTTCTAAGCTTAATTTAGCTGGACGCTCTGATTCATATTTGTACATTGATACATGGTGTTTGTTCTTGTTCTTACTACCGCGTTCTGTACCTTTTGGTTGGTAGATTGCTCGAGTTTTCATCCCCCTTTCACTCTGCATCGATCGATCATGCTACTGCTTGCTGAGTCATCACACGGCTGCTTCTTTAATGGCATGTGAGTCTTCACCTCCACGTCTTGATCTTCTTTTTCCACTGAGAGGACACAGGCAAACATGTCCTGGAAACCGGCAAATGCAGGCCATCAATCATCCGATCTTGCTGCGCCGCCCCCATAGGCCATAGGTCATTACAGGACACGTGCACGGCAAAATTTAAGATGTGCTTTTTCAGCAAACAGAAAAGGTTTACCCCAGAACAGGAATTTTATTTCCATGGAACATTTTATTAGCTTTAGGTCGCACATACGCCAAGCTACTATAGCTACTTCAGCCTTATCTAGGCAACCAAAAAAAAGGAACATTCGGCTGCCAGAACACTGTGACAGTTGCACTACTAGTCTGTCATCTCACCATATCCAGGAAAGGTTTCGGACACGAACTTATGGTTAATCCCAGATGGAAACGCTCCACCAGGCAAAAAGTACCTCGGTTTGTTTCATCAGTTCTGCAACAAACTCGCAACTGAATGTGGGGTCTACAGTACTACTACATTCTAGAGGCTGCAGACATCTAGGCATGCATCTACCTACACACTGCACTAGCCTACGCACGAGTCTGTCACTCGACACTACCAATTATTATTACTCCTGACAACTGACACATGTACCTGCGCCAGTCCTCACGGCTCGTTCCGCGCGTGGCCATCAAACGCGCCAGCGTTCTGCACATGGGATGTCATGGCAACTCCTTTCATCTTCAGGTCTCCCGGAAATGGCAACGCGTGCTGCTGCTGCTGCTGCTGCTGCTGTCGGACAGTAGTGCCAAGGTGGTGTTGCTGCTGCAGATGCATCTGAGGTTGCTGGTGCTGCTGGGAGTGGATCTGCAGCTGCTGGAGCTGCTGGGCCGCCAGGAGAGATTGCATCTGGCTACTACGCTGGTAGCTCTGCGAATCCGCCGCTCCGTACGAGGGAATGCCGAACTTCCCCATTTTCCCACTGTTGGCGTTAACCTGTCCTGTTGCGATCTTCAGCTGCTGAACCTCGTCCCTCAGTCTGTCGTTCAGTGCTGCATGCAGACAAGGAACGGGTTACAAACTTGCAATATTGCTAACAGAGATGGTAGGGAAACACAGTTAGTATAGCCAAAATGCTAACACGATTTAACTTTGCCATTTGGAATTACGAGGAGACAGGTAATAGCGGTAGAATCTCTAGAAGAACAAGAAAATCACGACAAAATCCAAGAGAATACAAACTCAAGAGTTTTCTGCGTGAGAGTAAGCAGACATGTAGAATGTATAACATCACCGAGTAATTTGCAGCCATGGAAGAACATGAGCGTGGTATGAAGCAAATGTCTTTTTGTTAACCTCAAATTTGTGATGCAAAGAAAACCTTACCGTCCTGCAGCCTGACCTGCTGCTCCATTGTTTGCACCCGCAGCTTCAGATCACCATTCTCATTTGTTAAACCAGTGGTATCTCTCTGTATCATACAGATAATAAGAGATTAGACTCGCCACTTGTGCAAAACCTGAAACAATTCGACTGAAAAACTACAAAATATGCAATGTATTCCCTCTGTTCAAACTAAACTGAAGTTCTGGGTTTGTCCTAAGTCAAACTATCTTATGTTTAACCAAGTTTCTAGAAAAATACATCAACATCTACCACACCAATTTAGTTCTATTACATTCATCATACAATATACTTTCGTATTATAAAGTTTTGACGTTATAGATATTGAAAAACTTTCTTACAATTTCGGTCAAACATAAAGACGTTTGACTTAGGAAAAACCTAGAACTTCAATTTTTTCTGCAATGGAGGGAGTAATAGCAATATGCATCTGTAGCATACAAATAGAATGAAATGTTTATTTACAGCTGGTAATAATATGTCAGATGTAAGCAACATGCAGAAGTAATATAATGGATATACGCTCAAACAAACAGATAAAAAATACTACTCCCTCCGATCCAAAATAAGTGTCAGAGACTTGGTACAAACTTTGTACTAAATCACCGACACTTATTATGGATCTGATGGAGTAGTAGAACTTATCAATATTGTCAGAATAGGGGTTGCACCATATTTAAAAGTCATTCCCATGACATGCACCTTTTAGTAAAAGGACTAGTTAAATGTCCGCATAATTATTGGCATGCAGATTAACCCACAAATTTAGTAACCATGTGCAAATGTAAAATCTATTATCAAGATGAAATTGGCAAAACATACGACAACTGAACAAACAGAAAGTGACAACAGTTGCAATTCTAATTAAACGGTTACATAGGCATGCATTGAAATACCAAAACATTTACTATTTGTGTCAACCATTCCAGAGATTGAGCAGAATTGTCAGCTAAACCAACTCCCAACCCAGGTTCTAACGCATATCAATGAGCAAGAATTTAAATTAAGGTGAAACTCCATAACTAACCTGCAATATGGACAGCTGAGCTGACAGTGTACTTGCTTCTGTTTGGAGACACTGTACTTTTCTCTCGAGCTCCGCGATGTAGCGCATCTTTCTTTCTTTTGACCTAGCGGCTGACTGGCGGTTGGCCATAATCCTATTAAGTTTTGACAAAATAAAAGGTAACCGAAATTAACCGAAGTAACAAGCACAAATCCCAAAAGGCGCACACAATCAATGGCACCACATAAGTGGAACAAAACAATTTGAATCATACCAAATTACCAAGCAAGATGTATCTAGATTGTTCTAGCAAAGAACAACACTGCAAAGTTGTTCTCATAAGATGATCAGACTACTTGCAGCTACAATGTTTGTACTAAATTACCATGGAGCAACAGGCTATTCATAAATTATACAGTAGTGAAACTCTGCTATCATGTGGCCGCCGTCCAACAAAGGTAATGCAAAAATGTTCAAACATAAACAATGAATCAAATACTATAACATATTCACATATAGAGATACTTAATAAACTAGTGAACCATTTATAAGGGCTGGTTCTTATTGCCGGAAAATAAACATATTCACCAGTGCACCATCGAGGCGCGAGAGTATTTTAAAATGCATATCACACTATAGTATTAGGTAGATTAAAAAGAACACAAATAACTAATTTAACGTTTTCGTTGGCACCACTATGTGTTATGTACTATAGCTGTACTGAAACTACATCGACAGCCTCTTAATACTTTCCTAGCAGTACATTTTTTTCTCTAGAAAAACTATTTAGGGCCAATCATCATGAGGCCTAAAAGTGCAGTAAAGATCTCCTATGATTACTGCGCGCTAAATCGTATGATTCCAGATTCCACAACTTTCTCCTCTTTCACACGCATGTATCCGTGACCCGTTTTGGAAAAAGCAAATTTCCTTGAAAATGAGTAACACGCCCTACAAGCTGTCCCTGTCAACCGCCGCAAATCTATGTTTAGTATTCGGCAAAATCCCTAACGAGGCCGAGAATAGCAACAAAGGGAGGGGAGGTCGGTTGGTTCAATTGAGCTCACCTCTTGGCGCGCTTGGGGTCAACGAGCGCGAGCTCCGCGAGCTTGGCGTCGGAGATGGCCTTCTTGGCGTCGGCGCCGGCCCTCCCGCCCAGCCCGGCGGAGGCGGCGGAGGCGAAGGAGGTGGAGCCGTCCATGGACATGCTGTGCTGGTGGCGCGGGCGCGCGGGCAGCGGCGGCGGGTACGGCGCGGTCTCCAGCGGCTCCGCGAGCCTGCCGCCGGCCTCGAGGAACATCTGGAACATCCGGCTACCCCCGCCGCCGCTTCCGCCGGAGGCGCCCTCCTCGTAGTCCTCGTACTCGTCCTCGTCCTCGTCGTCGCCGCCGCCGCCGGCCTCCCCGACGACGCCCAGGTCGGCGGCCTCGAAGGCGAGGTCGTCCGGGAGGGCGGTGGCCCCGAGGAGGATCTCCGACTGCGCGCGGCGGTGCCTCGCCGCGCGGCGCGGAGGCGAGTCCTCGGGCGTCGCGGCGGCGGCGTCCGATCCCGCGGCGGAGGTGGAGGCGGAGGCGGGTGGGGCGTCCATGATGGGGGAGGGGAGAGGGGCAAGGAGATCTGCGGCGGGGGGAGGGGAATGCGGTTGCGTGCGACGGCGGGGAGAGGGAAGAAGTCGACGCTAGTGGCGGAGGAGGGGGCAGGGAGACAGGAGGAGCAGACGGGGGCGAGGGAGGCCGTAGCTCAGGAGGGGCAGGAGGAAGACATGCTCGCGCGAGCTTTGACCGAGGCATTGACTCGGGAAAGGGAAGGGAAGAAAAGGAGACGAGGTGGGGCAGGAGCGGCCAATGCGGCGGCATGCCGCATCGTCGTGTTGGCTGGCTCGGCCACTGCGCCCTGGGCTGGACTGCTGGGCTGCTGCCTTGGGAACCTCCGATCCAGATGGCTCTCGACTCTTTGCTATAGGGGACCTCCCCTCCCTCGGCCGTACATCGCGTCGTGTAGTAGTTTGTTGAACATGAAATTTTACAGGAATTACTGGACATGACTCATCAGGTTTTAGCTTAGGTTTCGACAAACTGAGAAACAGCATTCTACGGCAAGTGATCAAATGCAAGAGCTTAGAAAGGAAGATCTGCAACCTCTTCTTGTAGACAAATCCTGAAGCAAGCTTAGCAGCAACCTCCCTAAATAGTGCCTTCTTCGTATTGCCAATGGTCACTTCCATGGCCGTCACAAAAAGTTTATGATCTTGAGGGGTGTAAGGGATACCTATCCCAACCCATGTCTCATCCCATTCATGCCATATCTATCGCATGCGAGTGCCAAAGCAAGCTTTGTGAGATTTAGAATTCCAAAACCTCCCTTATCCTTAGGCTTGCACACCACTTCCCAATTAACTTTACATTTACCCCCGAAGACCTTGTCACAAGCCGCCCAAAGAATGAATCTCCTTATGCTATCAATTTTCATGAGCACCTCCATTGCAACATCAAGGGTAGTGATGAAGTAAATGACCACACTAGTGAGCACTGCTCTAACAAGAGTTGATCGGCCGACAACGGTGAAATGCTTTCCTAACCAAGGAATGAGCTTGGTGGCAAATTTTTCTTCCAACGGTTCAAAGTGGATTCGCTTGAGGCACCTTACCAAAAACGGAAGACCAAGGTACTTCATGGGAAAGGTGTTCGAGATGCCCGAGAAAGCTTGAAGGATACTATCAAGGTCAATTCCATCCCAACAAATGGGAGCCACTTAAATCTTTGCACAACTGGTAACGAGACTGGTGACATCTTCAAAACCACCCAAGGTTGTGGCCCCAAAAATGGTACAATTCTTGTTAGTTGCCATGAAGATATCGGCATCATCGACATAGAGGGAGGTGTGAACAGTATGAACTCTTCCTTGAAGCTTATGAAGGAGGTATTGCTTAGTGGCCTTGCATAGAATGTGATGTAGGGGGTCGATGGACAAGACGAAAAGGATCACGAGAGGGGGTCACCTTGCCACATCCCCCTACCATGATTAATATGGTCCGCGACAACACCATCGAGGATGACTCGAGATGAGGATGAAGAGACGAGCGCCGAGATCCAATCACGGAATTTTCTAGGAAAACCACAATGTTGAAGTAAATCCATCAAATAGTCCAAACGGAAGTAAATCCACCACGAAATTTTCTTGATTTGTGAAGCTTCCTTGCAAGGTTTTAGACATATAAAAAATGTTGTAGATGCTTCTCTTCTTGATAAAAGCATTTTGGGTGTTGGAGACGAGTTTGTTCATGTGAGGGGCTATCATATTCGAATAAGTTTGGCAATCGCATGGATTAGGCTTATGGGCCTAAAATCAGACACCTCTTCGGCCCTTCCTTTTTTGGGATGAGAGCAATGTTTGTGGAGCCGAGCCAATGAAGGTTGTTGGTGCGTAGAGTTGAGAAATTGTGGACAACTTCAATGATGTCAGCCTTGATATTGTTCCAGAAAGCATTAAAGAAATCCCTAGTAAACCCATCCGGCTTAAAGTCACCTTTAGGAGATGCTTTGATCAAAAACTTTTTTTGCGGAACTACGGCGGGCTTATGCCAGCCTAAACGGTTTTATATCAGCCAAGAATTGTTTAGTTACAAGAGTTGTAGAGGACAGAGGGAGGAAAAGGGGGGAATGATCACAGAGGGTCAAACCCATTATACCAATTAATAAGAGAAGACTTTGGGAAGGCAGAGTTACATCTGTTGGCCCATAATCTAATGTCTTCGAGACATCTTTGCCGAACAAGTTGAAGGGGTTCGTCAGTGTCTTTGAAGATAACAGCATTGCATCTCTTCCAGATATTCCATACGATGGCAGTGTAGACCGAGGCCTCGACATGAGAACAGGATCTTGTGCCCCAGAGCTCTTCCATATTGGGGAAGGTGGAAGAGCCGGCTAGGAAGAAGAGGTCCCAGACCTGACTAGCACGCGGACAGTCCAAGAACAGGTGGGTGGTGTCTTCATCTTGACTTCAAGAGGAGCAGGTACTGTTAGAGGAGAGCCGATGTCTGAATCTCCGGTCATTGGTGGGGAGGCGACGTCGGTGAAGCAGCCAGATGAAGATCTTGCATTTTAAGGGAGCAGCACTCCCCCAAATCATCGGGGCACGATGGTCAATCTGCAGGTTGCTAAAAGAGTTAGCATAGAAACCTCTGTTAGAGAGACATTTGTTAGAGTGATGGCAGAGTCGTTTGTCATGTATGGCATTGCGAAGCTCAAGATCTTGGATGTCATTATTGAGGGTCCACAGCTCAGCGGAGGCAGCGTTGGTAAGACGAGGGGTGAAGGTAGCAGCTAAGCCGCCTGATAGCATCAAGGAGATAGAGGTGTTAGGGTGAGTAGAATGGGAAAAAGGGACGGAGTCGTGCCATCGATCAAGCCAGAAAGCAGTGGAGGTCCCATCTCCAATGGAGGCAGTGGAATAGTCCTGGAAGGAAGATAGACCAGCAACGATGTCTTTCCAAATGGGGGTGTCGAGGTAGTGGGTATCTCCTAAGTCGTGGCCTTCGGTCCAACCGTAGCGGTGGCGGAACCAGGAAGCCCAAGGAGCAGAAGAAGCAGAGTGAATTTTTGTGAGGAATTTGACCAGAAGGGCCTTATTCTGAGCGGGTAGAGAAAGAATACCAAGGCTACCAAAAAAAATTGGAGTGCAAACGTCAAGCCAGACAACTTTGCAGTCGCCACCAGAGCAAGTTTCATCTCCAGACCAGAGGAACGCCCGTCTGCGCTTGTCAATAGCATCAATGACCCCAGCAGGGAGCAGGCCAGCACTCATAGCATGAGAAATCATGGCGGTGAGGACAGAGTTACAAGGAGGAGCCGCCCTCCGATGGGAAGAGATCGGCCGCACTATACCGAAAGCCTCATGTCAGTTTTAGAGATAATTAGGGTGAAGTCAGAAAGCCTAAGCTTGTGTGTGGAGATAGGTAGGCCAAGATAGGTTTGGGGGAAGGAGGAAATGTTGCAACCGAAGAGGGAAGCCATAAGAGAAGCCTCATCAGAGTCAACTTTGATAGGGACGAAGGTACTTTTATGGAAGTTGATGGTGAGGCCAGTGGCCGAGAAGTCGTCAAGGAGCTTTTTGAGATTTTTGACATGAAGAGGTAAGGTGCGAATGATGACAAGAGTGTTATCAGCGTATTGAAGAATAGGGCAAGGGAGGTCGTCCACAAGGGGGTGAAGGAGGAGCCCGTCACGGGAAGCTTGGAGGAGGAGTTGCTGCAGAACATCGACGACAATGTTGAAGATAAAGGGGGAAAGGGGGTCTCCTCGTCGGAGGCCGTGGCGACATTGAATCCAACGCCCAGGAACGCCGTTAAGGAGGACAGTGGTTTGGCTGGTGTCATTAAGCATTCTGATCCAGCCACACCAAAGGGGGGAACCCTTTTGCAAGAAGGATCCTGTCTAGGGTCTCCCAGCTGATGGAGTCAAAGGCTTTCTGAAAGTCGAGTTTGAAAACAGTGGCAGGGGCCGCTCTCTTATGGCACGATTAGACAATGCCCGCGGCATAGACAAAGTTTTCCGCAATAGAGAGACCGGAGATGAACCCTGTTTGGTTTGGGTGAACGGGAAAGGGGATGAGTGATACGCCCAATTTGCATCACCATTCTATATCATAATTTACCTCTATTCATTGATATTTGTCTTATTATGAGGTATTACTTATGGATTTTCATCTGTTTATGCATGTTGGATGATTCCTGGAGGATGGACTGCCGGAGACTGGATTCTGATGGAAAAGAAGGCGTTCCGGTGCAATTTCGCGAAGATCAAAAAAATACCAGAAAAATATGAAAACATATTATTTTACCATAAGACGAAGGAAGCTAGAAGGAGGGACGGAGATGGGCCTCAGGAGGCCCACAACCCCCATGCGCGGGCCCACCTGACCTCGCGCCTAGGGCAGGTGTGGCCCACCTGCCCGGCCTCCGACTCCGCCACTTCGCCTATATCTTCCCTATGGAACCCTAACACCAGGAGAGCGACCACAGATAGATTTCCGCCGCCTCTAGGGGCGGAAAACACCGAGAGAGAAAGATCTCTCCGACAGACAGATTTATGCCAGGGGAATTCCTTCCCGGAGAGGGGAGACCATCGCCATCAACATCGTCATCAAGCTAGCCTTCATCAGGATCATCATCATCATCCACACCATCATCTCCACCAGCATCATCATCACCATTCCGTCCCGCTGTAACAATTGTGTTGGATATTGCTTTAGTTCTTAGGGGAAACTTTCCTAGTGTTAATTACTATTGTAGTTGATGCTTGTCAGTGGAACCATTGGATTATTGTTTATGTTCAGATTTTTATCCATTATCATATCATCTTTGATCTTGATCCATATAATGTCTTGTGAGTAGTTCGTTTAGTTCTTGAGGACATGGGAGAAGCCATGTTGTTAGTAGTGAATCTATGATGAGTTATTATTCAATGGTTTAGTATTTAAGTTGTGGTGCTATTCTTCTAGTGGTGTCATGTGAACATCGACTACATGATACTTCACCATTTATGGGCCTAGGGGAATGCATTGTGTATTTGGCTACTAATCGCGGGGTTTCCGGAGTGACAGAAACCTAAACCCCCATTAGGACACCTTTGCACAAGAGAGCATAGGATCTCAGGGTTTAAGGCTGTGGTTAGATTTATATCTTAATTACTTTCCTGTAGTTACGGATGTTTGCAGGGGTTTTAATCATAAGTATGTATTAGTCCTAGGAAGGGCGGTATGTTAGCACAGGTTCACCCACACAACACTTACAAACACCATAGAAGAGTACTCGGCTACTTGAAAAAGCACTTGACAGAATTCCCATGTGTCCTCGAGAACGTTTGGTCCTTATAAGTATTTCCACCGGCTTGTCCTTTGCTAAGAAAGGATTGGGCCACTTGCTCCGTTTGTTCGTTACTTCTGTTACTTGCTCCTTGTTTTTTTGCCTTGTCAGAAAACCACTAAAATCCGGTTGCTAAGTATTCACAGGGATTTCCTGCTCCACACCACTATTCAGCACCTTTTGCTACTCGTTGGGATCGACACTCCTATTTATCGAAAGTACTACAATACACCCCCTATACTTGTGGATCATCAAGACTATTTTCTGGCGCCGTTGCCGGGGAGTGAAGCGCTATTAAAGAGTGGAACTGGTAAGGGAAACTTTTACTATGAGTATTGCTCTTGTTACTACTTGTTACTTTGTTTCCAATATGGATAACCCACTTGGTTTTCTGTTTGGGAAAACTACTACCAATGCTAGGGTAGTAGATGAACCACCTCCTGTTAAGATAGATCCTTTTAAGATACCTACAAGTATTGTTAATCGTGTTGTGGATAATTATTATTTTGGGGATGGAACTGTCCTTCCCGGTGATCACTTGCTTTTTATCCATGAATTATGCGGGTTGTTTAAGTGTGCAGGTATCACAACTGAACAGGTGAAGAAGAAGTTACTCTCCATATCCTTGAAAGGGAGATCTGAAGAATGGTATAAGCTGCTGAAGAATGGACAATCCATGGAATGGGAGGAGATGGCATCTCTCTTTTACTCTAAATTTTATCCTCCCAATGAGATTCATAAGGATAGAAATCTTATATATAACGTTTGGCCTTTTGATGGAGAGAGTACATCTCAAGCTTGGGGTAGATTGAAGTTACTAATGCTTAAATGTCCTATTCATGAACTCCCTAACAATATTATTCTCAATAATTTTTATGCTAGGCTTTCTCTTCATGATAAAGATTTACTAGATGCTTCTTGTGCTAGATCATTCACAAGTATGAAGGAAGAAGCTAAATGGGATCTTCTAGACCATATTCAAGAGAACACTGAAGCTTGGGAGAATGACAAAGGAAGAAAGTCAGGTATAAACTATGATTATGAATGCATTAAATCTTTTATGGGAACTGATGACTTCCGTGATATTAGCAATGAGTTTGGTCTTGATTCCCAAAGTATTGCCAACTGTTTTAAGTCCTTTGCATCTTACATTGAAATTCCCAAAAAGAAGTGGAATAAGTACCATGCTCCTTATAAAGATGTTGTTAGTCATGTTCCTGTTATAAGTACTTGAAAGAACATGTGGGCCCCCATGTGTGGTTTTGGTAATTAATGACAATCTTTATGGACTAATGTGTATATTAAGTTATACTTGTAGGATTTGTCCATTGGCATCACTTGGAGCATGTGGTAGCTTCAAGGTCGATGAAATGAGAAGAAGATGCATTGCGCATGCTCAAAATGCACCATCTATAGAAGATCTCATGTTCGATGCTTGCCATTCTCGGTGATCATGGATCGATGATGAGGAATTAAGAAAGGCGTTCCATCTTGAGAAGGGCAAGATCGTCTACATCGAGCTCAAGTGGAATGCTCAAGGCAAAGGTATAATCTTGATAGGTTTTCCCTGTTGCCGGTCTCATATTGTTAGTAGGAGACCGGTTTTAGGATAGATAACCGTACTATCAAGAGGGGCTCTCAAATGAGTAACTCGGTCACATCGTTCCGAGAGAGCTCAAACCTTTGCATATTTGCATCATCATATTTGGTTGTTATTTGGTCTTGTCCCTGTGAGGATATAGAGCTTGGGGTAATCTCCATAACAAGCTCTTGTTCATCAAAATCGGATCTTCCGTTTGTATCTTGTTGCGATTTCGATCTTGGCGGCTTTTCAGTTTCTCACCAAGTGAGGTATCTCACATTATTATATATGATACATTCTCACTTGGTGATAACCAAAATATTTTCACCTTTCATAGGGTAGCTCATGTCGTCCTTTTTCCAACGCAATCGGAATCGGGTCGATCGGAGTTACCAATCAAAAGTTTTAGAGGTTTGAATTTTCCTAGGTACCAAAATGCGGTAGTACCGCATTTTAGTACCTAGCGCGGCAGTAGGTTTTGGCAAGTTGCCAAATTCCACTACCGGGCTAGGTACCAAAAAGCGGTAGTACCGCATTTTAGTACCTAGCGCGGCAGAAGGTTTTTTAATTCGTCATTTGGATCTATCCTCCCTTTCTGGACTATGATTTTTCTTTGCATGATCTTGTATATGTTGTTGTCCTCTTCAAAACGAGCCCAAGATCATCGAAATCGGAGTCCGGATGCAAAAGTTATGGTTGTTTTCGTTCTATGATGACCGGTAGTACCTGACCAGGATCCGGTAGTACCGGGGTCCGGTAGTGCCGCATTTTGGTACCGGGGAGCGCAGATAAAAATGCGTTTGGAGCCCTAGGAACCCCAGGAAATGTCCGGTAGTGCCGGGAAAGTCCGGTAGTACCGGGAGAAAGTCCGGTAGTACCGGGAGAAAGTCTGGTAGTACCGGGAATCGCGTTTTTGGGCTGCAACGGTTGGATTTTGGAGGGACCTATATAAGGGGCCTTCTTCCCCAATGGTTCCTCAACTATTCCTGCAAGTTTTCCCCTCCATTGTTGAACTTCTTGAGCTTGCTTTATCTCAATCCCTCGGATGATTCTTGCATATTCTTGAGGGATTTGAAAGAGGAGATCTAGATCTACAATCCCACCAATCAATCTCTCCTCTAAGTGAGGGGAACATATTGGGATCTAGATCTTGGAGTCTTTTGTGGATTTCCTCCATTGTTCTTCCTCTCTTATTCCCCCATAAGCTTTTGTAGCTTTGGTGGAATTTGGGAGAGAAGGATTTGAACACCTTTGTGGTGTTCTTGCCATTTGCATTTGGTGCATCAGTTTGAGTTCTCCTCGGAGGATTTGGTTTGAGTTGCTCATTGGAGCTTGTCCCTCTTGGCTTCTTGGAACCCTAGATGGTTTTGTGGCCTTGGTGGCATTGTGGCCTTGGTGGCAGTTTTTGAGGCCTTTTGTGGCATTTTTTGGGAGCCTCCAATTAAGTTGTGGAGAAGTGCCCCAACCTTGTGAGAGGTTCCGGTTGCCACCGACAAGTGCACCGATAGTGGAAGCATGGATCGATCCCGTTGGGGTGAGATTCACCGGAGAATAAGGGAGGCCTTTTGTGGTGTTGGTGGTTTGATACCACCCCCTCTCCAAACGAGACGTACTCCATGTTGGCAGGAACTCGGTAAAATATCAGTGTCCCCGCGTGCCTCGGTTATCTCTATACCCGAGATCTTTACTTATGCACTTTACATTGTGATAGCCTTCGTGCTTGAAGTAATATATATCTTTCTATCACTTTGTTGCTTGTATTGCTTAGCATAAGTTGTTGGTGCACATAGGTGAACCTTAGTTGTTCTAGGTTGTGCTTAACAAAGTAAACACTAGTTTTATTCCGCCTTTGTTGAGCCACTGTAGGAAAAGCTTTAATCGCCTATTCACCCCCCCCCTCTAGGCGACATCCGTATCCTTTCAATTGGTATCAGAGCACGGTCTCTCATTTTAGGCTTCACCTCCTTGAGAGTAAATATGTCGGCTAGGGGATTAGTGCACAAAGACACGCTCACATTCGATGGCACAAATTATGATGTTTGGAAAATTCGCATGCTTAATTTATTTCGGGAAATTCACCCAATTATCGAGGGATATCTATATGTGGGTATCTATTCTCCTATGGATACCCAAAACGAATCTTTAGAGGAGAAGTTGAACTCTCATGTAGATGCTCTAGCTACTAAAATTATTTTGCATGTTGTGAGCAATGTAGTTCTTTCTTCTATCGTGCCTTATTCAAGCGCTCGTGAGATATGGACCAAGCTTCAAGATAAATATAGCAAGTCCAACATTTTTGAGGATGATTGTGTTGCTTCCACTTCCGGTCGAGATGAGTTCTCATCCTCTACCACTTCACCAACATGTGACTTTTCACAAGGTAATGATATGGTGAGTGATGATAGAAATTGCAATTTGGATTACTTACTATTTGTAATACTTCATCTCTATCTAGTTGCAATGATCTATCTTTGGACCCTAACACTTCTAGCACTACAAACTTCTTACATGCTTGTGTTAATAGTCCTTGCATATCATGTAGAAATGACTTGAATAAATCTCATGATGATATGCTCATGTTGTCTTGTTGCCATGATAAAAATGCTTCTATTTCCTCTAGTGCTTGTGTTGCTAACCATGTAGAGGAAAATTAAGATTCTATGGGCCAAGACAAGGTCTTGAAGAGAGCTACAAGTGCAATCTCATCATCACCTTCCTCCGGTTCTCACATGTGCCTTATGGCTAAGGGAACAAAGGTAACCTATTTGAATCCCAGTGTATCTCATGATGATGATGAGTTTGAGAATGATAATGATGATTATAGAGGTAAGTATGATATTACCTCTATTAAGAAAATGGGAGAGGTTGTCTATAGCTCTCTCTTCAAAAATAAAATTGCTTCCTCCAACTTTCTTGAAATCTTGAATTGTGCCATAGAAGGCAATGATCTTATTGAGGAGCAAGAAAACTTAATTGATGAAAAGTTTTCACTTGAGCGTGAGTATGCTAATGAAGTTGCACAACTAAAGGACTCCCTTGAAGAAGAACAAACCACCAAAGAATCTCTTGAGGAGACTTTTACTCTAGAATTATCTAGAGTAAAGGAATACCATGATAGAGAACTTGCGGTGGCTAACTCCTTCAAGATTAAAAATGATGAACTTGAAGTTGCTTATTCTAAACTTGTTGAGGATTTTAAGCACCTCGAAAATGGCTCTCGGGTCATTAAGAGGGAGCTCATCAAACTCACCGAGTCACATGAGCAACTTAAAGCTTCATATTTAAAAGAGCTTGACAAGTTGCCCTCACCTCTTGCTAATAATAATGATGCTTGTGTTACTAACTCTATTTCTTGTGAAGCATCTATTTTGAAGGAGAATGTTGAGCTAAAGGATCAACTTTCTTTGCTAACTAGCAACTATGGGAAATTAGAAGAAAGTCATGTTAAGCTCTCGAGCTTGCATGAGGATCTTCTAGTTTCCCATGGTAGGCTAAAGTTAGCTCATGAGGACATCGTGTCAAAGGTAACATCTAGTGGGTCTCATGTGGACATTAGCACTATATCTACTCCAAATGTTATATTGCCATGTGCTAGTCCTTGTAATTCATCCCCTCATAACCATGCTATATCTCGTGATGAATTACATTCCTTGCCTTGTTGCTCTAATAATGTAGCATCTACTTCCTCTAGTACTTTTGTTCAAACTAACCATGTAGAGGAAATCAAAGAGCTCAAGGCTCAAGTCACTTCTTTGAAGAATGACTTGAAAAAGGGTCATCAAGGGAAGGTCGCACTCAACAAAATCTTGAGTGTGCAAAAATCCCCCAATGACAAGAGTGGGCTTGGATTCAACTCCAATGTCAAGAACAAGTCCACTATCAAGTTGAAACACAAGGACAACAAGAAGAATGGCCAAGATCAAGTCAAGAATCCGGACAACATTGTTTGCTTCAAGTGCAAGGAAGAAGGGCACCATGTTAGATCTTGCCCATTGAATAAAAAGCCTCTTAGTGTGAAGCAACAAGGGAAGCGGCCTCAAGATCCACCTCAAGTCATTAATGGGCCTCTTCCTAAGAGGACTACTCGAGCTCTTCCTCGAGTTGTGGCTTCACCTAAGAAGAAAGATGGAAAGAGTAGAACTTGCTACATATGTCGTGAAAAGGGGCACATTTCTTCCTCATGCACTATTGGTATCTCCTCTTCCCATCCTATCTTGATTGATGATGCTTATTCACTTCGTAAGGATGAGGTTGGAAATGTGTTTGCCAAATTTGTTGGTGCCCAATGTGGTGTCAAGAAAAGAACCATTTGGGTTGCCAAGCCTATTGTGACTAACTTCTTAGGACCCAACTTGGTTGGGGACCAACAAGCCAAAACTTGATCAATAGGTGTGTTTTGGAGGGCATTGGAGTCTTGGCTACATTATGAATAATTGAGGGATCTTCATCAATTATTATTGTCAAGCCAAGCCATTTGGATTGTCATGATTATATTATATTTCCAATGTTCCTCCTTGCGGTAACATATGCTAAACTCTTTACATTGAAAGTTACTCGCCCCCTTGTGCATGTGTTGGTTTTGTATCTTCCATGCTTTTGTACATGTTGTGCTATCCACTTAATTATCTTGAGGTATCAAACATATTTGTGTATGATTAGGTGGCACACCATGTATGTGTGTTTCTTATGTTTGAGCCTTGCTTGGTTATATTTGGTACCTTATTTGGCTCTTGTGAGAAATTAACGGATTATCCCATTTTGGGGGAGTGTTATGCTTGGGCATTCCACAATCCTAAAATTATTTGTACATGAGGAATACCACCTAGTATTTATATTGGATTATTTTCTAGTCTCTATGTGGTATAATTCTCATGAGAAATTTAAGTTTTATAATGTCCATTAATTATCTCTATTTGTATTATTTTGCCTCATGATGGTTTTATGGTAGTATCACATTATGGGGGAGTCATATGCTTAGTGCTTATTACAATCCTAGAAAATGTGAAAATTCGAGGTTGTGTCACTTAAAATTTATATTGATAATTATCTAGCTCCTAAGTGACACACGTGCTCATACAAGTTCCAATTTGCTTGAATGACCGTATTGCTCATATTTTGGATCTTGTTTGTGAGAGTCTTCTTGGTATGTGTTTCCTCATATTTAGTATATATATATCCGCATGGAAACCATTTGCTTCAAGTTACTCTAATCACTAGTGATTGTGTGACAATTGGAAGCTACCAAGAATCTTGTTCGAAGCATCAAACTTAATTCTTATACTTTGTTATATGCTTCTTTGTGTGAATATGATCTTGGATATCCGAATGAACTACCTAGGGAAGATTATTCTCAATACTTCTTGTCATTGGACAATTAGTACTAAATTTATGGTAGAATTTATTGACCATATTCACTTTGGACCTTGCTTAAATCTTGTCCTATCTTTGTCCAAGTAAATGTATTGTGTGCTCCCATGTTTTCCTTGCTACTTTTGGATCCTTTTATTTTTATTGGTATCCTCTTGTGTTTTATTTACTGTAGGTACTAGTGATGATCCCATTTGTGTGCATTTTGCATTCAAAAGGAAAATACTATATAATGCACTATCTATGGGGGAGCTCTCCTATATTATTTAGAACACTCACATTTATGCTTCTTTGTTTGATCCATATTGGGTTTTATGTGCTTGGAACCTCAATCTTTTTGTTTTGGTATTTGTGCCATCATGAGAAGTTTGGGGAGTTTGGTTTCTTGTTGGAACCTTGCTCTTTTTGGGAGTTGGTTTTGTCTCACTTGTGTCATGATTTGACCATTTTAGAATGAGATAAATCCTTGAGCATTTTTATTTCTATCTATCTTTTGCTCCTTTGGTTTTAGCCTAGTTCATTTGTTGAATTTGTGATCTTTCATGTGTTGAATTGGTTCTTGGATATAATTTGGACATCGTTTGTCGAGTCACACCCTTGTGTGTGCAATCTCGATTTACTTGGTGTTTTTGTTCAAATTGTATCTTCTTTTTGGTTCTTTAAAGCTTTATGCATGCATATTTACTATATGTTTATATTATGGCATTCTTGCTTTCTTTGATCCAATATATAGGGGAAACTCCACCAAATCCCATCGGCTAAGTTGTGCATGAAATTCAATTTCATATCAACATGCACATATTCATGTAGAGTCTCTCCTATGTATTGTAGTTGCACTAACTACATTGAACCCAATTAGTTTGGGGACCATTTTGTACTTAAATGTGTTTTAGGTACATTGGAGATATATTGGACGCTTGTCTCTCAATTTTGAAGAAGTGATGCTTAGAAGAAAATTTGAGGCAAGCTATAGGATGATCAACGAATTCATATCCTCTACATCCTACCAATTATATCTCGGTAACAAGTATCTCTTTCTCATGCTCACATATCTTGATTCCAACCGTTTGTCGGTTGCCTTCTAGCATGAATTAATGTATTTGTAATTGCTGTACTTCTAGCCATGATTTTAAGAGGACTCACTATTGTAAATGTGTATAACTTGAGATGAGTGTATATAATTGGGACTATACAAAATCATGCATATGAGCCATCAATCCCAAATATGTCAATCTAGCAATTTTATTGCCTATCTTTTCCTCAACTTCTCTCATGTGCAATACTGAGATTTTGCTAGTTGTTTATTCCTTGTGTTATTTGTTGCCTTTCTCCATATATTCCAACTTTCTCCTTTTCCCTTGGTGATAGTTGTAATATATGTAGTGTGTTGGTGTTTGAAGTTCATTAATGTACAATAAGATATATTTGAGCCTTTGGCCATGCTTTGAAGCAAAAATCTTATTGATATATGTTATGACTTCATTTTTTTTGCCTTTTATGTGATTTCTTGTATGTATTCTTTATGTGTGCATATTTCTTTGTTGGCATATGTCTTTGTGATGTTTTCCACTTAGAGACATATACACATATGAGAAGATAATTTTAGTTGATTTTTAATCCTTGGAGACCACCTTTCTATTCCTTTTGATTTTTTGGTGGCTTCCAAATTTAATTTCCTATGAGTGCTTGTTCCTCTTGTTTGCATCTTTGGGCACTCATATTTATTCTCTCATGCCTTGTATTGTTAAATGAACTTGGATGAGTGAGGATTCCATGATTATGCACCTTGTTCCCAAATACAATTATCATAATTGGTGCATTATCTTTGGGGAGCTCATCTAATTCATTTAATAATGCTCATTTGTCTTCCCTCTCATTTATTGTGCCTTAAATGTTTATGGTGGAGTGAGGATTCCATATTTGTGCATTTTTGTATTTAATTACAACGATTCTAAAGTGTGCACAAATCTTGGGGAGCTTCTCTATTTTATTTAATCATTTATTTGATCTTTCATTTGTTGTGTTTTAAATGCTTATGTGGGAGCGAGGATTCCATATTTGTGCATTATGTATTCCAATGCATTTATTATTGGGGAGCTTCTCTATTTGTTATTTAAAACACTCTTTTGTTCATATCATAATATCTTGTTGTTTCCTTTTGGACTCATTTGTTGTTTTCCATTAGTTTGTTGGACCTTATAATTGCTTGCATCATTTGCTGATGCCTCTTCTTTTTTTAATTTCTTTTTGGCAATCTTTGGGTCCTCGATATAGTCCTACTTCCTCCCAAGTATTCATCATTGGATATGTGCGAATGCACACCTTTGGAGGATTTATCACTATATTGGCCTTCTAGAACTTGTCACCCATTTCGGCAATCGATGCCAATGGGGGAGAAATTTTAGAGGGTTTAAGGGAAATGGTTTATGCTTTGAGTTTGTTCTTAAGCATTTGCCTTTCATGCTCTTGCATCTTTGTTGTTGCTTAGCATGTGGTATATATAGAGGAAACTCCACCAATGATAATGATTGGCAATATATGCAATGAAATTCAAGTTCATCACACATGCATAGTATTGTGGGGGAGTTTGCTCTATATATGGTGGTGGTACCAATATCACATACATATGTAGTACTTGATATTGGTGTTACCATTTTACTCATTAATATTCCTTATACAAACCCTCTTAAAGGGATTGTCATCAATTACCAAAATGGGGGAGATTGAAAGAACATGTGGGCCCCCATGTGTGGTTTTGGTAATTAATGAAAATCTTTATGGACTAATGTGTGTATTAAGTTATACTTGTAGGATTTGTCCATTGGCATCACTTGGAGCATGTGGTGGCTTCAAGGTCGATGAAATGAGAAGAATATGCATTGCGCAAGCTCAAAATGCACCATCTATAGAAGATCTCATGTTTGATGCTTGCCATTCTCGGTGATCATGGATCGATGATGAGGAATTAAGAAAGGTGTTCCATCTTGAGAAGGGCAAGATCGTCTACATCGAGATCAAGTGGAATGCTCAAGGAAAAGGTATAATCTTGATAGGTTTTTCCTTTTGCCGGTCTCATATTGTTAGTAGGAGAGCGGTTTTAGGATAGATAACCGTACTATCGAGAGGGGCTCTCGAATGAGTAACTCGGTCACATCGTTCAGAGAGAGCTCAAACCTTTGCATATTTGCATCATCATATTTGGTTGTTATTTGGTCTTATCCATGTGAGGCTATAGAGCTTGGGGTAATCTCCATAACAAGCTCTTGTTCATCAAAATCGGATCTTCCGTTTGTATCTTGTTGCGATTTTGATCTTGGCGGCTTTTCGGTTTCTCACCAAGTGAGGTATCTCACATTATTATACATGATACATTCTCACTTGGTGATAACCAATATTTCACCTTTCATAGGGTAGCTCATGTCGTCCTTTTTCCAACGCAATTGGAATCGGGTCGATCGGAGTTACCAATCAAAAGTTATAGAGGTTTGAATTTTCCTAGGTACCAAAATGCGGTAGTACCGTATTTTAGTACCTAGCGCGGCAGTAGGTTTTGGCAAGTTGCCAAATGCCACTGCCCTCCTAGGTACCAAAATGCGGCAGTACCGCATTTTAGTACCTAGCACGGCGTAAGGTTTTTGACAAGTTTCCAAAAGCCACTGCCGGGCTAGGTACCAAAAAGCGGTAGTACCGCATTTTAGTACCTAGCATGGCAGAAGGTTTTTTACTTAGTCATTTGGATCTATCCTCCCTTTCTGGACTATGATGTTTCTTTGCATGATCTTGTATAGGTTGTTGTCCTCTTCGAAACAAGCCCAAGATCATCGAAATCGGAGTCCGGATCCAAAAGTTATGGCTGTTTTCGTTCTATGTTGACCGGTAGTACCGGACGAGGATCCGGTAGTACAGGGGTCCGGTAGTACCGCATTTTGGTACCGGGGAGCGCAGAGAAAAGTGCGTTTGGAGCCCTAGGAACCCCAGGAAATGTTCGGTAGTGTCGGGAAAGTCCGGTAGTACCGGGAGAAAGTCCGGTAGTACCGGGAATCGCGTTTTTGGGCTACAACGGTTGGATTTTGGAGGGACCTATATAAGGGGCCTTCTTCCCCAATGGTTCCTCAACTATTCTTGCAAGTTTTCCCCTCCATTGTTGACCTTCTTGAGCTTGCTTTCTCTCAATCCCTCTGATGATTCTTGCATATTCTTGAGGGATTTGAAAGAGGAGATCTAGATCTACAATCCCACCAATCAATCTCTCCTCTAAGTGAGGGGAACATATTGGGATCTAGATCTTGGAGTCTTTTGTGGATTTCCTCCATTGTTCTTCCTATCTTATTCCCCTATAAGATTTTGTAGCTTTGGTGGAATTTGGGAGAGAAGGATTTGAACACCTTTGTGGTGTTCTTGCCATTTGCATTTGGTGCATCGGTTTGAGTTCTCCTCGGAGGATTTGGTTTGAGTTGCTCATTGGAGCTTGTCCCTCTTGGGTTCTTGGAACCCTAGACGGTTTTGTGGCCTTGGTGGCATTGTGGCCTTGGTGGCATTTGTTGAGGCCTTTTGTGGCATTTGTTGGGAGCCTCCAATTAAGTTGTGGAGAAGTGCCCCAACCTTGTGAGAGGTTCTGGTTGCCACCGACAAGTGCACCGATAGTGGAAGCGTGGATCGATCCCGTTGGGGTGAGATTCACCGGAGAATAAGGGAGGCCTTTTGTGGTGTTGGTGGTTTGATACCACCCCCTCTCCAAACGAGACGTACTCCATGTTGGGAGGAACTCGGTAAAATATCGGTGTCCCCGCGTGCCTCGGTTATCTCTATACCCGAGCTCTTTACTTATGCACTTTACATTGTGATAGCCTTCGTGCTTGAAGTAATATATATCTTGCTATCACTTTGTTGCTTGTATTGCTTAGCATAAGTTGTTGGTGCACATAGGTGAACCTTAGTTGTTCTAGGTTGTGCTTAACAAAGTAAACACTTGTTTTATTCCGCCTTTGTTGAGCCACTCTAGGAAAAGTGTTAATCGCCTATTCACCCCCCCTCTAGGCGACATCCGTATCCTTCTAGTACTCAAGTTTGTACTACTAATTATATTGTGCCTGAACCTTATGTTGAAAAAATGCCTTTCCCAGCTAAGGTAAAGGAGTATTCTATGATTATTAGTGCAAATGACAAAGTTACAATGAAAACTGTGGAGCCTAGTAAGCATTTGAGTGATGAACCTGTGGTAGCTATTGTAAAAGACACTGTCACTGGAAATATAGAGGATGAGCACATTGTCTTCTGTGAAGACGCTTCTAATATTATCTCTCATCCTAGTAAGGCTAGAAAAGCTAGTGTTCCCGTGCTTTTTGTTAAAATTGGTGATCATTGCTATTATGGTTTATGTGATATTGGTGCTAGTTCTAGTGCTATTCCTTATGAGATTTATAGGGAAATTATGCATGAGATTGGTCCTTGTGAGCTTGAGGACATTGATGTGGTTATTCACCTTGATAACAAGGAGACCATTTGCCCCATTGGCATTGTAAGAGATGTGGAGGTTCTCTGTGGTAAGATTAAGTATCCTGTTGATTTTCTAGTGCTTAATTTAGCAGCTAGCAAAATTTGTCTTATCATTTTTGGTAGACCTTTCTTGAACACTTGTGGAGCTATTATTGATTTTAAGAAGGAAAAAGTTTTAACTAAGTTTGATGGAGCCTTATGAGTTTAACTTTTCCAAATTTGCTAAAGCTCCTTATGAAAATAGCTTGCCTAATAAAGATTTCAGGGTGGAACAACTTGCTTCTATTGATTCAGTTTATGACCTTGGACCTCTTTTTGGTGACTATAAGTATGTTTATTCTGATGATAAAGTTGATTCAAGTGATAGTTATATTGTAAACTTTATTCAAAGTGCTACTGGAAGTTATTATGAGAGAGGGAAACATGGTTTTATGCATCTCAATGATGTTAAGTTTCCCCGTTTTATGTTGAAAGCTTTAAAGTTGCATCTGTTTTGTCTTCCTATGCTTGTGGACTTTTTTTTTCAATAATTCGTTTTCTCATGATACCCCCATGCATAGGAAGTGGGTTAGACTTAAGTGTGTTGGTTATTTGCTCCTTGATGCTCTCTTTCACTCCAGATATATGTCCTATGTGAGCATCTTTGGAAGTTTCAAGCCTAACTTAAAGGCATTAAAGAAAATTACTTGTTGGGAGATAACCCAAGAGTTTGGTCGAGTCTTGGAAGTTATTACCTCTATAATAACTGCTCCTTATCCTTTTTGTTTTGGTTTTTGTGTCAAGTTCAACTACTTTTGTGAGGTAGAGGAGTTGTGAAAAGTGGTTGTCTTGGGACAGATTTTTGTGCTGCATTGTAAAAATTCGTGAGGAAGATCATTACTTCGGATGGAGCTGCATTTTTCTGAGCATGTTTGCCAGGTTGTTACCCAACTTTCATCAGTTCTGCACTTTTTTATTTGAGCAACAGAAAGTCTTCGAAAAAATCAATCTTTACCTGCTGGTATGTTTTGACAGATTTCTGCCATCATTTGCATTTGCCTCTTATAGAAGTTTTTGTTTTGATGGGTTTTCAGTTGAAGTGTGTATCCAAAGTGTTATTGTTTTTGCTTACACTAATGTTGTCATTGAGTTTGTGCAAGGGTTTTGTATGAAGGAAATTCTCAGGAGAAAGAGAAAAGGAATCTGCAAAGTTCGTCTTTGAATAGGTAAAAGTGGTGAAAACAGAAGGTTCGTGAAACCCCAATCTTTTTATATTTTTGATGTTTTTAATATATAAGGGAAGTTACGAGACGAAACTGAAGAGGAAACGGATCCCGGGGTGGACAAACCCACCCAGGCGCGGGCCCAGCCTCGTCGCGCCTGTAGGGGGTGTCTCCCCCTCGAACTCCGTCTCCGCCTTGTTTCCGTGTCATAACCTTCCTTATGCATTCAAACTTCATAATATATAACCCCCCCGGATCCCCCGAGGTTCGTGCATCGTGTTCTCGTCGTGTTTTCGTTTCGATCTGTTTCTGTCAGGAGATCTTCTCAAGTTTAGAGCACCATGGCCTCCACCAACGACAAAGGCAAGAAGCCCGTGGAGATAGAGTTGGAAGAATAAACCGCCGCAGGAACAAGGGGAAGGAAACCTACTTTTGTAGAAGCAACTAACACTGCGGATGCTTTTTATCATCACATGCAGGGAATCATAGCCTTCGGTCCAGAACTCATATACTGCCCTGAGGCAGCGGAAGCCCTTCGAACCACCAATGAGTTTTGTGTTAAGTACCGTGCTTTGAGGATGAAGGTGGATATGCTTCAAGAGGAAAATAACAGGTGTCGTGGTATTGCCAATGAGTACGCCATGGAGGGGTCCTCACAGTGTGTGTTTAGAGACATGGGGGAAGGCAGATGGTTGACGGGTACGAGGTTACACAGCTTACCCAGGTTCAGATCCCACAACGGTGGCGGAATCCTACTCCTGATATAAATCACTATAAGGGCAATACGCCGAGTTACAGGGATTGGTTCGCTGTGCGAGGTGACTAGAGAGTCTAAGTTATCATGCCCTAAAGGCTCTCATAGGCCCGACTTATATAGTTGCCAGGTCCTAGGGTTACAGGTAAAGTCCTAGCCGAACAGGTTACAGAGTCATACACTGCTTACAATTAGTCTAGCGTGTCTTGCACTCCAAGGCTCCGGGTACGTTGGTGACTCCTCCGTAGCCTTCCTTTATCCGGCATGGGCCTGCTGTAAGATCCCTCCTTTGTAAAGGAAAGGATCCCTGTGATTGCAATGCTAGTCCCTGGATCAATGCTAGCATCCACAGTTTAAGATGAAGTACACAGCTACAAAGGTCGTTTATTACATTCATTCCAGAGATAAAACATAGTCTTTTACAACTCAGGGCCAAAGGCCTAATACAAGAGTTTATGGAATAAGTAAATAAACATAAGTCCTCATCTTCATGTGCCACAGGCAAGCATGTTGAGTGTAGACTCATGACTCCTACTCATCATCGGAGTAACCTGCAACATCACAAGTTACAGCCACAGAGGGTCAATACTTTGGAATAGTATTGGCAAGTGATACCTTAGTAAATTTTAAGTGGACTATATTACTATATGCATTTTGGCTAACTGTAGCTTGGCTTGCTTTGCTCAAAAATAGATTTTTCCTATTAGTTGAAATCACTAAGTTTTTCTTTGTCAAAAAGCTTCCCAAGAAACTACCAATAAACATTGGGGTCCTTCACCCTTGTTCACCCACAAGTTTTACTTAGAAGTTGGAGTGATGAGATTCTTGTAGCTTCCATGTCTTGATGCTCAAGTTGCCCATTGCCATGGACTTGGCTAAGTACTTAGATTTTCCATCTGCAGAGGTTGTGCACTTTCCCCACCAGACTTGGTTTCCCAAGACAGGACCTTTCAGAAGCCTTTCCTTAGTCAAATGGACGTTCAACCTATCATTCCCACTACCACCAACTGTCCAAGTGACTAAGTTCTAGCAACCTATATGATCATGGAGCCCATATTGCCAAGTGGTTGCCTTGTAAGCTTTCTCAACACTTGGCCTCCAAATCCATTTGTGCCTGGGTGGCATACCACAAGTGAGATACACAAGCCAAATCCATGGCCTTGTGTAACCACTCAACCAAAAACCACCATTCAAGTCCCATTCCACCCAGGAAGTTCATTGTCTTAGTTGTTTTATTAAGAAAAGCATGAGTCCCAAAGGACTTAGAATTATTTCACCATAGCATGTTTTTACTTTGCCAACCCTTGTTTTCTACTAGCTAGGCTAAGCATGGCATAGTATCTTAACTTAGGAAAATTCCCTAGCAATTCTACAATTCTACAACTACATAGGATTTCCCAACATAGCATTTGGCAAAAGTAGCATGCAAGACTTAGCAAAAATAATTCTAATGCTTATCCAAAATAAAGGGTGGAAATATCATGAAGTATCACTTGCCTTGGTAATGGGGAGAGTAGCACTCTTCACAATCACAGTCACTAGCAAAATCTACACAAAAATTTGTAGCATACAATTACACACAATTTATATACAATCAAAAATATGAATGCATGCATGCAAGAAATTACTAAGTGATGATTTTGAAAACTCTACCAAGCAAGTGCATGATACAGAAACATAACAAGTCACAAAGTTTGCTAACTAAACTTATTTAGCCCTAAAACAATTTGCTAAACAAAAACTATACTCAAAATGGACCTAAACATGTTTCTGCATACAAAGTCATTTTAACAGATACTATTTGTTAAACACATTGCATATTCAAAAAGGCCTTGATTCACTGATTCCAACGGTATAAAGTTTGCAAAATTCTAACGTGGCAATCAAAAGTTATAGCCGATTGAAATTTGGATCTAAATCTGATTTGAATTCTGTTTTTGATTTAAACTCTAGCCACGCGTCGTGTTTCTATTGGCGCGTACCGCTTCGGCTGGATCGAGCTCTGCGGGCCGTAGGATCTAAGTGAGATCTGGCGGCTCGATGCTGCTACCTCTTCATACGTTCTAATCTACGCCGTAGGATCTACATCTGACGCTCCTAATCGTCTTGACCATATCTGGCGGGTGCTAGCGGCGTTATTTGGCGGCGCGCTGTCGATCATGCGGTGCGGGCGCTCTAGGTCGCTGAAGGAAGGGGCGCTTACCAGAACCGCTGTGGCGTGCTGAAGCTTGACGTGGTGTTGGTTTGCGAAGGGGTGCGCGGGAACGGTCTCTGGAGCTCGTCGGAGTTGCGGGCGGCGTCGGTAGCTTGCAGTCGTGGTCCTTGCCGAGGTTTGGCGTCGCCCTAGCACGAACCAGTGGCATCAGGATTTGTGCAAGACATAGGCGAACAATCTCGCGTGAAGGAGGGGGCAAGGGGCGCTCGGGTTTTACCTTAATTGGTCGCCGAAGTTTATCGGTGGTGCAGGTGGTTTCGGTCGCGAACGGAGGCGACGACCTGGGTCACGAGCAGG
Organism: Avena insularis; assembly: GCA_023614405.1. Lineage (NCBI taxonomy): Eukaryota > Viridiplantae > Streptophyta > Magnoliopsida > Poales > Poaceae > Avena > Avena insularis. The sequence goes on from CM042687.1 coordinate 340,674,478, forward strand.
CAAAAGGAAGGTATCAGCGTAAGCGCGAGATCATTCCGAACATCCTCGTTTAAACCAGAGAGAGAGGGGTGGTCGAGGCTCACCGTAATTGGCCGCCGGAGTTGTCGGTACTACGGGGTTTCGAGGGCAATTGCGCGCAGCCTGGTGGCGGAGTGAGCAAGGGAGGGGGGGAAATGCTTGCGGGGCAGAGGGGTTTAAGTAAGCCTAGGTGCGACAGGAAACGCTTGCGGAATAATGGGCAATTACACCGCGCCATTACCGGCCTTGACAGCAGCAGCGACGTGGTCGTGGGCGTGGTTTGGGGAAGACGAGGGTGACATGGACGGGGCCCGCTGGTCAGCGAAATAAATAGAAGGGGCGTGGGGTGCAGGCGCGGTGGCTGAATGGGTGTGCTTTCGTGAGAGAAGAAAAGAGATGCGGGTGGGCTTGCTGGGCCTGCTCCGTTCTTTGGGCTAAAATGGCGGCCTTCGGCCTTTTCTATTTGTTTGCTTCTTTTCTTTTTACGAAACGATTTTCTGAATTGGTTTTGATATGAATTCAAACTCTTTTGAATTCAAACTTTTTGAGTTTTTGCAGGTGCGTAGTCTCCAATTTAGGCACAAACAGGTGGTTTGCTAAGTAAGGGCTTGGTCAAGCTTGGGGATCAAAATAACAGAGACTAGGCATTTGGTTTGCAAAAATTGAAAAATGGTTTTTGAATCTATTTCCAATTTGAAAACCTTGGTTTAAATTCTACACTCCAATCTATCCTCATAGAAGGCAAGCAACCAAGTTTCCAAACTTTCAAATTTTCAAATGATGATGGCCATTTGAATTTAATCTGCTCACATAAAATCATAGCACCATGTGCTTCTGTTTTCTGAAATGAGTTTGAATTTTTACCTCAAATCTATATGCATGCATGAATGATATGCAAACTTTGAAATTATGATTTTAGGGATGTTACAAATCTAACCCCCTTAAGGTGAATCTCGCCCTCGAGATTCGTATTGGCTAGCAAATAGGTGAGGTGGTCTTTAGAAGATCATCTTCTCTTTCCCATGTTGCTTCCTCTTCGGTATGATGGTTCCATTGCACTTTGCAAAATTTGATAGTCTTTGTTCTCGTGACTCTTTCTGCCGTCTCAAGAATCTTGATAGGCTTTTCTTCATAAGTGAGATCACTTTCTAGTTGAACTTCTTCCAAAGGTATGGTATCCTTCAAAGAAGATTCTTCCATTTCTGGGTGACATTTCTTAAGCTGACTCACATGAAATACATTATGGACTGCTGATAAAGATGCTGGCAGTTCAATTTCATAAGCCACTTCTCCTTTGCGACTCAGAATCTTGAATGGTCCAACATATCTTGGTGCCAACTTTCCTTTGACTCCGAATCTTTTCACTCCACGGAGTGGTGATACTCTAAGGTAGGCTCTATCACCGACTTCGTAGGTGACTTCTCTACGCTTAGGATCTGCGTAGCTTTTCTGTCGGGACTGTGCTATCTTCAACCTGTCCTTAACCAATTTGACCTTCTCTTCGGCTTCTTTGATAAGATCTGGCCCAAAAAAACTTCTTTCTCCCACACCATTCCATAACAATGGGGTGGTACATTTTCTTCCGTAGAGAAACTCAAACGGTGCCATCTCAATGCTGGCTTGATAGTTTGTTATAGGAAAATTCTGCGTAAAGGCGGACTTTCATCCCAACTTGCTCCATAATCTAGGGCACGCCCTCAACATGTCTTCGAATTTGATTAGTCCTTTCAGTTTGTCCATCGGTTTGAGGATGAAAAGCAGTACTGAATTCCAACCTCGTTCCCAATGACTCATGTAGCTGTCTCCAAAAATGGGAAGTGAATTGGGTTCCCCTATCGGACACAATACTCTTAGGCACACCGTGAAGGCATACAATTCTACTCATGTAGATTTTGGCTAACTTGGCACTTGTATAAGTTGTCTTCACGGGTATGAAATGGGCCACTTTAGTTAAGCGATCCACTACTACCCATATGGAATCATATCCTGATCTGGTCCTTGGTAATCCGGTAATGAAATCCATACCAATCTTGTCCCATTTCCAATCAGGAATAGGTAGTGGTTGAAGCAAACCTTTGGTTTCGATGCTCCGCTTTTACTCTACTACACACATCACACAAAGCAATATGCTCGGCGATGTCTCTCTTGAGATTGTTCCACCAAAATCTTTCTTTCATGTCCATATACATTTTGGTGTTACCCGGATGAATAGAATACGGAGAGTTGTGGGCTTCTTGTAAAATCAGTTTCCGCATTTCCGGATCTTGTGGAACACAAATACGTTTCCCGTGCCATAAAGTACCTTGTTCGTCTACATGGAAATTTTTAGCTTTCCCTTGGCTAATATTTACCTTAATCTCTTCAATTTCTTTATCAGTCTTTTGAGCTTCTCGAATCTTGTCCAACAAAGTGGGTTGGACTTCTAAAGACATGAGATGTCCTTCAGGCACAATCTCCAATCTGAGTTCTTTGAATTGCTTACACAAATCATCTGGCAATTCTCCTTTGGTAAGGCCATTTACAAATACCTTACGACTTAGAGCATCCGCTACAACGTTTGCTTTACCGGGGTGGTATTGCAAGCTTAAGTCGTAATCTTTGATAATCTCTAACCATCTTCTTTGTCTCATATTGATTTCCTTCTGGGTGAAGATATATTTCAAACTCTTGTGATCGGTAAACACTTCACAACGCTTTCCCAAAAGGTAATGTCTCCATGTTTTGAGTGCATGGACGACAGAGGCTAACTCCAAATCATGAGTAGGATAGTTCACTTCATGAGTTTTGAGTTGTCTTGAGGCATAGGCCACAACTTTACCGTCTTGCATAAGTACGGCTCCCAAACCTTGATGAGACGCATCACAGTATACTTGGAAATCCTTTTCCAAATCTGGCAGACATAGAACCGGTGCTGTCACAAGTATCTTCTTCAATTCTTGAAAGCCGACCTCACAACCTTCAGACCAAACAAACTTTTTATCTTTCTTTAGTAATTCAGTCATGGGCTTAGCAAATTTTGAGAAATTCTCAATGAATCTTCTGTAGTAACCTGCTAAGCCAAGGAAACTGCGAACTTCTTTCACATTCTTGGGAGATTCCCATTCTGTCACAGCTGACACTTTAGCAGGATCAACTTCTACACCATCCTTTGTCATAACATGACCAAGAAAACCAACTTCCTCTAACCAGAACTCACACTTGCTGAATTTGGCCTAAAGTTTATGTTTCTCAACTTCTCAAGTATTAAACGCAAGTGTCCTTCATGTTCTTCTTTGCTCTTAGAGTAAACTAAGATGTCATCGATGAAAATGACAACGAACTTGTCGAGAAATTCCATGAACACCTTGTTCATCATATTCATGAAGTATGCTGGAGCATTGGTTAAGCCGAATGGCATTACGGTATACTCATATAATCCATACCTTGTGGTAAATGTTGTTTTAGGTATGTCTTGCTCTCTTATGAGTTGAAAATAGCCCGACCGGAGATCAATCTTCGAGAACACACAAGCTCCCTCTAGCTGATCAAACAAGTCATTGATCCTTGGCAAAGGATATTTGTTCTTGATAGTTACCTCGTTGAGTGAACGGTAATCTATGCATAACCTTTGGCTTCTATCTTTCTTCTCCACGAACAATACTGGGGCTTCCCAAGATGAAGAACTTGGTTGGATAAATCCTTTCTGCAACTGTTCGCCTAGTTGCTTCTTGAGCTCTTTCAGTTCATCAACTGACATTTTGTATGGTCTTTTTGCTATTGGTCCGAACACAGTAACAAATCTATCGAAATTCCACATCTCTATCTGGTGGCATTCACGGCAATTCTTAGGAAATACATCCGGATACTCACATATAATTGGCACAATTGTCTGTGCTAACCCCTTATAAGAGAATTTAGCATACTCTTCTTTGCTCCAAAGCTGGTCTTGAATCGATCCTTTTATTATTCGAAGTTGTGAGTGAGACAGTATGGCTGGCACAATCTATCACTCCTTTGTACTTAGTCATCCAGTCCATTCCCAGAATGACATCCAAACCTTGGGAGTTCAATATTATCAAGTTAACGGGAAACCTATACTTCCCGAATTCTATGACTAGGTCATGGCATCCCGAATTCACTATCATTTCTCCACCAGGAGAACTTACTTTTATAGGACACCAAATAGTTTCTACCGGTAGTTCATTTCTTTCAACAAATGCTCTTGATATGAATGAATGAGATGCACCAGTATCAAAGAGTACAAATGCTGGAATGGAATTGAGTCTGAACTTACCAACAGACATCGGGCTCCTCATAGACCTCCTCCACATTGATGTGGTTAACCTGTCCTTTCTGAAAAGGATTGGGCTTGTTAGGTCCTTCAACTTTCTTCTCAGGGCACTCATTAGCATAATGCCCCAGCTTCTTGCATTTGAAGCACTCAACCTGACTGATGTCTCTTTTGGCAGGCTGACTTCCACTACCACTCCCACGGTGGGGGCTCTTGTGTCCACTCTTGTGGTTCTTGTACTTGTCATTGTCATGACTGCGGTGATGCTTGTTGTCATGACGGTTGTGGTTGTGGTGCTTGCTGAATTTCCCATGCTTATGGGATCCCGAGATGCCACTATCATCATAGTGAGATCGCTTGTGAGACAATCCCGAGCTGTGCTTGTCGAAGTGTTTCCTCTTCCTACTCTCGACTTGCTTCATTTTATTCTCCAAAATAGCAGCCTTGTCACATAGAGACTGATAAGTTGGAACATATGCCACAGACAACTGTAAGTTTAGCTCATCATTCAAGCCCTCCAGAAACTTTTCCTTTCTTTTCGCATCTGTGTCAACCTCATCCGGTGCATAGCGCGCCAGATTGTTGAACTCTTCTATATATTCAGCCACGCTGCGGTGGCTTGCCTTTGTGAAACTCCTTATTTTTCAGGCTCATCATTCGATGAGATATGAGCGATCTGAAGCCATCTTCAAAGATAGCCCAAGTCACCTCATCTAAAGGAGTGGTGATTTGAAAGTTGTCCCACCATGTGGCGGCTGGTCCTTCCAACAGATGTGCTGCAAATCTGACTTTTTCAGCGTCCGTGCAGCCCACGGTCACTAAGTCTTTGTTCATAGAATGTAGCCAGTCATTGGCCACCATGGGATTAGTCGTCCCCGAGAACTTAGCTGGCCTCAAACGCAGAAATCTAGTGAGCATATCAAAACCCGGAGGGTTGTTGTTGTTGTTGGGGTTGTTGTTGTTGTTGTTGGGGTTATTGTTGTTGTTGTTATTCTGGTTTTGGATGAATGTTGTCATCATCTGCATAAGTTGTGTTTGCGCGTTCATCATTTGTTGCATTTCCGGGGTGATGTTGTTGGGGTTGGGGTTTGTGCGACGGGGAGGCATCTATGGTTTGTTCAAATAGAGATAAGAATGAGATACCCTTACATGATTCATGCACATTACATCACATAAGCAAACACATAGCATGCAACACAAGGATAAAAGTTCAACAACAAGATAACGAAGTCTCAAAGTAAAAACACACAAGTGGCAAGCCATCCACATGTCGGATGGTCCAATAATAAGTTCGCAAATAACAAGTATGATAAATAAAAGATAACCGAGTAGTCAAGTCTACTCATCAGCATCAATCTCCTCCTCGACAAAATTAAGACCTGCGTTCTCCATCGCGGTCTTGTTCTCCTCAATGGTAGTGGTCAAGGACTCGATCTTGGTCTTGAGAGCCCTCTTCTGGGAGCGAAGCCTCTCAATCACCATCTGCTGCTGCTCTAGCTCGAAATCCTTGGACTTCAGTTCCTCGGTCATGTCCCGGATCCTCTTGTTCCTATCCTGGACGCGTTTCTCCTGACTCTTGAACTTGCGGTCCTGGGTCTCGAACTTCGCCTCCATATCCTTGACTATCTCGTCCTGCTGTGCGAAAAGCTTGTCCTTCTCGAAGCTGCACAGAGCTTCGTCATTGTTGAGCATGACGTTGGTCCTATCCGTGTCCACGTGCCTAATAAGAGACTCTAAGTCCTGGAGATAGAGACGTATCGGCTCTGCTGCGTCCCTCGAGTCGTCCTCAAAGTCGATGGACTCTCCATCGTCATCACGTCTTCCGAAGACGTGGAAGTGGGTGCCCCTAACCTGTCGGGAGTGCGGCCTATGACGTCTTATCAGGTCCTGCATGACGACCTCCATGCCTCTCTCCCTGTCATCGTGCATAAGCTTGAAGACGATTGCCTCTGTTGTAGGCTCCGTCTGGCGTCCGGGCTGGTTCACCTTGAAGCCCCAGAGGTCCTTCCTCTCGAACTTGGTGAGTGGGTGCACCATAATGGTGGGAAGAGGAACATTGAGTAAAGTGGTAAGCTCAACGATACGCGGACCAAAACGGGTACCCTGGAACTCCTCAACAGTGCTGATGGTAATAGGCATCTATTTATAAGATAGAAAAGTTAGGACAACACATTTTAAGATAAAACAAGACAAACATTTCATACATATCCTTGGAACACAAAATCACACAAGTCATGCATACATAATTCCATTACATCCATCAAGGTCCAAACTTATTTAAGGTATCATTTTGGAAAATAAGGTGATAGGTGGTGGTCCAACTAACGAAGTGCGTTTACAATCCTATCTCCTTTGGATCATTGGCTAACACAATGTTCCTAGAGGCAACCCACCTATCTTGTTCACATGATTCCATCACTAAGTCTATAATATCTCCCCTTAAAGTTTGGTTGGTGGCTTCCAACTCTTGGGTAAGTTCCTTGTCTTTCTCTAAGTCTTTTTGGAGGTTGAGCATTCTGCACTTGACTCTTGCACTTAGTTCTTTGATAGTCCTCCAAGCTGCTTCTCTCGCTGACTCAAAGAATGTGGTGTGCATTACAGTGTTAGTGTACATGCAGAAGCCTCTTTCTTTGTGGTTGTATTCCTTGTTTTTGTACAAGTGAAGTTGCACCCACCAATACTCCACTCCTTCATCCATCACTGGAAAGCCCTTATACACAGCTGCACCATGTGCTTCCATTGCCACCATGAGGTCCTTGAGAATTTTGGGAAACTCAGTTTCACACTCCAAGGTCATGGTCATGAGTGGTCCTTTCTTCACGGCTTCGTTGATGGAGTTCATCTACAAATAGAGATGAGAATGAGAAGATTAGAAAAGTTTACGAGAAGAATAGACAAGTGTAGAAGTAGTTAAAAATTTTCCTTAGTGGTTTCCAATCCTAGGGTCATAATCCTACAGGCAACACAGTGCTCTGATACCATCTGTAAGATCCCTCCTTTGTAAAGGAAAGGATCCCTGTGATTGCAATGCTAGTCCCTGGATCAATGCCAGCATCCACAGTTTAAGATGAAGTACACAGATACAAAGGTCGTTTATTACATTCATTCCAGAGATAAAACATAGTCTTTTACAACTTAGGGCCAAAGGCCTAATACAAGAGTTTATGGAATAAGTAAATAAACATAAGTCCTCATCTTCATGTGCCACAGGCAAGCATGTTGAGTGTAGACTCATGACTCCTACTCATCATCGGAGTAACCTGCAACATCACAAGTTACAGCCACAGAGGGTCAATACTTTGGAATAGTATTGGCAAGTGATACCTTAGTAAATTTTAAGTGGACTCTATTACTATATGCATTTTGGCTAAGTGTAGCTTGGCTTGCTTTGCTCAAAAATAGATTTTTCCTATTAGTTGAAATCACTAAGTTTTTCTTTGTCAAAAAGCTTCCCAAGAAACCACCAATAGACATTGGGGTCCTTCACCCTTGTTCACCCACAAGTTTTACTTAGAAGTTGGAGTGATGAGATTCTTGTAGCTTCCATGTCTTGATGCTCAAGTTGTCCATTGCCATGGACTTGGCTAAGTACTTAGATTTTCCATCTGCAGAGGTTGTGCACTTTCCCCACGGACTTGGTTTCCCAAGACAGGACCTTTCGAAGCCTTTCCTTAGTCAAATGGACGTTGCTCCAACCTATCATTCCCACTACCACCAACTGTCCAAGTGACTAAGTTCTAGCAACCTATATGATCATGGCAGAGCCCATATTGCCAAGTGGTTGCACTGTAAGCTTTCTCAACACTTGGCCTCCAAATCCCTTTGTGCCTGGGTGGCATACCACAAGTGAGATACACAAGCCAAATCCATGGCCTTGTGTAACCACTCAACCAAAAACCACCATTCAAGTCCCATTCCACCCAGGAAGTTCATTGTCTTAGTTGTTTTATTAAGAAAAGCATGAGTCCCAAAGGACTTAGAATTATTTCACCATAGCATGTTCTTACTTTGCCAACCCTTGTTTTCTACTAGCTAGGCTAAGCATGGCATAGTATCTTAACTTAGGAAAATTCCCTAGCAATTCTACAACTACATAGGATTTCCCAACATAGCATTTGGCAAAAGTAGCATGCAAGACTTAGCAAAAATAATTCTAATGCTTATCCAAAATAAAGGGTGGAAATATCATGAAGTATCACTTGCCTTGGTAATGGGGAGAGTAGCACTCTTCACAATCACAGTCACTAGCAAAATCCACACAAAAATTTGTAGCATACAATTACACACAATTTATATACAATCAAAAATATGAATGCATGCATGCAAGAAATTACTAAGTGATGATTTTGAAAACTCTACCAAGCAAGTGCATGATACAGAAACATAACAAGTCACAAAGTTTGCTAACTAAACTTATTTAGCCCTAAAACAATTTGCTAAACAAAAACTATACTCAAAATGGACCTAAACATGTTTCTGCATACAACGTCATTTTAACAGATACTATTTGTTAAACACATTGCAGATTCAGAAAGGCCTTGATTCACTAATTCCAACGGTATAAAGTTTGCAAAATTCTAACGTGGCAATCAAAAGTTATAGCCGATTGAAATTTGGATCTAAATCTGATTTGAATTCTGTTTTTGATTTAAACTCTAGCCACGCGTCGTGTTTCTATTGGCGCATCGCTTTGGCTGGATCGAGCTCAAGGGTCAGGATCTAAGTGAGATCTGGCGGCTCAGCTACCTCTTCGCCCATGTTCTAATCTACGCCGTAGAGATCTACATCAGACGCTCCTAATCATCGACCATATCTGGCGGCGAAGCGGGCGTTATGGCGATCATGCGTGGTGCCCGGGCGCTCTAGGTCGCCTGGAAAGGAAGGGAGGCGCTTACCAGAACCGCTGTGGCGTGCTGAAGCTCGACGTGGTGTTGGTTTGCGAAGCGGTGCGCGGGAACGGTCTCTGGAGCTCGTCGGAGTTGCGGGCGGCGTCGGTAGCTTGCAGTCGTGATCCTTGCCGAGGTTTGGCGTCGCCCTAGCACGAACCAGTGGCATCGATTTGCGCAAGACATAGGCGAACAAGCTCGCGTGAAGGAGGGGCAGGCGCTCGGGTTTTACCTTAATTGGTCGCCGGAGTTTATCGGCGGTGCGGTGGTTTCGGCCGCGAACGGAGGCGACGACCGGGTCCTGGCAGGCAAAAGGAAGGTATCGGCGTAAGCGAGATCATTCGAACATCCTCGTTTGAACCAGAGAGAGGGGTGGTCGAGGCTCACCGTAATTGGCCGCGGAGTTGTCGATCGCGAAGTTTCGAGGGCAATTGGCGCAGCCTAGTGGCAGAGTGAGCGAGAGGGGGAAATGCTTGCGGCGAGGGGTTTAAGTAAGCCTAGGTGTGACAGAAACGCTTGGAATAATGGGCAATTACACCGCCATTACCGGCCTACAGAAGAAGCGACGTGGTCGCGCGTGGTTTGGGGAAAACGAGGGTGACGTGGGCGGGCCCGCTGGTCGTGAAATAAATGTAAGGCGTGGGGTCCGGCTGTCAATGGCTGAATGGGTGTGCTTTCGTGAGAGAAGAAAAGAGATGCCGGGTGGGCTTTGGGCCTGGCCTTTCGTTGTTGGGCTAAAATGGCAGCCGCCTTTTCTATTTGTTTGCTTCTTTTCTTTTTCTGAAACGATTTTCTGAATTGGTTTTGATATGAATTCAAACTCTTTTTGAATTCAAACTTTTTCTGGGTTTTTGCAGGGTGCAGTAGTCTCCAATTTAGGCACACAAACAGGTGGTTTGCTAAGTAAGGGCTTGGTCAAGCTTGGGGATCAAAATAACAGAGACTAGGCATTTGGTTTGCAAAAATTGAAAAATGGTTTTTGAATCTATTTCCAATTTGAAAACCTTGGTTTAAATTCTACACTCCAATCTATCCTCATAGAAGGCAAGCAACCAAGTTTCCAAACTTTCAAATTTTCAAATGATGATGGCCATTTGAATTTAATCTGCTCACATAAAATCATAGCACCATGTGCTTCTGTTTTCTGAAATGAGTTTGAATTTTTACCTCAAATCTATATGCATGCATGAATGATATGCAAACTTTGAAATTATGATTTTAGGGATGTTACACCTCCCTTCTGGATCCATATAACTGGTCCGCCCAGCATGCCATGAGCCATGCTACCAACTGTGGTCCACCCGGGTTATCCGGATAAGAGACATGCTATGAGGATACCCATATAGCATATCCCCAACAGTATCCCCCGGAGAACTCCGAGATCTTGCGCCGTCTTGCCTCTTCAGATTGAATGCTTCGTCTAGATGAATGTCGACAAATCGTCAAGCAATATCTTGTAGTCCTCCCAAGAACCCTGCAAGGTTTTCTCCGTCTTCAACTTGTATGTCGGAGAATTGCTGAATCTTCTATCGTACTCTTCCGTAGCCGGACTGGATCCGTCCATGCTGGAATATTCCGATGTGATGGTTCACCTGCTAGTGACATATAGGACGATGTAGACATAGGTCAGCGACGCCTCGTAACTCACTCATGCAGAGAACACAGTCATGTCCGTTTTTCCCGCTCGAGAGATACGAACCATTGGCGGGAAGGTTGGGAACGTGGCGAAATTTCCGCGCACGCGCCCGCACACGTCGTCCACGCGCAGACCATTCGATCGTCTTGCACGAATCTTCACGCCAGGGGTTATAAATTGTAACTGCGGTGGATTTTTACTTTTCACCTCATTCTCCTCCTGCGTTGTCTTCTTCCTCCAGCGAGCACCTCCTCGGGCTCTCCGCGCGCACGCGAAAAACCCTAGCCTCTCCATCCTTCCAGTCACCACTTCCTCCTCCCAATGGCAAGCAGTACCTCTGCTCCCTCCATGGCGGCGTCAGGCGATGCTGCGGCGAAGCCGGCGAGCACCGTGCATGTGCCCCCCAGAGGGCCTGGTGCTACCCAAGTCTGCGGTGATCGAATCCACCAATGGCAACCACAATCCAGCGACGCTAGAGCTGCTAGAAGAGGAAAGCAATTCCCACAAAGGGGACTGGTGTGGTTCGGACATCAAGGAGTTGCTCGTCGAGGGCTACCACCCTACAACGGAGGGACTCGTCTGGCAGGCGACGTCGGCCGGCGAGGTCACCCCTTCTCCCCAAGTCAGAGAGAAGGTGTACCTCAAGGCCCAATTGGTACGCGGAGTTTCCTTGCCCATCTTAAATTTCTTTCTAGCTGTCCTTAGCCATTATCGAGTACATCCTCAGAACCTCTCCCCCAATAGCATCCTTGCGCTTAGCAACTACGCGGCGCTCTGTGAGGGTTACTTAGGGATTAGGCCTAGGCTGGATCTCTTTATTTATTTCTTCACCGTCAAGAGGGAAGCCGGTGCTGGCAAGGACGAGCTCAGGAACTGTGGGACAATCAGCTTTAAGATCCAGCCTGGCTGGCGGTTCCCCGACATCGTCGGCCATGAGTCTTGCAAGAACTGGCAACAGACGTACTTCTATGGCCCAGATATCCCTCTGGCTGGCCGATAAGAAACGTATCCGGACTTCGTCGACGGATCCGCTGCCGAAGCCCCGTCATGGAGGTCCCAAGCCACCCTTCCCTCTGACAGCGAAGCCTCCCGTGCCATTAGGCAGATAGAGTGGTTCGTAGACACGGGTCTGACCGGGTTGGACCTAGCCATGTGCTGGTTCGTCAGGCGGATCCAGCCTCTGCAGCACCGCCCCAAGCTGATGCACGAGTACTCTAAGGAGAGGAAGGATAGCCTCCGCATCTCCGAGGACAACTTCTCGAGTGACTCTGTCAAGCTCCGCCTCAAGGACATCGTCAAGGTGAAGGACATGAAGCGTGTCTTCGCCATCACCTACGACATGTTCGAGGAGGGCAAGTGCCCAGAGGTACCTGTGTATTTTCCGTGTATGACATACACTCCTGTTCTTCCGTCTAACCATTACCATCTCATCTAACACTTTTGGGATTTCACTTAACAACGCAGCAGTCTAGAGGAGGATAGCATGGCTGTCCAAATCTATGACCCGAAGATGAAGGAAGTCACCGTCGTGTCCGACGATGATGTCCCGCTAGCGCGAAAGCGGAAGAGCTCCACCTCTAACGCTGCCGATGGAGGCAAGAAGAAGAAGACGGAGGGTGGAGCCTCCAAGAAGTCCACTGCCGCCCTGGAGGCGGAGAAAAGAAAGGTTACCGGGATTCCTTTTGCCAAAGCACCCGCTGTTGTGTAAGCCTCTTTCTCTCCAACATTTGTCCATTGATCGTCTTATTCCTGTACTTATACTTTTTGCACGTTTCAGGAAGAAGGCCAGTACTGGTTTGAAGAAGACCTCCAAAACTTTGGGGGCTTCTAGAAATATTAAAGATATGTTGCATCATGACGTGTCTCCCCACGCATCTCCCACCATCGCCCCTGTCACTCCCAGTGTCCAGCCTACACCTGCTCCGACAAGCTCACAGGCCAAGGATGCATCTGGCCCTTCCGCCATAGAAGTGGACTCAGGTGCCTCCACGGAGCTTGCCGTTGCTGGCGAACAAGCAACGCAAGAAAGCACCGCAACTCAGATGGCTGAAGCTTCGGCTAAGGATGCCATCGGTAGCGGTAAGGCGATGGTGGTGTGTGGAACGTCTGTTGAAGGCGGCGCCTCCGCACCCAGGACAACCACAGAATTTCCAAAGATAGTCTTCCCGGCGATCACGCCGAGCATCTCCACTTTGGTTCCTGGTGCAGTGCCGACATCTCCAACCTGCGGTCTTGAGGAGCTTCTCCGACAAGTAGATATCTTGCGAAGAAATAGCCTTTCCTTCAGCAAGTTGTTTGCTGAGAGCGCTACCAACCTCAAGATCATCGCGCTTGTAAGTTTAATTTGCCTTTTGCATTTCATATGAGTATCCCACTGTAGCCCCCGAGGATTTAGACGAAAAACCATAGGCCTTTGCATCAAAATGCTCTAAGAGTGACTAATATAGAAAACTTCTCACTGTAGCCCCAAGTATTTAGTTTGAATGAATTATTCTGACTAGATACTTTCAGAGTAGCATATGCAGTGTTTGTAAATTTCGATATTGTATCCCCCAAGTCTCTAGTTCTAGTTGAATTAGTTCCGACTAGATACTTAAAGAAAGACTAAGCATATGACTAAGTTAAAAAACTTTATACTGTAGCCCCCAAGCTTCTAGTTGAAAACTGAATCAGTTCTGACTAGATGCTTAAAGAAAGACCAAGCATATTGCCAAGTTAAAAAACTCTCACTGTAGCCCCCAAGCCTCTAGGTGGATAGTTATCCGGCTAGATGCTCCAAGTAGACTAAACAGTTTTAAATTTTATTTCCATAGAATGAGAATGCTCAGAGAGGCGTGACCAACGATAAGTTCCAGAAGATGTGTGCAGATTTGGAAGCCGAAAAGGTTAAAACTGCCTTCTTGAAGGATCAAATCACCAAGAGCAAGAGTCTATTTTTCCTTTCATTTTCATATTCCGACTTGGTCTTGTGCCAATATTCTCCGAGTACTCACCATGTACTGTTCTTTCTCCGACTTGCAGAAGCCATTGCCAAGGCCAAGGATATTGTTGAGCAATCCAAGCACATTGAGTTTCTAGATAGAAAAAACAAGATCCTTAAGCTGGAGAGGAAGGATATGATGAAGATGCACGAGGACTCCATGAAGGTTCTGCAGGAGTCCTCTAACACGAAGATGAACCGCTTGAAGGAGGAGATCGCGATGCTGAAAGAGCAGAAGAAAGCTGTCGATGAGCAAAGTCAGCGCAATCTTGAAGCATACAAGATCCTCCGACAAGAACGGGACTCCATGGTGGATACCCTCCAGCAGGCTGAGATTAGCATTTTCAGTAAGTGATTCTCCGTCTTGTACTTCTATAAGTTAGATGCTCTGAACTTTTTGCGTTATTGAACTCATGCGTTCCCTTGTAGGACTTCTTCAGCTCCTATTGGTTTGACCTAGTCACCTCCTCCGCCAAAATAATGCATGGTCCTTGCCGGAAACTTTATCAACACCACCATCAAGCAGGCCAAGGAAATAGCCAAGCACCTTCAGATCAACATCAAAGTGGTGGATTCCGTGATGAAGTTCTCGGAGATCTTGCGCCAAGCCCCCGAGCATATTGTAAGCTGGAAAGCTTCATGTACTTGGGCTGGCGCGAGGATGGTGTTGTCAATGGTCAAGGCGCACTACAAAAATGCCGACATCGACACGGTGACCTCCGGTATCCCCGACATGGACGACGATGGCTAGAAAATAGATCACAAAGCTATCTTGGCGTCACTCGCGGGTTATGATACCAGAGTCTCCGAGTTGGTCGACCCTAATGTTTTCGTGCCCATGGAGATTATTGACGGTGACAACCAAAGCTCCTCTGAGTCCCTCAAAACTTCCGACTTCGAGGAGGATGGATCTCCTGCTGCTGATGCTGCATCCAAGTCACCTATGCCAGAGGAATGAAAAAACAATATGTAATATTTGTTTCCTCTGGAATTTGTATGCGGAAAAAACTACTTGTTAACTTAAGGCGGAAAAACAATGGTTGTTATTTCCTGCTACTCAAGAACTGATTCCAACATGTACATATTTTTTAAGCAAGTGATGGCTTATCCATTACTCTGGTTTTTATGCTTGACCTTTCGTGAGTCGGAAGACTCGTTATCGAAACTATACACTCAAGCGATGATGCCCAATGGCACCGTCAATAACCTAAGCACAAAATTGCCAACAATAAGTGCCAAAAGTCACTACTCCAGAATCCACATAAAAACGACAAATAACGTGTAGACCAGAAAACTTAAGCTAACGCCGGTATGCGGAATTTTCACAAGTGCAATCTCAAAGCTCGTGCATAAAGGTTTTATACGATCCAAAAATGAACACTAAAGGAGGTAAAAAGGCTCAGAAATATGAGTGAACCAGAGAGCTTTATTTCATTGATCATATAAGAGGTACACAATAGATAAAAAATGCTAAGTGTAGAAAGAACGTAGATGTGCTATGTTCCATGGCCGATCAAGCTCCGGGTAGTCATTATCTGGGTCACGTCGCTTACGCTTATGATCCTCGTTGGGTCTATCCTCCAGCTCATGATTGTTAACAAGGTAGTAAGACCAATTGAGTAGCACGTTGCTTATGATGAACGGTCCTTCCCATGGCGGGGATAATTTGTGTGACTTCTTCTGCTTAAGTCGGAGCACCAGTTCCCCCTCTTTAAACGAGTGATACCGAACGCGATGACTATGGTAGCTGTGTAGCTTCTGCTGGTAGATGGCAGATCTTTGGCATGCCAATACGCGCTCTTCCTCGAGAAGGTCCACATCTAGGCATCTAGATTCTTTAGCTCATCTTCGTCGTAGGCAGCAACTCTTGGTGAATCGTGAAGGATGTCGAAAGGCAGGATGGCTTCTGCTCCATATACCATGAAATAAGGGGTGTAGCCGGTAGACCTATTGGGTGTAGTTCGTAAACTCCACAACACAGATGGTAACTCCTCCGCCCAAGCTCCAGCTGCTCTATGCAACGGTGCTTCTAGACGTGGCTTGATTCCCTGCAGAATTAATCCATTGGCTCGTTCAACCTGACCATTGGACTGTGGGTGCACCATATATGCGAGGTCAAGTCAGATGCCTTTCTCCCAACAATAAGCTTCCACTTCTCCGAGTGACAAATTTTTGCCGTTGTCGGTGATAATGCTATGTGGGAGGCCAAATCTCACCACTAGATCCCGGATAAACCTAAGGGTAGTTGCCCCATCGAGCTTTCTAATGGGTTTAGCTTCTATACATTTTGTGAATTTATCAACTGCTACTGGCAGATGCGTAAACCCACATGGTGTCATCTGCAACGGACCAACCATGTCCAGCCCCCAGACTGCAAACGGCCAAGTTATTGGTATTGTTCGCAATTCTTCAGCTGGAACATGTGGTTGTCGGGCATAATACTGGCATCCCATGCATGTCTCAACCATCTTGCCGGCGTCCGCCTTCACGGTCAGCCAGTAGAATCCTTGCCGGAAGGCTTTAGCGACCAACGATCGAGGAGCGACGTGATGCCTGCAATCTCCAAGATGGATTTCGTGTAGGATTTCAATACCTTCTTGCTGGGAAACACACTTAAGGTATACACCAGTGGTGCTTCTTTTGTAGAGTTGTCCATTGATTATGGTATAGAATTTTGCTCGACGTACAATTTGCCGTCTTTTGACTTTGTCGTCGGGCAAAGTTTCGTGTACGAGATATTCCATGAACGGTTTTGTCCAAGCCGGAGGGACCTTTGTCACCATGTGAATGAAAGAGTCAACTCTGTCTGGGTTGTCCACGTCTGCTCCCTTCACGGATGGTGTCCGTAGATGCTCTAGGAAAACACTAGGCGGAATTTGTTTGCGCCCTGACCCAATCTTTGACAACAGGTCAGCCACCTCATTTTGCTCCCTAGGTACATACTTGAACTCGTAGCCCAAGAAGCTCTTGGCTATCTCGTCCACTTAGTCGCGATATGCCGCCATCATAGGGTTCCGCGCGTTCCAGGTGCCAGCCACCTGCTGGGCAACCAAGTCGGAATCTCCACAGTAAACTATGCGCTTGATGCCAATATCCTTGGCTACGCGTAGTCTGTGAATGAGTGCTTCGTACTCCGCCATGTTATTCGTAGCCTCAAAGTGGATCTGCAGAACGTAGTGTAGCTTTTCCCTGGTTGGTGACTGTAGCAGTACACCAGCCTCCGAGCCGTTGAGTAGCTTTGATCCGTCAAAGTGTATCACCCAGTATTCTGGCTCTGGTATAGGGGTAGCATCAGGCATCTCCGTCCAGTCCATGATAAAATCTGCCAAGGCTTGTGATTTGATAGCGTCGCGTCTCATGTACGTGATCTCGAAGGTGGCAAGTTCAATGCCCCACTTCGCGACCCTTCCTGTAGCGTCGTTGTTGTTGATGATGTCGGACAGTGGAGCTTTGCTCACAACTGTGATGGGGTGCTCCTGGAAGTAGTGCCTCAGCTTCCGAGAAGCAAGGAACACTCCATAAGCTAGATTTTGGTAGTGCGGGTAACGCTGCTTGGATTCCGTCAAGACCTCGCTTACATAGTAAACTGGTCGTTGAACTCCGTACTCATGCCCTGGTTCCTTCCGCTCTACCATGACGACAATGCTGATTACCCGGTTGGTGGCTCCCATGTAAACTAACATGGGCTCCCCAAGCTCGGGCGCTGCAAGGATAGGCGCTGAGGAAAGTATCTCCTTGAGCTGCTTCAATGCTGCATCTGCCACGTCCATCCACGTGAATTTGTCCGCCTTCTTCAGCAACTTGTATAGCGGCAGAGCCTTCTCTCCAAGTCAGCTGACGAACCGACTAACTGCTGCAACGCAACCTGTTAGCCGTTGTATGTCCTTTAGGCATGTCGGATGGTTTATGTTTAAGATGGCCTTGATTTTCTCTGGATTAACCTCGATTCCACGCTGGGAAACGATAAAGCCCATCAATTTGCCGGCTGGAACCCCGAAGACGCACTTCTTAGGGTTAAGCATCATGTTGTATTTCCGGAGATTATCAAAGGTTTCTTTTAAGTCAGAGATTAAGTCGTTTGACTTTTTAGACATCGCCGCTATATCGTCCACGTAGGCGTGAATGTTCCTACCAATTTGATCATGTAGGCAACGCTGCATTGTCCGCTGGTACGTAGCACCTGCGTTTTTCAACCCAAAGGGCATCGTGACGTAGCAGAACGCGCTGTAAGGTGTAGTGAACGAAGTGGCCAATTGGTCCGACTTCCTCATCTTGATCTGGTGGTACCCTGAGTATGCATCAAGAAAACACAAAAGCTCCAAGCCAGCTGTCGAGTCAATGACTTGGTCAATGCGAAGCAAAGCAAAAGTTTCTTTGGGACATGCTTTGTTCAAGCCGGTGTAATCAACGCACATTCTTAATTCTTTGGTTCCCTTTTTGGGGACAAGTACAGGATTGGCCATCCATCGGGTGTGAAGGACTTCTCGTATAAAACTAGCCTTAAGTAACCTAGCTATCTCTTTGCCTATGGCGCGTCTCTTCTCGTCTCTGAAGCGTCGTAGAGGTTGTTTCACTGGTGTACATTTTGGATCAATATTCAAGTTATGCTCGGCAAGTTCCCTAGGTACACCTTTCATGTTGGCAGGTTACCAGGCAAAGATATCCCTGTTCTCACGAAGGAACTCGACGATCGCGCTTTCCTATTTAGGGTCCAGGTTTGTCCCAATGGCTGTGGTCTTGGAGGAATCGCCTACCACATGTTCCACCAGCTTGGTCTCGATGGCGGCCTTGAATGCTGGGGCGGAGTCAGAAATCTGTTTCTTCGACGCGGGCATCTCCGAGGCATATACCTTTCTCTGGATCTCCTTGAATTCTTCGATGTAGAGGATAGCTTCTGCAAAGGCTGCTTCTCCAATCTCGCAGTCCCTTGCCTTGGTAAAGCTTCCGGATACGATGATGACACTGTTTGGTCCGGGTATCTTGAGATTGTTGTAGACGAAGCATGGCTTGTCCATGAAGGTGTGGAAGATGTCGCGGCCGAATATGATGTGGTACACGCTCTTAAAGGGGACCACCTCAAAGGTCATGCGTTCTTGGCGGTAATTATTGACATCGCCAAAAGCGACCTGAAGTGTGATGCACCCAAGGGACCAAGCCTCCCGACCAGGAACTACGCCATGGAAGATGGTGCTGGTACGCCTTAGGTTTGCCTCTGTCAAGTTCAACTTGTGCAGTGTATGCATGTACATGATGTTGATGCTGCTTCCACTATCCACCATACATTTGGTGAACTCATTGCCGTCAATCAGGGGGTTGATGATCATGGCGTATTGGTTCTCCGTAGGGATGAGGTCTGGGTGATCCTTCCTATCCCAAGTGATTGGAATCTCTGACCAGCGTAGGTATTGGGGAACTGGAGATAAAGTGGACATTAGTATCCTCATGGAGGTCTTCTATTGTCAGACGGTGGGGGTGCCAAGGAAAGTGTGGAAAACTACCGCCTTCTTATGGAAGGGGATTTTTTCCTTGACATTGCTCTTGGCGGCGTGCTTGGGGTCAACGTCCTCGTCGATGTCACTTGAATCCTTGGACTACTCCTTCTTCTTCTTCCCCTTGCCCTTGCCTCGCGGTCTGTTCTTCCGACTTTGCTTGTAGCCGGACTCTGGGTCCTCCTTGAGGTCGTTGACGAACTTGCAATGGCGATTGGTGTGTGTGGCCTTGCTGTTGGCGTTGAGGTGTACGAGGCACAGCATATCGCGGTACTCCTCATAGGTTTGGGGAACACGGAGTGCTGCCGAGGTTGTTTCACTCCCTCGCTGCTGCCCACGACCAGCCCCCCGTCCTCGGCCACGCTGTCCACTATCACCTCGTCCTGCAAAAGTCATGGCGACCATGTCAGAGGTTTGCTTTTATTCTGTCGGGCTCTTCCGCTTGGTGCTATTGTTCCTCCGAGCTTAAGTTGGAATAGTCGTTGCCGGCAGGGAGCCGCGAGCATCGTCGTCGGCAGTCGCGAACTCACTAGCTAGCTAGATCATATGGTTGAGATCTAGCTGGTGGTTGTCCTGCGGGCGCTTCAATGTATGTCGGAGCAATGTACCCCTTTCCATCCCATCGATGAAGGCGGACATGGCAGTCTGGGAGTGCACTCCTGCGCAGGAATTCTTCATATCCAGCCAGCGGGAGAGGTAGGCGCGAGATGACTTGTCTTTCTCCTGCACACACCGCTGTAGGTCGCCAACAGTACAGGGACATTTGTACGTACCCTCGAAGTTTTTGGTGAACGCTTCTTGCATGTCCAGCCAGTTGCAGATAGATTTCTCTGGGAGGTCATCGATCCATTGTTGGGCCGTGCCCGCCATCATCTGTGGGAGGTACTTGACGGCAATGTTGGGGTTTCCCCCGGCGATCTCCACCGCGTTGTCGTAATCCTGCAACCATGCAGCTGGCTTGGCGGTGCCATCATAGGGCTTGATGGTCTTGTCAATCCGGAAACCCTTGGGGTAAGATGCGGTCCATATTACATGTCCAAAGCAGCGTGGTCCCAGTTATGCTCCATCCTGGGCCTCGTGGATCTTGTCTAGACATGATCGTGCGTCGTCTGGCTCCGGGCTTCTTTTCTTGTTTTTGCCATCAGAGGATGGGCTGCGTGAACAACGTGGGCCTCCTCCGCCATGGTGGCTGCTAGGTGGTGATGGAGGCGGAGGTGGCGGTGGGTTAGCCTTGTTGCTGTTACCCTCCCGCGACGCCTCACGCTTGTCACGGTTGTTTGTTGGACGTGGAGGGTCATGACGCGACCTGCTCTTGTGTCCTTGGCTACGCTCCCCATCATGACGGGCCTGCTCCGTGTTGTCGCGGATGACGATGCCGCGTTGCTTAGGCGGAGGCATGTCCGTACGATGGTGAGCCTTGGGGTCTTCACGATGTCGGGGAGATCAGGGCGGTGGAGTTGGGCGACGAGGATGAGCTTTGCCTCCATGGTCGAAGGATATGGGGATAGCGTACTTCCTGTTGCACGCACCCCTCCGTCTTCATTCTGATGAACTCGTCTGGGACCCAACATCATGAGAAGATTTGTCCCTTGGTGGTTTATGCTGGCTAGACTGGCAGAACGCTGGGTCAGACTCAAGCCTCCGAGAGGTGGCCTTTTCCTGTTGTTTTACCGCCTTGGCCACTAGGTCATAGACCTGATCCACAGCTGCGGGTGATCTATCCTACTCTAGAAGGGTCTTGGAGACGGCGAGGTTGAGGAGAGGAGTGGGCATCACCTGCCTGCCTTCACTATCAATGTATGGCTTGGCATGTGTCGGATTCGAGGGAGTCCATCCTAGGTTTCGCCGTACACCAGGATCGTTGATGATGCGAGCCGAAGCTTTCTTAGCCTTCTGCTGCTGTAGCAGGGTCTTATACTTGGCCACCATTGCTCTAGCTTTTTCTATTGACTTCTGCGTGTTGGCCAGATCTCGATCTAGCTTTGCGCCTTGCTCTGCGATGGCATGCGCTTCCCTCTAGCAGCTGTTGGCGCTTCTCGTCAAGCTAGACTACATTGCGAATATGAGCCACGGTCATAGGCTCGATGAGGAGATTACCGTACATCACTCTATCAGCTGGAGTGACTTGGGCAGCAGCAGACGTAGATGCCAGAGGTGACGGGTTTGCGGTGTTGTTGTTGCTCGGACCGGTGCCGAGTTCCTGTGGCTGCTACACTGGGTTAGGCGAAGGGGGCATGGGCTTTGCGTGATCATTGTCGGTAGCAACAGGTGGTCCCTTCCCCTTATCTAGCGCTGTGGGCGGAGCTCGTCCGGGTTGGTCTTCATCCATCGCCGTCCCAATGGCGATGAACACCTCTCGGTACGTGACGACGTTGTTGGCCTGCTCGTCGCGCTTGTAATCCTCCTCCATCTCCTACATGACAGAGTCTAGCTCCTCTGGGCTGAAGTCTATCTCCTTCGAGTTGGCGCTGATGTCGGCGTAGAGCGCGTCAAGCACGGAGTCGGAGGGTGCCGGGGCTTCCTCGATGACGGGGGTGGAGGTGCAACAGCAGCGACGATGACTGGTGGTGGTGGTGCAGCTGCGGCGACGATGACCGGAGGCGGCGGTGGTGGTGGCTGAGGCGGAGGTGCTCCGCCAATGAGTGCAATTTCTATCTGAGCTTCCTCCTCAGCCTCCGCATAGCTGCTGACGGTGTTCACCATGCTTTCGAAAATGAGGCGTCCTAAAGCCTGCTGCCGCCTTAGCGTATGTCGGAGAAGCGTACCTTGGTCCAGTCCTTCCACAAAGTGATACAGGTCGGCCTGTATGCGGAGCCACCTGGCAAGGTAATCGCGGGGGTTTCCGCCCTCTCTCTGAACGCAAAGCGCCAGATCGAAGATGGTCACCACTCTAACGAACTTGGATCTCTGCTGTCCAGACGCACGGACAAAGCTGGCGGACTTGCATCGATCTTCCACCGTTATATCCTGCACAAGGGCAGTTTGGGTGGGTCTTGAATTTTTTCGATCTTTGCCGGCAAACTCCGAAGAGAGATCCGACATCGATCCTTCCGCGATCGTATCCTGCCCGTAGGCGGTCCGTGCGAGTCTTGATTTTTTCCGATCTTTGCCGGAAAACTCCCAAGAGAGATCTGACATCGATCCTTCTGTGATCGTATCATGCCCGTAGGCGGTCCGTGCGGGTCTTGACACTCCTCCAACTCCCAGGGAACTAGTGCCCGAGTCGGTTTTGCCGATGAAGAGGTGGATATCTTCGATGAGGACGATTGAGCATCGCGTAGGGTTCGTCTTTGCCGGGATCCAAAATTCGTCGGGAGGGACGATTGGAACGTTGCCACATAAGGAACACGACTGATGGCTATGGTTTCGCCGATTCCCATGAAGATCTTGGTCCTCGCCCGCTGAAGAGCCTGAAGCGCCTCTTGCCCCATGGTGGGCGCCAACTGTCGTGGTATTGCCAACGAGTATGCCATGGAGGGGTCCTCACAGTGCGTGTTTAGAGACATGGGGGAAGGCGGACGGTTGACGGGTACGAGGTTACACAGCTTATCCAGGTTCAGATCGTACAACAGTGGCGGAATCCTACTCCTGCTATAAATCACTATAAGGGCAATACACTGAGTTACAGGGATTAGTTTGCTGCGCGAGGTGACTAGAGAGTCTAAGTTATCGTGCCCTAAAGGCTCCCATAGGCCCAACTTATATAGTCGCTAGGTCCTAGGGTTACAGGTCAAGTCCTATACGGACAGGTTACAGAGTCCTACACTGCTTACAACTAGTCTAGCGTTTCTTGCACTCCAAGGCTCCGTGTACGTCGGTGACTCCTACATAGACTTCCTTTATCCGGCATGGGCCTCCCTTCTGGATCCATATAATTGGGCCGCCCAGCAGGCCATGGGTCATGCTACCAACTGTGGGCCACCCGGGTTATCCGGATAAGAGACATGCTATGAGGATACCCATATAGCATATCCCCAACAACAGGCTTCGTAAGATGCTGGAAGATTTCCTGACCCATGACAAGAGAACACTACCACCACCGAAGGAGTAATTCGTCATCAGGTTTGGCATCCCCTTGGCTTGTTCCAAGCTTGGGGGAGTGCCGCGGTATCACCACCATTATCTTTTATCTTTTACCTTCTTAGTGGATTCATATCTGTGGTAGAGAGGTTATCTTATAGTTTGGTTTGCATGTGGAAGTATCTCTCCTTAGTTGATTATCTATGTATCCCTTGGTGTGAGTGCCTTTATTTGAATATTAATGAGAAGTCTCATCTTTTACTTTTTGCACTTATTATTTTTAGTTTGCAATCTCTATTATATGATGGATCTTGTTGATCAGTATTGGCACCACTTTGGGATCATCAAGTGGATCTAAATTGGTTTTGGCAAACCGAGTTCTGGTCAGTGGCTTTAGTTTTAAAGAAAAAGAAAGAAAGAAAAAAGCTTACAGGTATTTGGTATCATTTTTTTTCTTTCTTGTTGGCTCATAAGCTTAGTATTCTTTATTTAAGATTCTTTTGTGTCTTCAAGGAAGATTGCATGTTTGGCTTTATTACTTGTATGTTTGCTTGTTTCTCTCAACTCTCTTGCTTGCTACCTAGCCTTGCTAGCCAAAAACCTGTTTTGAGAAGGCATATCCTTTGAACCCAAAACTTTTGCCACTTGTGTCCACCATATCTACCTAGTAGATTTTGCTATTCCAAGCAAATTCTCAAGCTTCATCTACCTTTCGAATTAAAAAGTATTTTGTTATGTGAAAACTAGTTAGTAAAGCTCTCATGAACTTGATGGCACACCTTATTTACTTGCCCCTAATAGACTTGAAGCATTGTGAACATCGAAGTTGTATATGCTTGCATCTATACGTTGGAATTAGCAGAACCGTGTTGTCACGGGGAACGTTTTCAACATTGCACTTGTACTCTGTACACAGTTGATATCGTGCTCTTTTGGCTATGGATGTCAATGGTGTGAAATAAAGAGGGAACTTGTAAGTCCATGGAGTTTGTATCTTGTGTTAGAGAAACGCCTGGGCCGCTAGCCCTAGCCATGCCTAATCATGGTGGAAACTTGCAGCATCACCATAGTGAGTCATCTATGAAGCATCCTCAATAAAAAGCTATACACATAGTAAATAAAAAGATTGCTGAGATGTTCATTGTCTGCTTGCCTTGTCATTTTGGTTATGGGAAAGCTCCTATACCATGTGCAAGGGGTACCCCGTTGGCGGTTTTCAATGATATGCAAATACTTACAATGACAAGAACTTACCTGGACCCAAAGTTGAGTATGCATGAGGAGTGGCCCTCATATTCAAGGGACATGAGATTGCCAACTTATATTTCGCCAAGCATATACTCCATCTTTATTCACTTTAACCTTAATCATCTCAAGATGCTTATGATAGGGGCAATGAGGGATCAAAGCTAGTAAGTACCATTATCTTTTGGAAGCTCTTTATGACTTGTAATCCCTGCTACCCTCTAAGAAGGGACCTTTCTTCCACTTCCAAGTTGAGTCAGTAAACCTACTTCCTCTCTATCTCCAGCAAGCTTTTGAGTTGTTGTGTTTCAAGCATTCATATGGTGATTTATTCAAGCATGTTCTTTATCTTCCTAGTTTGCACAAAACTCTTATCTATTGAGTATTACTTTGAAACCCTTCACTTGTCAAAAACATTTTTGAGCAAAGAGTGTTCCTGTTTTGAAACTTCTACAAAAAGCTTTTGTGAAACTGTTTGCCAGGTGTTCTCTGACCAAGAACAAGTTTGCAAATTCCAATTATGATTTATCTTTATGCATCTCTATTGTGACTGCTGTACTGGGCTGCAAGTTAATTAATATAATGCTGAGTTACTTTTTTCTATGAGTTGTGCAATGGTAAGTGTGATGCTTCTTGTTCGTATTCTTTTATCGACACTTCACTCCATAAACCTGTGGACATGTTTACTGAGCTCAGTATTCGCTTGGGAACAAGCGAAGTCTAAGCTTGGGGGAGTTGATACGCCCAATTTGCATCACCATTCTATATCATAATTTACCTCTATTCATTGATATTTGTCTTATTATGAGGTATTACTTATGGCTTTTCATCTGTTTATGCATGTTGGATGATTCTTGGAGGATGGACTGCCAGAGTCTGGATTCTGATGGAAAAGAAGGCGTTTCGGTGCAATTTCGCGAAGATCAGAAAAATACCAGAAAAATATGGAAACATATTATTTTACCAGAAGATGAAGGAAGCCAGAAGGAGGAACGAAGATGGGCCTCAGGGGGCCCATACCCCCTATGTGCGGGCCCACCTGACCCCACGCCTAGGGAAGGTGTGGCCCACCTGTACGGCCTCCGACTCTGCCCCTTCGCCTATATCTTCCCTACGGAACCCTAACACCAGGAGAGCGACCACAGATAGATTTCTGCCGCCTCTGGGGGCAGAAAACACCGAGAGAGAAAGATCTCTCCGGCAGACAGATTTCTGCCGAGGGAATTCCTTCCCAGAGAGGGGAGATCGTCGCCATCAACACCGTCATCAAGCTAGGATTCATTGGGATCATCATCATCATCCACACCATCATCTCCACCAGCATCATCATCACCACTCCGTCCCGCTGTAACAATTGTGTTGGATATTGCTTTAGTTCTTAGGGGAAACTTTCCCGGTGTTGATTACTATTGTAGTTGATGCTTGTGAGTGGAACCATTGGATTATTGTTTATGTTCAGATTGTTATCCATTATCATATCATCTTTGATCTTGATCCATATGATGTCTTGTGAGTAGTTCGTTTAGTTCTTGAGGACATAGGAGAAGTCATGTTGTTAGTAGTGAATCTGTGTTGAGTTATTATTCAATGGTTTAGTATTTAAGTTGTGGTGCTATTCTTCTAGTGGTGTCATGTGAACGTCGACTACATGATACTTCACCATTTATGGGCCTAGGGGAATGCATTGTGTATTTGGCTACTAATCGCGGGGTTGTCGGAGTGATAGAAACCTAAACCCCCGTCAGGACACCTTTGCACAAGGGAGCGTAGGATCTCAGAGTTTAAGGTTGTGGTTAGATTTATATCTTAATTACTTTCCTGTAGTTACAGATATTTGCAGGGGGTTTAATCACAAGTATGTATTAGTCCTAGGAAGGGCGATATGTTAGCACAGGTTCACCCACACAACACTTACAAACACCAGAGAAGAGTACTCAGCTATTTGAAGCGAAAGCACTTGACATAATTCCCATGTGTCTTCAAGAACGTTTGGTACTTATAAGTATTTACACCGGCTTGTCCTTTGCTAAGAAAGGATTGGGCCACTTGCTCCGTTTGTTCGTTACTTCTGTTACTTGCTCCTTGTTTTGTTGCCTTGTCATAAAACCACTAAAAATCCGTTTGCTAAGTATTTACAGGGATTTCCTGCTCCACACCACTGAAAATCACCTTCTGCTCCTCGTTGGGATCGACACTCCTATTTATCGAAAGTAATACGATACACCCTCTATACTTGTGGGTCATCAATGAGTTCTCTAACACGGAGGGTAAGACATTTGGTGATAGTTTTTAGATGGTCGTTTTGAAGAGATATAGGCCTAAAGTTTTCGGGGCGATTAGCACCAGCTTTTTTGGGAAGGAGAACAATGTAGGCTTTGTTAATCGGACGGAGGTCAATATTAAGGCATGGAAATCGTGTAGAGAGTTCAAGAGGCAGCCTTTCACGAGAGCCCAGTTACGTTTGAAAAAAGCAGGGCCAAAACCGTCCGGTCCGGGGCTAGAGTTATCATTCATGGAGAAGACGGCGGTTTTTAATTCCTCTTCGGAGAAAGGTTGGATGAGAGAGGAATCTTGAGAGGGGGTAAGGGAGGTAGAGGATACAAGTGTGGGTAGGTCAAGGCTGCAAGACGCTGGCAGTGGCCGCCCAAGGAGGCTCTTATAGAAATTGTGAAGGATGTCTGCCTTAGCATAGTGGGGGAAATTTGGGTTGCCATCCCTATCCTCCAAGACTTTAATTTGATTTTTCTGAAGGCGACCCGAGGCGCAAATGTGGAAGTAATGAGAATTTTCATCTCCGAAGACATGGTGGCTGATTTTGGCTCTTTGGCGCCAATAGGTCGCATGTGAGGCATTTTTTTGGCTAAGGTGATGTTTGGCCAGGGAGCGAAGGCGAACTTCCAAGACGGATAGAGTACGATGTTCTTCCAGACTGTCCAGGAAGTCAATAACGACCCGGCAATTTGTAAGGTAGACAGAGGGCATGCGCTTAGTTTTAACCCAGGTATGCGCAGCGGCACGAATGCATTTGAGCCGAAGAACCAAGCGACCAATATTGGTGAGACGGTTATGATTAGGCCCCACACTATGCCAATTGGAAGAGACAATGTCAGTGAAGGAAGGGTGGGTAAGCCAGGTAATTTTAAGGCGGAAGATAGTGCTGCGAGGAGCTTTGGAGGAAGCTTCCAGGTGGAGAGGGATGTGGTCAGAGGTAGGCCTGGCAGAGGAGGTGAGGGTGGGGTCAGGAAGGGCAAGGCTCCAAGCTGTGTTAACAAGAATACGGTCAAGTTTAGCAAGGATGGGGGGGTGGTTTGACCAAGTGAATTGTCTGTCTAAGAGAGGGATCTCCAGATATCCCAACTTGTTAATGAAATCATTGAAGAGAGCAGCCTCGGAATTATTGAAGTTGTCATTAGAGCGCTCACGGGGGTGGCGGATAAGATTGAAATCTCCCATAATAGCAACCAGGGTGGTCGTGAATTGGACAAGAGAATCAAGAGAGTCGGGAAAGGTAGATTTGTCGTTATGGGCGCAAGGTCCGTAAACATTAATGATGGAGAACTGAAGGTTCTCGCGCGAAAGGCGAAATTACAAGTGACAGAGAAGTCGTCAATGGAATGAGAGAGGAGCTCGAGTGTGGAGTCGTTCCAGGCAGTAAGAACGCCTCCGGAGGCCCCGATTGAAGGTTTAAAAACAAAGGATCGAAGCGAGGGGGGAGAAAGGAAGCGGCGAGGAAAGAGGAGATGTCAGGTAACTTAGTTTCCTGAAGGCAGAGAATAGAGGGGAGGAAGGAGTCGATAGCAGCCTTAACGTCATCTCGTTTGCGGCGTTGTCCGAGGCCACGAACGTTCCAACAAGCGAACAGAAGCTTAATTAACATAATAAAAGAGACAGCAACAAGGGGAACATAGACGAAGGAAAATAAAGACGGGGTAGGTCTTAACTGATTACAAGCTGAAAGAAATAAGTCTGCATGGGGGATTACATGGGCGAGAACAGCAACCCAAAAGAATTTTGATCAAAAACTGATGATGCAATGGTATGAAATCCTTCAGATTGCTCAATCTCTGCACATTGATGCCGAGGAGGATAGCCTTCCGTGGAAATTTGATAGCAAAGGCATTCATAGTGTTAAACCTTTATATACTACTCCATCCGTTCCACAACGTAAGCCTTTTTAGTAAGCTGTTTTAGCTTGCTAAAAAGGCTTATATTATGGAACAGAGGTAGTAGTATCATTATTTTCATGGGTGTTGTGCGTGTTGACGTACATTCAGTATGGGATATAAATCTTCCTCCCATAACAAAATTCTCACTAGAGATGATCTTGTTAAGAGGCAAATAGTTGGTGATCTGTCCTGTCTTTTTTGCAATGAAACTGTGAATGTGTAGTTGCTAAAACGATTTGGCAATGTGCAAAAAATGACTGGCATTCAGGTCAAAAAAAAAAATGACTGGCATTCCCTCCTTGTCTAGAAAACATCACTAGATTGTGGTCCGATGACAAGTACGGAGTGGGAAATGCTGTCCACGCAGTCGTTTTATGGGTGTTGTGGCTTCTGAGAAATAATGGTGTCTTTAATCATACTCCATGGTCTGGTTTACAGGCTGTTTAGAGGAAGTAAAAAACCCTGCTCAGTGGTGTATCCTGTTCTCAGGATGAGAAAAGAAAAGCTGACGACAATGGTGAGCACCGTGGAGAACTTAGCTCAGGCGCCTCCTCTGTTGTTATGGCCGGATCCTGGGTAAACTTGGAGAAGATCACTGGGGCAAAGCCGCAAAGCTGGAGCTGGCACGTTGAGGCTGGTGGAAGAAGGCAAACTCACATTCCAGGTTCATATATCAGGCTAACATATTAGTACAAAGAATGCCAGCGCTGGAATGGAAGCCCATGACCGCAGTAGTAGCAACACTTGGACTTGGTAGACCGGTACATGTTCCAACAGCCTAAAGTCAGTTACAGTCGGAAGATCGACATCTACCCGGAACATGTTGCAAATAAAAAGGACGAGAAAGGGCCTAAAACGAACGAACTAGGACCAGGAACTGACACTTTCCTTATTGTTTTAGCTGCCTATCTAAGGAGACTCTTGAGACTACAGAAGATATGTTCCATTCACTATCACTACTACTGCATAGGTACAGTCGGCCTGGGGAGTATCGAGTTGACGAGCTCCTCGTTTATCTTCACGGGCAGCGGCGGCATCTGCTTCATGATCTCTGGAGCGTCGTTCATCCTGCAAGCATGTTGCACGAGAAATTATAACTCGACTTCTCTGTTAATGGAACTCGGCATATTCTCGGAAGGAAACAAGAGTAATGGCTGCTTGAATCTTAGAACCGTTTAAAAAAATCCTGACAAAGAACTTTATGCAAATGAAAGGTAGATTAGGTATGACAAAGAGCTACTGGCATACTTGGAGGATACAAGCATTCTAAGTCACTTTTTGACTATGAAGAGCACAAGGGCAGATGGAACTTTGTGTTCTTGAATTCCACGCACTATCAATAGTAGTTCATCTACTGTGATGACTAGACTACAAACTGTCCTGAAGAACTTACATGGCCACATGCCCACATATAATGTGCTAATGGAATGGCAGCAGACATGACAGACTCTAAAGACAACATTTATGTTTTCCTTATATGAAGCAAATTCCACTGTGCCTACGGAGTACTGATAAAAAGTTCTAAAAAGGATAGTACTCCCTCCGATCCATAATAAGTGTCGCTAATTTTGTACTAAATCAACCACACTTATTATGGACCAGAGTCCGGAGGGAGTACTAATTAGAAATTAATAACAAAAAGGGTTGAATCAAAACCATGGATTCACCACTTCAAAAATTTCAAAATTCAGCAAGGCAAGGGATTGAAAGCATACTCTTTCAACACCCTGAGTATGTTATCTCGGGTTTGGCACAGCAGAGAGATGTTATCTTGTATCTGAGAAAAAAAATCAAGAACAAGTAAATAAAAACAATATAACGAACTTGGTGTAACAACAGAAAATGATAGAAATTCACAGAATTTTAAAATATAAGGAAAGAATAAAAGAGAAGTTTGTCCGCACTCATCACCAAAAGATCATTCTTGAACTTTAAAAAGATACCTGCATGGTGCCAAGGTTTGTTGAAATTTGACTCAAAACCTGGGCATTATTTTCGAGGAGTTCTCCTGTTGGACCTCCAATTGCTACAAAAAGGCAATAGAAGTGAGGAACTCAGCAACTTGGTGTCTAGGTAAACAATACAATATTCATGATACTGGAAACCTCGAGAAAACTACTCATGAAGAGAAAAATGCATATGTATATTCTATACCGATATACGAGTTTGTCGGATCCAGTCAATCTGAATTATTCATCTAACCTTACTCATCTGCCCACGTATTAAGTTGAACTCTTGCGAATTCAGCATTAATTGACTCAATAATTGTAGTTACTCTCCTATAATGGACAATTAAAATCATTTCAGTAACTCCTCATGTTCCGTTGGATTGCCAAGATACTGCAAGTTATATTCCTGAAACAAAATTTTCCCGTAGCTAAGTACTTTTCCAAAATAAGATGTATCATGCACATAGTACTCCTTAACCAGGTTATTCTCTAAACACCCACTGTTATGAGCAATAAATGCTTGCATAGATCTATTCCCAATTTTTTTTTTTGACTTCTCATTTGGAAATGCACATGCAAAATAGTTGCATTTGTGAGCATCCTTAACAAGGTTGTTCTCTAAACACCCACTATCAAGGAGAAGAAATAACCAAAAATAAGCTTGATGAAAGCATAGTGGTGGAATGGAAATGATTATCACCAACAAGTGACAAATCACATTTTTATTATCAAATGAACGGATCTGTCTCTAAGAAATGAGACTCTTATGTGACCAAGATTCTGACAACTGATCTCCAATGATGTTGAGACATCAGCAAAGAACACATATGACACAAGACATTGGATAAACATATGGACCAAACCAAAAGAGTTCAATTGAACATATGGGAACAAACTGAGAAAACATCAATATGAAGTACCTTTGGATGAAATTTCGTCATCATCCATGGGAAGTGCTGGGAGGGGGTATGGAGGAACACTAGGCCTTCCAGCTATATGAACGGGTGGTTTCGAAGAAGAATCTGCAACCTTCTCCTGCGGCAGTGGATGGACATCACTTTATAGCTTATTCGAATTTAAACGAGGTGCATTAGCTACAAATCACACACAAAACTGTTATGTGTGTGTGTCTGGCTAAAGGCCCTGAGGCCTGATCGAGATGATGGCAGCATCACCACACGGGCAGTGAAAAATGAGGAGACAAATTTGTTTTGCTTATCTTTGGTGTAAAGAAATTTTGTCTATTGCTTGCTTATGAAAAGGATAACTGTGCTGTACTTATATAGCTGCCACATAACTAGGGTATCTAATGTATATAGCAAAAATATGATCATATCCCATCGATCCAAACATAAAGATGCATCTAACTGACTAGCATGCCTTACATCTAACTTCCTAACATGAAATACAAATCTAATTCATCCCAACTGAGAAAATGTACTGCTGGCAATGCCACAGGCCCACAGCCCTTGCCAGGACCTAAGTAATGCCTAGTGCTCTCCTGCGCAGTCCGCCTGATGGGCTTGGGTGGGCAGGCACACAGGACACAGCCATGAAACAATTGAGCAGAAAGACCAGTGTAATAAAACAAAAATCTAAGGTTGTTGGATGAGCTATTACCCTCACCCTTAAAAGAAGTCAGACACCAGTATCCGCGTGATTTTCTTGCAGATTCGCATAATATAAGAAGAAGAAATTGTAAATGGACTTAATGTTATCTCATACCAGCTGTAGAAAATAACAGCGCATGTTCCAGTTACAGAAGATAAATTGGCCACACAGAGATAAAATTGTAGATCTACCAAAATCCCAAGTGGATAGGTTGCAAAGAAGTAATAAATTCTTCAATATATGCAGATTAACATGGCATATTCTGAAGGACAGGCCTGGCGCAGTGGTGAAATACTCCCCACTTGTGCCAAGAGGTTCTGGGTTCGACGCAGCCTCTCTGAATTGCACTTTGCAGGGGTAAGGCTTGCCTCTATAATCCTTCCCCAGACCCCACCCAGTGTGGGAGCTTCTAGCACTGGCTGGGTCTGTCCTTTATTTAACATGGCATATTCTCTGACTTTTGGGATGAAAATTAATAAAACAACGTTCAGGTTGCGTTTACAATGAAACTAATCCCTTAAAATATGGTGTATCTTGTCATTTCATCTTCAAGCATAAATTGCTGTCCTGTGTAGCTTATGTCCTGAACGTTTTCTGACGAACTGAAACCAGTAAGAGTTCTGTTCAAGCTCAGAAAGATGGCCTGGCTCCTACTCTGTACAACCTCGAAATGGGTGTACAACTGTACGTTCTTGCATTTGTAAAATATATAGGCATTTGTAAAATATATAGTCTAATACACCACTTAAAGTTCACATATGCATCCGTAGTTGCAGTCATTGATGAGGTTCTTAGCAGACAATTTTCAGCAGATTACTTAATCTCCACAAAATACTACTCCCTCTGTCCAGAAAAGGATGTTGCAGATTTGTCTAGATTCGCATGTATCTATACACTAAAACGCGTCTGGATGCATACGAATCTAGACAAATCTGAGACATCTAATTTGGGACAGAGGGAGTAGTAGATCTAATATGCTCGAGTTTTAGAACAGATGATCTTGACTTCTTCCTTTGGAAAACGTCACTACAAAAAGTACTCAAATTGAGGAACCACTCAATGACTTGCCAGACTATGTGCAACTAGATGCTGAAATTTCCCAACTTGCGACAGCATCGTTTTTTGAGTCGCATTATAACAGTCATTTTTATGAAATGGGGATAAAACCGACATTATAACAGTCACGGAAATGAGAGGATAGAAGAGAAATGTTGCAAAACCTTTTTGTCCTTGCTTTTCTTCGACGAGTTGTGGTCCTCTTTCTTTCTCTTACCACTCTCTTTTTTCTGCAGATTGAATGCATAACATCAAATCATTGCTGAAACCTAGTGAAGAGACCGAGTGCGATGATAATATGAATGCCAAAGATGCATCCCCAAGTCTATATTACTCACATTCATCCATCTACACCTCAAGGCCACATCTCGAACTGTTTTCTCTGGCAACTTCATGGCTATTTTGGCATACCGGATAACAGGTGCATCGGATGCATATCTGAGAGCAAATACCAAGGTATGGTACATCAATGGAACTGTAAGGTGCAAAAAATAAGGTGCACGCAGTTAATAGATCCCTAGAGCCCCTCACAATGTTGTTGAAACAATACATGATACTTGCAATCCCAGATGTATTCTTAATTCTGCTGTCATTTTGATGACAACGAGGCGTCTCGTTGCCTTTTGCATAGGAGCTTTGCCACATTATACAGCTATAAGGAGGATAGGCGTTATATACAAGTGTGGAAGAATAGAGCAAATCTAAATGGACAGAGGATAAAGGGTGGAAAATATATAATCCAGTCCAAATACCACTACGATTACAGGAAGAAGTATTTCACATGTGAATCTGAGCGGACATAAGATTGATTAAATCTGAACTCAAAAGGAGGCAGTGGCAACTTGTAGTCCACTTAATTACTCAAGATTAATCAACAATTAAGCCACAAATGTCCCATGTAAGAACTCAAACCCTCCAGCACATCCGAATTGCCGAAAGCACAAAACCCGCGTAAATTAGAGACTCACTTGACGAGCAGCTCGTCGAGGATGGCCTGCTCCTCCGGCGTCCACTCCCGCGACAGGCCCGGGTCGTGCCGGAGCGCCACCGCCGTGCCGCCGGAGCTAGGGTTTCCTCCCCCTCCCCCGCCTCCTCCTCCGCCGCCGCCGCCGCCGCCGCTGGAGTGGGACCCGTTCTGCGCGGCGGCGCTCGCAGGCGGCGGGTGGCCGTTAGCTCCCATGCCTCCCAATTGGCGCGAATAATTTTGCTCACTTCGAGAAGCTGCTTCCTCTGAGCTGGTGCTGGGGAACCCCCGTCTCTCTTCTTCCCGCTACGAGCATACGAGTGTGGGAATTGTGGATGTGGGGAATAAAGAAGGGTTTTCCTTTTTTTTTTCGAGACCTTTTCAATCGGTCTGGGGATTATGTTGTCGTTGT
Source organism: Avena insularis (assembly GCA_023614405.1). Lineage (NCBI taxonomy): Eukaryota > Viridiplantae > Streptophyta > Magnoliopsida > Poales > Poaceae > Avena > Avena insularis. Next base: position 340,709,180 of record CM042687.1, read on the forward strand.
TCGAAGTGTTACGAGTGTATAAGGCCTTTTTTCCCATGTAACTACTAAGTTTTTTTTTAAGCAACCACATATTTCATTAATTAAAAATCAAGTTATACGAAGTACACGTGTGAACACTAAAAGACAGACCGGAAAAAATAATTATCCTGAAAACACTGCATAGAAAAATCAAGAGATCAAGATATACAATCGACCCTAGGTTTTCATGCAACCACCGAATCGAGCGGCCGCCGCCGAGACGAACACCGTAAAAGACGACGAGCCTTCACCATTGCAAGATCCAAAAAAGAACTATCGCCAGCGAAGCTTTGTGAGTCGATGAACAGGCCAGTTGCACGCAGCGAGCCACATGTCGTTGTGGCACGTCGACCGGGGGCGTCCCCCTGTTGTCTTGGACCAAGATCCGTCCCTTCCATCGACGAAGTCAGAGAGGAACGACAGATCTACCACCTCCGGACCAACATCCTTGTTTCAGAGAAACCACCTCGCCCCGGCCGCCAGCGCCATCGCGGATAACGACGAGCGCCAGCGACACAACGAGAAACAGATCTCGCCAGATCTGAAGAACGGCGAGAAGACCAAGCCATCGATATAAAAGACCGACTAGCACACGTTGACATCAACTCCGAGGCTTCGCCTTGAAGGACGTCGTTGATGTGGGAGTAGAGTTGAGACAGATTTATTGCCCGTGCGCCGCTCCCGCCACCCCAACGGTGCACCACAACAAACAAGCCCTAACCCTGACTATTCGACGGAGAAACGAGGTCCCCCTCCCTCCAGCCGCCGGAGCGACGAGCGGAGGGAGAGGGAACCAGCGAGGAATTGATCTCCGTCGCCGCCTATTGGGAGTTAGGGAGGGAGTTGTGTGTAACTACTAAGTTGAGGGTATCCATAATTGGAGTAACCAGTGAGTGCTCGCTAAGAGCAAGTACAATAATGGGCTATAAGCCTGCTAACATGGCATTTTAGTCTATGTGAAAGAGATAACAAAAAGAGGAGAAGTGGGCTCTTGGAGCAAGTTTAATAACATAGTCGGTTGTTGGCTTAAGAAAGTAACATTCATCTATAGATATCCATATAGTCCACTTATACAATAATTAGCTACAAAATTCTATGTGGCCCACATTTTACTCACACAAACTACTTAGGAGCACGTGCTGGAGCCGGCCGTTAACTTACAGCTCGCTTACATTCTCTCTCCTCTTATCTCTCCTTCACACCACCAAAACTATAATATTTTATTCCTTATAGCCAGGTGACTGCACCTTATTGTACTTTCTCTCATGCAAGAGTCAGCTCTACATGTGCTCCTAGATAAAAATATTAAATAAGATGGAAGAGAAGGAGAGAAAATGACAAGTAGTACTAAGTAGTAACAACCAACCTTAGAGCCAACACTATTGTACAAAGCTAACTTTTGGTGACATGACAACTTATACCAAATTACCATTATACTATCGTTTCGGCCTTTCTTCTTCCATGACGTTGTTGATGCCCAAAGTATGAAAAGTTTGCCACCTAGGAAATTTTCGGACAATGTTTATCGAAGCTGTTGATGCCCGTAAAAAAGGAGTGGGACCACAAAACCCGACTGCCCCTACCAATCCTTCTTTCCTTGTCTTCCTCCTCCGGCAAGACTAGAGAAAAAGGTAAAAGTATACGCTGTGAAAGGCCTAACACGTCTCCCGTTGTTCTACGAGAGCATCCGTCTCGTCTCCTACCATGCTCCCGTGTGTTCTTCTCCATATGATTTCGCACCTCCACTTCACTATTCTTCTTTCTCTATCTTTACAACTGAAGGGAATCACCACACTCCTTGGGAATTAAGTGACTTAAGTACTCATCTCCTTTTACAAGTGGGTCATCTCCTTTGGCATAGTTGTTTATCGGTCGGCGCCTTTGGCTTTATTTCATTTGCTTCGGTCGACTCTTTGCCCTCTTTCACAAATCCTCAATAGACACAAAGAGAAAGAAAGGTGAAGTTCTTTTTTGAACAGGAGCGGGTCCATAAGGACTCGAAGGCGGCTTTATCCATCAGCGACGGGCATAGAACTTACAAAGAGGTACAAGAAAGATGTCAAAATAACAAACATCACCTCAACTATTATAACTAGGTCCTCAAAAAGAAAATAGAAAGAGCATTCAGGTCCTCAAGGCCCATCTCAATAATGACTACGGACTTGTAAGGAAGGAGAAGAAAAGTGAGTTCAACAAAAGCCAGGTGGAAGCGACACAACTTTCTCACATTAGTGTAAGTGTATGAACATATGAGTCAATGGCATGCGACTATCTTTCAAGTGGTATTAATAAAAGGAGTAACAATCTTCTAGCTTGTTTAGCAACATTTTTTGTGGAAATTGTTTAGGAACTATCATAGCAAAAACGCCATCAGCTCCTAAGCTCCATGCCTCCCGGTATTTGAATTTTTTGAAAAAACACACTTCCGGGATCATGAAAATCTGAATAAAAACACGTGAATACATACATACATTCCGAAGGGCGGGTAGATTTTTCAAAAGAATACTTTCAGAAATTTGCTTTCTCTATAACCCAAAATAAAACGAGATTTCTACCAAAATTTGACACGGATATTCGGAATGTGTATATGTATCCCTGAGAAAAATTTCGCATTTTTTGGAACTTTAATATACGAATTACAAAATGTTCAAATATAGAGAGCTCTGGAGCTCGGGTGCTGCAAATCTGCATTATGTAAACTCCAAATACCCTTTCATCGAATCGAGCCCCCCTCTCTCTCTCTCTTTTTTGAACAGGGGTAGGTCCCGAAGGACCTAGAGCTTCATTCATTTCCGTCGGAGGAGTTACATCTTACAAAAAGGGACTCAAAGAAATAAGAGATTACAGACCAACCCTTACACTTTGCACCTAGGACCTCAGATAGAACACAAGAAAAGCAATCAGGTCCAGCTCCAACTCCGCCGCGCAAAGACTCGATGCAGCCGACCTCGATGTCACCGGGGACGAAACCACTTGGGGCATGGAGGCGGGAGCAAGCTACATCGAAGCCAGAGGGCCTCCTAAATGGCACACAGGCCTGGAGGTTAGTATGCACCTGAAGACAGCGGACATAATTCGTCGCCGCTGCTTGAGGGAGGAGGGGTCGCCTTTCGACCATGATAAACGCCGACGAGCTCGTCGCCGTTGGTAACCTCCAAGGAGAAGCAGTTGTCCTTCCCTGCTGCAGATGCAGCCGCCGGACCTCGAGATGCAGGGGAACACCTCCAAGCTCGCCACCACGACGAGTATCAGAAGAATCCCTCCATCGCCAAGATTGACAGCCAAATCTGCAATAGAAAGCCTTATTTATGGAGTTATCCTTTCTCCTCCACCGCCTCCCTTCCAACTCCGACCGCCGAAGCACCAAGAGGCAAAGAAGAGCAGGGCAGCGCCAGATCTGGCCGAGATCCGCCGCCTCACTCCCGGCATCAGCGCCACACAAAACTAAAAACCTAACTCTGAGAAGGTCGGGCTCTCCCCATCCCCTCCGGCCAGCGGAGCCGCCGGAGACGAGGGGGAGAAGAGCCGGGGACGGCCAGGAGACTCTCAAGGGGGGAGGGCCCTCTCTCTCTTATGAGGAAGAAACGCGGCCAGCTGAAAAATCTCCATGTAGGAGAAATAGGGGAAAATGTTGATTCCAACACTCTCCGTCTCTCTCACATATTCACACGTTTTCTCAAAATGTTGAGAACAAGAGCGGTGACAACAATGGCTGGAGGCAGGTGGTGGGTCGGGCCACCCCACGCCCATTGTCTCTTGAACATCAGCGAAAGAAGATAATTATATAGCGCATCGTAGATATTTCAAAATTGACAATCAGTAGCTATGTATTCTTTGTCTTTTCTAGACAATTCTGATCGATATCACAATAGGGGATTTCTTACCACGGTAGCATATGTAATATGCTATTGCATCTTAGCTACTCTAATCATACACATGCATGAGCTTAAAATCATTGCAACATCTCTAAGAAAGAACATCTAAGAAATACATTATGATAGTTGTTTCTTAAGTTTTACTTACTCCTATAATAAGGATGTGCAAAAAAAAAATCCTCCATTATAAAAGCCCTTACAATGGTGCCCACGGAAAATGCAAAACCGTTTAAAATACAACCACTTACGGTATTATCATCATAACACATATTCTTTTCCTCCCGAATTAAATTGTGCAGATTTGCCTAGAATTATATGTATTATACAGTGATAGGTGTGTATCTAGACAAATCTACAACATCTACCAATTCGAATTAGAGGGAGTACTCATTAGAGCTAACTAGAAAAATGCAAAACACTTTACAAAGAAACGAATTGGGGGACTCCAAATAGTTGTGTTCATAATGACGTTAATCTGAAAATCAAGATTTATACATGCATACAACGGGTGAGAAGGTCGTCATGTAAACGTTGACCTCTAGGGAATGATCTCTCGTGAGCTATACGTTGTTAGGTAGATGAGACCTCTCCAGCCGCGAATTTTACTCGTTCGGATAACACCCCGTTTAATTCGTTCACCACAGGGACTTGAACCCGAGTGGGCTAGCTGCACACTCGCTAGCATTGTCATCAGACTAGCGCTTGGTTCTCAAATTATTACGTAGGTCGTCATTAATAATTACATTGAATTATTACGTAGAAACAACCTTTCCACATTTTTACAGCACCTTTGTACATAAATAACTGATCTGAGTTTGTCTAGATTTAAATTTATCTATACACTAAAATGTATAGGGATACATCCGATTATTTATGGACCGAGGGAGTGCCGCAAAATTTGACCGGCTAAGAAGTAACTAGTCCCTGACAGCAAATTTTTTAAGTGCCCTTGACGGCAATGCTGACAGAAAGAGTAAGCACCAGCAGGACTCACGCACGGGTGGGGCAGCCCGAGTGCGTTCCACAGCTAAAAACCAACTACTCGACCCTCGGTTCTCAAGTTGATCGAGATCAATCACTCCTGGAAACCGAGAAGGGACGAAACGCCGGGCCATATAAGCTCGATCGAATGTTCCTTGTATTTCTGTTAGCTTGGAGATGACACTCACGGTGGTCGTACCAGATGAATCCTCAGCACTCACAATCGCCGGCCACGGATGGTCCAAAACTCCAAATTAAGGAGCGCACGGACCAAGAAGAAGTCATCAAAACACCGGCCTGACTATGCAACAACCGCCGGCGTCTGCAGATTCCGGGAGCCGTACGCGGCCGTTTCCGACCACCCTGACCGCCGCCCCACCACCTACACCGCGTACCCGGTGAAGCCAACACACATGGCGTCCATGCAGGTGCAATGTACTATTGTACGTGGCAGTCCAGTCTATTAGAGTACGTATATTTATATAGGCTAGAGATAGACTAGGACTTTATATCTTATACTCCAAGTCTCCACCTACTCTCATGTAATTTCCCTTGAATTCAAAAAAAACTATATAAGCCTCAAAAGGTCAGATCAATATAACACAATATTTTAGGGTTCTATAATTTCTACATTGTATCAGAGCGATTACCCTCACGGCGCCGATCCTAGGTTCCTCTCCACTTTCCGCAACGCGCGCTGCCCCCGGGGAGATCAATCCCTTCTCCTCAGGGTACGGCATCTGGTCTCGATCAAAAATCGGATCGGTTCTTTAGGTTAGATTAGATCCAAATTTTAGATTCCAATTAGCTACGAATAAAATCCCTAGATTTAGCCACTCCTCGTTCAACCAAAACCAGTGCTAGATCAATCGGTTCCTCCGGCGGCGTGTACCTCGAGCCTTGGCCGTGCATGCGCAGTGCGTACGCGCGTGTGCCCGCAGCCAGATCCAAATCGCCACGCGCATGACGCCCGCAGCTTCATCCAACTCCAGCAACGCAAGATCCTGGGCTCCTGGCCGATCTCCATCGGCTACAGCGCATGCATGCGCATCTGCATGCCCAGATACAGTTTGTAGACTTTACGGCCGGCGATCGCATCACGTCCTCCGCCCGCTGGTAGCCTAGATATCGGGAGGGCGCGTGGATCTTCGTCGACGCCAGCATACGTGCTTGGACGTGATTTACATCAAGCTGAGTACATCAACTACACGGAAACATCGTTTACATCGAGCCCGGCCGCCGCCTAAAAAACCTATAACCAAAAACCCGCCGCCGTCGCAGATCCCTGTCGCTGCCGTCCAAAACCCGCCGCCACAGATCCCTACCATCGCCGTCCAAAACCCGCCGCCGCCGCAGAACCCTGTCGCCGCCGCACAAAAACCTAAAACCCTACGCAAACCGCGCAAATTTTTTTGCGCCTACGATGCTATCAGCTACAATGACCACGACAACCTCGGCCACGGCTACATCACGATCGGCTACCTCGACATCGACATCAAAAACAACGTCTACAACAACTCAAGAACTCCAGCCAACAGTGTCCGTGTCGTCACTTGCGTCCACGCCACTTCCGCCGTGACTGCGGGAGGGAAGATAGACACTAGAAGGGGACGCAGTCACCGCCCCTAGGTGCCATCCACGATCATGTCCATATAGATAATGATGACAAGGAGGTGAAGACGACGGAAGCGCAAGACTTCAAATTTAGTCGCAAGCGTCCGCTTTATTCCCGCTCCGACGGAGGATGCTAGAGTACCTATACGTGTATAGTCTAGACATAGACTAGAACTTTACATCTTGTACTTCAAATCTCCATCTACCCCCATATAATTTTATATAAACCCCTTAAAGGATCAGATCAATATAACATAATATTCTACAGTTATATAATTTCTAGACAGTCAAGCCTCGACGCTGGCAATTCCCAAGGACGGCGCAGGAGTCCATGGCTGGCACTGGCAGCCGCATCAGCTTCTTGAGCCACATTCGTTGAACCGGTGAGACTATAATTTTCAAATTTTTTTCTCTAAGACGAGACGACATTCGTTTTAATCAGCGACGCAGCAAGCGTACATACTCCCGCCGTACAGGAAAAACGACGGAGCGGCGTCCCCAGCTAGCGTGAGCGTGTCCTGTGCGAAGAGGTTCCGCACTAGCACGCCGCCGCCTCCACCTCGTCACCTCGTGCGCCACCTCGCCTTGATGCCCGTACGACGTGGACGCCCCCCAGCCTTTTGGGAGGTTAGCTGGCGTGCGGGGGGCGAGGAGATCTTCGCGTGGCCCCGGCGGAATCCAGGCCTTCTTGTCCAACGCGCCGGGCATCTCGTCGTGTCGTGAAACCCACGATGCGTTCCAGCTGCTGCCCAGCCACAGCGCCAAGCCTAGGCGGCCCTCAGTGAAGAAGGAACGGTGGTGACGACGCGACCTTGACGCGCGAGAGCGAGAGATTCTCAACTGTCAATGTGGGAGACGCAACGTGAGAAGAGAAACGGGTACCATATGAATGATTTGCTTTCTATACGAATTTTATCCTCTGACATACCTATGATTTTGCTTTGTTCCAAACAAGATCTTAATTAAGCATGTAGTAGATTTTCTAAAAGCAGTATTAAGATGGTTGCTATTTCTCAGACGTCTTCTCAGTCGCGCGTCTCACCGTACGATTTGCTTTGCGATTCGGTCTGTTTTTATGGTACTCTGTGGTGTGTGGGCTGTAAGCTGAAGTGGGTCTGTACGAATTTACTATGCGCTGCCACTAGCTATGCACAGAAAACCCCAGAAATCCACTATGTGCCGGTCGTGCTGAATGGAGTTGTCTCCCGTCTGTTTTTTTACTTTGCTGTTTTATTTCTATTATTTTGTTTCTGTTGTAACTAGGAGTGCATTTTCTTTTTTTGGATCTTTTTTGGTTGATGTTTATGATTTTTCAAAAATTCAATTTTCCTTTTTTAAGGTTTTTTGCTCACGTTTTTTGGTATGTTTTTGTTTTATGTCATGAATGAACTATTTCAAACCCCCTTTAAATTTTTTCTCTTCTATTTTGGTCATGAATGAACTTTTTTTAATTAGTTTTCTGCTATTTTTTTCTCATGTTCGGTTTTTCTCTGCTTTTCTTTTTTTTTGGTTTTTTATTGGTCTATTGTTTTTTCCGAAAATCCATTTTTATGTTTTTGGAATTTTATGTTTTGCTTGTAACGAGAACGCCCCGAGCCAGTTGCAATTATGTAACGACTAGGATTTTTGGATTTGAGTCATTTTGCAATTTTGCTTGTAACCAGAACGCCCCGAGCCAGTCACAAATATGTTGTGACTAGGATTTTGGGATTTGAGTCATTTGCATCTTGCTTGTAAGCGAGGACGCGCCGAGCCGGTCGCACGTATGTTTGCAACTGAACCATAACCCTAGTTGCAATCATGTTGATACTTTTTTTAGGTTTTGAGTCATTTGCAACTTGTTTTGTAACCGGGAATGTATTGAGCCAGTCGCAAGCATGGTGTGACTGAAACCCTAGTTGCAACTGTGTCGCGACTAAATATACTTGGATTTGAATCATTTTGTAATTTGCTTTGTAATCGAGAATGTACCGAGCTAGTCGCAAGTATGTTGACTAACCCCTAAACCCTTGTAACTTGGGGGGAGACTTGATTTCAATCGGCGGGCCTGTTGCAACTTGCTTGTAACTGGGGCCCCGTCGGAGGGCCAGTTGCAACTTGCTTGTAACTGAGCTCTGCTGGGTCCCAGTTGCAACTTCCTTGTAACTGAGCACCCATCGGTGTGGAGGGAGTGCAGTTGCAACTTACTTGTAACTGAGCTCTGACGGGTCCCAGTTGCAACTTGCTTATAACTAGGGCCCCGCCAATGGGGGACAGTTGCAACTTGATTGCAACCGAGAGGGAGGGGGACCTCATCAGCGAGACCTCATCGCGGGGCGTCATGTTTGCAACTTGCTTTGTAACTGAGAATGTTTTGAGCCAGTCGGAAGCATGGTGTGACTGAAACCCTAGTTGCATCCATGTCGCGACTGGATATACTTTTGGATTTAAGTCATTTGCAACTTGTTTTGTAACCGGGAATGTATTAAGCCAGTCACAAGCATGGTGTGACTGAAACCCTAGTTGCAACTGTGTCGCGACTATATATTCTTGGATTTGAATCATTTTGTAATTTGCTTTGTAATCGGGAATGTACCGAGCTAGTCGCAAGTATGTTGTGACTAACCCCTAAACCCTTGTAACTTGGGGGGGACTTGATTTCCATCGGCGGGCCAGTTGCAACTTGCTTGTAATTGGGGGCCCGCCGGAGGGCTAGTTGCAACTTGGTTGTAACTGAGCTCTGTTGGGTCCCAGTTGCAACTTTCTTGTAACTGAGCACCCATCAGTGTGGAGGGGGTGTAGTTGCAACTTACTTGTAACTGAGCTCTGACGGGTCCCAGTTGCAACTTGCTTGTAATTGACAACGACGTCAGCGACTGAGAAATAGCTGGAACTTGCTTATAATTGACAACGATGTCAGCGACTGAGAAATAACTATTTCTCAGGCGCCTGAGACGTAGTTATATTATTATGGCACTATTATATTTTGTGCAACTTAGCTAATGGTCATATTAATTTTACTACTCCTTCTGTCTCAAAATAGATGTCTTAAATTTGAATGTATCTAGGATGGAGTATAAAAGTTGTACGGTTTAGTTCCAACTCAATCTACATGTGTCAGAATTCAGCAACGCTCACAAACACATTTTTACTATATTTTGGAAGAGAGCCCGCCCTAATGTACAATGATTCATTATATCCTTCGGTCCAAAATAAAGTGACTTGAATCTATCTAGATTCACATGTTTGCACTAAAACACGTTAAATACATGCGAATCTAAAAAAAATCGAACTAACTTATTTCCGTTAGACGGAGTAGTATATTACCTTATCGAAAATGTATCTAGACTACTTTTAGTATGTAGGTTCACTAAGGTTTGGAGTGAATCTAGACACTAAAATAAGTCTATATACATTTTCTTTATAAACCTAAAACATCTTATATTTTAAAACGAAGGAAGTATGAACCAACTGGTGAACAATTATCATGATCAAACCCACCCAGCAGGTTATCAGGCAAATCAAGACTGATGCTCCTCAAGTCAAAAAAAAAAAAAAAGACCGATGCTCCTCAATGGGCTTCGGTGAGCGGAGATCGTTTCATCCTGAATGCAGAGGGGTTTGTGGCTCTGAATTAGATTAGTGTGTGTGGCTTTGGCCGTCGCACGCCGTGTGTTGTTTTTCCTCTAGTTTTCTGTTTGCATCTGTTCTGGCGTGACTTGTTGTAAATGGTGGTTTTACATCTTTGTAACTATAGTTGTGTGCTTCGCCTCTCTGATGCTTTTCTTCTTCTATTTAATCATATACAGTTCTCCTGTATGATTCAAAAAAGAATATTATGGTCAACAAAACAAACAAGGATTTTGTACGTCACCCCACACCCACTATATAATAGAGAGCACTAGAGCAAGATTCGCACGCTAATAATACTATGTATGATTTCCCAAATCCGAAGATATTCTCTTAAGCACCGGCGTCATTCTCTGACTAAACAAACACGTTAGATATTCCCGGGTTTAGTGCTACTCCCTCCGTGCTGAGACCATTCAAATTTAAACAAACTTGCGACATTCTTTTTAGAACTGAGAGAGTATATTTTTATTGAAAAAGGTTCAGGGTGGTACTTAAGCTATTTGACGTACAAATCACTGTGGGTCTTGAGAGCGATTTCGAGGCTAGCTGCACGGTTGCGGTCGCTTGGAAATGCTGTGTAATGTCTCTTTTAAAAAATATAGAAATTGAGCTCTTTATTAACCAGAAAATGTCAAGTGGCAAAAAGGTGAGGATGGTGCGTGGGAATTTTATACGGCTTTGGGTAGTTGGTCAAACTACTCATTAGGTAGCAGTGCATCGCACACAACTCTTAACCTCATAAAAGAACATTGAAAATGAGAGAGTAGTAGTAAAATTTGAAAGAACTAATAGTATTAATTTTTTGTGGACAATTTGCATAGAACTTTTCTTGCACCGTAGAAATGATATAGTCAATGTTTTTCCTATTAAAACTAGAGTGAATTCTACTTTTTACCCCCTATTTGTGCATTTGAGACACTAATTACTCCATTTATTAGAAGTTGTATCTGAATGTCCTATTTAAGAAAATTCTAAGTATGATTTTGTCCTGTTTTGGCATTCAGCACGTGTTCTTGGATAAGGCTGACATGTTAGGATGATGTACCGCCACAAAATATGTCAAGATCGGAGGACGTCGCCGTCGATCATATCTACCCTTCTCTGCACCAAATGTTCTATTCTTTGTTGCCATCTCGATAATTTCGAAGTTCAATCATCACCTCACACCTTGCCCAATAGATATGCATCAAAAAATGAGGTTTAAAATTTCCAAACATGGTAATTTAGATGAATTTTTGCTACATAAGGTAATTAGTGTCACAAATGCACAAGTAGAGGGTAAAAAGTAGAATTCACTCTTAAAACTATATGAAGTATAATGTTTCTAAAGATGTATAGTCAACATTTAAGTACATGAGTTGTGCCTCGGGAGGCGATCAAGGCGGCCACAGTCACACATGGCGCGGCAAGCAACCTTAGATCCGTGGTCGAGCTACGAAGGAGAACTATGCAAAGCTGGCACCACGAAGGACACCAAGCTGGACTACATGTTGCTTGTCATCATCGTCGCACCAATCTCCGGCTTCAATCCACAAACAGACCATGGCAAACCCACAGACACGTCACCAGTTGTTTGTCGATTCTTATGGCTTCATGTCCCTATTGCGGTGAGCGCGTCCACCGGTTGATGACAAAGTCGGGTTCGCTTGCTTATGGAGAAGCAGCAACAATGCCACATGTGTGCTACTTCAGTTAGTGGCGGACTTAGAGGCTTCTAAATGCCTAGGCAAATATGTGTAAGACGCCATTTTTCCGACCAAATTTACTATAGAAAGTCAAAATATACAAAGCATCACGCGTCAACAAGTCTGGACAGCTGCCCGGGCTGTAGGGGTGGTGGATCCCCCCTGACTCCAGTTGTGTGCTTCCCCTCGACAGTGTATGTCGTATCTTGTGTGTCTGTTCAACCGGCCGTGTTGTACAAGGTGCCCAATAATTAACTCGGCAACCCTCTTCAACTTAATCAATAAAAATGTCAAATCTTATGCCTTGTTTAAAAAAAAGACTTCTCTTTGTTCCAAACGAGACCTTAAGCATGTAGATTTCTGAACTCTTATTTCTACGTAATTTAGCTAATGGCATATTAATTTACATAAATTGTGTAGTTCAGTTCCAACTGAGTTTGCATGTGTGATTATTTTTCTTCGGAATTCAGGAAAGCTACACATTTTTTCCTAAATTTTAGAAAGAGGGCCCCGGTGTACCAAGATTCGTCATACTAGTATTTTACCCTATCGGACCTAGTGTGGACCAACGGGTGAAGTAATTCATTATTCAGCAATTGTCATGGTCAAACCTATCCAGAAGGTTAGGCTGGTCCTAGTGCTAGTATCATAAGGTGTATCATGCATGTCAACTTGGCAAAAATCTGATGGGGCGCCATAATTAATGAAGAGAGAGGTGATTAGTGTATCATAGGTAGATACCGTATCATAATGCGTAAAACTAGAAATCATAATGGCAAGTAAATCTTATACACACATTTTACATAGAGATTCTACAAAACAATAAATATACAACTACTATGATACTACTATATGATACAATGCACTAGAGACATAATATCATGCACTAGTATCATATGCATGATACTAGTAGTATGATACTACCACTAGGACCCGCCTTATATCAAGGCCGATGCTCTTCAATGGGCTTTGGCGAGTGGATCAGTGGAGGTCGTCTCATACTGCATGCAAAAGAGTCTATAGCTCTGAATTAGTTTAGTGGATGTGCCTTTGGCCGTCGCTTGTGTTATTTTTCCTCTAGTTTTCTATTTCATCCGTTCTTGTAAAGTCCTTTTTTGACACCCAAGCTCCGGTGCTTCCTGCATATTAAATTTTTTTAAAACATGTTTCAAAAAATTATAAAATAAAATCTTAAAGATAGACAATGATGCATCCCACAAACGTCCAAAATCTTAATTCGAAATGTTTTGTATTCTGAGCTACACAGAAGTGACAAATTTCGAATTTTCAGATTTGAAATTACTAATACTCATATTTACAATTTTATCATTTTTGTGTACCTTAAAATACAAATTATTTTTAATTGATAGTTTACACATTTTTGGTATACATCACAGGCTACAACCCTGTTTATTTTTAGATTTTTTTAGATTCCAGAAATATGATTTTCGATTTTTTAAAAGGGCTACCGGTGTCCATGTGCACCAAATCTCAATTCATCCGTTCTAGCGTAGTTTGTTGTGAATGATCGTCTTCCAAACATAGTTTTAAAAATCAGACCAGTTCACTGGTTATTAAATAAAAAAAAAGGAACCAGTGAGCGTGGACGATAGTTGCGCTAACAACTAGGCCAAGATTTGTTTCTACCATAGCACTTCACGTATGGATTTAATATATTTTATTTTCCTAATCAAAATCATACATTCCTCTCGTTACTTTATTTTTAATAAATCAGCAAGTGAACCGGTTTGAACCGCCGGTTTAGCTAGTGAACCATGAACTGAGTGCCTCGTCGGTTCGGTCACTGGTCCGGTTTTTTAAACTATGCTTCCAAAGCTTTTCTTCTTCTATTTAATCACATGCACTTTTCCCGTATGGTTCACAAAAAAAATTATGGTCAACAAAACGAACAAGGATTTTGTATGTCACCCCACACCCACTCTATAATGCAGAGCAATAGAGCAAGATTCTAACGCTAATAATGCTATATATGATTTCCCAAATCCGAAGATGTTCTCTTAAGCACCGGCATCATTCGCTGACTAAATAATGTCAGATATGCTCGTACGTACCTCGAAAGTAATCTCCCGTAGGTTCATAGTACTGTATTATTTCATTGAAAAAGGTTCGGGCGATACGTAAGCCATTTGATGTCGAAATCACTTTGAGTCTTGAGAGCGATCTCGAGGCTAATCGCACGGTCGCTTGGAAATGGCGTGTAGTAATGCCTCTTTTACAAAGAGTAATTGAGCTATGCAACAAAAAATAATGTCAAGTGGCAAAGAAGAGAGGATGGATCGTGGTTGGTCAAACTACCCATTAGGTAGCAGTGCATCGCAAACAACTCTTAACCTCATTAAAAAAGATTGAAAATGAGAGAGTAGTAAAATTTGAAAGGCCTAGTAGTATTATTTTTTTGTGGACAATTCGCATAGAACTTTTCTTGCACATTAGAAATGATATAGTCAACGTTTTTTTCCTATTACCCCCACAGGAAAAACTTTTCTATTAAAACTATATGAAATAGGATGTTTCTCAAGATGTATAGTCAACGCTTTAACGGTGTGTGAGTTGTGTCTCAGGAGGCGATCAAAGCGGCGGCAAAGAAACCCATATTAGGTTCCGTACCCCTCGTCGCAATGTTACTGGTTTGTTCTGTCTTCGATGGTTATTTTTATGTCTTTTTAGGGTGGTGAGACTATGGTTGTATCCTGAAGGCAAAATAAGATTCTATTACTCTATCCTCGCTCCGGTGGTGTGTCTAGCACTGGTGGAGGGCATGTGGAGCCGTGTGTGTGTGACTGATCTCATAGGATTTGGTTGTTTTTGTTGGAGATATGCCCAAGAGGCAATAATAAAGTGATTATTATCATATCTTCATGCTTATGATAAATATTTACATACCATGCTATAATTATATTAACCGGAAACATTAATACTTATGTGATTTGTAAACATAAAAGAGTCCCTAGTAAAGTCTCTTGTTAAACTAGCTTGTTGGTTAATATATGATCATGGTTTCCTGATCATGAACATAGAGATGTTATTAACAACAAGATCATATCAGTAGGAGAATGATGTGATGGATATACTCCTATAGTTAAGCGTAGCATAAAAGATCAAGTCATTTAATATAGTTCATTTGCTATAAGCTTTCTGATACATAGTAACCTAATTCCTTCAACCATGAGATCATGCTAATCACCATCACCGGGTGGATGCTTTGATGACATCAAACATCACTTCATAACTGGGTGGTTATAAAGGTGGCATTGAGTGTTCGGAAGGTATGTGTGGAGGCACATGGATCAAGAGTAGGATTTGTCCATCCATATGACGGATAGATATACTCTGTGCCCTCTTGGTGGAATGTCATCCAATTAGCTTGCAAGCATGTGACTGGCTCACAAGGGATCACATATCACGGGAACGAGAAAAGAATACTTATCGGTAACAAGGTTGAACTAGGTATGCAGAGATACCGATAATCAAACCTCGGATAAGTAAACTATCGCGAGACAAAGGGAAATTGGTATCGTATGTAAATGGTTTATTCGATCACGAAGTAATCGTAGAAATATGTGGGAGCCATATAAATTTCTATATTTCTCTATTGGTTATTGACCGGAGAAGAGTCTCGGTCATGTCTGCATAATTCACGAACCGTAGGGAGACACACTTAAGGATTCGATGTTGTTTAGTAGATATAGAAAGTGAGTAAAGAGACCGAATGTTGTTCGGAGTCTCGGATGAGATCCGGGATATCACGAGGAGATCCGGAATGGTCCGGAGAATAAGATTCATATAAGTAAAGTCCAAATCCGGAGTTCGGGAATGGTTCTGGTGTTTTCATCGGAATGTTCTAGAAGGGTCTAGAAGGTTCACCGATCCAGAAGGGGAAGGGTACATGGATGTGTCATGACAAAGTGGAATGGTTGCATCATGTCCTAGGTCACTTGGCTGCACACTTGAAAGAGAGAAATCAAACTCTAGTTTAAAAGTAAAAGTCCAGTTTGAAAAAGTCAAACTGGGACAATAGTTTCCAAGTGGAGGAAGAGAAGGAAACCTTGGGAGAGAAGGTTTCCCTTCCCTCCACCAAACCGCCGGCCAGCAAGGGAGTTGGGGGAGGACACGGCTAGCCCTAGCCGCCCCTCCCACCTATAAAAGAAAGGGAGGGGGCGTCCCCTCTCCCTACACCTTGCCCCTTAGCCAGCGCCCCCCTCTAAACCCTAGGCTAGCCGGCGCCCCCTTCTAGATGCGGCTGCCCTAGATCTCCTCTAAACCCCCGTCTAGCTAAACCCTAGCTGCCGGTTACTCTAAACCCCTCGGCCCTCTAAACCCTAGATCGCCGAGGCCCTCTCTCTACTCCACCATACTCGCTCTGGCTTAGGCGAGCCTGGATCTCCCTACTTGGCACCATGCCGTCGTCTTGCTGAAATTGCGAGAGAGAGCTACAACCTCCATCCTTTGGAACAAGGGAGAGGAAGGTCTTCATCGAGTACCGTACGTGTGACCGACTGCGGGAGCGCTGCCGGAACGCGGCGTCGGAAGGATCGTCTACACGATCTTGAGATCGACAAGTGAACGACTATATCACCCACGAGAATCTTCTCTCGTTAACCGTTTTGGATCTTCGAGGGTTAATACTCTATCAACTTGTTGCACCGATCTAATAGATAGATCTTGGCTTGATCATAGATTAGATCTTGATTGTGTGTTCATGCGGTAGAATTTTTTTGTTTTCCATACTACGAAACCCTACAGTTTTTCGCGTTCGTTAGTGTAATTTTAGGTTAGTCTATACAGATGTATCATTGACAATTGTTGCTGCTTTAGGCGTTGGTTTTTGGGCTGACTTTTCGTTTGTCTATTACAACAAGATCTACTACAACAAGTTTTGGCCAGCTCCTGTGATAGAGGAGCGAGTACGGCGACTGCACATTTGGCTCGTGCTAGTGGATGTACTTGTCGCTAGGTGGTCCATTGATTTATTTATAATTTTAATCACTTTTAGTCCATTTGTAATGCAAGTGGATTTTTTGCCAATTTTTTCCTATTAAATAACTTGCAAGAATAATCTTGTAAATTATGATTCTGCAGATATAATAATCTGATAATCATAATATCTTTTAAATTTTGTAGTATGCAAAGTTCTTTGAATCAACGAGTGGGAATATTGACCATTCCTCAATCCCTTGGAAGCTGAACAAGGACTAATCCGTAATTAAACCCGAAAAGCGATATGACCCATCGTGCCTGCTCCTTCTGTTTCAAAATATAAGATGTTTTAACTTTGTGAAGCAAACATATCTAGACTTCTTTTAGTATGTAGGTTCACTTAAATTTGATGTGAATCCACGTACTAAAACAAGTCTAGATATTTTTTTCCACAAATTTAAAATATCTTATATCTAGAAACGGAGTGAGTAGTTTGCTGCAGCCGTGGAGTGTGGAGTTTGTTCCGTATCAACGTCTCACACCAGTATACCACTTCCATTCCCAAAACAGAGGAAGAGAAACCGAGGCCAGAAAAAATCAACCCAACTAATAATTAAACATTTTAAATGGCATCCGTGAGCTTAAACAAGACGCTCCGAGCCGGGAAGAATCCGCAGCTGGGAGTAGAATAACAGGCGCAAAGCCAGCACCAGGGCTCCGGGAATTTCCATCATCCAATCCAACCCCCTTCTCTCCCTGTTGGTCTCTCTCACAGCGACTGGCCTTCGATTCTTCCCCTTCCCACCGCTTCCTCAGATCTGCTTGCCGTCCTTCCAACATCCTTATCCCCGCCTCCGACCCAGGAGAGGCGGCGGCGGCTTGGTGTCTCCCGTCCAAGGCTGGCGCTTTCGTCGCCGGAGGCTGCTGGGCCTTTTCCGGTTGGTCTGGTGATTGGGCCGACCTTGGAGGTGGTTGGCTCTTCCGCAGTTCTTGCCGGCTCGGATGGAGGTTCTGACTTCTGAGCCAAGGGCTGATTTTTGTTTGGTCAGCAGCGGATTTGACGAAGATGTTTCCGGCTAGAGGATCGACGCCGGAGAATATCTTTCAGAATTTGCCTGTTTCTGATTGCCTAGGCGCTTAATTTCAGATCGTCGAGGGTTTTTGGATGAAGACGATGGATTCTTTCTGGTATCAGTGAGTCACCTCTTGCCCAGATTCCTGTTCGGTTGTAGCTTCTGTCTCGTGCTCAAAAGACAGGACTTGTGCCGCTGCTTTACCCTGTTTACCTTCGCTCACCTTTCCCTCCGTCAAAGCCTGACCTTTTGAGTTCCGTTGCTGGTGGATGAACTGCTGATCTTCCGAGTCCTCGAGCGTGCCTAAGCGCTCTATCAACAGTACAAATCCATTTGGAAGAAAAGCAGTTCCTGTGCAGATACTGCCTAGTACTAAATTAGTCCTTGTGCTATACTACCAAGATTCTGCTTTGACAGAATACAGTGCTTCCCTTTATCTCTTGCCCAACAAAGTGCACAGGAATCTTTGTTGTCATTACAGGAGTTGAGAAGTATCTGGAACCAATCGAGGGGGAGCAAAACAATGGACGTGCCTGCGCAATCCAGCCGTGCTGGATGCAGCGGAAGCATCGGCAGCCCTTCGGATGATCCGTATGGCGTCACGACCATGATGAACTTTGATGGGTACTCTGAGCTCTGCAGCAGCCCTTCGCTGACCGATCAGCTCTTCTCCTTACTCAATGATTCGTCTACACACCAGATGTTCGCGATGTGGTCATCCTTGGGTTCGTCGCCTCGTGCATCTGGTATCAGTGAAGATATGCAGCTTGATGCCTTTTCCAGTGGACCTGGGCATACGGATTTGGTCACGTTGGCGAATCCGGCTGAAACTGGAAAAGTAGCCAAGAGTTCAGGGGAGCTTGGGTCGGATGGTGATCTCCAGCAAGGAAGCACTAGCATGGTTCCAAGGCATGTCGGTGGCAACTTACTCCCTGAAAGGATGCTCATGGCTCTGAATTTGTTCAGGCAGTCGCTGGGCGGTGGCGTTCTTGCCCAGGTCTGGATGCCTGTGGAGCAGGAGGGACATGTTGTGCTGAGTACATATGAGCAGCCATTTCTGCTTGACCAGGCTCTGGCAGGGTACAGAGAAGTATCCAGGAGTTTCGTGTTCTCGGCCAAGGAGGAGACTAGCCTGCACCCAGGTCTTCCAGGGAGGGTCTTCATCTCTGGTGTTCCAGAATGGACCTCAAATGTTCTCTACTACAGCAAGCCAGAGTATTTAAGGATGGAGTATGCAGTCCGCCATGATGTCCGAGGATCACTTGCAATGCCGATTTATGACCCCAGCAAGGGAAATTGCTGCGCAGTGCTTGAGCTTATCACAAAAAACGAGAAGCCTGATTTTGATGCAGAGATGGATAATCTTCGTCAAGCATTGCAGGCAAGTCCCCGCACCCCCCTATTTTCCCTTTAATCGGTTCTGTTTAGCTGGGGGTGCTTTGTTTTCTTACTTCATTGCGTAAAAGTGAATTTACGGAGCATGTGTACTTCCAGCTGCTATTTCTTTTATCTCATTGATAGTATAGGGTAGTCTCTTTTCTATTATAATGTCATAATTACAAGGGAACATGAACAGATGGATAGATGGAAATTCTTGCATCCATTGGTACCATTTATGGATGCCATGAACAAATATGTATGTGAATCTAAATGCTAGGATACCAATGACCTATGTTTGTCTAGTTGATACAGTGATACTTTTTTAAGCAGACATACTCAAGATGTTCTAATTGGAAACAGCACATTCCATAGCATGGAATCCTTCGAAATGATGCCGCTCGTTGCCCAAATATTTCATTCTTTATAAACGTCACTCTATGTATCATGCTTTTTCTTCATATGCTAAAACATCTTCTGATCATGTCAACTAAAGTAATCCTACGCCTCCCTGCTTTAGTACTTTAACTTAGCTCTAATTAAGTTCCGAGCTGAGAATCAGTGAAGTTGTGCTAGCAGTTAAGTGTAATTCACTGAGCTGAATCCGTGAAGTTCCGAGGTTTTTCACTGTACACGTTAATGGTGGTTATTATAATCCACATTTTACATTACAGTCACATTTAATACTTGCCCCATTACTCTTCTGTAGGCTGTGAACTTGAACACAACGAAAGAGTGCAGTGATGAGAAGGTGACATTTCACTCTTAACATAATTTATGCTACATTTCTGCTGTGCCTCATGGGCGCTGGATGCAAGTTCTCGTTTTAGCTTTTCATTACCTACTGGTATTTAATGTATGTGATGTCTCTTTGCTTGCAGTTCTATTCAGAAAATCAGAAAGCTGCCTTCACTGAGATATTGGATGTACTAAGAGCTATTTGCCATGCACACATGCTTCCCTTGGCCCTTACATGGGTTCCTACATCAAATTGTAGTCGTGGCGATCACGTTGTTGGACAAAAGAGTGTCTTTGATTCACAGTCAGGAAAAGCGATGCTCTCCATCCAAAAATCAGCTTGTTATGTTAATGATACAAAGATGCAAGGTTTTTTTCATGCATGTGCGGAAAGTCATCTTGAGAAAGGGCAAGGTATTGTGGGACGAGCACTCAAGTCCAATCTCCCGTTCTTCTCTCCTAATATAAGAGAGTACAGTATTAAGGATTACCCACTTGCACACCATGCTCGTAAGTTTGGTCTGGTTGCTGCTGTTGCAATTCGGCTAAGGAGCACATATACTGGTGATGATGACTACATACTAGAATTCTTTCTCCCTGTCAACTGCAAAGGCAGTGAAGAACAACAGATGTTATTGAATAACTTGTCGAGTACAATGCAAAGAATATGCAAAAGTTTGCGAACAGTTTCTGAAGCAGAGGTTGATAAAGTTGATGCTTGTACTACAGTAATGTATAAGACAACCAGTGGAAGTTGCTTGCCTACTGGCCACTCTGAAAGTTCTTCACATTGTGATCAACCAGTCACAGAAAAGGCACTTCAGGGTCTATCTTTGGTCGATAAGCAAGGGGACACAGCTGAGCAGGTGCGCTCATACTATAACTTCTACTTGAGTATATCACATTCTATGCAACTATCTTAGTTCTGATTTATGAATAATTGTAATTAGCATGACTTGAGCTAAAAATATTTTTTCTGAGACATGCTGCATGACCATTGCTTACATTTTGTAGTTTTGACTATTATGTTTCTGTGTTAGTAGTGGTGGACATTGCTTACATTTTGTAGTTTTGACTATTATGTTTCTGTGTTAGTAGTGGTGGACATTGCTTACATTTTGTAGTTTTGACTATTATGTTTCTGTGTTAGTCGTGGTGGACACTGCTTATATTTTGTAGTTTTGACTATTATGTAATGCCAATAATTCTAATCCCAGATTTTATTCAAGAAAGATCTAAACAGTATAGGCTGGTAGCAACTCCCTTTTTAATTCCCTTTTTTTCTTGACTGGAAACAATGGGACAGGCTCCTACTGTGATTGCCTTAAAATTAATCGATGGATAAGTACAATGGCTAGAGAGGGGTTCATGCCGCAGGGAATGGGGTTACACCAGGGATTCAAGTACAGTTGAGATACAGTTTTTAGGATCATCTTTTAGAGGAAACATTCATGGTTGGTTAGTACTCAGCTTTGTTGAGATGCTCTGAGTTGGTGGTTAGTGGGTGGGTTAAATTTGCAGAACCTAGACCATCCACATTGACACATGCATTTAACTTTGAATTAAGAAAACCTGGTTTATTGATGTCCTCTTGACAAAGAAGCTTCTTCTGCATTGCATTTACAGTCTAGTTCAGCGAGACTTGCAGAGAAAAAGCGCAGTGCGGCTGAGAAGAATATTGGTATTGATGTTCTTCGTAAATACTTCTCTGGAAGTCTAAAGGACGCCGCAAAGAGCCTTGGTGGTGAGTCCCCCCTTTCCCCCTAGTATCGCATCATTAATTAATCTCTCAGTGGCATCTTTACTGTGTATGATATCTAGGTAACATGAGTAGTTTATAATTTGACTTGTGTACCATTTTGCCTTAATACTGTTGCAGTTTGTCCAACAACTTTGAAACGGATATGCCGGCAACATGGGATTTCACGATGGCCATCTCGCAAGATAAACAAGGTCAACCGTTCATTAAAGAAGATCCAAACTGTCATTAACTCTGTCCATGGGGTTGACAGCTCTTTGCAGTATGATCCTGCTTCTGGATCTCTTGTTCCAGCAGCTTCTCTTCCAGAGAAACTGCCATTCCCTTCGCCCGAGGCTTTGTCTAGTCCGTCCGTTGGAAAATCTGCAGACGAAAAATCTGGCCCAAAATCTGAACAAGGGTATTCGTCACCTGAGGGGTGGGAAAGAGAAACTTGCCAGTTGCAGCTCCCTGATGCACTGAAAGGGGAAGGCAGTGAATTTCACATGCAGACAAGTAACTATAGTGACAGTGGCAATCACGCTTCTTATGGCGCACAAGGACCATTATATCCCACTGGTATTGTCGGTTCTCTGCTCCACAAAGAACCAGGCTGCGTCGACCCTTCCGTCTCAGTCCGCCCGAGCACCGAGACCACGGGAGACCAAACGGTGGGAAGGAACTCGCCATCCTTACAAGAAGAAGATATCGCCATGTTTGGCGACCATGAAGGCAGGGAGCACACCCATCCTTCTACCTCTGGAATGACGGACTCCTCGAGCGGCAGCGCGTCGAGCCACCCCACTTTCAAGAAGAACCCAGCACAACGTCCACTCGCGGACCAGAGCAGCCCCGCGCTGACGGTGAAGGCCACGTACAACGGCGACACGGTGCGGTTCAAGTTCGTGCCGTCGCTGGGCTGGTACCGGCTGCTGGACGAGATCGGCAAGAGGTTCAAGCTGTGCACGGGGGTGTTCCAGGTGAAGTACAAGGACGACGAGGAGGAGTGGGTGATCATGGCGAACGAGTCGGACCTGCAGGAGTGCGTGGACGTGATGGACTCGATGGGCACGCGCAACGTGAAGCTCCAGGTGCGGGACCTCCCTTGCCTCATCAGCAGCTCCGGCAGCAGCTCCTGTCTGCAGCAGGCGGGCCATAATTCATGACGCGGTGGTGAAAAATTGTTTCTGCTTTTGGGCGACCCTCGGCTGTATCGTGTTGCCTACGGTAGGCGTGGTAGTCTCTGTGATGTAGCGGTGTAGGGTTTGGTATTTTTTGTACGCGCTCGTAGCGGTGTTATGTAGTGGTTTCTACGGTGAAAGTCCCGAACAGGAAGTGTAGTAGTAGTGATTGTCTCGTGGAGCTGGCGCCTGCGCCGAAACAATGTCACACTCAGTGGAGGATGCTGAGAGGGGTCATGGCAATAATAATGTGTTGCCGTGAGGATGCTCGGTCCCTGGCTGCTATTATGAGTTAAAAAACTTCTGTGCCTGGAGGAAAACCAGTGTTTCTGAACTTGCTCTGGAATCCAATTTTTGTTTTCGATGTTAGTTGGTCGGGACAGATGAAGCCTTTTTCAAAATTCTCCTTTTGGATGATTTTTAAAGAACTCCAGCTTTCGGAGTGGGCCTGGTCGAAAGTGTTTCTGCTTGTTCCTGCTCCACATGGATAAATTTTCCACAGAGCCGCCGCTGGTTCTCTCTGCTGACCAGGGATATTTCCCTCCTCCTTTCCCGGATGGATACCAAGCGCGATTCAGAGGCGATATCTTGTGATTTCACCAGCCAAAATCTCCCAACAGCGACGGGTCGACAGCATTGTCATTTTGGACTTGCTCGGCCAGAGGCGCAAGTGCTAGTTCCCAGATTCCTGCAGCCAGCCGGGCTATGCTGTAGAGTTCTTGATGCTGGGAAAGCTACCGTTTGTACTGGACTGATATCCAAGTCCAACTGGGAGAGGAACAGGATGAGGCGAAAGCTAGCCATGGTGGGATGATGCGACGTGGTACTTGCTCGTCTCCGCGGCTCGTATCGGTGGTTGCCATGTCAAATCCTCGTGAAAGCGATTCAGCCAGCCGCAGCCGAGGAAAAACTGCTCCGAGAGGGGAGCCAGGAGACCGGGCGGGTTATTCGTGTCGTCTGTCAGTCGTCGCTGTCTGTGAAATCGGAATTTTTGCATATTTGCCATAATTTTTATCTGGAACTAGAAGACTGCCCGTGCGTTGCCACGGGAAAATAATACATTCACAAATATTAATATTACTAATTTGCAAATAAGTCACACAAGGGGTAGTTTACGTATTTTTCAGTAAAAATATATAATACACACGTAAGTAGAGTGTACATATATAATAGATCACAACAAAAACATAAATCAAGAAAATATGATAAGATATGGTAGAAACTAAAATGCAACAAATTTAATCCACTTGCAAAAACCCTGACAACTTTCCAAATCGTCCTCTTTTTATCGAGCCCCTAATTTTCCAAATGTCAAAAACCTTGATTGTCCTTGCTAACATGGAACGGAGCGGAGCCAGCCGAACGGTGGTTTGATCAGGCATCGGACCGCGAGAGCGCTTTGTGCGTAGATCGAAGCGGAGCGACGCGTTTTTCTGGAGTGGAGTGTTGCGAAACAGACCCAAAGTAGTTGCCATTTTATTCTCTTAATATAATGTAATGAAATATTGTAGTAATAGAATAACCGACCTATCCTCTATTTTTCCTCTCATATTTTTTCATTTATGGTACCATTCGTATTTAGGGAATTTTAGACCAATCACCCAAATATCTGACCATATATTATAATGGCTTTATTTTTCCAACCAATATATAGTTGCTTCTATCATGATTAGCCAATTGTTTTCCTATAATAATAATCTACTTCAGCTTCCTTATTTCAAGAAGAGGCAATAAGATGGACCCCATTATTTGCGCTAGCACAGGAAAATCCTATACAATGCTTAAAAGACCAATTTGAGCCATAATCTAAAGCCCATATGTTAGACCTGTGCCAACCGCTCAAGTGCTTAACTGCTCACCATAAAAAAAAAACCCCTCAGTCCTTAGTCCTCATGTGGTGCTAAAAAAAATCTCTCCATATTAAAAAACTCCCTGATGTGCGTGCACGGTGCCCAACCGAGAAAATCCCCGAAATTGCTAACTCATCTTCTTCCATTGTTTCCTCGTTGCTTTGAAATCCAACCAAATCAATCACATAGCACCTTCGGCTAGTGCCTCCGGCGACCAGATCCGCCGGTCCTCGTCGTTGTTCCCCTTTTTTCACCAGCACAAGGAGGTTGGGAAGAGCGTTCCACTGGAGGGACGTGCTGGAAGAAGGATACGCTCCAGAACCTTCGTCGTGGCTGTCGTGCCCCTCCTTGCAGCCTCCTCCGTGCGCATTGCAGCCACCTCTGCGTTGGCTGCAACCCCTGCTCCATACCGGGGCCGGTGAGCTCCGCCCCCACCCTTCTTCTCGCTCATTGGCAGCGTCTTCTCGCACATCCCCGTCCTCCACCCATCGCCTCCGAGCTCGGCCTCCTCAGTGTGCACCGCATCCACCTCCTTGATCAGCCGCCGTCGGCCCGGCCGCAGTACATCCCTGTCCTCGGCTTGTCGCCTCGGAGCTCCGCCTCCTCAGCATGCACCGTGTCCGCCTCCTCCCGTACCTCTCGTCGGCCGGCCCGGACGCTGCACGCCATCGACAAGCAGTAGCTGCGCCGATGACACAAGCAATGAACGGGTTGCGTACAAAGCCACACGCACGGGCGTGATCCGAAGCAAACTTGGTGCACTGGAAGAAACTATCAGCGTGGACCTTGTCCTGGTCCACCTCCAAAGGATGACAGATGGGGCTAAGCAGGCGGATGCCCCGCCTGACTTGGTGATTTGGTTTTGGAGACTGACAAGGAGCAGAATTATTTAGGAGCTCAGGCCGATACCAATCCGGTCTCTGCGTTTTTGCCCGGGAAGAGCGGACGACGTACTACGGACGAGGGTAACGAAAACCACCTTAGCATAAATTATATAGTAGAGATTTGCATATTTGCCATATGACCATCACATGTCAGTGACACAGAAAATGACAAATATGCAAAGTGCATTAAAAGGTGTGGCAAATGTGCAAATCCTCTCTGTGAAATCAGCGTGCCCGGATGTCGAGGTTCAGCAATGTGTGGTGAATGAACCTGGAGGGAAAAAGGCTGGGCTCTGAGTTCGAAGCGCACGGACGGCCCACGTGCGAGGCGGACCGGGCCGAGTCGAGAATCACGGCCTGTCGACTGAGCTAGTACAAGCCCACACGGAAAAATCGCTGGTGTAGCGCGCATGGCACGGAGGAGCGATGGTGGCGTGGCGTGGCGTCCCTGCAACTCCAAGCAAGCACGCCCTATGAATGGCGGTCGAGCACGCTAACGCTAGGCAGGGAGCGAGAACTCGATTGCTTCGGACCTACGGCAGGCTGGCCGGGGTTTGTTTGTCGCTGGCTGCTGTCCCCTCTTCGGACGCACGCATGGACCAACCAGCCATCAGCCGCGACGGACGGCAAGGAGGCCCATGTCCACGGCGTGCCGGCCAATGGAGCACCGTTCCTGTGCGTGCCTGCGCTGACCGGGCTTTTTGACCAGGAGACCGGCTGGCTGCCATGCCAGCCAAAGTTCTTTCTCCCACTGCGCCGGCACAGAGGGTCTCGGGCGGGCTCTTTCTCGCATTGAAAGAAGTACACAACGGGTCGAGAGATGCAGCAGCAGATACTCCCTTCCCTTACAAAAGCTGCCTTAAGATCGAAACGAATCAGTCTACAGGACTCGCGATCGAGGCTGCGGCCTGCAGGGCGGAGGCGGATTATTGCGCAGGCAGAACAGAGATCAGAAGGTTTGAGCTGAAACGAATCAGTCAGTCTACACGCAGCTGGTCACTGAAATATCTAGCTAGCTGAACAGAGAGCCACACGGAAGCTCAGCAATGGCAATGGCATGCCGTCTTATTACGAGGACGACACGGCCGAAACCGATTCGTTTTTTACCATGAGAAGCTTCCGAAACAGATCGAGTGGAAGTTATATTTGCATCGGGTAGAAGAGAGGCTCTAGCTATAGCTCGTGGTCCATCGAATATCAGCGATCGATCGAGGTTCGCTAGCACTCGCTTAGCGGTGGTCCGTCCGTCCGTGAGGGCCCGGACGAGGATCTCATCGTCCAATATCAGGCATCTGGCCTGGTATGATCTGCTTTTCTTTTGCGACGTGCATGTTAGCGAGGCGGGGGCATGCAGCGCGGCAAGCCGGCCTGGTCGATCTTCTCTAAAGCTAAAGCGCGATGGCATGAAACCGTATGATGGATCATGGATGTGATCCTCCACCTTTAGCCAGCGGCGAGGCCGGCCGGCCAGCCAGCCTAAGAAGCGATCATGGCCACTTTCTTCCCTCGCCTTTCTCATGGCCTATAAGCTTTCGCTCCTTTTCCCCCTGTTTTACACCTCCGATCCAACACGGATATCATCATGGCTCCCCGCGATCGATCGGGCCACTGGCGATATAACAAATCCGACCGGTTGCGTATCGCACAAATGCGAAGGTTGGTTAGTTTTTCCTTTTTATTTTTGCTGCATGGGAAGGTTGGTTAGTGCTTATTAATCTATTGATTTCCACCATGGAGCATGTGTGTAGTATCGTATGTACATGTACCACTCCATGAAGGGAACAACTGATTAGTTGTTGAAGAAGAAACAAAAACCTTGCCTCTCGCGTCACCCCCCCGCGAGGGCGACAGAGACGCGAACCCTAGCGCCCGGCGCCTTCTCCCTCCTCCTCCCATCCTCCCCCGCCGCCGTCGACGAGCGTCGCCCGGCTAAGGCCGTGCGGTCCAGCGGTAGCGGGTCTTCTTCTACCCGGTGCTGGGGGCCACGTGGGATGGCTCTACTGGCGTTGGTGGCGAGCTCGTCCAGCGGTGGCACGACAGTCACGGGGTCGCAGGGCGGCGCGGCAGATGAGTGGCTGCAGGACGACGCGGTGGTGCTGTTTCTGGCTGGGGCGCTCCGGCCTTCGCCGGTGACCTGCGCGGGACGGAGCTGCTGTGACGTCGCATCTGAGGCCCTCCGCCGACGGGGCATGACGGCTTGGCCGCACGGCTTCGACGGGGTAGGAAGGCGCGACACATAGGTCGACGACAACGGGGCTCCCTGGCTGCAGCAGCGCAGCGTCAGAGCCGACATGCCCGATCTGGGCCTGGCCGGCGGGCCAGGCCTGATCTAGGCATGTTTGGTACTGTTGCTGCGTCTCCGGACGGCAATCACCATGGTGATGGTGATGGAGGGTGGTTCCCCTCCCCTAGGCAGCCGTGTGGCCCGACACCTGTTGACCCGATGCTGCCATACTATGCCCTTCCCGGTGGCTTTGCAGTGTGATGATTGTGGGAGCCTTGACGCGAGTTTGTGGATGCCGGGGCGGCGGCCCCGGAAGGTGGACTGCACTTGTGTCTCGACGGCGGGGCGGCGTTGGAGTGGTGGTGACCCTTCTCTTTGGTCCATGCGGGTGGCAAGGACCGGGCTTCGGGGGCTCCTAGTGGTGGTAGTACCCAGATCGCGGCTGGAATCTCGGCTCGAAGCGTGATGCTGGTCTGAGGTACCACTGGTGGTGAGAGTTTTTCCGGGCGAAAGCCCAGTGCTTCGACGCCAACAAGGGTGATGCCCGCCGGTGTCGTGACCCTCTTAAGGGCGTTGTTGTGGCTACTCTCACCCCAGTAGGGCTCCAGGTGAAAACCATAGACCCCTGTGGTCTCGGCGACGGCGCTTGGGGCGTCGTTACCTTCTTGGAGGCGTTGTCGTGAAGCTCCGGTCTCCTTAGCCTCGTCGTCTCCAGTGGCAAGCTAGTTGCTTCCTAGGCTTTACAGTTTATCTTTGATCTGTTTGTAAGAGAAACTCCTCAGTATCGGTTTGGCAATTTGACTTTATTTATAAAGCGGGGCGAAAGTCTTTTTTTTGAAACATCATACATTAAGCATGCAAGCCGCCTCATTAAAACCTTCCAGTCCCCTTAGGTACTCTGGTAAGAAAAAAGAGTGCGTCTGAAACTTGCAGCCCATCAAACATTTGATACATCATTTACAAGAGATTCTAAGATAAAGCTAAGGGGTTCATCGATCCAATTACAAGAAATCATACTAGAAAAGTCTAGTTTGAGAGATAAAAGGGAACAGCTGAAGCTTGGCCTTCCTATCTCCTGTTCACCTCTCAACGTCCGCTAAGGGCACGCCGTTCCTCTCGGTAATTGAACTTGAAGTGGTTACAACCTGCTTAATTACTTAGGCATTAGGGGGCTAAGCTCTAAACACATCTAGCTTTTACTAATCTGCTTTCTACATATCACGAAGTCAATTTGCTGATCGAAGAAAAACAAACCCAGATCGGCGATGGGTGCTGCACACCCAAACCGTTTCAATTTGAAATCTGTACACACACGGATCGGAGGAATTTATTATGCAATCAAAGTAGAACATGTGAACATCAAAATGGCTTAATCAAATCAAACCTCTCTTGCTTTTCTGTACCAACAATGTAAAGTAGCCATATAGTACTAGCTAGGAGCAAGGTATATCTCCAACACGAGGACGTGAAGAAATCTTTGCAGAGATCGACGCAGGCTACAAATGCGGAGACATGTACACATACTGTAGCCGCGTATTAGCTCGTTCTGGTACCAAGTACCCAGTCGATTTGGCCGACACGGCGAGATTAATTACAATAGGGCTTAAAGCGATCGAGCCTTTAACTACCTGCTATATATAGCGTAGCCGAGTAGGCCGTATATTTTAGTGGCCGTTGGTTGTTTACTAGACTGTCTACCGGTAGCTCAGGGTATATGATACTGGTATCATGCACTCGATGCAGAAAAGCTAGCGTCGCAGTGTCGCTTCGCTTTGGCCCATCCATCGCCGTTGGGGTTGTTTAAAAATCAGTGGCTGATCAGTCCGTCCGGCGCCATGGCTTGGGAGGAAGAATCATGGCTGATAAAGGGAAAGGCGCGCGGAGATGCATGGCTAACATGCAACAAAGGGAAAGGAAGACAGCAGTGCCGATCAAGCTTGTTAAAAAGGCTAGGGAGGGACCGAATATGTATAGTATATCTTTTGAGTTGAGTTGCTATCGAGCGCTGGAATTCCGCGGGGGTGTGTTGGTTTGGTCTCTCCCGAAATCATGGACGCACGATAACGTATTGTATATGCACTTGCGGGCGGCGCCACTGTACTTGATCGTTCTGTCACATAAGAAGACTGCGTCCCGATCGAGGGAATGAGGATGTGCAACACCCCAAGCACCCGTGTGACCGGATTTTGAAACCTTCAAAAGTTGTACTCCATCCGTTTTAAAATATAAAATGTTTTAGCTTTGTGAAAAAAATGTATCTAGATTATTTTTAGTGTAGATTCGTAGAGATTCACTCCGAACCTACACACTAAAAGTAGTCTAGATATATAATTTCTTCACAAAGCTAAAACATCTTATATTATGAAACTGAGAGAGTACTTTTGAGTTCAAAGGATATGTACACATAAGTTTTATATTTCTACGAAGTTTCTCTGAAAAAGATGTCGTGTTCTCGTCTATGATATATTGAAATAAAAAACTATAATTCTTTGGTCGAAATTTGTCCTATTTATGTTTTACGAAAACTTTTGGCTTCCATGCTGGATGTGAATACCTACTTGTATATCCCCCACCCCCAACCCCAACACACACACAACCTGATTTTTTTGAGACTTAGAAATATTATTTTGATTTTTCCAGAAAATGTCCAACACCACCGTCACCTAGGTCAACATAGTCGTAGGCATCTCCACCGCCACCACCACGTGCGAATCCACTGCCACCACAACTTGCCAAAGCACCATCACCGCTTGCCGAACAAATCGGGTGGCGCCTCGGTGATGTCAATCTCACTCTCATTAAGAAGATTCACAAATGAGGATGGAATCTCTTGTCGCATTGTAGCTACATCGGCACAAACACAAATTGCGATGAGTAAGTGATTGCATTCACCGCATCGGGGAATGTTCATATTTCATACATTTGGGGATTTTCAGCGAACACGTGGTGGTTGTCCCGCGGGGCGTCGATGATGGTCGGAGACAGAGCGACATGAGGTGGGACGTCACGATGCACGACCAACTTCTTCGTTGGCCCCTCACCCACCCCCTTCTGCACGCGAGGACACGGCTTGGGCGCCGTAGCGGCAACGAGGATTGGCTCTTCTTCATCTTGGACCTGGCGGGACAATATGTGTGCCTATGTACTTCCTCATCTCGGACCCGCCGACGATAATGCTCTCGGCAACTGCACCGGCGGCCGAGCACCCGCGCTAACTGCCGGAGTCGCGCGAGGCAGCGGTTGAGGGCCCATGACCTCGCCAGCGATGCATAAGAGCTCAGCCATGTCCATACATTCGAATTCGAGACGCAGCAACGCTGAAGAGTGGGTAGGTAGGTAGATTGAAGGCAGCGGCGACGGAAGTGGGAATGGGCGAGCTGAAATGCCCATCCCGCCCGAATCCCTCCACGAGTACATGGCGCATTCCGTTTGGCCGTGCACCCGCCTATGTAGGGGTTGGGGCACGAGTTTTTCCAACTCCCTTAAAAAGATTAAGGGTTGCACGGATTTATGATATATGCTAGTCGCAATTTTTTCGACGGAAACTGAATACGCACAGTTATTTTAAGGATCACACAGGTTTATGGGATTTGCTACATTTGCCGGAAGGCAGGTTTTGTAAGGGTAGTTCTATAGGTCATAGGTGTGAATAGCTAAGGTAAATTGCAAAGTTCAGCAATTGTATTCCCTTCAACCAAACATTTACCCTGCTTGGACCAAGCTAAGCACTCGGAGCTCACAGATAGAGAGCACGTCAATCGTGGAATCCCTATGGGCGAGGGCATGAAATGCGTTTTGGGCATTGCGCATACACTTTTCAATGGGATGCTTTGCAACATACCATCATCAAATCTTCAGCTCTCTTTCCCCATCATCTGCTACTCTTCTTGGTTGGGTCTTCCATCATGTTTCCATAGTTAAGCTTTGGAAGGGCCCCTCCCCAAAAAAGAGTCATTCCCTCCAGGGAACTTTGACATGCCATCCTCTGCTGTGCAAGTACAACCCGAAGGACCAAACTGCCCCCGTCAAGGCTTCGACTTAACCAACTCTCCCGGTACGCACCTACTACCTCACACGCCATGGATGCTCATTCGCATGCCAATAGGAAGGAATGTGACAGGCTGATGTGACTCGAGTTCCCTGCTTGACTCCTCTCTGTCTTTCTCTTCCCCGCGCGCGCCAGCCCAGATGTTTCTCCACTCCCTCTTGGAGCAAAACATGGCCAAGAACCCACAGCAAGCAAGGTACGTGCGCAGCATCCTTAATCTATCGAGAGAAAACTTTGGTGTGTCCGTCACAATTTGGGGAGCTCGTGTTGACTGACGTGATGATGCTGTGCGTGCATGCAGGTCGAAGGAGGGCGGCGCGGCGAGACCGAGAGGGCTGTCGAAGAAGTCCCCGTGGTACCAGCGCGCGGTGGAGCTGCTGCTCCTCATCTGGAAGCAGCCCGCGGGGACGGGGACAGGAGCGGCGACGTCGAAGGCGGCGGCCGCGGCGGGGGTGTCGGCGCCCAGCGGCAAGGCGGGTGGCGCGGCTCCGGCTTCCGGTCCGGGGAGGCTGCGCAAGTCGTCGTCGCTGAACGTGGCGGCGTCGTTCACGCGCGTGTGCCTGTGCGCGCCCATCTCGTCGTACAACGAGCAGTCGCTCTACTTCCAGGCGGGCGACGCGGCGGCCCCGCGCCGGAGCTACAGCTACCCGCGCGCGTCGTCGGCGTCGTCGTCCGGGTGCGGGAACGCGAACCCGCTGGTGGCCCCGCCGCCGCGCGCCGAGCCGCCGCCGCAGCAGAGGGGCGGGGAGAGCGCGCGTCGGCCGGTGTTCCGGGGCAAGTCGCTGACGGACGACATCCTGATGCGTCGGCTGGTGGTGGACGAGGTGGCGTCGCGGCGGCGGAGCCAGATGGAGGTGATCCGGCGGCGGCACGCGGCGTCCTCGAAGCGCCGGCGCCTGGGCCCCAGCCCGCTGCGCCGGATGGTCCTGGCGGAATCCGAGGAGGAGCAGGAGTGCGAGGACGAGGCGGTGGCGGAGACGCGACGGGAGAGGAAACGGACAGAGCATTCCTCGGCCAGCTCAGTAGTAGCGTAGCAAGGGCGTGAAGCCTCCTTCCCTTCTTCCTTCCCCTGTTTCGAAAGCTTTCCGCTCACTCTCTCACTCCTTGTCGTTTTCTTTTTTTCCTTCTCACCTGTGTCGTCGTTACCGATGTCACGCACGAACAAATCTGGAGCAGCCGGCGTGACGTTGTTTTGCTGCTGCGTAGTAGTACGAGTACAGGTTTCTGTCTGCATTGTCGTCGTCCTATGTCGTTCTGTTCTTCGTTCCGACCCTTGCGTTTTGCCGCGCGGGTAAAATTTTGGTGACGAGAGAGCTGCCGACGCATGCAACGGCTACCCCGCCAGAGCCTCCTGGAGTCCTGGTGCGAGCATTGAATCGGCTGGGTTCAGTCGATCGTGTCGTGGTAAATGAATGCGCGTACGTGTGATCGGCATCAAAGTACGAACCCTGCCTACCGTTGGATAGATCAGGGATACGGTACGGGCAGCCCAATTTAAGAAACAACGTTCCGAACTCTTCCGAGAACACTTGCCGGTTGGCGAGTTCACGTCGACGCGCGTGTCCGCGGCGGGCGTGCCTTGCCCGGCGAGAACTCGCGCAGACACATCGAACGAACACGCCGGCGTCTCCGCTCATGCAAAGAGCGCGCCGCGTGCACACATCGGCAACCCAGCCTCGAGCACGCACGCCAACACCAACGGAGCGACCCCATTTCGAGAGGAGATCGGCGTTCTGGACACCGGAAAGGTTCGGCCGTCCGTCTCAATCACAACACAATCGACAAGCTCTCATATGTTAATGTGGTACGGTTTCGGCAGACGATCGACGGCTTAGAATATTGGCCTCCAGGCGGCCCTGCGGGAAAGCACGAACTACTTACGTTGCATAATCTACCACGTCCCTAAACTAGACTAAAGGTTTGTAGTAGTACGGGTAGGCGTGCATGATTGATGTTCGTTGGTTCCCCTTCTAGCTTTTCGGCTGGAAAAAGCAGACGAAGCTACGGGTATCGTCTCTCTGAGCACTCAACAGTGACGATCAGTGGTGGTACTGGCCGAGAGTCTGTAGTAGCAGCGCCGGCACGGGCCCACGTGCTTTCACGCCTAGCCCGACCTTTTCTCGCCTAGAGCGGGCCTAGAATTAGTAGTAGGGATAGTAGTCTGCCGTACTTAGATTTTTTAAGTGTGGGCCTGCTGATTAAACACGCCCGTGGGCTTGTTTTGAACCCGGGAATCAGGGAAGGCTAACTGCCGCCGCTGTGGGCCCGCATGTTTTGCTTGGCGCCTTCGCCACGGGCTAAATACGGGTTACTCACGTCCCTCAAACCATTTTACTGCTCTCTCCAACTCATATTAGTTTATTTGGATTTGTAAATATTTGGATAAATCTATATACTAAATACTGTCTAGATTCATCAAATCTAGACAAATCTATGTCAACTAATATGGGTCGGAGTGAGTATTAAATTCGAGTTGCTGGCTCACTTTGCCCATCAAACATTGGGAGGATGTGGTCCATCCAAAATGTCTAACAAACGCTGGATGGATTTAGACCGCCCACTAAATAACATTTTAGGAAGTTAAAAAAATCACCATATGCCACAAAACAAATAGGAAATATATAATGTAATAAAAGAAAGAAATCAATCACAGGACCACTATCGTACAGTAAATAAATAAAAAAAAAAGCAATCAGAAGATCAACGGGTCATTGCATGCATACGTAAAACTAAGTAGTATGCCTCCCGGGCTATTTGCATGCGTACATGAAACGTCACATAGAGCATGTACTCAAGGGAGAAACGATTACACCAAGGTAGATTGATTAAATACTAATTAGAGAAAATAAATATGTCTAATTGATTATCTTTCTCTAATTAAGCAGGGCCATATGAGAAAAACCCATATTTCTCGCTTTGATTATGGCTCTCACACGGCCGTGAAGTATAATCTTAATTACATATGATTGGGGTATTAATTAGAGAAGAATAATTGAAGTAGAATTTGGCACACACTGCAGATGTACCATTTGTGCATTTTTCTGCACAAACAACCCCTCTAATAGTAACTTTCGTTTTTTGACATTGAACCAACTCAGTGGTATCACAAGCACGATCGTATGTGATCGTCACATGCGACCATATGGCATTTAACCCAATTAGAGGGTTCTAAAACAAGTTACACAAGAAAACAAAAAAAAAGAACCTAAAGAAGGCAAGCCATTTTCACTATACATTTTACTACTACAGGTTTTCACTCGGTCATAAAGGGCCTTAACTTATAACCATTAGGGATGAGGGTGTTTAAGAACCTTCCTGACAAGGTGAGGGGGAAAGTGTTGATGGTGCTTGACATGGAGCACTTCGTTGGAAACCCTAAGAGTAAGGTGTGATGAGCACAACAGCAAGTTTTCCCTCAGTAGAGACCGAGGTTATCGAACCAGAAGAAGGAAGGAAACGTCACACAGGTGTTGCAAGCAACACAGAGATCTGCACAACACAAACTCAAGACTTTGTCCCAACGAACAGTTAGGTTGTCAAGCTCAACGGTTTGCTGTAACAAAGGATTAAACGTATTGCGTGGAAGTTAATGGTTTGCAGCAAGTAAACAAGTAACAGTAGAAGATGTATCAATGGTAAAGATTGGACCGGGGTCCATAGTTCACTAGAGGTGCTCTCCTTAGATAAACAACATGGCATGAAGGGTAAACAAATTATAGCAGGCGGCGGCGAAGGCGAGCAAGGCAATCAATGCAATACTAGACAAAAAGATCCTATGAGATTCGATTGGGCAATACAACAAGATACATAGACCTCCATCCAACTGCATCTATGACTAGAAGTCCACCTTTGGGTTATCATCCGAACCCCCTCCAGTATTAAGTTGCAAGCAACAGACAACTGCTTTAAGCAAAGTGTGTAAGGTAAACAATCCACTTGTTCCATGAACAAGAGACTATTGTTTTCTCTCTAGTAGCAACAACACATCTACAACAGAAGAGATTTCTGTCACTTCCCTTGGAAACTAGAGGCATGAACCCACTATCGAGCATAAATACTCCCTCTTGGAGTCACTAGCAACTACTTGGCCAAGATAGCTACTAACAACGGAGAGCATGCAAGATCACAAACAACACATCCATGATAGAATCATAAGACAAAAACATTAATCAATCTGACATAGTAATCTAAATATCCATCGGATCCCCGCAAACACAACATGCATGATTACAAATAGATTAGATCTTGATCATGAACAAGGAGGAGAATTACATGAAAGCACAAGGAGTAGATACAATCATCTAGCTACTACATGGACCCATAGTCTAAGGTAGAATTACTCATGCATCATACCGGAGAAGAAGGCCTCCGGGATGATCTCCCCTCCGGCAGGGTGCCGGGAAGAACTTCAGATCCCCCCAATCTAGGGACGATGGTGGCGGCGGCTATAGACGATTTCGTGGAGTTTTGATCGGGTGCCTAGGATTTCTGCATCGAGGGTTTCTTATAGGCGAAGAGGCGAGGCCGGGAGGCGACCAGGGGGGCCACACCCTGCCTAGGCGCGGGCCCACCCCTGGCCGCGCCTAGGGGGTTTGGTCGCCCTGGCTTGCCTCTCCGTCTCGTCTTCTGGATTCGTGTCCCCCATGGTAAAATATTGACTTTGGCTTTTGTCCCGTCCAATTCCGAGAATATTGAATTTCTGCCTTTGTGGAACCAAAAGTAAGAAAAGCAGTAACAGCACTGTGGCAACTTGTTAATAGGTTAGTTCCAGAAGATATATAAAATACCTCAAAGTGTAGACAAAGCAAAGCAAAGTAGATACTAAATAAGCATGGAACATCAAAAATTATAGATACGTTTCCGACATATCAAGTGTCAGGTTGGAAGGGGCAAGGACTCTCCAAATTTGGGAAGGAAACACTGATAAAATCCATTTTAAGGCGGGTGATACATACGCTATGGGCTGTTTTCAGCTTACCAAAGGCCAATGTGGGCAGCTGGCCTCCATTGGCTCGGATTTCTGGTGGGGCGACACCATGGAGAAGAGAAATACTCATTGGATTAGTTGGCATTAGATGTGCGAGGCAAAACAAGGGGGAGGTATGGGCTTCATGGATTATGCTAATTTTAACCAAGCGTTGCTCGCAAAGCAAGCATGGAGGCTAGCCACAAATCCTAACTCGTTATGTGCAAAGTTCCTACGAGATCAAGCATGTTCCTCGATGCCAAGTGCCATAAGAGGGCTTCCTTCACCTGGAAGAGAATTATGCATGGTAGGGACTTACTACGGGAGGGCATTATGTGACAGGTCGGCAGCGGTGAGCACGTCCGGGTGTGGCAGGACAATTGGATTCCTAGGTCATTGTTAAAAAGGCCCTTGGGGGCAAAGCCAAACACCCCAGCATTAGTGTCAACACCCGGATTTTTAATCACAGATTTGATATCACAATACATCATCCATTACAAACCATTCATAAGGTCTTACACAAATAAGGATCTCATGATCCAGTTCTTAATACAACTAAAGCAGCGGAATAACGTAATAGTAACGATAGCGTAGGCGAAGCTCCATCTTCAGGGTCACAGGCAATGCTAACGATGAGAGATGATCCTAGTTGTCACAACCTTCCTGCGGTACGTCATCCTGATACTCCTCTTCATAGTATGGCCACGGGAATAGCCAGGGACAAATCCATGAGTACTTTTTAAGTACTCGCAAACTAATACTAATACGTGAAGGGGTTTTTTGGTAGTAGGATACTAAGCTCTAGGGTTGTTTTGCAAAAAGCCAGATTTACCTCTACTAAGTTCAGAATCAAAGAAAGCTAGTTGAAAGTTGTATAACACCTAAGTGGAACTTGAATTTCATATCACAACTCTGTTGTGGTCAAGTCAAAGTCACAAATCATTTCACAAGTCATTTTGAAAACATCTGACGGGGGAACAGTATGGCCACTCCAACTGTCCATAACCGCGGACGTGGCTATTCAAATAGTTTGACACTCTGCATAGATTGTACACTTTCACCACAACATTCGATACATCCGTTAGGAATCAATCCTGAATTCACCATACTCAGTATGCGGATAATCAATCCTAACCTTTCAATTACACGCCCTAGTATAGGCACCTCTCCTGTGAGTTTGGCCTCCCAACCATGACCAACTGTCATCTTGGGAACTACACAGGTGGACAATCTTCACAAGGTAGCCTCAACTCAGACCTTGGCCGCAAGGGAACCCGTACTAAGGTATATAAATTTCCAGTCAAGCCCTACCCAATTTTCGGGTATTGTGGTTGTACGGTAAAATTGGAATGGTATCGCATCCAGACAACCATCAGTTTTATAAAGGGGTAAGGCTCATGCCTTAACATTTTCATCATCAAAATCATCTGGTGTTCGATAACACATGTCAAAACATTTCAGTAGAATGACTCATCATTCTAAGGTTTTTAATACCATTTTCACCAAGTATTCCCATCTAAAGTTGATCAAGTTTTATACTTAGCACTAGCATCTACAAGTGGGGGTAAATACTAATGAGGGGTAATAAACTAGTGGGGATTTACTAAGTTCAATCTCATGCCTTAGGATGACATCAAGATTGTCTAACTTAGGCCAAATTTTATGCTCTTTATGCTACCTTCGGTTATCTTTCTAGAATCTACAAGTCACTAAGTAAACTCTAAGAGAAAGCTTTGATAAATAAAAATAAAGTATTAAGCTTGCAAGTAAAACTAGGATTGGGTATCAAGTGGTGTAAGCTTGCAAGTAAAACTTGCATAGGTATGGTATCTTGCAAGTGTTAGCTTGCCTTGTGCAGAGCAGTGGTTGAAGTTCTCCTCGGCTTCTTCCTCGTAGTATCCTCCTTCCTCCTCGTATCCTTGGTCGGTACTAGCGTCTATAAATAAATATGAGGTACACAATCACCAAACAATATTTAACTATTGCTAATCATCACACAAAGGTTCACACTAGATGATCTATCATCATCACTAACATTACAAGATTAAAGCACTTGTCTCATTTATTTAATTTTAGAAAAGTAATTTCTACTCATTGAAAAACTACTTAAGATTTAATATTCTCCAACTCAAACATGGGATCATGGTGACACATGTCATCACCATATATTTCAGTACATGGGAATGTGATTTAAAGTGGTGTCACAATTTAATAAGGTTTAACCTTTTTATTTATTTAATTAAAGTGACTAGAAATGCCTATGTGGCATTCTTTTATTACTTGATAATTATTTCTGCAAGTAAACCTATATATTTTTATATATTCTGAAAGGTATGGTTCAATTTGATGTTTAAGAGTTGGAATCAACTCAAAAGCTCTTATGGTTAAATTTTGAAAAATGTTTGAATGCAGAAAAGCTTCTGCCTTGTTATTTTTACCATGGGTGATCTAAAAATCTAAATGGTTTGAATCCAAAGGGCTTGGATTAAGCATTCCAATACCTTTCTAACAAAATTGGTTTCATGCATTTTTGTTCAGTGAATTGAGCTAGGTTGATTTTTGAATCTAGGTACAGAACTGGGTTTGAAATTAAAAGAATAAAACTAAATTTGAATTGTTGGGTCGCGCAGGACGTTTAACTCGGCCGACCCACTACGCACAGCACACGCGCGTGCTAGTTAAGTGGCTGTCCCCATGCGTCAGCGAGACATTGAGGGGCGAAGCGGTACAGGGTGATATAGGCCGCACGATCTAACTCTAATCGAACGGCTCTTGTTCATCGTCCATGTCGGGCAGCGCCGGTGAGACAGAACCCTAGCGCGGCAGGTGGAGGTCGTGGGAGGCTCACCGGGGCGCAGGCGATGGTCGGCGACGGGGCGAACGACGAAGTCGACGACGACGATCCTCCTGGTACCGACAGCTTCTCCTGGGGCGGCTCCAATCCACAGCACCTCTCCTCCTCTACAGCGGCGAACTCCGGTGAAATTCTGGCCACCTGGTGCTCGCCTTGCTCCGGGAGTGAGTGGGTGTGATCAGTGAGAGGCAGGGAGTGAACTGGTGTGAAGAAAACGAGCGGGGGAGGTCTCCTTTTATAGTGGTTGAAGGGGACCGACAGGCACGGGCTAAGCTTGTCGTGGTCGACGACACATAGGGCTAATGGCATGGGTGAAGGTAGGGGCGGTACTGTGCTCCCTGGCGAAGCTCAATGACGTGGTGGCGAGGAGTGGGCCGGTGCCGATCGGTCGGAATGCGTCGACGCTCTGGGCGGGTCCAACGACAATTTGAATGGCGCACGGGTGCTCCTGGTCACGCGGCGGCAGACGAGGTTGTCTAGCGGGGTGCTGGAGTGCTGGCGATCATGTACACAAGCGGTAAGGGCGGCGCACGGTCGGTGGGCGCTGGTCGAGCGTGGCGCACTGGAGCGCTCTCGGCTCGCATGCAGAGAGACTTGGCAAGCTCGGGCCGGCTGGTCCAGGGGATGGCAGTGCTCGAGGCTGGGACAGGGAGTGGTGGTGGACGGTGCTGCGTGTTCCAGACAAGGTTGGCGGGGCTAGTTCTTCCTCTAGCTCGCTGGCAACATTGGGGTTGGAAAATGGGCTCGGCATGGTCACCATTAATGGTTATGCCAAGCTCACAGTGGTGCTAAGGCTTGTTAATTGGGCTAGATTATCTACTGAGAGTGTAGTGAGGGATAGAGAGGGAACAAGGTTGGCCAAAATCACTGCTCACTATAGTGTTTGTTGTTTGTTTGTTTGCTGCAAACAAGGTGTTTAATGAAATGGCCGAAAGAGATTCAAATTTGAATTTTGGATTCAAACTTGTTGGGTTTGCTAGGCACATACTAGGGAGTCTCTGGTTAGTTGGATTAGTCAAGGGGCACTGGTTTGGTTGGGTTTTGAAAATGTGTGATCTTCACATATGATAAATATTCAACTTTTACTTGTGATTTGAATGAGGTTGCCAAATGTTTCTGCAAGTTTGAAATGTGGGCTTTGCTTCACTTTTACTTGGTCTAGCAAGGGGTGAAAAGAATTGGAAAAGTTTCTGTTTGAAATCTTGGACTAGAAACACTCAAAGTGACCTAGTGAGTAAGATTGGCAAAAATGACCATTTGCTTTAATTGATTTGTTTTTGATTTTTTCTTTGTTTGTTTGTGCTTGGAAATGTTTTATATGATGTTATTTTCATCTTTAAACCATTTCTTGCTATTTAGGTTAATCACACAAGTTCATTCATGCATTTATCAAATCATCACATACACACATGCATTCATATGATTTTAATTAATCAAAGTTTTTGTTAACCCTAATTTTTGTGATTAGAGTTTGATGATCATTGTTTTATATTTTTGGGATGTTACAAACCTTCCATCCTTAAACAAAATCTCATCCCGAGATTTGAAAAAGAAGAAAAAATATTACCTACGATTTAAAGAGACCAGGAAACTCCGTCCTGATGTGATCTTCTCGCTCCCAGGTAGTTTCTTCAGCGTGGTTGCTCCACTGAATCTTGAGAAACTTGATGCTTCGGGTCCTGGTGGTTCTGAAAGATTCTTCCAAAATACGGATGGGTACTTCGGGATACGTCAGGTCATTGTTGATCTCTATGGTCCGGTGATCAATGTTCTTGAAAACTTCTGTCTTCTTCGGAACTTCAAGGCATTTGCGAAGTAACGATATATGGAACACATTGTGCACTGCTGACATTTCCTCAGGCAGTTCCAATTGATATGATACTTCTCCTCGACGATTCAGAATCTTGAAGCGTCCGATATATCCGGGGGCTAACTTTCCTTTGAGCTGAAAATGGTGCATTCCCTTCAAAGGCGACACTTTGAGATACACAAAATCTACGATATTGAAAGCGCGGTCTCGACGTATCT
This sequence comes from Avena insularis, assembly GCA_023614405.1. Classification (NCBI taxonomy): domain Eukaryota; kingdom Viridiplantae; phylum Streptophyta; class Magnoliopsida; order Poales; family Poaceae; genus Avena; species Avena insularis. Next base: position 340,750,864 of record CM042687.1, read on the forward strand.
CGTCGACGTAACTCTTCTGTCTTGACTGGGCGGTCTTGAGGTGCTCACGAATCTTGTGAACTTTCTCTTCTGCTTCTTGTAGGATGTCGGGTCCGAAAATCTGACTCTCTCCTACTTCTGACCAATTCAAAGGGGTGCGACACTTCCTTCCATACATGAACTCAAATGGGGCCATTTGCAGACTATCTTGATAACTGTTGTTGTATGAAAATTCTGCGAAAGGCAGACAGTCTTCCCATTTAGATCCATACTCTAGCACACATGCTCTCAACATATCTTCGAGTATTTGATTTACTCGCTCCTTTTGTCCATCGGTCTGAGGGTGATATGCTATGCTGAAATCCAGTCGGGTTCCTAAACCTTCTTGGACTTTCTTCCAGAATCTCGAGGTAAACTGGGTTCCTCGATCCGATATGATGTTCTTGGGGACTCCATGCAAACTGACGATTCTAGCGATGTATAACTCTGCTAGCTTCGAACTCTGGTATGTGGTCTTGACTGGTAAGAAATGGGCGACTTTGGACAATCTGTCCACTATGACCCTAATAGAGTCATTTCCCCTACTAGAAGTAGGCAATCCAGTGATAAAGTCCATTCCCACTGAATCCCATTTCCATTCTGGAATCTGCAATGGTTGCAACAGTCCTGCGGGTCTATGATGTCCCGCCTTGACTCTCTGACATATATCACACTTGGCGATATAGCTTCTGATTTCTCTCTTCATCTTATGCCACCAAAATTGTTCTTTCAAATCCTGATACATCTTCGTTCCTCCGGGGTGGATAGAATAAAGAGTATCATAGGCCTGTTTCAAAATAACTTCTTTCAACTCTGAATCTGCTGGTACACAGAGATGTCCTTTGTACCACAGAACTCCTTCTTCGTCTTCAGTGAATCCGGGTACTTTGCATGTACCGATATGACGTTTGATTCCGTCGATACTAGCATTTCCTATCTGCGCCTCCTTGATCTGACTGATCAAAGTGGGTTGAAGTTTGATGCTAGCCAAAAATCCTTCACTCACTAATTCCATTCGGAAATCTTCCATCTCTTTGTGCAAACTTGGTGGCTCCTTCAAAATCATGGAGTTCAAACGACACGACAATCTGCTAAGGGCATTTGCTACCACATTGGCTTTACCGAGGTGATAGTGAATGTCCAGATCATAGTCCTTGATTAACTCATTCCATCTTCTCTGCATCATATTCAGCTCCTTCTGAGTGAATATATACTTCAGGCTCTTGTGATCCAAATAAATCTCACAACAGTTTCCCATGAGATAATGCCTCCATGTCTTCAGGGCTAGAACTACGGCTGCTATTTCAATGTCATGAGTTGGATAATTATGTTCATGCTGCTTCAGTTGTCAGGATAGATAAGATATAACTTTCCCATCTTGCATTAGCACACATCCGAGACCGATCTTGGATGCGTCACAATACACATCAAAGGGCTTTGTGATATCCGGCATGATCAAGATTGGGGCTGAAATCAATCTTCTCTTGAGTTCTTGAAAACTTGCTTCACATTTGTCAGTCCATTCAAACTTCTTGTCCTTCTTTAGCAATTGGGTCACGGGTCTAGCGATACTCGAGAATCCTTCTACGAACTTGCGGTAGTATCCCGCTAATCCGAGAAATGCATGAACTTGGGTTTGAGTGGTTGGGGCTTGCCAATCTTCAACATCCTTCACCTTCGTAGGATCAATGGCAATTCCTCCGGCTGATACGATATGTCTGAGGAATCCTACCTCCTATAACCAGAATTCACATTTGCTAAACTTGGCATACAGTTGATGCTCTCTAAGGGTTCCAAGAATGGTCCTTAGGTGTAGCTCATGTTCATTTTCTGATTTGGAATAAATTAGAATGTCATCGATAAAAACAACAACAAACTTATCCAGGAAGTCCATAAAAATCTTATTCATGAGGTTCATGAAGTAAGCGGGGGCATTGGTTAATCCAAAAGACATGACAGTGTACTCGTATAATCCATATCGGGTGGTAAAGGTAGTCTTTGGAATATCCTCTGTGCGAATCTTGAGTTGATTATAGCTAGTTCTAAGATCAATCTTAGAAAACACTTTGGCACCAGTCAACTGGTCAAACAAATCTTCTATCTTTGGCAACGGGTACTTGTTCTTGATGGTGACATCATTCAACTTCCGATAATCCGTAAACAAACGGTTACCTCCATCTTTCTTGTCCAAAAACAAAACAGGTGATCTCCATGGTGACGCACTTGGTTGAATCAATCCAATTTCCAGCATAGCATCTAGTTGCTTCTTTAGTTCTACTAGTTCAGACGGGTTCATACTATATGGTCTATGGGCTATGGGTCCGGTTCTAGGGATTAGTTCAATAATAAACTCGATATCACGATCTGGGGGCATACCGGGAAAAACATCTGGAAATACATCGGGGTATTCATAGACTATCCGGACTTGGTCAATGGTTGGCTGGGCTATACTCTTGTTGCACTTGAATTGACGGGGCAAGGTTTCAGATATATGCTCGAATGATATTCCGGCTGTACTGGTCATGGTTATGGCTTTCTTGGCACAGTCAATTAATCCTTTGTGTTTGGACATCCAATCCATTCCTAGTACTACTTCCAAACCTTTACTTCCGAGTACTATTAGATTAGCATAAAAATCTATGCCATGGATTCGGATAGGGATGGCTTTGCAAATTTGCCTAGCTTTGGTGGTTGAACCAGGTATTTGAACAATCATAACATGCTTCAATTTGGTTGGTTGAATCTTACTAGTGCATGCAAATTCTTCAGTAACAAAGGAGTGCGATGCTCTAGAATCAAACAACACTCTTGCAAGTACTGAGTTAACAGAAAACATACCCAGCACGACATCTGGCGCTTCCTGGGCTTCCTTAGCATGCATGAGAAAGAGACGGCCGTTGCGGTTGAGCGAGTTCCCTGGAGCAAACCTTCTTCCAGGTTGAACACGACGCTGCTGCTGAGCTAGGGCATTTGCACTGGGGGTTGCGACAATCTTCATGGGGCACTCATTGGAATAGTGACCCTTGGTTCCACATTCATAACAAGTCACTTGGGACTTGTCCTTTGCTGCAACAGGCACAACATTGCTTCCAGTCCTTGGGGCAGTGCTGGTGTTGGTGGCAGCATTGTTGTTGTCGAACTTGGGTGGGGAACAGTTGAAATTGCTGGAGTTGCCGGGGTTGTTGTGGTTTCCTCCGGGCCTTGGGTTTCCATGGTTGGGATAGGTAGGACGGTTCATCGGGGGGGTCTGTTGTTTCTTGGGGCAAATCCTGGAGATGGGTTGGGGTGATACTTTGGTGTATGGTGGGTTCCTGGTTGATGCATCATGCGACGCTTGCGGTTCTCATTAACTTGGTTGATCTTTCCTTCCATCTGAATGGCAGAGTCCACTAAGACTTCAATATCTGCGAAGGGGATATTGACTAACACTGTCTGCATTTCATTGTGCAGACCATTCAGGAATCTCTCTTTCTTCTTGGCTTCAGTGTCTATCTCATCTGGTGCATACCTAGCCAATGACAAGAATTTGTCACGGTATTCTACTACTGTCATTCTCCCTTGCTTTAGTTCCCTGAATTCATCTCTCATCCTCTTGATTAAACCTGGTGGCACATGGGTTCTGCTGAACTTGACTTTGAACTCTTCCCAAGTCATCAGCTGACCTCCTGTCATTGCGTGAATGCTGTTCCACCATGCTCTTGCATCTCTGACCAGATAGTGGGTAGCAAACAACACTTTCTCGTTAGCTTCCACTCCTGCAACTTCCAGATTGTTCTCCATGGTTTGCAACCAATCATCTGCATCTAGGGGCTCTTCTGACTTAGTGAAAACAGGTGGATTGGTATTTTGGAAATTCTTGAGCTTAGATCCATGGTTGTCTTGATTTCCATGGCCTTGATTGTTGTTGGCCATCTGAGCTATCTGTTAAAGGGTGGCTAAGTTGGCTTGAAGTTCGACTCTTTCGACTTCGCGGTCAGAAACCAACATTTACAAGAGTTGCAACATCGGGTCCGGGGCTGAGTTGCTTCCTCCGCGAGGCATCTGAAGATTGATATAGATCATGAGAAAAGAGGGAAATTTCTAAGGTTCAGGGTTTTTTGAAAAGTTTTTAAAGTTTGACTCTGATTTTTCTAGCAACCTGCTTTTCATTCATTCACTCATAGCACATGATTCAAACACACACCACAACATAGGAAAACAGATGATTTTAAGAACCATTCTAGGAAACTATGATACAGTGGGACCGAATACAACTCACTAATGCTAGTGCTCAAGTGCTACTACTCCTTGGAGTCAATGTCCTTATCATCCTGATCCTCATCATCATCATTGATGAAGGCGAAGTCATCCTCATCGGTGAAGAAGTCCATGGCCTGATCCTCCAGAAAGTCATCATCATCGCTGAGATAGGAGTAGGGGTCTCCACGAAGGTCTTCCCCTGCATTCTCCCTTTCCTCCAACTGCATGTCTCTTTCGTGGATGGTCTCCTCCAAATCCGTGATCCGGTGGCAAAGACGGGAAATGATGCGCTCCTTCTTGTCGAGCTGACGGCGACGAGACTTGCGATCCTTTACTAGCATGGCAACGGTCTGATCCTTATTGGCGGCTATGGCGTACTTGTGGTTGGCGTAGGAACGGGCATTGTCCAACTCCTTCTGACGGTCATACATCATGAAGCTGAGATGGTCCAATTGACTCTTCAGTTCGTGGTGATATGGGGCCTCCAGTGGCTGTCCCATAACATCACGCCTTGGGTAGAACTCAAAACGGGTACCCTTGATTTGATTGATACTCTGCCCACACAGACGGGCAAGAGCTTCTTGCATTGCCCTGGCCAGTCCATCAAGCCAGTTGTTCTCTTTTAAGGTGAACTGAATTCCCTTTGTAGTGGGAGGTTCAATCTTTCCTCGGAGACTTGCAACAACTAGCCGCTGCAGGTCTTCTCCTTCCTGACCATTGAGCTGAGCTCCGAAGAACACGAGGTGCGGATGCTCCAGCATCTCCGACGGCTGGTCCAAGTCACGCTCAAATATGAGGTCTCCTCCATTCCCCAACTGATAAAACTTGTTGTACTTCACGTCCATCTATAAGAATATAGGATGAGTAAGTTAGTAGAGTGATCAAGTGTGTCAATTTTTATGTACTTTGCAAGAATTTTTTAGGAACATGAATTTTCATGAAAGAATCCAAGTGATAAGAATGAGAATAAGTTTTTGTAAATACTCACTTCATTTTATTTTGAAACTAAGTTTTTGATTCAAATGTCCATTCTAACTAGGGTCTCCTATGGTTAGGATGACTCTGATACCAACTTGTCAACAACCGGATTTTTAATCATAGATGCCTGTTATGCCATACATCGAATCCCAGGATTACCATTTTTGCGAGACATAACAGATTTGATATCACAATACATCATCCATTACAAACCATTCATAAGGTCTTACACAAATAAGGATCTCATGATCCAGTTCTTAATACAACTCAAGCAGCGGAAAAACATAATAGTAACGATAGCGTAGGCGAAGCTCCATCTTCAGGGTCACAGGCAATACTGACGATGAGAGATGATCCTAGTTGTCATAACCTTCCTGCGGTCCGTCATCCTGATACTCCTCTTCATAGTCTGGCCACGGGAATAGCCAGGGACAAAGCCATGAGTACTTTTTAAGTACTCGCAAACTAATACTAATAAGTGAAGGGTTTTTTGGTAGTAGGATACTAAGCTCTAGGGTTGTTTTGCAAAAAGCCAGATTTACCTCTACTAAGTTCAAAATCAAAGAAAGCTAGTTGAAAGTTGTATAACACCTAAGTGGAACTTGAATTTCATATCACAACTCTGTTGTGGTCAAGTCAAAGTCACAATTCATTTCACGAGTCATTTTGAATACATCTGACGGGGGAACAGTATGGCCACTCCAACTGTCCATAACCGCGGACGCGGCTATTCGAATAGTTTGACACTCTGCATAGATTGTACACTTTCACCACAACATTCGATACATCTGTTAGGAATCAATCCTGAATTCAACATACTCAGTATGCGGATAATCAATCCTAACCTTTCAATTACACGCCCTAGTATAGGCACCTCTCCTGTGAGTTTGGCCTCCCAACCATGACCAACTGTCATCTTGGGAACTACACAGGTGGAAAATCTTCACAAGGTAGCCTCAACTCAGACCTTGGCCGCAAGGGAACCCATACTAAGGTATATAAATTTCCAGTCAAGCCCTACCCAATTTTCGGGTATTGTGGTTGTACGGTAAAATTGGAATGGTATCGCATCCAGACAACCACCAGTTTTATAAAGGGGTAAGGCTCATGCCTTAACATTTTCATCATCAAAATCATCTGGTGTTCGATAACACATGTCAAAACATTTCAGTAGAATGACTCATCATTCTAAGGTTTTCAATACCATTTTCACCAAGTATTCCCATCTAAAGTTGATCAAGTTTTATACTTAGCATTAGCATCTACAAGTGGGGGTAAATACTAATGAGGGGTAATAAACTAGTGGGGATTTACTAAGTTCAATCTCATGCCTTAGGATGACATCAAGATTGTCTAACTTAGGCCAAATTTTATGCTCTTTATGCTACCTTCGGTTATCTTTCTAGAATCTACAAGTCACTAAGTAAACTCTAAGAGAAAGCTTTGATAAAGAAAGATAAAGTATTAAGCTGCCAAGTAAAACTAGGATTGGGTATCAAGTGGTGTAAGCTTGCAAGTAAAACTTGCATAGGTATGGTATCTTTCAAGTGTTAGCTTGCCTTGTGCAGAGCAGTGGTTGAAGTTCTCCTCGGCTTCTTCCTCGTAGTATCCTCCTTCCTCCTCGTATCCTTGGTCGGTACTAGCGTCTATAGATAAATACAAGGTACACAATCACCAAACAATACTTAACTATTGCTAATCATCACACAAAGGTTCACACTAGATGATCTCTCATCATCACTAACATTACAAGATTAAAGCACTTGTCTCATTTATTTCATTTTAGAAAAGTAATTTCTACTCATTGAAAAACTACTTAAGATTTAATATTCTCCAACTGAAACATGGGATCATGTTGACACATGTCATCACCACATATTTCAGTACATGGGAATGTGATTTAAAGTGGTGTCACAATTTAATAAGGTTTAACCTTTTTATTTTATTTAATTAAAGTGACTAGAAATGCCTATGTGGCATTATTTTATTACTTGATCATTATTTCTGCAAGTAAACCTATATATTTTTATATATTCTGAAAGGTATGGTTAAATGTGATTCTTGAGAGTTGGAATCAACTCAAAAGCTCTTATGGTTGAATTTCGAAAAATGTTTGAATGCAGAAAAGCTTCTACCTTGTTATTTTTACCATAGGTGCTCTACAAATCTAAATGGTTTCAATCCAACGAGCTTGGATTAAGCATTCCAATACCTTTCTAACAAAATTGGTATCATGCATTTTGGTTCCGTGAATCGATCTAGGTTGATTTTTGAATCTAGGTACAAAACTGGGTTTGAAATTAAATGAATAAAACTAAATTTGAATTATTGGGTCGCGCAGGACGTTTAATTGGGCCGACCCACTACACAGCGCACACGCGGGCTGGTTAAGTGGATGTCCCCACGCGTCAGTGAGACAATGAGGGGCGAAGCGGTACAGGGTGATCTAGGCCGCACGATCTAACTCTAATCGAAGGGCTCTGGTTCATCGTCCATGTCGGGCAGCGCCTGTTGGCGATATGCCCAAGTGGCAATAATAAAGTGGATATACGTGTTATGGATGTATTCTTTGCTTGTTAAAGAATGTGGTTCTTAAGTATTATATACTGAATTTGTTGGTATGAATCGTCATACGAAATAACAGAATTCATGAACTACAATGGCCTAAGTAACTAGCAAAAGAATATGTGATGATGTTCATCGAGAACAAATAAAGGGTTATTGTGTTGCTTGTTAAACATCAAAGTTTGCCTTCAAGATTTGTTTTATCAGGTATTATGAATACAAAAGGGTTGTTCAAATAATTGTCGTAATCCATAAAAGATGGATGATTTACAAATCTCGTTGGAGAAATCACATCCATAAAACTAGTGCTAAAAATGTCGAAAGACAAATTGATTGAAAGATCACTTAGGAAGTGACATCGCCGTTTAAATTATATTGGAAAGAAAACATGAATAAACTCCATGTGGATGGAATTTTGGAGTCTTTTGATTTTTGATCAAATGACGCTTGTGAAACTTTCCTAGAGATAATTAAAACTTCGTTCATAGGCCAAAAGGGAACGAATGACTAGCTTATTGGAACTTGTACATATTGTTGTATGAAGTCCATTATGTGTAGTTAAGAGCGATGGATTTCAACTTCATATGCTTTCTCCAAAAATTTGAGTGAATATATGAATATTTACTTAATAAGGATGAAGTATGAAACATTTGAAAAGTTCAAAGATTTTCAAGATGAAGTGCAAAATCATTGTAACAAGAATATAAATAGTTTATGATAAGATCATAGAGGAAGATATTTGAGTTACAAGTTTAGCATAATACCTAAGATTTAAGGAATCGTTCCGTGGATTTGCATTTCCCGAAACACCATAAGAGTGTGGAGCGTTTGAGATATGTAATTAAACCTTGTTTGACATGGTAAGATCAAAGGTGTAATTCATAAAAATGCCATTATATTTTAAAGATTAAAAGCTTTAGAGACTACCGTTTTTCCACTGAAAAGAGCTCCATCATAATCCGTTGAAATGACACCATATAAAGTTATGGTTTGGGATAAAACCAAAGTTGTCCTTTCTTAAACATTGGTATGCTATGCATAAGAAAGATGTTTGCAACCAAGGTCGGATGAACTTGTCTTTGTATGTTATTTCGAATAACTTTTAAGTATTCCTCCATAACATCGAAGACAAAAGTGTTTGTCGCTTAGAACGTCAAGTTTCTTTGAGAAGGAATTTTTCGTGAAAAGATAAGTGGGAGGACAATAGAACTTTGATAAGGTTAAAAGAACCTTAGCTATATGTACAAAGTTGCGCAGCACCGAAAAGTGTTCCGGAGGCAGCAACAATGCTCATGGATCACGTGCCTCAAAGGTTGTGGTTACGGAGGTCAAAGTTTCTATTGAACCAAGTAGGTCGGGTAAACAATCAAATACCAAGATTTGAGGGTTGAATCATTATTTGACAATAATGAACCGACTACATGCAAAGAAGCGATGATGGGCCCTGACTCCACAAATGGCTTGAAGCCATAAAATCCGTGATAGTTCCATACACGAGAAATCAAGCTTTGAACTTGAAGGACCCTCGAGAAATGTGTAAGACCTTACAGTCGTGTTTGGATCTATAAATAGACATGGATGTTTCACATCTATGAAATAGTCAACATGTTGGGAAAGAGTTCACAACAATGTTCAAAGGTTGTATATGACAAGCTTTAATCTTTCATAGTGATATTTAGTCGAGACGGATTAATGTAGCAACCACTACATATAATTTTGTTATGTGGTGGTTGAATAAACAAAACAAGTTCTTCTAATAGAATTGTTACCTAGGACGTATGCATAACACGGTCCATAGGGTTTTGTTAATTTAAAGGATGCTAAAAACGTATGCAAACTACAATGGTTGAAGTGAACATCGCGGAGTTGGAACCTTCACCATGATGAAATTGTTAAAAGAGTTTAAATTCATCAGAGACGATGAAGATGCTTGCATTTGCAAGAAATTAAGTGGGAGCGCTAAGACATATTTCTAATACATTATGTGGAGGACATATTGTTGATTGGAAATGATGTATCTTTTATTAACACATATTAAGAATTTCATCCTGATGAAAGACTAAGGCAAAACCCAAATATTTGGCATCATTAGACGCTAATATGGTTGTGCCAAAAGTACATAGATGATGTATTGAATGAGTTCAATATATAAACTACAATAAAGGTTCTTGTCGCACATAAAGGATTGAATGAGTTCAATATTGATGATATATTCAAGTGTATTGACACTTGGTAAGTGAAAAAAAGATTCAAGTATAGATTGATACTTGATGTATGAAATCACAAAGAGTATTTATATCAATCATACTGTGATATGTACAAATCCAGATATGTCATATTCTCTAAATGTTATGAGCATATACCAGAATGATTCATAAGATGATCATTGGACGATAGTAAGGATATTATTATGATTTTTTTGGAAGAACAAAGAATATATTGTTTTATAGAGGTGACAAATAGATGGTTAGTTCATTGTAAAAGCGTTACATTGATACTAGTTTTGTCACAAAGTACAAATTAAGTTTATCTCAATCTAAACTAAGGGTGGCACAATATGATGGAAAGTAAGTTCCATAATGGATTTGGATGAGTTCCAAAGTTAATACATTATGACAGATACTACAACAAAAGGCTAAGTATATGACTGCTATAATAGCAGCAAAAGAGGGCATTTGTGTCGAGTAGTTTGTTATTAAACTAGGTGTGGTTCACAGCGGGATAGTACTATGAAGATATATTGTACGATAATATTATCAACATGTTTTAACCCCAAGGAACTAAAAGGTCTCACCAAAGGGCCAAATTTATACAAACCATCTCATTAGAGAATGAGTGATGCGTAGAGACGCAAAGACATGCAATTACACACGGACCTGAAAGTGTCGGATCCGGAGATCAGTTGACCACTAGCAATCGTGTAAATACAACACCGGAAAGCCATAGGTGTTGAATGCACAAAAGTTTGAAACTAGATTATTGACTCTAGTGCAAGTGGGAGACTGTTGGAGATATGCCCAAGAGGCAATAATAAAGTGGTTATTATCATATCTTCATGCTTTAATGTTTACATACCATGCTATAATTGTATTAACCGGAAACACTAATACTTGTGTGATTTGTAACATAAAAGAGTCCCTAGTAAAGCCTCTTGTTAAACTAACTTGTTGGTTAATATATGATCATGGTTTCCTGATCATGAACATAGAGATGTTATTAACAACAGGGTCATATCATTAGGAGAATGATATGATGGACATACTCCTATAGTTAAGCGTAGCATAAAGATCAAGTCATTTAATATAGTTCATTTGCTATATGCTTTCTGATACATAGTAACCGAATTCCTTCGACCATGAGATCATGCTAATCACCATCACCGGAAGGATGCTTTGATGACATCAAACACCACACCGTAACTGGGTGGCTATAAAGGTGGCATTGAGTGTTTGGAAAGTATGTGTTGAGGCACATGGATCAAGAGTGGGATTTGTCCATCCATATGACGGATAGATATACTCTGGGCCCTCTCGGTGGAATGTCATCCAATTGGCTTGCAAGCATGTGACTAGCTCACAAGGGATCACATGTCACGGGAACGAGAAAAGAGTACTTATCAGTAACGAGGTTGAACTAGGTATGCAGAGATACCGACGATCAAAACCTCGGATAAGTAAACTATCGTGAGACAAAGGGAAATTGGTATCGTATGTAAGTGGTTCATTCGATCGCAAAGTAATCGTAGAAATATGTGAGAGCCATATGAATTTCTAGATTCCTCTATTGGTTATTGATCGGAGAAGTGTCTCGGTCATGTCCGCATAATTCACGAACCGTAGGGAGACACACTTAAGGATTCGATGTTGTTGTGTAGTTATGGAATAATGAGTAAGAGACCGAATGTTGTTCGGAGTCTCGGATGGGATACGGGATATCACGAGGTGATCCGGAATGGTCCGGAGAATAAGATTCATATAAGGAAAGTCCTGTTTTGGAGTTCGGAAATGATTCTGGTGTTTTCACCAGGAATGTTCTAGAAGGGTCTGGAAGGTCCGGCACTCTGGAGGGGAAGGGTACATGGATGTGTCATGACAAAGTGGAATGGTTGCATCATGTACTAGGTCACTTGGCTGGGCAATATGAAGAGAGAAATCAAATCCAAGTTTGAAAGTCAAACGCCAATTTGAAAAGTCAAATCCGAAGTTTGCTTGGTGGAGGGAGAGTAGGAAACCTACCTAGGGTAGGAATCCCACTCCCTCCACCCGCCGGCCATGAAGAGGAGTTGGGGGATGACTCCCTCCTCCCAAAACCGCCTCTCCCCACCTATATAAGGAGGGGTAGGGCGCACCCCTAGCCCTCACACCCAAACCCTAGTTAATGCGCCTCCACCTCCAAGTGCTGCCGCCACCAGGGCCTCCTCCAAGTCATGGACTTGGGCTTCCCCAAGCCCTAGCCGCCGGACACACCACCTCCCCTTGGTGCCTCTAATCCGTAGATCGCCAAGGCCCTCTCTTACTCCACCATACTCGCTCCGGCTTAGGCGAAGCCCTGCGGGATCTTCCCTCTACTTCCGACGCCACGCCGTCGTGCTGCCGGAATCATGAGGAGAGTGCTACAACCTCCGCTGCCTGCTGGAACAAGGGAGAGGAAGGTCTTCATCGAGTACCGTACGTGTGACCGACTGCGGAAGCACTACCGGAACAAAGCGCCGGAAGGATCGTCTCCGCGATCTTGAGATCGGCAAGTGTACGAATACATCACCCACGAGAATCTGCTCTCGTTAACCGCTTTGGAATCTTCAAGGGTGAGTGCTTCTATCGACTCGTTGCTACAATCTAGTACATAGATCTTGGCTTGTTTGTGTGCATGCGGTAGAATTTTTTTGTTTTCCATGCTACGAACCCCTACAGCGCCGACGAGACAGAACCCTAGCGCGGCAGGTGGGGGTCGTGGGAGGCTCACCGGGGCTCAGGCGATGGTCGGCGACGGGGGCGAACGACGAAGTCGACAACGACGATCCTCCTGGTACTGACAGTTTCTACTGGGGCGGCTCCAATCGACGACGCCTCTCCTCCTCTGCAGCGGTGAACTCCGGGGAAATTCGGGCCACCTAGTGCTCGCCTTGCTCTGGGAGTGAGTGGGTGTGATCAGTGAGAGGTGGGGAGTGAACTGGTGTGGAGAAAACGAGCGGGAGAGCTCTCCTTTTATAGTGGCTGAACGGGACCGACGGGCTCGGGCTGAGCTCGTCGTGGTCAACGGCACAGAGGGCTAATGGCATGGGCAACGGTAGGGGGTGGTGTTGTGCTCCCTGGTGAAGCTCAACGACGTGGTTGCGAGGCGTGGGGCGGTGCTGATCGGTCGGAACACGTCGACGCTCTGGGCGGGTCCGACGGCAATTTTAATGGCGCACGGGTGCTCCTGGTCGCGTGGCGGCGAACGAGGTTGTCTGACGGGGTGCTGGAGTGCTGGCGATCATGTACATAAGCGGCGAGGGCGGCACGCGGTCTATGGGCGCTGGTCGAGCGTGGCGCACTGGCGCGCTCTCGGCTCGCACGCAGAGAGCCTTGGCAAGCTCGGGCCGTGTGGTCTAGGGGCTGGCAGTGCTCGAGGCTGGGACAGGGAGTGGCGGTGGACGGTGATGCGAGTTCCAGACAAGGTTGGCGGGACTAGTTCTTCCTCTAGCTCGCTGGCGACATTGGGGTTGGCAAATGGGCTCGGCATGGTCACCATTAATGGCTATGCCAAGCACACAGTGGTGCTAAGGCTTGTTAATTAGGCTAGATCATCTACTGAGAGTGTAGTGAGGGCTAGAGAGGGAACAAGGTTGGCCAAAATCACTGCTCACTATAGTGTTTATTGTTTGTTTGTTTGCTGCAAACAAGGTGTTTGATGAAATGGTCGAAAGAGATTCAAATTTGAATTTTGGATTCAAACTTGGTGGGTTTTCTAGGCACATACTAGGGAGTCTCAGGTTAGTTGGATTAGTCAAGGGGCACTGGTTTGGTTGGGTTTTGAAAATGTGTGATCTTCACATATGATAAAGATTCAATTTTTACTTGTGATTTGAATGAGGTTGCCAAATGTTTCTGCAAGTTTGAAATGTGGGCTTTGCTTCACTTTTACTTGGTCTAGCAAGGGGTCAAAAGAATTGGAAAAGTTTCTGTTTGAAATCTTGGACTAGAAACACTCAAAGTGACCTAGTGAGCAAGATTGGCAAAAATGACCATTTGCTTTAATTGATTTGTTTTTGATTTTCTCTTTGTTTGTTTCTGTTTGGAAATGTTTTATATGATGTTATTTTAATCTTTAAACCATTTCTTGCTATTTAGGTTAATCACACAAGTTCATTCATGCATTTATCAAATCATCACATACACACATGCATTCATATGATTTTAATTAATCAAAGTTTTTGTTAATCCTAATTTTGGTGATTAGAGTTTGATGATCATTGTTTTATATTTTTGGGATGTTACAATTAGGGCAAGTAAAGGAGTTAGTATTACCGAATGGTGATGGATGGAATCAACATAAGCTGAAGGAACATTTTTCTATGCGGATGTTACTGACATCTTGAAAGTCCCCGTTGGTAGAGCTGGAACAAAGGATTACATGGCTTGGAATTACACAAAAAGGGGTTTTCAGTGTGCAGTCTGCGTATCATCTCAAGCAACAGCTTAAGAGAGAATGGGAGGGTTGAGCAAGCTCATCTTTAATCTGGTGGAGCATAAGGGCTGGCTATCACTCTGGTCGGCTCAGGTTCCAAACAAGGTCAAGGTTCAGTGTCGGAGGTTGGCGAAAAATGGAATCGTTGTGGGAGAAGAACTCCAATGTAGAAACATAAAACAGGGGGTCAAGTGTATTGCTTGTGATCGTGATGAAACATTGGTTCATCGGTTTTGGGCCTGCCAACATCCGCAACAAGTTTGGAGGCATATTCGGTCGATGACAAATTTGGAATTAAAGGATCCACCAGGTGATATTAGGACGCCACGGGGCCTCCAATCCTGGTTACTCGACTGGATACTTGACGAAGGTGAGCTAGCGTTGGCGCTAATGGCTATTTACCAGGTCTGGCTGGCTGGCTAGGAATAATGTGCGTGAGCTTCCTATGATCAACGACCCGATGGCCATTGCGTGGCGTATTCTTCCCCTACCAGTCAAGTGGAAATAGGTGCACTCACCACAGCCAAAACAAACCAAGCAGATGGCGGAGCGCTGGCGCCCGCCGGCCAACGGATGGCACAAGGGCAATGCTGATGGAGCGTTCTACCAGAAGGAAGGACATAGAGATGGCGGGGATATTATTCGTGACTAACATGGCACCTTTATTGCAGGGGCTTGCTATTTTTCCCCTCTGGTGTCGAATCCTGCTCGGGCGGAGCTCCTGCCTTGCAGGCATACTGTACAGTTGGCGCTGGAGATGAAGGTGCAAAAACTAGAGCTGGAATCGGATTATGCATCTGTGGTTTCAAAGCTAAAGGACTCGAGCTAGGATAGGTCGGTGGATGGACACCTTCTTGATGAGGTGAAACAACTTCTTCGTGGGTTCGACGAATAGATGATCAGAAATGTTTGGCGTTCGGGCAACACTGATGCTCACAATTTGGCTAAGGAGGGCTGCATGAATAAGTTAGTTAAAACATGGGTGGGTATTTCCCCTATTTTTGTAAGTTTTGTACTTGGACATTGAAGTTTAATTAATGCAGCCATTCAATCTCAAAAAATTTAGGGATGAGGGCCATGAAATCTACTATAGTTCTAACCATATATTGTTTTCAATGGTGTATGTTAGGTATAGATAATATATAATAAAAATGTACACATAGAGAGATAAAGGAGAAGCAAATGCTGACTATGGTAATTTCATTGGTGGGAGTTGAGAAGAAGTTCAATAATGAAAATGTGATCAGATAGAGAGGTAACTGAAGTTTACCAAAGAGGAGGAGGACACAAACATTTGCCATAGTATCCGGAGCATGTCTCCCTAGACGCACACATTCATGAAAATATTATATTTATTAATGCATATACACACGTCCTTCTTGTTCCGTAAAGAAAATAGTTACTCAAAGTGACTTGAGGTGGCCAGGGCGATAAAGTAACAACGTCAATACCTGATGTAGCATCGACATGGGCTTGCAGAAAGATGGGAGAGGGAAAACATTATGCTACTTGTCATATTTTATGATCTGTCTCGTATGGTAACGAGGAAAAATACTATAGGAGAGAATGATAGTGATTACCATGAAACAAATATATTTTTGTATTTTCTGCGCATGTATGTATTATGTTAGATAAACATAATGTGTAGTACTATATTTTTTAATCGCTATCCTCATATCTTATATTGTTTATCCGTAGCAAAGCACGGGTATTTAGCTAGTGTGTATTAAGTATTGAGTTATTCCCCTAAAAGAAGTATTGAGTTATTAGATCTAAAAAAAGAGTATTGAGTTATTAATACCTCAAAAAAGTATTAAGTTATTAAGCAACTTTTTGCAAAGTTATAATTAATAAAACTAGAATCATATATGCAACTACACCACACCAAGAACATATAGTGGATCTGCATATGAACCCAATACGAGTGCATACAAGGAGATGAGGAACATATACGTGTTGACAAAGAAGGTCAACGTCGTAGCAACTTCGTTGTTGATGTCAATCACGGTGGTTTTCAGTTCACCGGTAGCCGGATTCGTAGAGGAAGAAAACATGTAACCATCTTGTAAGCAGACCGATGGAGGCGAGCCGTCTCTCCAAGATACTCCTTATCATTTGTCTACTGTGTAGGATCACAACGAACAAGGCTTCAGAGGCCTATTCTCTCGGACGGCCGTGCAGGGCGTAGTTACCGGGATGGGGAAGGCTAGAGAGAAACACAACCATAGGAACTTGGTTGAGAGATATAGAGAAATTAAGAACAAGCGAGTAATAGATATATTATATCTCTCTCATATAGCTCAGGAGAGGCGAGCCTGCTGAACCGCCATGTGTACACCTACCAAACAATTGGTGAACCATGCAAACAAATATTCTTTCATAAAACTAGATTATAACTTAAACTCGATTCACGAAAGACGCCGCGTGTGCGGGCGAGGTGTGGCAGGTGACATAGGAGGAATGTGTGTGTACTTCTCATCTTGCACTCACTTAATGGTACCAAAAGAGCAATACTTATTGTTCCAACTATCTCTCAACTAGCAGTGTGATACTAAATCTTGCCTCTCAAACAACTTTCAAACTGTCATAGTAAATGGGTCTTTAATATATGTGTGTGATGAAGGTTGGAAATTAATTGTTTACTCTAACAAAGTATATGCATGATGAAGCTTGTACCTCTTTTATCAGGACAGGTCCTATAATTAGCCTGTAACAGGAGCTGAACGGACCGAACCACCTATAAAATTGTTCTAACTTATTTATACTGACTATTTTTTGTTTGTTTATCACTCATGGTGTGTACACATGATGTGAATTACAATATTTTTTGTGGAGTAGAACCATCCAGATACATGTTTTTAAATATTTTATAAACCATCTTTTGTTAAATATATGGCCTTTTATCTTATCCCATGTTATAACAAAATAGGTGTATTTCTACTTCAATGAAACTATAATCACAATGTGCTATTTTTATTGTTCATCATTCTCATAAGAAAGTGCCTAATTAGTTGTTCTTGTAAATGGACATATTTCTATTGGAGGGAAAGTGTCAATTTAATGGTTTGTGAAAGAAATGAGATGAACGTCAATATAATAGAAATTCAATCTAGACAACTCTTTCACACTCTTAATTCATGAGTGCTCTACATAGACTTTCATTTTGAGAGCGTATAAATTGTGATGTATGCATAAATCTGTGCTAAATTAGAGGTGTATTTCCACGAAAGGATTCTAGTTTTTTAATAAAGAAAATTGTTGGACATATTTTACAACGATAAAATGGTAATTCTCATTGATTAATTCATACAGATTAGATGTGTTGTATATAGTGCATTTCATGTGTTTGCATCCTTGTATAGTCTCCTTAAATATGTTGGATAGGACAAATTATGTGTCTAACAAATATCTTAAAGGTGTTTTAATACTAGTACAAACATCTAGTGCTCGTCCATAAGTAGCTTGTAGCACCTACGGCCATGACCTCGTCCCTGGAAATTGTCCCTTACTTATATATATATATATATATAAGTTTCGAAGAAAATAAAAACAGGTTTACTCCGCCCCTTTTTACTTTTCAAAAAAGATTAACTAATCTAAAGAAAAACAAAAAAGAAATTCCATTGAATTGTATTTTTATTGATCAATTAGAATTGCCTTCTAGAACGTATAATTGTCTCAAAAGGGCCAATATACATACACTATTGGACCTTTTGAGTAAGACTGAAGAAGATCTTATGAGAATTGAAAATTTTCGTATGGAAGATAGAAAACAGATATGGGACACTCTAGAGAAGTATCTACCAATGGATTTACTTAAGAATAAGCTCTTGTTTTAAATCCATTACAATTTTTTGTTCTTCTTCTTTTTCGAGTTAGAATAAAAAGAAAAAAGGAAACAATTTAGCATCTTTGGTACAATCTATATATATATATATATATATATATATATATATATATATATATATGGTCGCGCTATTTGACACCCAGGGTGTAGAATAGTTATTTTTACAACTGCCCTCTATCTTTAAAACTGTATATTATTTTTACATCACGTAAATTTTTTCTTACTCTATAAGTTAAGAAGAACATAATAAAATTTAGAAATGACATAATTTTTTTATTTTCTTGCCATATAAAATTACGATGTAAAATTCGTATTTTTTGTGTTTTTACACTATAATGACTCATAAAATTTATTTTTGTGTTGAAACTTTTTGTTATGGTAAATATATGAACATAATTATTTATATACAAAACATAATTTTTTAATCTAACAACATAAAAATATGTTGGGTGCAGAATAGCAATTCTGCACTCTGGGTGCTGAATAGGGTTTCTATATATATGGATGATTCTTTTAGCCAATGGTCAGACCACTTTGTGCTCTCTAGCTGGAGGCCTAGCCCAATGTCATGGTCATTGCTTTGAATTGTAAGAAGTTCATTGATGACATCAAGGAGCGGAGCATGTGTAGATATGAGTTGATTGTTACTGAGATCAGAACTTAGGCTACATAATTTCAGGAGCTTAGCTTTATCCACAAGGGAAAAGCATCGAATTTTGAAGCTCACACACATGTTCTTGGTGTTCTTTATTACGATACTATACCTGTAAAAAAAATTGATTGATCAATAAAAGTCTAGCAGACTGTCTAAAAAAGCAATATGATAGGGTATGTAGCGGTAGTGCTGTCCCTTCCTTTCTTCTTCTTCTACCTCCGTCTGTGTGAGCGAGACAGAGAGAGTAAGAAGAGGGGCTGCCGGAGGGCAGCCCCGGTAGATTTTGTTTCAATGCTATGGAAAAATACAGAATTTCTTGATTATTAAACATGTTCCTGTTCCTATCCCGAGGGCTCGGCTCCCGGCCTCCCTATCCGGGGAGGCGGATGCGGCCTCATGGAGGCTAACCCCGTCAGGAATTTTCTCGATGAGGTCGGCATACAGGGACCTATTTAGGGCCCGTCGTCTTACCCTGGACCAAGCATCTTTGGAAAGCCCCCTTACCCCTGAAGATGAAGATCTTCGTGTGGCAATTGCTTCGCGATCGCCTTCCTTCGGGGACCGAGGTGGCTCTACGTCAGGGTCTGGGGAACGGGTTGTGTTTATTATGTGTGATCCCAGAAACAGGAGCACACATATTGTTCACTTGTCCCGCGGCACGATTCCTATGAAACTTTGTTCGAGAAGCCTTGGGCCCCGACTAGGAAGTTCAGTATCTTGGACTATTCCTAGAATCCCGCGCAAACGGACCAAATAAGGGGCGTCGCCTCTTTTGGCTCGTTTTTGCGACAATGATGTGCACCTTGTGGACGATTCGCAATAACATGGTGATAGAAAAAATCTTCCTACGCCGTGCCACTGACTCGATATTCAAACTCCTCATGTTTTTGCAGCAGTGGTACCCGCTTTGTAGGCGTAAGGACAAGGAGAAGATGGACGTCATCCTTCGGCGTCTGATCGAGGAGGCTCGTCGCATCACACCGCCGTTGTACCTCTCTTGAGCCTCTCCGGCTTTAGGGCCCCCGCTCGTGTGTGTTGGGGTGTTTGTGCTGTCCCCTAGGCTTGTTGCTTTCGATGTGCGTGTATCCGAACTATCTGAAACTTTGTTTGTATGGATGATTGTTTTATTTATAAAGCTGGGCGAAATCCTATTTCAAGAAAACATGTTCCTAAAAATGAGGGGTCATGGCGTACCACGGCCTATTGTGGCACCCCATACACACATCATATGAATTTCTCACAAGGTATTGTTCAACATCCATGTGAGAAAGAAACGAAAAATCCAGAGTCCTCCTGCTTCAGACAAGAAATGCAGAAACCGCGGCCTTCGTGCAAGGTAAGCCAGTCGGCATTCCGCAGGGTCTGAAGATTCACCTGAAACTTGCAAGCATTCGTTCGTCAGGGCCAGAGATGAGTTGACTGGAACACTAATTGCTGGTACTGTCCTATGGTTTCGGTCTATCAGGCCATCAGCACCTTAACACGTAAACCTGACAGTCTGTTACTGCATGCAGGCTAGGTAGTACTCCCTCCGTTCGGAAATATAAGACGTTTTAGCTTTGTGAATCGAATGTATCTAGACACCTTTTATTGTATAAATTCGTAGAGGTTCGGAGTGAACCTATAGACTAAAACGTGTCTAGATACATTCGTTTCATAAAGCTAGAATGTCTTATATTTCCAAACGGAGGGAGTACTAGCAGCAAACTAGCAACAACAATGGTCGAAGGCTAAACCAGAACAAACATATGTACTCTACTCCATCACGGACGACACGCACGCGCGTACATCGCTACGTGCGTGCGTAGGATTCTGGCATCGATCACGCGGCAGGCACTGAATCCTCTCACAGCTTGGAGTAGAGCTGCGGCGTGCTCCACTTGAAGAATGTGCCGGTGGGGAGCTTGTCGGGCGGGAGCAGCGCGAGGCTGGCCCCGAGGTCGGCCACCTCCTCGGCGGTGCGCTTGCCCCACCCCTTGGTCATGTCCGTCTTCGTGAACCCGGGGCAGAAGCAGTTGACGCTGACCCGCTCGCCGCCGGACTGCAGCCGCCGCGCCAGGACGCGCGTGTAGGCGTTCAGGGCCAGCTTGGACACGGCGTAGTCCGTCCACACCTTGGGCCACCCCTGCCCCTCCCACGTCCCGTCCTTCACCTGCGTCAGGAACTGCGACACCATGCCCTCGATCTTGGCCTCTGTCAGGGTCTCCTCGTCCTGGAGCAGCCTCAGAAGCGATGGGCTCCTCACCTTCTGAAGAATCAAATACGGCACCAAATGTCAAGATCAAGGAAAAAAATAGCGTGCTATTTCTTTTAGTGTGGTCCTTCTCTAAATCTATGCAAGTTATAGCGTGCTAATAGTGCGCTATTTTAAAAAATAGCGTGTGTAAAAAAATTAAAAAATTAAGGTCTAACATGTATTACTAGGGGTTTCAACAGCTATTTTTTTGAGTAATGCATGCATAATCAATTAACTAGTAGTGGCCAAATGACAAAGTTTGCTTGACATCCGGTGCGGGACAAGTTAGAGGACAAGGCCTGCGTTAGGTCAGCTCACTAGTTGAGAACTTGAGATGCGCGTCCTCCCGGTGCTTCACTATGTCTGTGTCTGGTGGACGTGCCAAGGAGAGAGGCGGCCGACCGGCTGGACCTGGAAGAAACGGGCGTTGCAGGCTGTCAACAGCCGCCACCGTCGTATGGGGAGGGAGAACTGAGGAATAGGGTTGAGTTGACATATATTTATATGTAGAGTGTTGGGCGTGGTGGAGTCGTGGGCTCAATGGGCTTATAGAGTGACGCTATATTCATAAATTTTTAGCGGCGCTATTGCGTTGTGACGTTATAGAGTATTTAGCACCTCTAACATGTAATAGCGCCATAGCGAGCAGATTTTGCATAGCGTAGCGTTCACGTCTCAAATATGCTATAGCGCCGCTATAGCGAAGAAATAGCGCGCTATTTTTTTCCATGGTCAAGATACAGACTTTGTTAGATATATTGCTAACTGCATACTTCCTACATTACTTAATATAAGAGGTGTGCTTCGGTGTCCCCCCTCCTCCCCCTCTCTCAAACTTAAGTTTGCATCAAGCAGTTTTCTTTTGACCCATCGAAAACCCATATTGAGGCCCTGTATAAATTCGTATAGGTATACTCGTTCATGCTGGGTATATTCCACTTCCCCACAAGTCGATCCCACCTTCCCTTATTGCGATCCACATCCTTTCACGCACCATAGCAAAAGTGTAATAATATTAAGACGTTTTGATAGTTCTTTTTGAACTAGCAAAACTCAAAAAAAAAATTGGGAATGGAAGGTAGTGAGATAGCGCACTACACATGCTGGAAGTTTCAGTATGTGTGTCCATAAGTTCAGCTAGGGATCAGAGGCCATTTTGTAGAGACAGGAGCTAGTGCAGCTTGGGAGTAGAGTAGAGAAACATCTGTACCAAAACCTCCATTTTCCATGTTAGGTGAGACTACGAGCATGCACTGGGTGCACTAGCTCCTGTCTCTACAAAATTAGTCGCCGTGTAGACAAGCTGTTGTAAAGTCCCTGCCTTGTTTTAGCTGTCTCACTTCAACTAGACCTGCCCATATCCTAATTTAATTAGCTTTTAGGATCTATAAAACAGGCATCGAACACGTAACAAACCTCACTCTTTTCGCTTCTAAATGTGCAAAACCGCGAATTTCAGTTTCAGGTACCTTGCTTGTCCCTTGCCTTCCCTGGAGAATTTAGTTCTTAATCCGGTGCAAATGTTTAGATGCCTATATGTTCATGCTCCTGACAGAATTTAATGTTTTTCATAATATTAAGTTCCCAACTGCCATGTGATCCTGTTGGAAATGAAAATTTTCCAGCTTATTCAACCAAGAGGCTGGCAGAAAAAACAGAGGATGGTCAAGATACACAGAGACTTTGTTGGACATATTGCTAACTAAAATCAGTACAATAGCGCACTAAGCACTCGTTCGAACTAACTAGCAATAGAGTATAGAAATACATGTGTGACATAAGTTTCCTTTTATATGTTAGGTGAGGCTATATACGATCATGCAGTGGGTGCACTAGCTCCTGTCTCTCCAAAATTAGTCGCCGTGTAGATAAGTTGTTGTAAAGATCCCGCCTTGTTTTAGCTGCCTCACAGTGCCCTTGCACCTGATTTGCTCATAACCTATTCTAATTAACTTGTCGGCTCTACAAATCAGGCATCAAGCACATAAGAAACCTCACTCTCTTCGCTTCTAAGTGTGCAACTTTCAGTTTCAGGTCCCCTGTCCCTAGCCTTCCCTAGAGAATGTAGTTCGTAACCCGTGCACATGTCTAGATGCTTACATGTTCATGCTCCTGACAGAATTTAATGTTTTTCATAATATTAAGTTCCCAACCGCCATGTGATCGTGTTGGAAATAAAAATTTCCAGCTTATTCAACCAAGAGTGTGGTGGAAAAACACAGAGGATGGCCCTCTTTGATGTACTCCCTCCGTTTCAAAATAAGTCAGGTTTGGAGTGAATCTACGCATTCTGGAGTGAATCTACACATTAAAAGAAGTCTAGATACATTTTTTTCACAAACCTAAAACATCTTATATTTTGAAACGGAGGGAGTATTTCTTTACTCTGGAAATACAACTAGTGGGCAGGATTGACACCAACCGCTCTCTATTATATGCTCAACCGGAGATTCTTTAAAGAAAACAATGAACTTGGAGTTTTGTGGGAAGAACGACTTGTAGCTTTCCGCCTTTTGCTCTGCCAACGATAAGGAAAGAAAAGACCTTTTGGAATTTCAAATTGGCTTGATTTGTACATATATGCATCGTATGCATGAATGGGCAATGTATTGTAAGGTAGCGCTCTGCTGATGTAGCATGCTATAGCTTTAAGATATAGTACTTCAAAATTATTAGTACTACTGCTTGTCTCTATATGTAGCTGGCCTCGTGCATTCACACTTCATAATCTACACCGCGTCTTATTGACTAGTCAAGTCCACAACCTGCTGCCAATGAACTTGCAAGTTCTTTATCGGAAAAAAATTAACTTGCAAGTTGCAATGCTACCTCGCCTCATCTGAAATAAAATGAGTCATCGGATTACTTACATTAAGAAGGCCAAGCTGCGAGCTGATGTTGAGGATCCGGCTGGTGGCCGGCGATCGCCGGAAAAGAGGCAGGAGCGCCTCGGTCAGCAGCTTTGTCCCGTAGAAGTTGGTCTGAAGAACCGTCTCGGCGTGCTCCACGGAGTTGGTGTCGATCTCGTTGAAGGACACGGCGGCGTTGTTCACCTACATTCAACAACAGGAGTGCAGCAATTAATTCCAGCATCATAGGAAGGACATGTCCTGTTCTTAGCACATGAGCGTGGAGCAATTTAAGAGGCAGGCTTCAACTGGCTAGCAACAGCTTTCCATTTCTCTTGAGGACTTCAATGTCAGAGCTAGAAATGGAAAGAGCACCGGTGACTGCCTGAGTGGTGTAGTGTCGCTTTAGTGAAGAATACTTTTGAAAGTTTTTCACGTCAGATGACGACTTGACGGCATAGATGGGCCAACAGACGTACGGGCATCCATAAGATGAGTAGGAGTACATGATTAATCGGCATTGGAAGTCCTAATTCAGCTCCAGTGGGGCGGGTGAACGATCATTGAATACATTCTGTTATGGACCACCACTTGGGTTATTACGACTACCATCGCGGTCTGCTTGCTCATACATACATGGCTCCTTTGATTTGCAGTAGCTGAATTACAGTAGCCCCTTGCCTCGCCCAGAATAAGTCATCCGTTTGCCCGGGAATCAATTTCAGTTCGGTAACTTCATGTAAAATTTCAATGGAAGGTAATCCAGGCATAAATCTGAACAGTTGAAAGAAGAGGTGTCCGAAACTCTGAATATCATGCAGGCGTTGACAAACCTGACTATGAAATGATCTTACTAGTACAAAATGATGTGTACAACTAAGCACAGAGAACCACCAGCAAATGGTAGGTCACGCATGTTACTATCTCCTAGTCAACGATGCATGAGCAAAATGTTGCGAGTGGTGCGGGTTAGTATCAAGATCTGGTAGACCAGGTTGAGTGCTCGGGTTGGTCTTCAGACCAACCCAACTGGGTGGTAGTACGTGTGTACTGTACCGACCATCAATATATTTCCACATTCCACGCCATGAGTCGTCACCCAGCAGAGTTTCTTGGACCGGGTTGCCGGCCGGTCGCTGCCGTCCGGCGGCGCAGGAGCCCGCAAGACGAAGCAAAAGGGTCGTTGGACGCCATGACTGCACTGCGCACACCGCGCCGCCGGTCACGGGTTGGGGTTTTGTGAGGCTTGACACGACGTTTTTATTCCGTTGGTCGCTGCGGTGGCATGTTGCGTGGATTGCCCCGTCCGAGACAGAGAGCGCAATAATGCGGTGTGAAAACGGCGGGCTGGTCCTGATCCGAAGCAAAGCGAAGGCGGGCGCATATACTCCTACGGCGGGCTGATCTCTCCCTCTCTCTCTCCTAGCGGCTAGCGCTACGGATGAGGATGCGCGGAATCGTGGTGGATATCCATGTCTGATCCATGGCAAAAGGGGCGGAATCACTTTGCGTGGTGGTAGTCCGGAGGGAGATTTGACTTTGCTTTGGTTCGGGAAAGATGCAGCTGATACCGCGCTACCGGGGACGGGGACGGCCGGGAGGAGTTAGTCGTCAGTCGTCGCGTACCAGGATGTCGAGGCCGCCGAGGGTGTCGCGGAGCCAGGCGGCGAAGGCGGAGACGGAGGCGGGGTCGGAGACGTCGAGGCGGCGGTAGACGACGGGGAACCCCCGGTCGCGGAGCGGCGCGGCGGCGGCCTCCCCGCGCTCGTCGTCCCGCGCGGTGAGCACCACGGTGAGGCCGTGCTCCGCGAGCCGCGCGGCCAGCGCGTGGCCGATGCCCCGGTTCGCGCCCGTCACCACGGCCACAGTCTCCTTGGACCACCACGCGCTGCACGCACCACCACCCGTGTCAACCATCGGCACCGGGCGCGAGCCGCGCAACCTAGAATGCGCGCGCAGGGGAGGAGAGGGATCACGGCGAACGATTGATTGAATGATTTACCGCGTGGGAGAGAGCTCCTTGGAGCTGGAGCCCGTGTAGTCCATGTGACGACCGGCGAGCGGGGAGGGAGGCGTGTCAGCAGCTGCTCGGGCGGTGGTGCGGGGAAGGAGAGGAGACAGGGGCGGGGCGGAGCGGAGCGGGGACTGGCTTGGCTGGCCGACCAGGAGGAAGCTGGGAAGGGGAGAGAGAGATATTTATACAGGACACGGGCGAGTGGTAGCTATCTCCTTCTGCTCGCTACTTTCAGGTCTCCTCACTCAGCTCAGCTCAGCTGCCGGTAAAGCTTCTGCTGCTGCCCTCATGGGTAGGGTTGCTACATGGAACTGGTCAACGGTAGTCGCTAGTGATAGATTGGACAGAGCCTTTTCCGTTGCTCACTTGCTTTGCTCTGCATGATTGCTTCCGCAAGCTCCATGGTTGTGTGTTGTGTCTCACAAAAACTCTACCATATTACTTGTCATTAATTAAAATAGATCGTATCTAGACATATTTTAATACTATAGGCATACTCATTTTAACGACAAGTAATACCGATTGGAGGGAGTAAAAGCCACTTAAAAGGCATATAAAGGGCCTTGTAAAACAGTATAATGGACAAAACTGATCCAAATTTGAAACTACTTTATAAAATGAACTCTGAACCAAACTATTTTACGCGACTAACCAGTTTGGGTAGCGTCCAACGACAAGACGATATGCTCTACTGTGTAGCGTCTTGCTGAAAGGAGCTACACACCTGCCAGTGTGACGGCTGCGTGGCCCCACCCCGGGCCGTGTAACGCCTAGGCGCTATGCCTGTAATGTAGCATCTTTTTCTTAGGCACTACATTTCGAGATATAACCCCACGCACGCGGCCTCCTTCCCACCCGACCCAGTCACTCCCGGGCGCAAGGAAGAAGACAGGGAGGGGCACCGGCGGTTCCTCTCTCCCCTTTCTCTCAAATCCCCTCCTAAAAACCATCAGATCTGAAGAATTTGCCTATGGATTTGCTTCGCAATCTCTCCCTCAAGGTATTCCCCTCCGATCCCCTATTTTTCATCCAACAAATCTTTCACATTGTAGCCTTATTTTTTTTTGGATCCTAGGTCTAGATGGATTCATATTTAGGCCGATTTGTGCATGTTTTTTGGTTACTTGGTAGTATATGAGTTGTATTTGTTGGGGAATGCAAGTGTGTTGTTGATTTGCATTGTATATGATGGTTGCATATGAATTTGTATAAATGTATGAATAATGTCGTGGTGGTATTACGGCATGTGCCATGAGTAGGATAAAGTTGTGGCCGATATACATGAAGGAATCTAGGGAGGGATGATGAAGTGAATACCCCATACGGAAGAACAATGACAAGAACACGATATACCTAGGTTCGAGGCTCTCCTGGTGAGAATAAACCTCTACTCCTGCATCTAGATCTCATATATCATGGATAGTTGCTATGGTTACATTGGTGCTCCTTGAGTTGAGCTCTCTCTATGCCTCTAATGACGTTCTCTGGAGGATACATAGGAATAAGAAGTGCTCGTACATGAGCAAAGTGGAGAGGAGCCCTTCGGGCCTCTCCTAGGAACGATTCCCATGGTGCTCCTTATAAAGAGGAGCCCAGGGGACAAGGCTTGTCCCATACGCTTGGGCCTGGTCAGGCTGTCAATTGTCTCGTAGTACTTGTTGGCATCTTGAGTCGTCGGTCTTATCCCTTGGGCATATTCCCTAGCATCTCCTTGAGATGCCTAGCATATTTCCTAGCATCCCAAGAGATGCCAAGGGTATATTCCATATGGCACGTGCCAGTCTGAGCCAGGGGCGTCCCGAGACTGGCACATGGCTTGAGGGGCTTGACCTGGCTTGACGGTGCGTCGATGTAAAGGTCGGGGATGCATATGGAGGTGAATAAGGGGCATCTGGGGAGATATAACTCGGCCCTGGGGCCTGGGCGAAGAGTAAATTCGGACTGGGGAAAGGCTAACTCGAACTGGGGAGAAATAGGGCCCAACCGGATAAGAGAATAAGGCCTAGCCGAATTATCCCAACACGGTCGAGTCAAACATCATTCGGCCCAAGTGGATTCCTCACTCGTCTCGGGCGAAGCTGTAGCGAGAAGGCCCAACCGGGGCTCCCCTCATTCGGCCCAAGCGGGAGAAAGTGGTTTTCTAGAGCCGACCAGGTGTGGGCCGAGTCACGCCATAGTCAGCCCACCCAGGGGAAACCCGTGGCGCTGGAATTGGTTGCTGCTGGAGCGACGATGACCCATGGTGGGTCGGCCGGGTCGGAGGAGATGCTGGCCCACCCGGGGTGAACTGGCAATGACGATGTTGACCTGTTCGGGAGGCGAGGAGGTGGCCCGTGGTGGGCCGAATCAGCCAGAGTCGGCCCACCCAGGTGAGCTGGTGCTTGAGTAGGCGATGCTGGCGGGCGACGCAGTGGCTGGTGTGGGCGATGAAAGTGGTCGAGGCAGGATGCAGGCGTCGGGGAGTGGGCGATGGTTAGCTTGGGCCGGCTGGGTGTAGTGGCCCAGCCAGGATTCAGCAGTGAGTCGGCCTAGGTGGGGTAAGTCTGGTGCAGGAGGGTTGTCTCTAGGCCGAATTAGACTTAAGTCGGCCTAGTCAGCCTTTTTCCTTTTTTCATTTATCTTATTCGATTATGCCTTATATCATTTTTTATACATGTATTTTATCCTCATACTCTTTTACATAAATGTTTATCACTCTGATCCATCTCTCGATAGCTCAACTTTGGGGTACCCGGGGTCATATTCCTGACAAATAATATGCTCCCATATCATTTGTAGTTTCTTGTAGAAATTAAAACAATGGCCACATAGGATGAACCACTCACATATTTCTTGATGTTTGGAATATATATGTAGGATGGTGTGGCTACTTGAGGATTATTAGGATACTCAACACCGGGGATACTTGATGGCGGAGACGCATATGGTAATAATATCATAGTTGGACTTGTTTGTTTTAATTTTTTTATTGATTCAATTGTGTTGGACCTATAAAGAAGCATAATGTTTTGACTTGTATGTATGCAGAAGCTTCGACCCCTCAAGATTCGGTCTCATGGCGCGTCCTCGAATGACATGCCGTACAACGACCGGTACACTTAGTACATCCAGCAGCTAGGCCTCCTCCCTTTCACCACGATTGTGACCCGGTCGACGCCAAACCTCAACGCGGCTGCTATCATCGCACTTGTGACTGGTGGAGGCGGAGACACATTTCCACCTCCGGACCAACGATATCACCCCTACTCTTCATGATGTTTCTATGAACTTTGGACTTCCTATCGTGGGGAACCCTTTGTGTATGAACACAGATTCTAACGGGTGGCGCCATGAGATGCAGCTACTTATTGGCATGGCTCCTAAAGAACTTGAATACAAGAGTAAAGATAGAGTCCCAGCATGCGCGACATATGCGTGGATTATGGAGAACTTTGCGCATTGCACGGAGCTAGCCGAGGTTGAGGTGATCGAAATACATGCTTGTGTGTATGTGTGGTATGTCCTCTCTAGGACTCTGTTTGCTGACATCGGAGGTAGGACCGCTCAGTGGATGTGGCTAAAGGCACTAACAAACTTTGACAGTGATATTAGCTAGGGTTCGGCGGCTTCACATACTTTCCATCCACCATCGGGCCTCGACACATGTGAGTTGAACACAACTAGATATGTGCCAATCGGGACCTCCCTTAAATGGTCTTGCACGCACAATCCAAGGACATCCATCTTCCCCGCACTTAACCGTGTAACTCTTCTTCACGTCTGAGTGCATGACCATGTACGGACCATGATTCTTAACCAATAAGTCCTTTATCCATTGCTTAAATTCCAACAAGTTCTTAAACCTTGATCCACGAGAAAATCCATTATTCTCGTGATTCTCATCTCGGTAAGAACTTGTCCATGGTCCAAGCACTACGCCCTTGCCGCCATCAACCGTGGCTTCATCCGCGAGACTAAGATCACGAAACAAAGGCACCTGATGGTCCCTCCCCAAAACAATATCATAGATTTCAGCCTCTCTAGACGTGAACCCCTCCTCATCAACTTCTTCTTTGGGACCATCATCATCTGAGTCCGATGCATAGCCTCGAGAATACGGGAGGTCACGGTCCATGTTCTCTTGTGTGATATATTTATCCAAATCTCCAACATTGTTGTCGTGAATCTCACATCCTCATCATGCCCACAATCATCATTGTCCTCTTCCAACACTTCGTCTTAGTCCTTTGAAATCGGGCACAATGTTTGGGTCCAAGGAGGTTCACTCAATAGCTCTTGGTTTAAGGGTGGAGGACTCCTAGTATCCAATGGGGAAGCAAGACGGTTCAAGTCCAAAGGCAACGAACTATCAACCTTCTTGGTGGAAAATAGATCAAGAGCCTTCTCTAATGATTCGGCCACCACCTACTTGTATGCAACCCAACGGGCCTCGGAGTAGATACACATGGTGTTCCAATGGATATGCATTCCCAAATCCACATTATGTCTTCCCTCCAACTCAACAACATCACTTGGGTCCATCCATTTCAATTCAACCCTCACTTGCTCCAAGACATCGGCGTAGGTGGGATTACGCTCAAACACCATGTCTAGCTCATCTGGGTCCGATTCTATGTTGCCTTTCAAAAAGGCATCCTTGTCCACATGATGAACATGAACAATTCTCGCTATCCCTAACACAGGAGAATATGTTCATTAACTACCCATGCCAATATGAACAAAAATATACTAGTCACATTACCAAACCACACCTAACAAGAACACCCACCCTTACATAACAAAAATCCTAACCATAACATTCCAATAAACCTAACCCTAACCATAACATTCCAATAAACCTAACCCTAACATTCCAACAACCATAAACCTAACTAAATGCTTCATAGACATCATTCTACCCAACATTGGCCAATGAACCCAACAAAATGAAAGATTTCAATCGTTGAAAACGGAGGGAAATGAGGGAGGGTACCTCTAGCAACTGAGGAGGGGTCGAAATCCACCAAATGAAGCTTCTGATCTAAGGGATTTGAGGGAGGGGGGAGAGAGGGGAACCGGAGGCGCCGCCCTACTGCTCTTCCTTGCGCATGGGACGAGTTGGGAGTGACTAGGTCGGGGTGGGGAGGAGGCCACATGCGTGGGGCTATGTCTCGAAGTGTAGCGCCTAAGAGAATGGCGCTATACTTAGGGGCATAGCGTCTAGGTGCTACACAGCCAAGCTTAGCGCCTAGACGTTACACGACTCGGGGTGGGGCTAAGCCGGGCCACGCATCCGCCACACTAGTAGGTGTGTAGCGCCTTTTAGCAAGGCGCTACAAAGTAGAGCATACCGTCTTGCTATTGGGAGCTACCCAAAAGAGTTAGTCGCATGAAATAGTTTAATCCAGAGTTCATTTTGTGAAATAGTTCTGAATTTGGGTCAGTTTTGTCCATTCTTCCTTGTAAAACACTTTCAAGGTACCGCACGGGCTCGCGCCGAACATATCCTGCAAACAGGAACCACAAAAACGAGTTGATTAATTTTCAGCAATTCACAACTGTCATTTCACATAAATATATATATGAATGTTAATATGACAACAATATAAACTAAACTATGAATGTTTCAAGCATCACACAATGGTTCGGAATGCAAACAATAGTTTTAACACTCATGAACGAATAGGAAATCAAATGAATGAACACATGGAACTAGTGCCCATGCAACTGTCAATGGTGCTCAATGAGATCATTACGAAGCTGGCTATGAATGCCACTATCTTCAGTATGCCGGTAGGTATCATGAAAGATTTGGATGAGGTCGGGATTTCTTGTTTCTACCAACATTGTCATATAATAGCTCCAAGTCCAAGTCTTTCTCATCTTCAATGATCATGTTGTGGAGAATCACACAACTTTTATGATACTACGCGAGTCGTCGAAGAAGAAGAATTGCGCGGGCGGGCTCAAGCTCGAACTTATCTACATGTAATGAAACTGGATGTCAAAGCTCCATTGACAACTACTGATTGACTACCGAGGGGGTGCAGGATTTTACCTTCGGCTCGGAAGGGGCGGCACGGGATGCGATCAATTCGAGCTCCGCTCGGCGCCGGCAGGGGCGGCGACAAGCACGACAGAAGGGTGGCGGAAGGCGACGGTGAATCGTCCCCTACAGCTCCGGCGAGAGTGAATCCAAGCTCCGCCCCGTATCCATGGTGCCAATGACATCGAGCAGTTCTGCCGTCGCACCGATCTACGAGCTAAGCGGTCGAATCTATGCGGAATGGGGGCGACAGCGGCGGAACGACCTTCCGGCGGCAGGAAGTTGGATGCGGCGGCAGAAATCACGAGGGGAAGCAGCGGGAGGCGACAGCGGCGATAGGAGGGACCGCACGAGCTAAAACTTCAGCGCGCCGATGCGGATACAGGGCACCATCGGGCTGCGTCGAAAAACTGGAGATATATCGCATGGGAAGCCGAATCAACAGGATACCCAAAAACTTTTTACTGTTTTGGTGTTTTTATTCGGGGCCTTTTTTGTCACCAAAATCATTTAAAATACAGTTATTTTATGGTTTTTTTTTTTTTAGGATTTGTTAGAGTTGCTCTCACACAGTTCGCCTGCTCCGGCTCGTTCTGTTTCCCTACTCACGCACACACTCATCAGTCCGCTTGTGTGATTCACGGCGTCACCAGATCGTCGTGCGACGTGGAGCACGTTGCCTGCCCCTGGAAAAATAATCTATACATAACACACGAAGACAAATTTCAGATTTAGTTCACACTACATGTAGTGCCTAACTCTGCGAGAATTCCCGGGAAAAAACTACTCGGTCTGTGTCAGATAAACAATTCGTACCTGCGTGGCAAAAACCACTTTGGTTCACATGTTTGTTGTTTGCTTCTCATTTTGTGTCAGATAACACTTTTGCTTAGGTGTCCTTTTTTTAAGCTTTGACAAACAAAAACTCGATACCGATTCGTTTCGAAGACCCTTGGAACCCATCTGAATCCTGTATGGTTCTCTTAGATTATATTCACGTGACTACGCAAGACGAAAATAAGAAGGTATATAGCAGCAACAACAAAATTTTAAAACATTACATGTAAAGACATAGATTACAATAACATGAGGTGGGATCAACTAGTGAGAACGTAGAGTGTACCCAGCTTGACCGAGTACATCTATATGGAGGTATATATAGCCTGGATATTTGTTTCCACGGATCAAAAGAAAACTAGTCCATGCAAACTTAAGTTTAAGGAAAGGGGGCACCGAAGCACACCTCGTCAGATAAACAATTAATATCTGCCGGAAAAACCACTAAGAGGCTTGTTCGGTTTGCAATGGGTTGAAGTGGATTGACATGGATTAAATCCCGTCTAAATTAAAATCCCTGCAAACCCTCTCCGTTTCAGGTGGATAAACCGAGCAAGCTCTAGCTTCATGGCATTTCCACCCCTGTCCCCAATAACAACAGCATACAAGCGTCATTGAAATCGTTGGGCACACGGTGTTCAACAATTTAAACATAAAAACAAAATAATTTATACAAAAAATAAAATAAATTGAAGATTGGCTCAGACTGTGTTTTTTCTAAGCACCCACATATGCGCTGCTAGATGATCTTCTAGTAAGTGATGAATCTGTTGTCCACGGATTTCTTGATGCATGGCGAGAAACCACACGTCGTAATCATCTTCGACAACAGGCTTCAATGATCATACGACTGATCATAAAACATTGGAGCAATGTACCGATTCTCGATAATCATATTATGCATGATAAACTGACAAACAATGACTTTCCACGTCTGAGGTGTTGACCAAGTAAGAGCAAGATACTGAATAATAGCAAAATGAGGTTGAAGGACACCAAGTGTCCGCTTGGTATCCTTCCTAGAAGTCTCCTAGCATGAGGAAAAACAAGTTTTTTTTCTCAGTAAAAGGTTAGGATTGTCTTCACAAATATCAATAATTTTGGATAAATCACATCGGCTAGGTAGTACCTTTTGGCGTATGGATCCATGGATCTCATAGTTTACTTCCAAAGCATGGTCTTAACAAGTCTAGCAAATATCTGAAATCCATATTTTTGTCATTGTGAGATCTCACATGACAAAGAAAATGTGCCAAATCCACATGTTATAATCCGTCACAATTTACCACACCGTACTCTCCAGTATGAACTTTGTACAACCCTTCGCAAGATAAATGGATAATTCTTCCATCCCAATGCATGCAATCGATACCTCCAGGAATCCCAAAAAATCCCCTCGCTTCATTTTGTGTCAGGATCCGAGTTGTGTCTGCATTTTGTGCTCTCGAATAGATTGGTCCAAATAATGCCATCACCACCCGGCAAAACTTGTACACACTCACAAAGAATGTGGACTTAGATATGTATAGATTGTCATTTTGTGTTTCTAGAGGAGCTCTATAAACAAGTCACCTCAAGGCAGTCGTGCATTTATGAACTGATGAGAAACCAACCTATATATGGTGCAGTATTTCTTGCATGTAAAGTAGTCATCGTAGTCCCAATCATCGTAGTCCCTCACACTATACATAATTCACACGTACAATTCCTTGTACACCCTAAAGCGCCACCAAAAGTCTTTGGGCGTATGTGTTGGCTTGCCGGCGAAGTAGTTGGCCTAAAGTATCAAAGCACAATGTATCCTTTGCAAATTCTTATTCTTCCTCTTCCCATCCCTAGAACTACCATATTGGGGAACATGTGCAGCTGGGCTAGTAAAATAAGAAGACAATATATAATAATCAAGTGATTTTCATCATCGGCGGAGGCATCTCCTGTCACTTGCACCAATTGTTTTACCATCAACTACTTGTCAATATCCATAGTCTATGAATCAAACAAGCAAACACCATCTAATTTACCAAGGAAACATATCTAGAAAAATATACCTATGCAAACAGACAAACACATTGTGTGCGAGGTGGGCGTGAGGTGGTCTTGGACAGGGGCGGAGGCAGAAATATAGCTTAAGGGGGGGCAACCATGGTAATCAGCCATTAGGGGGGACCAATCATAGTAATTACCTCTGAAAAAATGTTTTTTGACCAAGATTAGTATAAAATTTAGCTTGTTGCAACATACATAGGGGGGGCCAAGGCCCCTGCTCGTACCCCTAGCTCCGCCACTGGTCTTGGACGGAGCTGTGTGCTAGCGAGTCCACGAGCCGCGGTCGAAGATGAGTTAAGAAATGGCACAAGTGAGATGGAAGAGGATATCACGTATGTCATGTAATACCATTAGTAGAATATGTGGTACTCGACTGCAGATCGTAGAAGCAACTTCTTCTAGACAAAGGCGAGAACCGACGACTTCCAAGCAATGCCTAGTGTGAGGCGACACGCGTCATTGGTGGCTAGCCATGGAAAAGATGTCTACAAAGAAGCGAGCAGTGTCGCTGGCGATTTGCGGGGGTGGGAGAAGAAGCGAGCACAAGGGAAAGACAACCTAGGGCAGGGAGTGGGGGATGGTTGGGTCACTGCCCTGTGATTTACCTGCATGTTGGTATCTGACGTGGCACATGAATCCTAAGCCGGTCCCGATGGGTCAGGATCCTCGCGGGGAGTGTCGAACATGGTATCGGGACATAAATGATACTGACAGTTTATTGGGGTGCCACTAAGAACCTATTTTGGATATGGCATCCCAATATCCCTATTGGGACGTCCATTGGGGTGGGGTGCCAGATATTACCATAGCAACTGCTATGGGTACCAGCGAAGTTCATAGTCTACAAAGAGTTCCCATTTAGCTAATAAAATTAGAGCACCTTCATCGACCACCTCAGCGTCCCATCAGTCCAATGGGGGCCGTATAAGAAAATGGCCTCCCGCACTATAGGTCTAGATGTGTTCTTTTTGCCCAGACACCACTTATCCTTCCCCAATTTTTGAGACTGGCTAAGGGCGGCCGTGTTGGTAATATGCCCCAGAGGAAATCATGGATGATTATTTCCCAATGGATTAATAAAGTTAATTAAGTTTTCCTTGTATGAAATTTTATATGTATCATCGAATATGTGATTAGGTTGTGGAACTACACATTAATATTTTTCATACTAGATAGTCCTTAGTCATCGAGGTTGTGCTCGACACACAACTTAGACTAATATGCAAGCCGAAATATGGCTCGGTTCCACTTTTCATGGATATGGTGATGCTAATCCGACTTACACAGACTTAGGCTAAAGTGTTTAGCGAGCCGGACTGACCCATATTGAGATACAACAAGCAAGTTGTCATTTGTATGTATCAATGAATAGAAAATCCTTAGACATGAGGTGATTGCATGATCCGAGTTATGGATCAGCCGAGTTAGGCTATGTCAAACGTTATTCCATAACAGGGCAATTATAAATTCAGCATTCAGACCGAATATGAATCAAGCTATGTGATGTGGATAACCAAGATGGGATTTCCCCCTCCGTAATTGAGAGATGTTCTCTATACCATATGGAGTGATGTGATTTGTAAGTATGGGCATGCGTGACTCAGTTAAGAGTTAACCGAGAAGCTGGACTAAGAGTTAGTCTAGTAATTCACATATCGTGTATGAGAAGAGAGTCAAGCTATTAAAATGATGAAAACTACTCACCTATAGATTGATAATGTATATCGTGAGGCAAAGGGAGTTGGTCGAAATTCACATTAAAAAGTTTTTTCTTATTACTTTTGTCATGCTTGATAGTCGACAAGTTCTGCTAGGATCCACTACCGACTGATCGGTTGTAAGTGGGACTCTAACTGTGTCCAAGTGATCATGAACCTACATGTTCACACACCTAAAGAAAGGAAACCATATAAATTGGATCTATATGGTCATTTTGGGTACAATCTAAATGGGCCTCAAGCATTGAGCCCACCTAGAGGGTGTATATAATTGGAATGGGAAGAGTTTCCTCACCTAGTCATGAGTTTCTCCACTTCCATTGGCAAGGGATCTAGCAGTCCTTGCTCGGTGCACCTACCGCAGGTATGGATACCAGTATATATGTTGCATGTGTGATGCCGAATACAAAGGAGTTCATGGTAGATCCACATGAGCTATTTGTGGGATCGGTCTTCACTGCCCCTACATGCTACACCAAATTTCGCACATGCACGTCTTGTGGTAAATCCATGGCCTATCTCCTCATTTAGAGCACCATGTAAAATAGTTTTTATTTATCTCTACATGGCCCAATAGTTCGGACATGCCCACTGGTTGGCGGCCCACCCATCAGTGGTGGTCCATCTCTTGAGGCAAGAGAGACAGTTTCCATCCTAGCTTAATGCCCCACTACCCACCCACCAGTCCACCTGCTACTACTGTCACTACCGCTTCCCTGGCGCCACACACATGTCCGCCTCTTCCCAATGTGTCACTTCCAAATGTGTCACATTGATGAGTGCAAATATGATGCATACTTAAGCATACAAATTATTCATATCATCACTCATTACATGCTATATCTAGCTACAACTATGTCTACTATGTATGATTAATATTTCTCATTCATTTTCACATGGACTTTGCACAAATATTTGTTTTATTAGGATTTTATTACTTTTTCCTTGTCTTTGACTTGTGTGTAGGTGATATGGAAACTCATGGACAAAAGGAGCCAAACGGATGCAATATGGAGGAGTTGTAGGCACCAGACTTATCCATTTGAGGGGAGGAAAAAGTGGATTTTTTTCATCACCTCCAAATGAATATCCAATGCCATGGTGTTGTATCCCTTGTCCATACGAATCCAACGAGCCAAAGAACACCTCAATCAGAGTCCATATGAAGAAATGATGGCCAAAACACTATAGAGTACTGACGGTTTAATGACCTGCGTATGGGTAGACCCGTCCATACCATATGGTCGTAGCACCCTACGACGATATCGTTTTGTCAAACGGAACAACATTTATGATGGCCAAATGGGCATATTTGGCCCCAAGCTCCGTAGGTTCGCGAAACCGACCTCTAGAATGCCTATTTAAAGAGGGGAAAACCTAGAATCCAGGGGAGTCCATCCACTCCATAGGGTAGGATCCATGTCGCTCCGCCGCCTCCATAGCCACCGCAAACAAGATCTCCACCGCCACGCCACTCAAGAGGAAGTGGAGACTTGCATCTTGAAGGGCTACACATCGATCTTCATCATCATCTTTATCAATAACGTCTCCAACTTCGATCCACTTTGTTTAATTTTTTGTAATCCAATTTCTATTGTGGATTTGCACTTGTATTCAATTGTACCTTTATATATCATCCATACTATTACCATGATGTTGATCCCCTTCATGTATGAGTAGTTGCCTTATTCTTGGGGAGATATGGTGAAACCCTAGTATTAGTATGCATTGAAATAAAGATGATCTATAACTTTGTTCTTTGATCTATTAATTTATAATATTGTGTTAGATCTCTCTCTTTAGATGGTATGTGAAGTCGGCCACATGGCATTTGCCTTCGGGACTAAAGAGAGGGAGATACTCTTTGGACGTGTATGTGAGTATGTTCAGTGCTACTTTTGTGACTACAAGCATTGGCTTATGACCTACACGGTCAAAGGGAAATTAAGAGAGACTCACTAAGCTTATTGCAATATATATGGGAAAATCCTTAATTGTGAGTCTGTACGAGTGATTCCTCAAAGGCATCACCTTGGTTGTTTAGAGATGACCTGATTACCTGATTCAAGAAAGCGACTGCCCACGAGTCTTGTAGTGAACATATTATTATTATGCTCTCTCCACACATATCATGATGAAAGATATATATTATCCTAATCCTACATAATTCTCCCATGCTAGTGGTGAATCCTACACTCCTTGAGAACCTCTCAATCATATCACACAACACTTCATAAATACTCGCTTGCTTTAGTTTACTTTTGTTATATACTTTGTCACTAGTTACTTTAAATCTCTCTTGTTTACTATTCTAGCAATTTATAGTGTAGACTATTTTCAAACACCGTTTTTGGTGCGAACGTGGCCTCATTGACAACGTGGCTAGGGGGTTGTGTTGTTGCTATTTGCAAAGCTTCCATGGGACAAACTTTATAATAAATAGTTGCTTCTACAAGTACTGCAATAACCCGGTTGTTGATCGCAGGAACCCAGACATCACACATTAATGCTGGCGACCCACCAACCCCGTAGTGACGAGGTTCGATCTCGTCAATACCGATTGTTATGGACGGGTTTTGGAGAAGATGGGGATGCTGGAGATCGGAAAACGGTTAGCAAACAAGCAACACGGGGACACAAAGTTTACCCAGGTTCAGGCCCCCAGAGGGAAAACCCTACTCCTGCTTGTCTGCTCTTGATTACGGCGGAACCGAAAGTTACAGGGATGCGCAGATGCAATCTGGCATGGAGGTTGAAAGAACATGTTGGGCCCCATGTGTGGTTTTGGTAATTAATGACAATCTTTATAGACTAATGTGTGTATTAAGTTATACTTGTAGGATTTATCCATTGGCATCACTTGGAGCATGTGTTGGCTTCAAGGTCGATGAAATGCAAAGAAGATATGTTGTGCAAGCTCAATATGCGAGGTCGATGATGAGGAATTAAGAAAGGCGTTCCATCTTGAGAAGGGCAAGACCGTCTACATAGAGCTCAAGTGGAATTCTCAAGGCAAAGGTATAATCTTGATAGATTTTCGCTTTTTCCGGTCTCATATTGTTAGTGGGAGACCGGGTTTAGGATAGACAACCATACTATCAAGAGGGCTCTCGAATGAGTAACTCGGTCACATCGTTTGGAGAGAGCTCAAACCTTTGCATACTTGCATCATCATATTTGGTTGCTATTTGGTATTATCCATGTGAGGATTTAGATCTTGTGGTAATCTCCATAACAAGCTCTTGTTCATCAAAATCGGATCTTCCGTTTGTATCTTGTTGCGATTTTGATCTTGGCGGTTTTTCGGTTTCTCACCAAGTGAGGTATTCCACATTATTCTACTTGATATTTTATCACTTGGTGATAACCAATATTTTCACTTTTTATAGAGTAGCTTTTGTCGTCCTCTTTCCAACGCAATTGGAATCGGGTTAATCGGAGCTACCGTTCAAAAGTTATGACCGTTTGAGTTTTCGC
Organism: Avena insularis; assembly: GCA_023614405.1. NCBI lineage: Eukaryota > Viridiplantae > Streptophyta > Magnoliopsida > Poales > Poaceae > Avena > Avena insularis. Next base: position 340,791,034 of record CM042687.1, read on the forward strand.
CGATTTAATTCTATTAGAAAAAGGAAAAAACAGATTTTCTAGGCCGTCCGGTACTATCGGGCCCAGTACCGGATGCGCCTGGCTCGCGCGGCCCATCTTCAGTATCACCCGACACCCACTTCCGGTCCCATCGGGTGGGCAGTACCATCTGGCCGGCCGGCCCATCCAACTAACCTCCGCGCTCCTGCCCAGCCAGCCTCCCCGCTCCAGCCCGCTTGCTCCGTACGCCGCATGCTGGGCCACCTCGCCGCGCGCTGGCCTACTCCCTCCTCGACGCTACCGACGCAGTAGATCCGCCTCCCGCGTCGCGCATTGCCGACGACAAGCCGCCGCCGCTTGCCGCCGCTGCCATTGCCGCTTCGCCGCTCACAAGACATGGCACCCGCAGCAGCCCCGCAGCTCCTGTGCTGGCCCCACTCGCTGTCTCACGCGCCCGCATGCATGCGCGCGTTGACCCGCGTTGCACTGCTGCTTGCTCGCGCACAGCTCGCGCTAGCCCCGCCTCACTTGCATCACTGCCTGCTGCTTCTCTCTCATCTGCTTGCATGCGTTGACTTCCCCTTGCGCTGGTAATCGGGCGGTAGTACCGGTCCGATCCGGTACTACCGGACCGTTCTGAAAAAACACCCTAACGGCCATATTTTGTCTAGCCCTATATAAGTCTTTTGTCCATTTTCGTTTAGGGTTGCTTCTCACTCCTCCTTTTGTCTAAGCTTTGACCCTATTTGCCTTACTCTTTGAGCTTTATTTCTACACACCCCTCCATTGATTCTTGGATATATTTGAGGGGTAGTTGGAGGTGATCTAGATCTACATTTTTACCTAACCGATTCATCTTTTTGTGAGTGTATCTTTGGGGATCTAGATTTTGGGGGATTTTGTGTCTCTCTTTGATTCCTCCTCTCTTGTTCCCCAAATAGCTTTAGTAGCTTTGTTGGAACTTGAGAGTGAGGGATTTGAGCATCTTTGTGGTGTTCTTGCCATTTGCATTTGCTGCATTGGTTTGAGTTCTCCTTGGAGGATTTGGTTTGAGTTGCTCATTCGAGCTTGTCCCTCTTGGGTTCTTGGAACCCTAGACGGTTTTATGGCCTTGGTGGCATTGTGGCCTTGGTGGCATTTGTTGAGGCCTTTTGTGGCGTTTGTTGGGAGCCTCCAATTAACTTGTGGAGAAGTGCCCCAACCTTGTGAGAGGTTCCGGTTGCCACCGACAAGTGCACCGATAGTGGAAGCGTGGATCGATCCCGTTGGGGTGAGATTCACCGGAGAATGAGGGAGGCCTTTTGTGGCGTTGGTGGTTTGATACCACCCCCTCTCCAAACGAGACGTACTCCATGTTGGGAGGAACTCGGTAAAATTTCGGCGTCCCCGCGTGCCTCGGTTATCTCTATACCCAATCTCTTTACTTATGCACTTTACATTGTGATAGCCTTCGTGCTTGAAGTAATATATATCTTGCTATCACTTTGTTGCTTGTATTGCTTAGCATAAGTTGTTGGTGCACATAGGTGAACCTTAGTTGTTCTAGGTTGTGCTTAATAAAGTAAACACTAGTTTTATTCCGCCTTTATTGAGCCACTCTAGGAAACGTTTTAATCGCCTATTCACCCTCCCTCTAGGCGACATCCGTATCCTTTCAATTGGTATCAGATCCCGGTCTCTCATTGTAGGCTTCACTGCCTTGAGAGTAAAGATGTCGGCTAGAGGATTAGTGCACAATGACATATTCACATTCGATGGCACAAATTATGATATATGGAAAAATCGCATGCTCATTCATTTTCGGGACATGGACCCAAATTTAGAGCGTATTGTAGATACAGGTTTTTCTCCTCCAATGGATTTCAAAAATCTATCTAGTAAGGATGAGAAAAACTTATATCTCGATGCTCAAGATTCTAATGTGCTTGTTAATGCCTTGAGCTATGTAGTTACCTCTTCAATCATTCCTTTTTGGAGCACTCATGAGTTATGGACAAAACTTCAAGATAAATATGTTGTGTCCAACATTATTAAGGATGATTGTGTTGCTTCCACTTCCGGTCGAGATGAGTTCTCATCCTATACCACTTCACCAACATGTGACTTTTCACAAGGTAATGATATGGTGAGTGGTGATAGAAATTGCAATATGGATAGTGCATTCACTATTTGTAATTCCTCATATCTATCTAGTTGCAATGATCTATCTTTGGACCTTAACACTTCTAGCACTCAAAATTCCTCACATGCTTGTGTTAATAGTCCTTGCATATCATGTAGAAATGACTTGAATAAATCTCATGATGATATGCTCATGTTGTCTTGTTGCCATGATAAAAATGCTTCTATTTCCTCTAGTGCTTGTGTTGCTAACCATGTAGAGGAAAATTAAGATTCTATGGGCCAAGACAAGGTCTTGAAGAGAGCTACAAGTGCAATCTCATCATCACCTTCCTCCGGTTCTCACATATGCCTTATGGCTAAGGGAACAAAGGTAACCTCTTTGAATCCCATTGTATCTCATGATGATGATGATGAGGTTGAGAATGATAATGATGATTATAGAGGTAAGTATGATATTACCGCTATTAAGAAAATGGGAGAGGTTGTCTATAGCGCTCTCTTCAAAAATAAAATTGCTTCCTCCAACTTTCTTGAAATCTTGAATTGTGCCATAGAAGGCAATGATCTTATTGAGGAGCAAGAAAACTTAATTGATGAAAAGTTTGCACCTGAGCGTGAGTATGCTAATGAAGTTGCACAACTAAAGGACTCCCTTGAAGAAGAACAAACCACCAAAGAATCTCTTGAGGAGACTTTTACTCTAGAATTATCTAGAGTAAAGGAATACCATGATAGAGAACTTGCGGTGGCTAACTCCTTCAAGATTAAAAATGATGAACTTGAAGTTGCTTATGCTAAACTTGTTGAGGATTTTAAGCACCTCGAAAATGGCTCTCGGGTCGTTAAGAGGGAGCTCATCAAACTCACCGAGTCACATGAGCAACTTAAAGCTTCATATTTAAAAGAGCTTGACAAGTTGCCCTCACCTCTTGCTAATAATAATGATGCTTGTGCTACTAACTCTATTTCTTGTGAAGCATCTATTTTGAAGGAGAATGTTGAGCTAAAGACTCAACTTGCTTTTCTAACTAGCAACTATGGGAAATTAGAAGAAAGTCATGTTAAGCTCTCGAGCTCGCATGAGGATCTTCTAGTCTCCCATGGTAGGCTAAAGTTAGCTCATGAGGCCATCGTGTCAAAGGTAACATCTAGTGGGCCTCATGTGGACATTAGCACTACATCTACTCCAAATGTTATATTGCCATGTGCTAGTACTTGTAATTCATCCTCTCACAGCCATGCTATATCTCGTGATGAATTACATTCCGTGCCTTGTTGCTATAACAATGTAGCACCTACTTCCTCTAGTACTTTTGTTGAAACTAACCATGTAGAGGAAATCAAAGAGCTCAAGGCTCAAGTCACTTCTTTGAAGAATGACTTGAAAAAGGGTCATCAAGGGAAGGTCACACTCAAAAAAATCTTGAGTGTGCAAAAATCCCCCAATGACAAGAGTGGGCTTGGATTCAACTCCAATGTCAAGAACAAGTCCACTATCAAGTTGAAGCACAAGGACAACAATAAGAATGGCCAAGATCAAGTCAAGAATCCGACCAACATTGTTTGCTTCAAGTGCAAGGAAGAAGGGCACCATGTTAGATCTTGTCCATTAAAGAAAAAGCCTCCTAGTGTGAAGCAACAAGGGAAGCGGCCTCAAGCTCCACCTCAAGTCATTAATGGGCCTCTTCCTAAGAGGACTACTCGAGCTCTTCCTCGAGTTGTGGCTTCACCTAAGAAGAAAGATGGCAAGAGTAGAACTTGCTACATATGTCGTGAGAAGGGGCATATTTCTTCCTCATGCACTCTCGGTATCTCCTCATCCAACCCTATCATTATTGATGATGCTTATTCTCTTTGTAAGGATGAGGTTGGCAATGTGTTTGCCAAATTTGTTGGTGCCCAATGTGGTGTCAAGAAAAGATCCATTTGGGTTACCAAGCCTATTGTGACTAACCTCTTAGGACCCAACTTGGTTGGGGACCAACAAGCCAAAACTTGATCAATAGGTGTTTGTTGGAGGGCATTGGAGTCTTGGATACATTATGAATAATTGAGGATCTTCATCAATTATTATTGTCAAGCCAAGCCATTTGGATTATCATGATTATATTATATTTCCAATGTTCCTCCTTGCGGTAACATATGCTAAACTCTTTGCATTGAAAGTTACTAGCCCCCTTGTGCATGAGTTGGTTTTGTATCTTCCATGTGTTTGTACATGTTGTGTTATCCACTTAATTATCTTGAGGTATCAAGCATATTTGTGTATGATTAGGTGGCACACCATGTATGTGTGTTTCTTATGTTTGAGCCTTGCTTGGTTATATTTGGTATCTTATTTGGCTCTTGTGAGAAATTAATGGATTATCCCATTTTGGGGGAGTGTTATGCTTGGGCATTCCACAATCCTAAAATTGTGTGTACATGAGGAATACCACCTAGTATTTATATTGGATTATTGTCTAGTCTCTATGTGGTATAATTGTCATGAGAAATTTGAGTTTTATAATGTCCATTAATTATCTCTATTTGTATTATTTTGCCTCGCGTTGGTTTTATGGTAGTATCACATTATGGGGGAGTCATATGCTTAGTGCATATTAAAATCCTAGAAAATGTGAATATTCGAGGTTGTGTCACTTAGAATTGATATTGATAATTATCTAGCTCCTATGTGACACATGTGCTCATACAAGTTCCAATTTACTTAATTGCCTTCATTGCTCATATTTTGGATCTTGTATATGAGAGTGGTTCTTGGTATGTGTTTCCTCATATTTAGATCTCTGTATCATCATGGAAACCATTTTCTTCAAGTTACTCTAATCACTAGTGATTGTGTGACTATTGGAAGCTACCAAGAATCTTGTTCGAAGTATCATTCTTAATTCTTATATTTTGTTATATGCTTCTTGTTATGACTATGATCTTGGATATCCATGCAAGCTACCTTGGGAAAATTATTCTCAATTCTTCTTGTCCTTGGACAATTAGTACCAAATTTATGGTAGACTTTATTGATCATATTCACTTTGGCCCTTGCTTAAATCTTGTCCTATCTTTGGCCAAGTAAATGTATTGTGTGCTCCCATGTATTCCTTGCTACTTTTGGATCCTTTTATTTTTATTGGTATCCTCTTGTGTTTTATTTATTGTAGGTACTAGTGATGGTCCCATTTGTGTGCATTTTGCATTCAAAAGGAAAATCCTATATAATGCACTATCTATGGGGGAGCTCTCCTATATTATTTAGAACACTCACATTTATGCTTCTTTGTTTGATCCATATCGGGTTTTATGTGCTTGGAACCTCAATCTTTTCATTTTGGTATTTGTGCCATCATGAGAAGTTTGGGGAGTTTGGTTTCTTGTTGGAACCTTGCTCTTTTTGGGAGTTGGTTTTGTCTCACTTGTTTCATGATTTGACCATTTTAGAATAAGATAAATCCTTGAGCATTTTTATTTTTGTCTATCTTTTGCTCCTTTGGTTTTAGCCTAGTTCATTTGTTGAATTTGTGATCTTTCATGTGTTGAATTGGTTCTTGGATATAATTTGGACATCGTTTGTCGAGTCACACCCTTGTGTGTGCAATCTCGATTTACTTGGTGTTTTTGTTCAAATTGTATCTTCTTTTTGGTTCTTGAAAGCTTTATGCATGCATATTTACTATATGTTTATATTATGGCATGCTTGCTTTCTTTGATCCAATATATAGTGGAAACTCCACCAAATCCCATCGGCTAAGTTGTGCATGAAATTCAATTTCATATCAATATGCACATATTTATGTGGAGTCTCTCCTATGTATTGTAGTTGCACTAACTACATTGAACCCAATTAGTTTGGGTACCATTTTGTACTTAAATGTGTTTTAGGTACATTGGAGATATATTGGATGCTTGTCTCTCAATCTTGAAGAAGTGGTGCGTTAATGAAAATTGGAAGCAAGCTATAGGATGATCAATGAATTCATATCCTCTACATCCTACCAATTATATCTCGGTAACAAGTATCTCTTTATCATGCTCATATATCTTGATTCCAACCGTTTGTCGGTTGCCTACTGGCATGAATTCATGTATTTGTAATTGTTGTATCTCTAGCCATGGTATTAAGAGAACTCTCTATTGTATATGTGTATAAGTTGAGATGAGTATATATAATTGGGACTATACAAAATCATGCATATGATCCTCCAATCCCAAATATGTCAATCTAGCAATTTTATTGCCTATCTTTTCCTCAAATTCTCTCATGTGCAATAGTGAGATTTTGCTAGTTAAATTTTTCTTGTGATACTTGTTGCCTTTCTCCATATATTCCAACTTTCTCCTCTCCCCTTGGTGAAAGTTGTGATATATGTAGTGTGTTGGTGTTTGAAGTCCATTAATGTACAATAAGACATATGTGAGCCTTTGGCCATGCTTTGAAGCAAAAATCTTATTGATATATGTTATGACTTCATTTTTGCCTTTCATGTGCTTTCTTGTATAATCTTCTTTATGTGTGCATATTTCTTTTTTGGCATATGTCTTTATGATGTTTTCCATTTAGAGACATATACACATATGAGGAGATAATTTTAGTTGATGTTTTCCATTTTTAATCCTTGGATACCACCTTTATGTGTGCATATTTCTTTTGATTATTCGGTGGCTTCCAAATATAATTGCCTATGAGTGCTTGTTCCTCTTGTTTGCATCCTCGGGCACTCATACTTGTTCTCTCATGCCTTGTATTGTTAAATGAATTTGGATGAGTGAGGATTCCATGATTATGCACCTTGATCCCAAATGCAATTATCATAATAGGTGCATTATCTTTGGGGAGCTCATCTAATTCATTTAATAATGCTCATTTGTCTTCTTTCTCATTAATTGTGCCTTAAATGTTTATGGGGAAGTGAGGATTCTATATTTGTGCATTTTTGTATTGAAATACAACGATTCTAAAGTGCACACAAATCTTGGGGAGCTTCTCTATTTTATTAAAGTATTTATTTGATCTCTCATTTGTTGTGCTTGAAATGCTTATGGGGGAGCAAGGATTCCATATTTGTGCAATATGTATTCTAATGCGTTTATGTTGAATAGTGCACAAATCTTGGGGAGCTTCTCTATTTGTTATTTAAAGCACTCTCTTTCTCATATCATAATATCTCGTAGTTTCCATTTTAACTCATTTGTTGTTTTGAATTGGTTTGTGGGACCTTGTAATTGCTTGCATCATTTGAATTTATTTATTTTGGCAATCTTTGGGTCCTCGATATAGTTCTACTCCCTCCGAAGTATTCATTATTGGATATGTGCGAAGGCACACCTTTGGAGGAATTATTATTATATTTTCCTTCTAGAACTTGTCACCCATTTCGACAATCGATGCCAATGGGGGAGAAGTTTTAGAGGGTTTAAGGGAAGTTGGTTTATGCATTGAGTTTGTTCTTAAGCATTTTCCTCTCATTCTCTTGCATCTTTGTTGTTGCTTAGCATGTGGTATATATAGAGGAAACTCCACCAATGATAATGATTGGCAATATATGTAATGAAATTCAAGTTCATCACACATGCATAGATTGTGGGGGAGTTTGATCTATATATGGTGGTGGTACCAATATCACATACTTTTGTAGTATTTGATATTGGTATTACCACTTTATTCATTAATATTCCTTATATAAACCCTCCTAAAGGGATTGTCATCAATTACCAAAATGGGGGAGATTGAAAGAACATGTTGGGCCCCACGTGTGGTTTTGGTAATTAATGACAATCTTTATGGACTAATGTGTGTATTAAGTTATACTTGTAGGATTTGTCCATTGGCATCGCTTGGAGCATGTGTTGGCTTCAAGGTCGATGAAAAGCAAAGAAGATATGTTGTGCAAGCTCAATATGCGAGGTCGATGATGAGGAATTAAGAAAGGCGTTCCATCTTGAGAAGGGCAAGACCGTCTACATCGAGCTCAAGTGGAATGCTCAAGGCAAAGGTATAATCTTGATAGGTTTTCCCTTTTGCCGGTCTCATATTGTTAGTGGGAGAACGGTTTTAGGATAGACAACCGTACTATCAAGAGGGGCTCTCGAATGAGTAACTCGGTCACATCGTTTGGAGAGAGCTCAAACCTTTGCATACTTGCATCATCATATTTGGTTGCTATTTGGTATTATCCATTTGAGGATTTAGAGCTTGTGGTAATCTCCATAACAAGCTCTTGTTCATCAAAATCGGATCTTTCGTTTGTATCTTGTTGCGATTTTGATCTTGGCGGTTTTTCGGTTTCTCACCAAGTGAGGTATTCCATATTATTCTACTTGATATTTTATCACTTGGTGATAACCAATATTTTCACTTTTTATAGAGTAGCTTCTGTCGTTCTCTTTCCAACGCAATTGGAATCGGGTCAATCGGAGCTACCGTTCAAAAGTTATGACCGTTTGAGTTTTCGCCGATTTAATTCTATTAGAAAAAGGAAAAAACAGATTTTCTGGGCCATCAAGTACTACCGGGCCCAGTAACGGACGCTCCTGGCTCGCGCGGCCCATCTTCAGCATCACCCGGCACCCACTTCCGATCCTACCGGACCAGCCCGGTACTACCGGCCGGCCCATCCAACTAACCTCCGCGCTCCTGCCCAGCCAGCCTACCCGCTCCAGCCCGCTTGCTCCGTGCGCCGCGTGCTGGGCCACCTCGCCGCGCGCTGGCCCACTCCCTCCTCTCGCGCGCGCCGCCGACGCGTAGATCCGCCCTCCCGCGCACGTGAGCTCGGTCGCTTCGACGCACAAGCCGCCGCTTGCTTCGCTCGCTACCGCCTGCTGCCTCGCTCGCCTGCGCGCACATGGCACCCGCAGCTCCTGTGCTGGCCTCACTCGCCATCTCGCGCGCCCGCATGAATGCGCGCGTTGACCCACGTTGCACTGCTGCTTGCTCGCGAGCGCGCACAACTCGCGCTAGCCCCGCGTCACTTGCATCGCCGCCTGCTGCTTCTCTCTCATCTGCTTGCATGCGTTGACTTCCCCTTGTGCTGGTAATCGGGCGGTAGTACCGGTCCGATTCGGTACTACCGGACCGTTCTGAAAAAACACCCTAACGGCCATATTTTGTCTAGCCCTATATAAGTCTTTTGTCCATTTTCGTTTAGGGTTGCTTCTCACTCCTCCTTTTGTCTAAGCTTTGCCCCCATTTGCCTTACTCTTTGAGCTTGATTTATACACACCCCTCCATTGATTCTTGCATATATTTGAGGGGTAGTTGGAGGTGATCTAGATCTACGTTTTGACCTAACCGATTCATCTCTTTGTGAGTGTATCTTTGGGGATCTAGATTTTGGGGGATTTTGTGTCTCTCTTTGATTCTTCCTCTCTTGTTTCCCCAATAGCTTTAGTAGCTTTGTTGGAACTTGAGAGTGAGAGATTTGAGCATCTTTGTGGTGTTCTTGCCATTTGCATTTGGTGCATTGGTTTGAGTTCTCCTCGGAGGATTTGGTTTGAGTTGCTCATTGGAGCTTGTCCCTCTTGGGTTCTTGAAACCCTAGACGGTTTTGTGGCCTTGGTGGCATTTGTTGAGGCCTTTTGTGGCGTTTGTTGGGAGCCTCCAATTAACTTGTGGAGAAGTGCCCCAACCTTGTGAGAGGTTCCGGTTGCCACCGACAAGTGCGTCGATAGTGGAAGCGTGGATCGATCCCGTTGGGGTGAGATTCATCGGAGAATAAGGGAGGCCTTTTGTGGCGTTGGTGGTTTGATACCACCCCCTCTCCAAACGAGACGTATTCCATGTTGGGAGGAACTCGGTAAAATTTCGGTGTCCCCGCGTGCCTCGGTTATCTCTATACCCGAGCTCTTTACTTATGCACTTTACATTGTGATAGCCTTCGTGCTTGAAGTAATATATATCTTGCTATCACTTTGTTGCTTGTATTGCTTAGCATAAGTTGTTGGTGCACATAGGTGAACCTTAGTTGTTCTAGGTTGTGCTTAACAAAGTAAACACTAGTTTTATTCCGTCTTTGTTGAGCCACTCTAGGAAAAGTTTTAATCGCCTATTCAACCCCCCTCTAGGCGACATCCGTATCCTTTCAGAGGTGTGTATGCCGTGAGTTGAGATGCCCTCCTCGCCGTGCCCTCCTAGCCTTTATATAGATAGGCAGTTCTAGGGCATCAGGTCGAATCGGTTACAGATTAGGGTTTACCCCTTTGAAATTCTATCTACTCTAGTCTTGTTCTCCAAGGATCCGAAGGCGTCATGGGCTTGGGCCATCCAAGAGTTCCCGCAGGCCGCATATATCTTCATGGGCCTTCCTTGGGCTGGACCAGGTATACCAATGTCGTGTACCCGTAGGGTATAACCATGTCACGTAGTGCAGCCTTTATCTTGCCCCACTTCGTCTCCTTTCTATTAGCAAGGCATGTGGAACCCTAAGTACACGCCAGTGTCGACCTAGTAGGACATCATCTTTGCAGACGAGCACAAGACCGTGTGTCGGGCGTACCAAGTCCACCATGTGCCAACCAAGTTAAGAAATCCGTCAAATCGACGACTTGTTTGTTGGGTTGCGCCAAACCAAATGGTTGAATCCGTTATAACCGCCAGCCACGTGCCAGATCCATTCTGCCACACACCAATTCGGACCTAAAGGTTCACAACGGCAAGTGGATTACCGGCCATATCAGAGACCAAGCCGGAGCTATAGGAGCTGTCGACGACTTCCCTATGATAGAGCGTGATTATCCCATATACTAGACATGCTACATGGACGCCTTGCAGGGGTAGCAACCGTCGGCAGTGAAGACAGAACCCGAGGAGGAGGAGGAAGAGGAGGAGGAGGAGAAAGAAGACAACAATGACATCAATGGGAGGACATGGTAACCGAGTTCACCAACGAGACAGTACAACCAACGCCGACACCATCGTCCATGCCTGAAATCACACACGAGCCTAACGATGCAGAGGACATGCTATGCTACATGGTCGTCGTGTGCATGTTGTTGTTAGGCGGCGCCATTTTCCTTGACTCTGACTCCGACTCCGACTAGTTTTAGGGTTAGATTAGTTTCAATTTTGGTGTTTAATTTCAATTTTATTGTACTGACCTAATTTTGTACTCCCTCCGACCCAAATTAGTTGACTTGGTTTTATCTAGATTCGGAGGTATGTAGCACTAAAACAAGTCTAAATACATTCGAATCTAAACAAATCTAAGTCGATTAATTTGGGTCGGAGGGAGTATGAGATTTGGCCATATGTTTTAAATCTTAAGTGTCGCTCAAAAACAAAAACAAAGACATGGATGCCGCTGAAATGATCCTCTCCTATCAATTCGTACTTTTGTTAAACCGTTTCAAATAGATATTATTTGGAACAGCCAAAACACATATAGGGGACGTCGCTGGAGAAACTCTTAGCGCCGCCACTTGTCATACCTGTGGCAAGCCTATCAGAACAACACGAGTTCTGGATATTTTTTGGCCCTCGGTGCTGGCCTCTTGTGCAATACTATACACAAACACAATCACGGCTAGAAATCCGCTGATTACTCAAGGTTATTCAACGGTACAAGCTAACCACTACGGATCCATGTACTACATAGTTGATCGCCAAGTGGAATCCACCGTCACTAATCACCTAGCATTACTACAACGTTAGGTAGGGGGAGCGGTTGATTGTTTGCTAGTCTTTTCCCCAAAGAAATGGAGCCGGTGCGCCACTGGCCGTCCATTCTGGACGGAGATGGCATAATTAAGTCGTGCATGAGACAAACACCGACCATGTGTTCGGCCGCACTTTACTGTTTGCGTGTTAATTACTAATTCAAGTACTTCTTCCGTCCGGGTTTATTCGGCTATTATATAATTTTATAACATATAATTTATATTTTGTTGGTCAAATTTATAATCAAACATATTTTTTAGACAGCATGTTAGCCAAATAAACCCGGACGAAGGGATTACTGACAGCGAGCGCACCGTTATGGCATTTCCTGTTAGTTGACTGTGCCGTGGATGTGTTTAGCAGGTGACTGCAGACATACGGAACAAAGGAACAGATGAGAGAATGCGAATATTTTGTCAGCGATCTGTGGCAGCTTTAAAAGTCTTGATGGTGGCACGCATTCAATCACGCCCCGGTTTTCTAAATTGTAGTAATCCACAACCACAAGGCAAGGTCGATCATGAGCTCTCGGGTGCCGGCTGGATTAAGCATCGTGGTCACATCGAGCGATTGAGCATGGGCAACAGGGAAGCGCGCACTGCAGTGTACTGTACGTAACTGAGAGTATAACACGCAAAGCTGGCTTAGAACGGAGTTGATTTCTGAGAGGGGAATTAAGCGCGTATGGTGAGTCCATGTCAACCGCGTCTCTGGTCCAGGCTCGAGGACCGGCGATTAATCTTGTCGGGCTTTCAAAGCAATCCTGTCGAATCTTCCATGTTTCATTGGCAGAAACCCACTTTGTCAAACCGAAACATGCCTTCTTGCTACGGCAATTGTAAGTTGTTAACTGAAATTGACCACATTTACTGTGCAGCGAGCAATAGCGGTATTAGTGACGTTGCCAACGACTAAGATCTGCAGGGATTAGAGGGAGAGAGAGAGGTTGGGCTGAACACGACAGTGGAGAATCAGATGTTTGTGCTGCGTGCAACAACTTGTAGCGTTTTCTGGTTTCTGTTATTCCTCTTATACTCTCCCAAGTACAAGCTAACTGAATCACCTAAACTTGTGGGCAGCCCCAGAGTCATTCGTCATGCCATCCCACGACCTCTGAGAGTGTCCACGATAACCGCCAAGACCGATTTGACCATGCCATCCCATGATCTGTCCTTAGCGGTGGAGAAGATTACTAACTGACTAACCTAGCTACTGACAAGGACTACAACGGACAGCTGACGAACAGACTCGACCAGCTGCCCAAGTTATTTGCAAACTGAAAGAACATATACTGTCGCCAAGAGCCTGAACTGAACTTAGCGACAACAGAACATGAACTGTGTGTGTTTCTTCAGACAACAGGATTAACTGAAGTTTGTGACTTCAATTCACCCCCTAATCCTGTGTTGGTCTTACCTCAAGAACCCCAAGACGCTGGCGCATCTCGACGAACTTGGCACGACCCAGAGCCTTGGTGAGGATGTCGTCCAGCTGATCATTTGTGCGGAGTGGACAACCTCGATCTTCCCTTCGTCGACGCACTCACGTATGTAGTGATGGACAGTGTCTATGTGCTTGCTACGGTCATGTAAAACTGGAGTCTTACATAGCGCGATTGTAGATTTGTTATCCACGCATAGCTTCACCTTGTTCGGTTCCTTCCCAAGAATCTCACCGAGCAGCCTACTGAGCCAAACAGCCTGGCTTGCAGCTGTTGCAGCTGCGATGTACTCAGCTCCAAGTGATGATGCTTGATCCCAAGAAAAATACAGTACCACTTGTACTCTTCCGATCATCTACATCTCCCGCATAGTCATTGTCACTGTATCCCACTAGTTCCTGGCTGGAACCTGAGCAGCGGCAGCCAAAACCAACAGTACCCCTGACATACCTGAGTATCTGTTTGACAAGGGACCAGTGATGAACACCAGGAGCTTCCATGAATTGGCTAGCAAAACCCACCGCGTATGCAAGATCGGGACGGGAGTTCACCAAATATCGCAAAGTGCCAATGATGTTGCGGTACATTGTAGCATCGACATGATCGCCACCATTGCTCTTCCCAATCTTCAGACGAGTGTCCATTGGGGGTGTGGCACGGGTTGCCGTCCTGCATTCCTTCTGCCTCGAGGATTTTGGGTGCATAGCTAGCCTGACAGAGCGTGATGACGCCATCGCGCTGATCGACCTCGATCCCCAAGTAGTAGCTCAGGAGTCCGAGGTCGCTCATGCGAAACACACCATGCATCTGCTCCTTGAACTCGCGGATGGCGTCGGTGCAGGGGCCTATGATGATCAGATCATCAACATAGACACCAATCAGGAGAAAGGAGTGCTCCTGGCTGCGCCGGTACAATGCGTGCTCATGTGGACACCGTTCAAAACCAAGCAGTCTGATCTTGTTGTCGAGCTTGGAGTTCCAGGCCCGCGGCGCTTGTCGAAGGCCGTACAGGGCCTTATGGAGCTTGAGTACATGGCCACCGTGCCTGCTATTGACGAAGCCAGGAGGTTGCTGCACGTACACCTCTTCAACAAGTTCGCCGTTGAGGAACGCGGACTTCACGTCCATGTGATGAACCTGCCAGCCTGAGTGTGCCTCCACAGCCAGCAGCAATCTCACCGTCTCCAGTCGCTCCACAGGTGCAAAAACTTCATCGAAGTCAATACCTTGGCGCTGCGCATAGCCCTTGGGCACCAATCGAGCCTTGTGCTCGATGATCTGCCCCTCGGGGTCCTTTTTACCTTAAACACCCACTTGAGTCCAATTTCGCGGTGTCCTTATGGTAGAGTTGTCAGCTGCCAAGTCTTGTTGTCGAGGATCGACTCCATTTCCTCTTCCATGGCGCGTCGCCACGCTGTGTCAGCTAGAGCATGCTTGACAGACGCTGACTCTTCAGCGGCTGCGAGGCACAACCCTCACCCCTCCTTATATGGGTGGGGGTTGCGGCCAGGGTTCCCACCCCTGGTCGAGCCCTTCCCCAACTCCTCTAGGCCAGCGGCAAGGAACGGGAGAGGGAGGACTTGTCACTCAAGGTTTCCCTTTCCTTCCCTAACTAGGATTTGACTTTCCAAACTAGAGTTTGTTTCTCTCTTCCTAGTCCTTGGCCGAGTTGGCATAGGGCATGATGTCGCCAGCCCCACTACGGTATGGCGCATCCCAAGTGCCCTCCTCCGGGGTGGTGGACCTTCTAGAACATTTTCGAAGCTTCCGATCAAAACACCGAAAATGTTTCCGAACCCCGGAAATTGACTTTCCTTATATGAATCTTATTCTCCGGACCATTCTGGATCTCCTGGTGATGTTCTGGATCCAATCCGAGACTCCGAAAAACATTTGGTCTCCAACTCACATTCCATATCTACTCAAACAACATCGAATCATTAAGTGTGTCTCCCTAGGGTTCGTGAACTATGCAGACATGATCGAGACACCTCTCTGATCAATAACCATAAGTGGGATCTAGAAATCCATAATGGCTCCCACATATTTCTACGATGACTTCATGATCAAATGAACCATTTACATACGATACATATTTCCTTTGTCGCATGATACTTTACTTATCCGAGGTTTGATCATTGGTATCTCTATACCTAGTTCAACCTCGTTACCGATAAGTACTCTTTACTCGTTCCGTGATATGACATCCCTTGTGATCTAGTCACATGCTTGCAAGCCAATTGGATGGCATTCCACCGAGAGGACCCAGAGTATATCTATCCGTATATGGGTGAACAAATCCCACTCTTGATCCATGTGCCTCAACACATACTTTTAGAATACCTAATGCCACCTTTATAACCACCCAGTTATGAAGTGGTGTTTGATGTCATCAAAGCATCCATCCGGTGATGGTGATTAACATGATATCATGGTCGAAAGATTAGGTTATTATGTATTTGAAAGCTTGTAACAAACGAACTCTAAATGACATTGATCTTACGCTACACTAACAATAGGAGTGTGTCCATCACATCATTCTCCTAATGATATGACCTTGTTATTAATAACATCTAATGTCCATGATCAGGAAACCATGATCATCTATTAATCAATAAGCTAGTTTAACAAGAGGCTTACTAGGGACTCTTTTATGTTTACAAAACACACAATTATTAATGTTTCCGGTTAATACAATTATAACATGGGATGTAAACATTTATCATAAACACAAAGATATAATAATAACCATTTTATTATTGCCTCTTGGGCATATCTCCAACAGTCTCTCACTTGCACTAGAGTCAATAATCTAGATTACATCGTGATGTACCTAACACCCATGGCGTTCTGTTGTTGGTCATGTTTTGCTCTAGGGAGAGGTTTAGTCAATGGATCTGCCACATTCAGATCTGTGTGTACTTTGCAAATCTTTATGTCACCATCTTGGACATGCTCGTGAATAGCATAAAAATGTAGCTTGATATGCTTCAACTTCTTGTGTGACCTTGGATCCTGTGCATTGGCTATAGCACCCATGTTGTCATAGTAGATGGCCATTGGGTCCAACACACTAGGAACCACACCAAGCTCCGTAATGAACTCCTTCATCCATATCGCCTCTTATGAAGCCTTCGAAGCAGCTATGTATTCCGATTTAGTTGAAGATATTGCCACAACGCTTTACTTAGCACTCCTCCAGCTCACTGCTGCACCATTCAAAGTAAATACGTATCTAGATTGTTGTACGGTTCGCAGCATAGAAAACAAATTTTTCCTATGATGGGAAAAACTATGTACCAAGATCTATCTACTAGATACAAGCAACGGGCGGATATACATCCATAGAGATCATACCCTTGAAGACCGACAAATCTTAACGAGGTTGACCTCGTGGTTGATGTAGATGATATCTTGCCAATCTCAAGATCGAGAGGAAGTACTAGTGCCGCAAATCAGTGGCGCATCCATGCTCGCACACACGTCCGAGGCACCGAGCAACCTACGCCTCCTCGCTCTAGCGATGCAGCGGAAGCACAACTCTTTCTTCATGAATAGCCACCGGGAACATATATCTCGCTAGTCCGAGACCATGGGGGATAAATACTAGAGGGGGAGAGAGATCCTTCACGAGGAGGTGTGAGTGAGAGAGAGGGAGGGGGGCTCCTTTTATAGGAGCAGGGGGAACCCCAAGGGGGTGTCCGGAGCATGGGGGCTGCCCCTTGCCCTCCCTCCATTCATGTGGGTGGACACTCCACACACAAAATTCCCTTCAATTTTCTCCACTCAAAAACCCACTCAAATTCCCATTAAATTTCCACCAAATTTAATGCAAACTCTCATTAAATAAAACTCCTTTTATTTATTCAGAATTTTGTCAATTATTTTAATGACAAACATTCACATATAACCCCTTGCTAGTATTTCATTTCACATGCAAAAACACTTTCTGCAATTTCACCCGAAAACCCTTTTCGGTGTCTAGTGAAATAAATTCATGTGCTTGTTATTTTTTTCAGCATGAAACTTTTGCTCCAAATGTTTTATGTGTCTCTTAAGTGTATCACCCTACGGTTCGCAAATAATGCGGACATGATCGAGGCCCCTCTCAGATCAATAATCAGAAGCGGGACCTGGAGATCCATACTGACTCCCACACATTCAACGATGACTTTCTTGTGATCGCGAGAACCTTTTACGCTAGTAGATTAATCCTTTTGTTTCACGATATATTACATGTCCGAGATTCGATCATCGGTATCTCCATACCTAGTTTGATCTTGTTACTAACATGTACTCTTTTCTTGTTCCCGTGATATAACATTCTAGTGATCAAATCACTTGCTTGCAAGCTAATCAATGTGATATCACCGAGAGGGCCCAGAGCATATCTATCCATCATCGGGATGAACAAATTCCACTCTCGATCCATGGGCCTCAACATAACACTTTAATAGTACCGAGCCCATCTTTATAATCATCCTGTTATGGTGTGACGTTTGATGTTATCAAGATACTCTTCCAGTGTTAGTGATTGACATGATCTCATGGTCTAAGGATTAGGATCACTTCGTATGTTGTTATAGCAATATAAACTCAATGACTTTGATCGTAATGCTATACTTCAGATGAATGTTCATCACACCATTTCAATAATGTTGTGACCTCGTTATTAACAACATCCAATGTCCATGATCAGGAAACCTTGATCATCTTGTTAATCAATGAGCTAGTTTATGAGAGAGCATAACTAGGAACTTTCTGTTTGTTTATTAAACACACATGTATTAATGTTTCCGTATTAATACAATTATAGCATGCAAAATAAACATCTATCATATACTTGGAATATACATAATAACCACTTTATTATTGCCTCTCATGGCATATTCCCTTCAGTCTCCCACTTGCACTAGAGACAATAATATTACATAGTGATAAATCTAACACCCAGGGAGTTCTGGTGTTGATCATGTTTTGCTCTAGGGAGAGTTTTAGTCAATGGATCTGCTACATTGAGATTCACGTCTACTTTACAAATCTTTATATCTCCATCCTTGACATGCTCGCAGATGGAGTGAAATCGGCGCTTAATATGCTTGGAATTACTGTGAGACCTTGGTTCTTTGGCATTGGATATGGCACCATTGTTGTTATAATAGATCACCATTAGGTCCAACGCGCTCGCAACCACACCTAGTTCGGTTAATGAACTCCTTCATCCAAACTGCTTCCTGAGCCGCTTCCGAAGAGCAACATATTCGGCCTCCGTTGTTGATCCCGCCACCACGGGTTTTTTGGAACTCCTCCAACTAACCGCTCCACCATTCATGAGAAATACGTATCCGGATTGAGACTTAGAGTCATCCGGATCGGTGTTAAAGCTAGCGTCGACATAACACTTAGCGATGAGCTCTTCTTCACCTCCGTATACAAGAAACATATCCTTAGTTCTTCACAAGCACTTAAGGATATTCTTGACCGCTATCCAGTGTTCCGATCCTGGATCCGATTGGTACCTACTAGTCAAACTAATAGCATGTGCCACATACGGTCTTGTACATAGCATGGCGTACATTATAGAGCCTATGGCTGAAGCATAGGGGACTTTGTCCATTATCTCTCTTTCTTCCACCATAGCCAGACTTTGAGTCTTACTCAATGTGTTGCCTTACAACATAGGTAAGAACCCCTTCTTACTTCTGTCCATTTTAAAATTCTTTAAAATCTTATCAAGGTATGTACTTTGCGATAGCCCTATTAGGCGCCTTGATCTATCTCTATAGATCTTTATGCCTAATATGTATGACGCTTCACCTAGGTCCTTCATTGAAAATTTGATGTTTAGATAACTTTAACACTGTTTAAAAGATCTATATCATTTCTGATCAATAATATGTCATCCACATATAATATCAGAAATGCCACATTGCTCCCACTCACTTTCTTGTAAATACAAGCCTCTCCATAAGTTTGGACAAATCCAAACTCTTTGATCACCTCATCAAAGCGGATATTCCAACTTCGGGATGCTTGCTTCAGTCCATTGATGGATCGCTGAAGCTTGCATACCTTGTTAGCATCCTTAGGATCTACAAAACCCTTTGGTTGTATCATATACAACTCTTCTTCAATATTGCCATTGAGGAACGTAGTTTTGACATCCATCTGCCATATCTCATAGTCGAAATATGCAGCAATTGCTAACATAATCCTAACTGACTCTAGCATCGCTACGGGAGAGAATGTCTCATCGTAGTCAACTCCTTGAATTTGTCGAAACCCCTTTGCGACAAGTCGAGCTTTATAGACGGTTACATTACCATCAACATCATTTTTCCTTTTGAAAATCCATTTATTCTCTATGGCCTTTCGGTCGTGAGGTAAGTCCGCCAAGGTCCAAACCTGGTTTTAGTACATGGATTCCATCTCGGATTTCATGGCTTCTAACCATTTGTTGGAATCCGGGCTCATCATCGCTTCTTCATACGTCGCAGGGTCTTCAATTTCATCAACCATGAAATTCATAATAGGATTTCCGTACAGCTCGGGAGCTGCACGCGTCCTGCTAGACCTGCGAGGCTCGGTAGTATTCTCTTTCGGAGCTTCATGATCATTATCATTAGGTCCCTCTTCAATTGAAGAGAAGGTTCTACAACCTCTTCGAGTTCTACCTTCCGACTACTCACGCCTTTTGCGAGAAACTATTTTCTAGAAAGGATCCATTCTTGGCAACAAAAACCTTGCCCTCGGATCTATGATAGAAGGAATACCCAATAGTTTCCTTAGGTATCCTATGAAGACGCATTTTTTTGCTTTGGGTTCGATTTTATCCGGTTGAAGTTTCTTCACATAAACATCGCATCCCCAAACTTTAAGAAATGACATCTTAGGTTTGTTTCCAAACCACAATTCATACGGTGTCTTTTCAACGGATTTAGATGGTGCCTGATTTAAAGTGAATGCAGCAGTTTCTAGTGTATAACCCCAAAATGACAGTGGAAAGTCCGTTAGAGACATCATAGATCGAACCATATCTAATAAAGTACGATTTCGATGTTCCGACACACCATTTCGCTATGGTGTTTCAGCAGGTGTGAGCTGTGAAACTATTCCACACTCTTTCTTATGAGTGCTAAACTCGTAACTTAGATACTCACCTCCACGGTTGGACCATAGAAATTTGATCTTTCTATTACGATGATTTTCCACTTCACTCTGAAACTCCTTGAACTTTTCAAAGGTTTCAGACTTGTGTTTCATCAAGTAGATATAATCGTATCTACTCAAATCATCCGTGAAAGTAACAAAATAACGATATCCACCTCGTGCCGACACACTCATTGGACCACACACATCAGAATGTATGATTTCCAATAAATCTGTCGCTCGTTCCATTGAACCAGAAAACAACGTTCTATTCATCTTGCCCATAAGGCATGGCTCACATGTATCAAATGATTCAGAATCAAGTGATTCCAAAAGTCCATCCGAATGGAGCTTCTTCATGCGTTTAACGCTAATATGACCTAGACGACAGTGCCACATATATGCAGATATATCATCATTAATTTTAATCCTTTTAGCATCAACATTATGAATATGTGTAACATTATTATCGAGATCCAACAGAAATAAACCATTCATCATCGATGCATGACCATAAAAGATTTCATTCATATCAATAGAACAACTGTTGTTCTCAGATTTAAATGAATAACCACTGCACATCAAACATGATCCGGATACAATGTTCATGCTCAGTGCTGGCACCAGATAACAATTATTCAAGTTTATAACTAATCCTGATGGTAAGTGGAGAGGTAGCGTTCCGACGGAGATCACATCAACGTTTGATCCATTGCCGACACGCATCTTGACCTCACCCCTTGCTAGCGGTCGCTTGTTCTATAACCCCTGAGCCGAGTTACAAATATTAGCAACTGAACCGGTATCAAATACCCAGGTGCTACTGCGAGTACTAGTCAAGTACACATCAATAACATGTATATCATATATACCGTTATTTGCCTTGCCGGCCTTCTTGTCTGCCAAATACTTGGGGCAGTTGCACTTCCAATGGCCAGTACCCTTGCAATAATAGCACTCGGTATCAGACTTAGGGCCAACTCGGGGTTTCCTTTTAGGCACGGCAGCTGGCTTGCCGCCCTTCTTTACCTTCAGTTTACCATTCTTGTATTTCTTGAAACCAGTGGTCTTATTGATCATCAACACTTGATGTTCTTTTTTGATCATCACTTCTGCAGTTTTAAGCATTGACAGAAGCTCGGGGAGAGACTTCTTCATGCCTTGCATATTATAGTTCATCACGAAGCTCTTATAGCTAGGTGACAGAGACTGGAGAACATGATGGATGCCTAAGTCAATGGGAATCGTTATTCCCAAGGACACAAGCTTATCGGTGTAACCCGACATCTTGAGTACATGCTCACTTACGGAGCTGTTCTCTTCCATCATGCAGCTAAAGAACTTTTCTGAAGCATTGTAGCTCTCTACAGCACCATGTGTGTCAAAAATCATTTTAAATTCACCCATTATATCAAATGCAGTGCCGTTTTCGAAATGCTTTCGAAGTTCTAGCTCTAGCCCATACAATATGCCGCAATGAACTAAGTTGTGGTCCTCCTGACGAGTCCGAAAGACGTTATTTTCCTCGTCATGGGCATCATCAAGTGGTGGGAGGCCTAGCGGCGCTTCTAGCACATATTGCTTTTGTGCAGCAGTGAGGAGAATCCTCAAATTCATGGCCCAGTCGGTAAAGTTGCTACCGTCCGTTGCAAGTTTCTCTTTCTCCATGAACACATTGAAATTAAAAGCAGGTAGTGCATCTACAATAGAATTTGTAAAGTTTAGACTAAGTTTATGATAGATTGAGTTCAACTAATCCAAATTAAGAATGAACTCCCACTCAAAAACGACATCCCTCGTGCCTTTTTGGTGATTACATGAACCTAATACACTACACCAAGTTCGATCATCACGTGAGTCTGTGTAGCTTCAAAGGCGAGCATCAAATGGGCATCATATCTACCATATGACTCGTGCTTAACCTTTCGGTCCTTTTTCCGAGGCCATGTCTATACATGCTAGGCTTGCCAAGTAAGAACCTTAGTATTCGCGTGTGTAACTGTATTACACCCGAAATATGATCATGGATCCAAGAACACCCGATCATCACGTGATGTCTTGGAGCGACGAAACATAATCGGTGCATACTTAAGGAAGAACACATTCTTATCTTGATATCTAAATGAGGATCATCTTATATGCTAATAAAACGCCAAACAAGCAATATAAGATTCAATCAAACATCACATGTTAATAAGTGGAATGATATGGTTCTTGCACTTGATATACATCATGTGCATCGTGGTATGATCACTATCATACCTCTATGTGTTAGGCCAATGTCTATGGAACTTACACGTTATGTGTGTTGTAAGAGTATCGACTTATACTTCTACTTACAACATCACCATATCATGACACTAGCCCAACAACAATCTAAACTAGACGCCTCTAATTTATCCATTGCAAGTTTTACGTGGCTTAGGGCTTTCGAAGATAGAACCGTTCTTACCTACGAACATGAACCACAACAAGGATAACCAAATTGTTGACAACTCGTTGCAAATTAGATATTGACTATAGTAGGAGAGACTGACACCCGCTAGCCACTTATGCAAAACTAGTTGCATGTCAAGCGTGAAACGGGTCTCATGTGCGAGGACATATAAAGTTTGTCCGGACTGCTTCATCCCACTATGCCACCAATATCCAAAGTACAACTAAGAAGCAATAACATGATCATCATTGCCCACATACTCATATGTGTACTACCCGTGCAAAGCATCTACACATAGATCCGGCTCTGGTACCACTGTAGGGTTCGCACCATAGAAAACAAAATTTTCCTATGATGGGAATAACTATGTACCAAGATCTATCTACTAGATACAAGCAACGGGCAGATATAAATCCGTAGAGATCATACCCTTAAAGACCAACAAAGCTTAATGAGGTTGAACTCGTGGTTGATGTAGACGATCTCTTGCCGATCTCAGGATCGAGAGGAAGTCCTAGCGCCACAAATCAGCGGCGCATCCGTGCTCGCACATACGTCCGAGGCACCGAGCAACCTCCGCCTCCTCGCTCCAGTGATGCAGCAGAAGCACTACTATTTCTTGCCTAATATCCACCATGAACATGTATATCTCTAGTCCGAGACCATGGGGGATAAATACTAGAGGGGGAGAGAGATCCTTCACGAGGAGGTGTGAGTGAGAGAGATGGAGGAGGGCTCATTTTATAGGAGGAGGGGGGACCCCAAGGGGGTGGCCGACTCATGGGGGCTGCCCCTTGCCCTCCCTCCATTCATGTGGGTGGACACTCCACTCACAATATTTCCTTCAATTTTCTCCACTCAAAAACCCACTCAAATTCCCATTAAATTTCCACCAAATTTAATGCAAACTCTCATTAAATAAAACTCCTTTTATTTATTCAGAATTTTGTCAATTAATTTAATGACAAACATTCACATATTACCCCTTGCTAGTATTTCATTTCACATGCAAAAACATTTTCTGCAATTTCACCCGAAAACCCATTTTGGTATCTAGTGAAATAAATTCCTGCGCTTGTTATTCTTTTCAGCATGAAACTTTTGCTCCAAATGATGTCGGTGTCTCTTAAGTGTGTCACCCTAAGGTTTGCGAATAATGCGGACATGATCGAGACCCCTCTCAGATCAATAATCAGAAGCGGGATCTGGAGATCCATACTGACTCCCACACATTCAACGATGACTTTCTTGTGATCACGAGAACCTTTTACGCTAGTATCTCAATCCTTTTGTTTCGCGATATATTACATGTACGTGATTCGATCATCGGTATCTACATACCTAGTTTGATCTCGTTACTGACATGTACTCTTTTCTTGTTCCCGTGATATAACATTCTAGCGATCAAATCACTTTCTTGCAAGCTAATCAATGTGAAATCACCGAGAGGGCCCAGAGCATATCTATCCGTCTTCGAGATGAACAAATTCCACTCTCGATCCGTGGGCCTCAACATAACACTTTAATAGTACTGAACCCATCTTTATAATCACCTTGTTACGGTGTGATGTTTGATGTTATTAAGATACTCTTCAAGTGTTAGTGATTGACATGATCTCATGGTCTAAGGATTAGGATCACTTCGTATGTTGTTATAGCAATATGAACTCAATGAATTTAATCGTAATGCTATACTTCGTATGAATGTTCATCACACCATTCCAATAATGTTGTGACCTCCTTATTAACAACATCCAATGTCCATGATCAGGAAACCTTGATCATCTTGTTAGTCAACGAGCTAGTTTATGAGAGAGGCATAACTAGGAACTTTCTGTTTGTTTATTAAACACACATGTATTAATGTTTCCGTATTAATACAATTATAGCATGCAAAATAAACATCTATCATATACTTGGAAAATACATATTATTGCCTCTCAGGGCATATTCCCTTCAGTCTCCCACTTGCACTAGAGACAATAATCTAGTTACATAGTGATAAATTTAACACCCATGGAGTTCTGGTGTTGATCATGTTTTGCTCTAGGGAGAGTTTTAGTCAACAGATCTGCTACATTGAGATCCATGTGTACTTTACAAATCTTTATATCTCTATCCTTGACATGCTCGCGGATGGAGTGAAACCGGTGCTTAATATGCTTGGAATTCTAGTGATACCTTGGTTCTTTGGCATTGGCTATGGCACCATTGTTGTCACAATAGATCACCATTGGGTCCAACGCGCTCGCAATCACACCTAGTTCGGTAATGAACTCCTTCATCCAAACTGCTTCCTGAGCCGCTTCCTAAGAAGCAACATATTCGGCCTCCGTTGTTGATCCCGCCACCACGGGTTGTTTGGAACTCCTCCAACTAACCGCTCCACCATTCCTGACAAATACGTATCCGGATTGAGACTTAGAGTCATCCGGATCGGTGAGAAGGTCTCATCATAGTTAACTCCTTGAATTTGTTGGAACCCTTTCGCGACAAGTCAAGCTTTATAGACGATTACATTACCATCAGCATATGTTTTCTTCTTAAAAATCCATTTGTTCTCGACAGATCCGGTAAGTCCACCAAAGTCCTCACTTGGTTTTCGTATATGGATCCAATCTTGGATTTCATGGCTTCATGCCATTTGTTGGAAAATGGGCTCATCATTGCTTCCTCATACGTTGCAGGATCGTCGGTGTTGTCCACCAACATGACATTCATAACAGGATCATACCAATCTAGAGTGGTATGAACCCTCGTCGACCTACGAGGTTTGATAGTAAATTCGTTCAAAGTTTGATGATTATTATCATTAGCTTCCTCTCTTATTGGTGCAGGCGGCACAGGAACATCTTCCGACACTGTGGTTCTGTCAAAACCGAGAGAAGGTTCAACAACCTCGTCGAGTTCTACTTCCCTTCTAGTCACTTATTTCGAGAGAAACTCCTTCTCAAGAAAGGATCCATTCTTGGCAACAAAAACTTTGCCTTCGGATCTATGATAAAAGGTATACCCAATTGTTTCTTTAGGGTATCCTATGAAGACACATTTCTCCGCTTTGGGTTCAAGATTGTCGAGCTATAACTTCTTTACATAAGCTTGATGCGGCTCGGTAGTAGAGCTTCGTTGGGAGACACCAAGAGGAAGGTATGATGAGCACAACAGCAAGTTTTCCCTCAGTTATGAAACCAAGGTTATCGAACCAATAGGAGCATGGAAACAACTCCAAGGTGTTGCTAGAAACTTGGAATCCTGCACAACACAAACTCAAGACTTTGCCCCAACTTACAGTGAGGTTGCCAATCTCACTGGTTTGCTGAAAAAAAGGATTAAACGTATGGTGTGGAAGGTAATGGTTGCTTGCAGAAAGTAAACACTAATAGTAGATGATGTAACAATGGTAAAGATTGGACTGGGGTCCACAATTCACTAGAGATGTTCTCCTTAAGATAAATAACATAACATGCTGGGTAAACAAATTACAGCGGGGCAATTGATAGGACTGAGCAAGGCATAACAATGCAATACTAGACATTCATGATCCTATGAGATTTGATTGGGCATTACAACAATATACATAGACCGCCATCCAACTGCATCTATGACTAGTAATCCACCTTCAGGTTATCATACGAACCCCCTCCAGTATTAAGTTGCAAGCAACAGATAACTGCATTAAGCAATGTGTGTAAAGTAAACAATACAATTGTTCCATGAACAAAATATTGTTGTTTTCTCCCTAGTAGCAACAACACATATACAACCTTAGAGATTTCTGTCACTTCCCCAGATTCAATAGAGGTACGAACCCACTATCGAGCATAAATACTCCCTCTTGGAGTCACTAGCATCTACTTGGCCAAGATATCTACTAGAAACGGAGAGCATGCAAGATCTCAAACAACACAGACATGATAGAATCAATAATCAATAAGACATGATAGAATCAATAATCAATCTGACATAGCAATCTCAATATCCATCGGATCCCCGCAAACACAACATGTATGATTATAAATAGATGATCTTGATGTAACACCCTCGGATCGGCCCTATGCGAGTTTTAGCAATTCCCGCCAAACCCGTATAGAAACGATTCAAAGGTTCCCACCAGGCACTTGCATTCAGGTGGAAAACGAAGTAATATCTTTACACAATAGTCCATGATGGAACCCACAAAACATATATATACATCAACGACTCCATGAGTCAAGAATACAGATATACAGTACAAAGATCCAAATCACCTTGAAAAGGATATAGCATCGGAGTACGAACAAGATGCAAATTGAGCTAAGAGCCCTGAATAATAACCAATGGCGTCCATAACCCTGCCTAGGCCAAGCCGAAAGGGTAACCTTGCTAACGACTTCGATCTCAAAACCTGCTTAAACAAAAGGGGTGCCGACAAAGGGCAAAGGAAGAAGAGAGCGGTTAGTACTGAGGCTAGTACACGGCGAGACTGAATTCGATGGTCCTCGCCTACATAGGTATGGTGGACTGAAGTGGTAGCGCAGCATGCACTAAACAACCTATACAAACTCAATACAACTGTCGGCTATCAGAGAGGGATAAGAAAGACCTATTCGGAACAACCTGATACTACCACCAAACATACCCATCCTGGTATTTCCCCCTCGAGACCAAACGAGGAAGTCAATCCGAGGATACTCACACCGTTGGCAGTTTTATTCATTCATTCCATGGTGGTTATCCAACTTACTAGTCATATCAGATGCAAGTCATATTATAATGGTCAACTTTAGTTATAGTTGTCTATGATTGAGAACTGTGCTCCAAGTCGTTCATAACCGTGGACACAGCTTCTCGAAAAGATTTAACCCTGCAGGGGTGCACCAAAGTTTCCACACGCACCTACACCTTTGTTGTCAGATCAGGTAGGTACAAGATCACAAAACATACAACCAACGGTATGTCGACGGGGTTTCAGACACGACGTTTCTCAGACCCAAAGCAAGCACATGGGGGCCAACCCACTAAGATACCCGCAACAAGTTGGCCGGCTCCAGAACGGACCCAGAGGTTTGCGTCAATGGCTATAATCGACTGGGAACCCGAAAGTGTGACTGGGCTTGTCGATACCACGAAAACACTTCGCATTTGTTCCTAAACAGTATAGGCGCTCCACGCGCAATCGTAAATAAAGCAGTAAAGTATGGCATAAGTACATGATAGTAATAAAGCCCCAAACTAGTTTGTGGCCCCCAGTACAGTACTTTGAAATCAGGTACTAAATCGATGGGGGTGCCCACACACCCCACATGTGGTTAACGCGCTCGATCTTGGAACATGTGTCAAGAACACGGGGTCCTACGGGACACCAGTGAGCGGTTAAAAATCAAATATTGTCTATTACCCACCGGTGCCTCAGCATTATTTACCTACTTTCAATTTTAGTTATTAAATAATAATTAAAGCCATGATCATCTCCACCATTAATCATGTGCCAACCACCCAACAACAGTGGAACATCGACGATGGGAAGCAGCACCTGAGCAAGCGACTACGACTCGCAAGGACGACTATCTACGAAACAACGGGTAATAGGAGGTGTCTATGGCAATATAGAGGCTGCTGGGAAGTATAAAGGGGTACGAAATCTATAGCATTTTAACACATATAGCAATAGATCAACAGGAGGAAATAAAGACTAGAAATGTAAAACAGGTAGAAAAAGGGAGAATGCTTGCCTGAAAATATTGCCGAAGGTTCATCTGAAGATCGGGTCGACCCTCACATCAACTCATCGGCCTAATCCGTGAAGAAGCAAATCACTAGCACAAACACCGGATGCACTATTTAATACTACGACAGAAGATCAGACATGATGCATGTATGATGTATGACATGGCAAAGATGTGATGCAATTAGGAATTATTAAGCGGAACCGGGGTCCCGACAATTAGATATATAGCTCTAGTTGTTTAGATACCCTACAATTTAAATGTTGTCTTAACAAAGCAAAATATGATATCGGTTCGATGCACAAATTTAAATGGAGCGAAAGTAAGACTATAATCGTCCGCATATGACCTCCATATTTAGTTATAAGGTGAATCGACATAATGCCTCCAAACCACCAAAATTAAATGTGCTTAGCATGATACCCATGGACATGGTGATTTACACAAATTTTAAATAGAATAGGAGTAGCATTTATATTATTTCCCTCGTATCTCCTGTGTCCTCCATTAGGTGATATTACAATCTACTACTAAACATAACGATGCAACCAGGAATGATAATGGCATAGTTATGTACAACTTAATTTTGTGAACATTCAATGCATAGAACATATTTTTGGGACGAACAGAGATTTAGCTATGAATTTTGCAAGATTAATACTTATTATGGAATTTCTGAAAACAGCAAACACGTGGAGATTTCTCACCACAGGAGATGTAGCCAGGTCGCTGATCGGTGGGGCCAGAGGCTAACTGGGACGGGGAGCTGCTGGGATGATGCTGCTGGCTGTTAGAGGAACATGGAACAATTGAGCAAAAGAATTTGGACTGTTTTGTACCCGACATGATTTGAACTGATGCCCAACAAATTGAGGATTAAGAGTCAGACCTGAGCTACGATCGGATCTTGTCACGATTGAAATGCATGGAAACTTGATGCTGTCCAAGCAACTGACAAGGAATACCAAACTATGAGCTACGTAGAGCAACAATAGGCCAAAAGGTCGAGGATTTGTGTCAGATAGACATCGAGACCATGACCCGACGAAACACGGAGCAGGAGACAAACCACTGGACTGCTAGCGCAGGTAGAGTGGCACATCGGAAAGGCGTAGCCGAGTCGGAGATGTCGTAGGAGAGTCGTGGACGCTGTTATTGACGCCGGAACATGGTGGCCAGAGAGGAGAAACGACGATCGTGTCGTCAGCTCGAGGCTCCCCACAACAATTCATGCAGACAGGACGAAGAGGAGGACGAGGAGGACCTCCTGGTGGCTTCGACTTGGCTCGGGGTTGTCGAAATCAGTGGCCCCATGGCGAGACAAGGGCTCTCAATGGTTCCTGGGTCAGGAGAGATAGAAAACAGAGAGGGAACGGCGGCGCTGAGATGGAGGGAGCTAGGGTTTGATGTGACAACCACAAGGAGTTTTTATCTGAAGGTGAGAGGAAGGGGAGACGTTCATCGGGAGCAGGTGAGGATCAAGCGGCTTCGGATACATTCATACAGCAGCCGACGCCAATGTTGGAGAAGAAGACAAACAGGAGAGAGCTTCTATCTTGAAGGGGTATGTGGGCTTGGGCTAGGAAGTAGAGGAAGGCTCGGCTGGAAGGTGCTGCTGCGGGCTGTTCTCTCTAAATCCAGTTTTATTTATAAAACATTTTCCTTTTGTTTGTTTATTTTAAAAACCTTTTGAATCTTTTGAATCTTTGGTGGGGAATTTTAATCAGAGATACTAGATATATTTTGAAATAGAGGCAATAAGGGAAAGTAGAAAGGTATACGAGGATGATGCCCATGTAAACAATTTGGGCATGTTACAAGATTAAAAGAAATAGGGTAAAAATAGAGATAAAGATATTCCAAAATAATTTGTATTTAAAATATGGTTCCTTCTATTAAACAAGAGGGAACAGTGTTTGCAAACCAAAAGGGTAGAGATAGAGAGAGAAACAAAACATGTGTGGTGATAGCAACAATGACAATACAAGATATAATTGGACAAGAACAAATGCAATGCAATCCAAACAATAATGCAACAATTTTAATATGATGCTCAAATGCAATGTGGCATGATGACATGAGCAGGATATTATGACGGTGCACGAAACACCAATCGATTTTCTAGTAGTGGTTTTACCGGGATGCTATACTTGATCATGAACGGAGCTCACAAGATCTAAACATGATAGCACAAAGGAGGAGAAACAACCATCTAGCTATTGTATGAACCCATAGTCCAAGGGTGAACTACTCACGCATCATACCGGAAGCTGGCATGGTGATGAAGAAGGCCTCCAGGATGATCTCTCCCCTCCAGCAGGGTGCTGGGAAGAGCTTCAGATCCCCCCGACCTAGGAACGATGGTGGCGGCGGCTACGGACTGTTTCATGGAGATCTGATGGGATACTTAGGGTTTTGGCATCGGCCGGCTTTTATAGGCGAAGAGGCGAGGCAGGAGGGTGGCCAGGGGGCCCACACCATGCCCAGGCGTGGCCCAGGGTGGTCTCGCGTGTGGGGGGGTGCGGCCACCCTATGGCGCCCCTCCGGTCTCCCTTAGGTCTTTGTGTTCTCCTCGATGAAATATTGACTTTGGCTTTTGTCCCGTCCAATTCTGAGAATATTTCCTTACTAGCATTTCTGAAACCAAAAACAGAAGAAAACAGGCAACTGGCACTATGGCGACTTGTTAATAGGTTAGTTCCAGAAAAGATATAAAAACGCCTCAAAGTGTAGACAAAGCAAAGCAAATTAGATACTAAACGAGCATGGATCATCAAAAATTATAGATACGTTTACGACGTATCAAGCTTCCCCAAGCTTAACTCATGCTCGTCCTCGAGTAGGTAAGTGATAAAAAGATTAATTTTTGAGGTGACATGCACCATCACAATCATGATCAAACCATTTGCAAGCATTGAAATCTAGGATCAAAGTACTCTAAACATGAGCATGAAAGATGAAGTTCTAACAATAATACATAGTAACTATGCTGCAACATGAAAGGATACAAACAAAGATCATGAATAACAATGCATTGAAAGATGTTTGTTTGTTTCACATATAGAAAACATAGCATAGTGGCATTCAGCTTGTCCCTCATGGAGTAGCAAAACATAAATGCATAGGACACCTTCAATGTTCATAAGGGTGACTAATACAAATAGTTCAAGAACAAGCAATATCAACATTATGAATCAATCAATAAGTTTTGGGACAATGCACATAGAACTAAGAATGACAACTATGCTCTCTTAGTTGGTGCATAAAGATATAAGGTGGAGAATCAATATAAAAGTGGAAGAAAGACCCTTCAAAGGGAAGCAGGGATTTCAAGTTTCATAAAGAGCTTCCAAAAATTATGGTACTTGTTAGCTTTCAGCTCTCATTGCCCCCATCATAAGCATCTTTAAGTGATTAAGGTTAAAGTGAACAAAGTATGGAGTATATGCTTGACAAAGTATAAGTTGGCAATCTCATGTCCCTTGAGTATGAGGGTTGTTCCTCATACTACTCAACTTTAGTTACTGATAAGTTCTTGTCATTGTAAGTATATGTGTATCATAGAGAACCGCCAACGGGGTACCCCTTGCCCCATGATACAGGAGCTATCCCATATCAAAATGACAAGGCAGTAGACAATGAGCATCTTAGCAATCTCCTTATTTACCATGGGAAAATGGTGCTTTTTTTCTTCTTTCCTCTTTTTTATATCTCACTCGTTTTTATAAGAAGAATGCTTCATAGATTGCTCACTATGGTTATGCTGCAAGTTTTCACCATGATTAGGCATGGCTTAAGCTAGCAGCCTAGGCATTTCTCTAACACACATACATAACTCCATGAACTTACAAGCTCCCCTTTTATTTCACACCGCTGACATCCATAACCAAAAGAGCATGATATCAACTGGGTAGATATTTACATGTGTTGAAAGCGTTCTCCGTAATAGCACGGTTCAGCTAATTCCCGACTTATAAGTGCAAGCAAATACAACATAGATGACACAATGGTTCAAGTGTATTAGGGGCAAGAAAAATAAAGTGTGCCATCAAGTTTGTGAACAAGTTTAATTTGGAAGATAGATAAAACAAGAATATACTTGGAATGGTGTGACACACCATGTATATGAATTTATAGTGGACTCTTTTGAATAACTTGGTTTCTTGGGAGTTGGATGCATGAGTAGAGATTACTCAATACAAGTGGAGGCTAGCAAAATACTGGGAGCGACCAACTAAGAGAGCAATAATGGCCATAATCATGCAAAGCGACAAAACATTATCAATCAAAGCATAAAGTGGTATCACAAGTCAAAAACTAAATGATCATAGAGGCTAAGGTGACTGGTTCATAGTCATAACATGGTGTGAGCATGTGCCAAGTCAACTGATGACCCACATGTATAGGGGATCGCAACAGTTTTCGAGGGTAGTATTACCCAATTTATTGATTCGACATAAGGGGAGCCAAAGAATACTTGCAAGCCTTAACAACTGAGTTGTCAATTCAGCTGCACCTAGAAATAGTTCTTTCTTATAGAAGTTTATCAGTAGCAACAGTTTGTAGTAGCAACAACAATAGTAAAACAGGAGCAATAGTAACAGTAGCAGCAAACAGTAGGATATGAGTGCGGTAGGCATAGGGATGGATGGATGGGCGTTACATGGAAGAGTATAAACATGTAACTTCAAGATCTAGGGCAATTGCAGATAAATAAGAATAAGCATCCAAGTACTAAACAATCATAGGCATGTGCTCCATATATAGTCATGCGTGCTCGCAATGAGAACTCACACAACATCTTTTGTCACCGCCACGTGGCGTATGGGCCTCAAGGGAACTACTGGCAATTAAGGTGCTCCTTTTAATAGAGCACTGGAGCAAAGCATTAACACTCCGTGAACACATGTCATCCTCACATCACAGCCATCCCCTCCGGCTGTCCCAATTTCTGTCACTTCGGGGCCTTTGGATCCGGACAATGATATGTGTACATAACTTGCAGATAAGATCATAAACAATACTATCATAATGATTCAATAATAAGTTCAGATCTGAGATCATGGCACTCGGGCCCTAGTGACAAGCATTAAGCACAACAAGTTGCAACAAAGTCAAATAACACTAATAGAGATACTAGGCACCATGTCCTAACAATCTTATTCGATTACATGATAGAACTCATCCAATCCCTGCCATCCTCATAGCCTACAACGGGGGATTACTCACTCATAGATGAGGGAAACATTGATGGTTGATGGAGAGGCGTTGGTGATGATGATCCTCCCTAAATTCCCCGTCCCGGCAGGATGCCAGAACCGAGTTTCTGGATCCGAATCATGGTTTCTGGTGGTGGCAGCGCAGCGGAACAATTTCTGGTAAAACGTCGACCCCCCTGAGTTTTTAGGTCAGAAGGCATCTTATAGGCGAAGAGAGAGGCCGAGGGGGTGCCTGGGCTGGCCACACCCCTCCCAAGCGCGGGGTGGGCCCACCCGTGCGGCAGGGGGTGTGGGCCACCCAGGGGTCCCCTCCGTCTCGTATTCTGGCTCCGTGGATCTTCTGGTGAAATAGGATTTTTGGCATATTTTCTGGGACTTTTCCTGATAGGTGATTTTCTGCACAAAAACTAGACACCAAGGTAATTCTGCTAAAAACAGCGTCAGTCCGTGTTAGTTGTATCCAAATCACACAAGTTTAGAGGAGAAACAATAGCAAAGTGTTTGGGAAAGTAGATATGTTTTGGACGTATCATCAACCCAAACAAAGCATCAAAGGAGAATACCACAATACTATGCTTTTGTATGCTAAAACAAAGCATGATTATTTCAAGGCACATTAAGCAATCTCAATTGTTTGGAACAAGTCATGCTACAACAATAATCACTAAGCATACGGTCAAAACAAAATCTAGCATGACATGATAAATTCTAAGCCCACAGTCAAAACAAGCTCTATTTTGTATCACTATAAACAAGAAACTTTCTACTCCTTTCCAACATCAATCAACTTATTTTAAACAACATAGCGAAATAGGGGGTCCAAATACTTTATTCAAGCAAACTAAGCAAACGAAAACTAAGACGCTCCAGGAACAACACAATAGTGCACGAAACAATAAAAACAAAGTGTCTAGAAAGAGACCTGATATTTTTATTGATGAAGAAGGGGATGCCTTGGGCATCCCCAAGCTTTTACGCTTGTATCTCTTGAATATTTCTTGGGGTGACACAGGGCTGCATCCCAAAGCTTGAGCTTTTATCCATTCTTCATCTCATTACATCATTCTTCCCCTACACCTGAAAATTTTCCTTCATACAAAACTTCACACAATCTTCATTAGCAACATTAGTGCATTCAAAAATAAGAAATCGATAAAGAGGCAAATGCAAATAATGATAGAAATCTGTTAAAACAGACCAGCAGGTAAAAACCGATTTTTTCAAAGACCTTCTGTTGCTCAAATTGAAAAGAGTCGAACTAACGAAAGTTAGCTAACAACCTGGGGGATTTATTCATAAAACTATAGATCAATCCGACATACAGAGATGTTTCATGAACTTTTACAATGAAGCACCAAAATCTGTTTCGGGACAACACTTCCCCAAATCTTACTTCCCTCTCATTAGATGTTATTCTTGGCACAAAAATCAAATAAAAATTATAAGGAGAGGTTATTACAGAAGTAATAACTTCCAATACTCAAGAAAACTATTGGGTTATCTCCCAATAAGTACTTTTCTTTAACGCCTTTAAGTTAGGCACAAGAAGCAAGAATCAAGTATTTTCAAATGAAGAAGCATTAAGATCAATACTCAAAATTTATTCAACTAGGAAAGGTATCTCATTCAAATGAGTTCTAGAGGATCCTCTCTCAACACTCTTGGGTTCACTTCTTTCATCAAACATATTTTTAGGAACAATCCAATCAAAATTCTTTTCTAAGGCCTCATGCATTCCTACAAGTTTAAAAGGTATGGGTATTTTAATTTCATCTCCATTAGGTTTGGTTTTGTCAAACTTTTCTAATGTACCTATAACATCTACACATGATCCTAGCATATTAAAACAATCAAAGACCTTTTTGTCTTCTTTAGCAACATCATTGAACTCCTTTAGCAAAGTTTCTAGAATAAAATCTCTCTTTTCCCTATCCTCCACTTCTTTAAGTTTAAGAAACATTATTTGCATCATGGGGTTAAGGTTAACAAACCTAGCCTCCAACATGTGAACTAAAGAAGCAGCAACAATTTCATAATTAGGAGCAAGTTCTGCTAAGGACCTATCCTCAATATCCTCATGTTTGCTAATATGATTAAAGAATTCTTCAATGTTTTGTTTCCCAATTATAGATCCACTACCTATTGAAATGTCTTTCAGGGTGAACTTAGGGATCAACATGGTGGGCTAGAGCAAGGTGAAAACTATAGGAAGAACTAATTTTTTGTGTTTTTGATAAGAAAAAGCAAACCAAACGAAACTTTTTTTTTTTGGAATTTTTGATAAAAAGAAGCAAGCACAACAAAGAAAAAGAAAGTAAGCAAAAAAAAACAAAGTAAAGAGAATGGTTGTGAAGGACTCCCCTTGTGAAGCCATCCTTAACTCCCCGGCAACGACGCCAGAAAATATCTTGATGCGGCTCAGTAGTAGAGCTTCGTTGGGAGACCCCAAGAGGAAGGTATGATGAGCACATCAGCAAGTTTTTCCTCAGTTATGAAACCAAGGTTATCGAAACAGTAGGAGCAAGGAAACAACTCCAAGGTGTTGCTAGCAACTTGGAATCCTGCACAACACAAACTCAAGACTTTGCCCCAACTTATAGCGAGGTTGTCAATCTCACTGGTTTGCTGAAAACAAAGGATTAAAAGTATGGTGTGCAAGGTAATGGTTGCTTGCAGAAAGTAAATAAGAACAGTAGATGATGTAACAATGGTAAAGATTGGACCGGGGTCCACAGTTCACTAGAGGTGTTCTCCTTAAGATAAATAACATAACATGCTGGGTAAACAAATTACAGCGGGGCAATTGACAGGACTATGCAAGGCATAACAATGCAATACTAGACATTCATGATCCTATGAGATTTGATTGGGCATTACAACAATATACATAGACTGCCATCCAATTGCATCTATGACTAGTAATCCACCTTCAGGTTATCATCCAAATCCCCTCTAGTATTAAGTTGCAAGCAGCGGATAACTGCATTAAGCAATGTGTGTAAAGTAAACAACACAATTGTTCCATGAACAAAAGATTTTTGTTTTCTCCCTAGTAGCAACAGCAGATGTACAACCTTAGAGATTTCTATCACTTCCCCATATTCAATAGAGGCATGAACCCACTATCGAGCATAAATACTCCCTCTTGGAGTCACTAGCATCTACTTGGCCAAGATAGCTACTAGAAATGGAGAGCATGCAAGACCTCAAACAACACAGTCATAATATAATCAATAATCAATAAGACATGATAAAATCAATAATCAAGCTGACATAGTAATCTCAATATCCATCGGATCCCCGCAAACACAACATGTATGATTATAAATAGATGATCTTGATCATGAACGAAGCTTACAAGATCTAAACATGATAGCACAAAGGAGGAGAAACAACCATCTAGCTACTGTATGGACCCATAGTCCAAGGGTGAACTACTCACACATCATACCGGAGGCTGGCATGGTGATGAAGAAGGCCTTCGGGATGATCTCTCCCCTCCAGCAGGGTGTCGAGAAGAGATTTAGATCCGCCCGATCTAGGGACAATGGTGGCGGCGGCTACAGACTGTTTCATGGAGATCTGATTGGGTACTTAGGGTTTTGGCATCGGGGGGCTTTTATAGGTGAAGAGGCGAGGAGGGCGGCTGGAGGTGGGCCACGTGCGTGGGGGTGGACACCTGGCGCCTCGTCGCCGCCTTCTTCTGTGTGTTCTCCTCGGTGAAATATTGACTTTGGCTTTTGTCCCGTCCAATTCTGAGAATATTTCCTTACTAGCTTTTCTGAAACCAAAAAGAGCAGAAAAAAGGCAACTGGCACTGCGGCATCTTGTTAGTAGGTTAGTCCTAGAAAATGTATAAAAATACCTCAAAGTGTAGACAAAGCATAACAAAGTTGATACTAAACAAGCATGGGACATCAAAAATGCTTGATACGTTTACGACGTATCAAATCTTCGCAACCCCAAACTTTAAGGAACGACAACTTAGGTTTCTTCCCAAACCACAATTCACACAGTGTCGTTTAAACGGATTTAGATGGTGACCTATTTAAAGTGAATGCGGCAGTTTCTAATGAATAAACCCAAAATGATAACGGTAAATCTGTAAGAGACATCATAGAACGAACCATATCTAAGAGAGTTTGATTATGACGTTCGGACACACCATTACATTGTGGTGTTCCCGGCGGTGTCAACTATGAAAGTATTCCGCATTTCTCCAAATGCATGTCAAACTCATAACTTAGATACTCACCTCCATGATCAGATCACGGAAACTTGATCTTCTTGTTACGTTGATTTTCTACTTCACTTTGGAATTCCTTAAACTTCTCAAAAGTTTCGTACTTATGTTTCATAAAGTAGATATACCAATATCTACTAAAGTCATCCATGAAAGTAAGAATATAACGATATCCACTACGCGATGCCACACTCATTGGACCGCACATATCGGTATGTATGATCTCAAATAAGTCTGTAGCTCGCTCCATTATCCTAGAGAATGGTGTCTTAGTCATTTTTCCCATCAGACATGCTTCACATCTTTCAAGTGATTCAAGAAGTCCATCAGAATGGAGTTTCTTCATGCGCTTCAGTCCAATGTGACCAAGACAGCAGTACCACATATATGTGTAATTATCATTCAATTTCATTCGTTTAGCATCTATATTATGAACATGTGTATCACTACTATCGAGATTTAATAAGAATAGACCATCTATCAAAGGTGCATGATCATAAGAGATATTCCTCATAGAAATCGAACAACCATTATTCTCGGACTTAAACGAGTAACCGTCTTGCAACAAACAAGATCCAGATATAATGTTCATGATTTAACGCAGGCACCAAATAACAATTATTTAGACTTAAAACTAATGTCAACGGTAGATGAAGAGGGAGCGTGCCGACAACGATCACATCAACCTTGGAGCCTTTTCCAACGTGCATCATCACCTCATCTCTCGCTAGTCTTTGCTTATTCTGCAACACCTGTTTCGAGTTACAAATATAAGCAACAGAACCAGTATGAAATACCCAGGCACTACTATGACTACTAGTAAGATACACATCAATAACATGTATATCGAATATACCTTTCTTCTTGATGTTGCCGTTCTTAAGATCTGCCAGGTACTTGGGGCAATTCCGCTTCCAGTGACCTTCGCCCTTGCAGTAAAAGCACTCAGTATCAGGCTTAGGACTATCCTTGGGCTTCTTGGTAGGCATGGTAGCTTTCTTGCCGCTCTTCTTGAAGTTATCCTTCTTCTTAGGCTTGCCTTGCTTCTTGAAATTGGCGGTCTTATTGGCCATCAACACTTGGTGCTCTTTCTTGATCTCCACTTCCGCAGACTTCAACATTAAGAAGAGTTCAGGCAACGACTTATCCATGCGCTGCATGTTGTAGTTCATCACGAAGTTCTTATAACTAGGTGGCAGTGATTGGAGGACACGAAGAATACCCAACGCATTAGGAATCGTTATTCCCGAAAATGCGAGTTTATTCGCGTGCCCAGACATCTTAAGCACATGCTCGCTAATGAAGTTGCCCTCTTCCATCTTGCAGTTAAAGAACTTCTCGGAAGATTCATAGCTTTCCACGCTCGTGTGAGTCTCAAATATGATTTTGAGCTCATTGACAATATCATGAGGGTCGCGGTTCGCAAAGAGCTTCTGAAGCTCCGATTCCAAACCATAGAAGATGGCACACTGAACTATGGAGTATTGATTCTTCCGAGTGAGGAAAACATTTTTCACCTCATTAGTAGTATTATCTGCGGGAAGATCACCCAGCGGTGCATCCAGCACATAGGTTAACTGACCAGTATTGAGGACAATCCTCAAGTTGTGGAACTAGTCCGCGAAGTTGCTTCCATTGTTTTTCAACTTTTATTTCTCTAGGAACACATTAAAATTGATGGTAGGAGCCTCCATGATCTACAACATATTTACAAAGAGTTTAGACTAATTTTATGATAAATCGAGTTCATATTTACTACTTAAATTAACTAGGTGAATTCCTACTCAAAACAACATCTCTCACATTGTTTTAGTGATCACACGAACCAACTCCACTACACCAAGTTCGATCATCATGTGAGATGATGTAGGTTCAAAGGTGAACAATCAACATGTTTATCATATCAATCATATGACTCATGCTTTACCTTTTGGTATTCCGTGTTCTGGGACCATGTCTATACATGCTAGGCTCGTCAAGGTTAATCTTAGTATCCGCATGTGCAAATCTGGCTTGCATCCTTTGTATGCACACGTAGAATCTATCACACCTGATCATCACGTGGTGCTTCAAAACGACGAGTATTAGCATCGGTGCTTACTAAGGACGAACACTTTATTACTTGATATTTAGTCAGAGGGATCATCTTATAATGCTACCGTCGTAATCTAAGCAATACAAGATGCATAAAAGGATTAACATCACATGCAATTCATAATATGTGATATGATATGACATTTCTTCTTGTGCATTTGATCTCCATCTCCAAAGCACGAACATGATCTCCATCATCACCGGCTTGGCGTCAAGGTCAATGGCGCTGCTTCATGGTTTTCCTCCACCAACAACAACTACTACAACTACTTTGATGAATAGAAACCAGGGCCGACTCTATGTTTTCGAGGGCCCAAGGTAAAGTCAACGGCATGAGTCCCTAAGACTAATGTATATATAGACATATCAAGAAAAATTATCATATATGTATTTACTATTACTATTAAAATAAAAGTTAACATCCAACCATACATTTTAGTCTCAAAATATAATAAGTAGTATTTGTTGCTAGTTTGATTACCTCAAATAAGAAATAATTCCAATGGTAATATTGCTTCAATGTCTCACAAAAAATCTTTTTGTTGTTATTTCTAGATGCAAAATCATTGAGTATAATTTCAAGATCAATTTTCTGCAAGATATCCTTCTCAATACAACATGTAGCCAAGCCATTTAGGGGATCGGGATCGGCCATTGTTTGTCGTCTGCCGAGTGCCGTCTGAGAATCAGCTGATCAAGGCCTGCTTATGCTGGTGTGATTGAGACAGGGCCTAGTCTTTGGCCGAAGAGTCAGAAGCAGAGTCATCGCGTCTAGGTGGGGAGAAGGGAGATCGCGATTCGGGAGCCGCACCCAGGACACGTGATCCTAGCAGATGCGTGGCGTCGCACGTAACTAGTGTGTGCGCGTCGTGCGCCTTCTCGCCTTCTAGTGATCAGGGCTGCTAGCGATTCGTATTGACCTTTGCAAAACTATTTTTTAAAGCAAAGAAGATGTACGCTATATACACATGACTACATAATTTTGGCCCCTCCGACCATGGGCCCCTAGCCGTTGCCAGATTGGCGATCCCCCAGAGCCGGCCCTGATAGAAATGCAGGTCTTAAACAAAATTTAAAGGCAACCATAAGGCTCATGCCGGTTGCCAACTTACAATAAGGATCATTGCATACATCATATAAATCATAATCATATCATGGCAAAACTAATAGCATCATAATATTTTGGTATGGCGAAACTAATAGCATCATAATATTTTTTCCGTAATCAACATTGCACGAGTAACTATAATATGCTTGTCCGTATATAATTAAGATAAAATTACCTTTGTAATTAAACAGAACTTAAGACAATAGTTTACTATGAATTTATTAAACATATAGACTTGACCTATCAAAGAAACATGAGAATATTACTTCAGAATAAGTTTATGCAAGGCAAAACAGATGGAAAGAGAAGATATGGGACAACCGGAACATACCACCTAAGCACTAATTAGGTTTAGGAGCACCAAAATCAAGGTATGGCGGGTGCCATAGCTTGCCACACAAGGTCCTCCGCCCCTGGATGGCTACGAGGAGGCGAAGCGCGTCGTCGCCCAGGCCTGCGACGCGGTCAAGCGCACAGCCTCCCGCGTCGTCAGCCGCCTCGTCGTGCTCATCGACCACGTGCACGGCATCATGGCGGCGAGTTTCGCGAAGATGGAGCTCAACGGCGTGAGTGGACTCGTCGGCGCGAGTGATGTTGCCTCTCTCGTCGCGGAGATCTTCGATGGCATCAAGCGATCGTCTCAGTATGTCTTCCGGAGCAGCCATTCGGACAGTACGCGCCGTCAGGCTCACCCAAGGGTATGCGCGCGGCCTCGAGCGCCGCAGAGATGATAGAGATTCTCTGTCTGTTCCCCTCCGCCGTAGGGGAGATGTTGGGCTTAAAGGTTCTGACGGCGGGGAAGATTGCCATCAGCGTGATTTGTGTCGCCGCGCAGCTGGTCTTCGCCCTTTTGCTGGCCTAAACGGCACTGCCGGTCTGTTCCGCCACTTTTCTATTATCAGTGTTCTGATATGTCATACTATGTTGAAGCTTGAAGGTGGTGCAACCACACTATTACCACCCTAGCTAGTCCCTACACTTTTATTCGATGATTAATATGGAGCAGTGCTCTTATTTCACCTGAGGCTGGACACGACGACAGTGATTTATCCCTACGTTTTCTTCTTTCCTGCCGGTGGTCTTCTTTTTTTTTTTTGACATTGCCGGTGGTCTTGACTGTTGAATGCAATTTCAGATAGGACCTCTGAATGCAGCAGAACCTTTTCCTTTTGTTGCAACTTTGCATTCAAGTTGTAAGACTTAATAGTATTTTCAGCCATGTTACATGCATGACTTGAGACTAGCCCCAATGGGGGTATCATAGGTGGTATCATGTATTACATGCATGCAAAATGCTTATGTGTCATAGCAATTAATGATAAAAGAGATTATGTTGGTATCATAGGTAGATATGGTATCATAGCACATAAAACTAGAAAAATTAATCCCAAACAAATCTTGTCCACAATTTTACATTGAGATTCTACAAAATAATAAATACACCTAGACTATGATACTACTATATGATACTATGCATTGTGGAGATGGTATCTTATACTAGTATCATATGCATGATACTACTATATAATACTCCCCATTGTGACTAGTCTGATAGTATTAGAAGATGCTAGTAATTTATAACTGGTTGAAATCCTGTAAGTTAGCTGTTTTCTAATCCGTCAATGTTGTTCGATTGTCTTGTCGTCAGGTTTTTTCAGTCCTCTTGTCTCTTGGGTTTGTTTGTAAAATCTATCTTTGGAATTTGTTTCCTAAAACTTGAATATTTCAAAATATTATTTACAATTTGACATTGTACTCGTTATGGATATTGTCTCTTACTAGTAAAGCATGAAAATCCACTGATTCAGCACATCCTGGAGTGGCTTGGGAACTTTCAGGACCTAGATGCTTCCTGATGTCTCTTTGCAAAGGTTTAGGGTAGCCAGCATACTGAAATGGATACTAATTAGCCAGCAAACTTGCTAGTGTACGTACCAGATACAAATAACATGAATCTAGGACTCTTAGACTGCTAACTTTGATATTTTGGACGACTCACAGGCATAGCTTTTTCACAAAGGATGCAATGCACTGAAATAAGCCTAGTGCCAACCAATCAGAGATTCAAAGTGGACCAGGTCACCTTCAGCGAGATC
This sequence comes from Avena insularis, assembly GCA_023614405.1. Taxonomy (NCBI): domain Eukaryota; kingdom Viridiplantae; phylum Streptophyta; class Magnoliopsida; order Poales; family Poaceae; genus Avena; species Avena insularis. The sequence goes on from CM042687.1 coordinate 340,834,275, forward strand.
AACCCAAAACCAGTACTAGTATTTATCTCTTGAGTTGCATGTCCATGCGTGTCTGCTCTGAATGAGCTGGACGACTCTGCGCCTACCTTGAACTTCAAATCCATCCAAGAACCCTCCATCACAGGCACAGCAACCACATACCTTTTTAGGCCGCGTGGCTCACCAATGCCACCATCAAGGAGTCGGGAGTTCCTCATTCAACCGACGGATAAAACAAATTAGACACAAATTGAAACTGCTATGCACTTCTGAAATGACAACTTCTACAGACGCCTCAACTGATTGTTGTTCAAGACATGTAGCCAAAATCGCCATGGATGCGATTTGTGAATGCTTTTACAATTATTAGTAAGTTAGTCTCAATAAATATAATAAAATTACTAATTATTAAAAAAATAGCACAATAAACTACGAAGCACATAGATGCATTTTATATGCATCATGCGGCCACTGATCTCATAGTTAGCAGCCTAAGAATGACCCTCAGTTAGCCTAGCAAACATTAGAGAGTGCTACAACACGTTAATAGCATTGTGAGTTCCCTCCAGACCAAAGAAGGTGTGGCAACTCTAGTGGTCATGATCTGCCACAATTTGCACTCTCTGGTATGATCTTTGTATAGGCTTTGCCAAGTAAATGGATAGTTTTTTCAATCCTAGTGCATCCAGTTGATGCTACCAAGTATACCAGGAGCTCCACTAGTTACATTATGTGCCAGAATCTGATTTGTATCTTCTTCATTTGGTTTTCTAAAGTACGTTGGTCCAAATACCGCCATGACTGCCCGGCAAAATCTAAGGACGCTCTCAACGCATGTGGTCTCAGACATGCGTAGACAGTCATCTTCTGTATCTCGAGGAGCTCCATACGCAAGACATCATAGGGCAACCATGCATTTATGAACCAACGAGAAACCCCATAGTAGTCTTTTTTGCACATGAAGTAGTCAACGTAATCCTGGACGCCAAACACCTAAATCGGTGGCGGAAGTCTTTCGACGTATTTGTTGCTTGTCACCGAAGTAGTCCATGTCAAGCAACATAGCACCTGCTAGCCGATGTCGGTCCTTGTTCCTCTGTTTTCCCATCCTCGAACCACCACCACGCCGAGGAGCGGCTAGGAGGTACTATCGGATACGAATAAGAGAGCCCAAGACCATCGTATGTTGTTCTCTATAAGCGGCGGCATCAGCCCCCTCTTTTATCAAGATCTCCATGAGCATCTTGTCATCGCTGTCTGTTGAGCAAAGCGCCGAACACTTTGAAAGTAGGTAGATGGCGTAGCATGTAGATTTAGAATAATTAATATCGAATAAATCTTAAAGACAAATTTTTATTTAGATTCTACAATCAATAAATATTAGGAAAATGATACGTATCCTCCGGACGATGAAATCGTTCCATCGTCCGGGTTCGACCGCGCGCTTTGCGTCACGCCCTGAGTCGCGTCGTGGTGGCCCCACCTGATTCTGAAGCAAAACCGTCCTTCCTCTTTTCCTTATCTTCTTCTACATCCAAAACTAACTGCTACCTTGCGTACGCACGCGATTCCGGTGCCAGCGCCGCCGTCCCCAGCCGCTTCCCGCATGCACGCGCGCTTGCCGCCTCCTCCTCCGAGCCCGCTACCCCTCCTCCCGTCTTCCCGCATGGTGGCCATCGCCAGCGCCGCAGCTTGCCTTCGTCGCCGCTGCGCACCTCGGGCACACGACGTGAAACACTCCTCCGCCATGGCTCCTCCGTCCAGCTCGCGTGGTGGTTGTGGCCGGCACCGCCACGCGCCTCCACCCGCGCCCTTCGCCGATTTTCTCCAGTACTATGCACCAATACCAGCATTGTGACCAAATTAAACTGACGGAAGTCAGAGCCATCAGCCATGCACACCACCCGTTGCTCTACTCGAGGGACCTGGCAGCCATATTTCGGCGGATGCAACCACGAGTTCCCATGCGACGGAGCGCTAATTAATCGTCCGGCGCCGCTTCGTTTTCCCGTGGACGCATCGAATTCACACTCCACCGTAGTACCAGCGCATCTCCAGTCCAGCTCGCTATAAATCACTCACCAGAGTCCAGAGCATTTCGATTATCCATCTTTCGAGTTCTCTCCCTCAACCACCGAGGCAAGCAATGGCTGGCAGGCTAGGGCTAAGCGAGGCTGATCTGTATGCGACGGGGGCGGCAGTCGGGGTGGCAGCCGTCGAGGCTGCGCGGAAGGCCGCACGTGAGGAGGCTGAAGCAGTTTTCGAGGCCATCATCGAAGCTGCGGAGGCCGCCTCACGCTACTTGTCAGCGCTGTATCCCGAGGTGGTTTCCGCTTCCGCCGCCGCGGAGGCCCTCGAGGCGGTCCAGCGCGCTGCCGCGCGTGTCAGCGGCCGCGTCGTCGCGCTGATCGGCCGCCTGTACATCGGGGCTGGCGGCTGGGCGAAGTCGAAGCTGGATAGCGTGAATGTGCTCGTGCCCGCAGGCGACGTCGCTTCTCCCGCCGCCGCCATCGTGCATGGAATCAAGGGGTTTTCTCCTTCGGCCAAGTTCCCGAACCACGCCTCCAGGCAGGTCCTGCTGCAGAGTCACCAACGGGGGGCCGCGCGGCCTCGATCACCGCAGAGATAGTGGATCTCCTCCGTCGGATCTCCTCCGACGGCGCCGCCGCAGGGGAGAAGTCGGGCTTAAAGGTTCCGACAGAGGCCATGGTTGCCATCAGCGTCATAGGGGTCGCGGCCGAGTTGGCCTACGCCGTTTTGCTGGCCTAACGCCGCTCCAGCGGCGGGCAGCACTGCATTTTCATTTCCAGGTTTCTGCCATGGACGATGCATTGTCTGGCTGGCGGTATGGTACTCCTGTAATGGTCTGGCGGTATGTCCGTATCTGTCGATTGCTCCGTTGCACTCCTGTAATGTGATGTTGCAGCCGCACTATTATCACCCGTCCTTTGTCATTCGGATGATTAATATGATGCATTTATCTTGGAGCTCCAATAGTAGCAGGCCTCGTTACTGTTTCTTCTGCGATGGATGATTAATTCAGTATGATGCATTCTCTTGTAACTCTAATTAGTCGTACTCGTTACTGCGTCCTTCTGCGCTACTGAATGCTCTTAGAGCATGTCTAACATGTCTCTTAAATTTCTGTCCCGTAAAACTCGAGTACAGGGTCCTGTACTAGATTTTGCTCTGAAATTTTCCACTGATTTCATCGCCCGTCTAGCAGACCCCGTATCCGAGCCTCGTATATTTAAAATTTAAATTTCGTGCGAGATAAAAGCAGATTGTTCATAGATAGGCTTCGATTCATCATAGATACAGGCAAAATTGCGCGATGTAGCGGTAGATCGCGACTTGTTAAGCTAACCCTAATCTAAAACTGCACAAAAGAACCTCGCCGGAGACCTCCTTGTTGGCGAGGTTGTCGCTGCCGCGGCGGCAGTACGCCTAGTCATCGTCGATGACGATGATGGCGGCGGCGGCAGCCTCCGCCTTCTTCATCTCCTCGACGGCGGCAATGGCGAGCGCCTCCTCCTCCTTATCTGCGGCCGCCCTATCGGCGGCCTCCTGCTTGGAGGCCTCGACCGCCTGCAGGAAGAGGGGATCCTCCCCCTCCTCCGCCTCCTCCCCCGCGGCCACCGTGGCCGCCGTCCCCGCCACGGCGCTCGAGCCCCCCTCCTCCTAGTTGGGAGCGTGCCTGGAGCGCCACGCCGCGAGATTGGCGCGGTCCATCTCCCATTGTGCTGGCACTTCTCAAATTTGTCGCCGGTCATCGGCGGCAGCGGCGGGGCGATGTTGAAGTAGCAGCCGCCGGGCGCGAAGTCGACGAGCGACCACGGCATCGTCCCTGGCCACCCGACCCATTTCCGGACGGCGCGGCGGCTGCTGGCCCAGGATAGCTTGCAGTAGAGGACCCACACTTCCTCGAGCGTGAGCTCCTCGCGGCGGCGCTTGGCTGGGGAGGAGGAGCCTGTGGCTTGGCGGCGGCGTGGATTCGTGAACGGAGCGGCTGGAATTGCTCGCCGAAGTTGGGCGGCGCGCGGCGGAGCTAGGGTTGCGAGTGAGGGGTTGGACCCTCACTCACACCCTCACCCTGTACTTATACGGGGCCGGGTGGGTGATTTGCCCCGCCCCGTATCCGAGCGATACGGGCCGGCCTGTTTACGGGGCGTGCTAGGCGGGCCAAAACACCGACACCCCATATCTCGCCGGAAATTTACGGGGTGCCGGCTGTTTACGGGCCAGTTAGACTTGCTCTTATCACAACAAAAATGATTTATCCTTTTCTTACGAATGAACCACTCTGTCTTGTCAAGAAGGTTTATTTCGGGTCTAGATAGCTCTCTGTTTGTCTTCGACACAACTAAATGCAGCACAACATTTATTTTGTGGAACTTTGCATACTACAGTATTGATGTTGGGACCTTTGGAGTACTCCAACACCGTAAAATTGTCAAATATACAAACTTACATCTCCATTATCTAGTTATGGATGTATCTAGATGCATTTTAGCATGCATGTAAATCTAGACAAAATCTATAACATTTTTTTAGTAAGTATTAGAAAATGCTAATTATGTAACACTTATCCTATTCTACAACTAGCTGCTTTCTAATCATCAACACCGTTCAGTCGTCCTAACTGCATCCATTTCGATGTTACCTACCTGCTAAGGAACTGAAATGCAGTCAGGGCCGATCCACACATATTCGGGGCCCCAGGACAAGACAACAAGAAGGGGCCCTTGTTGACTAACATAGATTTTGAATGAATGGTAATTCAAAAGCAAACCAATAAAGTAACATAGTAGATGGTTGGTGTTTGAACTATAAAACTAATACCACAAACTAAATTATTTCTCAACAATCAAGGGAAATTGCATAGTAGGGAAACAATATTGTTCTACAGAACAGGTCGCAGAATTATTGATCCAGACCCAACAACTTGCTTTTTAAAGTGTGACGGACCATTTTTCATCACCAAAACAAATAACCTTGTGAACACAGATTGGTCCTTAAAGATTTTTTTGTTACCATGGTATATACAGTATAATTTTAGTACAAGAAAAGGTCCTAGGCACGTACTTCCATTGGTGTCCATCCTCCCCAATCTGCTATCTTCTTCACTCCATGTTTCTATCCCGAATAAAACTTCTCCAAAGCTTCCTGCATAAATCAAATTTAGTTAGAGCCCAGGAGTAGAGCTATTTAACAGTAAATCGAATTGATGAACGAGATTACAGGAAAGACGCGGTCGTACCATATCAGATCTCTCAAACATGGGTCATGGGAAACGAGTACTAGAACATTGAGAATAATGGAAAAAGAGCTTCCTTAGGAACGAAATCGCGCTATTGATCTCCATTAACGGCTGCGGCGACATCGAAAATCGGACCGGCCGTATTGTTCTCTCTCAATGGGAGTTCGGGGGAGGAGTCGAGTCGACGAGTAGCCATCAAGGCATCGAACAATTCCTAATTCCTCTAGCATTACGGATCCCATAATTTGGTCCGTGAATCTCCAGCTATGTGATGGGCCTGACTTTTCTACTTGGGTCATCTTTTTTTCTTTCGTTTCTTGGACGTAAGGCAGAAATAGTACGTAGCTACTACCTGGGCAAGGGCCCCTGCCTTCCTGGGCCCCAGGGCGGGCGCCCCGTCGCCCCTGCCTATGGGCCGGCCCTGAATGCAGTGTATGTACAAGATAAAGTCGGTGCCATCAGTAACCTCTTAAACTGCTAGTAACTTGGATGGTCTTGGCTGACTCAGGCATACCTTTTTTTACAAAGGTTGGGATGCACTGAAATAGGCCTCGTAGCAAGCAATCAAAGATTCAAAGTGGACCAGATCACCTTCACTGAGATCAACCCAAAACCAGTATTTATCTCTTGAGTAGCATGCCCATGGTTGTCCGCTTTGAAGGAACACCAATGTTCAGCTGAAATGGATGACTCTGAACCAACCTTGAACTTCAAATCCATCCAAGAATCTTCCATTACAGCGACCACAGACCTTTTTAAGATGCGCGCCTCACCAATTGCGCCATCAAAGAGTCGAAGTTCCTCATTCAACCCACGGATAAAACAAAGTAGACACAAATTGAAACTGCTATGCACTTCTGAAACGACAACTTCTACAGATGCCTCAAATGCTTGTTGAAGAAATGATGCAGTTAAGTCAACTGCGCCATAATCGCCATGGATGCGATTTGTGAATGTGCACCGATCCCATAAGGGCACGCCATTTATGACCGATACACCATCGATTAGTTGTAGATCATCTTTTTCTTGTTCACCTGTCTTGATCCTCATGTCATATTCGATTAGAATACTGTCACACAAGTCTATCCCTCTCTTAGGACCAGTCATGTTGATCAGAGAACCCTACAAAATGATTGTTTAGCAGCTATTCAAATAAAAAAAGAAATATCTAAAGCTAAATACTTCTGTTATGTTGTTTCACTTGGCAATATTTAGTTTCGGGATACAATTGATGCACGCGAATTCTCGATATTCCTTTTTATTTCTCATCAAACGAATGGCATCTTCTTCTGGAAATCCTAGCTATTCTTAGCTTGATTTTGGGGAATCTCCTTGCTATTACTCAAACAAGCATGAAACGTATGCTTGCATATTCGTCCATAGGGCAAATCGGATTGGCAAAGATCTTTGTCACTTATCACATTGAATGGTTGCAAAGTGCATAACAGTGTCAGAGAGGGAAAACTGATGTATTATTGGGTTCTGTCTTTTGCGTGCTTTATTATCTTCTTCACCCCCTTCATGTCTAAAACCTGGCTCGCCCTTGCCGCTATTCATTTGATTTTTTTAATCCCAATTATACAAATACATAAGCTTGTTAAATAATGACGAAACCATTCATTCTATGCATCTTCATATGCCAATAAACGAAAGAAAGTACATAATTTTTTCTGGCGTGCAAATTAGCAATGAAGGGTTCATAGCTATTATGTTTGATTTTTTTTTGGAATACAGAATACTCACTTAGTTTCATAGTTTAGATATCTTATCATAGTAAATCAACACTTCACAATATAAGACTTGCCATAACAGTGGCTTATAATCCAAGTATTATTCTACAACTTTTGGACAGATAAATCACATGGAAGAATCTTTAATGATGGAAAAGAGACCAAGTGGTTGTATACAATTGTAGATAAGTATGGATGTGCACCTGCTCCACGACGATGGGATCATCCCTGCTAACATTGACAATATAATTAAGCAATGGATCCAGACCATCTCGTGCTGCTACATATCCATACAACTCTACCGAGCCTCCATCCACATAAAGTTTAGCCAACTTTAATGAGAAAATCTGTAACATACAACAAGGTGGATGCCTCGCACAAATTCCATCACGAATGAAGCAATTTGTTGTGGCATCTGATAACATCGTTGCCTCGAACCGAGCTTCAAAAAAATACATGTTATTATGTAATTTGGATAATATGGTAAATAAATATTTGCTATACAAAAAGTAAAACATGGCGCCGAATACTTCCATGGTCATATTCAATATTTCCCCTTTTCATCTAAGGGGAAACTATCTATGGTTCTTTTTACTAGGATTTTTTCTGCCTAAACAATTTTTTAGAAAAAACCCAAAGACCATAATATTCTCCGAAAATATTGCATAAACAATCTATGCTTTTACTTTAATCTAAGCTTTTTCTTTAACAAATATCCATGGACATATTCAATATTTTCCTTTTTATCTAACGGGAAACTATCTCTTCTTTTTACCAGGATTTTTTCTACCTAAACAATTCTTTTAGAAAAAAACCAAAGACCATAAGAAAAAATACCATATTATTCTCCGAAAATATTGCATAACCCCTAACTATTTATTGGTTCACTTTGCCCCAAGAATTACTAAATCAGGTCATTTAAACCCTTCATTAAAAAAAATTGTTTCTCTTTTAGAATTCCTCTTTTAAGTGGATTTATTTTCCAGTGGTAGATAACACCCTAGTTATAAAGTATTTTCATATTTTTTTCATGACTATTTGCATAAGTCAAGAGCACCTAAACTTATTTAACGCCCAGAATAAAAAACTATGGGAGGAAAACAACTAAAGGTAATGAACATAGTAGGTAGCATAGGGCATGATGATGCCACCTCTCACCACACAAACTGTCAACATAAAACTTATGAGAAACAACAGAGATACAAATAAATTACAAAGTGACACCAATGTTAGTTGATTCAGAGGGGCCAACGAAGACGAAGATGATTGCCAACAAGCCAAGCTGCAACTTTCTTAAGACATGACACTTAGTTGTGTCCTACTTTCATAAAAAAACCTATGTACCATTTAATGTGACTTCCTTTTATCTATGGCAATACACCGACAATTGACTAGAAAAAATTAAAACAAAATAAAGAAAAATTACTTCAAGATGTCAACGGAGAATTATCAGTTGACCCTATTGCCTAAAAATTTGGTACTAGCAAATAGAAATAGGAAAAGAGGTACTGATCACTTACTTTCATTGCGGTCATCAATATTGTAGTATCTTTTCCACATATGAGTGGCCCTGTATATAGAACCATCACGGTGCCTACTTTCCGGAAGCATATCCATAGAAATTACATCATCGATGGGGTAATGAGGATGCATCTGTTCATCAAAAGTCACACCCCTTTTCTTATCCGTGGTCGCATCTTCTTTGTCATAATCGCTGACCGTGACTTCCCCCGTGTGACCCATGGTTGCGCGTGTGTCTTCCTCGCATCCAGAGATGTCCACAATGTTCCTGGATGCATCGTGTTTGCCAGCTATAACCTCAAAGGTTGTTTTACAAACATCTTCCTCCCCATTACGGACATTCATGTTGGTTGTCCTCTCATCTTCACACATGGCAGGATGGCTATCGCCATAACAAGCAATGAACTGCTTGGTTGTGCCCCTCGTCTTTATGTTTTTCATGCACTGGGTGATGGCAGAACGTTCCTTGATAGAAGAGATGAGCAATCTCCTGTCTGGTTTATGAGACCCATGAACGTTTTCTCCACTAGTAATGGCCATGTTCCGAGATCCATGAGGAAATCTATCACAAAAATAAAAACATCAATAGCTAATCTCAAAATCCAACAGTTGTTTTACTTGTTTCGGCCCTTCTTATCAGGGATTAACTAAGAGATTTTCAAACTAACTGAAGCCTGAAGGCGCAAAATATAGCATCATAGCAACGTACCGGGAAAAACGACGGACAGGTGGATTGGGAGCCCCCATGCGTAGGAAAACTCGTCGCGCAAGCGCTGGTGGCCACCAGTGACACGGAGGAGAGGCCATGAAAGAGAGAAGAGGTCGCGAGGGTAAGGAGAGGCTGTGCATTAGGGCAGGAGAGGTGGCGACGCCAGGGGGGTGTAAAAGACAAAGAATATAGCGGAGGATTTGCATCTGAGCGCGCGGCGGCCGGCGGGGAATCGCTGAACGCACCGCCGGGACTGTCCTCCTTTCTCTTCTCTTCCGATGAGGTACTGTTCGTCTAGATCTCTACTGCTCTGCAACTGCAACCGGGGATCGAATCCGGCCCGGACCTGGTTTGCCTGACGCGCACACAAACCTGGCCAACGGGCCGCGTTTTGGCGTGCGAACCCGTGGACCCGCGAAAAAATCCAGACACAAGCCTGTGCCGACCCGTGCCGTACACATCCTCCAGCGTGTGAAATTTAAGTGACCAAGGAGAGTCGAACACCGGACCTCCTGCTTACGCGCCTTAACCAGCAGACTGTTACGCTCCTAGTTCCGATCTGGAGAGAGGAAGGGGATTTGGGAGAGGAACTGGGGCTTGGGAAGTAGACAGAGGCAACACGGCAGCGAGAGAGAGAAGAAGACCAGAGAATCAATTCATTCATCGATGCTTTTTCTCTGTTCGTCCAGCGCCTTATAACACGACGCTCTAAACAACACGCAATCCAGGTGAGGCCCATGGACTCACACACGCTTACAAGGGCCTATCTGGCCTGTGGGTTCTAGCCCAGTCATATGTGATGAATCAATAACATGGTTAATACTTGGGACGTGACAATCCCCTCTTCTTAAGTAGCTGATTGACCCCAAGCAGGTGCACGAGGGAAACACTGTCGAATATGATTCTCATTCTCCCAAGTATCCAGTGCTGAACACTGATTGGACCAACGTACCTTGGCAATGCGCTGAGTGGCGCCACCCCGGCGAAACCGAGCACGATTCAGAAGCTGTAAAGGTATGTCAGTAAAGGATATGGCCTGCATTTCAGAACTGACCTGTGCTGTAGGTGGAATGTGTTTCTTCAGTTGAGAAACATGGATCACGGGGTGAATGCGACTGGTAGTAGGAAGCTCCAGTTTGTATGCCACAGCACCAATACGTTGAAGAATCTTGTATGGGCCAAAGAATTTGAACGCCAACTTCTGATTGCCGCGAGTGGCCACGGATGATTGGATGTAAGGCTGCAGTTTGAGGTAAACAAAATCGCCAGCTTCAAAATGACGTTCAGAGCGGTTCTATCTGCTTGAGCCTTCATGCGTTGCTGAGATCGCAACAGTTGCTGTTGAAGAATATCAGTCATCGTGGCGCGTTCCTTGAGCCAAGCATCCAAGTCAGGGGATGTACAATCATCAGATGAAATGCCCAAGTGCCTTGGAGTGTGGCCGTAGAGAACCTCGAATGGCGATTTGCCTAAGGTCGAATGGTACGCTGTGTTATACCAGTATTCGGCCAGGGGCAACCACAAGGCCCATTTCTGGGGACAAGAGTGGACAGAACAGCGAACAAACCCTTCTAGACACTGGTTAATGCGTTCCGTCTGCCCGTCGGTTTGTGGGTGGTATGCAGAGCTCATGTGTAATGCTGTGTTGGACAAGCGAAAGAGCTCCTGCCAGAGTGTGCTGGTAAATATCTTGTCTCGGTCAGAAATTATTACCTAAGGTAATCCATGCAGCTTGAATATGTTGTTCATGTAAGATTGAGCCACTTGTAATGCTGTGAAAGGATGAGCCAATGGCACAAAGTGGGCATAACGAGTAAGCTTGTCCACTACCACCAGGATGACCGTGAAGCCAGATGAATGAGGAAGGCCCTCAATGAAATCAAGAGTGACCACTTGCCATGCTTTTTTTGGAACAGGCAAGGGCTGCAGCAGGCCTGGAAGGCGCACATGCTCGGCTTTGGCTTGCTGACAAATTTCACAAGACTGAACAAAAAGACTTACATCCCTTTTGAGATTTCGCCAGGCAAAGAGTTGCTTTATGCGTTTGTAAGTGGCAAGCTGTCCAGAGTGTCCTCCAACACCGCTGCTATGAAGAGCTAGCAAAATATGAGACTGGGCTGTAGGGTTAACACCTACCCAAATGCGTCCTCTGTAACGCAGTATGCCATTTGTTAAAGTATAGCCTTTGTCATTATGAGGATTAATGCTCAATTCAGTGAGAAGTTGTTGACAATGGGGGTCATCTTTATACCCATTCTGTAAGTTGTCCAGCCAGGCCGGAGTGGCAGACGAGATGGCGAGTACAGATCCATGGTCAAGTTGTCAGGACAAGGCATCAGTTGCCTGATTTGTGCTTCCCTTTTTGTATTGGATAGAATATCGCAGTCCCATTAACTTGACAAAGGCCTTGTGTTAGAGAGGAGTGTGGAGGCGCTGATCAACCAAGTGCAATAAGCTTTTGTGGTCAGTGAGAATCACAAATGGTTGATGTTGGAGATAAGACCGCCATTTGTCAACGGCCATAAGAATGGCAAGACACTCCTTTTCATATGTTGAGAGAGTTTGGTTCCGAGCACTAAGTGCTTTGCTCATGAAAGCCACCGGATGATGTTGCTGCATCAAGACTGCACCCATGCCTGTGTTGCATGCGTCAGTTTCCAAGACAAATGGTTTGGAGAAATTCGGGAGGCTGAGAACTGGAGGACTCACCATAGCTTGTTTCAAAAGTTCAAACACTTGCTGATGTGCTGGACCCCACGAGAAGAGTACACCTTTCTTAAGGAGGTGTGTTAAAGGCTGAGCCAAGATGCCATAATGTTTGACAAACTTGCGGTAATACCCAGTCAAGCCAAGAAACCCACGTAGAGTCTTGAGAGATGTGGGAATAGGCCAGTTTTGAACAGCAGCAATTTTGCTGGAATCTATGGATACCCCAGCCGCGCCAATGATATGTCCAAGGTATTCTAGTTCTTGTTTAGCAAATGTGCATTTGCTCTGCTTGATGACTAACTTACTTTTGCTGAGAATTTCAAACACAACCGTGAGATGCCTCACATGCTCTTCTAGTGTTTGACTATAGACAAGGATGTCATCCACGAACACCAAGACACATTTGTGTAATAGATCAACAAAGATTGAGTTCATCAAACTCTGAAATGTTGCTGGGGCATTTGTTAGGCCAAACGGCATCACTGTGAACTCATACAAACCTTGATGAGTTTGGAATACTGTTTTCAGCTGCTCCCCTTCTGCCATGCGTATTTGATGGTAGCCCGAACGGAAGTCAAGTTTGGTGAACTAACCTGCCCCTGCAAGTTCATCCAAGAGCTCATCAACGACCGGCATTGGATATTTGTGTTTAACTGTCAACTCATTCAGCTGACGATAATTGACACAAAAACGCCACGTGCCATCCTTTTTAGGTACTAATAGAACATGCGAGGCAAAGGGGCTATTGTTGCGCTGGATTATACCGTTGGCCAGTATTTCATAAACTTGGCGTTCTATCTCATCCTTCTGATCCGACGTGTAGCGGTAAGGTCTGCATTTCACCGGCTGAGCTCCAGGAATGAGAGGAATGCGATGATCTGCCTCTCGTGATGGTGGTGGGCCAGGTGGATCTTGGAACAAGAAGTCGGACTTCTGAAGAGCCGGTAGTAGAGACGTGGGAATGTCATCTGCTCCAGCCGCAATCTTAGCAACTGTAGGTGTAGGTGTGGTCATGTTGTCAGGTGGTAGTTGTACTTGGACCAGATGAGAAACAACTCCTCGACGCAGCAAACCGTGTAATTTCTTGTTGGATATTGGGCGATAGTTAGCCAAAGTATCATGCACCCCGTGTAATGTGATCTGACGCCCATGATGAGTGAATTTGATGATCCTTCTTTTCTAGTGCACCCACATGGGGCTATGCTGACAGAGCCAGTCATCACCTAAGATCATGTCATAAGATCCCAGTGGAAACACCTTGAAATCATGTTGGAATGTATGTCCTTGGGCTCCCCATTCCAATGACGGCACTAGTTCAGAACAGTTCACTGAATTTCCATTAGCAACAACAAAAGTGGTGGGAGGAATCTTCTCAATAGTGCACTGCAATTCTTCTGCCAACTTGGAGCTCACAAATGAGGAGACACTTCTAGAATCGACTAGAATTAACACTTGTCTCTTGCCAATGAACCCTTGTAGACGGAAACAGCGCTTGCGAGTGCGTGAACTGCCAAAACTACTAGATAACAGCATGAGATCCTCATCATCACTTTGCTCTGAACTGTGCCCTGAATGAGTGTCATCAGACTGAATTTGTAACACCTCCAACAATTCTTCCACAATGTGAAGAGGAACATGTGTCGGGCATTTGTGTTGTTTGCTCCATTTATCACCACAAGTGAAGCATAAGCCTTTCGATTGTCGGTAGTCCTTGAGAGATTCCAGACGATCTTCAGACTTGGAGGCATCCCCACGCTTATCGTCATCGACACGAGCGGAGGTCTTGCTGCTTTTATCTCCAGAATAACGGGAACTCCCCTTGGTGAATTCCTTAGACTCTGAACGATGGCTAGATCGTCGCTTGCTCGGCTCCAGTTCTTCTTCCTGTAGAAGAGCAAGACGAAAAGCAGTATCCAGATCGAAAGGTTGGTGCAAACAAATGGCTGCACGCAGATCATCACGTAACCCATCCAGAAACTCATCTATAAAAAAAATCATCTAACGCAGGATTATAGAGCAGCAGGTTGTGCCTAATGTGCTGAAATTTGGTGAAGTACTCAGTGACTGTGCCGGTTTGCCGCAGTGTGTGAAGTTGCCTACGATACAAAGCATATTTGTTGCGCCCAAACTGGCTAAGCACTAACATACACAACTCCTCCCAATGTTCTACACGCTCAAATTTTGCCTCATGATTTTGAAGCCACAGAGCTGCTTCCTGGACAAAATTCAGCGATGCGAAGCGTGTGCGCAAGCAAGGCTGCACACGATACACTTCAAAGTAATTCTCACATTGTGTCTGCCAGAGTTTTGGATTTTCCCCATCAAATTTAGGGAAATCCATCTTAGGAGTAGGATTATATGAACTCCTACTGCCTTCCATTAAGGTTCCTCCTCTAAATTCCTCAACACGAACTCCAGACGCACGAAAATCAACCGGAGGAGGCACGGTGGGGATACCTGTGCCCGGGGATGGCGGAGGGTGTCGAAGGACCCCCGACGCATCACCCCGGTGTAGTCGAGCATCGCGGTGGCCATCTGGCCTGGATCCCCTCTCTGGATGTCGCGGAGACAGCGGCATCGATGTTGATCCCCTCTCGGTTTCCTTCCTAGGTTGAGGCGCTGACGGGAACGGTGGTAGGCTGGTGGTGTAGACCATACCCGACGTTGATGGTGCAGTAGTCCCTGCCGAAGGAGGCGGGCGCTGCACGAGCTCCTCCGTGCGCTGCTCCAATGCCTTCGTGCGCTCGCGGTTTTCCCGGATGGCGGTGCTGGTGTCGGAGACCTGCGCCGTCAGTTCCATGAGCTGCTTTTGCACCCTACTGAGGGAGTCGCAGAGCTGCCGCAACATCGTGGTGGTGGCCGCACTCTCAGCTGTCACCGACTCCATGGATCGTGTGATCAATGCCTCGAAGGGATTAGGTCTGCGAGGCGCCAGTGTTGGGACTGGTGGCAGAAGCGGGTGATGGCTTTGCTCTGATACCAAATTGTTACACTCCTAGTTCCGATCTGGAGAGAGGAAGGGGATTTGGGAGAGGAACTGGGGCTTGGGAAGTAGACAGAGGCAACACGACAGCGAGAGAGAGAAGAAGACCAGGGAATCAGTTCATTCATCGATGCTTTTTCTCTGTTCGTCCAACGCCTTATAACACGACACTCTAAACAACCAGGTGAGGCCCATGGACTCACGCACGCTTACAAGGGCCTATCTGGCTTGTGGGTTCTAGCCCAGTCATATGTGATGAATCAATAACATGGTTAACACTTGGGACGTGACAATCCCCTCTGCTTAAGTAGCTGATTGACCCCAAGCAGGTGCACGAGGGAAACACTGTCGAAGATGATCCTCATTCAGTATCCAGTGCTGAACACTGATTGGACCAACGTACCTTGACAATGCGCTGAGTGGCGCCACCCCGTAAACAGAACGCAGTTGAGCTGTCAAAGGTATGTCAAGAAGGATATGGCCTGCATTTCAGAACTGACCAGTGCTGTAGGTGGAATGTGTTTCTTCAGTTGAGAAACATGGATCACGGGGTGAATGCGACTGGTAGTAGGAAGCTCCAGTTTGTATGCCACAACACCAATACGTTGAAGAATCTTGTATGGGCCAAAGAATTTGAATGCCAACTCCTGATTGCCGCGAGTGGCCACGGATGATTGGATGTAAGGCTGCAGTTTGAGGTAAACAAAATCGCCAGCTTCAAAATGACGTTCAGAGCGGTTCTTATCTGCTTGAGCCTTCATGAGTTGCTGAGATCGCAACAGTTGCTGTTGAAGAATATCAGTCATCGTGGCGCGTTCCTTGAGCCAAGCATCCAAGTCAGGGGATGTACAATCATCAGATGAAATGCCCAAGTGCCTTGGAGTGTGGCCGTAGAGAACCTCGAATGGTGATTTGCCTAAGGTCGAATGGTACGCTGTGTTATACCAGTATTCGGCCAGGGGCAACCACAAGGCCCATTTCTATGGACAAGAGTGGACAGAACAGCAAACAAACCCTTCTAGACACTGGTTAATGCGTTCCGTCTGCCCGTCGGTTTGTGGGTGGTATGCAGAGCTCATGTGTAATGCTGTGTTGGACAAGCGAAAGAGCTCCTGCCAGAGTGTGCTGGTAAATATCTTGTCTCGGTCAGAAATTATTACCTGAGGTAATCCATGCAGCTTGAATATGTTGTTCATGTAAGCCTGAGCCACTTGTAATGCTGTGAAAGGATGAGCCAATGGCACAAAGTGGGCATAACGAGTAAGCTTGTCCAGTACCACCAGGATGACCGTGAAGCCAGATGAATGAGGAAGGCCCTCAATGAAATCAAGAGTGACCACTTGCCATGCTTTTTTTGGAACAAGCAAGGGCTGCAGCAGGCCTGGAAGGCGCACATGCTCGGCTTTGGCTTGCTGAAAAATTTCACAAGACTGAACAAAAAGACTTACATCCCTTTTGAGATTTCGCCAGGCAAAGAGTTGCTTTATGCGTTTGTAAGTGGCAAGCTGTCCAGAGTGTCCTCCAACACCGCTGCTATGAAGAGCTAGCAAAATATGAGACTGGGCTGTAGGGTTAACACCTACCCAAATGCGTCCTTTGTAACGCAGTATGCCATTTGTTAAAGTATAGCCTTTGTCATTATGAGGATTAATGCTCAATTCAGTGAGAAGTTGTTGACAATGGGGGTCATCTTTATACCCATTTTGTAAGTTGTCCAGCCAGGCTAGAGTGGCAGACGAGATGGCGAGTAGAGATCCATGGTCAAGTTGTCAGGACAAGGCATCAGCTGCCTGATTTGTGCTTCCCTTTTTGTATTGGATAGAATATCGCAGTCCCATTAACTTGACAAAGGCCTTGTGTTAGAGAGGAGTGTGGAGGCGCTGATCAACCAAGTGCAATAAGCTTTTGTGGTTAGTGAGAATCACAAATGGTTGATGTTGGAGACAAGACCGCCATTTGTCAACGGCCATGAGAATGGCAAGACACTCCTTTTCATATGTTGAGAGAGTTTGGTTCCGAGCGCTAAGTGCTTTGCTCATGAAAGCCACCAGATGATGTTGCTGCATCAAGACTGCACCCATGCCTGTGTTGCATGCGTCAGTTTCCAAGACAAATGGTTTGGAGAAATTCGGGAGGCTGAGAACTGGAGCACTCACCATAGCTTGTTTCAAAAGTTCAAACACTTGCTGATGTGCTGGACCCCACGAGAAGAGTACACCTTTCTTAAGGAGGTGTGTTAAAGGCTGAGCCAAGATGCCATAATGTTTGACAAACTTGCGGTAATACCCAGTCAAGCCAAGAAACCCACATAGAGTCTTGAGAGATGTGGGAATAGGCCAGTTTTGAACAACAGCAATTTTGCTGGAATCTATGGATACCCCAGCCGCGCCAATGATATGTCCAAGGTATTCTAGTTCTTGTTTAGCAAATGTGCATTTGCTCTTCTTGATGACTAACTTATTTTTCCTGAGAATTTCAAACACAACCGTGAGATGCCTCACGTGCTCTTCTAGTGTTTGACTATAGACAAGGATGTCATCCACGAACACCAAGACACATTTGCGTAATAGATCAACAAAGATTGAGTTCATCAAACTCTAAAAGGTTGCTGGGGCATTTGTTAGGCCAAACGACATCACTGTGAACTCATACAAACCTTGATGAGTTTGGAATACTGTTTTCAGCTGTGCCCCTTCTGCCATGCGTATTTGATGGTAGCCCGAACGCAAGTCAAGTTTGGTGAACTAACCTACCCCTGCAAGTTCATCCAAGAGCTCATCAACGACCGACATTGGATATTTGTGTTTAACTGTCAACTCATTCAGCTGACGATAATTGACACAAAAACGCCATGTGCCATCCTTTTTTCGTACTAATAGAACAGGCGAGGCAAAGGGACTATTGTTGCGCTGGATTATACCGTTGGCCAGTATGTCATAAACTTGGTGTTCTATCTCATCCTTCTGATCCGGCGTGTAGCGGTAAGGTCTGCATTACACCGGATGAGCTCCAGGAATGAGAGGAATGCGATGATCTGCCTCTCGTGATGGTGGTGGGCCAGGTGGATCTTGAAACAAGAAGTCGGACTTCTGAAGAGCCGGTAGTAGAGACGTGGGAATGTCATCTGCTCCAGCTGCAATCTCAGCAACTGTAGGTGTAGGTGTGGTCATGTTGTCAGGTGGTAGTTGTACTTGGACCAGATGAGAAACAACTCCTCGACGCAGCAAACCGTGTAATTTCTTGTTGGATATTGGGCGACAGTTAGCCAAAGTATCATGCACCCCGTGTAATGTGATCCGACGCCCATGATGAGTGAATTTGATGATCCTTCTTTTCCAGTGCACCCACATGGGGCTATGCTGACAGAGCCAGTCATCACCTAAGATCATGTCATAAGATCCTAGTGGAAACACCTTGAAATCATGTTGGAATGTATGTCCTTGGGCTCCCCATTCCAATGACTTCACTAGTTCAGAACAGTTCACTGAATTTCCATTAGCAACAACAAAAGTGGTGGGAGGAATCTTATCAATAGTGCACTGCAATTCTTCTGCCAACTTGGAGCTCACAAATGAGGAGACACTTCCAGAATCGACTAGAATTAACACTTGTCTCTTGCCAATGAACCCTTGCAGACGGAAACAGCGCTTGCGAGTGCGTGAACTGCCAAAACTACCAGATAACAGCATGAGATCCTCATCATCACTTTGCTCTGAACTGTGCCCTGAATGAGTGTCATCAGACTGAATTTGTAACACCTCCAACAATTCTTCCACAATGTGAAGAGGAACATGTGTCGGGCATTTGTGTGTTTGCTCCATTTATCACCACAAGTGAAGCATAAGCCTTTCAATCGTCGGTAGTCCTTGAGAGATTCCAGACGATCTTCAGACTTGGAGGCATCCCCACGCTTATCGTCATCAACACGAGCGGAGGTCTTGCTGCTTTTATCTCCAGAATAACGGGAACTCCCCTTGGTGAATTCCTTAGACTCTGAACGATGGCTAGATCGTCGCTTGCTCGGCTCCAGTTCTTCTTCCTGTAGAAGAGCAAGACGAAAAGCAGTATCCAGATCGGAAGGTTGGTGCAACCAAATGGCTACACGCAGATCATCACGTAACCCATCTAGAAACTCATCTACAAAAAAAATCATCTAACGCAGGATTATAGAGCAGCAGGTTGTGCCTAATGTACTGAAATTTGGTGAAGTACTCAGTGACTGTGCCGGTTTGCTGCAGTGTGCGAAGTTGCCTACGATACAGAGAATATTTGTTGCGCCCAAACTGGCTAAGCACTAACATACACAACTCCTCCCAATGTTCTACAAGCCCAAATTTTGCCTCATGATTTTGAAGCCACAGAGCTGCTTCCTGGACAAAATTTAGCGACGTGAAGTGTGTGCGCAAGCAAGGCTGCACACGATACACTTCAAAGTAATTCTCACATTGTGTCTGCCAGAGTTTTGGATTTTCCCCATCAAATTTAGGGAAATCCATCTTAGGAGTAGGATTATATGAACTCCTACTGCCTTCCATTAAGGTTCCTCCTCTAAATTCCTCAACACGAACTCCAGACGCACGAAAATCAACCGGAGGAGGCACGGTTGGGATACCTGTGCCCGGGGATGGCGGAGGGTGTCGAAGGACCCCCGGCGCATCACCCCGGTGTAGTCGAGCGTCGCGGTGGCCATCTGGCTTGATCCCCTCTCTGGATGTCGCGGAGACAGCGACATCGATGTTGATCCCCTCTCGGTTTCCTTCCTAGGCTGAGGCGCTGACGGGAACGGTGGTAGGCTGGTGGTGTAGACCATACCCGGCGCTGATGGTGCAGTAGTCCCCGCCGAAGGAGGCGGGCGCTGCGCGAGCTCCTCCGTGCGCTGCTCCAACGCCTCCGTGCGCTCGCGGTTTTCCCGTATGGCGGTGCTGGTGTCGGAGACCTGCGCCGTCAGTTCCATGAGCTATACGCACCCTCTTGAGGAGTCGCAGAGCTGCCGCAACATCGTGGTGGTGGCCGCACTCTCAGCTGTCACCGACTCCATGGATCGGGTGATCAACGCCTCGAAGGGATTAGGTCTGCGAGGCGCTAGTGTTGGGTCTGGTGGCGGAAGCGGGTGA
Organism: Avena insularis; assembly: GCA_023614405.1. Taxonomy (NCBI): domain Eukaryota; kingdom Viridiplantae; phylum Streptophyta; class Magnoliopsida; order Poales; family Poaceae; genus Avena; species Avena insularis. The sequence continues at coordinate 340,854,280 of CM042687.1, forward strand.
TGGCTTTGCTCTGATACCAAATTGTTACGCTCCTAGCTCCGATCTGGAGAGAGGAAGGGGATTTGGGAGAGGAACTGGGGCTTGGGAAGTAGACAGAGGCAACACGGCAGCGATAGAGAGAAGAAGATCAGGGAACCAGTTCATTCATCGATGCTTTTTCTCTGTTCGTCCAGTGCCTTATATAACGACGCTCTAAACAACACGCAACCCAGGTGAGGCCCATGGACTCACGCACGCTTACAAGGGCCTATCTGGCCTGTGGGTTCTAGCCCAGTCATATGTGATGAATCAATAACATGGTTAACACTTGGGACGTGACACAGACCAATAAATGCTTGGTGTTATAATACTTCCTGCGTTCCAAATTACTCTGTGTTTTAGGTTCGGTCAAAGTCAAACATGTTAAAACTTAACTAATTATATTCGACGGAATAATAATATTTATAATATCAATTGTATATAATATAAAAGTATGTTTTATGGCAAGTCTAACTATATTTATTACATATTTTAAATATTGATATTTTCCTTATTTTTTAGTTAAAGTTTATAAAGTTTGACTTTGACTAAACCTAAAACACAGAGTAATTTAAAACAGAAGGAGTAGATATTGAGCATTTATTAAGGAAGAATTCAAGAGGCCAGTAGAAAACAACAAAAATCTCACGTGCCTCACGTGCCACGGGCCGGTCCGTCAGGCCTCCTTGTCTTGCTCGGGCCTCGATGCCAGCCCCCGTACCAGCCCGGCACAACACATGAGTTAGGCGGGCCACGACTGGCCGTGCCGGGCCAGGCACGTTTAGGCTGTACGTTGGCCAAGTTTGCCCACACAAGCCCAACACCACCCTAATTGTTGCGCTACCTCCAGTCCCGTGACCCATTGGGCCAACTGTGCCGGCCCGTCAGCATGTGCATTGTAATAAATTACTCCCTCCGGTCGAAACACTTGTGGTGGTGCTTCGTTGAAATTTAATCTAAAACTAATTTTTATAAACTGGAGGGAGTAAGTGTATTTTTTATTTCCCCATATGCATACTTAAAGGTGGTTACTTAAAAGTGTCTAGACTTATAGCCAGCCAAATGTTTGAGACATACTCCTCGGTGTAAAAATATAAGATATTTTAGCTTTGTAAAATGAACGTAACCACGTCTTATATATCTAGACGAAGGGAGTACATAATTACCAATATTTGGTGAGTGTGGATTGTCTTTTAGTATATTCTAAAATTAGTCCAAGTCAATAACATGGATAATTCGTATCACCAGTAGCCCAGTCCAATTCGACTATACCTTAGACTAAACCTTCATTCTAAAAATGTTATCGCTACAAAATGCCTTGGTTTGCCTTCATTTCATGGGTTCTGTTAGAATTAGTGATTTCGAATCTGTTTTACATTAGATCTCTTAGATCTGCTTCATAGTTATATTTCAACAGTATTACTGTATTTCGTATTGATAAATTTCTTGAGCTTCTCGTATTCTTAGTTTGATTACCATGGCCCTGTGCAGAATACTGATGCGGCATCATAATTAAAGAATAGATAGGTAACTTGTATGTTGTTGGGGAAATGACTTTTGGCATGCCTCCCTAGACAGCGAAATCAATTTGTTGATCACACACCAAGTTTGGAAAACACTTATGCACCATGTAGCACATCTAATATAATACAATAGATTTTGTTGATATGTAAGGAGCTTTTTTTTTTAATAAATCCTCATTTAGTTTGACGTGGCTGTCTCTCAAATTTCACCATCGTCTAAGAGCAACTCTAACAAAACCGTAAAAACGATTATATGGATAACTGTAAAATGCGATTACGGTTCCGCACGGGCTCGCGCAGAATATATCCCGCAAAAGGGAACCACAAACGCCAAACAAATCCCGCAAACGGGAACCACAAATGATTTACAGTTCTGTTTACGGGATCTATTTGGCGCAAGCCCGCGCGGAACCATAAATTTAACACTTCCAATTCAACATATATCTCACATAATAATGAAATTAAACCTCATATGCCAGAAATATAATCCAAATTATACATGTCACTTGCCGGTGTTTGGATCAGGGATCTTTCTAGTGCACTGTTCATGTCATGCCGTGGGACAATTTTTTCATTTCCAATGCATACAATCTATGCTACCGAGCATCCCGGCCACCCTTTTCTCATTTTGTGCCATCAATCTCGTCGTGTCCTCTTCGTTGGGAGCTCGGAGATAGACCGGACATAAGACACGGATGACCACCTTGGAAAATATACGAACACACTCGAGAGTAGTGTCCTCGCCAATGCAGAGCTACTCGTCGGTGTAATCCGCTAGAATGCCGGATGATATCATCCACATATCTACGGATATATTTTGATAGGCGCTAAAACCAATCAATCTGGCGGTGTTCCTCCGACGGGTAAAGAAATAAAAATTGGCCTCACAGGCCTCTACAATCTTAACGAACTGCTCGCGACACATTTAATAACGGCGACGAAAAATATGGCTGGGATATACGGGTACCTCGGTGAAATAATCGGGCATGAGCATCTCATGGACTAGAGCGCGGTTGTGCGGGATGTACAAGTGGCCGACTGTCGAGCCTCGTCGCTTCTTCCTCCTCCTTCCCTCTTCCTCGCAAACGGCAAGGATAAGAATCAGTTGCTTGATCTCGTCATCGAAGAGCAACTCTTCCATGTCCGAGTCGTCTGAGGACAACAGGTCGTCGAAGAACAGCTCGCTAGGGGTCAGCTGTGAACCCATTTGCAAAATAGTTGGAGAAATCGAGGGTAAAATCACCGGAGTCGCAGAAGAACGGCCAAATCCGAATGAATCGAAGGTATTTTACCTTTGTATCTGGTGCGGGATGTGGCGGCGGAGGCGTCAAAGTGAAGCTCCATGCGGTGTGTGTGGCGGCGCGGACAATAGGGAACAATGGGCGGCCAAACAAGCTGGCGGGAAGGGGCTAGCGGCGACGGTTGTGGCTGAAGGGGAGGGGGACACACGAGCTGAAACTTCAGCGCGCCAAGCCATGCGAGAGGAAAAGGGGGCGGGCGGGGTCGTGCTCGGTTCACTCACGAAAACCGTGGAAGTACCCCTTTGCGGGATGAATCTGTGGTGCCCCGGATATTTTTTATGGTTTTCAAAAATATACGGGATTGCTAGAAACATTTTTTTCTGGTAGGAATTAAAAAAACAGTTATTTTATGGATTGGCCTTTTTACGGAAACTGCCACAGAGTTACTCTAAGACAGTGTGTTAAGAGCGCACATATTCTGAATGGCCTCATTAGTCTTACATCTAGCCAGTTACTTTCTCTGCTTCACAATATGAGCGTAAGCTATGAAACAAAAGGAAGTATCCGTCACTAGTGCAAACCGCCCTATGTGTCCCGGTTGGTAAGGGGCTTTAGTCCCGGTTCCCTAACCAGGACGGGGTAATCGGGACTAAAACCCCAACCTTTAGTCCCGGTTGCCCCATCAACCGGGACAAAAGGCGTACACGTGGCCGTTGCTGAGTGTGAGGGGGAGGAGCAACCGTCCCGGTTCGTAACACGAACCAGGACAAATAACCTCTGGCGCGGCAGAGATTTGACACATTTCTCTGTCGCGGCAGAGAATTCATTTTGACAACCTTTTTTTGTCGCGGCAACATTTTAGCCACTTTTTGTGCCGCGGCAGAGAATTCATTTATGTTGTTTTATTTTTTATTTAGTGTTTTGCACTTATCAATGAAGGAACCATTATATTACACAAGATCATCATGACAATATAGATCCAAGTGTCGAACATATTACATTCAATACACGAAGTTCATGCACTATATACAAAATAAGCTCTTTGTACAATCCCTATTGGATATAGACACCCGAATAGTATTCTCCTTTTGGGTTTAGGACTTCTGCATCCAAGAATCCCGCCAATTCCTCCTGAATTGCTCGTATGCGATCCTTTGGCAAAAGACCGTCCCGTAGACGTTTGATCTGATTTAAAAAAAGAGTCAACCTATATGAATGAAACTAAACACAATTTGATGATAATTAAAAACTATAGAAATTGTTTACGCACGTTAAGTTGCTTCAAATTTCTTCCCTTCTCACAGCACGTCTGACGGATGAACTCGCAAACATAGTATCCACATAAATTATTCCCTGGTCCCTGCGTTAGGCACTTTACGAGAACCTAGTTCAATCAAAATAATAATCAAGCACGATAATAACGGTATCAAAACTAGAATCAAAGAGATGCGCAGATATAGCTAGTGGTGCTTACATCTAGTGGTTTGAATGTAAGCTCCTCTTTCCAAACACCCCTAGCCTTACGGAGTTCCGAGGGGTGTAAATCCTAGTTCGGAGAAACCTCGGATGTATATGAGAGGGGTCACTTAGGTATACTATTTTGGTATATTATTTATACCAAAATTTTGGTATATAATTTATATTTTTCTCATTTATGAATATTAAAATATGAATTTTCAAAGTATTAATACTTATAAAATATTTATCAAATAGTAATTATTTAAATAGTTTACATAATAATGTATGGTAATATTTTTTAGTTGTACATTTTATTTTTCTAAAATTTTTCATATATTAACCATATTTTTCTGAATTATTAAACAATAGTTATTAAATTTATAAGATGTATTCATTTCCTATTGGAAAAATAGTATATACAAAATATGATAATATACATATACATATACATATACATATACAAATACAAAATATGATAATATATAAAAATAAGATAATATACATATACATATACTACTTAAATCATCTAACATTATTTACAACTAAATTATCTAACAACAAAATCATCTAACAATTCTAAATAGTCATCTACACATACACCTAAAATAATCATCAACTAAATCATCTACATCATCTAAATACATCTAAATCATCTACATCATCTAAATACACCTAAATCATCTACATCATCTAAATACACCTAAATCATCAAACAACTAAATCATGTAACAACTAATACACCTAAAATAATCATCACCTAAATCAACTAAAAAAACTAAAAGGGAGGCTTGGTACGTGCATGCAGCGTAATGGCGCATGCGTGGTATTTGTGATCGAGGAGAGGAGGCGGCGCTGGTACTGACGCAGTGGTAAGGCTGGATGTTGGTCGACACGACGACGGAGGATCTGAGGGAGGCGGCTGTGGCGGCAGCGACGGCGATGACGAGTGGAGCGGCGCTATGGCGAGCAGCGGCAGAGACGAGGCGCAACTGGCGTCCGAGGATCAGCGGCGCGTCTCCCCTGTGTCTTGGCGTCGGGTTGCAGAGAATGGAGAAGGGGAAGAAGAAGAAGAGGCGCGCGCAGTTATAAAGGAAGGATCTTTTGTCCCGGTTGATGGCTCCAACCGGGACTAAAGGGTTATACGTCCCGGTTGGAGCCCCCAACCGGGACGTATGCTCCACTTTTTTCTCATCAGCCCAAGCGGCACGCAGGGGGCCTTTAGTCCCGGTTGGTGGCTCCAACCGGGACGTATGCCCCTGTTTTCAATTTTTTTCACAATTTTTCTCTCTGTTCCCGCCTTATTTTTTATTTTGGGGTTTAAATTTGTAATGTTTTTAAAATGATAATTACTTTGGAATATAGAAAAACTTTAAACATAAAAAGTATTTGAATTTGAATAACTAATTCAAAACCATTTTCTGTTTTTAAAAATAATTAATGTAACCATATAAACTATGAACCATTTAAAATTAAAAATGAATTAACTTATATTTTTTGAATATTAATATGGTATATAGAAAAACTTTAAACATAAAAAGTGTTTGGATTTGAATAACTAATTCAAAACCATTTTTTGTTTTTAAAAATAATTAATGTAACCATTTAAACTATGAACCATTTAAAATAAAAAATGAATTAACTTATATTTTTTGAATATTAATTTGGAATTTAGAAAAACTTTAAACATAAAAAGTGTTTGGATTTGAATAACTAATTCAAAACTATTTTCTGTTTTTAAAAATAATTAATGTAACCATTTAAAATTAAAAATGAATTAACTTATATTTTTTGAATATTAATTTGGAATTTAGAAAAACTTTAAACATAAAAAGTGTTTGGATTTGAATAACTAATTCAAAACCATTTTCTGTTTTTAAAATTAATTAATGTAACCATTTAAAATTAAAAATGAATTAACTTATATTTTTTGAATATTAATTTGGAATTTAGAAAAACTTTAAACATAAAAAGTGTTTGGATTTGAATAACTAATTCAAAACCATTTTCTGTTTTTAAAATTAATTAATGTAACCATTTAAAATTAAAAATGAATTAACTTATACTTTTTGAATATTAATTTGGAATTTAGAAAAACTTTAAACATAAAAAGTGTTTGGATTTGAATAACTAATTCAAAACCATTTTCTGTTTTTAAAAATAATTAATGTAACCATTTAAAATTAAAAATGAATTAACTTATATTTTTTGAATATTAATTTGGAATTTAGAAAAAAATTAAACATAAAAAGTGTTTGGATTTGAATAACTAATTCAAAACCATTTTCTGTTTTTAAAATTAATTAATGTAACCATTTAAAATTAAAAATGAATTAACTTATATTTTTGAATATTAATTTGGAATTTAGAAAAACTTTAAACATAAAAAGTGTTTGGATTTGAATAACTAATTGAAAACCATTTTCTGTTTTTTAAAAATAATTAATGTAACCATTTAAAATTAAAAATGAATTAACTTATATTTTTTGAATATTAATTTGGAATTTAGAAAAACTTTAAACATAAAAAGTGTTTGGATTTGAATAACTAATTCAAAACCATTTTCTATTTTTAAAAATAATTAATGTAACCATTTAAAATTAAAAATGAATTAACTTATATTTTTTGAATATTAATTTGGAATTTAGAAAAACTTTAAACATAAAAAGTGTTTGGATTTGAATAACTAATTCAAAACCATTTTCTGTTTTTAAAAATAATTAATGTAAACATTTAAAATTTAAAATGAATTAACTTATATTTTTTGAATATTAATTTGGAATTTAGAAAAACTTTAAACATAAAAAGTGTTTGGATTTGAATAACTAATTCAAAACCATTGCAATGTTAGAGTGATTCGGTCATGCTCCTGCATGCACCTGTAATACTCGCCGCTATAGTCGTCGTACTCGTCGGGGTCGCCGTAGTTGAACCTTAAAGGCTGAGTACGAGTGGGCAGGACTTGAGGGTAACGCAGGTGGGGGTTAGAGTCGGCGGCCGTATCATAGGCCATGACGCTCTGGAGAGTCCGGCCGCTCCACCACAGCCGACGGCCGGCCTCGTTGAAGTTCGGAGGAGGTGGACCGTCCTCCTCGTGCTTGGCGAGCGCCCTCTCACGCCGATACCTGAAGAAGGCTTCCCAAGTCAGGAAATAGTCGGGATGCCAGTTGGGATTCCTCCGCTGCTCCAGCGTGAACTCGAAGTAGTAGTGGTTCGTGATGGCCATCCGGCGCGCCATACCTAGAGGGACAGGAGGAACCGGCACGCCTCGGTGCTCGACATCCAAATGACGGGACGCAGTAGCGCCTCACTGGGGTAGTTCGAGTATGGTGGAAGCCATGGGAAAGAGTGATGAGGTTGCAGATATGAGTCTAGAGATGTGCAATGACAATGGAGGCCAATCCTACATATATGTACTGAGAAATGGCAGGAAGAACACTCTGGGAAGAAATGGCGGGAAGAGAAATGGCAGGAAAAAACTACGAGAAGAAAAATGGCGGGAAGAAACTTGGTGAAAGAACATGTGTGCCCCCCATGTGTGGTTTTGGTAATTAATGACAATCTCTATGGACTAATGCGTGTATCAAGTTGTACTTGTAGGAATTGTTCATAGGCAATGCTTGAACGATATGTTGGCTTCAAGGTTTGGAGAAAGAAGAAAGTGAAGAGGATCAAGTGGTGACCAAGGTGTTCAAAGAGCGATCCACAGATTGGTCATGTGAGAGTTAAACCTATGGCAAGTATGTCTTGAAGAATTAGATGGAGTAATATTTCTGGTGCACCTTCAAGGCATCAACATAATGAAGACAAGAAGAAATGATGTGCAAGCTAAAGATGTGCAATATATAGAAGATCTCACGCTTGAAGCTTGCCATCCTCGGTGATCATGGATCGATGAAGACAAGGTCAAAGTAAAGGTTTCCCCATGTTGTATGGGGGTGCAACTTGCAAGTCTTCATCAAGCGAGTGCGTACAAGAGCAATCAAGAAAGGTGTTTCATCTTGAGAAGGACAAGATCGTATACATCAAGATCAAGTGGAATATGCACAAGGCAAAGGTATGATCTTGATAGGGTTTGTTTCTTACCGGTCTCGTGGTGTTAGTTGAGGAGACCGGTTTATAGGATAGACAACCGTACTATCAAGAGGGGCTCTCAAGTGAGTAACTTGATCATATCTTTCAGAGAGAACTCAGACCTTTGCATACTTTGTATCATCCTTTCTTGGTTGTTATTTGGATCTTATCCATGTGAGGTTCTAGAGCTTGTGGTAATATTCATAACAAGCTCTAGTTCATAAAAAACGGATTTCCCTTTTATATCATATTTCATTTTTGATCTTTGAGGTTTTTCCGGTTTCTCACCAAGAGAGGTATCTCACATTATAATACATGTTTGTTGGGTAACTCTTGTTGTCCTCTTTCCAACAAAATTGTTTTCGGGTCAATCGGAGTTTCCAAACTCTAGATATCGCCATTTGAAGTTTGCCTCTTATTTGGTCCAGATCAGAGTCTCCGGTCTGTGTGGACCGGAGTTTCCGCAGGAGTCCCCGGAGGGGGCTCCAGAATTCAGCCTGGGACAGTCTGATAGGTGGTCCGGAGGCTAGTCCGGAGGTTGGGCCGGAATCTTCGGTGTAGACCGGAGTCTCCGGTCTGTACACCAGTCTCCTTCGCAAGTCCCCAGCAGGCAGAACAGTCGAAAATCTGTGGGCCTATAAAAAGGGACCCTTCTTCCTCAATGACACTGCTCGAGTTTTACAGGCTTTCTCCTCCATTCTTGACACTCTTGAGCTTGCTCCCCCTTCAATCCCCCCTTGATTCTTGCATATACTTTAGGGATTTGAAAGAGGAGATCTAGATCTACAATCCCACCAATCCATCTCTCCTCTAAGTGAGGGGAACATCTTGGGATCTAGATCTTGGAGTCTTTTGTGGATTTCCTCCATTGTTCTTCCTCTCTTATTCCCCCACAAGCTTTTGTATCTTTGGTGGAATTTGGGAGAGAAGGATTTGAGCACTACTCGTGTTCTTGCCATTTGCATTTGGTGCATCGGTTTGAGTTCTGCCCGGAGGATTTGGTGAGTGAAAGTTGAGAAGCTTTTTACTCTTGGGTTCTTGGAACCCTAGACGGTTTGTTGGTGTTGCAGGTTGTGGCCTTGGTGGTGTTTGTTGGGAGCCTCCAATTAAGTTGTGGAAAAGTGCCCCAACCTTGTGAGAGGTTCCGGTTTGCCATCGATAAGTGCACCAATAGTGGAAGTGTGGATCGATCCCATTGGGGTAAGATTCACCGGAGAATAAGGGAGGCCTTTTGTGGCGTAGGTGGTTAGATACCACCCCCTCTCCAATGAGACGTACTCCATGTTGGGAGGAACTTGGTAAAATATCGTCGTCCCCGCGTGCCTCGGTTATCTCTATACCCGAGCTCTTACTTATGCACTTTACTTTGTGATAGCCTTCGTGCTTGAAGTATATATCTTGCTATCACTTAGTTGTTTGACTTGCTTAGCATAAGTTGTTGGTGAACATAGGTGAACCCTAGTTGTTCTAGGTTGTGCTTGGCAAAGTAAACATTAGTTTATTTCCGCCTTTGTCGAGCCACTCTCGGAAAAGTTTTAATCGCCTATTCACCCCCTCTAGGTGACATCCGTATCCTTTCACTTGGGTTTAGGGTTTAGGGTTTGAGATGTCCTGGTTGGGAGATAGTCCATGTAAGGTGGTCTAGTATTTTAGAAAAATAGGACGGTAGCATTCTGAAACAGCATTTTGGTGGTTACTTCACAAAACGACCCGTTTTTTGCGCTCGGAAAATGGAAAATGGATTTTCCGTGCGATGAAAAGGAAAATTCCTCCTGCAACATTGTTCTCCATACCAATGCACACATGCATGCATAATATGGGCACAACATCACAAACTATGCCGTGATTCAGCACATAACATCGGTCATTTGGACCGAAAGCCATGAAACCTCGAACATGATAGGTCATTTTGTGAAGGTTTTTTCGAGACATGATCAATATACCAAGTCTGGTATTTTTTCCTTGCAACTATGTCACATAATATGACACCACGCGAAGGATTTACATTGTTCGGACTTTTTTGAATTTCTTATGCCCGTTTTGAATTTTTTGAATTTCTAACTATGGTCGAACCGGTGTGCATGAAGATAGGGGACAAGCATCGTTAGAAATTGCATCGGATCTCTGAAGAAACCACATATTGCGAGTCTAAAATGAGTTTTTCAAAAAATCACGGGCGTTAGATCATGTACCTGTAGTACAAACCGGACCCACTTCCTACCGATTCGGTAGACATTTGTCCTTTTTACCCGGGATGGACGAAAAGGTTTGAGATGTCCCGGTTGGGAGATAGTCCATGTAAGATGGTCTAGTATTTTAGAAAAATGGGACGGTAGCATTCTGAAACAGCATTTTGATGGTTACTTCACAAAACAACCCGTTTTTTACACTCGGAAAATGGAAAATGGCTTTTCCGTGCGACGAAAAGGAAAACTCCCTCTTGCAACATTGTTCTCCATACCAATGTCCACATGCATGCATAATATGGGCACAACATCACAAACTATGCCGTGATTCAGCACATAACATCGGTCATTTGGACCGAAAGCCATGAAACCTCGAACATGATAGGTCATTTTGTTAAGGTTTTTTCGAGACATGATCAATATACCAAGTCTGGTATTTTTCCTTGCAACTATGTCACATAATATGACACCACGCGAAGGATTTACATTGTTCAGACGTTTTTTGAATTTCTTATGCCCGTTTTGAATTTTTTGAATTTCTAACTATGGTCGAACCGGCATGCATGAAGATAGGGGACGGGCATCGTTAGAAATTGCATTGGATCCCTGAATAAACCACATATTACGAGTCTAAAAATTATTTTTTCAAAAAATCACGGGCGTTAGATCATGTACCTGTAGTACAAACCGGACCCACTTCCTACCGATTCGGCAGACATTTGTCCTTTTTACCCGGGATGGACGAAAAGGTTTGAGATGTCCCGGTTGGGAGATAGTCCATGTAAGGTGGTCTAGTATTTTAAAAAATGGGACGGTAGCATTATGAAACCATATTTTGGTGGTTACTTCACAAAACGACCCGTTTTTTGCGCTCGGAAAATGGAAAATGGCTTTTCCGTGCGACGAAAAGGAAAACTTCCTCCTGCAACATTGTTCTCCATACCAATGTCCACATGCATGCATAATATGGGAACGACATCACAAACTATGCCGTGATTCAGCACATAACATCGGTCATTTGGACCAAAAGCCATGAAACCTCGAACATAAGGTCATTTTGTGAAGTTTTTTCGAGACATGATCAATATACCAAGTCTGGTATTTTTCCTTGCAACTATGTCACGTAATATGACACCACGCGATGGATTCACATTGTTCGGACTTTTTTTGAATTTCTTATGCCCGTTTTGATTTTTTTGAATTTCTAACTATGGTCGAACCGGCGTGCATGAAGATAGGGGACGAGCATCGTTAGAACTTGCATTGGATCTCTGAAGAAACCACATATTGCGAGTCTAAAAATGATTTTTTCAAAAAATCACGGGCGTTAGATCATGTACCTGTAGTACAAACCGGACCCACTTCTTGCCGATTCGGCAGACATTTGTCCTTTTTACCCGGGATAGACGAAAAGGTTTGAGATGTCCCGGTTGGGAGATAGTCCATGTAAGGTGGTCTAGTATTTTCGAAAATTGGGACGGTAGCATTCTAAAACATCATTTTGGTGGTTACTTCACAAAACGACCCGTTTTTTGCGCTTGGAAAATGGAAAATGGCTTGATCATTTGGACCAAAAGCCATGAAACCTCGAACATGATAGGTTCATCTTTAGTCCCAGTTGGAGGGATTTCGGTAGGCTGGGCCAGGCAAGACTAATGATAGGGGTGAGTGTCGACATTATGTCGTGCGGCTTGTACCTTGTCTCGGATGGTGTCACCAACCGGGACTAAAGTGAAGGGAATATGCCCGAGAGGCAATAATAAAGTGGTTATTATCGTATTTCTTGTTTATGATAAATGTTTATTTTACATGCTATAATTGTATTAATACGGAAACGTTAATACATGTGTGTTTAATAAACAAAAGGTAGTTCCTAGTTATGCCTCTCTTATAAACTAGCTCGTTGATTAACAAGATGATCATAGGTTTCCTGATCATGGACATTGGATGTTGTTAATAACGAGGTCACAACATTAGTGTAATGGTGTGATGAACATTCATCCAAAGTATAGCATTACGATCAAAGTCATTGAGTTTATATTGCTATAACAACTTACGAAGTGATCCTAATCCTTAGACCATGAGATCATGTCAATCACTATCACCGGAAGAGTTTCTTGTTGACATCAAACGACACACCGTAATTGGGTGATTATAAAGATGGCTTCAAAACTACTAAAGTGTTATGTTGAGACTCATGGATCAAGAGTGGAATTTGTTCATCCCTATGATGCATAGATATAATCTGGGCCCTCTCGGTGATATCACATTGATTAGCTTGCAAGCAAGTGATTTGATCACTAGAATGTTATATCACGGGAACGAGAAAAGAGTGCATGTCGGTAATGAGATTAAACTAGGTATGGAGATACCGATGATCGAATCTCGGACATATAATATATCGTGAAACAAAGGGATTAAGATACTAGCGTAAAAGGTTCACACGATCACAGAAGTAATTGTTGAATGTGTGGAGTCGAGACGGATCTCTGTGTCCCATTGCGATTATTGATCGGAGAGGGTCTCGATCATGTCTGCATTATTCATGAACCGTAGGGTGACACACTTAAGGGATACCGACACCATTGAGCAAATGATATGCCGAGAAAGAAAAAGGAAAGCGCAGGAATTTATTTCACTAGAACCAAACTGCTTTGGTTGAAATTCTTGAAACTAGTTACGCATGTGAAATTGAAATGTTGTAAGGGTTTTATGTGAATGTTTGTTAATTAAAGTAATTAACAAAATTCTGAATAAATAAATAAAAGAGTTTTATTTAAATGAGAGCTTGCATTAAATTTGGTGGAAATTTAATGCATGTGAGTGGATTTTTGAGTGGGGGCTTTTTAATGGGAGTGGAGGCTTTTCATTTTGAGTGGGAGCTCCACCCACATGAATGTGGAAGAGGTGGGGGAAGCCCCATGGCTGGGCGCCATGACCCTTGGGTGCCCCCCTCTCCCCTATAAAAGGCCCCCCTCTCCTCCTCTCAAAGCACACCTCCTCGCGAAGGATCTCTCTCCCCCCGTTTGAATTTCCCCCTGGTCTCGGATCAGCGAGATACATGTGCCCGGTGTATTTTCTCGAAGGATTTTTGCTTCCTGCTTCGCTGGAGCAAGGCGCGGAGGTTGTCGGGTACCCGACGTGTGCGATCACGGATGCACCACTGCTTTGAGGTGCTGGACTTGATCGTGCTGGACCGGCTGGACCAGATGGACTTCATCACGATCTTGAGATCGGCAAGCGTTCGTCTACATCATCCACAAGTACAACCTCGTTAACGCTATTCGGTCTTCGAGGGTATGTATTCTATGGATGTATATCCACCCGTTTCTTGTATCTAGTAGATAGATCTTGGTACATAGATGTTCCCATCGTAGGAATTTTTTTGTTTCTATGCTGCGAACCCTACATAAAGATGAACCTTTAGTCCCGGTTGGAGACACCAACCGGGACAAAACACGAGTCAGCACTAATAATAGGAGTGAGTGTCGACATTATGTCGTAAGTGTCGATACTATGCCGAGCTGCTTGTACTATAAATAGGCATCCTTGTGAGTCTAGTCCTCCAGCCAGATTGAGGCATCTCCAATATAATTTCCGAGAGCACCACTACGACCAGTTTCAGGAAGATGCCGCCGGATCCCAGTCCTCCGGCATCTCCAAGAAATTGTTCATAGAGGCACTCCCTAATATGTGGAATTAGTTAGCTCCCAGGTGTATTGATCTAGTTAGAGAAGTTACAAGCTGCAAGATGGTGTGCAAGAGCAGGGACACCACTACGGCCAGTTTGAGAGAGATGTCGTCGGAGCCCAGTCCTCCGGCATCTCCAACAAACTGGTCATAGAGGCACTCCCTAATATGTGACCACGCACGTTTGGAGATCAGATCTTAATGGTAAGTACGAATTGGGACAACTTCTTCATAGTTTAGGAAAGTCGTTCTATGAATCGGGACTAAAGGACCCCTTTAGTCCCGGTCCAGCCACAAAACAAGACTAACACTGTAACACCCCCGGTCACTCCGGACCGACGGCTGTCACTTCTGGCAGCTCAATAGGATCTCTAGACTAGCCCCACAGACCAACACTAGTCTTTTCTGCGCACTTTGTCCTCACTCATGCACACCCGGTTACCCACTTCCCGGTTGGTCACCCATCCTAGAATTGCTCTAGGCCAAGCACGCTTAACCTTAGAGTTCCTTTCGAATGAGCTTCCGGAAAATAAGTTGCAACTTGTTGGTATGGGTTTCCTATCAATCTTATCGAGCCATGCGCCAGGGTCTCACATACACCCACCCTTAGAAGATCGACGTCCTCGTCGGTCAACCACAAGCCAGGAACGTCCCCTCTTGGCACACGTTTGTGTGTCCAGTGCCGGCACATGTGTTATGTTGGCACCCCTCTTCATAGTTTAGATTGTTGCTGGGCTAGTGTTATGATATGGTGATGTTGTAAGTAGAAGTATGAGATGATAATCTTACAACACACATAACGTGTAAGTTCCATAGACCTTGGCCTTACACATAAAGGTATGATAGAGATCATACCACAGTGCACATGATGGAGATCATATGCGGGAACCATATCATTTCACTAATAAACATGTGATGTTTTGATTGCATCTTATATTGCTTGTTTGGCGTTTTATTAGCATAATAAGATGATCCCTCATTTAGATATCAAGATAAAAATGTGTTCTTCCTTAAGTATGCACCGACAATGTATCGCCGCTTCAAGGCATCACGTGATGATCGGGTGTACTTGAATCCACGAGCATATCTCGGGTGTAAGACAGTTACACACACGAATACTAAGGTTCTTACTTGGCGAGCCTAGCATGTACAGACATGGCCTCGGAACACGGACCGAAAGGTTAAGCATGAGTCATATGTTTTGATATGATGAACATATGGATGCTCGCTTTTGAAGCTACACCGACTCACGTGATGATCGGACTTAGTGTAGTGGATTTGGTTCATGTAATCACCAAAAAGGCACGAGGGATGTCGTTTTTGAGTGGGAGTTCATTTCTAATTTGGATTAGTAGAACTCAATTTATCATAAATTAAATCAAAGTGAATTTGCATAATTTGTTGTAGTCATTGGCATTCGTTCACCACCTTATGCATAGTTGTAATTGAGATAATAGAACTATAGAATTCTGGATATATACTTTACGAACTGGTATCGTATTGTGTTGAGTGTCAATCTAAAGTTTAAAGTCATATTGCAAACTTTCAGCAAACTCTATTTACTCCGTGGAATTTAATAGTTGGTATTAAATCGAGAGTAACAATTCCAGTGTTAGTATCTTAAGTATCATGTTTGCCTCCATGATTCTTGATTATTTTAATATCAAGTTTATCTAGGAGCTGAAAGAATTGTTTCAGAAACCATCATGTGTGACAGATATAACGATATCTGAAACAATGTTTTGGTTGCAATATGATAGAGTATAATATATGTTCTCATATTGGATGAGAATTTACAAAGGTTGGAGATGCTAGACATCCTAATCATCCAAAAGGGTTTTGGAAAGTAATGTTATACTCACAATTCTCCTTATAAGCTACAGTAGCTTGATCATGAAAGTCCTCATGATAAGGATGAATAGAAGATGTATGTAAAGTGTTTACTACACTAAAAGATTACTAAAGAATGGATTTTGAAAGAATATCGATCATTTTGATGATGGTGATCTACTTCAAAGTGCAAGTCCAAAGGTATTATTATTTGAATATACACGCTTTGGACTATGTGTCATGTATATGGCGCCACTTTTGATGTTGATAGATTCTTTTAAAAAGGAAATGCTGAAAGAGAATCTATAAAATATATTTGGCAGAAAAGAAAATATTGGAAATATCCAATTTAGGTATATGGATGATATACATGTTATGGTTATATTCTTTGCTTGTTAAACAATGTGGTTCTTGGGTATTGGATACCGAATTGGTTGGTATGAAATTTCATACGGAACGACGCAATTCATAAACCACAATGGCCTAAATAACTAGCAAGAGAATATGTGATGATGTTCATCGAAAACAAACAAACCGTTGTTTGTATTTCTCATTGACATCAAAGCTTGACTTCAAGATTTGTTTTAATAATTGTTATTTGAATCAGGTATTATGAGAACAAAGGTTGCTCAAATAATTATCGTATTCCATATAAGATGGATGATTTACAAATCTAGTTGGAGAAATCACGTCCATAAAACCTAATGCTAAAATGTCGCAAGACAAATGATGGAAAGATCACTTACAAAGTGACATCGCCGTTTAAATTATATTGGAAAGAAAACATGAAGAATCTCCATATTCATGGATTTTTGGAGTCTTTGATTTGATCAAGTGACGCTTGTGAGACTTTCCTCGGGATAATTAAAACTTCGTTCAAAGGCCAAAGAAGAACGAACGACTAAAATATTGGAATTTATACATATCGATGTATGTAGTCCATTATGTGTAGTCGTAAGCGATGGGTTTCAACTTCATATGCTTTCTCCGGAAATTTGAGTGAATGTTCACTTAATGAGAAAGAAGTATGAAATATTTGAAAAATGTTTCAAAGACTTTCAAGATGAAGTGAAAATCATTGTAACAAGAAAATAAATGGTTTATGATTTTATCATAAGGGATTTATTTGAGTTACAAGTGTAACAAGAAAAATAAATGAATTATGATTTTATCATAAAAGGGATTTATTTGAGTTACAAGTTTAGCAAAACACCTAGATTTACATTTCCCGAAACACCATAGGAGTATGGAGTGTTTGAGATTTGTAATGAAACCTTGTTTGACATGGTTGGATCAAAGGTGTTATTTATAAAACTGCCATTATGTTTTAAAAAGATTAAAGCTTTAGAGACTATCGCTTTTACACTGAAAAGAGATCCAGCTTGATCCGTTGAAATGACACCATATGAGTTATGGTTTGGGGTAAAACCCAAGTTGTCATTTCTTAAATTTTGGTATGCTAAACATAAGTAAGATGTTTACAACCGAAGTCGGATGAGCATGTCTTTGTAGGTTATTTCGAATAACAATTGGTTATTCCTTCATAACACCAAGGACAAAAGGGTTTGTCGCTTGAAACGTGAAGTTTCTTGGAGAAGGAATTTTTCGTAAAAGTTAAGTGGGAGGACAATAGAACTTTGATAAGGTTAACGAACCTTAGCTATATGTGCTGAGTTGCGCAGCGCCGGAAATCGTTCCGAAGGCTGCCATAATGCTCATAGCTTATGTGCCTCAAAGGTTGTGGTCACGGAGATCTAAGTTCTTATTGAACCAAGTCGGTCGGATAAACAATCAAATGCTGAGATTTGAGAGTAAATCATTATTGTTTGACAATGATGAACCGACTACATGCAAAGAAGCGATGATGGGCCCTGACTCCGTCAAATGGCTTGAAGCCATAAAATCCGTGATAGTTCCATACACGAGAAATCAAGTTTTGAACTTGGAAGACCCTCCGGAAAGGTGTAAAAACCTATCGGTCATATTTGGATCTATAAAGAAACAGACATGGATGTTTCACATCTATGAAATAATCGACATATCGTAAAGTATTTTACGACAATGTTCAAGGAGTTGACTATGACAAGATTTGATCTTTTATAGCGATATTTAGTCTGGACGGATTAAAGTAACAATCACTACATATAATTTGATATATGGTAGATGAATAAACAAAACAAAATTCTTCTAATAGAATGGTTACCTAGGACGTGTACATGACACGGTCCAAAGGGTTTTGTTAATTCAAAGGATGCTAAAAAGGGCATGCAAACTTCAACGGTTGAAGTAAGTATCGCGGAGTTGGAATCTTCACCGTGATGAAAAGGAGTTTTCATCAGGACACGATGAAGATGCTTGCATTTTCAAGAAATTAAGTGGGAGCGCTGAGACATATTTCTAATACATTATGTGGAGGACATTTGTAGATTAGAAATGATGTATCTTTTATTGACAAATGTTAAGAATTTCATTTTGATGAAAGACTTAGGCAAAACCCGAATATTTATCATGAAAGTCTATAGTGGATAGACCGTGACGCTCATATGGTTATGCCAAACGTACATATATGAGATATTGAAGGAGTTCAATAGAAATAACAAGAAACGGTTCTTGTCGCATGGAAAGGAATTGAATCAAGATTCAAGTGTATTGACACTTGATAAGTGAAACAAGATTCAAGTGCTTTGACACTTGATGAGTGAAATCACGAGAATGTTTTTATCAATCATACCATGATATGTACACATCCAGATATGTCCTATGCTCTAAGTGTTATGAGCATATACCAGAATGAATCACAAAATGATTATTGGACGATAGTAAGGATATTCTTATGATCTCTTGGAAGAACTAAGAATATATTTGTGTAGAGATGGCAAACAATTACAAATAGTTCATTGTAAAGCGTTACATTGATACTAGTTTTGTCACAAGATACAAACTAAGTTTATCTCAATTTAAACTATGGGTGGCACAATGAAATGGAAAGAAAGTTTCCATGATGGATTTGGAAGAGTTCCAAAGTTAAGACATTGTGACGAATACTACAACAAAAGGCTAAGTATATGACTGCTATAGTAGCAGCAAAGGAGGGAATTTGTGTCAAGTAGTTTGTTATCAAACTAAGGTGTGGTTCGCAACGGGCTAACACTAAAGATATATTGTGTGACAATAGTATCGACGTGTTTTAACCCCAAGGAACTAAAGGTCTCACCAAAAGACCAAATTTATACAATGCCATCTCATTGGAGAATGAGTGATGTGTGGAGACGCAAAGACATGCAAATACACACGGACCTGAAAGCGTCAGATCCGTAGATTATGTTAACCACTTGCAATTGCGTATATGGAACACCAGAAAGCCATAGGTGTTCAATACGCAAAGTTTTCAAACTAGATTATTGTCTCTAGTGCAAGTGGGAGACTGAAGGGAATATGCCCGAGAGGCAATAATAAAGTGGTTATTATCGTATTCCTTGTTTATGATAAATGTTTATTTTACATGCTATAATTGTATTAATACGGAAACGTTAATACATGTGTGTTTAATAAACAAAAGGTAGTTCCTAGTTATGCCTCTCTTATAAACTAGCTCGTTGATTAACAACATGATCATAGGTTTCCTGATCATGGACATTGGATGTTGTTAATAACGAGGTCACAACATTAGTGTAATGGTGTGATGAACATTCATCCAAAGTATAGCATTACGATCAAAGTCATTGAGTTTATATTGCTATAACAACTTACGAAGTGATCCTAATCCTTAGACCATGAGATCATGTCAATCACTAACACCGGAAGAGTTTCTTATTGACATCAAACGTCACACAGTAATTGGGTGATTATAAAGATGGCTTCAAAACTACTAAAGTGTTATGTTGAGACTCATGGATCAAGAGTGGAATTTGTTCATCCCTATGACGGATAGATATACTCTGGGCCCTCTCGGTGATATCACATTGATTAGCTTGCAAGAAAGTGATTTGATCACTAGAATGTTATATCACGGGAACGAGAAAAGAGTGCATGTTGGTAATGAGATTAAACTAGGTATGGAGATACCGATGATCGAATCTCAGACATGTAATATATCGTGAAACAAAGGGATTAAGATACTAGCGTAAAAGGTTCACACGATCACAGAAGTCATCGTTGAATGTGTGGGAGTCAGTACGGATCTCCAGGTCCCGCTGCTGATTATTGATCGGAGAGGGGTCTCAATCATGTCTGAATTATTCGCGAACCGTAGGGTGACACACTTAAGGGATACCGACACCATTCGGAGCAAATGATATGCCAGATAAAGAAAAAGGAAAGCGCAGGAATTTATTTCACTAGACACCGAAACTGTTTCGGTTGAAATTGCTGAAACTGGTTCTGCATGTGAAATTGAAATGTTGTAAGGGGTTTTATGTGAATGTTTGTTAATTAAAGTAATTAACAAAATTCTGAATAAATAAATAAAAGAGTTTTATTTAAAGGAGAGCTTGCATTAAATTTGGTGGAAATTTAATGCATGTGAGTGGATTTTTGAGTGGAGGCTTTTTAATGGGAGTGGAGGCTTTTCATTTTGAGTGGGAGATCCACCCACATGAATGTGGAAGAGGTGGGGGCAGCCCCATGGCTGGGCGCCATGCCCCTTGGATGCCCCCTCTCCCCTATAAAAGGCCCCCCTCTCCTCCTCTCAAAGCACACCTCCTCGCGAAGGATCTCTCTCCCCCCTTTAGAATTTCCCCATGGTCTCGGATCAGCGAGATACATGTTCCCGGTGTCTTTTTCTGGAAGGATTTGTTGCTTCGCTGGAGCGAGGGCGCGGAGGTTGTCGGGGTACCCGTACGTGTGTGCGATCACGGATGCACCACTGCTTTGAGGTGCTGGACTTGATCGTGCTGGACCGGCTGGACCAGATGGACTTCATCACGATCTTGAGATCGGCAAGCGTTCGTCTACATCATCCACGAGTACAACCTCGTTAACGCTATTCGGTCTTCTAGGGTATGTATTCTATGGATGTATATCCACCCGTTGCTTGTATCTAGTAGATAGATCTTGGTACATAGATGTTCCCATCGTAGGAAATTTTTTGTTTTCTATGCTGCGAACCCTACATAAAGATGAACCTTTAGTCCCGGTTGGAGACACCAACCGGGACAAAACATGAGTCAACACTAATAATAGGAGTGAGTGTCGACATTATGTCGTAAGTGTCGATACTATGCCGAGCTGCTTGTACTATAAATAGGCATCCTTGTGAGTCTAGTCCTCCCGCCAGATTGAGGCATCTCCAATATGGTTTTCGAGAGCAGGGACACCACTACGATTTATTTTGGAGATGCGCCCCGAGATCGATCTGTGGCATCTCCAAGAAACTGGTCATAGAGGCACTCCCTAATATGTGGAATTAGTTAGCTCCCAGGTGTATTGATCTAGTTAGAGAAGTTACAAGATGTAATATGGTGTGCGAGAGCAGGGACACCACTACGGCCAGTTTGAGAGAGATGCCGTCGGAGCCCAGTCCTCCGGCATCTCCAACAAACTGGTCATAGAGGCACTCCCTAATATGTGACCACGCACATTTGGAGATTAGATCTTAATGGTAAGTACGAACTGGGACAACTTCTTCATAGTTCAGGAAAGTCGTTCTATGAATCGGGACTAAAGGACCCCTTTAGTCCTGGTCCAGCCACAAAACAAGACTAACACTGTAACACCTCCGGTCACTCCGGACCGACGCCGTCACTTACGCAGCTCAATAGGATCTCTAGACTAGCCCCACAGACCAACACTAGTCTTTTCTGCGCACTTTGTCCTCACTCATGCGCACCCGGTTACCCACTTCCCGGTTGGTCACCCATCCTAGAATTGCTCTAGGCCAAGCACGCTTAACCTTAGAGTTCCTTTCGAATGAGCTTCCGGAAAAGAAGTTGCAACTTGTTGGTATGGGTTTCCTATCAATCTTATCGAGCCATGCGCCAGGGTCTCACATACACCCACCCTTAGAAGATCGACGTCCTCGTCGATCAACAAGCCGTGAACGCCCCTCTTGGCACACGCCCTGTGTCCAAAGGTTTGCACATGTGCCATGCCGTGTCCACTCCGGGCCACATGCGCCATGCGCCACATGTCCGCCACTAACCCGCACACGCCCGTTTAACCGCGAGGGTCGGCTCTGATACCAATTTGTAACACCCCCGGTCACTCCGGACCGATGGCTGTCACTTCTGGCAGCTCAATAGGATCTCTAGACTAGCCCCACATACCAACACTAGTCTTTTCTGCGCACTTTATCCTCACTCATGCGCACCCGGTTACCCACTTCCCGGTCGATCACCCATCCTAGAATTGCTCTAGGCCAAGCACGCTTAACCTTAGAGTTCCTTTCGAATGAGCTTCCGGAAAAGAAGTTGCAACTTGTTGGTATGGGTTTCCTATCAATCCTATTGAGCCATGCGCCAGGGTATCACAAACACTCAAGACATTTATTAATATTAAAAACCGAGACTACAAAACCGGCACTAAAGGCCCCCTATATATAGTACCGGTCAAGTCACAAACCGGGACTAACACTCAATACATTTATTAAACTTGGAAAATTGCAAACATCATAAGATATCCTTCACAAAATGAGCTATCATATCTCATGACATTTAGGTTCACAATATGCAGCCGACCGGCCAGACATGAACTAGAGGTACACAATATGAGCATGAACTTCTTGGCATATGTCCTTCCTTATGTTCGCTTCAGACGTAACCATGGAGCATCTTCTTTACTTAACGGAATGCTTGGGTCAGTTTTCACTGTGAAGGGCGGAATTTCATCAAACTTATTATAATCTTCTGACATGTCTGTCTTGTCCTCGATTCCCACGATATTTCTTTTCCCTAAAAGAACTATGTGACGCTTTGGCTCATCATATGATGTATTCGTTTGCATATTTTTTCTTTTTTTCGGTCTGGAGGACATGTCCTTCACATAGAAAACCTGAGACACATCATTGGCTAGGACGAATGGTTCATCTCTATAACCAAGATTGTTGAGATCCACTGTTGTCATTCCGTACAACTGGTCTATCTTTACCCCTTCTCCATTCTGGTTGACCCATTTGCAGCGAAACAAAGGGACCTTAAAATAGACTCCATAGTCTAGTTCCCATATATCCTCTATGTAACCATAGTATGTGTCCTTTTGCCCATTCTCGTCCGTTGCATCAAAGCGGACACCACTGCTTTGGTTGGTGCTCTTTTTATCTTGGGAGCTCGTGTAGAATGTATTCCTATTTATTTCGTACCCTTGGAAATTCAATATAGTAGAAGATGGCGATGCGGCCAAGAAGTATAGCTGATCTCCAATAGTGGTGTGATTCAAGAGATGTGTCCGCATCCAACCACCGAAAGACTTCATGTGTTCATCTGTAATCCATGAGTCAGGCTTCCACGGGTTTTTGGAGCGTACAATATTCTTGTGTTCCTCGATATACAGAGCTGCCAAGGTGGAATTATGTAGAACTGTGTAGTGTGCTTTAGTGAAAGAATCCCTGTCCCTACATATCATTGCTTTCTTTCCCAGCGTGCCTTTTCCACTTAGTCTTCCCTCATGCCGCGAGTCAGAAACACCAATCGGCTTAAGGTCAGGAATAAAGTCAACACAAAACTCAATGACCTCCTCTGTTCCATATCCCTTGGAGATGCTTCCTTCTGGTCTAGCACGGTTATGACCATATTTCTTTAAGACTCCCATGAACCTCTCAAAGGGGAACATATTGTGCAGAAATATAGGACCGAGAATGGCAATCTCTTCCACGAGGTGAACCAGGAGATGCGTCATAATATTGAAGAAGGATGGTGGGAACACCAACTCAAAACTAACAAGACATTGTACCACATCCTTCTGTAACCTTGGCAGAATATCTGGATTGATTACCTTCTGAGATATTGCATTGAGGAATGCACACAACTTCACAATGGGTACTCGAACATTTTCCGGTAGAAGCCCCCTCAATGCAATCGGAAGCAACTGCGTCATAATCACGTGACAGTCATGAGACTTCAGGTTTTGGAACTTTTCTCTGCCATATTTATTATCCCCTTTATATTTTATGAGAAGCCATACGGCACCTTGATACTGTAAAGGACTTCAACAAATATTTCCTTCTCTGCTTTGGTAAGAGCATAGCTGGCACGACTTAAGTGACGCCCTTTATCCGTCTTGTTCTATGTATGCATGTTCTTTGGGTCTTTCATAATTTGTTGGTCCTCCCGTGCTTCTGGTGTACCTTTTGTCTTTCCATACACACCTAGGAATCCTAGCAGGTTCACGCAAAGATTCTTCATCACGTGCATCACGTAGATTGAAGAGCGGACACGTAGGACTTTCCAATATGGCAGTTCCCAAAATATATATTTCTTCTTCCACATGGGTGCGTGTCAGAGCGTCACGCTGCGTCGAACTGATTGACCGTCAGGACCCTTTCCAAAGATTACTTCTATGTCCTTGACCATACCAAATACATCATCACCAGCAGGGAGTTCAGGCTTCTTTCAGTGATCTGCCTCACCTTTGAAATGCTTGCCTTTCTTTCTTACGGGATGATTGGTCGAAATAAATCGTTGATTCGCCAGGTACATAACCTTCTTGCATTTAGGCAAATATGTACCTTCAGTCTTATCTAAACAGTGCGTGCATGCCTTATATCCCTTGTTTGTCTGTCCAGAAAGGTTACTAAGAGCAGGCCAATCATTGATGGTTACGAAAATCAACCCTCGTAGGTCAAATGGCTCCTGTTTGTTCTCATCCCACGCATGTGCACCTGGTTTGCCCCACAGCTGTAAGAGTTCTTCAACTAATGGCCTAAGGTACACATCAATGTCGTTGCTCGGTTGCTTCGGGCCTTGGATGAGCACTGACATCATAATGAACTTACGCTTCATGCACAATCAAGGAGGAAGGTTGTAGATACATAGAGTCACGGGCCAGGTGCTGTGACTGCAGCTCTTCTCCCCAAAAGGATTCATGCCATCCGTACTTAGACCAAACCATAAGTTCCTTGCGTCACCTGCAAAGTCTAGGAAGTCTCTCTTGATTTTTCTCCACTATGACCCATCAGCAGGGTGTCTTAACTTCCCGTCTTTCTTACGGTCTTGTTTGTGCCATCGCAACAACCTGACATGCTCTTTGTTTCTGAACATGCGTTTCAACCTTGGTATTATAGGAGCATACCACATAACCTTAGCAGGAACCCTCTTTCGTAGGGGCTCGCCCTCAACATCACTAGGGTCATCTCGTCTGATCTTATACCGCAATGCATTGCATATCGGACATTTATCTAAATTCTCATACTCCTTACCGTGGTAGAGGATGTAGTCATTAATGCATGCATGTATCTTCTGCACATCTAATTCTAGAGGACAGAGAGTCTTCTTTGCTTCGTACGTACTCTCGGGAAGTTCGTTACATTTTGGAAACTTCGGCTTCATTATTTTCAGCATCTTTTCAAATGAGGAGTCAGTTAGACCACACTCTGCCTTATATCGCAGCAATTCCAGTGTGGTACCGAGCTTTGTGCTGCCATCTTTGCAATTTGGGTACAACAATTTCTTGTGATCTTATAACATGCCCTCTAACTTCAACTTCTCATTTTCTGTTTCACAGTCTCGCTTTGCATCAGAAATGACCCTACCAAGTTCATCAACGGACTTATCTGATGCCCGTTCTTCACCTCCTTCCTCTTCATTGTCTTCCATTGCAGTATCACTGTATTCAGGAAACATATGATGATAGTTGTTATCATCATCTTCTTCTTCACTGTCTTCCATCATAACCCCTCTTTTCCCGTGCTTGGTCCAGCAATTATAGTTGGGCATGAAATCTTTCATAACCAGGTGTTCGCGAATAATTTTCGAGGAAGAGTACTCCTTGTTGTTCCGACATTGAACACATGGACAACGTATAAAACCATTCTGTTTGTCTGCCGTAGTCGTATCGATAAATTTATCCACGCCTTTAATGTACCCGGGTACACGCCGGTCACCGTGCATCCATTGCCGACCGTTCATTTGCATAATATAATTAAGTTTATCAAAAACGAGACATCATAAATAGTGAAATGACCAATTCACATCGACACATGCATTGTATCAATGAAGAGAAAAGATAAGATTGCTAACCTCGATCGAGGGAAATAAAGAGGAGAAAGCTCAAGTGCGTCTCGGACACCTTCTATATTTTTGTTCTGTGAGAAATTGAACGGGATAATTCACTCAAACATTTCATCAAACACCTTGAATGCATGCATAGGAAAAAAAATAAACTAGCACACCTCTCACACCTTCCACCAAGAAAAAACAGAGGGGATGCAGAGGGCTGGGGCGTCGTATTTATAGAGGGCGGGATCATACGTCCGGGTTTGTAACACAAACCGGGACTAAAGATGTGTGCCACGCCACGTGGCTGGCGCCCAACCTTTAGTCTCGGTTTGTGTTACAAACCGGGACGCATGACCCCTTACAAACCGGGACGCATGCCTCCGGCCACCGTGCCCGTTTGAACCGGGACGCGTGCCAGCATTAGTCCCGGTTCGTGGCGCAACCGGAACTAATGCTGTTAGGGGACGCGAACAGATAACCTGTTTTCTACTAGTGCGTTAAGGCTGTTAAAGTCTAGCCGGCCTTCGTAATTTGTAGTATATCCAACCTATCCTCAGCGTGAGTTTTCTACTTTTCTGTTACCGTCTCCCGTGCATCATCATCGGCATAAACTAATGCATACGTCCTAGACTTTTAGCTCAAGGGTGGGTTGTTTGAGTCTTTGTCAAGTCATGTGTGGTTGAACTATCCGAACCTCCCGTCATGGCATCACCCCATCCAATGTCAAAACATGCAGGCAACCTTACCTACTAGTAAAAAACACATGGATCTTCCCCGTGTAGCATCTCTAATTCTTGTCTATGTTCTGGCAAAATGTTGTGTATGCAGGCTAAATTCTCTAGAAAAGTAAAGACTAAGTCCACCGGCCGGCTGAGTTACCTAAAAGAGTTAAAACTAGTCCATCAGCCGGCTGGCCAGATATTATTTTATTACGACCTAACCAAATTGCAAGTATATATTATAGAAATGATCTTACATCCCCCAAGTGAATAATGGTTTTGCACACCTTAGCATCTTC
This sequence comes from Avena insularis, assembly GCA_023614405.1. Taxonomy (NCBI): domain Eukaryota; kingdom Viridiplantae; phylum Streptophyta; class Magnoliopsida; order Poales; family Poaceae; genus Avena; species Avena insularis. Next base: position 340,881,463 of record CM042687.1, read on the forward strand.
ACCAGCCGGTTGCACTGATGATCGACCATTGATCTAAAGGTGTTTTTTTGCACATCTCATGTAGCTCGAAGAGCCCTTATTGGGACGTGCCCGGAAAGAGTACTTTGGGTTTTTGTGTCGCTTCCGTGGGCGACCGGGAGCCCTCTTCCAGCCGCCACTGGAGGTCGTCCGCCTCCCGTCTCTCCCCTTCCTCCTCGTCGTTGAAAGGCATCGCCAGGCAAAGCCTGTGTCGCATCGGCGCTGGCAAAACTTCCTCTCCTTGCTCAGCGGATGGTGGCGCGGGACGGCTTCTCTGGCGGGGGCGTGGCTCTCAACAAGGGGTGAGGCGGTGTTGGCCTATGATAGCGGCGCTCGAAGGGGCATGGCCTTGCTCGACGACATGGAGATAACCCTGCGTCGGCGGCGAGCTCGGGGTCATGGTGCCCTCGGGTGTTGACTACGGGCGGCGCGGGTCATCGTTTCCTCGACCGGTTTGGGTCTATTGGATCCAGTCCAGTGGGGGGATTGTGTCGGCCTGGTCTCCTTTGACGGACGACGTGGAGGAGCAGGCGAGCTGCTGGCGGTCGTGCTGCTCTGATATGTTCGAGGTCAGTTAGGTCATGCGGAGTTGTCTTGCTCTACAATTAGTCTGATAGGGAGATGACTGGCGGTGAGGGGGCCTTCTGGTCTTGCGAATGAAGGTGGTCTGGCCCTACTGATCTTTGAGCACTATTGGCGTCGATCTGCTTCATGTTGGCCTACTTGATCTGGTCGTCCACGAGTTCCGGCCTTTCCCTCGGAGATTTTCGCAATTTGGCATAGAGGGATACTAGATTTCTAGAGAAGAATTGATGCGGTCGTGCACATCCTCATCTTCAGCCAGAATGGCTTTGTTTGGGCGAGGCACGGAGATTTGCTTCTTGTTGGTGCCATGGAAAATATCTTAATCTAGATTTCCATGAAATTGACGGAGGTGGAGAAAGTCATGGTAGTTGCGATCAGAGGTTCGTAATGTCTGAGAGGATCCAAGTTGCAATGAATACTATTGACATGGTTATACCCTACGGGTACACGACATTAGCATACCTGGTCCAACCCAAGGAAGGCCCACAAGAATATACGCGGCCCATGGAGATTTTCGGGTGGCCCAAGCCCACGACATCTTCGGATCCTTGGAGAGCAAGACTAGGACAGATAGAATACTCAAAGGGGCAAACCCTAAAACTTGTAACCGACTCCTTCTGTTCCCGAGACCTGCCTAAACTCTATATAAAGGCTAGGAGGGTACGGCGAGAAGGCCAATCTTTTTCCACTGCATACACATCTTCGCGCCAGATTACATCTGCGCACCCCTGTAACTTTCGGTTCCGCCGTAATCAAGAGCAGACAAGCAGGAGTAGGATTTTCCCTCCGGGGGCCTGAACCTGGGTAAATCTCGTGTCCCCTGGTTGCTTGTCTGTTAACCGTTCCGCGATCTCCAGCACCCCCATCTTCTCCAAAACCCAAGCTCATAACAATGGGCATTGACGAGATCAATCCTCGTCAATTGGCGCCGTCTGTGGGAATCGGGGGCACTGATTGTGTGATCGTGACGGTAAGCGATCTACAACTCCTCGGTGACGGTGAGCCATCTCCTCTTCGGTGCTTTCGACTTCACCGCCCACTCGCCAGCCACCATGAAGGACTTCGAGCCTGTAGGCGACAGACTCGAGATCCTGTTCGGGAGCTTCTGCTTCCAGGTGGGGACAGACCGGCACTCTCCGCCTCCCAGAGCGAGTGCCACTGCCATCGACCAGGCCCGTCTCGTGGGCCCCGCATCCCAGCGTGCTACGCACGTCAACATCAACAGATGAGTCATACGACAGCAGCAACTGCAACTCAGATCTGTGCGATCCCCCGTCGGATGAAGGGACCTACGGTTCCGGATCCGAAAGCTGCGGCAACAGCGATCCAATCCACGAATGCTACCAATGCGACGTGGTCATCCAAAGCGACGTGGAGCAACAACCACCAGGTTTGGGTGCACACGTGCCGCCGCCCAACCCACAGGGTAGAAATGGCAAAAACAGGAGGCAACCATCCCCCCGCCCAACGGTGAAGACGCCGATGCCAATCGAGTAATCCACCTCAGCGAGGAAGGATGGAACCAGGCACGCGAAGCCGTGGCAGGCAACAAGATCCTACCTGTGGGTGCCTCACGGGACCTACTGATGGCATACCATCTTCTCCTCATTGAAGAGCACAAAAAGCAAGTGAAGATGCAAGAGGTACTTGACAAACGCAAGCAAGCGGCTTCAGAGTCTAGCGCGCGGCGAGCTGCACTCTTTGCCGCTGGCGGCTCCAGCTCGCATGACAATCAAGCCAACAAGCATCACTCTCGCATGGATAACATGGACCCCGCTGCACGTCGCGAGGTGACTCGAACCCTCAACACGTCCTTCATGGAGATGGACGCCAACGACAACATCACCCCGAAGACACTGCAAGCCGCGATCATAGCGGCCACCACATATCTCGCGTCCCATCCACCTCCCGTGGGGGATCCGAAAATAGACATGCACAAGTCCGCGCTAGCTGGACTCGGACTCATCGGAGCTGCGCTCCACGATGAAACTCCCGCGGAGCCGAAAAAGAAAGCTGCGGTCAGATTCAACCGCAACCCCACACCCTCATCCGACGAGGAGGAGCACGACCTACCTCGACGACGCAAGACCCCACGACATCGCAGCCACGAGTACGACGCTCGAAGCGACCTCGCTCATCGCAAGGTCGACAAGGCACGCGCCAAACGCGCGTGCTCATCCAAATCCGAGGAGGAGGATGACGAAGGAGAACTCTGCGGGGCTCGACACTTTAGCAGATCTTTTGGCGAACAAGGATGTCGAGAAACTTCAAGCTTCCTTCGGACACTCCGAAGTTCGACGGCATGCAAGACCCTAAGATGTGGCTCAATGACCACCTGTCATCCGTCAAGCTGCACGGCAGAAACAAAAACACTGCCCTGCAGTGCCTTCAGCTGCAGGTGACAGGTGCAGCTTGGATCTGGCTCAGTGGCCTGTCCTCGGGCTCGATCCTAAACTGGGAGGAGCTGGCATATAGCTTCATCCGAAACTTCAAAGGCACCAACAAAAGGCCAGCTTCGATCGAGGAGCTTCGGGCCTGCACCTAGCGTACGGGCGAATCCATTCGCTCGTACATACTGCGCTGTACCAACATCAAAAACTCCACGGCACACATCTCGGAGGAGAGAATGATCGACGCCTTCAAGGACGGTGTCAAACGCCCTGACTTCAAGGAGGAACTCGGGCGTGTCAAACCCAAGACACTTGACCACCTCATGGACATCGCCAACAGGTGGGCGGATGGCGAGGATTCCCTCCACCGAGCACATTCGGATGAGGAGGATGAGTACGGTCGTAGACGTGAACGCCGTAGCAAATGAAGATCACGCGTCTACGACGATCGTGATGGACCCGACATGGTCGCGGCTGGCTACGCCGACCGTCGCAACAAAAGCAACCGCAACAGTGGAGGATACCGTGGAAATAACTTTCGCGATAGAGGACACCCAACGCAAACGTGGCAACGCCGTGGCCGCGACGAAGAACCCTCGGCATACGACAAGTTGTCGGGCCCATGCACCATCCACTTCTACATCGACAAGAAGGATGGCAAAAAGAAGGCCAGCCATATGCTCAAGGACTGCCGCGAGTTCTAGAAACTCAGCGAGAGCTTGGCCCAGATGAGACATCAGATCCCGAATCTTGGGTTCTGACACGCACCTGCACTAGGCGACATCGCCCACGGAGCTCCTCCACCACCACCCGTGGGACCTTCGAATCACCCGATCGCACCTGCGCAGAACAACGGCATAAACGGGTACCCCGCGTGAAAGGATCATTGATGATCCAAAAGGGGCTCCCAACAAACAGGGTGTAGAAGAAGATCACCCGCCAGGTCAGCTTAGCTGTGACCGCTCCACCTGCCATCCCTGAGTACCTCAGTGGTTCAGAGTCCTGCATCACATTCAGTCGTTCGGATCACCCCCGCCAGATCCCTCGCCCAGGACATGCTGCCCTAGTGCTCGAGGCGTAGATCGGAGGGTTTGAAATGAGCCGCGTCTTCATGGACGGCGGCAGCGGCATCAACCTGATGTTCGCCAGCACACTAGCAGCAATGCGGATCCCGCTATGCAGACTGGAACAATCCGACACAACGTTCCACGGCATAGTCCCAGGGAAGGGCATATTTCCCCTGGGAAAAATATGGCTCGGCGTCATCTTAGGCAAACCCGACAATTTTCGGTGCGAGCGACTCGAGTTCAAAGTGGTGGACTGGCCATCACAATACCACGCCATCCTCGGGCGTGTGGCATTCGCACGGTTCCTGGCAGTACCGCACTATGCGTACTTACTGCTCAAGATGCCAGGACCTAGAGGCGTCATCACGGTCCAGGGGAGCTTCACCCGGTCCGACCACTGCGACAAGGACTTCAATAGAATCTCCCAGTCATTCGGCATGCGAGAGGATCTAACAAGGCTTCGAGAGGTGACAGACAACGGGGCACCCCCAGTCTCAAGGCAAAACGCACCTAACATGTCGTTCGACTCAACAGTCAACACGAAGAAGGTGCAGGTCCATCCGACGGACACCTCCAAGACATCGCTGATCGCCAATGACCTTAGCCCTGCATAGGAAAGCACGCTCGTCGAATTACTCCGTGAGCGCTGGGAGATCTTCGCCTGGTGTCCTGCGGACATGCCAGGAGTTCCCAGGGAATTCGCCGAGCATGCACTCAATGTATTTCTAGATGCCAAGCCCGTCAAACAATCCATCAGACGATTGTCCGAGCCACGAGCCGAAGCCGTCGAAGTCAAAGTCAACAGACTGCTCGATGTTGATTTCATTAGGGAGATCAAGGAAAGCGAGTGGCTGGCCAACACTATGCTGGTCCCTAAAAAGGACATGGACATCCTGCGGATGTGCGTGGACTTCACATCGCTCAACAAGCACTACCCGAAGTACCACTTCCCTCTCCCTCGGATCGATCAGATCATTGATTCGACTGCAGGATGCGAGAAACTCTCCTTCCTCGATGCCTACTCAGGCTACAATTAGATTCGACTGAAGGTCGAAGAACAGGAAAAAAAGGCGTTCATCACGCCGTTCAGAGTATTCTGCTACAACACAATGCCCTTCGGGCTGAAGAACGCAGGTGCCACATACCAGTGGTGCATGCAGGCATGCCTGAAGAGCCAGATAAGCTGCAACCGACAAATCTATGTGGACGACATAGTCATCAAGACAAGGGAGGCCAAGACGCTGATCGACGATCTCCGCAAGACGTTCGACAACCTTGTTCACTACAAGATCAAGCTAAACCCAGAAAAGTGCACTTTCGGCGTCCCATCCGGCCAACTGCTTGGCTATTTCATCTCCCAGCGAGGGATTGAGGCAAACCCGAAGAAAATCTGGGCCATACTGGCCATGGAGAAGCCAAAGAACCTCAAAGGTGTCCAACATCTAGCTAGATGCATCACGGCGTTGAGCAGATTCATCAGCCGCATGGGCAAAAAGGAACTGCCTTTCTACCAGCTTCTACGCAAAGCTGAAAAATTCGAGTGGACACCCGAAGGAGACGATACATTAGAAGATCTAAAGAGGCTGCTCTCCACCTCACCCGTCCTGGTCACACCAAAGGAACGTGAGCCTCTGTTGCTATACATAGCAGCCACGCATCAGGTGGTCAGCACTGTGCTCGTGGTAGAACGACCTGAAGATGGCAAGACCCATGGGGTCCAACGCCCAATCTAATACCTCAGCGAGGTATTGACACCAACAAAACAGAGGTACCCTGACTACAAAAACTCACCTACTACGTGTTCATGACAGCCCGTCGGCTGAGTCACTACTTCTAGGAGCATCAAGTGATGGTCGTCAATGAGGCACCCCTGAACAGCATCTTGAACAACCCGGAAGCTACAGGACGCATAGCCCTGTGGGGCATCGAACTGTCCCCTCTAGACATAGTCTACGAGAAGCGCCACGCGATCAAATCTCAGGTCCTCCCGGACTTCCTCGTCCACTGGATGGAGCTATAGCTGCCAGATACCCCAGATATGACGCAGTCATGGACGATGCACTTTGACGGATCCAAGCGCGAAGCTGGAGCGGGAGCCGTGGTCATACTGACGTCCCTGTAGGGCGACAAGATGAAATACGTCCTCCGGATGAAATTCCAAGCCTCCAACAACGAAGCCGAATACGAGTCCCTCATCCACGACATGAAGATGGCCAAGATCTGCGGCGTAACGCGCCTCGTCATCTACGGTGACTCAAACCTTGTCATCCAGCAGACGATGAACGAGTGCGACACACACGTCGCCAACATGATCGCGTACCGCGCGCTCTACAACTCACTCGAAGGAGCCTTCGACGGCTGCGAGCTTCGGCACGTTGGAAGGTAAAGCAACGAGGAAGCCAATAGACTCGCCAACATCGGCTCCACCTGCGCATGGGTGCCACCAGGTGTGTTCCTCGAACAAATATGCGTGCCCTCCATCAAAAGGAAATTCCCTAAGGGATCACCCGAAGAAACATAGCACTCAGGGGCTGCGCTACCCGAAGGACATGAAGGACCCAAAAAACTCGACATAGAGGTCGCGTTGGTCAACCTGATGCAGGTCATGGCAATCGAGGAAACATGGACACAACCATACCTTCGGTACCTGATGAACAGGGAACTGCCTGATGACCCGACAGATGCCCGGCGCATATCTCGCTGGTCCAAGGCTTTCACCGTCATCAATGGCGAGCTGTATAAGCGCGTCATTTCGGGTGTACTCCAAAGGTGCGTCACCATCGGTGACGGCAAACTATCCTCCAAGACATCCACGAGGGCATCTACGGCCATCACGCGGGCAGCCGCGCCCTCGTCGCCAAAGCTCTACGAGCTGGGTTCTACTAGCCAACGGCCATGAACGATGCCAAGGACATCGTCCAAAGGTGCAACTGTTGCCAGAGATTCGCAGATAAATCGCACACACCCAGATCGGAGCTCAGGCCCATACCTCTAGCCTGGCCCTTCGCCCAGTGGGGCCTCAACATCATCGACAAACTGCCCAAGTCCTCGAAAGGAGGCCACGTCTACCTCCTGGCCGTAGTCGACAAGTTCACCAAGTGGATCGAAGCCATGCCCGTTACCAACCAAAAGGGTAAAACGGCCGTGAAGTTCTTCGAATCCATAGTCTACAGGTTCGGCGTGCTGCACAGCATCATCATGGACAATAGGTCGAACTTCATCTCCAAAGAATTCCAGGACTTCTGCGAAGGCCTCGAGATCAACATATCATACACCTCTGTGGCGCACCCACAGACAAACGGGCAAGTCGAAAAGGCCAACGGCCTCGTAGGCGGTGGCATCAAGAAACGTCTCCTCAGCCCACTCGAACGGCTTGCGGGAGCCTGGGCAGAAGAGCTACCCTCCATCCTCTAGAGCCTGCACTCAACACCAAACAGCTCAACGGGCTACACACCTTTCTTCATGGTACACGGAGCCGAAGCCATGCTACCTACAGAAGTGCGCCATAAGGCCCCACGGGTCGTCGCCTACAGCAAAGCCGAATCAACGGCCGCACTCGAAGACACCGTCGACACACTCGACGAGGCACACGACATCGCCGCGGCTCGCTCGACGGTCCTTCATCGAAGGAGACCTAGTCCTACGACTCAAACAAGAGCGGCCGAAAAAGCTCGAGTCACCTTGGGAAGGACCCTACATCGTCACCGAAGTCATCCCAGGTGGATCCTACCTCCTCAAGCACGTGGAATCTGGAGTCACATACTCCAACCCATGGAACGTCGCATAATTACGACGCTTCTACCCCTAGCTACCCCACTTTTACTTTCAATAAGGCTACTCAGCCGAACAATGTACCTCCTCATTACGATATGAATAAAGCTAAGTGTCTCGCCCGACAATTTACCTTTTCCTCACATTTTTTCTATCACAACACACTCAGGGGCTCCCCCTCACCTCACGACTTCGTCGACTGAGGATAACGCATAAACACCTGAGTAGCTGATCACGTCAGGCTAACGAAAAGGGCATGCATACAACCAAGCACCACGTGCTAAATACAATTAACCTTTACAACAAAGGGCACAACACGCCCAGTCGAAATACATAGAAGTTTTACATCTATATTTTTACAGGACCTACCTACGCTGAAGGATCGCCTGCGCATGATGCTCAAAAAGATCTACAATCTCTTCGGCATACTGCCTAACAGTCGCGTAATGCGGGCGCATGTCCCATAGGCCACCATCTGGCCGAGGAGGTGGCCCAGCCGCCACAGCCGCAATATTAACATCAGGACGATGCAGCCGCACGAGGGAAAGGGCGGCCTTCACCCCCGCAACTAACTGGTACCGCACCAACTCCCTGACGTGACGCACATCTCGAAACTTCGCCAACAACTCCCAGAGAGTCGATGGAGCTTCATCAAGGGGAAACATGACGTGCAGAATCTACGCCAGCAAAGTCTTCACCTGCCTCAGCACTCGCGACACCTGATGAAAACGATCTTGTATAGTCGCAAGGACTGTCGCACGGTCGCGGTCCATCCAGAAAAAGCCTTCAGCTTCCCTATCCTGCTGGGTCAAGCAGTTAATCCGAACCGCCACGTGCTCCTTCTCCTCCCTCAGAACAAGGTTGGCACCTGCAATCAATGCAGAACAAGATGACTCGCCAGCCAGGCGCATCCAAAAAAAGCAGCAGCTCGAAGAAACTTACATTGCAGCTGCTGCCAACTGCACAGCTCCCCCATTAGATACTCCTCCCTGATGGTATCTCGCTCCGCTTTCGACTTCCACACATCCGCATGACCTCGGGTGCCAAGTATCTCCTTCTCAAGACCGCGGATTCAGTCACGAAGGAAAACAAGCTACGAGGCATCATCCAAGGATGGCCGTGGCCGCGAAGCAGACGAAGTATCGATAGGGTCCTCACTTGAAGGTACCTAAAGGAAAACAGACAAGAGTATGAACAACACATGATTGAGCAACAACTCGAAAGATCATTCATATACAACAAAAGGCCACTACATGGCACACGAAAGTTGTTCGTCAAAATATTACAACAAAAGAAGAAAACAACTATCCTACAACTACAGCGAAGAAGCCTAAGCAGCTGCATCCTGAGTGGCCTCGGAGCCAAACTGTCTGCTTTTGACCTCCTCCTGCTGCTTCGCCGCATACTCCGCCAGTAGGTCAATTAGCTTCGGCCCATAGCGCTTACAACGAGAAGAATAGAGAGCGAAGGCTACCTCAGAACCGTCGGGGGCCGTGGGCATTTGAGAGGTGACCTGATGAAGATCCAGCTCCGCCCCGGATGCCATGGCCATGGCCAGTCCCATGGAAGCGCCAATGCCCTTATGCTTGCGCTTATAGGCCGCAGGCGCCTCCGCTGATAGCGCATCCGCCAACGAGTCTACATCCTCAAGGGAGACGCCCTTGGGAACGAGCTCCTTGTTGATGCGCCCGAGAATCTCCTTGGCCTTAGCAAGGGAGCCAGCGGCAGTACTGCAGCGGTCTTCGACTGCCACGGCGGCATCGTCCAGAGTACTCCCGTGCTCCAAGGAACTGCGGTTGAACTCAATGCCCGAGGCATCTGAAGCAAAAGTCAAAATAGGAATCGAATAAGAGAAGGGAGACAAAGCGGTCGAAATAGAATAGACAGGCAAAAGCACTCACCCGAAATAGCCTTGGCAGCAGCCATCAGCTTCTCGACCACCTCCTTCTCGCGCGAAGCCGTGGCTGTGGCGAGCTGCTCCTCGCGATCTGTGGCTTCCTGCTGCAGGCGCTTCTTGGCCGCAGCTGCATCATCTAGCTCCCGCTTGAGGCGCTCCTTCGCCCCAATGGCATCCTTGACTTTCTTCTCCGCTGGCCCAAGGCTCTTTTTGAGAGCATCAAGCTCGCGGGCAAAAGCAACAAGAACATACATGAGTTACACAGGCTAGCAAGCAGGCGAAAAAAGAGCAGGATCAATTCAACATGTACCTCGAAGCTGCCGTAGGTTGGCCTCCAGCGCCAAGTGCTGCTGCACAAGCAGGTTCGCGGTGTGCACAAAGGGCTGCGAAAAGAAACAAAGCATCACAAAAAAGGACTCGGGGGCTGTGCCCAAGAAATGAAGCAAGATCAGCAGATCATCTGAAAAATAAGGCTCGGGGACTACCCCCACAACAAGAGAGAGAGAGAGAAACGTACATGCTCATACGGAGACTCCGAAGGTCCCGGTGCAGTCTTCTGGGCAACGATCACTCGAGCCTCCTATGGATAAGGGTTCAAAGCAACGTCCCCAGAGGGGGCCATCGTCTGAGAAGGAGGGGGCGTCAGTTTTGACTCCCCCACAGCTTCCTGAGTGGCCTCACTAAAAGAGCCCTCGGAGGAGTGGCTGCAAGGAAAGCACCAATCAAAAACAAGAAAACAAGAAGACAAAAATAAATCAGCAAAAGGCATTCGAAGACACTTACGAGTCCATGTCGCTCAAATCAAAAGCGGGCAGCGCCCTCTTCCCTTTCTTCTCTTCCTTCTTCCTCTTGGCCGGCGGCTGCGGCGCCACAGCCCGCACAGGCACGACCAGGATAGGCGAGGAAGAAGCACCGTCACCTCCTCTATGGCGGACAAGGAAGAACGGGTCCCTAGGCGTCAGCGGAGTCGAGGCATCCGAAGATTCGCTCGAGCTCCGTGCCCGCTTTCGGGTCTGCCCCTCGCTCGCCTCGGGGGCTTCCTCAGTTGGCGATTGCACCGACGGAAGCTCAGACTCGAAGTCCACAACTTCGTTCTTTGGCGCAATCGGAAACCTCTCGGGTAGCGGAGGCTCCATGACAGCCACCTTGAGCCCCTGCACAATGAAGACATAATGATCAATACAAGCAATTACAAGAAAAGCACTCAAAAATAAGGCGCTACGCGCATGCCACAAATCTACACACTTGGTCTGGTTCATGACATCGAACGGCGTCGACTTCCGGAAGGTCCTCATTAGACTTGTACTTCAGCAGTGGCTGAAGAACTCTATCGAGGTCCCCCTTGGAGCGATCTTCAGCCGAAACTCTCGTCGGGTCGTGGCGGCTAGTGTAAAGGAACATCGGATGCGCCCTCGCCTGGAGCGGCTGCACCCGACGTTTGAAGAAGGTGCGGATGATGTCCACACCATTCACCTCTTTCTCCGCAGCCACCTGGAGGGCCTCCACCCGATGGTAGAGCTCCTCTACCTCCCCCACCTCGCCCTCCAGGATATGATTCTTCTAGGATCTCTTCTTCAAGATCTCCTGGGTGGAGTTGAAAGGCGCAAGGCCGAAACTTTGCCCATCCACTGTGGAGTCGCGGATATAAAACCACTTCCTCTGCCAGTATTGGACGGACTCCGATATAGAAAAAGAGAAGAAAAGAATAGTAGATCAAAGAGAAATGACGCAGCCGCCAATCAGATAAACTCCGCCGAGCTAGATTGCCTCTTCACGGAATAGAGCTTCCGGAAGAGGCCAAAGTGCGGCTCGATACCAAGCCAGCACTTGCAAAAAGCAACAAAGCATGCGATGTGGAGAAGAGAATTTGGCGAGAGATGGTGGAGTTGGATGCCACAGAAGAACAACAATCCGCGAAGAAAATCGTGGACTGGAAAATAAAGGCCACGAATAATGAAAGCGACGAACATCACCCGAAACCCTGCGGGTGGACGGGGAGTTACCTCATCGCCGGGGATCTTGATGGCCTCCTTATCCTGCGGAATTAAACCCCGCTCACGAAGCTTGCGCAGATCGCCCTCGCGCGTCTCCGTGCGCCACCACACACCTTCGGTGACACGGGCGGCGGCGGTGCCCTTCTTGCCACCGGTAGTAGCACTGGTGCCCGCTATGGTGGAGGCCTTCTTCTATTTCACCATTGTGGCGCGTCGACGGTGGCGGTGTGCGTGCAAGAACGAGGAGGAGAATGATCGGAGAACGTCCAAGGCACAAAGGAAAACGCTCAAGAACTGGAGGCAGTGAAAAGCAAATGGCTAAGGCTGAAAACAAATTACAGTTTTCCCCGCAGATATAAGAATGAAGACGACGAACATGGACCATTCATCTGGAAGCCCTAACGTCAGGATAAGATCCTACCGTCTACGTGTCAACACAGCAGCGAACGTCGCTCGCACGCCGTCAATTACGCACGGAAATCAAGGAGACACCGTAATTCTCGTCACGTCGCGTGTGACCAGTCAACTCAAAGTCAAAAAGTGGGACCCAGGTTCGTCCAGTCACGTCACCTCTGGCGCCACAGACGTTTGAGGTCACCTATCGTCAACACTGACGTCATCAAAACCACACTAGCAACGATTAGAAATCTTCGGCTGACAAAAGTACTCACTCGAATCTATGATTCAAGCAAATACTCGGGGGGCTACTCCTATCAGGAGCGCTGGCCACGCACCCGAGTTACAAATAAGGTACTACAATGATGATCTATTCTTCGAGTCCTATGTCGAGTCTACGACTCCACTACGGACTCGGGGGCTACTCCCATAGGGAGGGTTGATTCAAGCATCTGAAAAATTGTGTCCTACGAACCTAAAGCTAACAATGGCTGAGATAAAGTCTCTGCTCGAGTCTACGACTCGAACAGACACTCGGGGGCTACTCCCATAGGGAGCGCTGGTCGCGCACCCTATGAATTCTTCGACTGCGATCCTTCAGATCCAAATGCAATTTTTTTTGGCAACTTTGCCCCAATCAACGCTAAAGTGAGTAACATCCTCCTTGGCCACCCAAAACACCTCCACAGTGATAAAATTTTGGATGTTGTGTCTGCGACGCAAAGATAAGACCTACAGATACCATCTGATGGTCTGTTATCGCACCTGACTGCGCTCTGCTAGTAAAAATCCATGCTAACAGGCGCGATGAAAATCCTGACAGACGCGTTGGGTACATCATTCGAAAATTAATGGGATTCAACTCCTATAAGACCTCAACGGCCTGAGTCGAATTACGCCAGCATCTATCCCAGGTTCGAGTGTAGGGACTTGAATGTGAAGAAGATCGTGTTGTTTTGTCCTAAGACAGTTAACTGACCCTGATCCGTCAGGAGATTCAGGCACACGCATCAACAATCCCTACACACCCTTTTCTGAACAGAAATAGCTGCACCCAAAAGATTAAAGAGTCCTCAGCCGAATCTACGATTCGACTGAACACTCGGGGGCTACTGACATGGTTATACCCTACGGGTACACGACATTAGCATACCTGGTCCAGCCCAAGGAAGGCCCACAAGAATATACGCAGCCCATGGAGATTTTCGGGTGGCCCAAGCCCACGACATCTTCGGATCCTTGGAGAGCAAGACTAGGACAGATAGAATACTCAAAGGGGCAAACCCTAAAACTTGTAACCGACTTGTTCTGTGCCCGGGACCTGCCTAAACTCTATATAAAGGCCAGGAGGGTATGGCGAGAAGGCCAATCTTTTTCCACCGCATACACATCTTCACGCCAGATTACATCTGCGCACCCCTGTAACTTTCGGTTCCGCCGTAATCAAGAGCAGATAAGCAGGAGTAGGGTTTTCCCTCCGGGGGCCTGAACCTTGGTAAATCTCGTGTCCCCTGGTTGCTTGTCTGTTAACCGTTCCGCGATCTCTAGCACCCCCATCTTCTCCAAAACCCAAGCTCATAACAATGGGCATTGACGAGATCGATCCTCGTCAACTATGACACACGGGTTCTTCTGTGTGTCGGGTTTTTGACTACTTGCAGGAGTAACCTTGGAAAGTGGGAGCATAAACACATGTGGACTACATTTTTGGTGGTTCTCTACCAAACTATGAATTTTAGGGTGAAAACTCAAGGTCTAGACTTCATTAGTTGAATCTGATGGACTACAAGAGCACGAGTTTGTCAGAGAAAGTTTTCACGAAAATATTAATTCCAATTTTTCTACCGCTCACAACAAGGAGCATTGGTTGTACCAGGCAGTAGCCTTGCTGAGGCATTGTTTTGAAATCTTGATCTTTCTACAGGATAAAAACCCAATATCTTCGATCGGGCAACGACAACGCTTGTGCACTGTTCCTTCCTCGGAGGTGCTGCTTTTGAACAATATCGTTTGTAGGCCAGGTGTTGTCTTAGCATCGTGTTTAGACTGCTACTGTTGCAAGTGGTTTAGCACCGCGACGGGGTCTTTTTTATCTCTTTCTGATCGCCATGAGCTGCTGCTAGCGGAGGTACGTGGCTAGCGCAGAGCAAGGCGCACCACCGACGAGTCCCCACGCCGTGTTGCGCCTCGCCGACGGTGTGAACTCCTCTGTCACCTCCATTTTGGGGGTGGGGTAGGGGAGGCGCACGAGGAGGACCAGCCCTCTGAAAGACGTTGAGCGCGAGGAGAGTCCCGATGTTATAGTCGAAGCCCTTGTTAGCCACATGGCCGCTCATGGTGGCGCTCGCGGTGGCGACGACATCTTCAGGCGGTGGCCGCCGATCATGATGTTCTATGATGACATCTAGGGTGCATCCCGACACGCCCCATCATTGCAGGATCCGCTCCATATTGTAGGAGCTTGGTGGCCTGATGAGGCCATCGTGGTCTGCCATGACCTCCCTCCATCGTGTATGGAAGACGTCGAGCCACCACTCACTGTTGTCTATAGTGGCCCAAAAGGGGGACGCGTTCTCCTTTAGCGACAGCCTGCACCAGTGCTTGCGGATCTGGTCCCACCATGCCTTTCTGCGGGGCTTGGGCATCGTCAAGATGCTGATGCCGTTTGGCACCATCCTCTAGCTGCTGTTTAGGAGGCGGTAGTATGGAGGGCATGGTACCATGGTCGATACAGTGCACACATCTGATCGACGGTGAGGCTGTGTGGCACAAAGCCATGCGTGGTAGCATCTCTGGTGCATTCGTTTCTCGACATGGAGTTGTGGGTGTGGTGCTATAGAGGCTGTTAGGGTTTTGCGGGAGAGAGAGAGAGAGGCGAGGATAGTGTGCGGAGATGGATAGTGTGTGTGCGCCTTTTATCTCCGATGGCAGTCGAGAGGGCTAGGCAAGTATTGAAAATGATTGCAATGACAACAAGATACATGCCTGCATGCAGACAACGGGGCGAATTGTTGTGGCCTCTGGCACGTCAATTATTCGAGCTGACCACTAGTGGCGATGAAAATTAATGGCGAAGACCAGTCGTTGTGCCACTTATAGTGCTAGCCCACCACCCGTCGTGAAATTAACACGTTGCGTGAGGGCGCCGAGCACGTCCCCTGTGGAGCAGGGATGACCTCGGCGTACCAGACCGTTTTGATGTGTCTCATTGGCCTTTGGGGTGTCGTGTCTAGGGCACATGTAGTCTACAATTGGAGATGCATACTCCTCGCAATCCAAACCTTTGTAGGGGTTCGTAGCATGGAAAACAAAAAAATTCTACCGCATGAATACACAATCAAGATCTAATCTATGATCAAGCCAAGATCTATCTACTAGATTGTAGAAACGAATCAATGGAATACTAACCCTCGAAGATCCAAAGCGGTTAACGAGAGCAGATTCTCGTGGGTGATGTAGTCGTACACTTGCCGATCTCAAGATCGTGAAGACGATCCTTCCGGCGCCGCGTTCCGGCAGCGCTCCCGCAGTCGGTCGCACGTTCGGTACTCGATGAAGACCTTCCTCTCCCTTGTTCCAGCAGGCAGCGGAGGTTGTAGTACTCTCCTCGCGATTCCGGCAGCATGACAGCATGGTACCGGAAGTAGAGGGGAGATCTCGCAGGGCTTCGCCTTAAGCCGGAGCGAATATGGTGGAGTATGAGAGAGGCCTTGGCGATCTACGGTTTAGAGGGCACCAAGGGGAGGGCTTGGCCGGCGGCTAGGGTTTGGGGAAACCCCAAGTCGCCGACTTGGAGGAGCCCTAGGCGGCGGCTGCACTTGGGTGGAGGCGCCAGGAGCTAGGGTTTTGGTGGAGAGAGGTGTAGCTAGAGGGGGCACCCCTGCCCCTTCTTTTATAGGTGGGAGGGAGGCGTCTAGGAGGAGGGAGTCCTCCTCCAACTCCTCCTCCTTGGCCGGCGGGTGGAGGGAGTGGGACTTCCTCCCTAAGTAGGTTTCCTACTCTCCCTCCACCAAGAAAACTTGTCGTTTGACTTTTCAAATTGGCGTTTGACTTTTCAAACTAGGATTTGATTTATCCCTTTATTTTGCTCAGCGATGACACCTAGTACATGATGCAACCATTCCAACTTGTTATGACACATTCATGCACCTTTCCCCTCCCGAATGCCTGACCTTCCGGAACCTTCTAGAACATTCCCCATGAAAACACCTGAACCATTCTCCAACCCCGAAACAGGACTTTCCTTATATGAATCTTATTCTCCGGACCATTCCGGATCTCCTCGTGATATCCCGGGTCCCATCTAAGACTCCGAACAACATTCGGTCTCTTACTCATCATTCCATAACTACTCAACAACATCGAATCCTTAAGTGTGTCTCCCTACGGTTCGTGAATTATGCGGACATGACCGAGACACTTCTCCGATCAATAACCAATAGAGGAATCTGGAAATTCATATGGATCCCACATATTTCTATGATTACTTTGTGATCGAATGAACCACTTACATACGATACCAATTTCCCTTTGTCTCACGATACTTTACTTATCCAAGGTTTTGATCATCGGTATCTCTGCATACCTAGTTCAACCTCGTTACCGATAAGTACTCTTTTCTCGTTCCCGTGATATGTGATCCCTTGTGAGCCAGTCACATGCTTGCAAGCTAATTGGATGACATTCCACCGAGAGGGCCCAGAGTATATCTATCAGTCATATGGATGGACAAATCCCACTCTTGATCCATGTGCCTCAACCCATACTTTCCGAACACTCAATGCCACCTTTATAGCCACCCAGTTACGGTGTGGTGTTTGATGTCATCAAAGCATCCTTCCGGTGATGGTGATTAGCATGATCTCATGGTCTAAGGAATTAGGTTACTATGTATCAGAAAGCTTATAGCAAATGAACTATATTAAATGACTTGATCTTTATGCTACGCTTAAATATAGGAGTATGTCCATCACATCATTCTCCTAATGATATGACCCTGTTGTTAATAACATCTCTATGTTCATGATCAGGAAACCATGATCATATATTAACCAACAAGCTAGTTTAACAAGAGGCTTTACTAGGGACTCTTTTACGTTTACAAATCACACAAGTATTAATGTTTCCGGTTAATACAATTATAGCATGGTATGTAAACATTTATCATAAGTATGAAGATATGGTAATAACCACTTTATTATTGCCTCTTGGGCATATCTCCAACAGTCTCCCACTTGCACTAGAGTCAATAATCTAGTTTCAAACCTTTGTGTATTCAACACCTATGGCTTTCTGGTGTCGTATGTACACGATTGCTAGTGGTCAACTGATCTCCGGATCTGACACTTCCAGGCCCGTGTGTAATTGCATGTATTTGCGTCTCTACGCATCACTCATTCTCTAATGAGATGGCTTTGTATAATTTTGGTCCTTTGGTGAGACCTTTAGTTCTTTGGGGTTAAAACATGTTGATAATATTGTCGTACAATATATCTTCATAGTATCATCCCGCTGTGAACTACACCTAGTTTGATAACAAACTACTTGACACAAATGCCCTCTTTAGCTGCTATTATAGCAGTCATATACTTAGCCTTTTGTTGTAGTATCTGTCACAATGTCTTAACTTTGGAACCCATCCAAATCCATTATGGAACTTACTTTCCATTATATTGTGCCACCCTTAGTTTAGATTGAGATAAACTTAATTTGTACTTTGTGACAAAACTAGTATCAATGTAATACTTTTACAATGAATTAACCATCTATTTGCCACTTCTACAAAATAATATACTCTTAGTTCTTCCAAAAGATCATAAGAATATCCTTACTATCGTCCAATGATCATCTTATGAATCATTCTGGTATATGCTCATAACATTTAGAGCATAGGACATATCTGGATTTGTACATATCATAGTATGATTGATATAAATACTCTTTGTGATTTCATACATCAAGTATCAATCTATACTTGAATCTTTGTTTCACTTACCAAATGTCAATACACTTGAATATATCATCAATATTGAACTCATTCAATCCTTTCTGTGTGACAATAATCTTTCTTGTAGTTTCTACATTGAACTCATTCAATATATCATCTATGTACTTTCGACACAACCATATTAGTATCTATTGATGCCAAATATTTGGGTTTTGCCTAAGTCTTTCATCGGGATGAAATTATTAATATGTGTTAATGAAAGATACATCATTTCCAATCAACAATATGTCTTCCACATAATGTATTAGAAACATGTCTTAGCGCTCCCACTTAATTTCTTGCAAATGCAAGCATCTTCATTATCTCTGATGAA
This sequence comes from Avena insularis, assembly GCA_023614405.1. Lineage (NCBI taxonomy): Eukaryota > Viridiplantae > Streptophyta > Magnoliopsida > Poales > Poaceae > Avena > Avena insularis. The sequence goes on from CM042687.1 coordinate 340,899,901, forward strand.
ATTAAACTCTTTTAACAGTTTCATCATAGTGAAGATTCCAACTCCGCGATGCTCACTTCAACCATTGAAGTTTGCATATGCTTTTAGCATCCTTTGAATTAAGAAAACCCTATAGACCGTGTTATGCACATGTTCTAGGTAACAATTCTATTAGAAGAACTTGTTTTGTTTATTCAACTACCACATAACAATTATATGTAGTGGTTGCTACATTAATCCGTCTAGACTAAATATCGCTATGAAAGATCAAATCTTGTCATAGTCAACCTTTGAACATTGTTGTGAACTCTTTCCCAAATGTCGACTATTTCATAGAAGTGAAACATCCATGTCTATTTTACAGATCCAAACACAATTGTAAGGTCTTACACCTTTCTCGAGGGTCCTTCAAGTTCAAAACTTGATTTCTTGTGTATGGAACTATCACGGATTTTATGGCTTCAAGCCATTTGACGGAGTCAGGGCTCATCATCGCTTCTTTGCATGTAGTCGGATCATTATTGTCAAATAATGATTTAACTCTCAAATCTTGGTATTTGATTGTTTACCCGACCTACTTGTTTCAATAGGAACTTAGACCTCTGTGACAACAACCTTTGAGGCACGTGAGCCATGAGCATTGTTGCTGCCTCCGAAACACTTTTCGGCGCTGCGCAACCTTGCTCATATAGCTAAGGTTCTTTTAACCTCATCAAAGTTCTATTGTCCTCCCACTTAACTTTTCACGGAAAATTCCTTCTCAAAGAAACTTGACGTTCTAAGCGACAAACACTTTTGTCTCCGATGTTTATGGAGGAATAGTTATTCGAAATAACATACAAAGACAGGTTCATCCGACTTTGGTTGCAAACATCTTTCTTATGCATAGCATACCAATGTTTAAGAAAGGACTACTTGGGTTTTATCCCAAACCATAACTTTATATGGTGCATTTCAACGGATTATGATGAAGCTCTTTTCAGTGGAAAAACGGTAGTCTCTAGAGCTTTTAATCTTTAAAATATAATGACAGTTTATAAATTACACCTTTGATCTTACCATGTCAAACAAGGTTTAATTACATATCTCGAACGCTCCATACTCTTATGGTGTTTCGGGAAATGCAAATCCACGGAACGATTCCTTAAATCTTAGGTATTATGCTAAACTTGTAACTCAAATATCTTCCTTTATGATCTTATCATAAACTATTTATATTCTTGTTACAATGATTTTGCACTTCATCTTGAAAGTCTTTGAACCTTTTAAATGTTTCATACTTCATCCTTATTAAGTAAATATTCATATATTCACTCAAATTTTTGGAGGAAGCATATGAAGTTTAAATCCATCGCTCTTGACTACACATAATGGACTTCATACAACAATATGTACAAGTTCCAATAAGCTAGTCATTCGTTCCCTTTTGGCCTATGAACGAAGTTTTAATTATCTCTAGGAAAGTTTCACAAGCGTCATTTGATCAAAAAACAAAAGGACTCCAAAATTCCATCCACATGGAGTTTCTTCATGTTTTCTTTCCAATATAATTCAAACGGCGATGTCACTTCCTAAGTGATCTTTCAATCAATTTGTCTTTCGACATTTTTAGCACTTGTTTTATGGATGTGATTTCTCCAACGAGATTTGTAAATCATCCATCTTTTATGGATTACGGCAATTATTTGAACAACCCTTTTGTTCTCATAATACCTGATAATACAAATCTTGAAGGCAAACTTTGATGTTTAACAAGCAGCACAATAACCCTTTATTTGTTCTCGATGAAAATCATCACATATTCTTTTACTAGTTACTTAGGCCATTGTAGTTCATGAATTGTGTTGTTACGTATGACGATTCACACCAACAAATTCAGTATCAAATACTTAAGAACCACATTGTTTAATAAGCAAAGAATATAGCGATAACATGTATATCATCTATATACTTAAGCTGAACAATTCTAGTCTTTTCTTTTCTGCCATATATTTATGAGATTCTCTTTCAGTATTTCCTTTTCTATATGAAATAATCTATCAACATCAATAGTGGAGCCATATACATGACACATAGTCCAAAGCATGTATAGTAAAATACCAATGTCTTTGGACTTGCACTTTGAAGTAGATCACCATCATCAAATGTTTGGTGTTCTTCCAAATTCCTTTCTTTAGTAATCTCTTGGTGTAGTAAACATTTTACCTACATCAAATATTCACCCTTATCATGGAATTATCCATGATCAAGCTATTTTAGCTTATAACGATGAATCGTGAGTATAATGTTGCTTTCGAAAACTTTTTGGAGGATTAGGACAACTAGTGTCTCCAACCTTTTGTAAATTCTCATCAAATATGAAAACATGACTTTTGCCATATTATACTCTATCATGTTGCAACCAAAACTTCATTTCAGATATCATAATATCTTCCACACATCATGGTTTCTGAAACAACTCTTTCAGATCCTAGATAACCTTGATATTAAGACAATCCTTTGAATATCAAGAATCATGGAGACAAACATGATACTCATACACTAACACTTGGAATTGTCACTCTTGATTTAATACCAATTATTAAACTTCATGGAGTAACCGGAACTTACTGAAAGTTTGCAATAGGACTTTTAAACTTTAGATTAACACTTCAAAACAATACGATACCAGTTCGTAAAGTAACTAACCAGAATTCTATAGTTCTATCATCTCAATTATAACTAAGCGCAAGGTGGTAAACGGATGCCAATGACTACAACAATTATGCAAATTCACTTGATTTAATTTATGATAAATAGTGTTCAACTTTTAATTACATTGACGTTGAACTCCCACTCAAAACAATATCCCTCACATTGTTTTAGTGATCACACGAACCAAATCCACCACATCAAAACCGATCATCACGAGAGTTGATGTAGCTTCAATGGCGAACAATCATCATGTTCATCATATCTTTTATATGACTCATGATTTACCTTTCGGTGATCCGTGTTCCGAGACCATGACTGTACATGCTAGGCTCGTCAAGATCAAACCTTAGCTTCTGCATGAGCAAAACTGGCTTGCTCACGTTGTATACACTCGCAGAATCTAACACACCCGATCATCACGTGGTGCTTCGAAACAACGAGCTTTAGCAACGGTGCTTACTATGGATGAACACTTTAAAACTTGAAATTTGTGTGCTTGAGGGATCATCTTATAATGCTACCGTCGTGAACTAAGCAATACAAGATGCATAAAAGGATTAACATCACATGCAATTCATAATATGTGATATGATATGGCCTTTCTTCTTGTGCTTCCGATCTCCATCTTCAAGCACGAACATGATCTCCATCATCACCGGTGTGGCGTCAAGGTCAATGGCACCGCCTCATGGTTGTCTTCCACCAGCATCAACCATTACAACTACTTTGAATAATAGACACGAAGGACTTAATGGAAACAACCATATGGCTCCTGCCGGTTGCCAACTTACAATAAGGAACATTGCATACATCATATATAATCACAATCATGGCCATATCACATCACAGCACACCCCTGCAAAACAAAGTTAGACGCCTCTAATTTTCTTTGCATGTTTTACGTGGTTTGGGGCTTTCAATAAGTGTCGTTCTAACTTACGAACAAGAACCACAACATTGATACTAGTATTGTCAATCACCCGTTGTAAATTGAATCTTAACTATGTTGGGAGAAACAGGCACCCGCAAAGCCACTTATGCAATACAAGTTGCATGTCAAGCGTGGAGCAAGTCTCATGAACGATGTCATGTAAGGTTAGCCCGGTCCGCTTCATCCCACCATCCCGCAAGATATAAAGTACACAAGAAGCAATTGACAACAAAAGCATCAACGCCCATAATGACCATTGTGTTCTACTCGTGCAACAGATCTACATATAGACACGGCTCTGATACCACTGTAGGGGTTCGTAGCATGGAAAACAAAAATCTTCTACCGCATGAACACACAATCAAGATCTAATCTATGATCAAGCCAAGATCTATCTACTAGATTATAGCAATGAATCGATGGAATACTAACCCTCGAAGATCCAAAGCGGTTAACGAGAGCAGATTCTCGTGGGTGATGTAGTCGTACACTTGCCGATCTCAAGATCGTGTAAACGATCCTTTCGGCGCCGCGTTCCGGCAGCACTCCCGCAGTCGGTCACACGTTCGGTACTCGATGAAGACCTTCCTCTCCCTTGTTCCAGCAGGCAGCGGAGGTTGTAGTACTCTCCTCGCGATTCTGGCAGCACGACGGCGTGGTAGCGGAAGTAGAGGGGAGATCTCGCAGGGTTTCGCCTTAAGCCGGAGCGAATATGGTGGAGTATGAGAGAGGCCTTGGCGATCTACTGTTTAGAGGGCACCAAGGGGAGGGCTTGGACGGCGGCTAGGGTTTGGGGAAACCCCAATTCGCCGACTTGGAGGAGCCCTAGGCGGCGGCTGCACTTGGGTGGAGGCGCCAGAAGCTAGGGTTTTGGTGGAGAGAGGTGTAGCTAGAGGGGGCACCCCTGCCCCTTCTTTTATAGGTGGGAGGGAGGCGCCTAGGAGGAGGGAGTCCTCCTCCAACTCCTCCTCCTTGGCCGGCGGGTGGAGGGAGTGGGACTTCCTCCCCAAGTAGGTTTCCTACTCTCCCTCCACCAAGAAAACTTGCCGTTTGACTTTTCAAATTGTCGTTTGACTTTTCAAACTAGGATTTGATTTATCCCTTTATTTTGCTCAGCGATGACACCTAGTACATGATGCAACCATTCCATCTTGTTATGACACATTCATGCACCCTTCCTCCGAGTCTTGGGACCTTCCGGAACCTTCTAGAACATTCCCGATGAAAACACCGGAACCATTCTCCAACCCCGAAACAGGACTTTCCTTATATGAATCTTATTCTCCAGACCATTCCGGATCTCCTCGTGATATCCCGGATACCATCTGAGACTCCGAATAACATTCGGTATCTTACTCATCATTCCATAACTACTCAACAACATCGAATCCTTAAGTGTGTCTCCCTACGGTTCGTGAATTATGCGGACATGACCGAGACACTTCTCCGATCAATAACCAATAGAGGAATCTGGAAATTCATATGGCTCCCACATATTTCTACGATTACTTTGCGATCGAATGAACCACTTACATACGATACCAATTTCCCTTTGTCTCACGATAGTTTACTTATCCGAGGTTTTGATCGTCGGTATCTCTGCATACCTAGTTCAACCTCGTTACCGATAAGTACTCTTTTCTCGTTCCCGTGATATGTGATCCCTTGTGAGCCAGTCACATGCTTGCAAGCTAATTGGATGATATTCCACCGAGAGGTCCCAGAGTATATCTATCTGTCATATGGATGGACAAATCCCACTCTTGATCCATGTGCCTCAACCCATACTTTCCGAACACTCAATGCCACCTTTATAGCCACCCAGTTACGGTGTGGTGTTTGATGTCATCAAAGCATCCTTCCGGTGATGGTGATTATCATGATCTCATGGTCTAAGGAATTAGGTTACTATGTATCAGAAAGCTTATAGCAAATGAACTATATTAAATGACTTGATCTTTATGCTACGCTTAATTATAGGAGTATGTCCATCACATCATTCTCCTAATGATATGACCCTGTTGTTAATAACATCTCTATGTTCATGATCATGAAACCATGATCATATATTAACCAACAAGCTAGTTTAACAAGAGGCTTTACTAGGGACTCTTTTATGTTTACAAATCACACAAGTATTAATGTTTCCAGTTAATACAATTATAGCATGGTATGTAAACATTTATCATAAGTATGAAGATATGATAATAACTACTTTATTATTGCCTCTTGGGCATATCTCCTACAACCTTGTTGTATTCAGCGGTTCAGATCGACTGGCGTGTTAAGAATCGGTTTAGATACTCTAGACATGGTAGTCAAACATTGTTGTAAATATTCATCACGATCTGTTACGTGATTGATATAATGCTACATCTATAGATGTTTCATTACAGGAGAAATTTTCTTGGGATTTTTATTTTCGTGCCCTTGATTCGTTAGTTGTACTCAGTTTTCCCCCAACCACTTAAATTTTTCTCACATTTCCCCTCGCTATGTTATGAAACTCTCGCAGGCGCTCAGATGGAGGGATGCCGTCATGTCAAAGGCTTGACCGTTACATGCTGACCGGTGGGACCGTATTGGGGCGAGTCCTGTTGTGGCCGTTACGTGTTGACGGGTGGGGCCAGGATACATTTCAGACCAGCCATCCATCTCTTGTTGACTCGTGGGCCGCTTTTTTCCTAATTTTGTGGCCGATGCACCAATGACAAATGGGGATGTTCTGTGGGGCCATCAAAGCCAATGAACGATGAGGCCGTCATGTGGGGCCGTTTTGTGGGCCGTCATGTGGGGTTGGAGGGGTGACTTGCATATTTGCCACATTTTTCTTTGCAACTTGCATATTTGCCATTTTGTATGCAAATTTTAAAGAAAAAGTTTGGCAGATATACAAAATTGGAAAATATGCAAAAATCCTGGAGCAGCTATTCTTCCAAACATTGACAGGTGGGGTTGTGTATGACACACGTGAGATCGACTCTCTCTCTCTCTCTCTCTCTCTCTCTCATTCTCTCCCAGCCCCTAGCACCGAGCAGCTCCTATCCCACCGGCGGACAGAGCAGCCATCGTCCGCGGCTCCGTCCTACGGTGGCGTCGGATGAACTGCCGTGCTGCACCTCAACCAAGGCTCCAGCACCTGTGTTGTTCGCACACATTGTACGTTGAGGCAGTATCGACCGCAGGCACGTCCGCCGCCCACGATGACCAGGATTTTGTTCCACCGCCAAATCTCGACGAACGGTCGTAGGAATTGCTAGTAATGCTTTATAAGACCTTCGCTCCTACTCCTCCCACCCTAATCGATTTGGTTCCCGTAATTTTCTCGATATTGCAGGGGTAAATTAGTCTTCAATGTCTGGTTGTAGCTGGTACACCAGATAGGGTGGGGATTCGATCATGTCGTCGCAACATTCTCCTTCTCCTACCACGTCAGAAGTGCAGATAGCTCATTCTCTTTGTACTACCGTTGAATTTTAAGTGCCGCCATGGCCTGTCGGACTGATTTTAATTGGGTTTGTTTTGGGATTGTTATAGTGTGCTATGCAGGCCGATGACCCATGCTACATTGCATACCAAGATGAATCAACCCAGTGGTCTAGCCAGAGGATGGATTTGGAGGAGATGGTTGACAATTTAGGTGATGAATTGGCCCGAAAAACCTGTTGATGTTAGAGATGAAGCGCACTATCGAGGAAGAAAAGAAGAACTCGGATCTTATTCACAAAGAAAAGTTGACACTTGAGACTGATTGATACGTCCAATTTGCATGACCATTCTATATCATAATCTGCCTCTATTCATTGATATATTTTTTATTAAGGGGTGTTACTTATGTCTTTTCATCTGTTTTTGCATGATTGATGATTCTTGGAGGATGAACTACCAGAGTCAGAATTCTGATGGAAAAAGAGGTATTTTGATGCAATTTTGGCGAAGATCAGAAAAATACCAGAAAAACTACGGAAAATCATATTTTCCCAGAAGACGAAGAAAGCTAGAAGGGAAGGCGGAGATGGGCCACAGGGGGCTCACACCCCCTAGGCACGGGCCACCCCTAGGTCGTGCCTACAGGGGGTGTGGCCCACTTGTCCCACCTCTGGCTTCGCCCTCTCTCCTATATCTTCTCCCGAAACCCTTAAACACAAGGAGAGACAACAGAAAGATTCCGCCACCTCTGCGGGGCAGAAAACACCGAGAGAGAAAGAGCTCTCCGGCAGACAGATTTCTGCCGGGGAAATTCCTTCCCGAAGAGGGGAGATCATTGCCATCAACACCATAATCAAGCTAGACTTCATCGGGATCATCATCATCATCCACACCATCATCTCCACCAGCACCATCATCACCACTCCATCCCGCTGTAACAATTGTGTTGAATACTTGCATAGTTCTGAGGGGAAACTTTCCCGGTATTGATTACTATTGTAGTTGATTCTTGTGAGTGGAACCATTGGATTATTGTTTATGTTCAGATTGTTATCCATGACCATATCATCTTTGATCTTGATCCATATGATGTATTGTGAGTAGTTCGTTTAGTCCTTGAGGACATGGGAGAAGTCATGTTATTAGTAGTGGATTTGTATTGAGATATTATTCTGTGGTTTAGTATTTAAGTTGTGGTGCTATTCTTCTAGTGGTGTCATGTGAATGTCTACTACATGATACTTCACCATTTATGGGCCTAGGAGAATGCATTGTGTATTTGGCTACTAATTGTGGGGTTGCTGGAGTGATAGAAACCTGAACCCCCGTTAGGACACCATTGCACAAGGGAGCGTAGGATCTCAGAGTTTAAGGACGTGGTTAGGTTTATATCTTAATTGCTTTCCTGTAGTTGTGGATTCTTGCAGGGGGTTTAATCACAAGTATGTATTAGTCCAAGTAAGGTCGGTACATTAGAACAGGTTCACCCACACAACACTTACAACACCAAAGAAGACTACTCAGCTATTTGAAGCGAAAGCACTTGACAGAATTCCCATGTGTCCGCGAGAACGTTTGGTCCTTATAAGTATTTCCACCGGCTTGTACTTTGCTAAGAAAGGATTGGGCCACTTGCTGCAATTGTTTGTTGTCTTTATTACTTGCAATTTATTTCTTTCCTTTATCAGAAAACCCCTAAAAATCCGTTTGCTAAGTATTTATAGAGATTTCCTGCTCCATACCACTAGTCAACACCTTCTGCTCCTCGTTGGGATCGACACTCCTGTTTATCAAAAGTTCTACGATACACCCCTATACTTGTGGGTCATCAAGACTATATTCTGGCGCCGTTGCCGGGGAGTGAAGCGCTATTGAAGAGTGGAACTGCTAAAGGAAACTTCTACTATGAGTATTGCTTTTTATTTCTGTTTGTTAGTTTGTTTCCAATATGGATAACCCACTTGGTTTTCTGTTTGGGAAAACTAATACCAATGTTAGGGTAGTAGATGAACCACCACCTGTTGAGATAGATCCTTTTAAGATACCTACAAGTATTGTTGATCGTGTCATGGATAATTATTATTTAGGGGATGGAACTGTCCACCTTGGTGATCATTTGCTTTTTATCCATGAATTATGCGGGTTGTTTAAGTGTGCAGGTATCCCAACTGAACAGGCGAAGAAGAAGTTACTCTCTATATCCTTGAAAGGGAGAGCTGAAGAATGGTATAAGCTGCTGAAGAATGGGCAATCCATGGAATGGGAGGAAATACTACATCTCTTTTTTTCTAAATTTTATCCTCCTAGTGAAATTCATAAGGATAGGAATCTGATATATAACTTTTGGCCTCGTGATGGAGAGAGTACAACTTAAGCTTGGGTGAGATTGAAGTTACTAATGCTTAAATGTCCTATTCATGTACTCCTTAACAAAATTATTATCAATAACTTTTATGCTAGGATTTCTCTTCATGATAAATATTTACTAGATGCTTCTTGTGCTGGATCATTCACACGTATGAAGGAAGAAGCTAAATGCGATCTCCTAGACCGTATTCAAGAGAACACTGAAGCTTGGTAGAATGACAAAGGGAGAAAGTCAGGTATAAATTATGATTATGAATGCATAAAATCTTTTATGGGAACTGATGACTTCCGTGATATTAGTAATGTGTATGGGATTGACTCCCAAAGTATTGCCAATTGTTTTAAGGCTTGTGCCTCTTACATAGAAATTCCCAAAAAGAAGTGGAATAAGTACCATGCACCTTATAAAGATGTTGTTAGTCATGTTCCTGTTAGAAGCACTGAAGTTTGTACTATTGATTATATTTTTCCTGAACCTTATGTTGAGAAAATACCTTTCCCAGCTAAGGTAAAGGAGTATTCTATGATGATTAGTGCGAATAACAAAGGTACAAAGAAAACTGTGGAACCTGATGAGCAAATGAATACTGAACCTATGGTAGCTATTGTGAAAAATCTTGTCACTAGAAATATAGAGGATGAGCACATTTTCTACTGTGAAGATGCTTCTAATATTATTTCTCATCCTAGTAAATCTAGAAAAGCTAGTGTCCTTGTGCTTTCTGTTAGAATTGGTGATCATTGATATTATGGTTTATGTGATATTGGTGCTAGTTCTAGTGCTATTCCTTCTGAGCTTTACAGGGAAATTACGCATTAAATTGGTCCTTGTGAGCTTGAGGACATTGATGTGGTTATTCACCTTGCTAATAAGGAAACCATTTGCCCTATTGGTATTGTAAGAGATGTGGAGGTCCTCTGCGGTAAGATTAAGTATCCTGCTGATTTTCTAGTGCTTAATTCAGCAGCTAGCAAAACTTTTCCTATCATTTTTGGTAGACCTTTCTTGAATACTTGTGGAGCTATTATAGATTGTAGGAAGGAAAAAGTTTTGACTAAGTTTGATGGAGAGTCTTATGAGTTTAATTTTTCCAAATTTGGTAAAGCTCCTTGTGAAAATATCTTGCGTAATAAAGATTTCAGGATGGAACAACTTGCTTCTATTAATCGGGTTTATGACCTTGGACCTCTTTTTGGTGATTGTAAGTATGCTCATTCTGATGATAAAGTTGTTGACAGTGACAGTTATATTGTCAATTTTATTCAAAGTTCTAGTGAAAGTTATTATGAAAGATAGAAACATGGTTTTATGCATCTCAATAATGTTAAGTTTCCCTGTTTTATGTTGAAAGCTTTGAAGTTGCATTTGTTTTGTCTTCCTATGCTACTATTGGATTTTTGTTTCAACAATTTGTTTTATCATGATACCCCCATGCACATGAAGTGGGTTAGACTCAAATGTGTTAGTTATTTGCTTCTTGATGCTCTCTTTCACTTCAGATATTTATCTCCTATGTGAGCATCTTTGAAACTATCAAGCCTAACTTAAGGGTTTTAAAGAAAAGTACTTCTTGGGAGATAACCCAATAGTTTTGTCGAGTCTTGGAAGTTATTACCTCAGTTATAACCGCTCCTTATCCTTTTTTTTTGGTTTTTGTGTCAAGATCAACTACTTTTGAGAAGTAGAGGAGTTGTGAAAAGTGGCTGTCATGGGACAGATTTTTTGTGCTGCATTGTAAAAATTCATGAAGGAGCTCAGTACTTCGGATGGAGCTATATTTTTCTATGCTTGTTCTCCAAGTTGTTACTCAACTTTCATTAGTTTTGCACTTTTTGATTTGAGCAACAGAAGGTTTTCGAAAAAATCAATCTTTACCTGCTGGTCTGTTTTGACATATTTCTGCCATCATTTGCATTTGCCTCTTATATTGATTCCCTTCCAGATTATTTTGGGTTTTTGGAAAGGAGTTGCTACAGTATCTTTTTTTTGATGGATTTTAGTTGAAGTGTGAACCTAAAGGTTTATTGTTTTTGTACACTACTGTTGCCATTGAGGTTTGTGTAAAGCCTTGCATGAAAGAAATTTCCAGGAGAAGAAGAAAAGGAATCTGCAGAGTTCGTCTTTGAATAGGTAAAAGTGGTGAAAACAGAAGGTTCATGAAAATCCTATCTTTTATATTTTTATGTTTTTATTACATACGGAAGGTTACAAAACGAAACAGAGGAGGAAACAGAGGCTAGGGTGGCCACACCCACCCTAGGCGCGGGCCCCAGCTGGCCGCGCCTGGAGGGGGTGTGAGCCCCCTAATCTTCATCTCCGCCTTGTTTTCGCACCAGTACCTTTCTTATGCTTTGAAACTTCGTAATATATAACCCCCCGGGTCCCCCGAGGTTCGTATATTGTGTTCTCGTTGTGTTTTCATTTTGATCTGTTTCTGTCAGGAAATCTTCTCGAAGTTTAGAGCACCATGGTCTCCGCCAATGACAAAGGCAAGAAACCCGTGGAAGAAGAAAGGATCGCTGCTAAGTGCGAATACACAGATTTGAGCATCGAGGAGGAATTTAAGATGGAAGAATAAACCGCCGTAGGGTCAAGTGCAAGGAAACCTACTTTTGTAGGAGCAATTAACACTGGACGTGCTTTTTCTCGTAACATGCAAGGGATTATAGCCTCCATCCCAGACTTCAGAACCTTCCCTGAGGCAGTGGAAGCCCTTCGAACCACTGATGAGTTTTGTGATAAGTATCGTGCTCTAAGGATGAAAGTGGATATACTTAAAGAGGAGAATGACATGCTTCGTAAGATGCTGGAGGGTTTCCTTACCCTAAACAAGAACACCACCATCACCGAAGGAGTATTCGTCATCAGGTTTGACATCCCCTTGGCTTGTTCCAAGCTTAGGGGAGTGCCGTGGTATCACATCATTATCTTTTATATTTTACCCTTTTAGTAGATTCATATCTTTGGTAGAGAAATTATCTTATAGGTTGGTTTGCATGTGGAAGTATCTCTCCTCTAGTTGATTATCTATGTATCCCTTGGTGTGAGTGCCTTTATGGAATATTAATGAGAAGTTTCATCTTTTACTTTTTGCACTTCTTATTTTAGTTTGCAATCTCTATTATATGACTGATCTTGTTGATCAGTATTGGTATCACTTTGGGAGCATCAAGTAGATCTAAATTGGTTTTGGCAAACCGAGATCTGGTCAGTAGCAACACTTTTTGAGGTTTGAAAGGAAAAGAGAAAAAGCTTATAGGTATTTTGTATCATTTATTTTCTTTCTTGATTGGCTCATAAGCTTAGTATTCTTTATTTAAGATCTTTTGTGTCTTCAAGGAAGATTGCATGTTTGGCTTTATCACTTGTAGGTTTGCCTGTTTCCTTCAACTCTTTTCTTGTTACCCAGCCTTGCTATCCAAAAACCTGTTTTGAGAAGGCATACTTCTCATGCATCCAATCCCTTTGAACCAAACATGTGCCATTTGTGTCCACCATATCTACCTATTAGCATTATTGATATTCAAAGCAAATTCTCAAGCTTCATCTATCTTTCGAATTAAAAATTATTTTGTTATGTGAAAACTAGTTAGTAAAGCTCTCATGAACTTGATGGCACACCTTATTTTCTTGCCCCTAATAAACTTGAACCATTGTGTCATCAAAGTTGTATATGCTTGCATATATATGTTGGGATTAGGAGAACCGTGTTGTCACGGGGAACGCTTTCAACACTTATGGATACATATCCAGTTGATATCATGCTTTTTTGTTTGCGGATGTCGTTGGTGTGAAATAAAAGGGGAGCTTGTAAGTCCATGGAGTTATGTATGTGTGTTATAGAAATGCCTGGGTCGTTAACCTAAGCCATGCCTAATCATGGTGGAAACTTGCAGCATAACCGTAGTGAGCAATCTGTGAAGCATCCTCAATAAAAACCTACGCAAATAGCAAATAAAAAGATCGCTGAGATGCTCACTATCTGCTTGCCTTGTCATTTTGATTATGGGATATCTCCTGTATCATGTGAAAGGGGTACCCCGTTGGCGGTTCTTTATGATACACATGTACTTACAATGACAAGAACTTACCGGGAACTAAAGTTGAGTAGCATGAGGAGCGGACCTTGTACTCAAGGGACATGAGATTGCCAACTTATATTTTGTCAAGTATATACTCCATCTTTGTTCACTTTAACCTTAATCACCTCAAGATGCTTATGATAGGGGAAATGAGGGCTCAAAGCTAGTAAGTACCATAATCTTTTGGAAGCTCTTTATGAACTTGAAATCCCTATTTCCCTCTATGAAGGGCATTTCTTCTATTTCTAAGTTGAGTCAGTAAACCTATTTCCTCTCTATCTCCAGCAAGCATTTGAGTTGTTGTGTTTCAAGCATTCATATGATGATTTATTCAATCATGTTCTTTATCTTCCTTGTTTGCACAAGACTCTTACCAATTGAGTATTACTTTGAAAGCCATCATTGTGAAAAATCTTTTATGTTTGAGCAAAGAGTACACTTGTTGTGAAGACTTCTACAAAAGATTTTGTGAAATTGTTTACCAGCTGTTCTCTGACCAAGAACAAAGTTTGCCAATTCCAATTATGATTTATATTTATGCATCTCTATTGTGACTCCTATACTTGTTGCAATCTAAGTTATATAATGGTGAGTTGTTTTCTTCTATGAGTTGTGTAATGGTAAGTGTGATGCTTCTTGTCCGTATTATTGTATCGACACTTCACTCCATAAACCTGTGGGCATGTTTACTGAGCTCAGTTTTCTCTTGGGAACAAGCGAATGTCTAAGCTTGGGGGGAGTTGATACGTCCAATTTCCATCACCATTCTATATCATAATTTGCCTCTATTCATTGATATATTTCTTATTAAGAGGTGTTACTTATGTATTTTCATCTGTTTTTGCATGATTGATGATTCTTGGAGGATGAACTGCCGGAGTCAGGATTCTGATGGAAAAAGCGGTGTTTTGATGCAATTTCGCGAAGATCAGAAAAATACCAAAAAAACTACGGAAAATCATATTTTCCCAAAAGACGAAGAAAGCCAGAAGGGGAGGCGGAGATGGGACACAGGGGGCCCACACCCCCCAGACGCGGGCCACCCCTAGGCCGCTCCTACAGGGGTGTGTCCCACCCGGCCCACCTCTGGCTCCTCCCTCTCGCCTATATCTTCTCCTCGAAACCCTAAAACACGGGGAGTGATGCAGCGCTGAGTTTATAAGGGTCCCAACCTTTAATAAGGTAGAGTCCCCTGTGTTTACAATGCTAGTCCCTGGATCAATAGCTAGCATCCATAGTTAAGATGTAATATCAAGAAACAAAGGTCATAATACAACTTTATAACCAGGAATAACATAATTTTATTACATCTTACATAGCTCATTTGGCTATTACATTACATTGCAACAGAATATATATAAGCATGGGGTCCTTCATCTTCAAAGTGCCACAGGCAGACATGTTGGTTGTAGACTTTGTAATCCTAATCAATCAATCTTCACTAAAAACAATCAAACCTGCAACATACAAGTTACAGCCACAGGGGTCAATACATTTGAATTGTATTGGCAAGTGATACTATGGTAGTATAGTGGAGTCTATCATCTATATGCATTTGGCTAAGTGGAGTTGAGGCTTGCATTGCTCAAAATAGATTTTCCTTATCATTTTGAAAACACTAAGTTTTTGCTTGATAAAAATATTTTTCTCAATCAAAGATTGAAGATCCTTTAACCCTTGTTCAACCACAAGTTTTTAACTTTGAAATTTGAATGATGAGATTCTTGATTGCTTCCATGTCTTGATGCTCAAATTGTCCTTTACCAGGGACATGGCTAAGTACTTAGATTTTTACACTCTGCAGAGGTGGTGCACTTTCCCCACAAGACTTGGTTTCCCAAGACAAGATCTTTCAGAAGCCTTCCCTTAGACCAAAATGGACGCGCTCCAACCTATCAAACTCTACCACCAACTGTCCATATGGCTAAGTTCTTGCAACCTATATGATCTAGGCAGAGCCCATAATGCCAAGTGGTTGCACTTGAAGCTTCTCAACATTTGACATCTCAAATCTCTTTGTTCCTGGGTGGCCATCCACAAGTGAGATATACAAGGTCAACCATAGACATGGGCCTTGTGAACCACTCAACTAAAAACCACCATTCAAGTCCCATTCCACCCAGGTGATTCATTAACTTAGTTGTTTTATTAAACAAAAACACAAGTCCTCAGACTTGGAAATTTTTCATAGTATGGATATATATTCCACCCTTGTTTTCTATTAGCTAGGCTAAGCTTGATAGTAGTAGGAATCTTAGCTTAGGAAAATTTCTACTAAGGTTTCATCTACTAGGTTTTCCTATAGCAAGGTTTATACTTAGCAAAATTCCATGCAAGTTTTACTTAGAAAAAAATCACTAATGCATAATGAAAGTAATGGGACAAAAAGTATGAAGCATCACTTGCCTTTTTGGTAGAGGTATAAGTTCACTCCTTGTCCTTGCAACAATCACACTCTTCAAGTCACTACAATTCAATCAAGCAAGGCACAAACTCAATCTACCAATCAAACAAAACATCACATAAAATCATAGAACTAAGATAATGCATGCAAGCATGCCAAGATTTGTTTTATTTGGACAAGTGGTTCCTAATGGTACATAAACATTTGAAAACACCTAATGGTCATTTTGTAAAGTGGCAAAGTCATTTGCAAAAGGTTTCACTTCAAAAACCATTTTCAAAAACAAGGTATCATTTTATGTGGTGTAGAAATATTTTTACTAAGGCATTAATCTATATGGTTCACCAAATATATTTTCAAACCATAAAACTTGGTGTTTGGGGTCAGAGAGTTTAAAACAAAACATTTCCCAAAAGTTTTCTTCCAAAACCATTTTTAATAAATAAACTATATTTTTATTTGACTAGAAATGGTTTTAAATCAAAGAATCATTCTTTTCCTTCACCAAATATATTTTTGAGACCACAAAGTGTTTCCTAGGGTCAGTAAGTTCAAATCACACCATTTGCCAAAGATTTTATCCCCAAAAACATTTTTGAACAATTTTTACAATCTAAACAAGCATACAAATGTTTCTGCAAAAACAAACATTTTTCCAGAAGCTTTTTACTAAACAAATGGCATGGTTGGCTAGGGCTTGTTCCACTGATTCCAATGATATAAAGTTTGCAAATTTTGGACGTGTGGTTTAAAAGTTACAAGGGTTTCAAATTTGCATCTAAATCTGTTTTCAAATTCTGTGTTAAATCATCCAGTGACACGCGGCGTGTTCTGATTCGTCCATACCGCTTCGGTTGGATCGACTGTTCTGGCGCGTTGGATCAAGTCAGATCGTGCGGCACAGGATCACTCGTACCCCTTCGGCTAAGGATCTATCGTGACGCTTGGATCGTCATCTAACGGCTATTATCGCATTGACCAAGCTCTGGCGACGCAGCAACGATAGCTGGTGGCGGCGAGGTCAGATGGTGGCGGCGCTGGTGAAACAGGAAGCAATGGAAGGTGGGGAGATGCTCACAGTGATCGCAGGGCGATGCCGAAGCTCAACGTGGAGTCGTCTTGGCGAGGGGCGCACTGGAGTGGGCTTGATTGCTCGCCGGAGTGGAGCTGCGCCTCGGCCACGCTCAGTCGTCGTCGAGGACGGTGCTATGGATCACTCGGAGACAAACGAAATGCACGGTCAGACGCGCAAAGACACGGCGATGATGTGTGCGTGATTGAGAGGGGTCGGGGTAGTCTGGTTTACTAGAGGGAGGTTGTCGGAGAAGAGCCAGACGGTGGCGGCGGTGGTTGTTGTTGTTGCCGATGCTCAGGGGCGTGCGTGAGCGAGCTGGCGTTGCGGAAAGGTCCGCCAGGAGATGGTGATCACAGTTGCGTGCTCGAGGAGGCAAGAGGTGGCGTGGAGCTGCCGGAATCCTCGCCGGAGCGTCGTCGGACAGTGGCGGTGTTTGAGCTAAATTCAACAGCCTGGGGGCGCACTTGGGGGAGGATACAGAGGGAAAAGGAGGAGAAGGGCGAGGCGATTAAGACAGCATGGTCGCGGCGAGAGATTAACGCTGCATTAAGGTGTATTCAACCGGAGAAATCAATGGCAGCAACGGCTGGCGAGTTTAACGCGAGGAGGAAGAAGATGAGCTGGAGGGGTGGGGTCTTGCTGTCAGCGAGAAAGTGAGAGGGAAAAGAGGTCCACCAGTCAGTGTCTGCGCGGGTGCGGGTCTGAGTGAGAAAAAGTTTCGGAAGAGGGAGAAATAGGTGGGCTTGCTGGGCCTAGTTGGGCTGGCCGGCTAGGCTGGCTCCCTTTTCCAATTCAATTTCTGTTTTGAAATTCAAACAAACAAGTCAAACAACCAATTCAAAACAACTTCCACTAAACTTTATATTAAGTTTGGTTCTGTTTAACAACATAAACCAATTCCCAAAATAAAATAATATTTTTATTTTAGAGTCCATTTATAATTAAATAAAATGGACACTAGTTAATAAATCAAATGGGTTTTAATTTATTTAAAAACTCCATTTGAAATCTAAATATTTTCAAAACCAAATCAGTAGGTTTTATTTGAAAATATAAGATACTTGGAAAGCTTGTTTAAAATAAAATAACATTTATTTTAGGGTCCATTAAAATAAAATAGACCTTAGTTATTCACCCAAATAGGATTTGCTTTATTAAAATCTTTATTTTGAAATCTAAAATAGCACCAAAACACTTCAGTAGGTTTTATTTGAGAATATAAAATACTTGGAAAACTTATTTAAAATAAATAAATAAGTTTTAGTGTTTATTTAAAATGGGAAAAGCCTTTACTTTAATAAAATTGGATATTAAATCCTTATTATTTTATTTAAACAAACCTTTACTATTTTTATCAAAACAAAATGTTTTAATTCAAAAGCTTGGCCAAGGTTTAATTTGGATTTATAAATAATCTTTATTTATAAATCCACCTTTTCTTTTGAAAACCAAATCTTTTATTAAAAGATCCAAAAATAGTAATTTTTAAATATTTCCAAGTTTATTGTTTATTTAACTTTTTAAATCTCTTTAGGACTTTATTTGATCCAATTAGGTTTTGAAAGTTTCCAATTGGATTCAAAAAGTTTCTTCTCACCCTGAAATTCAACAAAGTTTTATTTTATTCATTTATTTTTCACATTACAAGATTTGGAAAATCTTGGGATGTGACAGAGTTGATGTAAGAGCACTTCGTTGGGAACCCCAAGAGCAAGGTGTGAAGCAGCACAACAACAAGTTTTCCCTCAGTAAGAAACCGAGGTTATCTAACCAGTACAAGGAAGGAAACATCACACAGGTATTGCAAGGAACGCGGAGACTTGCACAACACAAACTCAAGACTTTGTCCCAACGAATCAGTGAGGTTTTCAAGCTCACCGATTTGATGTAACAAAGGATTAAACGTATGGTGTGGAAGGTAATGGTGGTTTGCAGCAAGTAAATAAGTAATAGTGGAAGATGTATCAATGGTAAAGATTGGACCGGGGTCCATAGTTCACTAGAGGTGCTCTCCTTAGATAAACAACATGGCATGAAGGGGACCGCCGACTTCGCCCTGTCGTAGCGCCTTAGATGTCGTTGCGAGTTTCACAACGCCGGTAGATATCATATCTATGCATAACTTGTTTTTTTTGCAGGAAGTTGTGAATGGTATGGTTCATGTGCATGTGATGTATGTGTGTAATCCATACGTGATCTGCGAATCACGGTTTTTGTCAGCCGGCTGGAGCCTAGGTGCTGTCATTTTATTGTATGACAACCTACGTGTCGAATTCTCCTTGTAATTTACTTTACTAAGCTAGTGTAGCTGTTTGGAGAACCCGGAAGGCATACAAGGCGTTATACATGTCGGCGACATGGAGTAAGACGGCAAGTGACAAGAGTTGGCATGAGTCGGATTACAGGCTTTGTGGAGATGGAGATCGCCATGAAGAGGGCCATACCATTTCACATTATAATTGCTTTATTTTGTGTTATTGTTATGTCTCTGTTTTACCTCTATTAGATAGTCGGTAAGATTTAATCCCTCAAAGAAGGTCTAGTCGGTTTTCCCGCCAGTGTTTGCACCATCACAAGTCGGACATTTTTGGTAGTGGGCTCACAAAATTGAGGTGCTGCCAATTCTTTCCGACTAGGTGGGTTCAAGTCGGACTCTTATTACAGAAACACTCGGTAAGCTAGACGGGTCTATCACAACGGTTGTGGGGCTCGGGGAAAAGTCGGATGGGAGCCAGGGCATGTGGTGCCACCCGTCCAACAGGAGTCGTATGAGATACGATTGACAAGGAGTTGTCTACCTAGATCACTTGGCGGCTAGCGGTGATGCTAAAGATCATTAGACGACTTGCTTATTTAGGGTCCTGAATCACTAAGTAACCATCCGAGGGGTGTTGGTTCTAGTGGGAGCATAAAATATTAAAATGTTTAATATGCTTGCTCTTTTATGAATACTGAAGGGATTCGCAACATAGTAAATCAAAAAATTTCTACGGATGCGAACGGGAAATCCAAGATCTAATCTGGGAGATGCAATCAACGAGAGGGATAGATGAGATCTTCATACCCTTGAAGAAATCGCACAGTGGAACGTTGAACAGAAAGTGGTTGATGTAGTCATACTATCCTTCTCCTCCTCGCCATCCGATCCAATCCAACACCGCAAGTGGCGACGCCTCTGAGAGACGGACACGCACGGCACCGCGACGTCTCCTCCTTCCTCGGTCCAGCAAGTGGGGGGAGAGATAGATTGGATCTACAGCACGACGGCGTGGTTCAAAGGTGGAGAGTTTCTGCAGCAGGGCTTCGCCTACACGCAGTCGGGAGAGGGAGAGAGGTAGGGCAGTAGCTAGCGGCTAGGGTTTTGGGGTGAGGGTAGGGTGCGCCCCCTGCCCACCTTATATAGGGGGCTGGCCGGCCCCCTTTACCCCTCCTCCAAGCCCTAGGGAAGCGGCCCCAAGGGTGGAGTGGGGGGCAAGTCTTCCCCCCTTCTAGAAGGTCCCCTAGGGTTTCCCCTAGGGTTTTGGTCGGCTGGGCCTATGGGGCCTTGTGCCCCTGGCCCAATGCGGCCAGGGCACTCCCTCGTAGGCCCACACCCCCCTCCGACAAGTGGGGCCACGTTGGTCCCACTCCAGAAGCTTCTAGAACCTTCTAGTACAATACCGAACATTCCGAAATAATTCCGAAATCCAAAAACTGCTTTCCTTTATATGAATCTTATTCTCCGGACCATTCCGTAACCTCTCGTGATGTCCTGGATCTCATCCGATACTCCGAACAAAAAATCATAAACCAATTATCCATTCTATCCTCGCGTCGAGGCACGTTAAGTGTGTGACCCTACGGGTTCGAGAATATGCAGACATGATCTTCTATCAATAATCAACAACGGGATCTGGAAACCCATATTGGCTCCCACATATTCATCGATGATCATATCGGATGAACCACGATGCCAGGATTCAATTAATCCCATATTTATATTCCCTTCATCACGCGATATTTTACTTGCCCGAGATTCGATCGTTGGTATCGGCATACCTTGTTCAATCTCGTTCACAGCAAGTACTTTACTCGTTCCATAATCCGATATCACTTTGTGATTAACTCCTTAACCACATGCTTGCAAGTGGTGTTGATATCGATTACCGAGTGGGCCCGAAGTATATCTCTCCGACTTAGGAGGGACAAATCCCATCTCGATACATACAACCCAACAAGTACTTTCCGATCACCTAAGAGACACCTTTATGATCAGCCTCTCATAGGATGACGTTTGGTGACCTCAAAGCTTTCTTCCGATACCAGGGAGTTGCATTATCTCATGGTCTAAGGAATACAATATTTGACATAAGAAAAAGCTTCACAAAGATGAACACGATGACACGATCTAATTGCTCTGCTTGATTTGGGTCTGTCCATCATATCATTCTCCCAATGACATGATCTCATTATTAATCGACAACTCATGTCTATGGTTAGGAAACCTTAACCATCATTAATCAATGAGCTAGTCCATAGAGGCGTACTAGGGACAGGTGTTGTTCATAAACCACACAAGTATCAAAGTTTCCGCTTAATACAATTCTAGCATGGAATATAAACTTTATGATGAACAATAATTATAACAATAACATCTTTATTATTGCCTCTAGGGCATAATTCCAATAGTCTCCCACTTGCACTAGAGTCAATAATCTAGTTTACATCTGGCAACAATCTAACACCCATGGCATTGAGGTGCTGATCATGTTTTGCTCGTGGAAGAGGTTTAGTCAACGGATCTGCGACATTCAGATCCGTATGTACTTTGCTAATCTTTAGATCTCCATCTGTTATATAATCTCGAATTATATGAAATCGGCGGTTGATGTGCTTGGTCTTTGGATGATATCTTGGTTCCTTAGCCAATGCTATGGTGCCAGCGTTGTCGCACAATATCTCCAGTGGGTCCAAGGCACTTGGAACCACACCAAACTCCTTCACTTGACGCTTTTGCAGCAACCATGTATTCCGATTCTACTGTAGATCCCGTGATCACACTTTGCTTGCAGCTTCTCCAGCTAACATCTCCTCCATTCAAAATATAAACGTATCCTGTTTGAGATTTAGAATCATTCGGGTCGGTGTCGAAACTAGCGTCGACGTAACCTTTTACGACGAGCTGCTCATCACCTCCATAGACCAAGAACATTTCTTTAGTCCTGTTTAAATACTTTAGAATGTTCTTTACGGCTGTCCAGTGTTCCACTCCTGGATCACTTTGGTATCTGCTCGTCAAACTAAGAGCATTGGACACATCCGGTCTAGTACACAACATGGCATACATGATAGAACCTATGGCCGAGGCATATGGCACTTTGCTCATGGTTTCTCTATCGTTTACCGTAGTTGGACACTGAACCTTGCTCAATATCTTACCTGACAACATGGGCACTTGTAAGATCCCTCCTTTGTAAAGGAGAAGGATCCCTGTGATTGCAATGCTAGTCCCTGGATCAATGCTAGCATCCACAGTTTAAGATGAAGTACACAGATACAAAGGTCGTTTATTACATTCATTCCAGAGATAAAACATAGTCTTTTACAACTCAGGGCCATAGGCCTAATACAAGAGTTTTTGGAATAAGTAAATAAACATAAGTCTTCATCTTCATGTGCCACAGGCAAGCATGTTGAGTGTAGACTCATGACTCCTATTCATCATCGGAGTAACCTGCAACATCACAAGTTACAGCCACAGAGGGTCAATACTTTGGAATAGTATTGGCAAGTGACACCTTAGTAAATTTTAAGTGGATTATAATACTATATGCATTTTGGCTAAGTGTAGCTTGGCTTGCTTTGCTCAAAATAGGTTTTTCCTATTAGTTGAAATCACTAAGTTTTCCTTTGTCAAAAAATTTCCCAAGAAACCACCAATAGACATTGGGGACCTTTACCCTTGTTCACCCACAAATTTTACTTTGAAGTTGGAGTGATGAGATTCTTGTAGCTTCCATGTCTTGATGCTCAAGTTATCCATTGCCATGGACTTGACTAAGTACTTAGATTTTCCATCTGCAGAGGTTGTGCACTTTCCCCACCAGACTTGGTTTCCCAAGACAGGACCTTTCAGAAGCCTTCCCTTAGCCAAATGGACGCGTTCCAACCTATCATCCCACTACCACCAACTGTCCAAATGACTAAGTTCTTGCAACCTATATGATCAAGGCAGAGCCCATATTGCCAAGTGGTTGCACTGTAAGCTTTCTCAACACTTGGCCTCCAAATCCCTTTGTGCCTGGGTGGCATACCACAAGTGAGATACACAAGCCATATCCATGGCCTTGTGTAACCACTCAACCAAAATCCACCATTCAAGTCCCATTCCACCCAGGAGGTTCATTGACTTAGTTGTTTTTATTAAGAAAACCCAAGTCTCATGACTTAGAAATATTTTAACATAGCATGTATGAATTTTTCCAACCCTTGTTTGCTACTAGCTAGGCTAAGCATGGTAAAGTAACTTAACTTAGGAATTTTCCTAGCAATTCTACCAATTCTACATCTACTTGGGATTTCCCAACATATCATTTGGCAAAAAGTAGCATGCAAGTCTTAGCAAAAATATTTCTAATGCTATACAAAATATAGGGATGAAAATATAATGAAGTATCACTTGCCTTGGTAATGGGGAGAGTAGCACTCTTCACAATCACAGTCACTAGCAAAATCTACACAAAATTTGTAGCACATAATTACACACAATTCATATACAAACAAAAATATGAATGCATGCATGCAAGAAAATGCTAAGTGATGATTTTTGAAAACCCATCAAGCAAGTGTATGATACAGAAACATAACCAAGTCAAAAGTTTGCTAACTAAACTTATTTAGCCCTAAAATAATTTGCTAAACAAAATCTATACTCAAAATGGACCTAAATATGTTTCTTCATACAAAGTCATTTTAACAGAAACTTTTTGTTAAACACATTGCAGATTCAGAAAGGGCTTGACTCACTGATTCCAACGGTATAAAATTTGCAAAAATCTAACGTGGGAATCAAAAGTTATAGCCATTTGAAATTTGGATCTAAATCTGTTTTCAAATTCAGTTTTAATTCAAACCCTAGCCACGCGTCGTGTTTCTATTGGCGCGTACCGGTTCGCACCGGATCACCCTTCCGTGCCGTTGGATCTAACTATCGTTGCACGGCTCAGATCTATCCATACCCCTTCGTTAAGTGAACTGTTTCTACACGCTAGATCTAAATCTGACGGCTGAGAATCAACTAACCAAAACGAAGCGGCTTAATGGCACAGCGGCGCGTCTGACAGCGGCGGTGCTGGCGCTCTAGGTCGCGCGGGGGTGAGGGAAGTAGCTTACCAGATCCGCGGTGGCGTGCTGATGCTCGAGGTGGCGTTGGCTCGGGAAGGGGCGCATTGGCACGGTCTTAGGAGCTCGTCGGAGTAACGGGCGGCGTCGGTCGCTTGCAGACGTGGTGCTTGCCGAGGTTTGGCGTCGCCCTAGCATGAACCAGAGGCATTAGGAGTTGCGCAAGACATAGGCGATCAAACTCGCGTGAAGGAGGGGGCAAGGGGCGCTCGGATTTTACCTTAATTGGTCGCCGGAGTCAAGCGGCGGCGCAGGTGGTTTCGGTCGTGGACGAAGACGATGACCTGGGTCACGAGCAGGCAAGAGAAAGGTGTCAGCAGGTGCGCAAGATCGTGCTGAGCATCCTCGTTTGAACCAGAGAGAGGGGGGCGGTCGAGGCTCACCGGAATTGTACGCCAGAGTCGTCGGTACCGCGGGGCTTCGAGAGCAAATGTGCGCAGCCTGGTGGCAGAGTGAGCGAGGAGAGTGGGGGGAAATGCTCGCTGTGCAGAGAGGTTTAAATAGGCCCAGGCGCGATAGGAAACGTCTGCGGCATAATGGCTAATTATGTCGTGCCATTACCGGCCTTGACAGCAGCGGCGACGTGGTCGCGGGCGCGGTTTGGGGAAGACGAGGGCGACATGGACGGGTCCCACTTGTCAGCGAAATAAGCAGAGGGGGTGTGGGGTCTGGCTGTCAGCGGCTGAGTGGGTGTGCTCGCGCGAGTGAGAGAAAAGAAATGGCCCGGGTGGGCTAGCTGGGCCTGTTCCGTTCCTGGGCTAGATTGGTGGCGCTAGGCCCTTTTCATTTGTTTGCTTGTTTTATTTTTCTGATTCGATTTTCTGAATAGATTTTCAAATGAATTCAAGTTCAATTTGAATTCAAATTTTCCTGGGATTTTTGAAGTGAGCAGTAGTCTCAAATATAGGCATAAGATCATGTGGTTGCTTTGCAAAGGCTTGGTCAAGCTTGGAGATCAAAATAACAGAGACTAGGCATTTGGTTTACAAAATTTGAAAGATGGTTTTTGAAACCATTTCCAATTTGTAATACTTGGCTTAAAATTCTACACTCAAACCTATCCTCATAGAAGGCAACAAACTTGGTTCATAATCAATCAAACTTTCAAATGGGGATAGCCATTTGATTTAAATCTGCTCCCATAAAATCATAGCACTATGTGCTTCTGTTTTTCTGAAATGAGTTTGAAATTGATCTCAAATCTATATGCATGCATGAATGATATGCAAACTTTGAAATCATGATTTTAGGGATGTTAAAAATCTAACCCCCTTAAGGTGAATCTCGCCCTCGAGATTCGGATTGGCTAGCAAATAGGTGAGGGTGGTCTTTCCGAAGATCATCTTCTCTTTCCCATGTTGCTTCCTCTTCGGTATGATGGTTCCATTGCACTTTTCAAAACTTGATAGTCTTTGTTCTCGTGACTCTTTCTGCAGTCTCAAGAATCTTGATAGGCTTTTCTTCATAAGTGAGATCACTTTCTAGTTGAACTTCTTCCAAAGGTATGGTATCCTTCAAAGAAGATTCTTCCATTTCTGGGTGACATTTCTTAAGCTGACTCACATGAAATACATTATGGACTGCTGATAGAGATGCTGGCAGTTCAATTTCATAAGCAACTTCGCCTTGGCGACTCAGAATCTTGAATGGCCCAACATATCTTGGTGCCAATTTTCCTTTGACTCCGAATCTTTTCACTCCACGGAGTGGTGATACTCTAAGATAGGCTCTATCACCCACTTCGTAGATGACTTCTCTACGCTTAGGATCTATGTAGCTTTTCTGTCGGGACTGTGCTATCTTCAACCTGTCCTTAACCAATTTGACTTTCTCTTCGGCTTCTTTGATAAGATCTGGCCCAAATAAACTTCTTTCTCCCACACCATTCCATAACAATGGGGTGGTACATTTTCTTCCGTAGAGAAACTCAAACGGTGCCATCTCAATGCTGGCTTGATAGCTGTTGTTATAAGAAATTTCTGCGTAAGGCAGACTTTCATCCCAACTTGCTCCATAGTCTAGGGCACATGCCCTCAACATGTCTTCCAGAATTTGATTAGTCCCTTCTGTTTGTCCATCGGTTTGAGGATGAAAGGCAGTACTGAATTCCAACCTCGTTCCCAATGATTCATGAAGCTGTCTCCAAAAATGAGAAGTGAACTGAGTTCCTCTATAAGACACAATACTCTTAGGCACACCGTGAAGGCATACAATTCTACTCATGTAGATTTTGGCTAACTTGGCACTGGTATAAGTTGTCTTCACGGGTATAAAATGAGCCACCTTAGTTAGGCGATCCACTACTACCCATATGGAATCATATCCTGATCTGGTCCTTGGCAATCCGGTAATGAAATCCATACCAATCTTGTCCCATTTCCAATCAGGAATAGGTAGTGGTTGAAGCAAACCTGCTAGTTTCTAATGCTCCGCTTTTACTCTACTACACGCATCACACAAAGTAATATGTTCGGCGATGTCTCTCTTGAGATTGTTCCACCAAAATCTTTCCTTCATGTCCATGTACATTTTAGTGTTTCCCGGGTGAATAGAATACGGAGAGTTGTGGGCTTCTTGCAGAATCAGTTTCCGCATCTCCGGATCTTGTGGAACACAAATACGTTTCCCGTGCCATAAAGTACCTTGTTCGTCTACATGGAAACTTTTAGCTTTCCCTTGGCTAATCCTTACCTTAATCTCTTCAATTTCTTTATCAGTCTTTTGAGCTTCTCGAATCTTGTCCAACAAAGTGGGTTGGACATCTAAAGACATGAGATGTCCTTCTGGCACAATCTCCAATCTGAGTTCTTTGAATTGGGCACACAATTCGTCCGGCAATTCTCCTTTGGTAAGGCCATTCACAAATACCTTACGACTTAGAGCATCTGCTACAACATTTGCTTTACCGGGATGGTATTGTAGACTTAAGTCATAATCCTTGATAAGCTCTAACCATCTTCTTTGTCTCATATTGATTTCCTTCTGGGTGAAGATATACTTTAAGCTCTTGTGATCGGTGAACACTTCACAACGCTTTCCCAAAAGGTAATGTCTCCATGTTTTGAGTGCATGGACGACAGATGCTAACTCTAAATCATGAGTAGGATAGTTTACTTCATGAGTTTTGAGTTGTCTCGAGGCATAAGCCACAACTTTACCGTCTTGCATAAGTACGACACCCAAACCTTGATGAGACGCATCACAATATACTTGGAAATCCTTTTCCAAATCTGGCAGACATAGAACCGGTGCTGTCACAAGTCTCTTCTTAAATTCTTGAAAGCTGACTTCACAACCTTCAGACCAAGAAAACTTCTTGTCTTTTTTTAACAATTCAGTCATGGGATTAGCAACCTTTGAGAAATTCTCAATGAATCTTCTGTAGTAACCTGCTAAGCCAAGGAAACTGCGAACTTCTTTCACATTCTTGGGAGATTCCCATTCACAAATTGAAACCTTAGCAGGATCAACTGCTACACCATCCTTTGTCATAACATGACCAAGAAAACCAACTTCCTCTAACCAAAACTCACACTTGCTGAATTTGGCATAAAGTTTATGCTCTCTCAACTTCTCAAGTATCAATCGCAAGTGTCCTTCGTGCTCTTCCTTACTCTTGGAGTAGACTAAGATGTCATCGATGAAAACGACAATGAACTTGTCAAGAAATTCCATGAACACCTTGTTCATCATATTCATGAAGTATGCTGGAGCATTGGTTAAGCCGAAAGGCATTACGGTATACTCATACAATCCATACCTAGTGGTGAAAACTGTTTTAGGTATGTCTTGCTCTCTTATCTTGAGTTGAAAATAGCCTGACCGGAGATCAATCTTCGAGAACACACATGCTCCTTCAAGCTGATCAAATAAGTCATTGATTCTAGGCAAAGGATATTTGTTCTTGATTGTTACCTCATTGAGTGAACGGTAATCTATGCATAACCTTTGGCTTCTATCTTTCTTCTCCACGAACAAAACTAGGGCTCCCCAAGATGAAGAACTTGGTTGTATGAATCCTTTCTGCAACTGTTCTCCTAGTTGCTTGTTGAGCTCTTTCAGTTCATCAACTGACATTTTGTATGGTCTCTTTGCTATTGGTCCAGAACCTGGTACCAAATCTATCAGAAACTCCACATCTCTATCTGGTGGCATTCCTGGCAATTCTTCCGGAAATACATCCGGATACTCACATACAATTGGCACACTGTCCATGCTAACCCCCTTAATAGAATTTAGTATACTCTTCTTTGCTCCAAAGCTGGTCTTGAATCTTATCCTTTTATTATCCGGAGTTGTGAGTGAGACAGTATGGCTGGCACAATCTATCACTCCTTTGTACTTAGTCATCCAGTCCATTCCCAGAATGACATCCAAACCTTGGGAGTTTAATATTATCAGGTTAACGGGAAACTTATACTTCCCGAATTCTATGACTAGGTCATGGCATCCTGAATTCACTATCATTTCTCCACCAGGAGAACTTACTTTTATAGGACACCCAATAGTTTCTACCGGTAGTTCATTTCTTTCAACAAATGCTCTTGATATGAATGAATTAGATGAACCAGTATCAAAGAGTACAAATGTTGGAATGGAATTGAGTCTGAACTTACCAGCAACAGTGTCAGGTTCCTCATAGACCTCCTCCACATTAATGTGGTTCACCTGACCTTTCTAGAAATAATTGGGCTTGACAGGCCCTTCAACTTTCTTTTCGAGGCACTCATTTGCATAGTGTCCCATCTTCTTGCATTTGAAGCATTCAACCTGACTGATGTCTCTTTTAGCAGGCTGACTTCCACTTCCACTACCATTCCCACTGTGGTGGCTCTTGTGTCCACTCTTGTGGTTCTTATACTTGTCATTGTCATGACTGCGGTGATGCTTGTTGTCATGACGGTTGTGGTTGTGGTGCTTGTTGAATTTCCCATGCTTATGGGATCCTGAGCTTCCACTGTCATCATAGTGAGATCGCTTGTGAGACGATCCGAGCTGTGCTTGTCGGAGTGTTTCCTCTTCCTACTCTCGACTTGCTTCATTTTGTTCTCCAATATAGCAGCCTTGTCATAGAGCGACTGATAAGTGGGAACATATGCCACAGCCAGCTGCAGATTCAGCTCATCATTCAAGCCTTCCAGAAACTTTTCCTTTCTTTTGGCATCTGTGTCAACCTCATCCGGTGCATAACGCGCCAGATTGTTGAACTCTTCTATATATTCAGCCACTGCCATGGCGCCGCTTCAGTTGTGAAACTCCTTCTTTTTCAGGCTCATCATTCCTGATGAGATATGAGCAGTGCGAAAGCCATCTTCAAAGATAGCCCAAGTCACCTCATCTATAGGAGTGGTGATTTGGAAGTTGTCCCACCAAGTGGCGGCTGGCCCTTCCAGCAGATGTGCTGCAAATCTGACCTTTTCAGTGTCTGTGCAGCCCACGGTCACTAAGTCCTTGTTTACAGAACGTATCCAATCATTGGCCACCATGGGATCAGTCGTCCTCGAGAACTTAGCTGGCCTCAAACGCAGAAATCTGGTGAGCATATCGAAGCCCGGAGGGTTGTTGTTGTTGTTGTTATTGTTGTTATTGGGGTTGTTGTTGTTGTTGTTGTTATTCTGGTTTTGGATGAATGTTGTCATCATCTGCATAAGCTGTGTTTGCGCATTCATCATTTGCTGCATTTCCGGGGTGATGTTGTTGGGGTTGGGGTTTGCGCGACGGGGAGGCATCTGTGGTTTGTTCAAATAGAGATAAGAATGAGATACCCATAGATGTTTTATGCACATTACATCACATAAGCAAACACATAGCATGCAACACAAATATAAAAGTTCAACAACAAGATAACAAGTTCTCAAAGTAAAACACACAAGTGGCAAGCCATCCACATGTCGGATGGTCCAATAACAAGTTCACAAATAACAAGTACGACAATAAAAGATAACCGAGTAGTCAAGTCTACTCATTAGCGTCAATCTCCTCCTCGACAAAGGTAAGACCTGCGTTCTCCATCGCGGTCTTGTTCTCCTCAATGGTAGTGGTCAAGGACTCGATCTTGGTCTTGAGAGCCCTCTTCTGGGAGCGAAGCCTCTCGATCACCATCTGCTACTGCTCTAGCTCGAAATCCTTGGACTTCAGATCTTCGGTCATGTCCTGGATCTTCTTGTTCCTATCCTGGACACGTTTCTCCTGACTCTTGAACTTACGGTCCTGGGTCTCGAACTTCGCCTCCATTTCTTGACTATCTCGTCCTGTTGAGCGAAAAGCTTGTCCTTCTCGCGAAGCTGCACCTGGAGCTCGTCATTACTGAGCATGACATTGGTCCTGTCCGTGTCCACGTGCCTAATAAGAGACTCTAAGTCCTGGAGATAGAGACGTATCGGCTCTGCTGCGTCCCTCAAGTCGTCCTCAAAGTCTATGGACTCTCCATCATCATCACGTCTTATGAAGACGTGGAAGTGGGTGCCTCTAACCTGTCGGGAGTGACGGCCTAATAGACGTCCTATCAGGTCCTGCATGACTACCTCCATGCCTCTCTCCCTGTCATCGTGCATAAGCTTGAAGACGATGGCCTCCGTAGTAGGCTCTGTCTGGCGTCCGGGCTGGTTCACCTTGAAGCCCCAGAGGTCCTTCCTCTCGAACTTGGTGAGTGGATGCACCATGATGGTGGGAAGAGGAAGATTGAGCAAAGTGGTAAGCTCTATGATACGAGGTCCAAAACGGGTAACCTGGAACTCCTCAACAGTGCTGATGGTAATAGGCATCTATTTATAAGATAGAAAAGTTAGGACAACACAATTTAAGATAAAACAAGACAAACATTTCATACATAACCTTGGAACATAAAATCACACAAGTCATGCATACATGAATCCATTACATCAATCAAGGTCCAAACTTATTTAAGGTATCATTTTGGAAAATAAGGTGATAGGTGGTGGTCCAACTAACGAAGTGCGTTTACAATCCTATCTCACTGGATCTGTTGGCTAACACAATGTTCCTAGAGGCAATCCACTAATCTTGTTCACATGATTCCATCACTAAGTCTATAATATCTCCCCTTAAGGTTTGGTTGTTGGCTTCCAACTCCTGGGTAAGCTCCTTCTCTTTCTCTAAGTCTTTTTGGAGGTTGAGCATTCTGCACTTGACTCTAGCACTGAGTTCTTTGATAGTCCTCCAAGCTGCTTCTCTTGCTGACTCAAAGAATGTGGTGTGCATCATAGTGTTGGTGTACATGCAGAATCCTCTTTCTTTGTGGTTGTCTTCCTTGTTTTTGTACAAGTGAAGTTGCACCCACCAATACTCAACTCCTTCATCCATTACGGGAAAGCCTTTGTACACAGCTGCACCATGTGCTTCCATTGCCACCATGAGGTCCTTGAGAATTTTGGGAAACTCAGTTTCACACTCCAAGGTCATGGTCATGAGTGGTCCTTTCTTCACGGCTTCGTTGATGGAGTTCATCTACAAATAGAGAGGAGAATGAGAAGATTAGAAAAGTTTACGAGAAGAATAGACAAGTGTATAAGTAGTTGAAAATTTTCCTTAGTGGTTTCCAATCCTAGGGTCATAATCCTACAGGCAACACAGTGCTCTGATACCATCTGTAAGATCCCTCCTTTGTAAAGGAGAAGATCCCTGTGATTGCAATGCTAGTCCCTGGATCAATGCTAGCATCCACAGTTTAAGATGAAGTACACAGATACAAAGGTCGTTTATTACATTCATTTCAGAGATAAAACATAGTCTTTTACAACTCAGGGCCATAGGCCTAATACAAGAGTTTTTGGAATAAGTAAATAAACATAAGTCTTCATCTTCATGTGCCACAGGCAAGCATGTTGAGTGTAGACTCATGACTCCTATTCATCATCGGAGTAACCTGCAACATCACAAGTTACAGCCACAGAGGGTCAATACTTTGGAATAGTATTGGCAAGTGACACCTTAGTAAATTTTAAGTGGACTATAATACTATATGCATTTTGGCTAAGTGTAGCTTGGCTTGCTTTGCTCAAAATAGGTTTTTCCTATTAGTTGAAATCACTAAGTTTTCCTTTGTCAAAATTTTTCCCGAGAAACCACCAATAGACATTGGGGTCCTTTACCCTTGTTCACCCACAAATTTTACTTTGAAGTTGGAGTGATGAGATTCTTGTAGCTTCCATGTCTTGATGCTCAAGTTGTCCATTGCCATGGACTTGGCTAAGTACTTAGATTTTCCATCTGCAGAGGTTGTGCACTTTCCCCACCAGACTTGGTTTCCCAAGACAGGACCTTTCAGAAGCCTTCCCTTAGCCAAATGGACGGATTCCAACCTATCATCCCACTACCACCAACTGTCCAAATGACTAAGTTCTTGCAACCTATATGATCAAGGCAGAGCCCATATTGCCAAGTGGTTGCACTGTAAGCTTTCTCAACACTTGCCTCCAAATCCCTTTGTGCCTGGGTGGCATACCACAAGTGAGATACACAAGCCATATCCATGGCCTTGTGTAACCACTCAACCAAAATCCACCATTCAAGTCCCATTCCACCCAGGAGGTTCATTGACTTAGTTGTTTTTATTAAGAAAACCCAAGTCTCATGACTTAGAAATATTTTAACATAGCATGTATGAATTTTTCCAACCCTTGTTTGCTACTAGCTAGGCTAAGCATGGTAAAGTAACTTAACTTAGGAATTTTCCTAGCAATTCTACCAATTCTACATCTACTTGGGATTTCCCAACATATCATTTGGCAAAAAGTAGCATGCAAGTCTTAGCAAAAATATTTCTAATGCTATACAAAATATAGGGATGAAAATATAATGAAGTATCACTTGCCTTGGTAATGGGGAGAGTAGCACTCTTCACAATCACAGTCACTAGCAAAATCTACACAAAATTTGTAGCACATAATTACACACAATTCATATACAAACAAAAATATGAATGCATGCATGCAAGAAAATGCTAAGTGATGATTTTTGAAAACCCATCAAGCAAGTGTATGATACAGAAACATAACCAAGTCAAAAGTTTGCTAACTAAACTTAT
This sequence comes from Avena insularis, assembly GCA_023614405.1. NCBI lineage: Eukaryota > Viridiplantae > Streptophyta > Magnoliopsida > Poales > Poaceae > Avena > Avena insularis. Next base: position 340,933,289 of record CM042687.1, read on the forward strand.
TGAGCCCTAAAATAATTTGCTAAACAAAATCTATACTCAAAATGGACCTAAATATGTTTCTTCATACAAAGTCATTTTAACAGAAACTTTTTGTTAAACACATTGCAGATTCAGAAAGGGCTTGACTCACTGATTCCAACGGTATAAAATTTGCAAAAATCTAACGTGGGAATCAAAAGTTATAGCCATTTGAAATTTGGATCTAAATTTGTTTTCAAATTCAGTTTTAATTCAAACCCTAGCCATGCGTCGTGTTTCTATTGGCGCGTACCGGTTCGCACCGGATCACCCTTCCGTGCCGTTGGATCTAACTATCGTTGCACGGCTCAGATCTATCCATACCCCTTCGTTAAGTGAACTGTTTCTACACGCTAGATCTAAATCTGACGGCTGAGAATCAACTAACCAAAAACGAGCGGCGCTAGCGGCGACGACAGGCGGTGGCGCGTTTGACAGTGGCGGTGCTGGCGCTCTAGGTCGCGCGGGGGTGAGGGAAGTAGCTTACCAGATCCGCGGTGGCGTGCTGATGCTCAAGGTGGCGTTGGCTCGGGAAGGGGCGCACTGGCACGGTCTTAGGAGCTGGTCGGAGTAACGGGCGGTGTCGGTCACTTGCAGACGTGGTGCTTGCCGAGGTTTGGCGTCGCCCTAGCACGAACCAGAGGCATCAGGAGTTGCGCAAGACATAGGCGATCAAACTCGCGTGAAGGAGGGGGCAAGGGGCGCTCGGATTTTACCTTAATTGGTCGCCGGAGTCAAGCGGCGGCGCAGGTGGTTTCGGTCGTGGACGGAGACGATGACCTGGGTCACGAGCAGGCAAGAGAAAGGTGTCAGCAGGTGCGCAAGATGGTGCTGAGCATCCTCGTTTGAACCAGAGAGAGGGTGCTCACCGGAATTGGACGCCGGAGTCGTCGGTACCACGGGGCTTCGAGAGCAAATGTGCGCAGCCTGGTGGCGGAGTGAGCGAGGAGAGTGGGGGGAAATGCTCGCTGTGCAGAGAGGTTTAAATAGGCCCAGGCGCGACAGGAAACTTCTGCGGCATAATGGCTAAGCACGCGCCATTACTGCCTTGACAGCGGCGGCGTGGTCGCGCGGCGGTTTGGGGAAGACGAGGGCGACGTGGAGGGCCCGCTTGTCGTGAAATAAGCAGAGGGGTGGGGTCCGCCGTCGGCTGAGTGGGTGTGCTCGCGCGTGTGAGAGAAAAGAAATGGCCCGGGTGGGCTAGCTGGGCCTGTTCCGTTGCTGGGCTAGATTGGTGGCACTAGGCCCTTTTCATTTGTTTGCTTGTTTTCTTTTTCTGATTCAATTTTCTGAATAGATTTTCAAATGAATTCAAGTTCAATTTGAATTCAAATTTTCCTGGGATTTTTGAAGTGAGCAGTAGTCTCAAATATAGGCATAAGATCATGTGGTTGCTTTGCAAAGGCTTGGTCAAGCTTGGAGATCAAAATAACAGAGACTAGGCATTTGGTTTACAAAATTTGAAAGATGGTTTTTGAAACCATTTCCAATTTGTAAAACTTGGCTTAAATTCTACACTCAAACCTATCCTCATAGAAGGCAACAAACTTGGTTCATAATCAATCAAACTTTCAAATGGGGATAGCCATTTGATTTAAATCTGCTCCCTTAAAATCATAGCACTATGTGCTTCTGTTTTTCTGAAATGAGTTTGAAATTGATCTCAAATCTATATGCATGCATGAATGATATGCAAACTTTGAAATCATGATTTTAGGGATGTTACAGCACTGAACCTTTCTTTGCCTTATCCATTCTGAACCTTTTCAGAACTTTGTCTAGGTATGTACTTTGGATTAAAGCTATTAGGCGTCTTTGTCTATCTCTATAGATTTTGATGCCTAATATATAAGCAGCTTCTCCTAGGTCTTTCATTGAAAAACATTTATTCAAATAACTCTTCACATCGTTAAGCATACCAATGTCATTTCCAATAATCAATATGTCATCCACATATAGTACTAGAAATGTCACTGAGCTCCCACTCACTTTCTTGTAGATACAAGCTTCGTAGCAATTTGGAACAAATCCAAAGCTCTTGATCACTTGATCAAAATGAAGGTTCCAACTCCGAGATGCTTGCTTTAGCCCATAAATGGAACGCTGAAGTTTGCACACCTTATCAGCATCCTTAGGATCAATAAAACCTTCGGGCTGCATCATATACAACTCTTCATCAATGTTGCCATTGAGGAACGCAGTCTTGACATCCATCTGCCATATTTCATAATCATGAAACGCAACAATTGCTAATAAAATCCGAATGGACTTAAACATCGCTACGGGAGAGAAAGTCTCATCGTAGTCAACACCTTGAACTTGTCGAAAACCTTTCGCGACAAGTCGAGCTTTATAGACAGTAACATTACCATCCGCGTCCGTTTTCTTCTTGAAAATCCATTTGCACTCAACGGCCTTACGGTCGCTAGGAGGGTCCACCAAAGTCCATACTTGGTTTTCGCTCATGGATCCCAATTCGATTTCACGGCCTCTAGCCATTTCTCAGAGTCTGGGCTCATCATTGCTTCCTCATAGTTCGCAGGTTCACTGTTGTCTACCAACAAGATAGTTAAGACAGGGTTGCCGTACCACTCAGGAGGGGCACGTGACCTTGTCGACCTGCGACGTTCTGCAGTAGCATCGTCTGAAGTTTCATGATCCTCATCATTAGCTTCCTCTCTTGTTGGTGCAGACGGCACTAGAACAATTTCAGGTGCTGCGCTACTCTCCAACTCGAGAGAAGGTTCAATAACCTCGTCTAGCTCTACCTTCCTCCCACTCACTTCTTTCGAGAGAAACTCCTTCTCAAGAAAGGATCCGTTCTTTGTGACAAACACTTTGCCTTCGGATCTGTGATAGAAGGTATACCCAATCGTTTCCTTAGGGTATCCTATGAAGACGCATTTTTTCGCTTTGGGTTCGAGCTTGTCCGGCATTAACTTCTTGACGTAAGCTTCGCATCCCCAAACTTTAAGAAACGACAACTTAGGTTTATCACCAAACCACAGTTCATACGGTGTCGTCTCAACGGATTTAGATGGTTCCCTATTTAAAGTGAATGCAGCGGTTTCTAATGCATAACCCCAAAATGATAACGGCAAATCTGTAAGAGACATCATCGATCGCACCATATCTAATAGAGTTCGATTCCGGCATTCAGACACACCATTGCGCTGTGGTGTTCCGGATGGCGTGAGTTGCGAAACGATTCCGCTTTCTTTAAGATGCGTGAGAAAATCATAACTCAAATATTCACCTCCACGATCGGATCATAGAAATTTAATTTTCCTGTTACGATGGTTTTCCACTTTGTTCTGAAATTCCTTGAACTTTTCAAATGTTTCAGATTTATGTTTCATTAAATAGATATACCCATATCTACTTAAGTCATCAGTAAAAGTGAGAAAATAGCGATATCCACCGCGCGTCGAAACATCATTGGTCCGCATACATCGGTATGTATGATTTTCAACAAGTCCGTTGCTCGCTCCATCATTCCGGAGAACGGGGTTTTGATCATCTTGCCCATGAGGCATGGCTCGCACGTGTCAAATGATTCAAAATCAAGAGACTCCAAAAGTCCATCAGAATGGAGTTTCTTCATGCGTTTTACACCAATATGACCTAGATGGCAGTTCCACAAATAAGTTGAATTATCACTATCTACTTTGCATCTCTTAGCCTCAATGTTATGGATGCGTGTTTCATTGCTTTCGAGATTCAGAAGAAATAAACCATTCATAGCAGGTGCATGACCATAAAAGATGTTACTCATATAAATAGAACAACCATTATTCTCCGATTTAAATGAATAACCGTCTTGCAATAAACACGATCCAGATATGCTATTGTAACATCCCTAAAATCATGTTTTAAACTCATGCATATCATCCATGCATCCATGATCATATAAGTTTCATTTCAAACAAATCATTTCAAAACAGAAGCATATATGCTTATCATTTCATATAAGTTGCTCTAGCCTTAGTTCTATCTTCCAATGAGGAGAGTACTTGTTTTGATTCAGTAAGGTTTGAAATTCAAACTTAGGCACCATCAAAAGTTTGAAACAAAGTTTCAAAACAAAATAAGCAAATAAAACCAATATTATGCCTATTGTATATATATCACATAAAGGCTTGGTTTTATTTTTATTTTCATTTGATCAAAGTGTTTTGATTGAACAGTAGTGTTTGACACACATTTGAGTGCAAGGTTTGCAGTATAAAAACCTATAGAAGATTTTAATTCAAACTCATTAGATTTGATTTGAAAATCATTTCATAAAATCAAAACAGAAAAAGAAAAGGAGAAAAGAAATGGAAAAAGGCCAGCGCCACCTATCTGGCCCAACTACGAATCGAGCCCAGTTAGCCCACCCGGGTTCCCCCTCTCTCACTTTCATGACGAACCTTTGAGTGATCGACGCCAGACCCCACCCTCTCTGTTTCACTCACGATCTGGTGGACCTCGCCAGCTCACCCTCATCTTCCCCAAATCGCGCCCACGACCACGTCGCCGGCCGTTTCCTCCGCCCTTCACTGCCGCGTTGATTCCTCGCTTAAATTCCCTTGATTCCGCGCGCGATCCTCGCCCCCGCTCTGGCTATAAGACCACCTCCCCCTCGTGGCCATTTCCCCCAACAAAGCGGATGAACGCCCCAGCCGCCGCAATCATCCTCGCATCGCGCAGACAGAGCTCACTCCGGCGACCGATTCCGGTGAGCCCCGTGCGCCCCTCTCCCTCTGGGTCATACGAGCCGCTTCACAACTTCCTTCGCACCCCACTGGTTCGTCTGTCTTGCCCAGGTCGTCGACTTCGTCAAACACTGCAAGCTCCCGACGACATCCTCAACTCCGGCGATCAAATTTGGTGAGCCATTTGTTCCCCTTCGCCTCTGTTTCACACGAGCACGTTCGCCGTAGTTTTGTGCGTCTCCTGATGCCGTTTATTCGCGCTAGGGTGACCAGGAGCGTCGCCAACATCGTCGTCCACCCAAGCCCGACGCCGCCAGTAACTCCGACGAGCTCCCTCGGCCACTACAGAGCACCGCTTGCCAAGCCGTCGCCAGGTTGAGCATCAGTGCATCGCCACGATCTTGGTAAGCATCTCCGACGACCCCAGAGCCACCTGTAGCGCCGCGCCGCCGTAGGCAGAGCTTGCCGCCGCCAGTAGCTACCGCCAGCGCCGCCCAGCTATGGTCGTTTGATCTAGGACCATTGGATCTAGATCCAGCGCGTGAAATTAGATCACATATCGAATTGTTACGAGTAGATCTGGGCCGTACAGATTAAGTAGATCTAACGGCTCACAGACGCGATCCTGAGCGAAGCGGTACCAGCCAATCAGGTTAAGACGCGTGGCAGCAGTTTAGGTTTAAAAACAGAATTTGAATCTATTAGATGTTTGAATTTGTTTTGGCTATAACTTTTGATCCCCATGTTAGAATTTGACAAATTTTATATCAATGGAATCAGGAGAACAAGCCCTTTCTAAATATGCAATGTGTTTAATGTTTTGCTTCTGTTAAAATGGTTTTATTTACAGAAACATGTGTAGGGCTAATTTGAGTATATGAATTGTTTAAGAAATGATTTAAGGTTTAAATAATTGTTGTTTGGCAAGTTTTGAACTTGTTTATGAACCAGTACTGTACACTGTCTTTGTTGAGTTTTAAAAATCATCACATATCATATTGCATGCATTCATATATTTTTGTTTGTATATGTTTTGTATGTGATTTGTGGCTATGATTCTTTGTGTAGATTTTGGTGCTAGTGATTGTGATTGTGAGGAGTGTAGCTACTCTCCAAACTACCAAGGCAAGTGGTGCTTCATGAATATTTTTATCCCTATGTTTTCTACTAAGCATTATAAATATTTTGCTAGTCTTGCATGCTATATTTTGCTTATATGCCATGTTGGGAAATCCTAGTAGTTGTAGAATTACTAGAAATTTCTAAGTTAAGATGCTTATCTATGCCATGCTTAGCCTAGATAGTAGCAACCAAGGGTTGGTGAAATATACATGCTATGATGAAAACATTTCTAAGTCTTTGGACTTGTGTTTTGCCCAATAAAACAACTAAGTAAATGAAACACCTGGGTGGAATGGAAGGAATGGTTTATGTTGAGTGGTTACACAAGGCCCATTTCTATGGTTTACCTTGTGTATCTCACTTGTGGAAAGCCACCCAGGAACAAAGAGATTTTAGAGGCCAAATGTTAAGAAGCTTCTAGTGCAGCCACTTGGCAATATGGGATCTGCCTGGATCACATAGGTTGCTAGAACTTAGCCATTTGGAAAGTTGGTGGTAGTGGGAATGATAGGTTGGAGCGCGTCCATTTGGTCTAAGGGAAGGCTTCTGAAAGGTCCTGTCTTGGTGAAAATCAAGTCTGGTGGGGAAAGTGCACAACCTCTGCAGATGGAAGAATCTAAGTACTTAGCCATGTCCCTGGAAAAGGACAACTTGAGCATCAAGACATGGAAGCTATCAAGAATATCCTCATCCCAATTTCTAAGTAAAAACTTGTGGGTGAACAAGGGTGAAGGACCTCAATGTCTATTGGTGGTTCCTTGGGAAAAGTTTTGACAAAGAAAAACTTAGTGATTTCAACTAATAGGCAAAACCTATTTTGAGCAAAGCAAGCCAAGCTACACTTAGCCAAATTGCATATAGTATCTAGTCCACCTAAATTATACTAAGGTATCACTTGCCAATACTATTCCAATGTATTGACCCACTGTGGCTGTAACTTGTGATGTTGCAGGTTACTCTGATGAGGATTAGGAGTCATGAGTCTACACTCAACATGTTTGCCTGTGGCACATGAAGATGAAGACTTTTATTTATTTACTTATTCAAACTCTTGTACTAGGACTGTGGCCTTGGAGTTTTAAAGACTATGTTTGTCTCTGGAATGACTGTAATAATGACCTTTGTTTCTGTGTACTTCATCTTAAACTGTGGATGCTAGCAATGATCCAGGGACTAGCATTGCAATCACAGGGATCCTTTTCCTTTATAAAGGAGGGATCTTACAGCTGTTCATGCTCAACGCAGGCACATAATAACATTTATTAAGGTTTAAAACTAATCCCGAAGGTAAAACTAAGTAGAGCGTGCCGACGGCCATCACATCAACTCTTGATCCGTTGCCAATGCACATCGTCACCTTATCCCTTGCTAGCCGCCGTCTATTTCGTAGCTCCTTTAATGGTGCCAGCCTTCTTGTCCGCTAATTACTTCGGACAGTTGCGCTTCTAGTGACCCTTGTCCTTGCAATAGAAGCACTCAGTGTCCGGCTTAGGTCCAGACTTGAGCTTCTTCTCAGCAGGGGCAACGCGCTTGCCGCTGCCTTTCTTGAAGGACTTCTTTGCACCCTTACCTTTCTTAAAGCTAGGGGGCTTGTTGACCATCAACACATGATTATCTTTCTTGATGTCCACCTCCACAGCCTTCAGCTTAGAGAAGAGCTCAGTGATTGTATCAGTGGAACCAATCTGATTATGAGTAACTACAAAACCTTTGTAGCTAGGAGGGAGTGATTGCAGAACTCTGTCAATCTTGAGCTCTTCTGGAATCTTGCAGTCCAGTTGCTCAAGACGTTGAGTGTAGCCCGACATCTTAATGGCGTGCTCACTAACGGAACTCCCTTCCTCCATCTTGCAGTTAAAGAATTTCTCAGAGATCTCATATCTCTCAGAACGGGCCTGAGTCTAAAACATGGTTTTCAGTTCCTCAAGAATCTAAAAGGGCCCGGCGAACTCCTCAAAACGATTTTGAAGGTCCAATTCCATAACAAACAACATGGTGCTCTTAATCACACCATAATCATCTTTGCGCGACTGATAAACAGCTTTTTCATCAGCCGGCGCATCTATAGCAGGGGCGTCACCTAGCGCTTTCTCAAGGACATAGTCCTTTTGTCCGCCAGCGAGAATGATTCTCAGATTGCGGAACCAGTTGGTGAAGTTAGACCCATTGTTCTTAAGCTTTTCTTTCTCAGCAAAAACGTTGAAGTTGAAATTGGACTTAGCCATTTGATCTAAAAATTTGCAAGTACAATTTAGACTATGTCCATGATAACTAGTTCAACTTAATAAAATTACTAGATGAACTCCCACTAAATTCAACATCCTCAAGTTGTTTAGTGAACACGATCCAAATTCACCACACCTAATCCGATCTTCACGAGAAGAGATGTGGTTTCAATGGTGGACAACAAAGTGTCGATCATATCATTCATATGACTCATGCTTAACCTTTCGGTTCATGTGTTCCGAGGCCATGTCTGTACATTCTAGGCTCGTCAAGTCAAACCCAAGTATTTCCGCGTGTGCAAAACTGGCTTGCACCCGTTGTATGTTAACGTAGAGTTTATAACACCTGATCATCACGAGGTGCTTGAACACAACGAACTTTCGCAACGGTGCATACATGGGGAGAACATAGTTTTATATTGATCTTTAAGTGAGGAATCATATTATAATGCTACCGTCGCGATCTAAGCATAATAAGATACATAAAAGGATAAACATCACATGCATATAATTTTATGTGACATGGTATAGCCAATCTCCGCGCAATGATCTCCACCTTGTGCGTGCCAGCATGATCTCTATCACTCCACCATGATTGCCTCCACCAATAATAGCAACTACAACTATTGCTAACTACTTAGCGATAAAGTAAAGTTATTACATGGCGTATAAGAAGTTGACACACAGGTCATACACAATTATAAAGACAACCATATGGCTCCTTCCGGTTGTGTACTCATCGACATGCAAGTCGTGAAATATTTCAAAATGTGATCATTGCATACAACATACACATCATATCATGGGCCATACCATATCACAGAAACACTCCCTGCAAAAACAAGTTAGACGCCTCTACTTTGTTGTTGCATGTTTTACGTGGCTTATGGGAGTAACAAGCTAAGAATGATTCTTACCTACGGAAAGCCACAACGGTGATATTATGTTTGCCAACATCCGGTGTAAATCCCATGACAACTATAGTGAGAGAACTGGCATCCACCAGCCGCATGTGTGGAACAAGCCACACGTCAAGTGCGGAGCCGGTATCGCGAACGAGGTCACGTAAAGTTGGCCTAGACCGCTTCGATCTCACTATCCCGCGTCATAAGAAGTACACAACAAGAGGCTTGCAACAGAAAACATCAACACCCGCAACAAACATGTTGTGTTCTACTCGTGAAACACATCTACGCATAGATCTAGCTCTGATACCACTGAAGGGATTCGCAGCATAATAAATCAAAAAAATTCTACGGATGCGAACGGGAAAGCCAAGATCTAATCTAGGAGATGCAATCAACGAGAGGGATAGATGAGATCTTCATACCCTTGAAGAAATCCCACAGCAGAACGTTCAACAGAACGTGGTTGATGTAGTCGTACTAGCCTTCTCCTCCTCGCGATCCGATCCGATCCAACGCCGCAAGTGGCGACGTCTCCGAGAGATGCACACGTACGGCACCGTGACGTCTCCTCCTTCCTCGGTCCAGCAAGTGGGGGGAGATAGATTGTATCTATAGCACGACGGTGTGGTGCAAAGGTGGAGAGTTTCTGCAGCAGGGCTTCGCCTACACGCAGTCGGGAGAGAGAGAGAGGTAGGGCAGCAGCTGGCAGCTAGGGTTTTGGGTTGAGGGGAGGGTGCTCCCGCTGAACACCTTATATAGGGGGCTGGACGGCCCCCTTGCCCCCTCCTCCAAGCCCTAGGGCGGCGGCCCCAAGGGTGGAGTGGGGGCAAGTCTTCCCCCCCTTCTAGAAGGTCCCCTAGGGTTTTGGCCGGCTGGGCCTATGGGACCTTGTGCCCCTAGCCCAATGCGGCCAGGGCACTCCCTCGTAGGCACACGCCCCCCTCCGACAAGTGGGGCCACATTGGTCCCACTCCGGAAGCTTCTAGAACCTTCCGGTACAATACCGAACATTCCGAAATAATTCCAAAATCCAAAAACTTCTTTCCTTTATATGAATCTTATTCTCCGGACCATTCTGGAACCTCTCGTGATGTCCTGGATCTCATCCGAGACTCCGATCAAAACCTCATAAACCAATTATCCATTCTATCCTACCGTCGAGGCACGTTAAGTGTGTGACCCTACGGGTTCGAGAATATGCAGACATGGTCTTCTATCAATAATCAACAGTGGGATCTGGAAACCCATATTGACTCCCACATATTCATCGATGATCATATAGGATGAACCACGATGCCAGGATTCAATTAATCCCATATTTATATTCCCTTCATCACGCGATATTTTACTTGCCTGAGATTCGATCGTTGGTATCGGCATACCTAGTTCAATCTCGTTCACAGCAAGTACTTTACTCGTTCCATAATCCGATATCACTTTGTGATTAACTCCTTAACCACGTGCTTGCAAGCGGTGTTAATATCGATTACCGAGTGGGCCCGAAGTATATCTCTCTGACTTGGGAGGGACAAATCCCATCTCGATACATACAACCCAACAAGTACTTTCCGATCACCTGAGAGACACCTTTATGATCACCCTCTCATAGGATGACGTTTGATGACCTCAAGGCTTTCTTCCGATACCAGGGAGTTGCATTATCTCATGGTCTAAGGAATACAATATTTGACATAAGAAAAAGCTTCGCAAAGATGAACACGATGACACGATCTAATTGCTCTGCTTGATTTGGGTCTATCCATCATATCATTCTCCCAATGACATGATCTCATTATTAATCGACAACTCATGTCTATGGTTAGGAAACCTTAACCATCATTAATCAATGAGCTAGTCCATAGAGGCGTACTAGGGACAGGTATTGTTCATAAACCACACAAGTATCAAAGTTTCCGCTTAATACAATTCTAGCATGGAATATAAACTTTATCATGAACTATAATTATAACAATAACATCTTTATTATTGCCTCTAGGGCATAATTCCAACAAATACATGTCTTAAGTGTTTTGCATATTTTCTGTTGTAGATCATGGCACCAAGTAGCAGTCACTCTCAGATATCCGGTTTTGCGTTGAGAACCATTCTTGAGAAAGATAAACTGAACGACACTAATTTTACCAACTGGTATCGAAATCTGAGAATTGTTCTCAAACAAGAAAAGAAGGACCATGTCCTAGACAACCCACTTCCAGATGAGCCGAATGAGAATGCGATTGTCGCTGCCACCAATGCCTATCATCGGGCTAAGGATGAGTCCATGGATATTAGCTGTCTTATGCTTGCTCACATGGAACCGGACTTGCAAAAGCAGTTCGATAATTTTGAAGCCTACAATATGATCGAAAGACTCAAAAGTATGTTCCAGGCTTAGGCGAAGACTGAGAGGTATCAAGTCTCTCAGGCTTTGCTGAGTTGCAAGCTTAAGGATGGAGATCCACAGAGTCCGCATGTGATCAAAATGGTTGGTTATGTGTAGTCTCTGGAGAGGCTTGGCTATCCCATTAGCGAAGAGTTCGCTACGGATATAATGCTGAACTCTCTTCCTAGTGCATATGGGCAGTTCATTTCGAACTACCACATGCATGTTATGGATAAGAAGCTCACTTAATTGCATGGGATGCTCAAGCAGGCAGAGGTGGATCTCAAGAAGGGTGCCAATCAAGTGTTGATGGTGCAGAATAAGGCTAAGTTCAAGAAGAGTTCTTGGACTAAGAAGAAGACTAAGTCAGGAGGAAAGCAGGCTCAGGACCTGGTCCCAAGCGCTTCCTCAGGGACTAAGCCATCTCCTTCAGCCGGATCCACTTGCTTCTACTACAAGGCGGATGGCCACTGGAAGAGGAACTGCAGCAAGTATTTGGCCGACAAATCCAAGAGTGGAGGTATGACTTCCGACTCAGGTACACTTGTTTGCAATGTTATAGACATATATCTTGCTGATGCACCTAATAGTTCTTGGGTATATGATACCGGATCAGTTATTTACATCTGCAACTCGTTGCAGGGACGAGTAAGAACTAGGAGCTTAGAAAGAGGCGAGGTTGATTTTCGAGTCGGCAACAAAGCAAGAGTTGCTGCGTTGGAAGTCGGCACGATGCAGCTTCATTTACCTTCGGATTCATTATGGAACTAAATAATTGTTATTATGTTCCAGTGCTTAGTCAAAACATTATTTCTGCTTCATGTTTGATGAGGCAAGGCTATGAGTCGAATATCAAGAATAATGGTTGTTCTTTGTATTTGAATGATATGTTTCACGGCTTTGCACCCGTCCAGGATGGGTTATTTATTTTGAATCTTGATGGTGAGTCGGTTTATAACATAAATGATAAAAGGTTGAAACCAAATGATCTGAATATGACTTACTTTTGGCACTATCGGCTTGGTCATATAAGTTGGAAACACATGAAGAAGCTCCATGATGATGGACTCCTAACTTCATTCTACTTGGAGTCATTCGAGACATGCGAATCTTGCTTACTCGGCAAAATGACCAAGACACCTTTTGCAAAGAGTTGCGAAAGGGTGTCCGACTTGTTGGTACTAGTACATAGTGATGTATATGGACCAATGAGCACGACAGCTAGGGGTGGTTATGAGTACTTCATTACCTTCACTGATAATTTGAGTAGGTATGGATATATCTACTTGATGAACATAAGTCGGAAGCCTTTGAAAAGTTCAAAGAATTCCAGAATGAAGCACATAATCAACTAGGCAAGAAAATAAAGTTTCTTCGCTCGGACCGAGGAGGCGCGTACATGAGCCATGAGTTTGATGACCATCTGAAAAGTTTTGGAATAGTTCCTCAACTTACTCCGCCAGGAACGCCGCAAAGGAACGATGTTTTGGAAAGGCGGAATCGAACCTTGTTGGACATGGTACGATCAATGATGAGTCGGACAGATCTGCCTTTATCATTTTGGGGTTATTGTCTAGAAACTGCGGCGTTCACACTAAACAGAGTACCATCAAAATCGGTAGAGAAGACACCGCATGAGATGTGGACTAGCAGTAAGCCGAGTTTGTATTTTCTTAAGATTTGGGGTTGTGAAGCATTTGTCAAGCGACTTCAGTCGGACAAGATTACGGCCAAGTCGGATAAGTGTATTTTCGTGGGGTATCCGAGGGAAACCTTGGGTTATTACTTCTACAACCGAGAAGAGGGCAAAGTGTTTGTCGCTCGGAATGGTGTCTTCCTTGAGAAAGAGTTTCTCAGTCGGGGAGTAAGTGGGAGCATGGTGCAGCTCGAAGAAATTCGAGAGGAACCGGCTAGTAGCGAGTCGGCAAAAACCTTGGAGGTTGAGAAGGACTAAGGATATGTTCTTGGTTTATGGTGGTGAAGATGAACTCAGTGTAAAGGGTTACACGGATGCGAGTTATCTTACCGACTCTGATGATTCTCATTCACAATCTGGGTACGTGTTTATTATAAATGGAGGTGCTGTGAGCTGGAAGAGTTCCAAGCAAGAGACTGTGTCTGCATCTACAACAGAGGCTGAGTATATTGTCACGGAGGCAAAGAAAGGAAGCTGTTTGGATGAGGAATTTCCTCATGGATCTTGGTGTGGTTTAGGGCTCGTCCAATCCATTAGACGTCTATTGTGACAACAATGGTGCTATTGCACAAGCCAAGGAACCTAGACAACACCAGAAGAACAAGCACATACTCATGCGGTACCACCTGATTCACCAGTTCGTGGATCAGGGTGATATCAAGTTATGCAAGGTACATACGGATGCAAATATTGCGGAACCGTTGACAAAGCCGTTACCATAGCCGAAGCATGAGGCGCACCTGAGAGCCATGGGCATTAGATGCTTAGACATGTGATGTCGGAAGATTGACTCTAGTGCAAGTGGGAGACTGTTGGGAATATGCCCTAGAGGCAATCATGTATGATGATGTTTTCCCATTGTATTCATAAAGTTATTAAGTTGTCCTTGTATGAGCATCTGATGTATATCATTGAATATGTGATTCGGTTATGGAACTATGCATTCATGTTGTTCATACTAAATATCCTTGGTCATCGAGGTTGTGCTAGACACACAACTTAGACCAATGTGAAAGTCGGCTTGATGACTCGGTTCCACTTGTCATGGGCATGGTGATGCCATTCCGACTTACACATACTCGGCAAAAGAGTTCAGCGAGTCGGATTGACCCATATTGAGGTACAACGAACAAGCAGTCATTTGTATATCTCAATCAATATAATCCTTAGACCTAAGGTTGTTGCATAGTCCGAGCTGAGGATCACCGACTTAGGTTCTGTCAAACGCTGATCCGTAACTGGATAGCTATAAAGGCAGAGTTCGGGTCGACTGAGAATCAAGCTGCGTGAAGTGAATAACCAATATGGGATTTAGTCCCTCCACTCGGAGAGATATTCTCTGGGCCCTCTCGGAAGATATGATTCGGAAAGAATGGCCATGCACGACTCAGTTAAGTGTTAACCGAGGCGGTCGACTAAGAGTTAGTCGGGTGAATCACTTATCTCGGATCGAGAAGAGAGTCAGACTATTTAAGGGATGACGAATATTATCCTATAGTCTGACAAAGTATGTCGTGGGGCAAAAGGGACTCGGACGCAAGTCGCATTGGAAAGGCAAGTCGTCATGACTCTTTGGTACTTGGGAGTCGGCATGTTCTGCTTGGAGCCGCTGCCGACTGATCAATTGTGAGTCGGACTCCAATCGTGTCCAAGTAACCAAGAGCCTGCCGGGTCACACACTTAAGACCGGGAGCAAGTTTGGATTGGATCTGAACTGGAGATTTGGCCGGGTTGGACCCGAGCCGGATTAGGACTGAGTCAGTGAGTCGGACTCACGGTGACTAGTGTTATATGGGCTTTAGTGAATGGGCCACGAGAGTGGAGCCCACGTTCACTCCCTATATATAATGGAGCACAGTAACCCAGAAGGGTTAATCATTGTTTGGTTAGGTCATTCCATGTGTTGGAAACCCTAGCTCCATAGCAGTCATGCCGTCGGATCGAACATAGAAGTTCGCCATCGTTCTCCTCCTTGTACGTGTGGATACCAGCAGAGGTGATGTACGATCAGCACCAGGACGATCGGATCGCAAAGGACCGCACTGCATCAACTGACGTGCTTCATCAGTAATCCGCAACTGCGCGTCTAGTGGTAAACCTCATGGCCTTCTACCTCAGCTGGATCTTGGGATCACCACGTTAGAGGGAAAAGTTTTTTGTTTTATATCTACGTGTCCCAACAGTTTGCTGTAACAAAGGATTAAATGTATGGTGTGGAAGGTAATGGTGGTTTGCAGCAAGTAAACAAGTAACAGCGGAAGATGTATCAATGGTAAAGATTGTACCGGGGTCCATAGTTCACTAGAGGTGCTCTCCTTAGATAAACAACATGGCATGAAGGGTAAACAAATTACAGTAGGGAAATTGACAGGAACTGAGCAAGGCATAACAATGCAATTACTAGTCAGAAAGATCCTATGAGATTCGATTGGGAAATAAAACAAGATACATAGACCTCCATCCAACTGCATCTATGACTAGAAGTCCACCTACATGTTATCATCCGAACCCCCTCCAGTATTAAGTTGCAAGCAACAAACAACTACTTTAAGCAAAGTGTGTAAGGTAAACAGTCCACATGTTCCATGAACAAGAGACCGTTTTGTTCTCCCTAGTAGCAATAGCACATCTGCAACCGAAGAGATTTCTGTCACTTCCCTTGGAAACTAGAGGCATGAACCCACTATCGGGCATAAATACCCCCTCTTGGAGTCACTAGCAACTACTTGGCCAAGATAGCTACTAACAACAGAGAGCATGCAAGATCTCAAACAACACAGACATGATAGTATCAAATAGACAAAACCATTAATCAAACAAACATAATAATCTCAATATCCATCAGATCCCCGCAAACACAACATGCATGATTACAAATAGATTAGAGCTTGATCATGAATGGAGCTCACAAGATCTATACATGAAAGCACAAAGGAGGAGATACAACCATCTAGCTACTACATGGACCCATAGTCCAAGGTGGAACTACTCACGCATCATACTAGAGAGAAGGCCTCTGGGATGATCTCCCCTTCGGCAGGGTGCTGGGAAGAACTTCAGATCCCCCGATCTAGGGACGATGGTGGCGACGGCTACAGAAGGTTTCGTGGAATATTGATCGAGTACTTAGGGTTTCTGCATCAGGGGCTTCTTATAGGCGAAGGGGGAGGCCGAGGCGGTGGCCAGGGGCCCTACACCCTGCCTAGGCACGGCGGGGCCCACCCGCGCCTAGGGGGTGTGGCTGCCCTGGCACGCCTCTCCGTATCCCCTCTGGACTTCTTGTTCCCCACGGGAAGTTATTGACTTTGACGTTTGTCCCGTCCAATTCCGAGAATATTTCCTTACTAGCTTTTCTGGAACCAAAAACATCAGAAAACATGCAACTGGCACTATGGCATCTTGTTAATAGGTTAGTACCAGAAAACATGTAAAAATCACCTCAAAGTATAGACAAAGTAAAGCAAAGTAGATACTAAACAAGCATGGAGCATAAAAAATTATAGATACATTTCCGACGTATCAGGGAGCGACCACAGAAAGATTTCGCCGCCTCTGCAAGGCAGAAAACACCGATAGAGACCAGGGAAATTCCATCCCGGAGAGGGTAGATCGTTGCCATCAACACCATCATCAAGCTAGACTTCATCGGGATCATAATCATCATCATCCACACCATCATCTCCACCAGCACCATCATCACCACTCCATCCCGCTGTAACAATTTTGTTGAATACTTGCATAGTTCTTAGGGGAAGTTTCCCGGTATTGATTACTATTGTAGTTGATGCTTGTGAGTGGAACCATTGGATTATTGTTTATGTTCAGATTGTTATCCATCACCATATCATCTTTGATCTTGATCCATATGATGTCTTGTGAGTAGCTCGTTTAGTTCTTGAGGATATGGGAGAAGTCATGTTGTTAGTAGTGGATTTGTGTTGAGATATTATTCAATGGTTTAGTATTTAAGTTGTGGTGCTATTCTTCTAGTGGTGTCATGTGAACGTCGACTACATGATACTTCACCATTTATGGGCCTAGGGGAATGCATTGTGTATTTGGCTACTAATTGTGGGTTCTTAGAGTGTGAAACCTGAACCCCCGTTAGGACACCATTGCACAAGAGAGCGTAGGATCTCAGAGTTTAAGGCTGTGGTTAGGTTTATATCTTAATTCATTTACTGTAGTTGAGGATGCTTGCAGGGGGTTTAATCACAAGTATGTATTAGTCCAAGTAAGGTCGGTACATTAGCATAGGTTCACCCACACAACACTTACAACACCAAACAAGACTACTCAGCTATTTGAAGTGAAAGCACTTGACAGAATTCCCATGTGTCGTCGAGAACGTTTGGTCCTTATAAGTATTTCCACCAGCTTGTCCTTTGCTAAGAAATGATTGGGCCACTTGCTGCAATTGTTTATTGTCTTTATTACTTGCACTTCATTTCTTTGCTTTATCAGAAAACCCCTAAAATCCGTTTGCTAAGTATTTGCAGAGATTTCCTGCTCCATACCACTAGTCAACACCTTCTGCTCTTCGTTGGTATCGACACTCCTATTTATCGAAAGTACTACGATACACCTCCTATACTTGTGGGTCATCACTGATCTTTCTGTATCTGATCAAGTGGTAGAAAATCTAAAACATGAACTTCAAGTGAAGGGGGAGAAGAATAGTAGATTCATGTGGGCAGTTTTAGTAGTTGTCATCCCCGTCCTAACACTTACAATATGGGATTGTGGTGAAGGTGGCACGTGTAAACATTAGTTGGTTTGATAGCTAATTTAGATAATAGAATTGTTATTCAATGGATGGTTGTGAGGTCCTGCTAATTTAGTCACTTTGCGGTCCTAAAGTTGTCAAGAGAATGCATTGCGGGGCCCGAGTTGCCTGCCATTGGATCTAGCTGCCCATAGTTGGCGTGACAAATGCCTAGAGGGTCAAGCTAGGGGCCCTATCAGTTATGACCGTTGTGTCGCTTCCATGTAGACTTGCAGTGTTGACGACATCATCCATTCCCCGTTCTTCTTGACGCCGCATTCTTCTTCTCCAGAGAGGCGATCTGTCAAAGAAAGTACTACTCCCTCCTATCCAAATTAGTTGGCTCAAATTTGTCAAGATACGGATGAATCTAATACTAATTCATATCTAGATACAATCGAATCTAGACAAATCTAAATCAACTAATTTGGGTCAGATGGCGTACTACTTATGAATCAACTTTAGAGCATATCCTCCAATCCATATTACTACTTGTCACTGAAATGGATGTATCTAGACATGTTTTAGTGCTAGATACATCCATTTCAATGACAAGTAGTATGAATCAGAGCGAGTATCAGTTTTGATTCAAATGATACATATTTTGATCAAATTTATACAAGCCAACCAGAGATTGTCAAAACAAGTACTACTACTTATAAATCAGCTTTAGAGCATATCCACCGGTCTAAGTCAACTAATATGGGTCATATTAGCACTAAAACTTGACTAGATACGTCCATATTTAGATGAATATAAGTCAACTAATATGGGTCGGAGGGAGTATCAAATTTATTCAAATCATACATATATTTAAAGTCGCATAATTTTGGTTCAAATTGGGCTCAAATTTGTCCCAGTATTAAGTGGACGGTGAGCTAGCCGCCCTCCCCACCGCATGTGTACTCCAAGAAGTATGGGAAAAGTGCTCCCATCCATCTAGCCACGAGGTATATCCGGCCTTCACCATTGAAGTGCACCTTGACGTGCCAGCCGTGGCCACAGCCTACCTCCCATAGCATCGGTTCACGAGGGCTTGATCTGCACCATTGCACTAATGTTGCGGATGATGGCTTCAATCTTCGTTGCATCGATGACCACTGTCGGCACCGCTGCCTCCTCGGTGTATTTCATCAGCAACGGATCTGAGGAGGTGAACAAAAGTGAGACAGACAGAGACAGAAATTCCAGACGCTTAGATCCTCACCGCCGCACGCCATTCCAGCTTCCACGCTTGGAACCGAACCGCCGCAAGCCATTCTAACCCTCACGCTTAGGTCTGCGCCGCCGCACACCATTCCGACCGCCAGGCTTAGATCCGCGCTGCTGCACGCCGGGCTTAGGTCTGCGTCATCGCACGCTGTTCCGACCACTAGGCTTAGGTCCACTCCACCATGCCGTTCAGACCACCACACTTAGAACCGCGCCGATGCACACCGTTCGGACCGCCACACTTAGAGCTGCGTCGCTGCATGCCGTTCGGACTATCACGCCATTGTATGTCGATAGAAGGGGAGGAAGATGCGGCTGGTATACATGCAATAGGGAAAGGGATGGAGAGACATCCATCCTGTCGGGCTCTCCTCTGCGTACATGGTAGGTGCACCCATCGGGAGAGAGAGACCTCCAGCCCGTCGGATCATGATGTATCCAACGGTGGTTGGCCAAGATCCGTGTGACATACATCTCGACCAATCAGAGCGTAGCCAAACTGATGTGGCTTATATACGTGCGGAAGGGAAAGGGAGGGAGAGATATCCAGCCTGTCGGGATCTCCTCTCTGTACAAAGTAGGTACGCCCATCGGGAGAGAGAGACCTCCAGCCCGTTGGATCATGATGTATCCAATGGTGGTTGGCCAAGATCCGTGTGACATACATCTCGACCAATCAGAGCGCAGCAGCCAAACTGAGCGCAAGTTAAGGTGTTGTGAGGGTTTGAGTCAACAGAGAGGGGAAAAGTGAGGAAAACTTTAGCGAGAGAGGAAAAGTGAGAAAAACTTTAGAGGGGGAACTGAGTAGAGCTAAGGAAAACAAGGGCACTCAGATAAAAAACGAGTAAGGGAAATTCAAGCTTTTGGCATAAAAATGGAAAATGTGTTATTTCAATAAAATAATTCATCTTGGCTGATATTATATTGTTTGCAACTCAAAGATACACAAGTGTTCCAAATTTGGCCTCATTTAGACAAAATATGTTTTGGGATGGGTTATTTTGGAGGTCGATCGAGTAGAAAGCCATGCATCTTCATAGCTAGTAGCTCATTCCAAGAAGGGTTTAACAAGTGGTTTAGGGGATAAGTCCATTGATCTTTATTTCCTTTTCCTTTATTATTCATGCTAGGTTGTAGGCAACATAACAAGACTCCATTTGAAGGTTGCACTATATTTTTACTTTAAAAAAAATAAAATAACCCTAAAACCATTTTTTAAATTTAATCACTTAGAAAAATAAAAATGTGGCTGATTACAAGTTAATCCAAAATTTCCAATTTCATATTGTAAATCAATCCAAGATGCACAAGTGTGCCAAATTTTGGATCAATGGGTCAACGTTTAATCCATGAACTAGCTAAACCCCATGTGTTGACCACATGTCGAGGGAAAAACTGAGTAGTGCTAAGCAACTAGGTGCATGACCATAGAAACTTGAAATAACACATACATTATGGTATTATCCAACATACAAACTTGGGAGCGTCACACTAGTTCGAATTCAATATGAACATTGAAAGTAGTTCAAATTCACCATACAAATTTGTAGAGGTCCCAACCTTTAATAAGGTAGAGATCCCTGTGTTTACAATGCTAGTCCCTGGATCAATAGCTAGCACCCACAGTTAAGATGTAATATCAAGAAACAAGGGTCATAATACAACTTTATAACCAGGAATAAAATAAATCATTACATCTTACATAGCTCATTTGGCTATTACATTACATTGCAGCAGAATATCTATAAGCATGGGGTCCTTCATCTTCAAAGTGCCACAGGCAAACATGTTGGTTGTAGACTTGTAATCCTAATCAATAAACTTCACTAACACCAAACAAACCTGCAACATAATAAGTTATAGCCACAATGGGTCAATACATTTGAATTGTATTGGCAAGTTTCACTACTATGTAGAAATAAGTGGATCCTATCAATACATGCATATTTGGCTAAGTAGGGTTTTAGGCTCATTTGCATAAAGCAATATAGTTTTATCCTATCTTTTCAAAATAGTTTTGATCTTTTGAAAAATCTTTCTGAACTCCTTGGAATCCACCAAGTGCTTCAAGTCTCTCATTGTCACTTTCAAGTTTTTCTTTTAGAAATTGGAATGTCGAGATTTCCCATAGCTTCAGGCCTTAGTTGCTCAGTATTGTCCATAACCAGGGACACGGCTAAGTACTTAGATTTTTATCTTCTGCAAAAGTTGTACACTTTACCCACATGACACATTCTCATCTTGATGCCACCAGTGGCCGCTGGATAAGTACTCACCAAGATGGAGTACTGGCAGACTGAGAATGTGACGAAGTCTTTCCATAGGGTCCTCCCTTACACAATGCTAGCTTGTCTTAAGGCACCAATGTAGGTTTCCTAGTTCCCTCATTCCAGTTAACCTGAAGAGGCCAATGCATGGGTCTTCCACAATGTAGTTTACTAAGCCAGTTCCATTTAGCATGTGGCTGTACACGGAAGCCACTGTACGAGAAACATTTTCAATCTCTAAGTCCCTGGGTGGTTTTCTTCTAGTGCACAACAAAAAGAGATTGCCATATAAACATGGTTCCTCTTGTTGCCACCTTGTCCAACGAGTATCCTTGTCCACCCAGGTTGTTCATTGAGTACTTATTTTATTATATAAAACACAAGTCTTTTCCCAACCTCATATAATCTCAACATGTATCTCATCTCAATACATATATAGCAGGGATAAGCATATTACGACTACATTGTTTTTACTAAGGAAGGTATAACGGTATCCTAATAGGATTTAGCATAGCAAAATATAGTAGTCCTTATCATGCATGTTTCAAAATCTACTAAGTGTAATGAAAATAGTAGGACTTGGATGATAGTGTCACTTGCCTTTTTGGTAGGGAATGTTGGTTCACTTATTGATCTTGCTAATATCACACCCTTCTAACTTCACTACAAATAAATCATGCAAACATATATTCAACTAGCATTCCAACCATTATTCAAACAATTCAACACACATAAAATATTAGAAACAAGGTCATGCATGCAAGCATGCAAAAGATAATTTTATTTGCAAAGGTGGTTTCTACTAGACTCTAAACATTATAAGGTCCAAAGTGGTCATTTTCTAAAGTGGCAAAACCATTTGCAAAAGGGTTTTATCTATAAACCATTTTTAAATCAAATCATTATTTCATGTGGTGAAAAATTCTTTTGGTAAGGCAATAATTTTTATATTGTTCACCAAATAAGTTGTTAATTCTCAAAACTTGGTGTCTAGGGTCAGTAGGTTTGAATCAAAACATTTTCCAAAGATTTTTCTCAAAAATCATTTCCATATCCAAATCAATATTTTTATTTGACTAGAAATGAGTTAATTCCATTATCTATTCCTACACTTCACAAAATACATTTTTAAATCCATGATTTGGTTCCTAGGGTCAGTAGGTTCACAACAAATCATTTTGCAAAGATTTCAACCCCAAAATCATTTTAGAATAAATTTTATATCCTAAACAAGCATACACAAGTTTCTGTAAAAACAAACATTTTACCAGAAGCTTTTTACTAAACATAGTGCATGGTTGGCTAGGGCTTGTTTTTCTGAATCCATTTATATAAAATTTGCAAATTTTGGACGTGTGGATCAAAAGTTATGCAAGTTACAAGTTTGCATATAAATCAGATTCAGAATTTTGTTTTAAATCAAAACCAGTCCACGTGGTGTGTTTCTACTGGCCGGTACCGGTTCGCACGGATCAGCCTCTCTGGATCATTGGATCTAAGTGTGATCGTGTGGCGCAGAGGCAACCATACCCCTTCGTTTAAGTTTTCTTTCCTATCCACTAGATCGAGATCGAACGGCTATAATCGACCTGCCACTAACTGGCGGCGCGACGATGGTGGCGCGCGGCGGCGATGCTCGGCTAGCGGCAGACCTGGCGACAGAGGAAGCAAGGAAGGTCGGGAGGTGGCTCACCGTGTTCGCAGGGGGTTGGCGATGCTCAACGCGTGGTCGTCTTGGCGAGGGGCGCACAGGAACGGAGTGGATTGCTCGCCGGAGCTGTGCTCACTGTCGGGTCCGTCTGGTTCTTGTCGGAGGCGAGGCTATAGGCCATGCAAGAGCAAAAGAAAGACATGGTTAGGTGCGTGTGAAGATACTGAACATGCGGCTTACAAGCAGAGGGAAAGGGGCATTCAGTTCTTACGGGGAGGGGTCGCCGGAGAGGTGGCAGACGCGGCGGCGCGTTTGTGCTTGTCCTTGTCGACGCTCTGGGGCGATCGCGGTTGAACGGAAGGTACAGGGAGAAGCGCCAGAGGCTGGGGATCACTCTTGCGTGAAGCAGAGCTTGCGGGGGTGGGGGTGCTGGCCGGAATTCGCTGGAGAAGCTTGTCGGAGCAGTGGGGGAGCGGGCTCGAATTGGGGCAGCCTAGAGGCAGAGAGGAGGAGCTGTATGTGGGAAATAAGAGAGGGGAGGGAGGCGTTTATGCATGCATGGTCACCGGGGGAGTTAAAGACGTTATCAACGCGAATCAACGCCGGAGTTATTCAGCTGCAACGGCAGGGAGGAATTGCCGCGGGTTGAAGACGACGACACACTGGCGTGGGGCCTGCCTGTCAGTGAGGGAGAGAGAGGGAAAGAGGGGGCCACTCGTCTGGGACTGCGCGGGTGCGTGTTTGGGTGAAAAACTTTTCGCACGTGGGGGAAGTAGCTGGGCTGGAACTGGGCTTGCTGGGCCAAATGAGTTAGGCTGAGCTCGATTCATTTTTTTTATACAGTAAACTTTTCTTTTTCTAATTGATTTTCTGTTTTGAAATTCAAACAACAAATCAAACACCCAAATAAAATCAAACTTCCACCAAACTTTGTATTGAGTTTAGTTCTGTTTAGCAATAATATTCCAAGTCCCAAAATAAAATAATATTTTTATTCTTTTAGGATCTATTTAATAATTAAATAAAATAGTCCTTAATTATTAATTCAAATAGGATTTGATTATTAAAATTCCATTTGAAACTTACATAATCCCAAAATCATTTCATTAAGTTTTATTTGAAAATATAAAACACTTGGAAAACTCATTTAAAATGAAAATAACAAGTTTTAGTGTTTAATTAAAATGGGAAAAGTCCTTACTTTAATAAAATTGGATATTAATAAATCCTCATTATTTTATTTAAATAAACATTTACTATTTTTATCAAATAGAAATATTTTAATTCAAAAGTTTGGCCAAGATTTAATTTGGCTCTATAAAATAATCCTTATTTATTTTTCTACCTTTTCATTTGAAAACTAAATCTTTTTTTACTAAAAGATCCAAAAATAGTAATTCTACTTATTGAAAATTTTCTTATTTAATTGTTTATCTTTTCAAATCCCTTTAGGATTTGTTTGATCAAATAGGTTTGAAGGTTTCCAATTGGAATCAAAAAGTTTCTTCTCACCCTGAAAATCAACAAAGTTTTATTTTATTCATTTATTTTTCACATAACAAGATTTGGAAAATCTTGGGATGTGACAGGCTACCACCCTTAAAATAAATCTCGTCCCGAGATTTGGGAAGGCTAGGGTTACAAGTTGGTTCATAGCATCTAGGGTACTACCACCCTTAAAAATTTTCCAACTAAATTACATATTGGCTTGCTTGGGATCTTGGGGAAACTTCTCTGGGCAAACATCTGCATAGTGTCCTTTGTTTCCACACTTGAAACATGTGACAAGGCTGAGATCCTTCATAGGCTTGTTTATCTTGTGCTTCATCTTTTCTGGATAGTTGCTTGCATAATGTCCTTGGTTACCACAGTTGTAACATGTGATAAGTTTGAGTTCTTCACGTATCTCTTGTGGACAGGTTGTCACATAATGGCCTAGCTCTTTGCAGTTGTTGCACCATACTTGGCCAATTTCCTTATACTTATTCTTCTCTGGACATTCACTGGAATAGTGTCCCATTTCTTTGCAATGATTACATTGCACATGGCTTTTGTCCTTCTTTTTCTTGGGTTTCTCCAAAGCTAGGAGTGCCTCTAGTTCATGTTCTTCATATGTTATCTTATAGGTAGGAATGTCTACTGGTTTCTTTGACCTTCTATTGCTCCTTGGATAATTCATATGCTTCTTCTTTGGTCCTTTAAATTGGGTTGTATTGCATGGAGGTACAAGTGGAGATTTTCCTTTGCCCTCATCCTTCTTGGTAGACTTAGCTCCCTCTTGATAGTCTGCAATCAATTGTTGCACTCCACCTTGTTTCCTTTGTTCAACTATGGAATAGATGGGGCATTGGATAGGGACATGATTATTTCCTTCACATAGGTAACAAGTAGCTTGAGAGGTGGGACATTGGCCAACTGGATGTTTCTCTTCACAGTTGGGGCGTTGATCTCCATGCTCCTTGGAAGTGTGATCCTTGTCTCCACAAATATTGCAAGCTTTGATTCCTTCTAGAATAACATCTTTGCCATCCTTGTTGTCACAAACTCCTTTGGAAGAGTTGCCTTCCATGTTGATCATTTGATCTGTTACCTTATGCAACATTTGGGCTTGGGTTTCCAAAAAACTTTGCAGGGTTGGATCTTCCCCACTGGTGTTGGCTATGAATTGAGCTGTCACTTGGTTCAACTGGTTTTGGGTTGCTATGAGTTCTCTCATGTTGTCCTATTGGTTGTTGTTGTTGTCGTCATTAACCTTGATGTTGGAGTCTCTTGGAGTAGTCATCTATTTGGGTTGAATTGAGATTAGAATAGGCAAAATATCTCTAAGGAAATAATTCTAATCACACACTTCACAATTCACACAAACAATGTGCAAGCAATTACAAACAAACACTCAAACAACAAGTTTCAAGCATATTTTTAGGCAACAAAATATTTTTGTTACACCACATAAGTTGGTGTGTTTGATCTATACTTAATATGGTGGTCCATCTATATGGTTCACTTGAGATCTTTCCATCTTTCTTGGTTGATTCTTCTTGCTTGAGATCATGGTTTCCTTGGGAAATATCTTGGTCACAAAACTTCAAAGGTGATGATGGCTCCTTCTAATTTGTGTCTCCTTAGTCTCCAAATCTTGAGCAAGATTTCTTGTCTCACTTGTCCTTAGTGATATCCAAGGTTGAAGTCCTTGGTGAATATGCTGAAGATGTTGAAGTCATTAGGGTAGAAGATGTTGAAGTCATTGGTCATGGGTAGGCTTTGTCCATCAAGTTTGAGATAGAAGAGATGTAGAATCAAAACCAAAAAGGTTGAAGAAAGAGTTTACAAGATTGTTTGTAAATAAGTTTTGGAACAAATACAACTCCTATTTTTTTCTAAGGGGTTTTTGTCCAATCCTAGGGTTACAATCCTACAGGCAACACAATGCTCTGATACCATCTGTAGAGGTCCCAACCTTTAATAAGGTAGAGATCCCTGTGTTTACAATGCTAGTCCCTGGATCAATAGCTAGCATCCACAGTTAAGATATAATATCAAGAAACAAGGGTCATAATACAACTTTATAACCAGGAATAAAATAAATCATTACATCTTACGTAGCTCATTTGGCTATTACATTACATTGCAGCAGAATATATATAAGCATGGGGTCCTTCATCTTCAAAGTGCCACAGGCAAACATGTTGGTTGTAGACTTGTAATCCTAATCAATAAACTTCACTAACACCAAACAAACCTGCAACATAATAAGTTACAGCCACAATGGGTCAATACATTTGAATTGTATTGGCAAGTTTCACTACTATGTAGAAATAAGTGGATCCTATCAATACATGCATATTTGGCTAAGTAGGGTTTTAGGCTCATTTGCAGAAAGCAATATAGTTTTATCCTATCTTTTCAAAATAGTTTTGATCTTTTGAAAAATCTTTCTGAACTCCTTGGAATCCACCAAGTGCTTCAAGTCTCTTGTTGTCACTTTCAAGTTTTTCTTTTAGAAATTGGAATGTCGAGATTTCCCATAGCTTCAGGCCTTAGTTGCTCAGTATTGTCCATAACTGGGGACACGGCTAAGTACTTAGATTTTTATCTTCTGCAGAAGTTGTACAATTTACCCACATGACACATTCTCATCTTGATGCCACCAGTGGCCACTGGATAAGTACTCACCAAGATGGAGTACTGGCAGACCGAGAATGTGACGAAGTCTTTCCATAGGGTCCTCCCATACACAATGCTAGCTTGTCTTCAGGCACCAATGTAGGGTTCCTAGTTCCCTCATTCCAGTTAACCTGAAGAGGCCAATGCATGGGTCTTCCACAATGTAGTTGACTAAGCCAGTGCCCATTTAGCATGTGGCTGTACACGGAAGCCACTGTACGAGAAACATGTTCAATCTCTAAGTCCCTGGGTGGTTTTCTTCTAGTGCACAACAAAAAGATATTGCCATATAAACATGGTTCCTCTTGTTGCCACCTTGTCCAAAACTCGAGTATCCTTGTCCACCCAGGTGGTTCAGTGAGTACTTGTTTTATTATATAAAACACAAGTCTTTTCCCAACCTCATATAATCTCAACATGTATCTCATCTCAATACATATATAGCAGGGCTAAGCATATTACAACTACATTGTTTTCACTAAGGAATGTATAAGGGTATCCTAATAGGATTTAGCATAGCAAAATATAGTAGTCCTTATCATGCATGTTTCAAAATCTACTAAGTGTAATGAAAATAGTAGGACTTGGATGATAGTGTCACTTTCCTTTTTGGTAGGGAATGTTGGTTCACTTCTTGATCTTGCTAATATCACACCCTTCTAACTTCACTACAAATCAATCATGCAAACATAGATTCAACTAGCATTCCAACCATTATTCAAACAATTCAACACACATAAAATATTAGAAACAAGGTCATGCATGCAAGCATGCAAAAGATAATTTTATTTGCAAAGGTGGTTTCTACTAGACTCTAAACATTATAAGGTCCAAATTGGTCATTTTATAAAGTGGCAAAACCATTTGCAAAAGGGTTTTATCTATAAACCATTTTTAAATCAAATCATTATTTCATGTGGTGAAAATGCTTTTGGTAAGGCAATAATTTTTATATTGTTCACCAAATAAGTTGTTAATTCTCAAAACTTGGTGTCTAGGGTCAGTAGGTTTGAATCAAAACATTTTCCAAAGATTTTGCTCAAAAATCATTTCCATATCAAAATCAATATTTTTATTTGACTAGAAATGAGTTAATTCCATTATCTATTCCTACACTTCACAAAATACATTTTTAAATCCATGAGTTAGTTCCTAGGGTCAGTAGGTTCACAACAAATCATTTTGCAAAGATTTCAACCCCAAAATCATTTTGGAATAAATTTTATATCCTAAACAAGCATACACAAGTTTCTATAAAAACAAACATTTTACCAGAAGCTTTTTACTAAACAAAGTTCATGGTTGGCTAGGTCTTGTTTTTCTGAATCCATTGATATAAAATTTGCAAATTTTGGACGTGTGGATCAAAAGTTCTGCAAGTTACAAGGTTGCATATAAATCAGATTCAGAATTTTGTTTTAAATCAAAACCAGTCCACGTGGCGTGTTTCTACTGGCCGGTACCGGTTCGCACGGATCGGCCACTCTGGATCGTTGGATCTAAGTGTGATCGTGTGGCGCAGAGGCAACCATACCCCTTCATTTAAGTTTTCTTTCCTATCCACTAGATCGAGATCGAATGGCTACAATCGACCTGCCACTAACTGGCGGCGCGACGATGGTGGCGTGCGGCGGCGGTGCTCGGCTAGCTGCGGACCTGGCGACAGAGGAAGCAAGGAAGGTCGGGAGGTGGCTCACCGTGTTCGCAGGGGGTTGGCGATGCTCAACGCTTCACGAGCTGCGTGCTCACTGTCGGGTCCGTATGGTTCTTGTCGGAGGCGAGGCTATAGGCCATGCCAGAGCAAAAGAAAGACATGGTTAGGTGCGCGTGAAGATACTGAACATGCGGCTTACAAGCAGAGGGAAAGGGGCGTTCAGTTCTTACGGGGAGGGTTCACGGAGGTGGCGAGATGGCGGCGTTTGTGCTTGTCCTTGTCGACGCTCTGGGGCGAGCGCGGTTGAACGGAAGGTACAGGGAGAAGCGCCAGAGGCTGGGGATCACTCTCGCGTGAAGCAGAGCTTGCGGGGGTGGGGGTGCTGGCCGGAATTCGCTGGAAAATCTCGCCGGAGCAGTGGGGGCGTGGGCTCGAATTGGGGCAGCCTAGAGGCAGAGAGGAGGAGCTGTCTGGGGGAAATGGGAGAGGGGAGGGAGGCATTTATGCACGCGTGGTCACCGGGGGAGTTAAAGCCGTTATCAACGCGAATCAACGCCGGAGTTATTCAGCTGCAACGGCAGGGAGGAATTGCCGCGGGTTGAAGACGACGACACGCTGGCGTGGGGCCTGCCTGTCAGTGAGGGAGAGAGAGGGAAAGAGGGGGCCACTCGTCTGGGACTACGCGGGTGCGTGTTTGGGTGAAAAACGTTTCGTGCGTGGGGGAAGTAGCTGGGCTGGAACTGGGCTTGCTGGGCCAGATGAGTTGGGCTGAGCTCGATTTATTTTTTTATACAGTAAACTTTTCTTTTTCTAATTGATTTTCTGTTTTGAAATTCAAACAACAAATCAAACACCCAAATAAAATCAAACTTCCACCAAACTTGTATTGAGTTTAGTTCTGTTTAGCAACAATATTCCAAGTCCCAAAATAAAATAATATTTTTATTCTTTTAGGATCTATTTAATAATTAAATAAAATAGTCCTTAGTTATTAATTCAAATAGGATTTGATTATTAAAATTCCATTTGAAACTTACATAATCCCAAAATCATTTTAGTAAGTTTTATTTGAAAATATAAAACACTTGGAAAACTCATTTAAAATTAAAATAACAAGTTTTAGTGTTTAATTAAAATGGGAAAAGTCCTTACTTTAATAAAATTGGATATTAATAAATCCTCATTATTTTATTTAAATAAACCTTTACTATTTTTATCAAATAGAAATATTTTAATTCAAAAGTTTGGCCAAGATTTAATTTGGCTCTATAAAATAATCCTTATTTATTTTTCTACCTTTTCATTTGAAAACTAAATCTTTTTTACTAAAAGATCCAAAATAGTAATTCTACTTATTTAAAATTTTCTTATTTAATTGTTTATCTTTTCAAATCCCTTTAGGATTTATTTGATCAAATAGGTTTGAAGGTTTCCAATTGGAATCAAAAAGTTTCTTCTCACCCTGAAAATCAACAAAGTTTTATTTTATTCATTTATTTTTCACATAACAAGATTTGGAACATCCACGGCCAAATAAGGCATCCAATTGTGGCCATCAACTGCAGTAGCAGCTACTAGCTGTTCTTTAAATCTGCCATGAAGAGTTGTTGCACCCACGGCCAAATAAGGCATGCAACCATCCAGAAACCCTTGCAAGCAAGCTTTGAAACAAACAAAAGCCCTTCTAAAGCACTCCTTCTCCATTGTCTTCCCCCTTACTTTGTACTGAACTTTATGCCTGTCTATCTGTACAACACTACCTGGACTATCCATCTCCACACTTTAGCTTTGAAGTTGTAAAGCAACTGAAAACTTTCATCCCATGGACCATTGATCCTCTCAAGAGCCATTCCCTTTGCATAGAACATCCTCATGTAAGGTACTGTAATATTAAAAAAAATTAAAACTTCTTTTATGAGCACTGTTGCACCAAGTGATGGGTTTGCTCTCATCCAATCCATGATTACATCTGACAACCACCTAGTCTTTGCTAGTTTTGTTTTGCCCTTTGGTTGTCCCCCTTGAGGTGGACAAGAATGTTCGAACCGGTTAATTTTTATCTGAAACATAATGAAAATGTTAGGTACAACTAACAAACTCTACAAAATGATCTAAAATACACAACTGGTTGTAATACCTGAACCAAACTGCTCCCGAGCATATTGTATGCATGCATCCTACACCTACACCTCCTGTATGGGCACTTCACTATGAACTTTCCTGGCTCACTCTTAAT
Source organism: Avena insularis (assembly GCA_023614405.1). Lineage (NCBI taxonomy): Eukaryota > Viridiplantae > Streptophyta > Magnoliopsida > Poales > Poaceae > Avena > Avena insularis. Next base: position 340,964,287 of record CM042687.1, read on the forward strand.
AACATCATAATTATTATTGGTGTGAATGCAATATGTAGTAAGGGCATTATGACAGTCCCGCATCGTTTCAAATACGGTGCCTTCTGAAATCTTAGGATCGTCCCTGTCCCACTCAATTACTGGCAAGTCCTCACCATCATACGCGGCTAAAACGAGGCTGTCATTGTTCTCCTTGTTTTCTTCGTCATCAGTGTCATCAAATTTGGAACTGTGGGCAATTTCCTCCGTGTATTGATCCTCTAGTGCCTGTTTACTGAATCTACCTACCAATTCAGGATACATCAACTTATCCTCATCGTCTATTGGAAGCGCTCCCTCGTCAGGCTCTGCTTTGTCCTCCACATCGGCCACACGAGCAATTTGGTTTACACTCGCAGTGCGAACAGATGGTACTGTTGTGGACCTACAAGGAGCGCCGGGGCGCACACTATTAGCAAAGACAACAAAGACACATGATGCTCGACCACCTGATGATCTGTGACCACCAGATGAAGATTTAACCAACTTTAGGTTGCACATGGAGACGAATTCGACCAAAACGTTCGACAACATTCAAAGAGAAAAGCATTAACAGACCATCTTCGCTAGTTATTCGGAGCAATCTTTTCTCGCTAATGTTGAAATACTACATATCAACTGAATCGCCACTGCTCCAGGCGAATTTATAATTGATTTTATCTATCAAATCTCTGAGAGTTATGGAGGTTGCAACCACCGCTGGGAAGTAAAATCCAGAGAGATATTGTTCACAACCACGAATTATGATAGTTTCCAATCTAACCGCCAGCCAAAATGCTATAGGGTTCTTTGCATGGAAAACAAAAAATTCTACCACAAGAACGCATAAAACCAATATCCAATCTCTAGAAAAGCCAAGATCTGAGCTACGAGATCGGTGCAACGAGATTTTAGAGAACTAACCCTCATAGATCTAAAGCGTTTTAATGAGATTAGATCTCATGGTTTATGTCGTCGATCACTTGCCGATCTCAAGATCGCGATCACGATCCTTCCGGCGTTGCGTTCCGGCAGCGCTTTCGCACTCGGTCACACGTACGAAGTCGATGCAGACCTTCCTTTCCCCATTCCAGCGGGTATCGGAGGTAGTAGATCCCCTCGGAATCCTAGCAACACAACGACATGGTGGTGGTGGAAGAGAGAATCCTGTAGGGCTTTGCCTAAGCCGGAGCAGTCGATGGAGGAGGAAGGAGGGTTACGGCTAGGGTTAGGAGACAGGAAAAGCCTAGGCGCCCATCCCACCCCTTCTTATATAGATGGGGGGTGCGACCAGGGTTCCCAGCCATGGCCGTGTCCACCTCCAACCCGGCAGCCCAAGAGGGGGAAGGGGGAAACTTACCCCCCAAGTTTCCCTCTTTCCTATTTTAGGGTTTTTCCCCTTTCCATAGGGTATGGACGATTGGGCCCCTTGGTTTTGGTGTGGCTGGCCCTAGGCCCCCGTAGCACACCCTCGACTCATTTGCCCCCTCCCGGGGTGGTGGACCCACTAGTGGCCCCTTCTAGAACATTCTAGAGCTCCGGTCAAATACCAACAACTTTTTCCAAACCCCGGAAAATGACTTTCATTATATGAATCTTATTCTCCGGATTGTTGGCACCCGTTTTGGGCTCGTATCTAATCAAGTCAAATGGTGAGAAACACGCATAAATGTCCACTATGAGGATTACTAATCATCATCAAAGAGGTATGGTATCAAGTTAAGCCATGATCAAGCTTAATAGCCTATTATGCTAGTGTTCAGAGAAGACTCAGAGACTGGTATATGGAGGCTTCCACTATGACTCCTTCAATATGACCTCAAATTAAAAAATGTCAAACATAAAAGTTGTGTGCCTCGTCAAAACAAACAACTTTGGTTTTGAATCATCTTGATCCGAGTTAGTATACAAAAGTTAGAGCCAAAATACTGCGAAAGACCGAATTAGCACGACCGGGGTCGACAGACCATAGACTTTTCTCAGCTTTGGTGTGGGCAAAAGGTAAAACTTCGTCTGAAAACCGCTAGACTAACTTATCTGGTTACGACCAAGATTGAGCGGTCAAGATAAACTTGGATAAAAAGGTGGTAAATATGAAAGTTCTTCAGTTTTTCGAGACGAACAACTTTTCTTTTGGATCCATCTTCAGCCAAGCAAGTATACGACCTCCATATTTAAAACACGGCCGAATTGAGCTAAATTCGTTCAGTCGCAATCTGAGTTTGATACGAAAATAAGGGAAAATACATGAAGATCAGGTTATATGAAAAAGTGCAAAATATAAAAGTTCTTAATATTTTCGATACGAACAACTTTTCTTTTTACGATATTTTGATCCGAGATTGTTTACTATCTCAAAAGTGGTCCGGAAGGTACAGGAAAGTTTTTAACCGAACAGTTACACAAATTTCGGGTTTGCTTGTTCGAGTTGGACCCCAACTAGGGTTTTGGACGTAAATCCAACCCTCTTTCTTGCACGGAAAGTCCAACCGCTCCTTATATAATGAGGGGTGATGGCCGATTGAACCAACACCAATCGAACAAACACATCTACTACTTTTTCGTGTTCATCTACTTTTATCCCTCTCCTTTTGTATCTTATTTCTCGTTCTTCGTCATTCTTGGAGGCTGCGAATCCACGAGATCCTACGGGTGGTCAGGCCGACCTAGGGCATCCCATAGCTGTCACGCCGCCCTGATGGGGTTCCTCCCAGGCGAGCGGGGTTTCGGGTCTCAAAAGCGCACGGACTCTTATGCATCGCCTGGCGAGCCCCCTCAAGATCTGCGCGCATCACGCTTCGCCGAGGATACGATGAACGTGTTCATGTAGGAACACACTTTTTAGCGACTCCGATGGGGATGAAGCTTTGAACGGTCTCCAGCATGTTCTTGCTACGGAGAGAGCGTCATCAGGAAGATGCAATCTACAACGGTATCATGAATCTTCAATCTTCCTACGTAGATGCATATTACTCTTATATTGATGTTGCTAGATCTTTTTATATGTGTACTGTATCGGCTAGCCCTAGTTTTATACTGTTGGAATAATGCCCTAGAGGCAATAATAAAGATGTTATTATTATAATTCTTGTTCATGATAAAGTTTATATTCCATGCTAGAATTGTATTAAGCGGAAACTTTAATACTTGTGTGGTTTGTGAACATCACCGTGTCCCTAGTACGCCTCTATGGACTAGCTCATTGATCAATGATGGTTAAGGTTTCCTAACCATAGACATGAGTTGTCAATTGATAATGAGATCATATCATTGGGAGAATGATATGGTGGACAGACCCAAACTAAGCAAAGCTATTAGATCGTTTCATCGTGTTCATCTTTGCGAAGCTTTTCTCATGTCAAATATTGTATTCCTTAGACCATGAGATAATAAAACTCCCTGGTATCGGAAGAAAGCTTTGAGGTCATCAAACGTCATCCTATGAGAGGGTGATCATAAAGGTGTCTCTCAGGTGATCGGAAAGTATCTGTTGGGTTGTATGTATCGAGATGGGATTTGTCCCTCCCAAGTCGGAGAGATATGCTTCGGGCCCACTCGGTAATCGATATCAACACCGCTTGCAAGCATGTGGTTAAGGAGTTAATCACAAAGTGATATCGGATTACGGAGCAGTAAAGTACTTGCTGTGAACGAGATTGAACTAGGTATGACGATAACGATCGAATCTCGGCAAGTAAAATATCGCGAGACGAAGGGAATATATATATGGGATTGATTGAATCCTGGCATCGTGGTTCATCCGATATGATCATCGATGAATGTGTGGAGTCAATATGGGTGCCTGCACCCCGCTGATTATTGATAGAAGATCATATGCATATTCTCGAACCAGCAGGTCACACATAACGTGTCTCGACGCTAGGATAGATTGGATAATTGGTTTATGAATTTTTTCGAGTCTCGGATGGGATCCGGATATCACGAGAGGTTCGGAATGGTCCGGAGAATAAGATTCATATAAGGCAGTTTTTGGAGTTGAATTGTTAGGATTAATCGGTATTGTGCGGAAGCTTCTAGAACCTTCCGGAAGGGGGCCAACGTGGTACCACCTTCCGGAAGGGGGCATGGGCCTATGAGGGAGTGTCCTGGCCGCATTGGGCCAGGGGCACAAGGCCCCATAGGGCCCAGCCGATTCTAGATAAGTTTAAACTTGTTTAAACTAGAGATAGAATTTCTAGATAAGGGATAAGTTTAAATCGTTTAAACTAGAGATAGGGTTTCTGGATAAGGGAGAGTTTAAATCGTTTAAACTAAAGATAGGCTTGGAGGATGGGCAAGGGCTGGCCGCACCCCCCGTCTATATATAGAGGGCTGGTGCGCCCCCTCCCAAGACACACCTTCCTCCAAACCCAGTTGCCCTGCTGCCCTTCCTCTCTCCCTCCCGACTGTTTATAGGCGAAGCCCTGCGGCAGAAATTCTCCACCATATACACCACGCCGTCGTGTTGTAGATCCAATCTATCTCTCCACCCTACTTGCTGGTCCGAGGAAGGAGGAGACGTCGAGGTGCTGCACGTGTGCATCTCACGGAGGCACCGCCACTTGTGGTGCTAGATCGGATCGGATCGCGAGGAGGAGAAGCGAGTACGACTACATCACCCACGTTTAAGCAGGCGTTCCGCGCGAATCTTCAAGGGTATGAAGATCTAATCCAATCTCTCTCGTTGTTTGCATCTCCTAGATTAGATCTTGGCTTTCCTTCTGTTCGCTTTCGTAGAAAATTTTGATTTACTATGCTGCGAAACCCTTCAGTGGTATCAGAGCTAGATCTATGCGTAGATGTGATTCACGAGTAGAACGCAACATGGTTGTTGCGGGCGTTGATGTTTTCTGTTGCAAGCCTCTTGTTTGTGTTCTTCTTATGACGCGGGATAGTGAGATTGAAGCGGTCCAGGCCAACCTTACGCGACGTCGTTCGCGAGACCGGCTCCGCACTTGACGTGTGGCTTGTACCATACATGCGGCTGGTGGATGTTAGTTTCTCTCACTATAGTTGTCATGGGATTAACACCGGAGTTTGGCAACCATAATATCACCGTTGTGGCTTTCCGTAGGTAAGAATCGTTCTTAGCATCTACTCCCATAAGCCACGTAAAACATGCAACAACAAAGTAGAGGCGTCTAACTTGTTTTTGCAGGGAGTGTTTTCTGTGATATGGTATGGCCCAAGATGTGATGTGTATAATGTATGCGATGATCATGTTTTGTAATGTTTCACGACTTGCATGTCGATGAGTACACAACCGGCAGGAGCCATATGGTTGTCTTTATAATTGTGTATGACCTGCGAGTCAACTTCTTATACGCCATGTAATAGCTTTACTTTATCGCTAAGTAGTTAGCAATAGTTGTAGTTGCTATTCGTGGTGGAGGCAATCATGGTGGAGTGATGGAGATCATGCTGGAACGCACAAGATGGAGATCATTGCGCGAAGATTGGCTATACCATGTCACATAAAGTTATATGCATGTGATGTTTATCCTTTTATGTATCTTATTATGCTTAGATCGCGACGATAGCATTATAAGATGATTCCTCACTTAAAGATCAAGATAAAAACTGTGTTCTCCCCAAAGTATGCACCGTTGTGAAAGTTCGTCGTGTCCAAGCATCACGTGATGATCGGGTGCTATAGACTCTACGCTCACATAAAACGGTGCAAGCCGCTTTTGCACACGCGAAATACTTGGGTCTAACTTGACGAGCCTAGCATGTACGGACATGGCCTCGGAACGCAAGAACCGAAAGGTTAAGCATGAGTCATATGAATGATATGATCGACGCCGTTGTCCACCATTGAAACCACATCTCTTCTCGTGATGATCGGATTAGGTGTGGTGAATTTGGATCGTGTTCACTAAACAACTTGAGGGATGTTGAATTTAGTGGGAGTTCATCTAGTAATTTGATTAAGTTGAACTATTTATCATGAACATAGTCTAAATTGTACTTGCAAATCTGTAGATCCAATGGCCAAGTCCAACTTCAACTTCAACGTTTTCTTTGAGAAAGAAAAGCTTAGAAACAATGGGTCTAACTTCACCAAGCTGGTTCCGCAATCTAAGAATCATTACATGCGGCGGACAAAAGGACTATGTCCTTGAGAAAGCATTAGGTAACCCCTGCTGCAAGCTACGGCTGATGAGAAAGCTGTCATCTGTCGATCGGCAAAGATGATGATTATGGTGTGATTAAGAGCACCATGTTGTTTGCTATGGAACGAAACTTCAAAATCGTTTTGAAAACTATCCGGGCCCTTTGAGATTCTCGAGGAGCTGAAAACCATGTTTGAGACTCAGGCCCGTTCGAGAGATATGAGATCTCCGAGAAGTTCTTTAAGCGCAAGATGGAGGAAGGGAGTTCCGTTAGTGAGCACGCCATTAAGATGTCGGCTACACTCAACGCCTTGAGCAACTAGGCGCAAGATTCGAGGAGCTCAAGATTGTGAGGGTTCTGCAATCACTCCTCCCGGCTACAAAAGTTTTGTAGTGACTCATAATCAGATTGGTTCCTTGATACGATCAGAGCTCTTCATGAAAGCTGAAGCTGCGGAGGTGGACATCAAGAAGGATAATCATGTGTTGATGGTCAACAAGCCCTCCTTTAAGAAAGGTAAAGGTGCAAAGAAGCCCTTCAAGAAAAGCGGCAAGCACGTTGCCCTATTTGAGAAGAAGCTCAAGTCTGGACCTAAGCCGGACAATCGAGTGCTTCTATTGCAAGGACAAGGAGTCCTTTGAAGCATAATGTCCAGAAGTACTTAGCGGACAAGAAGGCTGGCACCATCAAAGGTATATTTGATATACATGTTATTGATGTTTTCCTTACTAGCCCTCGTTGTAGTGCACGGGTATTTGATCTTGGTTCGGTTGCTAATATTTGTAACTCGAAGCAGAGCTACGGAATAGGCAATGGCTTGCGAGGGATGAGGTGACGATCTTGGCGTTGGCGGATCAAGAGTTGATGTGATGGCCGTCGCTCTCCTTAGTTTTACCTTGGGATTAGTTTTAAACCTTAATAAATGTTATTATGTGCTGCGTTGAGCATGAACATTATTTCTAGATCGTGTTTATTGCAAGACGGTTATTCATTTAAATCGGAGAATAATGGTTGTTCTATTTATATGAGTAACATCTTTTATGGTCATGCACCTCTTGTGAATGGTTTATTTCTTCTAAATCTCGAAAGGGATGAAACACACATCCATAACATTGAGGCTAAGAGATGCAAAGTAGATAGTGATAATACTACTTATTTGTGGCACTGTCGTCTAGGTCATATTGGTGTAAAGCGCATGAAGAAACTCCATTCTGATGGACTTTTGGAGTCTCTTGATTTTGAATCATTTGACACATGCGAACCATGCCTCATGGGCAAGATGATCAAAACCCCGTTCTCCGGTATGATGGAGCGAGCAGCGGACTTGTTGGAAATCGTACATACCGATGTATGCGGACCGATGAGTGTTTCGGGCGGTGGATATCGCTATTTTCTCACTTTTACCGATGACTTAAGTAGATATGGGTATATCTATTTAATGAAACATAAATCTGAAACGTTTGAAAAGTTCAAAGAATTTCAGAATGAAGTGGAGAACCATCGTAACGGAAAGATTAAGTTTCTACGATCCGATCGTGGGGGCGAATATTTCAGTTATGATTTTCTCACGCATCTCAAAGCAAGTGGAATCGTTTCAAAACTCACGCCACCCGGAACACCACAGCGCAATGGTGTGTCTGAGCAGCCGAATCGAACCCTATTAGATATGGTCCGATCGATGATGTCTCTTCTTGATTTGCCGTTATCATTTTGGGGTTATGCATTAGAAACCGCTGCATTCACTTTAAATAGGGCTCCATCTAAATCCATTGAGACGACACCGTATGAACGTGGTTTGGTGCTAAACCTAAGTTGTCGTTTCTTAAAGTTTGGGGATCGAAGCTTCGTCAAGAAGTTGATGCGGATAAGCTCGAACCCAAAGCGGAGAAATGCGTCTTCATAGGATACCCTAAGGAAACTATTGGGTATACCTTCTATCACAGAAGAAGGCAAAGTGTTTGTCGCAAAGAACGGTTCCTTTCTTGAGAAGGAGTTTCTCTCGAAAGAAGTGAGTGGGAGGAAAGTAGAGCTAGACGAGGTTATTGAACCTTCTCTTGAATTGGAGAGTAGCGCAACACCTGAAATTGTTCGGTCGCTTTGCACCAACAATAGAGGAAGCTAATGACAAGGATCATGAAGCTTGGACGATGCGACTCTTGAGCGTCACAGGTCGACAAGGTCGCGTGCCCCTCTGAGTGGTGCAACCTGTCTTGTTAGTAGAAGGCGGTGAACCTCGAACTATGAGAGGAAGCGATGAGCCAGACTACGAGAAATGGCTAGAAGCCATGAAATCCGAATTGGGATCCATGAGCGAAAACCAAGTATGGACTTTGGTGGACCCTCCTAGCGACCGAAAGGCCGTTGAGTGCAAATGGATCTTCAAGAAGAAAGCGGGGCGGATGGTAATGTTACCATCTATAAAGCACGGCTTGTTGCGAAAGGATTTCGACAAGTTCAAGGTGTTGACTACGATGAGACTTTCTCTCCCGTAGCGATGTTTAAGTCTATTCGGATTTTATTAGCAATTGCTGCGTTTCATGATTATGAAATATGGCAGATGGATGTCAAGACTGCGTTCCTCAATGGCAACATTGATGAAGAGTTGTATATGATGCAACCCGAAGGTTTTGTCGATCCTAAGGATGCTGATAAAGTATGCAAACTTCAGCGTTCCATTTATGGACTGAAGCAAGCATCTCGGAGTTGGAACCTTCATTTTGATCAAGTGATCAAGAGCTTTGGATTTGTTCCAAATTGCTACGAAGCTTGCATCTACAAGAAAGTGAGTGGGAGCTCGGTGACGTTTCTGGTACTATATGTGGATGACATATTGATTATTGGAAATGACATCAACATGCTTAACGATGTGAAGAGTTATTTGAACAAGTGTTTTTCAATGAAAGACCTAGGTGAAGCTGCTTATATATTGGGCATCAAGATCTATAGAGATGACAAAGGCGCTGATAGCTTTAAGCGGTACATACCTAGACAAAGTTCTGAAAAGGTTCAGAATGGATAAGGCATTGAAAGGTTCAGTGCCTATGTTGTCAGGGAAGATATTGAGCAAGGCTCAGTGTCCAGCTACGGTAAATGATAGGGAAGCTATGAGCAAAGTGCCTTATGCCTCGGCCATAGGTTCCATCATGTATGCCATGCTGTGTACTAGACCGGATGTGTCCAATGCTCTTAGTTTGACGAGCATATATCAAAGTGATTCAGTGGAACCTTTGGACAGCCGTGAAGAACATCCTAAGGCACCTAAATAGGACTAAAGAAATGTTCTTAGTGTATGGGGTGATGAACATTGTCGTAAAGGTTACGTCGATGCTAGTTTCGACACCGACAAGGATGATTGTAAATCTCAGACGTGATACGTGTATATTTGAATGGAGGAGCTGTGGAGAAGCTGCAAGCAAAGCGTGATCGCGGGATCTACGATGAAGAGGAATACATGGCTGCTCTTGAGCGTCAAGTGAAGGAGTTTGGATCAGAACTTCATCCGAGCTTGGCGTGGTTCCAAGTGCATTGGACCCATTGGAGATATTGTGTGACAACATGCGCCATAGCACTCGCTAAGGAACCAAGATATCATCCAAAGACCAAGCATATCAACTGCAAGTTTCATATAATCCGAGATTATATAGCGGATGGAGATCGAAGATCAGCAAAGTACATACAGATCTGAATGTCGCAGATCCATTGACTAAACCTCTTCCACGTGTAAAACATGATCAGCACCTCAGTGCCATGGGTGTGAGATTGTTGCCAAATGTAAACTAGATTATTGACTCTAGTGCAAGTGGGAGACTGTTGGAATTATGCCCTAGAGGCAATAATAAAGATGTTATTATTATAATTCTTGTTCATGATAAAGTTTATATTCCATGCTAGAATTGTATTAAGCGGAAACTTTAATACTTGTGTGGTTTGTGAACAACTCCGTGTCCCTAGTACGCCTCTATGGACTAGCTCATTGATCAATGATGGTTAAGGTTTCCTAACCATAGACATGAGTTGTCAATTGATAATGAGATCATATCATTGGGAGAATGATAAGCAAAGCTATTAGATCGTTTCATCGTATTCGTCTTTGCGAAGCTTTTCTCATGTCAAATATTGTATTCCTTAGACCATGAGATAATACAACTCCCTGGTATCGGAAGAAAGCTTTGAGGTCATCAAACGTCATCCTATGAGAGGGTGATCATAAAGGTGTCTCTCAGGTGATCGGAAAGTATCTGTTGGGTTGTATGTATCGAGATGGGATTTGTCCCTCCCAAGTCGGAGAGATATGCTTCGGGCCCACTCGGTAATCAATATCAACACCGCTTGCAAGCATGTGGTTAAGGAGTTAATCACAAAGTGATATCGTATTACGGAACGAGTAAAGTACTTGCTGTGAACGAGATTGAACTAGGTATGACGATACCGACGATCGAATCTCGGGCAAGTAAAATTATCGCGAGACGAAGGGAATATATATATGGGATTGATTGAATCCTGGCATCGTGGTTCATCCGATATGATCATCGATGAATGTGTGGGAGTCAATATGGGTGCCTAGACCCCGCTGTTGATTATTGATAGAAGATCATGCGCATATTCTCGAACCAAGTAGGTCACACATAACGTGTCTCGGCTAGGATAGATTGGATAATTGGTTTATGAATTTTTGTTGAGTCTCGGATGGGATCCGGGATATCACGAGAGGTTCGGAATGGTCCAGAGAATAAGATTCATATAAGGCGGTGCAGTTTTTGGAGTTGAATTGTTCCGGATTAATCGGTATTACCGGAAGCTTCTAGAACCTTCGGAAGGGGCCAACGTGGTCCCACCTTCCGGAAGGGGGCATGGGCCTATGAGGGAGTGTCCTGGCCGCATTGGGCCAGGGGCACAAGGCCCCATAGGGCCCAGCCGATTCTAGATAAGTTTAAACTTGTTTAAACTAGAGATAGAATTTCTAGATAAGGGATAAGTTTAAATCGTTTAAACTAGAGATAGGGTTTCTGGATAAGGGAGAGTTTAAATCGTTTAAACTAAAGATAGGATTGGAGGATGGGCAAGGGCTGGCCGCACCCCCCGTCTATATATAGAGGGCTGGTGCGCCCCCTCCCAAGACACACCTTCCTCCAAACCCAGTTGCCCTGCTGCCCTTCCTCTCTCCCTCCCGACTGTTTGTAGGCGAAGCCCTGCGGCAGAAATTCTCCACCATATACACCACGCCGTCGTGTTGTAGATCCAATCTATCTCTCCACCCTACTTGCTGGTCCGAGGAAGGAGGAGACGTCGAGGTGCTGCACGTGTGCATCTCACGGAGGCACCGCCACTTGTGGTGCTAGATCGGATCGAATCGCGAGGAGGAGAAGCGAAATGCGACTACATCACCCACGTTAAATGAGCGTTCAGCTGTGAATCTTCAAGGGTATGAAGATCTAATCCAATCTCTCTCGTTGTTTGCATCTCCTAGATTAGATCTTGGCTTTCCCTCTGTTCGCTTCCGTAGAAAATTTTGATTTACTATGCTGCGAAACCCTTCATATACTATGTGCAAAATCCGATGCAAAATAACCTACATGCTTCGACTTATCTTAGTAACTTGCCACATGTAAATTCAAATTCTCATGCATCGGCAACCCCAGAAATTCATATGCCGATGAACAACATGATGAATTCTGTCAATCTGTATGAAACACCTGATTTTAGAAATTTCAATGGCATGCAACCAAGTGTTTCATCTTTATATTCATCAGCAAATAACTTGCAATCTTTAGATTCACCTTCAAACATACCGATGGATAGGAAAATTGGACATGCTACAACTAGTCATTTGCTCAATTACTCTCAATCATCATATGCTACACCTTATGTTAGTAATGTTTTAGCACCATATGTAACTAGTGATATTAATAATTCGGCTCCACGCCTTTACAATGTTTATAGCCAAATAAGTGAAAAGTCAGTAGGAGCTAACGCGCCTTCATCTAGTATTGTAGCGTATGGTACGTCCCCACACAATTGAAAAGTTTCGATGATACCTCATTGCCAAAAGATACAAAAAGCATTGGGGGGCATTCTTATGCAGGAACAAATGACTGGAAGGAAAAACTTGCAGCTGAGTTCAAGAAGCTCAATTCTATTCATTGAGAACTAGAAGAGAGGCCCCATGATCTTGCTACAATACAAGCTTATGAGGCATACAATAAGAAGCGTGAAGAGGAGCGTAAGGCAAACAGGATCAGGTTTCCCCTTCTCAATTGCTAAGTTTCGGTGGCGCTACATTGCCGAAAGAAACTAAAAGCATCGGCAGGAAATCATGTGCAGCTGAGGTTAACACCGATAATGTCATTACATTTGATGATTTATCGGAGGAACATCTCCAGTTATCCGAGACACTCAAGAAGAAGTGTGATGAGGAGTTTGATGCACTGGAAAAGAAGCTGAAAGAGGATCATCAAGCATATAAGAAAAAACTTGAAGAAGAAGAACTACAGCAGTTTCTTGCAAGTATTGAAAAGGACCATCAAGACAATACTACTCAAGTTGAAGGAATCAATTCATATCCTCCACGTAGCAATCAAGTTGACCCTCTACTGCAATGAGGAAAAAAGAAGAAGCTTTGCAATCTGATGAAACCCATGAAGGTACAAATGATTCGTCTAGGATGGTTAATTCGGTTATTAAAAAAGCCGAATCATAAAATACATGTGTTGAATCTAACAAATCAGAAGAAGCAAGCTTCGTTGATTAAGAGCATGGCCATATTAGCAAAACTATCGTCCTTGACTTTTCTAGATGTAAAGGAGCTTACACCCTATGAATTTTGTGCCAAAGAAGTTTGTGAACATCAATACCAACAAGATATGGACGAACAATGTTCGGTTCATGAAGAGCATCAAAGTGAAGAGGCACAAAATCCAGAAAAGGAAGAAGACAAGGCGTTGGATAATTATCTAGAGGCCGAGCAAGATATTGTTCAGGACATCCGACCATCATACTCTTCCAATGTCTTCAACGAGGTACATCTAGCAAATAATTTACTTATATTCCGATGTGGTCAAGACTTTATTATTGATACATTCGTTAGCAAAATTCTCATAAGCTATGAATGACCAATCGAGAGAGGTAATTTATTTGTTAGAAATATAATTTTTACAAAACATATCGGTCAATACATTATGCCATTTAGAGAGACCGATAGTAACAAATTACAACCAAAGTTTTCCCCATCGTTTCATTTGCATTTTATATCTACATGGATAGCTTTGTTTATTTCATACTTTGCTAACGTTTGGTATCAAATGAGACATATGTGTTTTAATCTTTTTTGTTGCAAAAACCTAAATCCAAGGTTATTGTCTTTTGGGAAAGCCGATGCTAGTATAACTATGTATTCAAAGACAATGGAAAATAAGTACAGGAAACAATGCATAGCCATTTCGAAAAAAAACAATGCATAGCCGAATTTGGTGGTGTAAAATCTGAACCATTCGGTTGCTCAATTCCAAAGCCGTTCTCACAACAAGATCGGTTACGTACAAGATAAAAGGTGTACCTTCAGTTTGAGCATGTATGATCATATCTTTGATATGTTGTTGAAAATCGATTATGTTATAATTCTTGATCACAATGCTGGGCCATTATTACAAGTACGAATATATTGCAAGTTGCATGATTCGTTCGAGCATAATATAGAGAGTTGCAACATGTTCATCAAATGGTATAATCGGTTGTTAATAAGGGAAAATTGAAATTTTTAAAACACAAATTGATGACCAATCTATTTTGATTGGTCTTGATGGCCAAAATATATTGCATCAGCTACCTCTGTTTGATTCATATAATGATGAGTAGGTACACAACGAAGATGATGGGATCAAGCTTTCAAGCAAAGATATTGTTGAAGAGCATATTACAAATTTTCTTGAAGGCGAGAGTTCCATTAAAGCTACAATGAAGACATCAAGCACTGGGGGGCAACAACAAAACTCGAAGATCGATGTGTGCAAAACTCAAAAATACAAAGGCCGCAATAAGAAAAAAGGTAGCAAACCAAAAGTCACTTTCGCACAGCTGTTGGAGAAATATAAAAAGGAGAGTGAAGCAAAAAGTTCTTATTGTCCAAATAGTGAAAAAGCATTAAGATCGCCCCCAAGGCAAAAGTATAAACATAGGGATTAGCGAAAGGAGAAATTCAATGCATCAAATTCATATCCTCCTTTTGGGCCACCAATGCCAATGTCATGGATACCTCCCTATGCTAATTATTATTCATATCCATCATGGGAAAGGTATGATTCATGGGCACATTATCCATCTAATTCCAGATCATCTCACCCAAATTATGCAGCTCCAAGAAGTTCAATTGATCAGTTGTCACATGTCAAAGACCGTTTCAATAGAAAAGAATCGGTTCGGAGTTCATAGGTAAAGAAAGAAGTGGTCAAGCAAGTATACCGAATCAAAAAGGATGGACGCAAGTGTGTTGTTTCAGACTCGACCCCAAATAATGAAAAGTCGGCTGAATTGACATTGGCTACTAAGGGAAAGGAAGTGAAGCGAGTAACTTTCAAAGTCCCAATCATCGAGTCCAAACAAGCCAAGGTTAAAGTGCCCAAGATTAATAAAGTCATTCCATTGTGTGAAACAAAACCACAACCGAGATGCCCACTCGGCTTATCACATTGGCAAGAGAGGAAGTTGTATCGTCTTAGAGCCGAGGAGCTAAAGAAAATAAACATGGTGTGGTTCCAAAAGTAAACCCTCAAGGCAAGTTAGATGTGCAAAATCCTGTCATAAGAAGGGCAGCAAGAGTGGAGAACAAAAAGAATTAATCCAACAAGCAATCGGGCCAAATAATTCGGTATCACTATCCAAAACTTCGGCCAGCACATCATCCATATTATTATACTTCACCATTAATGCCTATGCCATGGAATTCATCCCCATGTATGATTGGTTACCCATCATGGTTTTATTTTCATCCTTGGATGCATCATAATTCTATAGATCATGAAAGGGTATTTCCAAATCATTATTCATTTGATTAGTTGCAATTTTTTGCTAATCCAAGAGGCCGAACACTTGAAGTACATAATCAGATTTGTTCTTTTGTTTACTTTGGCTATACATACTTTGGTGGATGGATTATACATGCCCATTGGGGCAAAGATATATGGCTGATATTTATTTTATCGCCCACAGATTATTATCCAGTTATGGTCGATGTGGTGTTCTAACATTGTCCTTAGTGTTACTGAGACCGAGACAAGGTATGCATTCATTAGCAATTATGCTTATGCTTATGTGTTGATAATTTGGCTTATAAATCTTTAAAATCTAGAAAAGGCCAAATTATCTTTAATTTCATTATTGGCGTAGATGCTGAGCATGATATTGATATTGATCTTGTCTCTCTAGTACCATGGATATTACATTTTGATTGTTCAATTTTAAAAGAAATAGCCAATGCGTTGGTATTGTTTATTTATCTCCATATGGTATTATTTTATGAAGTCTCATGCTGCTTAGAATATCTTGCACAAAGAATCAGGCCGAATTTGTAGCTTTGCTATTTGTGCCAGAACATTTTATTGCTATAGGTGCTACAAATATTGAGGCTTCTAGTGATTCGTTGTGAGTAGTGCGACAATGTCCATGGTTTACCAAGTTCGACGAATCACTTGTTATTTATCTTGATACATGTCTAGATGTGAATTTCATCTTGGATTGATTTATCATTGCTCATATATCTAGACATGAAACTAAAGATCAAATGAGTTGGCTCAGTAAACATTTGGCTATCATGTTATTCATGATATATTTCATATTCCAAAAGAGCCAATGCTTTGTTTCGCCAACATAGATAAGGCCGAATTGGAGACCACCGCTTTGGTCACTAATAAAATATCTAGTGCAGGTGAAGATGAAGAACAAATGAAATCTATTGTTTATTATATGAAAATCTGAACTAAAGGGTGAACATGAAAGTTTAGGTGTTCTTTAAATACTCTTTAAGGTAATGATCTTTATTGCCGAACTGTTGGTGATATTCTTCTTGAGCACTTAGATGAAGACCAGGCGAGGATCATTGTGAGAGTTGTTCAAAGACAATTGTGATATTCAAGATGAAGTGGTTGTTCTCAATGCAAATTATTTGAAGATATTATACCCAAATGGCAACAAGTCTGGACATAAAATGGCTGATATATATTTATCGCCCTTAGCACATATGGCCGATATAGAGTTATCGTCCTAAGACAACCACTGGCCGATGGAGTGTTGACATCGTCCTTAGACTAATAGTGGGGCAAGTTATTTTCTGGCACGCAAGCTCTACCAGAAAACAGGGGGCATGTGTTGGCACCCATTTTGGGCTTGTGTCTAATCAAGGAAAATGGTGAGAAACACTCATAAAGGTTCACTACGAGGATTACTAATCATCATCAAAGAGGTACGATATCAAGTCAAGCCATGATCAGGCTTAATAGACGATTATGCTAGTGTTCAGAGAAGACTCAAAGACTGATATATGAAGGCTTCCACTATGACTCCTTCAAGATAACCTCAAATGAAAAAATGCCAAACATAAAAGTTGCGCGTCTCGTCAAAACAAGCAACTTTGGTTTTTTGAATCATCTTGATCCGAGTTAGTATGCAAAAGTTAGATCCAAAACACTGCCAAATACCTAATTAGCACGGCCGGGGTCGCCGGACCACAGACTTTTCTCAGCTTTGGCGTGGACAAAAGGTAAAACTTCGTCTGAAAACCGCTAGACTAACTTATCTGGTTACGACCAAGATTGAGCAGTCAAGATCAACTCGGACAAAAAGTGGTAAATATGAAATTTGTTCAGTTTTTAGAGGCAAACAACTTTGATTTTCGATCCATCTTCAGCCGAGCAAGTATACGACCTTCATATTTAAAATACGGCCAAATTGAGTTAAATTCATTCGGTCGCAATCCGAGTTTGATACGAAAACAAGGGGGAAAAACCCATGAAGATCGGTTATAATAAAAAGTGCAAAACATGAACTTCTTCATGTTTTTGAGTCGAACAACTTTGCTTTTTACGATATTTTGATCCGAGATTGTTTACTATCTCAAAAGTGGTCCGAAAGGTATATGCAAGTTTTTAACCGAACAATTACGCAAATTTCGGGTTTGCTTGTTCGAGTTGGACCCCAACTAGGATTTTGGACGTAAATCCAACCCTCTTTCTTGCACGGAAAGTACAACCGCTCCTTATATACACGAGGGGTGACGGCCAATTGAACCAACATCAATCAAACAAAAACAACTACTACTTTTTCGTGTTCATCAACTTTTATCCCTCTCCCTTTGTATCTTACTTCTCGTTCTTCGTCGTTCTTCAAGATTGGAGGCTGCGAATCCCCGAGGTCCTAGGACGACCTTGGGCATTCCATAGCCGCCGCGCCGCCCTGATAGGGGCCTCTCCCGGGCGAGCAGGGTTTCGGGTCTCAAAAGCTCCCACCGGACTGTCTTACTTATCGCGCTTCCGGCGAGCCTCCCTCGGCGCGTGCTACCGCGTATCGCGCTCGGCGCAGAGGGTACACGGTGACGTGTCCGTGTGTGAACACAGACCATTCTGGATCTCCTCGTGATGTCCTGGATCCAATCTGAGACTCCGAACAACATTCGGTCTCCAACTCATATTCCATATCTACTTAAACAACATCGATTCCTTAAGTTTGTCGCCCTACGGTTCGCGAACTATGCAGACATGATCGAGACACCTCTCTGATTAATAACCAATAGTGGGACCTAGATATCCATAGTGGATCCCACATATTCAATGATGACTTCATGATCGAATGAACCATTAACATATGATACCAATTTCCTTTGTCGCGCGATACTTTACTTATCCGAGGTTCGATCGTTGGTATCTCCATACCTAGTTCAACCTTGTTATCGATAAGTAATCTTTACTCATACCGTGACGTGACATCCCTTGTGACCTACTCACATGCTTGCAAGCTAATTGGATGACACTTCACCGAGAGGGCTGATGGCGCCTCGTTGACGTGGGAGTTTCTTCTTCGTTCCCTGGCAACGGCGCCAGAAAAGCTTGTTGCCTGACAGAGAGGACTTCGTTGGAAACCCCAAGAGCAAGGTGTGATGAGCACAGCAGTAAGTTTTCCCTCAGTAAGAAACCGAGGTTATCGAACCAGATGGAGGAAGGAAACGTCACACAGGTGTTGCTAGCAACGCAGAGACCTGCACAACACAAACTCAAGACTTTGCCCCAACGAATCAGTGAGGTTGTCAAGCTCACCGGTTTGCTGTAACAAAGGATTAAACATATGGTGTGGAAGGTAATGGTTTGCAACAAGTAAACAAGTAACCATTGAAGATGTATCAATGGTAAAGATTGGATCGGGGTCCATAGTTCACTAGAGGTGCTCTCCTTAGATAAACAACATGGCATGAAGGATAAACAAATTACAGCAGGGCAATTGATAGGAACTGAGCAAGGCATAACAATGCAATTACTAGTCAGAAAGATCCTATGAGATTTGATTGGGAAATACAACAAGATACATAGACCGCCATCCAACTGCATCTATGACTAGAAGTCCACCTTCAGGTTATCATCCGAACCCCCTCCAGTATTAAGTTGCAAGCAACAAACAACTGCTTTAAGGAAAGTGTGTAAGGTAAATAGTCCACATGTTCCATGAACAAGAGACCGTTGTTTTCTCCCTAGTAGCAACAACACATCTACAACCGAAGAGATTATTGTCACTTCCCTTGGAAACTAGAGGCATGAACCCACTATCGAGCATAAATACTCCCTCTTGGAGTCACTAGCAACTACTCGGTCAAGATAGCTACTAACAATGGAGAGCATGCAAGATCACAAACAACACAGACATGATAGAATCATAAAGACAAAACCATTAATCAAACCAACATAATAATCTCAATATCCATCGGATCCCCGCAAACACAACATGCATGATTACAAATAGATTAGATCTTGATCATGAACGGGCTCACAAGATCTATACATGAAAGCACAACGGAGGAGATACAACCATCTAGCTACTACATGGACCCATAGTACAAGGTGGAACTACTCATGCATCATACCAGAGATAAGGCCTCCAGGATGATCTCCCCTGCGTCAGGGTCCCGGGAAGAACTTAAGATCCCCCCGATCTAGGGACGATGGTGGCGGCGGCTACAGACGGTTTCGTGGAGATTTTATCGGGTGCTTAGGGTTTCTGCATCGGGGGCTTCTTATAGGCGAAGGGGGAGGCCGAAGAGGCGACCAGGGGGGCACACCCCTCCCAGGCACGGGCCCACCCCTGGCCACGCCTAGGGGCGTTTGGCTGCCCTGGCACGCCTCTCCATCTCCCCTCTGCACTTCTTGTTCCCCACGGAAAGTTATTGACTTTGACGTTTCTCCCGTCCAATTCCGAGAAAATTTCTTTACTAACTTTTCTGAAACCAAAAACATCAGAAAATAGGCAACTGGCACTGTGGCAACTTGTTAATAGGTTAGTACCAAAAAACATGTAAAAAACACCTCAAAGTGTAGACAAAGCAAAGCAAAGTAGATACTAAACAAGCATGAAGCATCAAAAATTATAGAAACGTTTCCGACGTATCAAGGGCCCGGAGTATATCTATCCGTCATATGGATGGACAAATCCCACTCTTGATCCATGCGCTTCAACGCATACTTTCAGAATACCCAATGCCACCTTTATAACCAACCAGTTACAAAGTGGTGTTTGATGTCATCAAAGCATCCATCCGGTGTTGGTGATTAACATGATCTCATGGTCGAAGGTTTAGGTTACTATGTATTTGATAGCTTGTAGCAAACGAACTTAATGACTTGATCTTATGCTATGCTTACTATGGGTGTGTGTCCATCACATCATTCTCCTAATGATATGACCTTGTGTTGGAGATATGCCCAAGAGGCAATAATAAAAGTTGTTATTATTATATCTTTGCGTTTATGATGAATGTTTGCATTTATGACCCACAAGTATAGGGGGTGTATCGTAGTACTTTTGATAAATAAGAGTGTCTATCCCAACGAGGAGCGGAAGGTGTTGACTAGTGGTATGGAGCAGGAAATCTCTGTAAATACTTAACGAACGGATTTTTAGGAGTTTTTCTGATAAAGCAAAGAAATGAAGTGCAAGTAATAAAGACAACAAACGATTGCAGCAAGTCTCCCAATCCTTTCTTAGCAAAGGACAAGCCAGTGGAAATACTTATAAGGACCAAATGTTCTCAAGGACACATGGGAATTCTGTCAAGTGCTTTTGCTTCAAATAGCTGAGTAGTCTTCTTTGGTGTTGTAAGTGTTGTGTGGGAGAACCTGTGCTAATGTACCGACCTTACTTGGAATAATACATACTTGTGATTAAACCCCTGCAAGCATCCACAACTATAGGAAATCAATTAAGATATAAACCTAACCACAGCCTTAAACTTTGAGATCCTACGCTCCCTTGTGCAATGGTCTCCTAACGGGGGTTCAGGTTTCTGTCACTCCGTCAACCCCACAATTAGTAGCCAAATACACAATGCGTTCCCCTAGGCCCATAAATGGTGAAATATCATGTAGTTGACATTCACATGACACCACTAGAAGAATAGCACCACAACTTAAATACTAAACCATTGAATAATATCTCAACACAAATCGACTACTAACAACATGACTTCTCCCATGTCCTCAAGAACTAAACGAACTACTCACAAGACATCATATGGATAAAGATCAAATATGATATGGTGATGGTTAACAATCTGAACATAAACAATAATCCAATGGTTCCACTCACAAGCATCAACTACAATAGTAATCAATACCAGGAAAGTTTCCCCTAAGAATTATGCAAGTATTCAACACAATTGTTACAGCGGGGTGGAGTGGTGATGATGGTGCTGGTGGAGATGATGGTGTGGATGATGATGATCCCGATGAAGTCTAGCTTGATGATGGTGTTGATGGCGATGATCTCCCCTCTTCGGGAAGGATTTTTCCCAGCAGAAATCTGTCTGCCGGAGAGCTCTTTCTCTCTCGGTGTTTTCCGCCCCACGGAGGCGGCGGAATCTTTCTGTGGTCGCAACTCATGTTTTAGGGTTTTGAGGAGAAGATATAGGAGAGAGGGCGGAGCCATATGTGGGCCAGGTGGGCCACACCCCCTGTAGGCACGACCTAGGGTGGCCCGCGCCTGGGGGTGTGGGCCCCATGTGGCCCATCTCCACCTCCCCTTCTGGCTTTCTTCGTCTTCTGGGAAAATATGATTTTCCATAGTATTTCTGGTATTTTTCTGATCTTTGCAAAATTGCATCAAAACACCTATTTTTCCATCAGAATCCTGACTCTGACAGTTCATCCTCCAAGAATCTTCAATCATGCAAAAACAGATGAAAATACATAAGTAACACCTCTTAATAAGAAATATATCAATGAATAGAGGCAAATTATGACATAGAATGGTGATGCAAATTGGACGTATCAACTCCCCCAAGCTTAGACCTTCGCTTGTCCCCAAGCGAAAACTGAGCTTAGTAAACATGCCCAGAGGTTTATGGAGTGAAGTGTCGATAAAAGAATACGGACAAGAAGCATCACACTTACCATTACACAACTCATAGAAGAAAACAACTCATCATTATATAACCTAGCTTGCAACAAGTATAGGAGTCACAATAGAGATGCATAAAGATAAATCATAATTGGAATTGGCAAACTTTTGTCTTGGTCAGAGAACAGCTGGCAAACAATTTCACAAAAAGCTTTTGTAGAAGTATTCACAACAAGAGTACTCTTTGCTCAAACATAAAAGATTTTTCACGATGATGCTTTCAAAGTAATACTCAATAGATAAGAGTCTTGTGCAAACAAGGAAGATAAATAACATGATGGAATAAATCATCATATGAATGCTTGAAACACAACAACTCAAATGCTTGCTAGAGATAGAGAGGAAATAGGTTTACTGACTCAACTTAGAAATAGAAGAAAGGCCCTTCATAGAGGGAAACAGGGATTTCAAGTTCAGAAATAGCTTCCAAAAGATTATGGTACTTGCTAGATTTGAGCCCTCATTGCCCCTATCATAAGCATCTTGAGGTGGTTAAGGTTAAAGTGAACAAAGATGGAGTATATGCTTGACGAAATATACTCATGTCCCTTGAGTACGAGGGCCGCTCCTCATGCTACTCAACTTTAGTTACTGGTAAGTTCTTGTCATTGTAAGTACATGTGTATCGTAAAGAACCGCCAATGGGGTACCCTTGCACATGATACAGGAGCTATCCCATAATCAAAATGACAAGGCAAGCAGACAATGAGCATCTCAGCGATCTTTTTATTTTCTATTTGCATAGGTTTTTATTGAGGATGCTTCATAGATTGCTCACTATGGTTATGCTGCAGGTTTCCACCATGATTAGGCATGGCTTAGGCTAGCGGCCTAGGCGTTTCTCTAACATAAATACATAACTCCATGGACTTACAAGCTCCCCTTTTATTTCACACCGACGACATCCACAAACAAAAGAGCATGATATCAATTGGATATGTATCCATAAGTGTTGAAAGTGTTCCCCGTGACAACACGATTCTGCTAATCCCAATGTATATATGCAAGCATATACAACTTCGATGACACAATGGTTCAAGTTTATTAGGGGCAAGAAAATAAGGTGTGCCATCAAGTTCATGAGAGCTTTACTAACTAGTTTTCACATAAAAAAATATTTTTTATTTCGAAAGATAGATGAAGCTTGAGAATTTGCTTGGAATAGCAATAATGCTAATAGGTAGATATGGTGGACACAAATGGCACATGTTTGGTTCAAAGGGGTTGGATGCATGAGAAGTATGCCTTCTCAAAACAGTTTTTTGGCTAGCAAGGCTGGGTAGCAAGCAAAAGAGTTGAAGGAAACAAGCAAACCTACAAGTGATAAAGCCAAACATGCAATCTTCCTTGAAGATACAAAAGATCTTAAATAAAGAATACTAAGATTATGATCCAATCAAGAAAGAAAATAAACGATACAAACTACCTGTAATCTTTTTCTCTTCCTTTCAACCTCAAAAAGTGTTGCTATTAACCAGAGCTCGGTTTGCCAAAACCAATTTAGATCTACTTGATGCACCCAGAGTGATACTGTAACACCCTCGCCTGATAAGGCTGAGTTCATGTGTATAGTGCCAATCCGTGGATCGGTTCACTGGCACACACAGTACAAAATGATACCAAATATAACTATGCATCATAAATACAACGAATATGATCCAGAATTTACATTATTTATTCAAGTACACAGCGGAAAACGAATACAAGGTAGATCTCCATCCTTCAAATGTGCCACAAGCGAACAATCGTTGCGTGAAGTCTCGCGACCTATAACGATCTCTTAGTAACGATATAACCTGCAACATGAAACGTTGCAGCCACGAACGGCCAATACTTTGAATGTATTGGCAAGTAGAACTAATGAGTACAAAGGATCTATCAACTACATGCATATTTGGCTTGGTGGATTTCAGGCTCATTTGCTAAAAGCAATACAACTTTTCCCTACTTTCAAAATACTTTTCTTTCTTCAAAATCAATCTTGTAAGGACATACCATCCTAAACCCATGTAGAACAAGACAGTTCAGCTTTCGTATGCTCCTAAACCCATGTTCATCCATCAAGTTTTAGTAATTAAGAAATTGGGATGAGTGAGATCATCCAAACAGTTCCAGGCCCAGTTGCTCATAGTTGTCCATAACCGGGGACACGGCTAAGTACTTAGTTTAGACACCCTGCAGGGGTTGTACACTTTACCCGCACGACCTAGTCAACCCGCTCTTACCATTACACTCATTTTGTGTCATGATAGGGAGAAAACCAAGACGGAACCTTTCAGAAGCAGAACCCTGAACCCTCAGGACGGACCCATACCAACCTACATCCCCTACATCTGCTAGTCACGTCGGGCCAGGTTCCCACAACTTACTAAGTCAAGACAAATATTGACATGCGGCTGTACTGGAAGCTACTACACAAGAAACCTGTCCAATCTCTGAAACCTAGGTGTGCTTTCTGCAATAAACCATCCAAAAACATCAATCCATCACACCCAGGAGATTCATTAAGTTCCAGTTGTTTTCATTATAACAAAACATAACTTTTTCATAACATAATCAATCATGAAATCCCTTTTTGCGCATCTAATAAGCATGGCTAAGCAACTACAATATGATGGCTCATAGGAGATCAAGTTATGGAAGTATGGCAATCATGCCTGGGTGTCATAGCATAGCATATTAGTAAAACACCTACACATGCATCACTACTAAAAATCATACTACATGCATAGGAAAAATAATAGGACATTTATGATGTAGTCGATCAAATAATCCTCACAATAGAGAAGATTGCACTCGTCACAATCACAAATGGTGCACTCCTCGCAATCTATCGATCAAACAAGTGCACAACAAACACACCATTCAAAACAATGCAATTATGCACAATACAACAAAACAATGATGAACAAATGCATGCATGACAATTTAATATGTCATAATGGTTGTTACTTTAGTTCTCTAAACAATACTGAAGTATATGATGCATGCAAGAGGCCAATTAATGCAATGAAGTACTTGTTATTAATAATTACTTGCCAATATAGAGGTTTTAATAGTTCTGTTGTAACGCCTGTTCTAACTGTCGAATTAAATTTGTTTCTTCGGTTTACTGGATAGAGGACGTTAATACGAACCAGTAGGCGTTGGATTCACCCTAATCGAAGTTATAGATCTTTTTGTATGATTTAAATAGTGTTTAATGGGTTTTAAATGATTCATATAGTTTCTGTTGTCTAAAAATCAAACTAAAATTATATCTGTAATCTCCACGGAATTGTGATTACAGGGACATATTATTTGTAATTTTATGAGCAGTATTCGAATTACTATGATTTTAATACACTAAATAAGCCATTAAACTATTTATTTAATTGTTGTAAAACCTTACAGTATTTTCCTGACATTTGCATATTGATGATCTATATGGAACCAGCTTTCCAGCGGTATATCGTTTATATTTTTGTGACAAGCAATCAATTTACTATGAATTTAATGATTTATAAAGCCATTAAAACTAATTAAATTGCTACGGGGTAAATAGTCCGAAAATCTGGATACAACCAGATATTATTAATCTACATTATAGTAGCTTCAATTTGATATATTGTTCATATTTTTTGGAGTTACAGATAATTTCCTATGAATTTATTAACCTAAAGGACCATTAAAACTAATTAAATTACTGCAGTAACCACGTATAGTAAAAGTTGGATCTATTCTGATAAGATGATTCTACGTAAAATTATCTTCAATTTGATATATTATACGCAATTTGTGGACGTGGTATGAATTTCTAATGAATTTTACAAGTGAGATCTATAATGTGCAATTTTAAATTCGAACGGAATATTCGAGAGAATATTCCGCTGACTGGACAGGTTGACTTTGTATGCTGACTGGGAGTAGATGCTGACCTGATATTAACACATGGCGCGATCCGGTTGGCTCGTACCCCTTCGCGGAATCGATCTAATCCTAGCCGTTGGGATGAGATCCAGTGGTTAGGAGAGGAGATTGACCCGATTTTGGCTCAGAATAGACGAGAAATAGATCTGTGTTAGAGAGACAAATCCGTAGGTCAAATCGAAAAACTTAGAACATGAAAGTTGTGGGGAATCATTAGTCCTACCTTCTCACCAAAGGAATTTGGATTTGAAGAAACGAGCGCGAGTACATCTGGGATTTATACCGTCATATCTGAAATATTGTGGTGCAAAATTCTCCGGCTGTGGTGGATGAAAAAAGGTGAGGTTTGTCGGGATTGAAAGATTTCAACGAGTTCTGCAACTTTCGTTTTTTGGCCGAAGGCAAACAACAAATCCTAGATGGGTTAAAAAGCGAAATAAGATTCGGGCATGTGTAGATTCGAGATTTCGAGAAGGGAAACTCGTACAGCTGTGGCTCCACGAGTTTATATGGAGATTTAGGATGGTGTAGAGATAGGTCTTGGAGTAAGGAACAAGTAGAAACAAACGGAAGTCGATTCGGAGTTGTAGATAAAAAGTTATAGCAGTTTGAATAGAGATAGGTTTGTCAAAAACTGTTCTCCACGCTTTTTAAAGCACCTGGGATGCCGATGGTCACGTACGTGCGTGCTGCTCCGGTCGGCTGGCTGGGCCGCCGGCCCGTTTAGATTCTTTTTCCTTTTTTTTCTTTTTCTATTTACTTGTTTCCCTCATATCTTTTGCATACGAACTTCAAATGATACGATTCTTGTTTCTAAAATTTTCTAAAATCGAATAGATCATTATAGGTTCATATTTGTAATCTTTTTACTAGTTTGAAAGTAGTGGGTTTATAAATCCTTGTATATTCTATTTTATTTATATCTTTATTTGTTTGTATTTATTTCATAACTTTTTTCATAATAGCTCCAATTGAGATCAATTTTGTTTCTAAAATTTTGTAATATTAATAGGATCTCTTTAGGCTATAATTATCAATAATTTATGCCTTAGCAACAGTGGTTTTTATAAATTCAATTTAATTTCCTTTAGGAACATTTGGACAAATCAACTATAGGATTTAGATACCAGGATTTGGATTCAGTTTGTGAGAACTTTGCATGGATGTAATGAAATGCTTATGAATGCTTCATGATTTTTATTTTGAAATCTTGCACACCAATTCTACAATCCATAATCAATCCATGCCCTTTTGCCTATATGGCTACTTAGGTCATAACAAAAGAATATAAGATTTTGAATTCAAGGTTGAGAGGATTTTCTATTCAAAAAGTTTCCTCTCTTTGAGAATTTTCAACATAGTCAAACAATCAATCAAACTTATTTATTTATTTCACATTCCAAAATTAGGAGGATTTTGGGATGTGACAGATACCAATACTAATCAACAAGATCAATCATATAATAGAGATTGCAGACTAAAATAAGAAGTGGAAAAAGTAAAAGATGAAACTTCTCATTAATATTCCATAAAGGCACTCGCACCAAGGGATACATAGATAATCAACTAGAGGAGAGATACTTCCACATGCAAACAGACCTATAAGATAACTCCTCTACCAAATATATGAATCTACTAAAAAGGTAAAAGATAAAAGATAATGATGTGATACCATGGCACTCCCCCAAGCTTGGAACAAGCCAAGGGGATGCCAAACCCGATGACAAATTACTGCTTCGGTGATGGTCGTGTTCTCTTGTTTAGGGTAAGGAAACCCTCCAACATCTTACGAAGCCTGTCATTCTCCTCTTTAAGTATATCCACTATCATCCTTAGAGCATGATACTTATCACAAAACTCATCAGTGGTTCGAAGGTGTAAGATCCCTCCTTTGTAAAGGAAAAGGATCCCTGTGATTGCAATGCTAGTCCCTGGATCATTGCTAGCATCCACAATTTAAGATGAAGTACACAGATACAAAGGTCATTTATTACATCCATTCCAGAGATAAAACATAGTATTTACATCTCAAGGCCACAAGCCTAATACAAGAGTTTGGAATAAGTAAATAAACATAAGTCTTCATCTTCATGTGCCACAGGCAAACATGTTGAGTGTATACTCATGACACCTAATCATCATCGGAGTAACCTGCAACATCACAAGTTACAGCCACAGTGGGTCAATACTTTGGAATAGTATTGGCAAGTGATACCTTAGTAAATTTTAAGTGGACTATATTACTATATGCAATTTGGCTAAGTTTATCTTGGCTTGCTTTGCTCAAAATAGGTTTTTCCTATTAGTTGAAATCACTAAGTTTTTCTTTGTCAAAAACTTTTCCCAAGAAACCATCAATAGACATTGAGGTCCTTCACCCTTGTTCACCCACAAGTTTTATTTATAAGTTGGAGTGATGAGATTCTTGATAGCTTCCATGTCTTGATGCTCAATTTGTCCATTGCCATGGACTTGGCTAAGTACTTAGATTTTTCCATCTGCAGAGGTTGTGCACTTTCCCCACCAGACTTGGTTTCCCAAGACAGGACCTTTCAGAAGCCTTCCCTTAGCTAAATGGACGCGTTCCAACCTATCATCCCACTACCACCAACTGTCCAAATGACTAAGTTCTAGCAACCTATGTGGTCCAGGCAGAGCCCATATTGCCAAGTGGCTGCACTATAAGCTTCTCAACACTTGGCCTCTAAAATCCCTTTGTTCCTGGGTGGCATACCACAAGTGAGATACACAAGGTAAACCATGTCCATGGGCCTTGTGTAACCACTCAACCAAAAACCACCAATCAAGTCCCTTTCCACCCAGGTGATTCATAGACTTAGTTGTTTTATTAGGAAAAACATAAGTCCAAAGACTTAGAAATATTTTTTTATCATAGCATGTATATACTTTACCAACCCTTGTTTGCTACTAGCTAGGCTAAGCATGGCATAGTAACTTAACTTAGGAATTTCCTAGCAATTCTATATCTACTTAGGATTTCCCAACATGGCATTTGGCAAAAATAGTAACATGCAAGACTTAGCAAAATATTTCTAATGCTTGTAGAAAATATAGGGATGGAAATATTCATGAATTACCACTTGCCTTGGTAGTGGGGAGAGTAGCACTCTTCACAATCACAATCACTAGCACCAAAGTCTACACAAAGAATATAACCATAATCACATACAAGTCATATACAAACAAAAATATATATGCATGCACGCAAGAATGCTAAGTGATGATTTTTAAAACTCCACCAAGCAAGTGCATAGTACTGATTCATAACCAAGTTAAAAAACTTGCTACACCAGGTTTATTTTACACTAAAACAATTTTCTAAACAATTTCTATACTCAAAATAGTCCTAAACAAGTTTCTGCAAAATAAACCATTTTAACAGAACCTAAACTTTAAACACATTGCATAAACAGAAAGGGATTGTCTCCCTGATTCCAACGGTATAAAATTTGCAAAAATCTAACGTGGGAATCAAAAGTTATAGCCTAATCAAATTTGAATCTAAATCTGTTTTAAATTCTGTTTTAAACTCAAACCCTAGCCACGTGTCTTAATCTTACTGGCGCGTACCGCTTCGCACCGGATCACGCTCGGCTACCGTTGGATCTAACTAACATGCACGGCTCAGATCTAAACTTAACGGTTCGATAAGTGAACTAATCCTACGCGTTGGATCTGGATCTGACGGCTACAAATCATCTGACCAAAACTGAGCGGCGCTAGCGGCGGCGACTGGCGGCGGCGCGTCTCTCAGCGGCAGCGCTGGTGTTCTAGGTCGCGCGGAAGTGGGGAAAGAGGCTTACCAGAACCGCAGGGAGCTGCTGATGCTCAAGGTGGCGATGGCTTGGGAAGGGGCGCACGGGGTCGTCGGAGATTCCTCGCCGGAGTTCGCGAACGCGTCGGGTGCTCTATCGATGTTGGCGAGGTTCTGCGTCGCGCTATGTCAAAAGGAGGCACCGTTAGATCGCAAGACGATGGGGTCCTAGGCGTATCGAGGCGATGGGCAAGGCGGTGGTACTTACGGGAGAGGTCGCGGAGTTCGTGCGAGCGGCGGCGCTTCGGTGAAGTTGCAGCTTCTGAGACCATGCGAGAACAAGCGGGCGTGTTAGTAGATGCAGGAGTTGCTGAGCTTGATAGCATGAGGCGAGACGGAGGAACACGGTGCTCACGAATTCGTCGGCCTGATCGTCCGAGCAGCGGCGTCTGGCGAGTTCGGCAGCTGGTCGTGGAGAAGGTGGTTGAGGAAATGGCGCGAGAGGGGATTAAATAAGCAGAGGCTCGACAAGAAAGCGCCCGATGATTCAATGCCAATTACCTCGCGGAATCAAAGCGACAGCGGGCGTGCGGTGGAGTTCGTCTGGCGAGATTTTGGGGAAGACAGCGATGGCGTGGAGAGGGACCGCTTCGTCGTGAAATAAGCGAAGAAGAAGTGGAATGCAGGTGTCAGCGACCGCGTGGGTGCGTCTGCGCGTGCGAGAGAGAGAGAGGTGGCCCGGGTGGGCTAGCTGGGCCGCGTCTGTTGCTGGGCCAAATTCCTAGCGCCGGCCCTTTTCCAATTCTTTTCTCTTTTCTTTTTTCTAATTTGATTTTCAGGAATGGTTTTCAAATGAATTCAAACTCCATTTGAATTCAAATTCATTTGGGATTTTTGCAGTGTGCAACATACTCAAATCTAGGTATAAAACCATGTGGTTACTTTGAAAAGGCTTGGTCATTTTTGGAAAAACAAAATAACAGGGACATTGCACTTGGTTTGCAAATGTTTGAAAATGGTTTTTGAAACCACTTCTATTTTGTAAAATTTTGTTCAAACTCTACACTCAAGCCAAACAATATAAAAGCAACCAAACTTGGTTTTTTTTAAAGCACTAAGCTCTCAAGTGAGGATGGGCATCTGATTTAAATTAGCTCACATAAAATGATAGCACTATGTGCTTCTGTTTTTCTTGAAATGAGTTTGAATTTGATCTCAATTCTATATGCATGCATGAATGATATGCAATCTTTGAAATCATGATTTTAGGGATGTTACAAATCTAACCCCCTTAAGGTGAATCTCGCCCTCGAGATTCGGATTTGCTAGCAAATAGGTGAGGGTGGTCTTTCCGAAGATCATCCTCTCTTTCCCATGTTGCCTCCTCTTCGCAGTGATGATTCCACTGCACTTTGCAAAACTTGATAGTCTTAGTCCTTGTGACTCTTTCTGCAGTCTCAAGAATCTTGATGGGTTTCTCTTCATAAGTGAGATCATTTTCTAGTTGAACCTCCTCCAAAGGTATAGTATCCTTCAAAGAAGTTTCTTCCATTTTTGGGTGACATTTCTTAAGCTGACTCACATGAAACACATTATGGACAGCTGACAGAGATTCTGGCAATTCAATTTCATAGGCAACTTCTCCTTTGTGACTCAAAATCTTGAATGGCCCAACATATCTTGGTGCCAACTTTCCTTTGACTCCGAATCTCTTCACTCCATGAAGTGGTGATACTCTAAGATAAGCTCTATCACAACTTCGTAGGTGACTTCTCTACGCTTAGGATCTGCGTAGCTTTTCTATCGGGACTGTGCTATCTTCAACCTGTCCTTAACCAATTTGACCTTCTCTTCGGCTTCTTTGATAAGATATGGTCCGAATAGACTTCTTTCTCCCACACCATTCCATAACAATGGGGTGGTACACTTTCTTCCGTAGAGAAACTCCAACGGTGCCATCTCAATGCTGGCTTGATAGCTGTTGTTATAAGAAAATTCTGCGTAAGGCAGACTTTCATCCCAACTGGCTCCATAGTCTAGGGCACATTCCCTCAACATGTCTTCCAGAATTTGATTAGTCCTTTCTATTTGTCCATCAGTTTGAGGATGAAAGCATCTTGAATTCCAACCTCGTTCCCAATGACTCATGTAGCTGTCTCCAAAAATGGGAAGTGAATTGAGTTCCCCTATCAGACACAATACTCTTGGGCACACCATGTAGACATACAATTCTACTCATGTAGATTTTGGCCAACTTGGCACTTGTATAAGTTGTCTTCACGGGTATGAAATGAGCCACTTTAGTTAGGCGATCCACTACTACCCATATGGAATCATACCCTGACCTGGTCCTTGGTAGTCCGGTAATGAAATCCATACCAATCTTGTCCCACTTCCAATCAGGAATAGGTAGTGGTTGAAGCAACCCTGCTGGTTTCTGATGCTCCGCTTTCACTCTACTACACACATCACACAAAGCAATATGTTCGGCGATGTCCCTCTTGAGATTGTTCCACCAAAATCTTTCTTTCATGTCCATGTACATTTTGGTGTTACCCGGATGAATAGAATACGGAGAGTTGTGTGCTTCCTGCAAAATCAGTTTCCGCAACTCCGGATCTTGTGGAACACAGATACGTTTCCCATGCCATAAAGTACCTTGTTCTTCTTCATGGAAACTTTTAGCTTTCCCTTGGCCAATCTTTTCCTTAATCTCTTCAATTTCCTTATCAGTCTTCTGGGCTTCTCTGATCTTGTCCAACAAAGTCGGTTGAACATCCAAAGACATGAGATGTCCTTCAGGCACAATCTCCAATCTGAGTTTTCTAAATTGGGTACACGGATCATCTGGCAATTCTCCTTTGGTAAGGCCATTCACAAAAACCTTACGACTTAGGGCATCTGCAACAACATTTGCTTTACCGGGGTGGTATTGCAAACTTAAGTCATAGTCTTTGATAAGTTCTAGCCATCTTCTTTGTCTCATATTAATTTATTTCTGGGTGAAGATGTACTTCAAACTTTTGTGATCTGTGAACACTTCACAACGCTTTCCCAAAAGATAATGTCTCCATGTTTTGAGTGCATGGACAACAGAGGCTAACTCTAAATCATGAGTAGGATAGTTCACCTCATGAGTTTTGAGTTGTCTCGAGGCATAAGCTACAACTTTACCGTCTTGCATAAGTACTGCACCTAAACCTTGATGAGATGCATCACAATATACTTGGAAATCCTTTTCCAAGTCTGGTAGACACAAAACTGGTGCTGTCACAAGTCTCTTCTTCAACTCCTGAAAGCTGACTTCACAACTTTCAGACCAAGCAAACTTCTTGTCTTTCTTTAACAATTCAGTCATGGGCTTAGCTACCTTAGAGAAATTCTCAATAAACCTTCTGTATTAACCTGCTAAGCCAAGGAAACTACGAACTTCTTTCACGGATTTTGGAGATTCCCAATCAGTCACAGCTGAAACCTTAGCAGGATCAACTGCTACACCATGCTTTGTCATAACATGACCAAGAAAACCAACTTCCTCTAACCAGAACTCACACTTGCTGAATTTGGCATAAAGTTTATGCTCCCTTAATTTCTCAAGTATCAAACGTAAGTGTCCTTCATGCTCCTCTTTGATCTTGGAGTAGACTAAGATGTCATCGATGAAAACGACAACAAACTTGTCAAGGAATTCCATGAACACTTTGTTCATCATATTCATGAAGTATGCTGGAGCATTTTTCAAGCCAAAAGGCATTACGGTATACTCATATAATCCATACCTTGTGGTGAACGCTGTTTTAGGTATGTCTTGTTCTCTTATCTTGAGTTG
Source organism: Avena insularis (assembly GCA_023614405.1). Lineage (NCBI taxonomy): Eukaryota > Viridiplantae > Streptophyta > Magnoliopsida > Poales > Poaceae > Avena > Avena insularis. The sequence goes on from CM042687.1 coordinate 340,997,556, forward strand.
AAAATAGCCTGACCGGAGATCAATCTTTGAGAACACACATGCTCCTTCTAGTTGATCAAACAAGTCATTGATTCTAGGCAAAGGATATTTGTTCTTGATAGTTACCTCGTTGAGTGAACGGTAATCTATGCATAACCTTTGACTTCTATCTTTCTTCTCCACGAACAAAACTGGGGCTTCCCAAGATGAAGAACTTGGTTGAATAAATCCTTTCTGCAACTGTTCACCTAGTTGCTTCTTGAGCTCTTTCAGTTCATCAACTGACATTTTATACGGTCTCTTTGCTATTGGTCCAGACCCTGGTACCAAATCTATCAGAAATTCCACATCTCTATCTGGTGGCATTCCCGACAATTCTTCCGGAAACACATCCGGATACTCACTTACAATTGGCACACTGTCCATGCTAACCCCCTTAAGAGAATTAAGCATACTCCTTTTTGCTTCAAAGATGGTCTTGAATCTGATCCTTTTATTTTCTGGAGTTGTGAGTGAGACAGTATGGCTGGCACAATCTATCACTCCTTTGTACTTGGTCATCCAGTCCATTCCCAGAATGACATCCAATCCTTGGGAGTTTAGAATTATCAAGTTAACGGGAAACTTATACTTCCCAAATTCTATGACTAGATCATGACATCCTGAATTCACTATCATTTCTCCACCAGGAGAACTTACTTTTATAGGACACCCAATAGTTTCTACCGGTAGTTCATTTCTTTCAACAAATGCTCTTGATATGAATGAATGAGATGCACCAGTATCAAAAGAGTACAAATGCTAGAATAGAATTGAGTCTGAACTTACCAGCAACAGCATCAGGCTCCTCATAGACCTCCTCCACATTGATGTGGTTCACCTGTCCTTTCTGGAAAGGATTGGGCTTGACAGGTCCTTCAACTTTCTTTTCAGGGCACTCATTTGCATAGTGCCCCATCTTCTTGCATTTGAAGCATTCAACCTGACTGATGTCTCTCTTAACAGGCTGACTTCCACTTCCACTTCCATTACCACTGTGGTGGCTCTTATGTCCACTCTTGTGGTTCTTGTACTTATCGTTGTCATGACTGCGATGATGCTTGTTGTCATGACGGTTGTGGTTGTGGTGCTTGTTGAATTTCCCATGCTTGTGGGATCCTGAGCTTCCGCTGTCATCATAGTGAGATCGTTTGTGAGACGATCCCGAGCTGTGCTTGTCAGAGTGCTTTCTCTTTCTACTCTCGACTTGCTTCATTTTGTTCTCCAATATTGCAGCCTTGTCACAGAGCGACTGATAAGTGGGAACATATGCCACAGCCAATTGCAGATTCAGCTCATCATTCAAGCCTTCTAGAAATTTTTCCTTTCTCTTGGCATCTGTGTCAACCTCATCCGGTGCATAACGCGCCAGATTGTTGAACTCCTCATTGTACTCAGCCACGCTGCGGTGGCGCTGCTTCAGATTGTGGAACTCTTTCTTTTTCAGGCTCATTATTCCTGATGAGATATGAGCAGTGCGAAAGCCATCCTCAAAGATAGCCCATGTCACTTCATCAATAGGAGTGGTGATCTGGAAGTTGTCCCACCAAGTGGCGGCTGGCCCTTCCAGCAGATGTGCATAATCGACCTTTTCAGCATCCGTGCAGCCCACGGTTACTAAGTCCTTGTTTACAGAACGTAGCCAATCATTGGCCACCATGGAATCAGTCGTCCCTGAGAACTTAGCTGGCCTCAATCTCAAGAATCTGGTGAGCATATCAAAGCCTGGAGGGTTGTTGTTGTTGGGGTTGTTGTTGTTGTTATTGTTTTGGTTCTGGATGAATGTTGTCATCATCTGCATTAGCTGTGTTTGAGCAGTCATCATTTGCTGCATTTCTGGAGTGTTGTTGTTGTTGTTGTTGGGGTTTGCACGACGGGGAGGCATCTGTGGTTTGTTCAAATAGAGATAAGAATGAGATACCCATAGATGCTTTCATGCACATTACATCACATAAGCAATGTCAATCATGCAACAAAGAGATAAAAGTTCAACAACAAGATAACAAGTTCACAAAGTAAAACACACAAGTAGCAAGCCATCCACATGTCGGATGGTTCAATAACAAGTTCTCAAATAACAAGTACGATAATAAAAGATAAACGAGCAGTCAAGTCTACTCATCAGCATCAATCTCCTCCTCAACAAAGGTAAGACCTGCGTTCTCCATCACGGTCTTGTTCTCCTCAATGGTAGTGGTCAAGGACTCTATCTTGGCCTTGAGAGCCCTCTTCTGGGAACGAAGCCTCTCTATCACTGTCTGCTGTTGCTCTAGCTCGAAGTCCTTGGACTCCAGTTCTTCAGTCATGTCCCGGATCTTCTTGTTCCTATCCTGGACACGCTTCTCTTGACTCTTGAACTTCCTGTCCTGGGTCTCGAACTTCGCCTCCATTTCCTTGACTATCTCGTCCTGTTGCGCGAAGAGCTTGTCCTTCTCGTGAAGCTGCACCTGGAGCTCGTCATTACTGAGCATGACATTGGTCCTGTCCGTGTCCACGTGACTAATGAGAGACTCTAAGTCCTGGAGGTACAGGCGTATCGGCTCTGCTGCGCCCCTCGAGTTGTCCTCGAAGTCGATGGACTCTCTGTCCACATCACGTCTTCCGAAGACGTGGAAGTGGGTGCCTCTAACCTGTCGGGAGTGTCGTCCTAGCAGACGTCCTATCAGGTCCTGCATAACTACCTCCATGCCTCTCTCCCTGTCATCGTGCATAAGCTTGAAGACGATGGCCTCCGTAGTAGGCTCTGTCTGGCGTCCGGGCTGGTTCACCTTGAAGCCCCAGAGGTCCTTCCTCTCGAACTTGGTGAGTGGATGCACCATGATGGTGGGAAGAGGGAGATTGAGCAAAGTGGTAAGCTCAACGATACGAGGACCAAAGCGGGTAACCTGGAACTCCTCAACAGTGCTGATGGTAATAGGCATCTATTTATGAAATAGAAAAGTTAGAACAACACAATACTAGATAAAACAAAAGACAAAACAACACATACATATCCTTGGAAAGCAAAACCACACAAGTCATGCATACATGAATCCATTACATCAACCAAGGTCCAATCTTATTTTAAGGTAACATTTTGGAAAATAAGGTGATAGGTGGTGGTCCAACTAATGAAGTACGTTTACAATCCTATCTCACTTTGGATCATTGGCTAACACAATGTTCCTAGAAGCAATCAGCCTATCTTGCTCACATGATTCCATCACTAAGTCTATAATATCTCCTCTTAAGGTTTGGTTGGTAGCTTCCAACTCTTGGGTATGTTCCTTCTCTTTTATCAAGTCTTTTTGGAGGTTGAGCATTCTGCACTTGACTCTAGCACTAAGTTCTTTGATAGTCCTCCAAGCTGCTTCTCTTGCTGACTCAAAGAATGTGGTGTGCACCACAGTGTTGGTGTACATGCAGAATCATGTTTCTTTGTGGTTGTCTTCCTTGTTTTTGTACAAGTGAAGTTGCACCCACCAGTACTCAACTCCTTCATCCATCACTGGAAAGCCTTTGTACACAGCTGCACCATGTATTTCCATTGCCACCATGAGGTCCTTGAGAATTTTGGGAAACTCTGTCTCACACTCCAAGGTCATGGTCATGAGTGGTCCTTTCCTTACGGCTTCGTTGATGGAGTTCATCTACAAATAGATATGAGAAAGAAGATTAGAAAAGTTTACGAGAAGAATAGACAAGTGTAGAAGTAGTTGAAAATTTTCCTTAGTGGTTTCCAATCCTAGGGTCATAATCCTACAGGCAACACAATGCTCTGATACCATTTGTAAGATCCCTCCTTTGTAAAGGAAAAGGATCCCTGTGATTGCAATGCTAGTCCCTGGATCATTGCTAGCATCCACAGTTTAAGATGAAGTACACAGATACAAAGGTCATTTATTACATCCATTCCAGAGATAAAACATAGTCTTTACATCTCAAGGCCACAGGCCTAATACAAGAGTTTGGAATAAGTAAATAAACATAAGTCTTCATCTTCATGTGCCACAGGCAAACATGTTGAGTGTAGACTCATGACACATAATCATCATCGGAGTAACCTACAACATCACAAGTTACAACCACAGTGGGTCAATACTTTGGAATAGTATTGGCAAGTGATACCTTAGTAAATTTTAAGTGGACTATATTACTATATGCAATTTGGCTAAGTGTAGCTTGACTTGCTTTGCTCAAAATAGGTTTTTCCTATTAGTTGAAATCACTAAGTTTTTCTTTGTCAAAAACTTTTCCCAAGAAACCATCAATAGACATTGAGGTCCTTCACCCTTGTTCACCCACAAGTTTTATTTATAAGTTGGAGTGATGAGATTCTTGATAGCTTCCATGTCTTGATGCTCAAGTTGTCCATTGCCATGGACTTGGCTAAGTACTTAGATTTTTCCATCTGCAGAGGTTGTGCACTTTCCCCACCAGACTTGGTTTCCCAAGACAGGACCTTTCAGAAGCCTTCCCTTAGCCAAATGGACGCGTTCCAACCTATCATCCCACTACCACCAACTGTCCAAATGACTAAGTTCTAGCAACCTATGTGGTCCAGGCAGAGCCCATATTGCCAAGTGGCTGCACTATAAGCTTCTCAACACTTGGCCTCTAAAATCCCTTTGTTCCTGGGTGGCATACCACAAGTGAGATACACAAGGTAAACCATGTCCATGGGCCTTGTGTAACCACTCAACCAAAAACCACCAATCAAGTCCCTTTCCACCCAGGTGATTCATTGACTTAGTTGTTTTATTAGGAAAAACATAAGTCCAAAGACTTAGAAATTTTTTCATCATAGCATGTATATACTTTACCAACCCTTGTTTGCTACTAGCTAGGCTAAGCATGGCATAGTAACTTAACTTAGGAATTTCCTAGCAATTCTATATCTACTTAGGATTTCCCAACATGGCATTTGGCAAAAAAGTAACATGCAAGACTTAGCAAAATATTTCTAATGCTTGTAGAAAATATAGGGATGGAAATATTCATGAAGTACCACTTGCCTTGGTAGTGGGGAGAGTAGCACTCTTCACAATCACAATCACTAGCACCAAAGTCTACACAAAGAATATAACCACAATCACATACAAGTCATATACAAACAAAAATATATATGCATGCATGCAAGAATGCTAAGTGATGATTTTTAAAACTCCACCAAGCAAGTGCATAGTACTGATTCATAACCAAGTTAAAAACTTGCTAAACCAGGTTTATTTTACACTAAAACAATTTTCTAAACAATTTCTATACTCAAAATAGTCCTAAACAAGTTTCTGCAAAATAAACCATTTTAACAGAACCTAAACTTTAAACACATTGCATAAACAGAAAGGGCTTGTCTCCCTGATTCCAACGGTATAAAATTTGCAAAAATCTAACATGGGAATCAAAAGTTATAGCCTAATCAAATTTGAATCTAAATCTGTTTTAAATTCTGTTTTAAACTCAAACCCTAGCCACGTGTCTTAATCTTACTGGCGTGTACCGCTTCACACCGGATCACGCTCGGCTACCGTTGGATCTAACTAACATGCACGGCTCAGATCTAAACTTAAAGGTTCGATAAGTGAACTAATCCTACGCGCTGGATCTGGATCTGACGGCTACAAATCATCTGACCAAAACTGAGCGGCGCTAGCGGCGGCGACTGGCGGCGTCTGTCGCCAGCCGGCTGGCGTTCTAGGTCGCAAGGAGTGCGGAAAGAGGCTTACCGCGAGAGGGAGCTGCTGATGCTCAAGGTGGCGATGGCTTGGAAGGGGCGCAGGGTCGTCGGAGATTCCTCGCGGAGTTCATGAACGCGTCAGGTCGCGGCTCTTTGTCGATGTTGGCGAGGTTCTGCGTCGCGCTATGTCAAAAGGAGGGCACCGTTAGATGCGCAAGACGATGGGGGTCCTAGGAGTATCAGGCAGTGGGCAAGGGGCGGCTGGTACTTACGGGGAGAGGTCGCCGGAGTTCGTGAGAGAGCGGCGACGCTCGGTCGAAGTAGTTGCCGAAGCTACAGACCATGCGAGAACAAACGGGGCGTGTTAGTAGATGCGCAAGGAGTTGCTGAGCTTGATAGCATGAGGCAGGGACAGAGGGGAACACGGTGCTCACCGGAATTCGAGCAGCCTGGTGGCGTGGAGAAGGAATTGGTTGAGGGGAAATGGCCGAGAGAGAGAGGGGATTAAATAGGCAGAGGCTCGACAAGAAACGCCCAGTGATTCAATGCCAATTACCTCGCGGAATCAAAGCGAAGAAGCGTGGCCCGGAGTTCGGCGAGATTTTGGGGAAGACGACGATGGCGTGGAAGGGCCCGCGTCAGCGAAATAAGTAGAGAGGAAGTGGGGTCAGGTGTTAGCGACACAGTGAGGTGCGTCTGCGTGCGAGAGAGAGGTGGCGGGTGGGCTAGCTGGGTAGCGTCATTCTTTGAGCCAAATTCTGCGCCCGGCCCTTTTCCAATTCTTTTCTCTTTTCTTTTTTCTAATTTGATTTTCAGGAATGGTTTTCAAATGAATTTAAACTCCATTTGAATTCAAATTCATTTGGGATTTTTGCAGTGTGCAACATACTCAAATCTAGGTATAAAACCATGTGGTTACTTTAAAAAGGCTTGGTCATTTTTGGAAAAACAAAATAACAGGGACATTGCACTTGGTTTGCAAATGTTTGAAAATGGTTTTTGAAACCACTTCTATTTTGTAAAATTTTGTTCAAACTCTACACTCAAGCCAAACAATATAGAAGCAACCAAACTTGGTTTTTTTTAAAGCACTAAGCTCTCAAGTGAGGATGGGCATCTGATTTAAATTAGCTCACATAAAATGATAGCACTATGTGCTTCTGTTTTTCTTGAAATGAGTTTGAATTTGATCTCAATTCTATATGCATGCATGAATGATATGCAATCTTTGAAATCATGATTTTAGGGATGTTACAGAAGGGCTTCCACTGCCTCAGGGAAGGTTCTAAAGTCTAGGACAGAGGCTATAATCCCCTGCATGTTACGAGAAAAAGCACGTCCAGTGTTAATTGCTCCTACAAAGGTAGGTTTCCTTGCCCTTGACCCTGCGACGATTTGTTCTTCCATCTTAACTTCCTCCTCGATGCTCAAATCTGTGTCTTCGCGCTTAGCAGCGATCCTTTCTTCTTCCATGGGTTTCTTGCCTTTGTCGTTGGCGGAGACCATGGTTCTCTAAACTTTGAGAAGGTTTCCTGACAGAAACATATCGAAACAAAAACACGACGAGAACATGATATACGAACCTCGAGGGACCCGGGGGTTATATATTACGAAGTTTCAAAGCATAAGGAAGGTACTGGTGCAAAAACAAGGCAGAGACGAAGCTCAGGGGGCTCACACCCCCTCCAGGCGCGGCTAGCTGGGGCCCACGCCTAGGGTGGGTGTGGCCACCCTAGCCTCCATTTCCTCCTTTGTTTCGTTTCGTAACCTTCCGTATGTAATAAAAGCATCAAAAACATAAAAAAATAAGGTTTTCACGAACCTTCTATTTTCACCACTTTTACCTATTCAAAGATGGACTCCGCAGATTCTGGTGTTTGGTTTCTGATAAATTCTTCTGGAGTCACCATTTGAATAATATCAACATCTTCGTTATAAGAATATCCAGAAATATAATATTTTAGTCTTTGACCATTCACCACATGTGTGGTGTCGTCCTTCAAAGAAGATATTTTGATAGCACCTGAACGATATACTTCCTTAATAACAAAAGGCCCTTCCCATTTTGAGAGTAGTTTCCCTACAAAAAATCTGAGACGAGACCTATACAAAAGGACTTTCTCACCAACATGGAACTCCCTTTTTAGAATTCTCCTATCATGCCATCTTTTTACTTTTTCCTTAAAGAGTCTAGCATTTTCATAAGCTTCACTTCTCCACTCATCTAAAGTACTCAAGTCAAGCAATATTTTCTCACTAGCAAGTTTAAAATATCTATTCAATTCTTTCACTTCCCAATAAGATTTATGTTTAATTCTAAAGGCAAGTGACAAGCTTTCCCATAGATTTTACAAGAGTTTGATCTGCATATTGTAGAAAATGGTCCTTCTTTGTCATAAGGTACTTAATTGTAGCATGATTAGTATGAATAGTGACCTTTGAATCAACAATATAGGGTCTAAACTTATCACAGGCAAAGATTACAGCTAAGAACTCGTTTTCAGTGGTAGTATAATTCTTTTGCGCGGCATCTAGAGTCTTTCTAGCATAATGAATAACATTCAACTTCTTATCAACACGTTGCCCAAGGACAGCACCCACATCAAAATCACTAGCATCACACATAATTTCAAAAGGTAAACTTTAATCAGGCGATTGAACAATAGGAGCAGTGGTCAAAGCTTTCTTCAAAGTTTCAAAAGATTCCTTACAATCATCATCAAAAATAAAAGGTACATATTTTTGAAGAAGATTGGTAAGGGGCTTTGAAATTTTGGAGAAATCTTTAATAAACCTCCTATAGAAACCAGCATGACCAAGGATACTACGAATACCTTTTATATCCCTAGGGCAAGGCATCTTCTCAATTGATTCAATTTTGGCTCTATCAACTTCAATGCCTCTTTCAGAAATTTTGTGTCCAAGAACAATCCCTTCATTAACCATGAAATGACATTTCTCCCAATTAAGAACAAGGTTGGTTTCTTCACATCTCTGCAAAACTTTATCAAGGTTGTGCAAACAGTTATCAAAAGAAGTTCCATAGACGGAGAAATATTCCATGAAAACCTCCACAATTTCTTCGCAAAAACCATGAAAGATAGAGGACATGCATCTCTAAAAGGTAGAGGAGCATTACATAAACCAAAAGTTATACGCCTATAAGAATAAGTGCCATAAGGACAAGTGAAAGTGGTTTTCTCTTGGTCTTGCGCTTTCACAACGATTTGAGAGAAACCAGAATAACCATCAAGAAAGCAGAAGTGGGTCTTTTTAGACAGCCTTTCTACCATTTGATAAATAAAGGGCAAAGGATGATGATCTTTCTTAGTAACTTTATTAACCTTTCTAAAATCAATGCACATCCTATACCCAACCACTACTCTTTGGGGTATAAGCTCATTATTTTCATTAGGCACAACAGTAATTCCCCCTTTCTTTGGAACACAATGAATAGGGCTAACCCATTGGCTATCAACAATAGGGTAAATAATACCAGCATCAAGGAGTTTTAATACCTCATTTCTTACCACATCCTTCATCTTAGGATTTAGACGGCGTTGGTGCTCAACAACTGGTTTTGCATTAGGTTCTATATTAATAGCATGCTGACATATAGTAGGAGAAATCCCTTTTAAATCATCAAGAGTATAGCCCATAGCTCCTTGGTGTTTCTTCAGTATTTCCAATAACCTCTCTTCTTCCTTTCCTGAAAGTTTAGAACTAATAATAACAGGATATAATTTCTTATCATCAAGATAAGCATATTTAAGATCATCAGGTAAAGGTTTTAATTCGAAAACAGGGTCCCCTTTAGGTGGTAGTGTGGTACCCAAATCTTCCACGGGTAGATTATGCTTAAGTAACTCAGGCTGACGAAGTGATACGTCGGAAACGTATCTATAATTTTTTATGTTCCATGCTTGTTTAGTATCTACTTTGCTTTGCTTTGTCCACACTTTGAGGTGTTTTATATGTTTTCTAGTACTAACCTATTAACAAGATGCTAGTGCTAGTTGCCTGTGTTCTTATGTTTTTTGTTCCAGAAAGGCAGAAAATCAATATTCTCGGAATTGGACGGGACAAAAGCCAAAGTCAATATTTTGCCGTGGGGAACACGAAGCCGGAATACGAGACAGAGGAGACTCACTAGGGGGCCACACCCCCTGGACACGCAGGTGGGCCCAACACGCGCCTGGGGGTGTAGCCGCCCTGGTGGCCCCCCTGCCTCGCCTCTTCGCCTATAAGAAGCCCCCGATGCCTAAACCCTAAGCACCCGATCAATATTCCACGAAACCGTCTATAGACGCCGCCACCATCGTCCCTAGATCAGGGGGATCTGAAGCTCTTCCCGGCACCCTACCGGAGGGGAGATCATCCCGGAGGCCTTCTTCTTCATCATGCCAGCCTCCGGTATGAAGCGTGAGTAGTTCCACCTTGGACTACGGGTCCATGTAGTATCTAGATGGTTGTATCTCCTCCTTGTGCTTTCATGTCTAGATCTTGTGAGCTCCGTTCATGATCAAGATATCATCTATTTGTAATCATGCATGTTGTGTTTGCGGGGATCCGATGGATATTGAGATTACTATGTCAGATTGATTAATGGTTTTGTCTTATTGATTCTATCATGACTATGTTGTTTGTGATCTTGCATGCTCTTCGTTGTTAGTAGCTATCTTGGCCAAGTAGTTGCTAGTGACTCCAAGAGGGGGTATTTATGCTCGATAGTGGGTTCATGCCTCTACTTAATCAAGGGAAGTGACAGAAATCTCTGATTTGTAGATGTCTGTTGCCACTAGGAGAAATCAACGGTCTCTTGTTCATGGAACAAGTGGATTGTTCGTACACACTTTGCTTAGCGGTTATGCATTGCTTGCAACTTATCTTTGGAGGGGGTTCAGATGATAACACAAAGGTGGACTTCTAGTCATAGATGCAGTTGGATGGCGGTCTATGTATATTGTTGTATTGCCCAATCGAATCTCATAGGATATTTATGTATAGTATTGCATTGTTATGCCTTGCTCAGTCCTGTCAATTGCCCTGTTGTAATTTGTTTACCCAGCATGCCATGTTTGTTTATCTAAGGAGAACACCTCTAGTGAACTATGGACCCCGGTCCAATCTTTACCATTGATACATCTTCCACTCCTCCCTCTTTTGTTTACTTGCTGCCTGCAATACAACAATATACATAATCCATCCAACTTCATCTATGACTAGAAGTCCACCTTCAGTTATCATTCAACCCTCCAGATAAGTTGCAAGCAACAAACAACTGCTTTAAGCAAAGTGTGCAAGGTAAACAATCCACTTGTTCCATGAACAAGAGACCGTTGTTTTCTCCCTAGTGGCAACAACACGTCTACAGCCGAAGATATTTCTGTCACTTCCCTTGGAAACAAGAGGCATGAACCCACTATCAAGCATAAATACCCCCTCTTGGAGTCACTAGCAACTACTTGGCCAAGATAGCTACTAACAACGGGGAGCATGCAAGATCACAAACAACACAGACATGATAGTATAAAATATACAACGCCATTAATCAATTTGACATAGTAATCTCAATATCCATCGGATCCCCGCACACACAACATGCATGATTCCAAATAGATTAGATCTTGATCATGAACGGAGCTCACAAGATCTATACATGAAAGCACAAGGAGGAGATACAACCATCTAGCTACTACATGGACCCATAGTCCAAGGTGTAACTACTCACGCTTCATACCGGAGGCTGGCATGATGAAGAAGAAGTCCTTAGGGATGATCTCCCCTTCGGCAGGGTGCTGGGAAGAGATTCAGATCCTCCCCGATCTAGGGACGATGGTGGCGGCGGCTATAGAAGGTTTCGTGGAGTTTTTACCGGGTGCCTAGGGTTTCTGTATCGGGGGCTTCTTATAGGCGAAGAGGCGAGGCTGAGAGGCAACCAGGGGGGACAATCCCTACCCAGGCGCGGGCTGGGCCCACCCGCGCCTAGGGGGGTCTGGCCGCCCTGTGGCTCCTCTCCGTCTCTCCTCTGGACTTCGTGTCGCCCATGGTAAAATATTGACTTTGGATTTTGTCCCATCCAATTCCGAGGATGTTGATTTTCTGCCTTTCTTGAACCAAAAACAGAAGAAAACAGGCAACTGTCACTGTGGCAACCTGTTAATAGGTTAGTTCCAGAAAAGATATAAAAACACCTCAAAGTGTAGACAAAGTAAAGCAAAGTAGATACTAAACAAGCATGGAGCATCAAAAATTATAGAAATGTTTCCGACGTATCAAGCATCCCCAAGCTTAACTCCTGCTCATCCTCGAGTAGGTAAGTGATAAAAGAATAATTTTTGAGGTGACATGCACCATCAAAACCAAGATCAAACCATTTGCAAGCATTGAAAGCTGGGATCAAAGAACTCTAATCATGTGCATGAAAGATGGAGTTCTAACAATAAGACAAAGTAACTATGCATGCAACATGAAAGGCTACAAACAAAGATCATGAATAACATGCATTTAAAAACGTTTGTTTGTTTCACATACAGAAAACATGGCATAGTGGCATTCTACTTGTCCCTCATGGAGTAGCAAATAGATGCATAGGACACCTTCAAAGTTCATAAGAGTGACTAGATACAAATAGCACAAGAACAAGTAATATCACAATATGCATTAGTCAATAAGTTTTGCGACACTGCACACAGAATGGCAACTATACTCTCTTAATGGTGCCTAAAGGTAGAAGGTGGAGACTCAATATAATGGAAGAAAGGCCCTTCTCGAAGGTAAGCAGGGATTTCAAGTTTCAAAAAGAGCTTCCAAAAATTATGGTACTTGTTAGCTTTCAGCCCTCATTGCCCCTATCATCATCTTGAAGTGATTAAGGTTAAAGTGAACAAACTATGGAGTATATGCTTGACAAAGTATAAGTTGGAAATCTTAAGTGCCTTGAATACGAGGGCCACACCTCATGCTGCTCAACTTCAATCACTTGTAAGTTCTTGTAGTTCTTGTCATAGTAAGTACATGCGTATAATAGAGAACCGCTAACGGGGTACCCCTTGCACATGGTATAGGAGCTATCCCATAACCAAAATGACAAGGCAAGCAGACAATGAGCATATCAGCAATCTTTTTATTTACTATGTGCATAGCTTTTTATTGAGGATGCTTCATAGATAGCTCATTATGGTGATGCTGCAAGTTTCCACCATGATTAGGCATGGCTTAGGCTAGCGGCCCAGGTGTTTATCTAACATAAAATACATAACTCCATGGACTTACAAGCTTCCTCTTTATTTCACACCGGTGACATCCATAGACAAAATAGCATGATATCAACTATGTACAAAGTACAAGTGAAATGTTGAAAACGTTCCCCATGACAGCATGGTTCTGCTAATTCCAATGTATAAGTGCAAACAAATGCAACATAGATGACACAATGGTTCAAGTTTTTAGGGGTAAAGAATAATAAATTGTGCCATCAAGTTTGCGAGGGCTTTAATCACTAAGTTTTCACATAACAAAATAGTTTTAAGTGGAAGATAGCTGAAAACAAGAATATACTTGGAATGGTGTAACACACCATGCATAGGAATTTATAGTGGACACTTTGGAATAACTTGGTTTCTTGGGAGTTGGAGGCATGAGTAGAACTTACTCATACAAGTGGAAGCTAGCAAAAGACTAGGAGCCCACCAACTAAGAGAGCAATAATGGCCATAATCGTGCAGCGCAACAAAACATTACTAATCAAAGCATAGAGTGATACTATAAGTAAAGGAATAAAAGATAATAGAGGCTATGGTGACTTGTTCATAGTCACAACATGGTGTAAGCATGTGACAAGTCAACCCAAACAAAGCATCAAAGGAGAATACCATAGTACTATGCTTTTGCATGATAAAACAACGCATGATTCCTTCAAGGCACACTAATCAATCCCAATTGTTTGGAACAATACATGGTACAACAATAATCACTAATCATAAGGTCAAAACAACACCTAGCATGTCATGCTAAAGTCTAAGTCACAATCAATGCAAGCTCCACTTGCACTTTCAAGCAGGAACTTCCTACTCCTTTCCAACACCAAGCAACTTATTTGAAACAACACAGCGAGAAAGGGGGTCCAAACTACTTTATTCAAGCAAACTAAACAACTAAGTAAACCAAACAAAAACTAAGACGCTCCAAGAACAACACAACAATGCATGAAACAGATATACCTGAGCTTTTTATTGATGAAGAAGGGGATTCCTTGGGCATCCCCAAGCTTTGACGCTTGTAATTCTTGGATATTTATTGGGGTTACACTGCGTTGGCATCTCCAAGCTTGATCTTTTGTCCATTATTCATCTTATTACATCATTCTCTCTTTACACCTGAAATTTTTCCTTCATACAAAACTTCACACAATCTTCATTAGCAACATTAGTGTATTCAAAAGATAATAGACCTTTGGGCTAAGCTTTGGAATAGCAAAACTTTTCACTAAAACACAAGATACTGTACAAAATCCTTCAAAAATCTCAATTCCCCAAAAGAGAACTCAAAAAGGAATCAATAAGAAGCAAATACAAATAATGGCAGAAATCTATCAAAACAGACCAGCAGGTAAAAACCGATTTTTTTGAAGACCTTCTATTGATCAAATAAAAAAGTGTTGAACTAACGAAAGTTAGCTAACATACTGGGGGATTTATGCGTAAATTTTCAGGTCAATCCGACTTATAGATACTCCTCACGAATTTTTTTGGTGGAGGAAAGAAATCTGTTTCAGGACAACAACTCCCCAAACCTTACTTCCCTCTCATTAGAGGTCATTTTTGGCACAAAAAGCAAACAATAAGGATAAGGAGAGGTCATTACTAAAGTAATAACTTCCAATACTCAAGGAAACTCTTGGGTTATCTCCCAACAAGTACTTTTCTTTAACGCCTTTAAGTTAGACACAAGAAGCAAGAAATCAAGTATTTTCAAATGAGGAAGCATTAACATCAAACCTTGCTTTCAAAGGAGGAGAAAAAAGAAACTTCTATATCCTCATAGGGAAGTGTTCAATACCTTTCTTGAATGGGAATTGATATTTAATGGTGCCTTCTTTCATATCAATGATGGCACCAACAGTTCTAAGAAAAGGTCTTCCCAAGGTAATAGGACAAGAAGCATTGTATTCAACATCCAAAACATAGAAATCAACTGGTACATAAGCATTGTTAACCATAGTGAGAACATCATTAATATTCCCCATGAGTTTCTTCTTAGCATTATCATCAAGTGGGACATCCAAATAACAATCTTTCAAAGGTGGAAAATCAAGCATTTCATAAATCTTCCTAGGCATAATAGAGACACTAGAACCAATATCACATGAAGCTTTGAGATCAAATTCATTCACTTGCACATTAATAATGGGCTCCCAACTATCTTCTACTTTCCTAGGAATAGAAGCTTTGTGTTTTAACTTCTCTTCCTTAATCTTAACAAGAGCATCTGTAATGTGTTGAGTGAAAGCAACATGCATATCACTAGCATCAGGACTTCTAGCAAGCTTTTGCAAAAACAGGATCACTTCAGAAATATTGCAACCATCTATATCAAAATCAAACTTAGCATCACTAGTAGTAGACTCATTAGGCTTAGGCACTGTAGGAGGATTGGGGACTTCTTGTGGCTTAGTGGTATCCATTCTAGTGATGGTGCACACACTATTGTTTCTATCAATTTTAGCTTCCCTTTCCCACTTAGCATGAAGTTGAGCTAACAGTCTAACCTTTTCATCAACAGTAACTTGTATGGCATGAGTAGCAGCAAAGGTACTTTCCATGGTTTCAGGTTTAGCAGCCATTTTATTAATCAAGGAGGACTCTGCTTCAGATAAAGAGGATATGTTCTTCTCAATAGTTAAAAGTTTTTCCTCCACGGTCTTGTTGAAAGTAGTTTGTTTACTAATAAAATCTTTGAGCATAACTTCAAGTTCAGAGGGGGCAACTCTAGCATTATTGTATGATTTTCCATAGGAATTGCCATTATTAGGAGGATAAGGCCTATAATTGTTGTTGCTACCAAAATTATTCCTATAGGCATTGTTGTTGAAATTGTTGTTTCTAATGAAGTTCACATCAACTTGCTCTTCTTGAGCAACCAAAGAGGCTAAGGGAACATTGTTTGTATCTAAAGGAGCTTTCCCATTAACAAGCATATCCATAATAACATCAATCTTATCACTCAAAGAGGAGGTTTCTTCAATAGAATTTACCTTCTTACCATGTGGAGCTCTCTCAGTGTGCCATTCAGAGTAATTAACCATCATATTATCAAGGAGATTTGTTGCAGCACCCAAAGTGATGCCCATAAAGGTACCTCTAGCAGCCGAATCCAACAGGCTTCTTGAAGAGAAGTTCAAACCTGCATAAAAAGTCTGGATAATCATCCAAGCAGTGAGTCCATGAGTGGGACAATTCTTAACCAAAGACTTCATTCTTTCCCAAGCTTGAGCAATATGTTCATTATCAAGTTGTTTAAATTTCATAATGTCACTTCTCATAGATATAATCTTAGCAGCAGGATAGTACTTTCCAATAAAAGCATCTTTGCACTTAGTCCAAGAATCAATACTATTTCTAGGCAAGGATAGCAACCATTCTTTAGTGTTTTCTCTCAAGGAGAAAGGAAACAGCTTGATCTTAATAATATCTCCATATACATCCTTATACTTTTTCATCTCACAAAGTTCAACAAAGTTATTGAGATGGGCAGCAGCAGCATCAGAACTAGCACCAGAAAATTGCTCTCGCATGACAAGATTCAACAAAGCAGGCTTAATTTCATAAAAGGTAGCATCAGGAGCGGGTGGAGCAATAGGAGTGCTAAGGAAATCATTGTTGTCTATGCTAGTGAAGTCACACAACTTGGTGTTCTCAGCAGTGTTCATTTTGGCAAAGGTGGGCAAGCCAAAAACAGCAGCAGCAGCAGCTAGAGCAGGAACTATTTTTTTTGTGTTTTTGAATAAAGAAAGCAAACCAAACTAAACTAATTTTTTTGGAGTTTTTGAAGAGAGGCAAACAAAACCGAGCAAAAGAAAGTAAGCAAACTAAAAACAAAGTAAAGAGAAAGGTTGAGGAGGACTCCCCTTGTGAAGACGTCCTTAGCCTCCCCGGCAACGGCACCAGAAAAGCTTGATGCAGCGCTGAGTTGATGTAGGAGCGCTTCGTTGGGAACCCCAAGAGCAAGGTGTGAAGCAGCACAACAGCAAGTTTTCCCTCAGTAAGAAACCGAGGTTATCAAACCAGTAGGAGGAAGGAAGCGTCACACAGGTGTTACAAGCAACGTGGAAACCTGCACAACAGAAACTCAAGACTTCCCCAACGAATCAGTGAGGTTGTCAAGCTCACCGGTTTACTGTAATAAAGGATTAAACGTATGGTGTGGAAGGTGATGATGGTTTGCAGCAAGTAAACAGTGGAAGATGTATCAATGGTAAAGATTGCACCGGGGTCCATAGTTCACTAGAGGTGCTCTCCTTAGATAAACAACATGGCATGAAGGGTAAACAAATTACAGCAGGGCAATTGACAGGAACTGAGCAAGGCATAACAATGCAATGCAATACCATAAAAAAGATCCTATGAGATTTGATTGGGCAATACAACAATATATATAGACCGCCATCCAACTGCATCTATGACTAGAAGTCCACCTTCAGGTTATCATCCGAACCCCCTCCATTATTAAGTTGCAAGCAACAGACAACTGCTTTAAGCAAAGTGTGTAAGGTAAATAGTCCACTTGTCCCATGAATAAGAGACCGTTGTTTTCTCCCTAGTAGCAACAGCACATCTACAACCGAAGAGATTATTGTCACTTCCCTTGGAAACTAGAGGCATGAACCCATTATTGAGCATAAATACCCCCTCTTGGAGTCACTAGAAACTACTTGGCCAATATAGCTACTAACAACGGAGAGCATGCAAGATCAGAAACAACACAGACATGATAGAATCATAAAGACAAAACCACTAATCAAACCAACATAATAATCTCAATATCCAGCGGATCCCCGCAAACACAACATGCATGATTACAAATAGATTAGATCTTGATCATGAACGGAGCTCACAAGATCTATACATGAAAGCACAAAGGAGGAGATACAACCATCTAGCTACTACATGGACCCATAGTCCAAGGTGGAACTACTCACGCATCATACCGGAGAGAAGGCCTCCGGGATGATGTAAGATCCCTCCTTTATAAAGGAAAAGGATCCCTGTGATTGCAATGCTAGTCCCTGGATCAATGCTAGCATCCACAGTTTAAGATGAAGTACACAGATACAAAGGTCATTTATTATAGCCATTCCAGAGATAAACATAGTCTTTACAACTCCAAGGCCACAGGCCTAATACAATAGTTTGAATAAGTAAATAAATAAAAGTCTTCATCTTCATGTGCCACAGGCAAACATGTTGAGTGTAGACTCATGACACCTAATCCTCATCAGAGTAACCTGCAACATCACAAGTTACAGCCACCGTGGGTCAATACTTTGGAATAGTATTGGCAAGTGATACCTTAGTAAAATTTTAAGTGGACTAGATACTATATGCAATTTGGCTAAGTGTAGCTTGGCTTGCTTTGCTCAAAATAGGTTTTTCCTATTAGTTGAAATCACTAAGTTTTTATTTGTCAAAACTTTTCCCAAGGAACCACCAATAGACATTGAGGTCCTTCACCCTTGTTCACCCACAAGTTTTTACTTAGAAATTGGGATGAGGAGATTCTTGATAGCTTCCATGTCTTGATGCTCAAGTTGTCCATTGCCATGGACTTGGCTAAGTACTTAGATTTTTCCATCTGCAGAGGTTGTGCACTTTCCCCACCAGACTTGGTTTCACCAAGACAGGACCTTTCAGAAGCCTTCCCTTAGACCAAATGGACGCATTCCAACCTATCATCCCACTACCACCATCTGTCCAAATGGCTAAGTTCTAGCAACCTATGTGATCCAGGCATAGCCCATATTGCCAAGTGGCTGCACTAGAAGCTTCTTAACACTTGGCTTCTAAAATCTCTTTGTTCCTGGGTGACTTACCACAAGTGAGATACACAAGGTAAACCATAGAAATGGGCCTTGTGTAACCACTAAACATAAACCTTTCCTTCCATTCCACCCAGGTGTTTCATTAACTTAGTTGTTTTATTAGACAAAACACAAGTCCAAAGGACTTAGGAATATTTTCATCATAGCATGTATATATTTCACCAACCCTTGGTTGCTACTAGCTAGGCTAAGCATGGCATAGATAGTAACTTAACTTAGAAATTCCCTAGCATTTCTACAACTACTAGGATTTCCCAACATGGCATATAAGCAAAATATAGCATGCAAGTCTAACAAAATATTTCTAATGTTTAGTAGAAAACATAGGAATGATAATATTCATGAAGTAACACTTGCCTTGGTAGTTGGGAGAGTAGAACTCCTCATAATCACAATCACTAGCACCAAAATCTACACAAAGATTGGTAACAACAAATTACACACAAAACATATACAATCAAAAATATATGCATGCATGCAAGATGATATGTGATGATTTTTTTTTAAAATTCCACAAAGCAAGTAAACAGTACTGATTCATAAACAAGTTGAAAACTTGCCAAACAACATTTGTTTAAACTCTAAATCATTTTCTAAACTTTTCATATACTCAAATTTGTCCTACACAAGTTTCTGCAAATAAAACCTTTTTAACAGAAGCTAAACATTAAACACATTGCATATTTAGAAAGAGCTTGCTCTCCTGATTCCAACGGTATAAAATTTGTCAAATTCTAACGTGGGGATCAAAAGTTATAGCCCATACAAATTTGAACATAAATCAGATTCAAAATCCAGTTTTAAATCTAACCCTAGCCACGCGTCTGTTTCTGATTGGTGCGTACCGCTTCGCACCGGATCACGCTCGGCTACCGTTGGATCTAACTAAACATGCACGGCTCAGATCTAAACTTAACGGTTCGATAAGTGAACTAATCCTACGCGCTGGATTTAGATCTGACGGCTACGAATCAACCGACCAAAACTGAGCGGTGCTAGCGTGGCGGCGAGCGGCGGAGCGCTCTGTCAGTGGCGGAGCCGGCGAACTAGGTCGCCCGGGGAGGTGGGAGGATGCTCACCAGAACCGCAGCGACGAGGTGAAGCTCAACGTGTCCCTGGTTGGCGAAGGGGCGCTCGGAGTTGTCAGGGATTCCTCGTCGGAGTTCACGAACACGTCGGGTACGGCTGCTCGTCGACGTTGGCGAAGATACAGATCATGCCAGGGAAAAATAAGCAGTGCGTCAGATGCGCGGAGTGATGCTGGTCATGCGAGTGTCAAAGAGAGAGCAAGGCGCGGTCAGAATTAACCAGGAAGGCTTGCCGGAGTTGATGGGGTCGTCTGGCTCGTGCTGTCGCCGATGTTGCCGAGGCTCTGGACGATCCTAGCATGCACCAAAGGGGTCAGGAGATGCGCATGGTTGTAGAGATTACTGGCAAACTTAGACAGCAAGGGGCGACGGGGTCTTACCGGAATACCTTGCCGGAGTTGGCTCTGACTGCGGCGGTGCAATACGAATTAGAGGCAGCCTGGTGGCGAGAAGAGTGTGCAGTGTGGGGGGAAATGACCGCGAGGGGGAGGGGTTTAAGTAGGCAGGGGCTCGACAGGAAACGCCTGCAGAATCAATGGCAATTACGCCGCGGAATCAACGCCAGCAACGGCCAGCGGCGACGTGGTCTGCGGGCGAGATTTGGGGAAGAAGACGGTGACGTGGACGGGGCCCAGTTATGCGAGAAAGCAGAGAGGTGGGGTCTGGCGTCGAGGCTTCTTTGCGTCTACGAGTGAGAGAGGGAGAGAGGGAACCCGGGTGGGCTAAAATGGGCTGCGTCTGTTGCTGGGCTCAATTACTGGCGCCAGCCCTTTTCTCTTTCTTATCTCTTTTTTCTTTTTCTAAATTGATTTTCTGGAATGATTTTCAATCAAATTCAAAGGCATTTGAATTCCAAACCTTTTCTGGATTTTTTTAAAGTGTAAACATCATACTTTTGGACACAAAACCCAGTGATCTCTCTGTACTTGCTTGATCCCTTTGAATAAACAAAATAAACAGTGCTATGGCACTTGATTTGGAAATGTTTTGAAAATGGTTTTGAAACCATATTTACTTTGTAAATTTTTGTCCAAACTCTACATTCAATCTAAACAACAAGGAAGCAAACAAGACTTGGTTAAAACACTTATGCTCTCAATTTAGGATGGTCATTTGATTTAAGTTTGCTCACATAAAATAATAGCACTATTGTGCTTCTGTTTTCTTGAAAGAGTTGGAAAATGATCCCTAAATTATATGCATGCATGAATGATATGCAATCTTTGGAATCATGAGTTTAGGGATGTTACAAATCTAACCCCCCTTAAGGTGAATCTCGCCCTCGAGATTTGGATTGGCTAGCAAATAGGTGAGGGTGGTCTTTCCGAAGATCATCTTCTCTTTCCCATGTTGCTTCCTCTTCGGAATGATGATTCCACTGCACTTTGCAGAACTTCATAGTCTTAGTCCGTGTGACTCTTTCTGCAGTCTCAAGAATCTTGATAGGTTTTTCTTCATAAGTAAGATCACTTTCCAATTGAACCTCCTCTAAAGGTATAGTATCCTTCAAAGAAGATTCTTCCATTTCTGGATGACATTTCTTAAGTTGACTCACATGAAACACATTATGGACAGCTGACAGAGATTCCGGCAATTCAATTTCATAGGCAACTTCTTCTTTTCGACTCAGAATATTGAATGGTCCAACATATCTTGGTGCCAATTTTACTTTGACTCTGAATCTCTTCACTCCACGAAGTGGTGACACTCTAAGATAAGCTCTATCGCCAACTTCGTAGGTGACTTCTCTACGCTTAGAATCTGCGTAGCTTTTCTGTCGGGATTGTGCTATCTTCAACCTGTCCTTAACCAACTTGACTTTCTCTTCGGCTTCTTTGATAAGATCTGGCCCGAATAAACTTCTTTCTCCCACACCATTCCATAACAATGGGGTGGTACACTTTCTTCCATAGAGAAACTCAAATGGTGCCATCTCAATGCTGGCTTGATAGCTGTTGTTATAAGAAAAATCTGCGTAAGGCAGACTTTCATCCCAACTGGCTCCATAGTCTAGGGCACATGCCCTCAACATGTCTTCAATAATTTGATTAGTCCTTTCTGTTTGTCCATCGGTTTGAGGATGAAAAGCAGTACTGAATTCCAACTTCGTTCCCAATGACTCATGTAACTATCTCCAAAAATGGGAAGTGAATTGAGTTCCCCTATCAGACACAATACTCTTGGGCACTCCGTGTAGACATACAATTCTACTCATGTAGATCTTAGACAACTTAGCACTTGTATATGTTGTCTTCACGGGTATGAAATGAGCCACTTTAGTTAGGCGATCCACTACTACCCAAATAGAATCATATCCTGACCTGGTCCTTGGTAATCCGTGTAGGGTTTCGCGGCATAGTAAATCAAAAATTTCTACGAATGCGAACAGAGAGAAAGCCAAGATCTAATCTAGGAGATGCAAACAACGAGAGAGATTGGATTGGATCTTCATACCCTTGAAGATTCGCCAGTGAACGTTAA
Organism: Avena insularis; assembly: GCA_023614405.1. Classification (NCBI taxonomy): domain Eukaryota; kingdom Viridiplantae; phylum Streptophyta; class Magnoliopsida; order Poales; family Poaceae; genus Avena; species Avena insularis. Next base: position 341,019,898 of record CM042687.1, read on the forward strand.
TTTAACGTGGGTGATGTAGTCGTACTCGCTTCTCCTCCTCGCGATCCGATCCGATCTAGCACCACAGGTGGTGGTGCCTCCGTGAGATGCACACGTGCAGCACCTCGACGTCTCCTCCTTCCTTGGTCTAGCAAGTATGGTGGAGAGATGGGTTGGATCTACAACGCGATGGCGCGGTGCAATTGGTGGAGAATTTCTGCAGCACGGCCCGCTTACAAGCAAGGGGGGAGGAGAGAGGAGGGCAGGCGGCTAGGGTTGGAGGGAAGGTGTAGGGGTTGGTGTGCCCCAGATCTCTATATATAGAGGTGGGCGCAGCTAGCCCTCCCCAAGCCAAGGCAGCGGCCCCAAGGAGGAAGAGTGGGGGCAAGGAACCCCTTCTAGAAGCTCTATCTAGAGTTTAAACCTCTCTTGGCCGGCTGGGCCCTATGGGGCCTTGTGACCCTGGCCCAATGCGGCCAGGGCACTCCCTCATAGGCCCATGCCCCCTCCCGGAAGGTGTGGCCACGTTGGTTCCCTTCCGGAAGGTTCTAGAAGCTTCCGGTACAATACCGATTAACCCGGAACAATTCCGAACTCCAAAAACTGCACTGCCTTATATGAATCTTATTCTCCGGACCACTCCGGAACCTCTCGTGATGTCCCGGATCCCATCCGAGACTCCGAACAAAATCTCATAAACCAATTATCCAATCTATCCTAGCGTCAAGACACGTTAAGTGTGTGACCCTGCGGGTTTGAGAATATGCAGACATGATCTTCTATCAATAATCAACAATGGGATCTGGAAACCCATATTGGCTCCCACATATTCATCGATGATCATATCAGATGAACCACGATGCCAGGATTCAATCAATCCCATATATATATTCCCTTCGTCTCGCGATATTTCACTTGCCCGAGATTCGATCGTCGGTACCATCATACCTAGTTCAATCTCGTTCACAGCAAGTACTTTACTCGTTCCATAATCCGATATCACTTTGTGATTAACTCCTTAACCACATGCTTGCAAGAGGTGTTGATATCGATTAACGAGTGGGCCCGAAGTATATCTCTCCGACTTGGGAGGGACAAATCCCATCTCGATACATACAACCCAACAGATACTTTCCGATCACCCGAGAGACACCTTTATGATCACCCTCTCATAGGATGACGTTTGATGACCTCAAAGCTTTCTTCCGATACCAGGGAGTTGCATTATCTCATGGTCTAAGGAATACAATATTTGACATAAGAAAAGCTTCGCAAAGACGAACACGATGACACGATCTAATTGCTTCGCTTAGTTTGGGTATGTCCATCATATCATTCTCCCAATGATATGATCTCATTATCAATTGACAACTCATGTCTATGGTTAGGAAACCTTAACCATCATTGATCAATGAGCTAGCCATAGAGGCGTACTTGGGACACGGTGTTGTTCACAAACCACACAAGTATTAAAGTTTCCGCTTAATACAATTCTAGCATGGAATATAAACATTATCATGAACAAGAATTATAATAATAACATCTTTATTATTGCCTCTAGGGCATAATTCCAACAGTCTCCCACTTGCACTAGAGTCAATAATCTAGTTTACATTTGGAAACAATCTCACACCCATGGCACTGAGGTGCTGATCATGTTTTGCACATGGAAGAGGTTTAGTCAACGGATCTGCGACATTCAGATCTGTATGTACTTTGCTAATCTTCAGATCTCCATCTGCTATATAATCTCGGATTATATGAAACTTGTGGTTGATATGCTTGGTCTTTGGATGATATCTTGGTTCCTTAGCGAGTGCTATGGCGCTAGTGTTGTCACACAATATCTCCAGTGGGTCCAATGCACTTGGAACCACACCAAGCTCAGTGATGAAGTTCCTGATCCAAACTCCTTCACTTGATGCTTCTGCAGCAGCCATGTATTCCGCTTCTACTGTAGATCCCGCGATCACGCTTTGCTTCTCGACTTCTCACAGCTCCTCCATTCAAAATATACACGTATCCTCACGAGATTTAGAATCATCCTTGTCGATTGTCAAAACTAGCGTCGACGTAACCTTTTCTGACATGTTCATCACCCCCATAGACTAAGAACATTTCTTTAGTCCTATTTAGGTACTTTAGGATGTTCTTCACGGCTGTCTAGTGTTCCACTCCTGGATCACTCTGATATATGCTCGTCAAACTAAGAGCATTGGACACATCCGGTCTAGTACACAGCTTGGCATACATGATCGAACCTATGGCCGAGGCATAAGGCACTTTGCTCATAGCTTCCCTATCATTTACCATAGCTGGACACTGAGCCTTGCTCAATATCTTACCTGACAACATAGGCACTGAACCTTTCTTTGCCTTATCCATTCTGAACCTTTTCAGAACTTTGTCTAGGTATGTACTCTGGCTTAAAGCTATCAGGCGTCTTTGTCTATCTCTATAGATTTTGATGCCCAATATATAAGCAGCTTCACCTAGGTCTTTCATTGAAAAACACTTGTTCAAATAACTCTTCACATCGTTAAGCATGTTGATGTCATTTCCAATAATCAATATGTCATCCACATATAGTACCAGAAACGTCACCGAGCTCCCACTCACTTTCTTGTAGATGCAAGCTTCGTAGCAATTTGGAACAAATCCAAAGCTCTTGATCACTTGATCAAAACGAAGGTTCCAACTCCGAGATGCTTGCTTCAGTCCATAAATGGAACGCTGGAGTTTGCATACTTTATCAGCATCCTTCGGATCGACAAAACCTTCGGGTTGCATCATATACAACTCTTCATCAATGTTGCCATTGAGAAACGCAGTCTTGACATCCATCTGCCATATTTCATAAATCATGAAACGCAGCAATTGCTAATAAAATCCGAATGGACTTAAACATCGCTACGGGAGAGAAAGTCTCATCGTAGTCAACACCTTGAACTTGTCAAAAACCTTTCGCGACAAGATGTGCTTTATAGATGGTAACATTACCATCCGTGTCCGTTTTCTTCTTGAAGATCCATTTGCACTCAACGGCCTTTCGGTCGCTAGGAGGGTCCACCAAAGTCCATACTTGGTTTTCGCTCATGGATCCCAATTCGGATTTCATGGCTTCTAGCCATTTCTCAGAGTCTGGGCTCATCATCGCTTCCTCATAGTTCGTAGGTTCACTGTCTTCTACTAACAAGACAGTCAAGACAAGGTTGCCGTACCACTCAGGAGGGGCACGTGACCTTGTCGACCTGCGACGTTCAGTAGCAGCATCGTCCGAAGCTTCATGATCCTTGTCATTAGCTTCCTATATTGTTGGTGCAGTGACCTGGAACAATTTCAGGTGCGCTACTCTCCAATTCAAGAGAAGGTTCAATAACCTCGTCTAGCTCTACTTTCCTCCCACTCACTTCTTTCGAGAGAAACTCCTTCTCAAGAAAGGAACCGTTCTTTGCGACAAACACTTTGCCTTCGGTTCTGTGATAGAAGGTATACCCAATAGTTTCCTTAGGGTATCCTATGAAGACGCATTTCTCCGCTTTGGGTTCGAGCTTGTCCGGTATCAACTTCTTGACGTAAGCTTCGCATCCCCAAACTTTAAGAAACGACAACTTAGATTTAGCACCAAACCACAGTTCATACGGTATCGTCTCAACGGATTTAGATGGAGCCCTATTTAAAGTGAATGTAGCGGTTTCTAATGCATAACCCCAAAATGATAACGGCAAATCAGTAAGAGACATCATTGATCGGACCATATCTAATAGGGTTCGATTCTGGCGTTCAGACACACCATTGCGCTGTGGTGTTCCGGGTGGCGTCAGTTGTGAAATGATTCCACTTGCTTTAAGATGCGTGAGAAAATCATAACTCAAATATTCACCTCCACGATCGGATCGTAGAAACTTAATCTTTCTGTTACGATGGTTCTCCACTTCATTCTAAAATTCTTTGAACTTTTCAAACGTTTCAGATTTATGTTTCATTAAATAGATATACCCATATCTACTTAAGTCATTGGTAAAAGTGAGAAAATAGCGATATCCATCGCGCGTCGAAACACTCATCGGTCCGCATACATCGGTATGTATGATTTCCAACAAGTCCACTGCAAGAAATGTGTCAAACTATGACGTTTTGGTAGTGACCGTAAATAAAATCGTCATAGATTTATGACGATTCTACATCAGATGGTCGTAGGTTGTTTGGGCGGGCCAAATCCTTATTAAACTATGACGATTTCATGAAAAAACGTCGTAATTTCTATGGACAAAATCGTCATAATTGCTAGACAGATCAAGATATAAGAGAAGGTCAATATCAGCCGTAGGATGTAAACATAATGAACGGATGGATGATGAAGTATGGAAACTTGTTGTGTGGATCGATGACCTGGCATCCAGCGCGCGCATATATCCTCTAACCCTAATCCTTATCTCTCCCCCGCCGCCACACCACGCCCATCTCCGGTCTTTCTCTCCCCTCGCTCTTCTCCTCCGATGGATCCACAGCACCACCACCCTATCCTCCTCTCCTCACCGCACCTCGATGGCCACCGGTGGCTGACCTCGATGCCAGTAGATCCCTATGGCGGCTGCCGTATCCTCCTCGATGCCCGCGGATCTGGCCGCTTGGGCCTCAGCATAGTGCCCTCTCGGTGCATGTGGGTCGACGGCTGCTCCCTCTCGGTCACCCCCATCCCCTGATGTTGATCTCGTGGCTGCCAGCGACCAAGATGCTGATGTCCATCTTCAACCGCAAGGGCGCCTCGGGCTTCTCCTGGGCCTCCACCGCCGACCAGGTCACCCAAGATCTCACCGCCATCATCACCGGTAACACCCCTCCCATCCCCTCCTGCCTCCTTAGTTTCCCCTTGTCGTCGCCGCCCACTTGTTGATGGACCCGATTCTAGAACCTGAGGCGTCCAAATGGATCGGCGTTGAGACGACCGAGTCTTGGCGAGCCTTGCGCCACGTCGTCATGACCTCGAGGAACCTCGCCGCCAAGAACCAGGTCGCCATGAACCCGGTCAACACTGTTTTCGGTGAGCAACCCCACCACCTTTGTCATTACTGTTGTGTCCGCGCTGCAGATCTGTCGATTGGGGCTCTGTTGCGTGTGCGGATCTAGCTTAGTTCAACATGTTCAGATCCGAGGCTCTCGAGTTGGTATGGATTGGTAGTGGTGATTGCTTTAGGCAGAGTATCCTACTGTGTGCTCTGCTAGTTGTTGCTTGGGCTTCAGTTGATTTTATCTGCTGATGGCCACTAATTAGTTAGTACGCATGTGACTAGATTTTATCTCTGAACTTGCAGTAATCAACCTGTGATGTAAATTGACCAATTTGCTTCATAAGTGATTATTCCAAATGAAATCACCATCTTTCGGCTGAGGTTGCTTACTTTAACTCCATAGATGTTGTTCTCAGTGCCATATTGTCACATCCCAAGATTTTCCAAATCTTGTTATGTGAAAAATAAATGAATAAAATAAAACTTTGTTGATTTTCAGGGCCAGAAGAAACTTTTGAATCCAATTGGAAATTTCAAACCTATTTTGAACAAAGAAATCCTAAGGGGATTAAAAAGATAAATATTTAGTAAAGGAAAAATAAAAATATTTTACTACTACATTGAAATCTTTTTATAATGGTTTTGGTTTTCAAAGGGAAAAGAAATATTTAAATAAAGATTATTTTATAGAGCCAAATTAAACCTTGGCCAAGCTTTTGAAAATAAAACATTTTGTTTTGATAAAAATAGTAAAGGTTTATTTAAATAAAGTAATAAGGATTAAATATCCAAGTTTTTATTAATAAAGGTTTTATTATTTCTAAACCATCAAAACTTGTTTATTTGTTTAAAATAAGTTTTCCAAGTATTTTATATTTTCATATAAAACCTACTGAATGGTGTGGTACTATTTTAGTTTGCAAAAATAAAGTTTTAATAAAACAAATCCTATTTGATAACTAAGGCCCATTTTATTTAGTTATTAATGGACCTTATAACAAAAATGTTATTTTATTTTAAACAAGCTTTCCAAGTATTCTTTACCTTCAAATAAAACCTACTGATTTGGTTTTGAAAGTATTTGGATTTCAAATGAAGATTTTATTAAATAAATCAAACCCTATTTTATTAAATAACTAAAGGTCCATTTTATTTAATTAATGAATGGATCCTAAAATGAATAAAAACATTATTTTATTTTGGAATTTTGGATTATGTTACTGAACAGAACCAAGTTCAAAGTTGTGAAGTGTGGTGTTTGTTTGAATTGATTTGGTTGATTGAATTGTTTGTTTGAATTTCAAATAAGTAAATAGAAAATAGAAAAGGATAAAACAATCAGAAAGAAAAAAATGTGAAACGATGCGGCCCAGCATTGAGCCCAGCCTGACCCAGCTCCTTTTCTCCCGAACCGTTTTTCTTCACTGAAGCAACCATGAGGACGACGACAAGTGGACCCCTCCCCCTCACCTCCTTTCTCGCTGACAGGTATGCCCCACCCTTTTCTGTTCATCGTCTCCACCGCGTCGACCGTTCCTCGCCATTTACTGCCGTGTTAATTCCCTTGAATTCGCGTTGATGGATGGATTAAACCTCGCCGTGACCACGCAGTGATAAACGCCAGTGACTCCTCTCTGGTTCCCCTCTATTCCCCCATCTCAACACGCCCCCAGGGTGCGGAATTTTGCCCTACACTCCCTCTGTTCCGACGACGCTCCGGCGAGAATTTCGGTCGTGTCCTGCCACCCCTCGCCTCCTTAAGCACACTCACATACTCCCCTAGCCCTGGCGCTTCTCCCGGCGCTTTCCATTCACCCACGGGCGCCCCTGAGCCCCAGCAACGATAACCTCCAGCACCGCCGCCATCTGGCTCTTCTCCGACGACCTCCCTCTGGTAAACCAGACTACCCTGACCCCTCTCGTTCATGCACACACATTCGCCGTGTCTTTGTGCATCTGACCGTGCATCTCGTTTGTCTCCGAGTGATCCCTAGCGCCGTCACCAACGACGACTGAGCAAGGCCGAGGCGCAGCTCCACTCCGGCGAGCAATCAAGCCCGCTCCAGTGCGCCCCTCGACAAGACGGCACCACCTCGAGCTTCCCCACATCCTTGCGAGCACGGTGAGCATGTTCTTTTCCTCCCTCGCTTCCTGTAGCATCGATTCTGCCATCGTCTGACTGTCGCCTCCACCAGCCACCGTTGAGCGCCGTCGGATTTTGGTTAGTGAGTCAGGAGCCGTAGGATGCAAAACATCCGGCTAAGATTAGATCCAATCGAAGAGGTACGCGTCCATCTGAGCCGCGCGACATCAATTAGATCCAATGGCCTGCGTCGCCTGATCCGCACGAACCGTTTTCGACGAATCAGAACGCATCGCGTGTCACTGGATGATTAAGAATAGAATTTGAAATCAGATTTAGATGCCATTTTGAAACCCTTGTAACTTTCAAACCACACGTCCAAAATTTGCAAACTTTATATCGTTGGAATCAGTGAGACAAGCCCTAGCCAACCATGCCTTTTGTTTAGTAAAAAGCTTCTGGAAAAATGGTTGTTTTTGCAGAAACATTTGTATGCTTGTTAAGGATGTAAAAATTGTTTAAAAATGATTTTGGTGATAAAATCTTTGGCAATTGGTGTGATTTGAACCTACTAACATTAGGAAACACTTTGTGGTTTCAAAAATGTATTTGGTGAAGGAAAAGAATGATTCTTTGATTTAAAACCATTTCTAGTCAAATACAAATGTGGTTTATTTATTGAAAATGGTTTTGGAAGAAAAACTTTAGGTAAATGTTTTGTTTTAAACTCTCTGACCCCAAACACCAAGTTTTAAGGTTTGAAAACATATTGGGTAAACCCTATAGATTAATGCCTTAGCAAAAATATTTCTACACCACATAAAATGATACTTTGTTTTGAAAATGGCTTATGAAGAGAAACCTTTTTGCAAATGACTTTGCCACCTTACAAAATGACCATTAGGTGTTTTCAAATGTTTATGACCCATTAGGAACCACTTTTTCAAACAAAACAAAGCTTGACATGTTTGCATGCATTACTTTGACTTTGTTATTTTATGTGTTGTTTTGCTTGAATGGTAGATTGAGATTGTGCCTTGCTTGATTAATTTGTAGTGACTTGAAGAGTGTGATTGTTGCAAGGACAAGGAGTGAACTTATACTCTACCAAAAAGGCAAGTGATGCTTCATACTTTTTGTCCCATTATTTTCTCTATGCATTAGTGATTTTCTCTAAGTAAAACTTGCATGGAATTTTGCTAAGTATAAACCTTGCTATCGGAAAACCTAGTAGATGAAACCTTAGTGGAATATTTCCTAAGTTAAGACTCCTACTACTATCATGCTTAGCTTAGCTAATAGAAAACAAGGGTGGAAATATATTCACACTATGGAAAAATTTCAAAGTCTGAGGACTTGTGTTTTTATTTAATAAAACAACTAAGTTAATGAATCACCTGGGTGGAATGGTAATTGCTTGGTGGATTTTGGTTGAGTGGTTCACAAGGCCCATGTCTATGGTTTACCTTGTGTATCTCACTTGTGGATGACCACCCAGGAACAAAGAGATTTGAGATGTCAAATGTTGAGAAGCTTCAAGTGCAGCCACTTGGCATTATGGGCTCTGCCTGGATCATATAGGTTGCAAGAACTTAGCCATATGGACAGTGGGTGGTAGTGTTTGATAGGTTGGAGCGCGTCCATTTTGGTCTAAGGGAAGGCTTCTGAAAGATCTTGGCTTGGGAAACCAAGTCTTGTGGGGAAAGTGCACCACCTCTGCAGAGTGTAAAATCTAAGTACTTAGCCATGTCCCTGGTAAAGGACAATTTGAGCATCAAGACATGGAAGCAATCAAGGATCTCATCATTCAAATTTCTAAGTTAAAAACTTGTGGTTTGAACAAGGGTTAATGGATCTTCAATCTTTGATTGAGAGTTGTCTTGGAAAAGATTTTGTCAAAACAAAAACTTAGTGTTTTCAAATGTTAAGGAAAAATCTATTTTGAGCAATGCAAGCCTCAACTCCACTTAGCCAAATGCATATAGCTGATAGACTCCACTATGCTACCATAGTATCACTTGCCAATACTATTCCAAAGTATTGACCCTTGTGGCTGTAACTTGTAATGTTGCAGGTTTGATTGATTTTTAGTGAAGATTGATTGATTAGGATTACAAAGTCTACAACCAACATCTGCCTGTGGCACTTTGAAGATGAAGGACCCCATGCTTATAGATATTCTGCTGCAATGTAATTGAATAGCCAAATGAGCTATGTAAGATGTAATAAAATTATGTTATCCCTGGTTATAAAGTTATATTATGACCTTTGTTTCTTGATATTACATCTTAACTGTGGGTGCTAGCTATTGATCCAGGGACTAGCATTGTAAACACAGGGGACACCACCTTATGTTAATAAAGGTTGGGACACTTCCCTCTACAGATGGTATCAGAGCATTGTGTTGCCTGTAGGATTTGTAAACCTAGGATTGGACAAAAACCCTTAGAAAATAGGAGTTGTACTTGTTCCAAAAACTTATTTATAAAAACACTTGTAAACTCTTTCCTCAACCATTTTGGTTTCAACTCTACATCTCTTCTATTTACAACTTGATGAAAAAAACCTACCCATGGCCAAGGACTACACCATGTGCAAAGGACTTCTTCAACACTTTCAACTCTAATGACTTCAACTTCTTCAACTCTAATGACTTCAACATCTCCAGCATATTCACCAAGGACGTCCAACTTGGATATCACTAAGGACTTCAAGCGAGACAAGGAAATCTTGCTCAAGATTTATAGACTTAGGGAATGCAAAAGTTAGAAGGAGCCTACATTACTTGAAGTTTTATAACCAAGGAGTTTTCCCAAGGAAACCATGATCTCATGTAAAGAAGAATCAACCAAGAAGGATGGAAAGATCACAAGTGAACCATATAGATGGACCACCATATTTTAATTAAGTCAAACACACCAACTTAGGTGGTGTAACAAAATTATTTTGATGCCTAAGTATGTGCTTGAACCTTGTTGTTTGAGTGAAAAAAAATTTGTTTGTGAATGCTTGCACATTGCTTGTGTGAATTGTGATGTGTGTGATTAGAAATATTTCCTTAAAAATATCTTGCCTATTCTAATCCCAATCCAACCCAAACAGATGACTACTCCAAGAGATTCCAACATCAAGGTTGATGACACCAACAACAACCAAGAGGATAACATGAGAGAACTTATAGCAACCCAAAACCAGTTAAGCCAAGAGACAACTCAGCTTTTAGCCAACAACAATGGACTAGACCCAGCCATACAAAGGATTTTGAAACTTCAATCCCAATTGTTGCAAGGATTGGTTACTCAAATGATCAACATGGGAGGAAACTTTTCCCAAAGAGCTAATGACAACAAGGATGACAAAGATGCTATTCTAGAAGGAACCCAAGCTTGCAATATTTGTGAAGACAAGGATCATGCATCCAAGGAGCATGAAGATCAATGCCCCAAGAAGAGAGAAAGAATTTCCACCTTTGAAGAGCATGAACTAAAAGAACTCCTAGCTTTGGAGAGACCCAAAAAGAAGAAGAAGAAGAAGAAGAAGAAGAAGAAATGCCCCAACCCTAACAAGGAGGATATTACTCAAGTGCAATGTTACAATTGCAAAGAGATGGGACACTATGCCAATGAATGCCCAGAAAAGAAGAAGAATCAAAGAAACAAACAAGAGGCAATGATACCAAAGGAAAAGAAAGATAGCAGCCAAGTGATGTGTTTCAAATGCAAGGAACTAGGCCACTATGTAAACTTCTGTCTAGGAAAGAGGAAGCACAAGATAAACCAACCTATAAAAGATCTCGGCCTTGTCACATGTTTCAAGTGTGAAAACAAAGGACACAATTCAGATGTTTTCCCAGAGAAGTTTCCCCAGGATCCCAAGCAAGCCAAGATGTAATTTAGCTAGAAATTTTTTTAAGGGTGGTAGTACCCTAGTTGTTTGAGCCAACTTGTAACCCTAACCTTCCCAAATCTCGGGACGAGATTTATTTTAAGGGTGGTAGCCTGTCACATCCCAAGATTTTCCAAATCTTGTTATGTGAAAAATAAATGAATAAAATAAAACTTTGTTGATTTTCAGGGCTAGAAGAAACTTTTGAATCCAATTGGAAATCTTCAAACCTATTTTGAACAAAGAAATCCTAAGGGGATTAAAAAGATAAATATTTAGTAAAGGAAAAATAAAAATATTTTACTACTACTTTGAAATCTTTTTATAAAGGTTTTGGTTTTCAAAGGGAAAAGAAATATTTAAATAAAGATTATTTTATAGAGCCAAATTAAACCTTGGCCAAGCTTTTGAAAATAAAACATTTTGTTTTGATAAAAATAGTAAAGGTTTATTTAAATAAAGTAATAAGGATTAAATATCCAAGTTTTTATTAATAAAGGTTTTATTATTTCTAAACCATCAAAACTTGTTTATTTGTTTAAAATAAGTTTTCCAAGTATTTTATATTTTCATATAAAACCTACTGAATGGTTTGGTACTATGTTAGTTTTCAAAAATAAAGTTTTAATAAAACAAATCCTATTTGATAACTAAGGCCCATTTTATTTAGTTATTAATGGACCTTATAACAAAAATGTTATTTTATTTTAAACAAGCTTTCCAAGTATTCTTTACCTTCAAATAAAACCTACTGATTTGGTTTTGAAAGTATTTGGATTTCAAATGAAGATTTTATTAAATAAATCAAACCCTATTTTATTAAATAACTAAAGGTCCATTTTATTTAATTAATGAATGGATCCTAAAATGAATAAAAACATTATTTTATTTTGGAATTTTGGATTATGTTACTGAACAGAACCAAGTTCAAAGTTGTGAAGTGTGGTGTTTGTTTGAATTGATTTGGTTGATTGAATTGTTTGTTTGAATTTCAAATCAGTAAATAGAAAATAGAAAAGGATAAAACAATCAGACAGAAAAAAATGTGAGAACAGTCAGCCCAAGCTTGAGCTCCTTTTCTCCCCGAACTGCTTTTTCTTCACCGCTTGAAGCAACCTGCGAGGCCGACAAGTGGACCTCCCCTCACCTCCTTTCTCGGGTGTATGCCCCACCCTTTTCTGTTCATCGTCTCCACCGCGTCGACCGTTCCTCGCCATTTACTGCCGTGTTAATTCCCTTGAATTCGCATTGATGGATGGATTAAACCTCGCCGTGACCATGCAGTGATAAACGCCAGTGACTCCTCTCTGGTACCCCTCTGTTCCCCCATCTCAACACGCCCCCAGGGTGCGGAATTTTGCCCTACACTCCCTCTGTTCCGACGACGCTCCGGCGAGAATTCCAGCCGTGTCCTGCCACCCCTCGCCTCCTTAAGCACACTCACATACTCCCCTAGCCCTGGCGCTTCTCCCGGCGCTTTCCTTTCACCCACGGGCGCCCCTGAGCCCCGGCAACGACAACCTCCAGCACCGCCGCCATCTGGCTCTTCTCCGACGACCTCCCTCTGGTAAACCAGACTACCCCGACCCCTCTCGTTCATGCACACACATTCGCCGTGTCTTTGCGCATCTGACCGTGCATCTCGTTTGTCTCTGAGTGATCCCTAGCGCCGTCCCCAACGACGACTGAGCAAGGCCGAGGCGCAGCTCCACTCCGGCGAGCAATCAAGCCCGCTCCAGTGCGCCCCTCGACAAGACAGCACCACCTCGAGCTTCCCCACATCCTTGCGAGCACGGTGAGCATGTTATTTTCCTCCCTCGCTTCCTGTAGCATCGATTCCGCCGTCGTCTGACCGTCGCCTCCACCAGCCACCGTTGAGCGCCGCCGGATTTTGGTTAGTGAGCCAGGAGCCGTAGGATGCAAAACATCCGGCTAAGATTAGATCCAATCGAAGAGGTACGCGTCCATCTGAGCCGCGCGATATCAATTAGATCCAACGGCCTGCGTCGCCTGATCCGCACGAACCGTTTTCGACGAATCAAAACGCGCCCCGTGTCACTGGATGATTAAGAATAGAATTTGAAATCAGATTTAGATGCCATTTTGAAACCCTTGTAACTTTCAAATCACACGTCCAAAATTTGCAAACTTTATATCGTTAGAATCAGTGAGACAAGCCCTAACCAACCATGCCTTTTGTTTAGTAAAAAGCTTCTGGAAAAATGGTTGTTTTGGCAGAAACATTTGTATGCTTGTTAAGGATGTAAAAATTGTTTAAAAATGATTTTGGTGATAAAATCTTTGGTAATTGGTGTGATTTGAACCTACTAACATTAGGAAACACTTTGTGGTTTCAAAAATGTATTTGGTGAAGGAAAAGAATGATTCTTTGATTTAAAACCATTTCTAGTCAAATAGAAATGTGGTTTATTTATTGAAAATGGTTTTGGAAGAAAAACTTTTGGTAAATGTTTTGTTTTAAACTCTCTGACCCCAAACACCAAGTTTTAAGGTTTGAAAACATATTGGGTAAACCCTATAGATTAATGCCTTAGCAAAAATATTTCTACACCACATAAAATGATACTTTGATGAAAATGGCTTATGAAGAGAAACCTTTTTGCAAATGACTTTGCCACCTTAAAAAATGACCATTAGGTGTTTTCAAATGTTTATGACCCATTAGGATCCACTTTTTCAAACAAATCAAAGCTTGACATGTTTGCATGCATTACTTTGACTTTGTTATTTTATGTGTTGTTTTGCTTGAATGGTAGATTGAGATTGTGCCTTGCTTGATTGATTTGTAGTGACTTGAAGAGTGTGATTGTTGCAAGGACAAGGAGTGAACTTATACTCTACCAAAAAGGCAAGTGATGCTTCATACTTTTTGTCCCATTATTTTCTCTATGCATTAGTGATTTTCTCTAAGTAAAACTTGCATGGAATTTTGCTAAGTATAAACCTTGCTATCGGAAAACCTAGTAGATGAAACCTTAGTGGAATATTTCCTAAGTTAAGACTCCTACTACTATCATGCTTAGCTTAGATAATAGAAAACAAGGGTGGAAATATATTCACACTATGGAAAAATTTCAAAGTCTGAGGACTTGTATTTTTATTTAATAAAACAACTAAGTTAATGAATCACCTGGGTGGAATGGTAATTGCTTGGTGGATTTTGGTTGAGTGGTTCACAAGGCCCATGTCTATGGTTTACCTTGTGTATCTCACTTGTGGATGGCCACCCAGGAACAAAGAGATTTGAGATGTCAAATGTTGAGAAGCTTCAAGTCCAGCCACTTGGCATTATGGGCTCTGCCTGGATCATATAGGTTGCAAGAACTTAGCCATATGGACAGTGGGTGGTAGTGTTTGATAGGTTGGAGCGCGTCCATTTTGGTCTAAGGGAAGGCTTCTGAAAGATCTTGTCTTGGGAAACCAAGTCTTGTGGGGAAAGTGCACCACCTCTGCAGAGTGTAAAATCTAAGTACTTAGCCATGTCCCTGGTAAAGGACAATTTGAGCATCAAGACAAGGAAGCAATCAAGGATCTCATCATTCAAATTTCTAAGTTAAAAACTTGTGGTTTGAACAAGGGTTAATGGATCTTCAATCTTTGATTGAGAGTTGTCTTGGAAAAGATTTTGTCAAAACAAAAACTTAGTGTTTTCAAATGTTAAGGAAAAATCTATTTTGAGCAATGCAAGCCTCAACTCCACTTAGCCAAATGCATATAGCTGATAGACTCCACTATGCTACCATAGTATCACTTGCCAATACTATTCCAAAGTATTGACCCTTGTGGCTGTAACTTGTAATGTTGCAGGTTTGATTGATTTTTAGTGAAGATTGATTGATTAGGATTACAAAGTCTACAACCAACATCTGCCTGTGGCACTTTGAAGATGAAGGACCCCATGCTTATAGATATTCTCCTGCAATGTAATTGAATAGCCAAATGAGCTATGTAAGATGTAATAAAATTATGTTATCCCTGGTTATAAAGTTATATTATGACCTTTGTTTCTTGATATTACATCTTAACTGTGGGTGCTAGCTATTGATCCAGGGACTAGCATTGTAAACACAGGGGACACCACCTTATGTTAATAAAGGTTGGGACACTTCCCTCTACACATATGGTATCTTACATGTGATCTTATTTGTGTCCACGTGTCTCGAAATGTGGCATATACTAAGGGGGAGCAGACTTTGCGACATTGTTTGCTCCTCATGAGCCTCTAGTTACTATATAACTGTTTACATGTTACTTTACTAGCTAGTTTGTCATACTTTTAATTCTTGGAGTAACAAATCATACTATATGCCATTTTATATTTGGTGTCGCTTTGTTTTTCTGTTAAAGTATAGGTCGATATGTGGTGCTGACTACTAGTCAAATAGTGTACCCTTTGTGTGCTTTGCTCTCTAAGCTTTTGTATCTTTTCTGGTGGTTAATTACTGATGTATACTTCTTGCACTTGTGTTTGTCCTGGCATGCCTTGGTTGACGGTGTTACTGATTTGTGTTATTCTTGCACTAGTTCGCTTCTGGCGCCGCCACTCACTGAAGTTGGTATTCTAGGCCGGTGTAGGATGTTGTGGCCCTCGTGGCTCCTCGCCTTGCTTGGTGGTGAGATTGATGCTGGGCTAGGTGGTGGTGTATGGTGAAGCCTTCCCCGTGGTGTTCTGTGTTGCCGTTGCCGTCGATACTCCTTCTGCCTCCTCTCCGGCGAGATAGAACTCGCCCTAGGTAGGTGCTCCTTCTATGCTTCCCTCTAGGCTTTATCTACCTTGCCATGTCAAGTGTGTTTTCTATGATTCCCCACTGTCTAGATTTCATATCTGAACCTAGGGTTCACATCTGGTGAATAATCTATGCGGTGGAGATATCTTAGCTCGGTTTGATGCTCAATTGACATGCTTGGTTTACTTGTGATGGTCTCAAGGCCTGTTTAATTTGTGCATCGTGATTAAATGATGAGGTACTATGGTAAGGGTAGGTTTATGCTACGCTTAATCTGGGTAGATGATCTGAGAAACCCTTCTAGATGATTATAGTAGACATGAAAATTCAAACCATTGGTTTGGATTTTATCTGTTTGGGATACTTGCTGGTCTGAACATTTGCTAGTTCATGTTGATAGTTAAGAACTATTGACACTGATTCCTAGTTGAATTGGTTAGGAAAATGATCTGGAAATCATATTGGCTTGAAATTATTGTTGGATGCAAGTAGCTAGTGGATTCAGAACTTATATGACCATGGAATATTCACTAAAATGATTCCCAGAAACACTTTCTAGGAAAATGCTTTATTCTCTGTCAGATCTGACAGTGAAATAAGGTATAGCTTTGATTCTAGTTTTAGAGACTAGATTGATAGTTTGGTGGGAGTGAGTTTGGGATTGTGCCTGAGGTGCAATTCCAATTCTTTTGGATTTGTGCCCAGCAATCCCTCATGCTTGTTGGTTTGTGCAAAGATGATTTGTATGCTTTTATGGCCTTGGTATGATTAGTAGAAGTGCTATAGCCCCTAGGATGCAAAGGCTAAGGCCAACTCTAAATAAGAACAGAGATTATGGTGTATCTTTTTATTTCCCTATGAGGAACATACATAGCATCTCTATGTAAATTTGAGAGAACACCCTCATCCAATCCTCCTAGATGATCATCTAGTTGAAATGGTATAGGGGTGGATTTGATGGGTATTAGTCTCTTTATTTTCCCAAGATGCTGATGCAAAAGAGAATACATATGCTGAAAATATTGTAAAGTTCTACCTGCTACAAGATATGATTGTTGATCTTGTTATGCTACTAATATAAGCTTCCATGCATCCTGTCCTGGAAATCCTTCTCCTCCTTCTTCCTTGCTGGATCTATTTTGAATCCTATCCTGATACTTGATATGCTGGCTAGTTCTTATTTGGACTACTAGTGCTTCTTGCCTCCTCCTACCTTGCAACCATGTTGCCTTTGCTGTGAATCCCTCTACTTCTAGCTCCTGGATGGCTCCAAGGAGCAACCAGTGTTGGTTGAGGGTGAGGTATAACACTCTGATGGTAACTTTGTGTGGATGTCAGGAGTGTGTCCGGTAATTGTTAGCTACGGTGTTCCTTCTTATCTGGTTTCTGATGCAACGTGGTGTTGTGACTACTTGCATGTTGATGCGCAAGCTGCTTGCAAGTGGGACCTGCTGGTGTGGATGAGATCAAGTGAAAACTTGATATTTGTGGAATCTTTATCTTATTACCTTAGCTGTCATGGTGAAACTTGCCCCTCTCCAGCCTATGATGTTGTACTGAGGCAAAATATACTGATATGAACAGATGCTACTTTTTTTTGGTGAAACTTGCCCCTTTCTAAAGTTTAGCTCAATGATGAACTTTTAACAGTGCAACACACTATTCATTTCTGAGAGCAAACTAACCAACTAACCATTCTTCCTTTGGTAATAGTTTCTTGTTTCTTAAAAAATCTGTGTACAGAACTACATTGGCTAAGTAATGGATAAGAATAGCTTATATTCTATGACTTCATACACAAATTATAAGATTTCATCGCCGTGTTAGTATTTTTACTGCTTTCGGTTGTTTTGGGAAGTACAGATTACGACTTTGAGAGTGTATATCCACTCCGAAGCTTTGTTCAGAGTGTACTGTTCAGAGAGTTCCAGGAAGAGGAAGCATGAAGAAGTTCCAGGAAGAGAAAGCGTGAAGAAGTTTGGATTTTATTCTTTCTGTCAATTTTTATTGTATTTTGGTAGCTCCACTGATGTGAACTATGTAGAACTGTGTATGATTGTAATGTGCCGATCATAATGTGCTCTGTTTGAATCAAAATGATTTTGTATATTCTGTTGGTCTTGATTAAATTGTTAGATTTTAATTACTGAGAAAATATATACTGGCAACTGGGACCGTATGAATTATGGAACACCAGGTGTGATCGGCCCAAAGTAAAAATATGTCCAAAGAAAAGACCAATGCAACGGAACAAAAAAATGCTTGAATGATGGGCTTGGCCCATGTAGCTAACCAGATTTGATGAGAAAATCAATCCAGAATAGTTGGGCTAAGCCCATGTGGAATCCAGAAATGGACTGGGCTGATTTTGATTTAAGACGATTTAATTTCGTCACAATTTTGCCACGTAGGATCGTACGAGGATCTGACTTGGCATGCTAGATGGCCCGTGACGATATTGGATCGTCATAGACGTTATGACGATCCAATATCGTCATAGAAGGTTATGACGATTTTATCAAAAACGTCGTTATAGTTCGTTTGCGACACCCAGCTTTCGACGATCTCAAAATCGTCATAAAAAGACTATTATGACGATTCTGTGACGAAAATAGAGGGTCATATATTGCCAGATTTCTTGTAGTGGTCAGTTGCTCGCTCCATCATACCGGAGAACGGGTTTTTGATCATCTTGCCCATGAGGCATGGTTCGCATGTGTCAAATGATTCAAAATCAAGAGACTCCAAAAGTCCATCAGAATGGAGTTTCTTCATGCGCTTTACACCAATATGACCTAGACGGCAGTGCCACAAATAAGTACTATTATCACTATCTACTTTGCATCTCTTAGCCTCAATGTTATGGATGTGTGTTTCATCCCTTTCGAGATTTAGAAGAAATAAACCATTCACAATAGGTGCATGACCATAAAAGATGTTACTCATATAAATAGAACAACCATTATTCTCCGATTTAAATGAATAACTGTCTTGCAATAAACAAGATCCAGAAATAATGTTCATGCTCAACGCAGGCACATAATAACACTTATTAAGGTTTAAAACTAATCCCGAAGGTAAAACTAAGGAGAGCGTGCCGACGGCCATCACATCAACTCTTGATCCGTTGCCAACGCCAAGATCGTCACCTCATCCTCGCAAGCCGTCTATTCGTAGCTCCTATTTCGAAAGTTACAAATATTAGCAACCAACCGGTATCAAATACCCGGGCACTACAACGAGGGCTAGTAAGGAAAACATCAATAACATGTATATCAAATATACCTTTGATGGTGCCACCTTCTTGTCGCTAAGTACTTGGACGATTGCTTCGGTGACCCTTGTCCTTGCAATAGAAGCACTCAGTGTCCGGTTTAGGACCAGACTTGAGCTTCTTCTCAGCAGGGGCAACGCGCTTGATGTCGCCTTTCTTGAAGGGCTTCCTTGCACCCTTACCTTTCTTGAAGGTGGGGGGCTTGTTGACCATCAACACATGATTATTCTTTTTGATGTTCACCTCCGCTACTTTCATCTTAGCAAAGAGCTCAGTGATCATATCAGTGGAACCAATCTGATTGTGATCAACTACAAAACTTTTGTAGCTAGGAGTGTCAATCTTGAGCTCCTCCGAATCTTGCAGTCCGGTTGCTCAAGGCGTTGAGTGTAGCCCTTCATCTCAATTGCTTGCTCACTAACGGAACTCCCTTCCTCCATCTTGTAGTTAAAGAATTTCTTAGAGATCTCATATCTCTCGAATGGGCTTGAGTCTGAAACATGTTTTTCAGCTCCTCGAGAATCTCAAAGGGCCCGAACTCCTCAAAACGATTTTGAAGATCCGATTCCATAGCATACAACATGGCGATCTTAATCAAATCATAATCATCCTTGCTGATAAACAGCTTTTTCATCACCGTAGCATCTATAAAGGCGCCACCTAGCGCTTTCTCAAGGACATAGTCCTTTTGTCCGCCAGCGAGAATGATTCTCAGAATGCGGAACCATTTGGTGAAGTTAGACCCATTGTTTCTAAGCTTTTCTATCTCAGCAAAAACGTTGAAGTTGAAGTTGGACTTGGCCATGTGATCTACAGTATTTGCAAGTACAATTTAGACTATGTTCATGATAAATAGTTCAACTTAATCAAATTACTAGATGAACTCCCACGAAATTCAACATCCCTCAAGTTGTTTAGTGAACACGATCCAAATTCACCACACCTAATCCGATCATCACGAGAAGAGATGTGGTTTCAATGGTGGACAACGGCGTCGATCATATCATTCATATGACTCATGCTTAACCTTTCGGTTCTTGTGTTCGAGGCCATGTGCATACATGCTAGGCTCGTCAAGTTAGACCCAAGTATTTCCGCGTGTGCAAAACTGGCTTGCACCCGTTGTATGTGAGCATAGAGTCTATAGCACCCGATCATCACGTGATGCTTGGACACGACGAACTTTCGCAACGGTGCATACTTGGGGAGAACACAGTTTTATCTTGATCTTTAAGTGAGGAATCATCTTATAATGCTACCGTCGCGATCTAAGCATAATAAGATACATAAAAGTCTAAACATCACATGCATATAACTTTATGTGACATGGTATAGCCAATCTTCGCGCAATGATCTCCATCTTGTGCGTTCCGGCATGATCTCCATCACTCCACCATGATTGCCTCCACCACGAATAGCAACTACAACTATTGCTAACTACTTAGCGATAAAGTAAAGCTATTACATGGCGTATAAGAAGTTGACTCGCAGGTCATACACAATTATAAAGACAACCATATGGCTCCTGCCGGTTGTGTACTCATCGAAATGCAAGTCGTGAAACATTACAAAACATGATCATCGCATACAATATACACATCACATCTTGGGCCATACCATATCACAGAAAACACTCCCTGCAAAAACAAGTTATACGCCTCTACTTTGTTGTTGCATGTTTTACGTGGCTTATGGGAGTAGATGCTAAGAACGATTCTTACCTACGGAAAGCCACAACGGTGATATTATGGTTGCCAAACTCCGGTGTTAATCCCATGACAACTATAGTGAGAGAAACTGACATCCACCAGCCGCATGTGTGGAACAAGCCACACGTCAAGTGCGGATCCGGTCTCGCGAACGACGTCGCGTAAGGTTGGCCTGGACCGCTTCAATCTCACTATCCCGCGTCATAAGAAGAACACAACCAAGAGGCTTGCAACAGAAAACATCAACGCCCGCAACAACCATGTTGCGTTCTACTCGTGAAACACATCTACGCATAGATCTAGCTCTGATACCACTGTAGGGTTTCGCGACATAGTAAATCAAAATTATCTACGGATGCGAACAGAGGGAAAGCCAAGATCTAATCTAGGAGATGCAAACAACGAGAGAGATTGGATTAGATCTTCATACCCTTGAAGATTCGCCTGTGAACGCTCGTCGGAGCGTGGGTGATGTAGTCGTACTCGCTTCTACTCCTCGCGATCCGATCCGATCTAGCACCACAAGTGGTGGTGCCTCCGTGAGATGCACACGCAGCACGACGCCTCCTCCTTCCTTGGTCCAGCAAGTATGGTGGAGAGATGGGTTGGATCTACAACGTGTGGCGGTGCAATTGGTGGAGAATTTCTGCAGCAGGCTTCGCCACAAGCGGGAGGGAGAGAGAGGAGGGCAGGGGTTGGAGGGAAGGTGTGGGGGCTGGTGCGCCCCAGCCCTCTATATATAGAGGGGTGGCCCTAGCCCCTCCCAATCCAAGGCAGCCCCCAAGGAGGAAGAGTGGGGGCAAGGAAACCCCCTCTAGAAGCTCTATCTAGAGTTTAAACCTCTCTTGGCGGCGGGGCCCTATGGGCCTTGTTCCCTGGCCCAATGCGCCAGGGCACTCCTCATAGGCCTATTCCCCCTCCCGGGAAGGTGTGGCCACGTTGGTCCCCTTCCGGAAGGTTCTAGAAGCTTTACAATACCGATTAACCGAACAATTCTGAACTCCAAAAATTGCACCGCCTTATATGAATCTTATTCTCGGACCACTCCGGAACCTCTCGTGATGTTAGGATCCCATCCGAGACTCAACAAAACTCATAAACCAATTATCCAATCTATCCTAGCGCCAAGACACGTTAAGTGTGTGACCCTGGGTTCGAGAATATGCGACATGATCTTCTATCAATAATCAACAGCAGGCGAAACCCATATTGACTCCTACACATTCATCGATGATCATATCGGATGAACCACGATGCCAGATTCAATCAATCCCATATATATATTCCCTTTGTCTCGCGATATTTTACTTGCCCGAGATTCGATCGTCTTGCATCATACCTAGTTCAATCTCGCTCACGGCAAGTACTTTACTCGTTCCATAATCCGATATCACTTTGTGATTAACTCCTTAACCACATGCTTGCAAGCGGTGTTGATATTGATTACCGAGTGGGCCCGAAGTATATCTCTCCGACTTGGGAGGGACAAATCCCATCTCGATACATACAACCCAACAGATACTTTCCGATCACCTGGGAGACACCTTTATGATCACCCTCTCATAGGATGACGTTTGATGACCTCAAAGATTTCTTCCGATACCAGGGAGTTGCATTATCTCATGGTCTAAGGAATACAATATTTGACATAAGAAAAGCTTCAAGAGACGAACACGATGACACGATCTAATTGCTTCGCTTAGTTTGGGTCTGTCCATCATATCATTCTCCCAATGATATGATCTCATTATCAATTGACAACTCATGTCTATGGTTAGGAAACCTTAACCATCATTGATTAATGAGCTAGTCCATAGAGGCGTACTAGGGACACGGTGTTGTTCACAAACCACACAAGTATTAAAGTTTCCGCTTAATACAATTCTAGCATGGAATATAAACATTATCATGAACAAGAATTATAATAATAACATCTTTATTATTGCCTCTAGGGCATAATTCCAACAATCCGGTAATGAAATCCATACCAATCTTGTCCCAATTCCAATAAGGAATAGGTAGTGGTTGAAGCAAACCTGCTGGTTTCTGATGTTCCGCTTTCACTCTACTACACACATCACACAAGGCAATATGTTCGGCGATGTCCTTCTTGAGATTATTCCACCAAAACCTTTCCTTCATGTTGTCACATCCCAAGATTTTCCAAATCTTGTAATGTGAAAAATAAATAAATAAAATAAATTTTTGTTGAAAATCAGGGTGAAAAGAAACTCTTGTTTCTAAAAGGAGACTTAAAATCCCATCTTGAACAAACTTTGGTGGAAGTTTGAATTCAACAAAAATTCAAATCAAGGGAAATGCATTCCTCAATGAATGTATCTGGAAAATTGAACATTTGGAAAGTAATCCAAAACCCTAAACCCTAATGGAAGGAAATCATTTTCCAAAGTATCTCCAAATCCATGGATTTGATCCATACCAAGTTGATCAACAAATTTTCACAAAGGATCAAGAAAAACCTTAGAAGTTGGTTTCACTCAATTTGGAACCATAAGCGCAAAATCTTAGAAATATGATAAGATAAGGAAATTGAATTTCCAAAGTCAATAAAGCCTTACCCAAAAAGCCCACACCAATTGGTGATCAAGAGATCCTAAAGGGATCAAAAGATAAACCTTTATTAAAGGAAAAAAAAATTGTTTTGGAAATACAAATTTAGATCTTTTAATAAAAGACTTTGGTTTCAAATGAAAAGGTGAGCCAAATTAATTTTGGCCAAACTTTTGAAATAAAATATTTTGTTTTGATAAAATGAGTAAAGGTTTATTTAAATAAAATGATAAGGATTTAAATATCCAATTTTATTTAAGTAAAAGCTTTTCCCATTTTAAATGAACACCAAGTATTTTATTACTACTTTGAAATCTTTTATTAAAAGGTTTTGCTTTGATTAAAATGAGTAAAGGATTATTTAAATAAAATATCCACTTTTATTTAAGTAAAGGCTTTCCCATTTTAATTAAAACACCAAAACTTATTTATTTATTTAAATAAGTTTCCAAGTATTCCTTTATTTTTCAAAGTTAACCTTCTGGTTTGGTTTTGAAAGTAATTGGATTTCAAATGGAAATTTTATTTAAATAAGGCAAACACTATTAATAAACTAAAGATCCATTTTCTTTAATTATTAAATGGATCTTAAAATAAATAAAAATATTATTTCATTTTGAGATTTGGATTATGTTTCTAAACAGAACCAAATTCAAATGAAAAGTTGAGTGCTTGTTTGAATGTTTGAACCTTGATTGAATTGTTTGATTAATTGTTTGAATTCCAAACAGAAAATAGAATAGAAAAAGAAAAGTGTTTAGACAGAAAAAAAAAAAAAAAAAACAGGCCCAGCCCACTAAGCCAGTCCAGCCCAGTACTCCCTCCCTCGAAGTGTTTCTTTTCTCACTCGGAAACAGACCCGCAAAGAGACTGACAACCGGGACCCACTTCTCCCTCTCCCTCTCTCGCTGACAACAGACCCCACCTCTTATTCTCCCACACCCGAACCATTTTCTTACCGCTGACTGAACCCACTGAGTGAATGACCCGTGGACCCCTCCTTCCTTTCTTTTCCCACTGACCAGAGGACCCCACTGCCACCTCCTTCTTCTTCCCCGCGACTTCTTCTCCCCCAGACGACGCTGCCGTTGCTGCCTTCAATCCGCGGCTTCAATTCGCGTTAATGCTGCGTTAATCCCTCGCCGACGAGCTTACTTAAACGCCTCTCCTCTGTCATTTCCCTCAAACCTCTTCTCCAAGCTCGCCCCCAGGCCGCCTCAATTTCTCCCCGAGCCACCTCTGTCCGACGATGTTCCGGTGATGATTCCGGCGAAACCAGACCTCCCCTTGCCTCATTGACCACGCACGCATACTCCACACTCACTGGCGCTTCTGTCCGTGCCCTCCGTTCAGACGCGGGTACCCTGTAACCTCGACTTCGACAACGACCACCGTCGCCACCGTCTGCCTCTTTCTCCGACGAGCTCCACGGGTAGTTTCCAGCCGCCCCTCTACTTTTCGATGATGCACCTAAGACCAGTGACTTCCTCCGCAACTAACGCCGTCGTTCTCGTGACCTAGCTCGCACCGTAGCGTCGCCTCCATCGTCGATAGTAAGCACCGCCGTCTGCTTCTTCTCCGGCGACTCTTCTGGTAAGCACAAGACGACCCCGACCCCTCTCGTTCACGCACACGACCTTGCCTTGGACCCGCGCATCTAACTGTGCCTTCCTTTCGCTTCGGAGTGAATCACAGGCGTCCCACGACGACAAGCCGAGAGCACCGCCGCGCGGCAACTCCGAGGAATTCTGCAACCCTAGTCGCCCTCGCCCGACCAACACCTCCCGAACTTCGACGTGATCCCCGAGCCCGGTGAGCATTCCCTCTTTCTCTCGCTTTACGCATCACGGCACCGTCATCGATAAGCGACTCGCCGTTGCGTTAGAAGCCGCTTAGCTTTAGGTCGATTCGACCGCAACCGTCCGATCTCGATCCATCGGTTACGATAAATGACTAACCGAAGGGGTCTCGAGCAATCTGTGCACGATCCACTTTAGATCCAATGCTCCACAGCCACGATCCTAGCAAACCGGTACAGACGAATCAGATTAGGACACGTGTCTGTTATTCTGTTTAAAATCAGATTTGAAAACAGATTTAAGTGCCATTTTCAAACCCATGTATCTTTTGATCCACACGTCCAAATTTTACAAATTTGATGTCGTTGGAATCAGCAAGACAAGACCTAACCAAACCTACCCTTAGTTTAGCAAATAGTATCTGTTAACTTGTTTAACTTTGCAGATTCTTTTGTATGCTTGCTAACAATAGAAAAATCATTTAAAAATGATATTTAGGTTAAAACCTTTGCCAATTAGTTTGTTGTGACCTTGCTGACCATAGGAACCAACCCATAGTTTGGAAAGTGATTTTGGAAAAGAATAGAATGGATTAATTAGTTTAGTCCATTTCTAGCTAACTAAAACTATTTGTTTTGTTTATGAAAATGCTTTCATAAAG
Source organism: Avena insularis (assembly GCA_023614405.1). NCBI lineage: Eukaryota > Viridiplantae > Streptophyta > Magnoliopsida > Poales > Poaceae > Avena > Avena insularis. The sequence goes on from CM042687.1 coordinate 341,045,619, forward strand.
AAAACCTTGAGAAAATGTTTGGACCAAACCTACTGACCAAAAGCACCAAGTTTTGCAAAAGCAACTCATTTGGTGAACCCTATAGACTAAAACCCTAGTAGACATATTTCTTCACCACATAAAATGACCAAATAGGTGCCTTGTTTTGAAATTGGTTTTTGAGGTAAAACCTTTTGCTAACAACTTTGCCACTTTGCAAAAATGACCATTAGGTGTACCCAAATGTCTATGACCCACTAGGAACCACTTTTGCAAACAAAGCAAAGCTTGGCATGCTTGCATGCAATTCTTTGACTTTGTTATTTTTGTTTGTGTGTGTTGTTTTGCTTGATTGGTAGATTGAGTTTGTGCCTTGCTTGATTGATTGTAGTGACTTGAAGAGTGTGATTGTTGCAAGGACAAGGAGTGAACTTATACCCTCTACCAAAAAGGCAAGTGATACTTCATATCTTATGTCCCATTAATTTCATTATGCATTAGTGTTTTTGCTAAAGTAAAACTTGCATGGTTTTATTTTGCTAAGTATAGATCTTGCCATAGGAAAACTAGTAGAATGAATCCTAGTAGGATTTTTCTTAGTTAAGAATCCCATTACTACCAAGCTTAGCCTAGCTAATAGAAAACCAGGGTGGAATATATATATTCATGCTATGAAAATATTCTAAGTCTTTGGACTTGTGTTTTATTTTAACAAAACAACTAAGCTAATGAAACACCTGGGTGGAATGGAAGGAATGGTTTATGTTGAGTGGTTCACAAGGCCATGGACTTGGCTTGTGTATCTCACTTGTGGATGGCCACCCAGGAAACAAAGAGATTTGAGATGTCAAATGCTGAGAAGCTTCAAGTGCAACCACTTGGCATTATGGGCTCTGCCATGATCTTAGGATGCTGGAACTTAGTATTTTGGACAGTGGGTGGTAGTGATTGATAGGTTGGAGCGCGTCCATTTGACTAAGGAAAGGCTACTGAAGGATCATGTCTTGGGGAACCAAGGCTTGTGGGGAAAGTGCACCACCTCTGCAGAGTGTAAAAAACCTAAGTACTTAGCCATGTCCCTGGTAAAGGACAATTTGAGCATCAAGACATGGAAACTTCAAGAATCTCATCATTCCAATTTCTAAATTAAAACTTGTGGGTGAACAAGGGTTGTGTGAAATTCTTCAATCTTTGATGGAGAGATGGCTTGGTACAAGGATCTCAAAATCTTAGATTGGGAAATTGTTTTTGCCAAGCAAGTCTTCATTCTTTGATTGATAGATGCCCTGAGTGGATCTTCATTCTTTGATTGATAGATGCCTTGGAAACTGTTTTTACCAAACAAAACTTATTTTCAAAATGATAGGAAAAAAAAAATCTATTTTGAGCAATGCAAAGCCTCAACTCCACTTAGCCAAATGCATATAGATGATAGACACCACTATACTACCAAAGTATCGCTTGCCAATACAATTCAAATGTATTGACCCTTGTGGCTGTAACTTATTATGTTGCAGGTTTGATTATTTTAGTGAGGATTGATTGATTAGGATTACAAAGTCTACAACCAACATGTCTGCCTGTGGCACTTGAAGATGAAGGACCCATGACTATAGATATTCCGCTGCAATGTAATGTAAATAGCCAATGAGCTATGTTTGATGTAATAAAAATTATGTTATTCCTGGTTATAAAGTTGTATATGACCTTTGTTTCTTGATATTACATCTAAACTGTGGATGCTAGCTACTGATCCAGGGACTAGCATTGTAAACACAGGGGACTCAATCTTATTAAAGGTTGGGAATCCTACAGAATGGTATCAGAGCATTGTGTTGCCTGTAGGATTTGTAACCCTAGGATTGGACAAAAACCCTTAGAAAATAGGAGTTGTCTTATTCCAAAACTTATTTACAAAAACAATCTTGTAAACTCTTTCCTCAACCATTTTGGTTTCAACTCCACTTCTCTTCTATTTCAAACTTAATGGAAAAGCCTACCCCATGACCAAAGACTACACCATATGCAAAGGACTTCTTCAACATCTTCAACATGTACACCAAGGACTTCAATCTTGGATAACATTAAAGACTACAAGTAATACAAGAGGTTTTACCCAAGACTTGAAGACTAAGGAAAAACAACTTAGAAGGAGCCATCAACATCTTTGAAGTATTTGTGACCAAGACACAAGAATTCTCCAAGGATACAAAGATCTCATTCAATAATAATCAACCAAGAAGGATGGAAAGATCACAAGTGAACCATATAGATGGACCACCATATTTTAGTTAAGACAAACCCACCAACTTAAGTGGTGTAACAAAAAAATATTTTGTTGCCTAAAAATGTGCTAGACATTGTTGTTTGAGTGGAGTGTTAGTTTGTGATTGCTTGCACATTGCTTGTGTAAATTGTGATGTGTGTGATTAGGATTGATTCCCTTAGAAATCTTTTGCTTATTCTAATCCCAATCCAACCCAAACAGATGACTTCTCCAAGAGACTCCAGCATCAAGGATGATGACACCAACACCAACCAAGCTGACAGCATGAGAGAACTCCTAGCAACCCAACACCAATTGAGCCAACTGACAGCTCAGTTCATAGCCAACAATAGTGATAAAGACCCTACCTTGCAAAAGTTTTTGGAAGAACAATCCCAATTGATGCTTAAGGTGACAAATCAAATGATCAGCATGGAAGAAAACTATCCCAAAAGAGTGTATGACAACAAGGATGACAAGAACATTGTGCTAGATGGAGCACCAGCTTGCATTATTTGTGGAGACAAGGATCATACTTCCAAGGAGCATGAAGATCAATGCCCCAATTGTGAAGAGGAACATCCAGTTGGCCAATGCCCCACATCTCAAGTTACTTGTTACCTTTGTGAAGGAAACGACCATGTTCCTATCCAATGCCCCGTCTATGCCATTGTTGAACAAAGGAAACAAGAAGGATCCAAGTATGCCAAGAATGATGATGACAAAGGAAAAAGACCACTTATACCTCCAAACAAGACAACCCAATTCAAAGGATCAAAAAAGCTCAAGAAACCAAAGCAAGACATGAGCCTTGTGCAATGTCGTAAATATAAGGAAATGGGACACAACCCCAGTGGATGCCCAGAGTCCATAAAGAATAAAAGGATGGATCAAGTAGTGTGTAACAACTGCAAAGAGCTAGGCCACTATGTAGCCACTTGTCCACAAGAGCAACGTAAAGAACTCCAAGATATCCACTGTTTCAATTGCAAGGAACCAGGACACTATGTAAGCAATTGTCCAGAAAAGATGAAGAACAAGATAAACAAGCCTATGAAGGATCTCAACCTTAGTCCATGAGTCAAGTATGGAAATAAAGGCCACTATACAGAAGTTTTCCAAGATTCCAAGCAAGTCAAGATATAGTTTAGTTGGAAAAAAAAAATTGCCTTCAAGCCAACTTGTAACCCTAGCCTCCCCAAATCTCGGGACGAGATTTCTTTTAAGGGTGGTAGCCTGTCACATCCCAAGATTTTCCAAATCTTGTAATGTGAAAAATAAATAAATAAAATAAATTTTTGTTGAAAATCAGGATGAAAAGAAACTCTTGTTTCTAAAAGGAGACTTAAAATCCCATCTTGAACAAACTTTGGTGGAAGTTTGAATTCAACAAAAATTCAAATCAAGGGAAATGCATTCCTCAATGAATGTATCTGGAAAATTGAACATTTGGAAAGTAATCCAAAACCCTAAACCCTAATGGAAGGAAATCATTTTCCAAAGTATCTCCAAATCCATGGATTTGATCCATACCAAGTTGATCAACAAATTTTCACAAAGGATCAAGAAAAACCTTAGAAGTTGGTTTCACTCAATTTGGAACCATAAGCGCAAAATCTTAGAAATATGATAAGATAAGGAAATTGAATTTCCAAAGTCAATAAAGCCTTACCCAAAAAGCCCACACCAATTGGTGATCAAGAGATCCTAAAGGGATCAAAAGATAAACCTTTATTAAAGGAAAAATAAATTGTTTTGGAAATACAAATTTAGATCTTTTAATAAAAGACTTTGGTTTCAAATGAAAAGGTGAGCCAAATTAATTTTGGCCAAACTTTTGAAATAAAATATTTTGTTTTGATAAAATGAGTAAAGGTTTATTTAAATAAAATGATAAGGATTTAAATATCCAATTTTATTTAAGTAAAAGCTTTTCCCATTTTAAATGAACACCAAGTATTTTATTACTACTTTGAAATCTTTTATTAAAAGGTTTTGCTTTGATTAAAATGAGTAAAGGATTATTTAAATAAAATATCCACTTTTATTTAAGTAAAGGCTTTCCCATTTTAATTAAAACACCAAAACTTATTTATTTATTTAAATAAGTTTCCAAGTATTCCTTTATTTTTCAAAGTTAACCTTCTGGTTTGGTTTTGAAAGTAATTGGATTTCAAATGGAAATTTTATTTAAATAAGGCAAACACTATTAATAAACTAAAGATCCATTTTCTTTAATTATTAAATGGATCTTAAAATAAATAAAAATATTATTTCATTTTGAGATTTGGATTATGTTTCTAAACAGAACCAAATTCAAATGAAAAGTTGAGTGCTTGTTTGAATGTTTGAACCTTGATTGAATTGTTTGATTAATTGTTTGAATTCCAAACAGAAAATAGAATAGAAAAAGAAAAGTGTTTAGACAGAAAAAATAAGAAAACAGGCCCAGCCCACTAAGCCAAACCAGCCCAGCTCCCCTTCCCCGAAGTGTTTCTTTTCTCACTCGGAAACAGACCCGCACAGAGACTGACAGCCCGGACCCATTCCTCCTCTCCTCTCACGACAATGACCCCACCTCTTATTCTCCCACACCCGAACCATTTTCTTACCGCTGACTGAACCCACTGAGTGAATGACCCGTGGACCCCTCCTTCCTTTCTTTTCCCACTGACCAGAGGACCCCACTGCCACCTCCTTCTTCTTCCCCGCGACTTCTTCTCCCCCAGACGACGCTGCCGTTGCTGCCTTCAATCCGCGGCTTCAATTCGCGTTAATGCTGCGTTAATCCCTCGCCGCGACGACGCCTACTTAAACGCCTCCCTCTCCTCTGTCATTTCCCTCAAACCTCTTCTCCAAGCTCGCCCCCAGGCCGCCTCAATTTCTCCCCGAGCCACCTCTGTCCGACGATGTTCCGGTGATGATTCCGGCGAAACCAGACCTCCCCTTGCCTCATTGACCACGCACGCATACTCCACACTCACTGGCGCTTCGTCTGCCCTCCGTTCGAGCGGGTACCCTGTAACCTCGACTTCGACAACGACCACCGTCGCCACCGTCTGCCTCTTTCTCCGACGAGCTCCACGGGTAGTTTCCAGCCGCCCCTCTACTTTTCGATGATGCACCTAAGACCAGTGACTTCCTCCGCAACTAACGCCGTCGTTCTCGTGACCTAGCTCGCACCGTAGCGTCGCCTCTATCGTCGACAGTAAGCACCGCCGTCTGCTTCTTCTCCGGCGACTCTTCTGGTAAGCACAAGACGACCCCGACCCCTCTCGTTCACGCACACGACCTTGCCTTGGACCCGCGCATCTAACTGTGCCTTCCTTTCGCTTCGGAGTGAATCACAGAGACGTCCACGACGACAAGCCGAGAGCACCGCCGCCCGCAGCAACTCCGACGAGGAATTCCTGCAACCCTAGTGCGCCCCTCGCCCGACCAACACCTCCCCGAACTTCGACGTGATCCCCTGAGCCCGGTGAGCATTCCCTCTTTCTCTCTCGCTTTCTGCATCGCCGGCACCGTCATCGACCGACGACTCCGCCGCCGTTAGCCGCCGCAGCGCCGCTAGCTTTAGGTCGATTCTGCCGCAACCGTCCGATCTCGATCCATCGGTTACGATAAATGACTAACCGAAGGGGTATCGAGCAATCTGTGCCGCACGATCCACTTTAGATCCAACGCTCCACAGCCACGATCCTAGCAAACCGGTACAGACGAATCAGATTAGGACACGTGTCTGTTATTCTGTTTAAAATCAGATTTGAAAACAGATTTAAGTGCCATTTTCAAACCCATGTATCTTTTGATCCACACGTCCAAATTTTACAAATTTGATGTCGTTGGAATCAGCAAGACAAGACCTAACCAAACCTACCCTTAGTTTAGCAAATAGTATCTGTTAACTTGTTTAACTTTGCAGATTCTTTTGTATGCTTGCTAACAATAGAAAAATCATTTAAAAATGATATTTAGGTTAAAACCTTTGCCAATTAGTTTGTTGTGACCTTGCTGACCATAGGAACCAACCCATAGTTTGGAAAGTGATTTTGGAAAAGAATAGAATGGATTAATTAGTTTAGTCCATTTCTAGCTAACTAAAACTATTTGTTTTGTTTATGAAAATGCTTTCATAAAGAAAACCTTGAGAAAATGTTTGGACCAAACCTACTGACCAAAAGCACCAAGTTTTGCAAAAGCAACTCATTTGGTGAACCCTATAGACTAAAACCCTAGTAGACATATTTCTTCACCACATAAAATGACCAAATAGGTGCCTTGTTTTGAAATTGGTTTTTGAGGTAAAACCTTTTGCTAACAACTTTGCCACTTTGCAAAAATGACCATTAGGTGTACCCAAATGTCTATGACCCACTAGGAACCACTTTTGCAAACAAAGCAAAGCTTGGCATGCTTGCATGCAATTCTTTGACTTTGTTATTTTTGTTTGTGTGTTGTTTTGCTTGATTGGTAGATTGAGTTTGTGCCTTGCTTGATTGATTGTAGTGACTTGAAGAGTGTGATTGTTGCAAGGACAAGGAGTGAACTTATACCTCTACCAAAAAGGCAAGTGATACTTCATATCTTATGTCCCATTAATTTCATTATGCATTAGTGTTTTTGCTAAAGTAAAACTTGCATGGTTTTATTTTGCTAAGTATAGATCTTGCCATAGGAAAACTAGTAGAATGAATCCTAGTAGGATTTTTCTTAGTTAAGAATCCCATTACTACCAAGCTTAGCCTAGCTAATAGAAAACCAGGGTGGAATATATATATTCATGCTATGAAAATATTCTAAGTCTTTGGACTTGTGTTTTATTTTAACAAAACAACTAAGCTAATGAAACACCTGGGTGGAATGGAAGGAATGGTTTATGTTGAGTGGTTCACAAGGCCATGGACTTGGCTTGTGTATCTCACTTGTGGATGGCCACCCAGGAAACAAAGAGATTTGAGATGTCAAATGCTGAGAAGCTTCAAGTGCAACCACTTGGCATTATGGGCTCTGCCATGATCTTAGGATCTTTGGAACTTAGTCTTTTGGACAGTGGGTGGTAGTGATTGATAGGTTGGAGCGCGTCCATTTGACTAAGGAAAGGCTACTGAAGGATCATGTCTTGGGGAACCAAGGCTTGTGGGGAAAGTGCACCACCTCTGCAGAGTGTAAAAAACCTAAGTACTTAGCCATGTCCCTGGTAAAGGACAATTTGAGCATCAAGACATGGAAACTTCAAGAATCTCATCATTCCAATTTCTAAATTAAAACTTGTGGGTGAACAAGGGTTGTGTGAAATTCTTCAATCTTTGATGGAGAGATGGCTTGGTACAAGGATCTCAAAATCTTAGATTGGGAAATTGTTTTTTTGCCAAGCAAGTCTTCATTCTTTGATTGATAGATGCCCTGAGTGGATCTTCATTCTTTGATTGATATATGCCTTGGAAACTGTTTTTACCAAACAAAACTTATTTTCAAAATGATAGGAAAAAAAAATCTATTTTGAGCAATGCAAAGCCTCAACTCCACTTAGCCAAATGCATATAGATGATAGACACCACTATACTACCAAAGTATCGCTTGCCAATACAATTCAAATGTATTGACCCTTGTGGCTGTAACTTATTATGTTGCAGGTTTGATTATTTTAGTGAGGATTGATTGATTAGGATTACAAAGTCTACAACCAACATGTCTGCCTGTGGCACTTGAAGATGAAGGACCCATGACTATAGATATTCCGCTGCAATGTAATGTAAATAGCCAATGAGCTATGTTTGATGTAATAAAAATTATGTTATTCCTGGTTATAAAGTTGTATATGACCTTTGTTTCTTGATATTACATCTAAACTATGGATGCTAGCTACTGATCCAGGGACTAGCATTGTAAACACAGGGGACTCAATCTTATTAAAGGTTGGGAATCCTACACATGTCCATGTACATTTTGGTGTTACCCGGATGAATGGAATACGGTGAGTTGTGTGCTTCTTGCAAAATCAGTTTCCGCAGCTCCGGATCTTGTGGAACACAGATACGTTTCCCATGCCATAAAGTACCCTGTTCGTCTTCATGGAACCCTTTGGCTTTTCCTTTACCAATCTTTTCTTTAATCTCTTCAATTTCCTTATCAATCTTCTGGGCTTCTTTGATCTTGTCCAACAAAGTGGGTTGAACATCCAAAGTCATGAGATGTCCTTCAGGCACAATCTCCAATCTGAGTTTTCTAAATTGGGTACACAGATCATCTGGCAATTCTCCTTTGGTAAGGCCATTCACAAAAACCTTACGACTTAGAGCATCTACTACAACATTTGCTTTACCGGGGTGGTATTGCAAACTTAAGTCATAGTCCTTGATAAGTTCTAGCCATCTTCTTTGTCTCATATTAATTTCCTTCTGGGTGAAGATATACTTCAAACTTTTGTGATCCGTGAACACTTCACAACATTTTCCCAAAAGATAGTGTCTCCATGTTTTGAGTGCATGGACAACAGAGGCTAACTCTAAATCATGAGTAGGGTAGTTCACTTCATGAGTTTTGAGTTGTATCGAGGCATACGCCACAACTTTACCGTCTTGCATAAGTACTGCACCCAAACCCTGATGAGACGCATCACAATATACTTGGAAATCTTTTTCCAAATCTGGCAGACACAAGACTGGTGCTGTCACAAGTCTCTTCTTAAATTCCTGAAAGCTGAGTTCACAACCTTCAGACCAAGCAAACTTCTTGTCTTTCTTTAGCAATTCAGTCATAGGCTTAGCTACCTTGGAGAAATTTTCAATGAACCTTCTGTAGTAACCTGCTAAGCCAAGGAAACTACGAACTTCCTTCACGACTTGGGGATTCCCATTCGATCACAATTTGAAACTTTAGCAGGATCAACTGCTACACCATCCTTTGTCATAACATGTCCAAGAAATCCAACTTCGTTCAACCAGAATTCACACTTTCTGAATTTGGCATAAAGTTTATGCTCTCTTAACTTCTCAAGTATCAAACGCAAATGTCCTTCATGCTCTTCTTTGCTCTTGGAGTAGACTAGAATGTCATCGATGAAGACGACAACAAACTTGTCAAGGAATTCCATGAACACCTTGTTCATCATATTCATGAAGTATGCTGGAGCATTGGTCAAACCAAATGGCATTACGGTATACTCATACAATCCATACCTTGTAGTGAACGTTGTCTTAGGTATGTCTTGTTCTCTTATCTTGAGTTGAAAATAGCCTGACCGGAGATCAATCTTTGAGAACACACAAGCTCCTTCTAGCTGATCAAACAAGTCATTGATTCTAGGCAAAGGGTATTTGTTCTTGATAGTTACCTCCTTGAGTGAACGGTAATCTATGCATAACCTTTGACTTCTATCTTTCTTCTCCACGAACAAAACTGGGGCTCCCCAAGATGAAGAACTTGGTTGAATAAATCCTTTCTGCAACTGTTTTCCAAGTTGTTTCTTGAGTTCTTTCAGTTCATCCACTGACATTTTATATGGTCTCTTTGCTATTGGTCCAGACCCTGGTACCAAATCTATAAGAAACTCCGCATCTCTATCTGGTGGCATTCCCGGCAATTCTTCCGGAAACACATCTGGATACTCACTCACAATTGGCACACTGTCTATGCTAACCCCCTTAAGAGAATTTAGCATACTCCTTCTTGTTTCAAAGTTGGTCTTGAATCTGATCCTTTTATTTTCTGGAGTTGTGAGTGAGACAGTATGGTTGGCACAATCTATCACTCCCTTGTGCTTAGTCATCCAGTCCATTCCCAAAATAACATCCAATCCTTGGGAGTTTAGGATTATCAAGTTAACGGGAAACTTATACTTCCCAAATTCTATGACTAGATCATGACATCCTGAATTCACTATCATTTCTCCACCAGGAGAACTTACTTTTATAGGACACCCAATAGTTTCTACCGGTAGTTCATTTCTTTCAACAAATGCTCTTGATATGAATGAATGAGATGCACCAGTATCAAAGAGAACAAATGCTGGAACAGAATTGAGTTTGAACTTACCAGCCACAGCATCAGGCTCCTCATAGATTTCCTCCACATTGATGTGGTTCACCTGTCCCTTCTAGAAAGGGTTGGGCTTGTTGGGTCCTTCAACTTTCTTTTCTGGGCATTCATTTGCATAATGCCCCATCTTCTTGCACTTGAAGCATTCAACCTGACTTATGTCTTTCTTGACAGGCTGGCTTCCACTTCCACTTCCATTACCACTGTGGTGGCTCTTGTATCCACCCTTGTGGTTCTTGTACTTGTCATTGTCATGACTGCGGTGATGCTTGTTGTCATGACAGTTGTGGTTGTGGTGCTTGTTGAATTTCCCATGCTTGTGGGATCCTGAGCTTCCACTGTCATCATAATGGGAACGTTTGTGAGATGATCTCGAGCTGTGCTTGTCTGAGTGCTTTCTCTTCCTGCTTTCAACTTGTTTCATTTTGTTCTCCAAAATAGCAGCCTTGTCACAGAGAGACTGATAAGTGGGAACATAGGCCACATCCAACTGCAGGTTCAGCTCATCATTCAACCCTTCGAGGAACTTTTCTTTCCTCTTAGCATCTGTGTCAACTTCATCTGGTGCATATCGTGCCAGATTGTTGAACTCCTCAATATACTCGGCCACGCTGCGGTGGCGCTGCTTCAGGTTATGGAACTCCTTCTTTTTCAGACTCATCACTCCAGATGAGATATGAGCAGTACAAAAGCCATCCTCGAAGATAGCCCATGTCACATCTTCGATGGGAGTGGTGATCTGGAAGTTGTCCCACCAAGTGGCGGCTGGTCCTTCCAGCAAATGTGCTGCAAATCTGACCTTTTCAGCATCGATGCATTACGGTTACCAAGTCCTTGTTCACTGAGCGTAGCCAATCATTGTCCACCATGGGATCAGTTGTTCCTGAGAACTTTGCTGGCCTCAATCTCAAGAACCTGGTAAGCATATCAAAACCCGGTGGGTTGTTGTTATTGTTATTGTTGTTGTTGTTATTGTTGTTATTGTTGTTGTTTTGGTTCTGGATGAACGTCGTCATCATCTACATCAGCAGAGTTTGAGCGGTCATCATTTGCTGCATTTCTGGAGTGATGTTGTTGTTGTTGGGGTTGGGGTTTGCACGACGGGGAGGCATCTGTGGTTTGTTCAATAGAGATAAGAATGAGATACCCATAGATGCTTTCATGCACATTACATCACATAAACAAACACGAAGCATGCAACACAATGATAAAGGTTCAACAACAAGATAACAAGTTCGCAAAGTAAAACACACAAGCAGCAAGCCATCCACATGTCGGATGGTCAAATAACAAGTTCTCAAACAACAAGTACGATAATAAGTGATAAATGAGTAGTCAAATCTACTCCTCGGCATCAATCTCCTCCTCCACAAAGGTAAGACCTGCGTTCTCCATCGCGGTCTTGTATTCCTCGACACTAGTGGTCAAGGTCTCTATCTTGGCTTTGAGAGCCCTCTTCTGAGAACGAAGCCTCTCAATCACCGTCTGCTGATGCTCGAGCTCGAAGTCCTTGGCCTGCAGTTCTTCAGTCATGTCCTGGATCTTCTTGTTCCTATCCTGGACACACTTCTCCTGACTCTTGAACTTCCTATCCTGGCTCTCGAACTTCGCCTCCATCTCCTTGACTATCTCATCTTGCTCCGCGAAGAGCTTGTCCTTCTCGTGAAGCTGCACCTGGAGTTTGTCATTGTTGAGCCTGACGTTGGTCCTGTCAGTGTCCACGTGCCTAATGAGAGACTCTAAGTCGTGGAGGTACAGGCGAATCGGCTCTGCTGTGTCCCACGAATCGTCCTCGAAGTCGATGGACTCTCCATCCTCATCACGTCTACCGAAGACGTGGAAGTGGGTACCTCTAACCAGTCGGGAGTGTCTCCCTAGCAGACGTCCTATCAGATCCTGTATGACTACCTCAAGGCCTCTCTCCTTGTCATCGTGCATTAGCTTGAAGACAATGGCCTCCGTGGTAGGCTCTGTCTGGCGTCCGGGCTGGTTGACCTTGAAGCCCCAGAGGTCCTTCCTCTCAAACTTGGTGAGGGGAAGAACCATGATGGTAGGAAGAGGAAGATTGAGCAAAGTAGTAAGCTCAACGATACGAGGACCAAAGCGGGTAACCTGGAACTCCTCAACAGTGCTGATGGTAACAATAGGCATCTATTTATAAGATAGAAAAGTTAGAACAACACAATTTAAGATAAAACAAAAGACAAAACAACACATACATATCCTTGGAAATCAAAACACACAAATCATGGCATACATGAAACCATTACAACAACCAAGGTTCAATCTTATTTTAAAGCAACATTTGGAAAATAAGGTGATAAGTGGTGGTCCAACTAACGAAGTACGCTTACAATCCTATCTCACTGGATCTGTTGGCTAACACAATGTTTCTAGAAGCAATCAGCCTATCTTGCTCATAGGACTCCATCACTAAGTCTATAATGTCTCCTCTTAAGGTTTGGTTGGTAGCTTCCAACTCTTGGGTATGTTCCTTCTCTTTCTTTAGATCATTTTGGAGGTTGAGAATTCTGCACTTGACTCTATCACCAAGTTCTTTGATGGTCTTCCAAGCTCCATCCCTTGCAGATTCAAAGAATGTAGTGTGCACCACTGAATTGGTGAACATGCAGAATCCTTTTTCCTGATGGTTGTCTTCCTTGTTTTTATACAAGTGAAGTTGCACCCACCAGTATTCCACTCCTTCATCCATCACAGGAAAACCTTTGTACACAGCTGCACCTTGTATCTCTAATGCAACCATGAGGTCCTTGAGAGCCTTGGGGAATTCTGTCACACACTCCAAAGTCATTGTCATGAGTGGTCCTTTCCTTACGGCTTCGTTGATGGAATTCATCTACAAATAGAGATGAGGAAGAAGATTAGAAAAGTTTACGAGAAGAATAGACAAGTGTAGAAGTTGCTGAAATTTTTTCCTTAGTGGTTTCCAATCCTAGGGTCATAATCCTACAGGCAACACAGTGCTCTGATACCATCTGTAAGATCCCTCATTTATAAAGGAAAAGGATCCCTGTGATTGCAATGCTAGTCCCTGGATCAATGCTAGCATCCACAGTTTAAGATGAAGTACACAGATACAAAGGTCATTTATTACAGCCATTCTAGAGATAAACATAGTCTTTACAACTCCAAGGCCACAGGCCTAATACAAGAGTTTGAATAAGTAAATAAATAAAAGTCTTCATCTTCATGTGCCATAGGCAAAAATGTTGAGTGTAGACTCATGACACCTAATCCTCATCAGAGTAACCTGCAACATCACAAGTTACAGCCACAGTGGGTCAATACTTTGGAATAGTATTGCCAAGTGATACCTTAGTAAAATTTTAAGTGGACTAGATACTATATGCAATTTGGCTAAGTGTAGCTTGGCTTGCTTTGCTCAAAATAGGTTTTTCCTATTAGTTGAAATCACTAAGTTTTTCTTTGTCAAAACTTTTCACAAGGAACCACCAATAGACATTGAGGTCCTTCACCCTTGTTCACCCACAAGTTTTTACTTAGAAATTGGGATGAGGAGATTCTTGATAGCTTCCATGTCTTGATGCTCACGTTGTCCATTGCCATGGACTTGGCTAAGTACTTAGATTTTTCCATCTGCAGAGGTTGTGCACTTTCCCCACCAGACTTGGTTTCACCAAGACAGGACCTTTCAGAAGCCTTCCCTTAGACCAAATGGACGCGTTCCAACCTATCATCCCACTACCACCATCTGTCCAAATGGCTAAGTTCTAGAAACCTATGTGATCCAGGCAGAGCCCATATTGCCAAGTGGCTGCACTAGAAGCTTCTTAACACTTGGCCTCTAAAATCTCTTTGTTCCTGGGTGGCTTACCACAAGTGAGATACACAAGGTAAACCATAGAAATGGGCCTTGTGTAACCACTCAACATAAACCTTTCCTTCCATTCCACCCAGGTGTTTCATTAACTTAGTTGTTTTATTAGACAAAACACAAGTCCAAAGGACTTAGGAATATTTTCATCATAGCATGTATATATTTCACCAACCCTTGGTTGCTACTAGCTAGGCTAAGCATGGCATAGATAGTAACTTAACTTATAAATTCCCTAGCATTTCTACAACTAATAGGATTTCCCAACATGGCATATAAGCAAAATATAGCATGCAAGTCTAACAAAATATTTCTAATGCTTAGTAGAAAACATAGGAATGATAATATTCATGAAGTACCACTTGCCTTGGTAGTTGGGAGAGTAGCACTCCTCACAATCACAACCACTAGCACCAAAATCTACACAAAGATTGGTAACAACAAATTACACACAAAACATATACAATCAAAAATATATGCATGCATGCAAGATGATATGTGATGATTTTTTTTAAATTCCACAAAGCAAGTAAATAGTACTGATTCATAAACAAGTTGAAAACTTGCCAAACAACATTTGTTTAAACTCTAAATCATTTCCTAAACTTTTCATATACTCAAATTTGTCCTACACAAGTTTCTGCAAATAAAACCTTTTTAACAGAAGCTAAACATTAAACACATTGCATATTTAGAAAGAGATTGCTATCCTGATTCCAACGGTATAAAATTTGTCAAATTCTAACATGGGGATCAAAAGTTATAGCCAATACAAATTTGAACATAAATCAGATTCAAAATCCAGTTTTAAATCTAACCCTAGCCACGCGTCTGTTTCTGATTGGTGCGTACCGCTTCGCACCGGATCACGCTCGGCTACCATTGGATCTAACTAAACACGCACGGCTCAGATCTAAACTTAACGGTTCGATAAGTGAACTAATCCTCTGGCGCTGGTGCTATTTAGCGTGGCGGCTGAGGCGGAGCGCTCTGTCAGTGGCGGAGCCGGCGAACTAGGTCGCCCGGGGAGGTGGGAGGATGCTCACCAGAACCGCAGCGACGAGGTGAAGCTCAATGTGTCCCTGGTTGGCAAAGGGGCGCTCGGAGTTGTCAGGGATTCCTCACCGGAGTTCGCGAACGGTGCGTCAGATGCGCAGAGTGATGCTGGTCATGCGAGTGTCAAAGAGAGAGCAAGGCGCGGTCAGAACTAACCAGGAAGGCTTGCCGGAGTTGATGGGGTCGTCTGGCTCGTGCTGTCGCCGATGTTGCCGAGGCTCTGGACGATCCTAGCATGCACTAGAGGGGTCAGGAGATGCGCATGGTTGTAGAGATTGTACTGGCAAACTTAGACAGCAAGGGGCGACGGGGTCTTACCGGAATACCTTGCCGGAGTTGGCTCTGACTGCGGCGGTGCAATACGAATTAGAGGCAGCCTGGTGGCGAGAAGAGTGTGCAGTGTGGGGGGAAATGACCCTTGAGAGGGGTTTAAGTAGGCAGGGGCTCGACAGGAAACGCCTGCAGAATCAATGTCAATTACGCCGCGGAATCAACACCAGCAACGGCCAGCGGCGACGTGGTCTGCGGGCGAGATTTGGGGAAGAAGACAGTGACGTGGACGGGGCCCGGTTGTCTGCGAGAGAAACAGAGAGGGGGTGGGGTCCTGGCGTCAGTCGCTTGCTAGGTGCGTCTACGAGTGAGAGAGGGAGAGAGGGAACCCGGGTGGGCTAAAATGGGCTGCGTCTGTTGCTGGGCTCACCATCGGGCGCCCCTTTCTCTTTCTTATCTCTTTTTCTTTTTCTAAATTGATTTTCTGGAATGATTTTCAATCAAATTCAAAGGAATTTGAATTCCAAACCTTTTCTAGATTTTTGTAAAGTGTAAACATCATACTTTTGGACACAAAACCCAGTGATCTCTCTGTACTTGCTTGATCCCTTTGAATAAACAAAATAAACAGTGTTATGGCACTTGATTTGGAAATGTTTTGAAAATGGTTTTGAAACCATATTTACTTTGTAAATTTTTGTCCAAACTCTACATTCAATCTAAACAACAAGGAAGCAAACAAGACTTGGTTAAAACACTTATGCTCTCAATTGAGGATGGTCATTTGATTTAAGTTTGCTCACATAAAATAATAGCACTATTGTGCTTTTGTTTTCTTGAAAGAGTTGGAAAATGATCCCTAAATTATATGCATGCATGAATGATATGCAATCTTTGGAATCATGATTTTAGGGATGTTACAGATGATCTCCCCTCCGGCAGGGTGCCGGGAAGAACTTCAGATCCCCCTGATCTAGGGACGATGGTGGCAGCGGCTAATGATGGTTTCATGGAGATTTGATCGGGTGCTTAGGGTTTCTGCATCGAGGGCTGCTTATAGGGGAAGGAGGAGTCCGAGGCGGCGGCCAGGGGCCCCACACCCCTCCCAGGCGCGGGGTAGGGCCCACCCGCGCCTAGGGGGGTCTGGGCGCCCTAGCCCGCCTCTCCGGCTCCCCTCTGGACTTCTTGTTCCCCACGTAAATTAATTGAGTTTGACGTTTGTCCCGTCCAATTCCGAGAATATTTCTTTACTAACTTTTCTGAAACCAAAAACAACAGAAAACAGGCATCTGGCACTGTGGCAACTTGTTAATAGGTTAGTACCAGAAAACATGTAAAAAGCACCTCAAATTGTAGACAAGCAAAGCAAAGTAGATACTAACAAGCATGGAACATCAAAAATTATAGATACGTTTCCGACGTATCAAGGTTTCGTGGAGTTTTGATCGGGTGCCTAGGGTTTCTGTATCGGGGGCTACTTATAGGCGAAGAGGCGAGGCTGGGAGGTGACTAGGGGGCCAAACCCTACCCAGGCGAGGGTTGGGCCCACCCGCGCCTAGGGGGGTCTAGCCGCCCTGTGGCGCCTCTCCGTCTCTCCTCTGGAATTCGTGTCGCCCACGGTAAAATATTGACTTTGGCTTTTGTCTCGTCCAATTCCGAGAATATTGATTTTCTGCCTTTCTGGAACCAAAAACAGAAAAAAACAGTAACCGCCTTGTGGCAACTTGTTGATAGGTTAGTTCCAGAAAAGATATAAAAACACCTCAAAGTGTAGACAAAGCAAAGCAAAGTAGATACTAAACAAGCATGGAGCATCAAAAATTATAGATATGTCAACAAAGAAGAAGCTCCCACGTCAATGAAGCGCCATCAAAGAATTTCTGGCGTCGTTGCCGAGGAATCTACAGGACAGCTTCAACCTTTTCCTCCCCGTCAAGACTTTCTGGCGCCGTTGCCAGGAAGGCTAAGGACGTCTTCACAAGGGGAGTCCTTCTCAACCTTTCTCTTTACTTTGTTTTTAGTTTGCTTAGTTTTTTTTGCTTGGTTTTGTTTGCCTCCTTTTATCAAAAACTCAAAAAAAATTAGTTTAGTTTGGTTTGCTTTCTCTTATCAAAAACACAAAAAAATTAGTTCCTACTCTAGTTGCCACCTTGCTCTAGCCCACAATGTTGTTCCCCAAGTTTGCCCCGAAGGACCTTTCGATAGGTAGTGGCTCTACAATTGGGAAGGAAAATATTGAAGAATTCTTTAATCATGTTAGCAAGCATGAGGATATTGAGGATAAATCTATAGCAGAACTTTCGCCTAAATATGAAATTGATGCAGCTTCTTTAGTTCATATGTTGGAGGCTAGGTTTCTTAGCCTTAACCCCATGATGCAAATTTTGTTCCTAAAACTAAAATAAGAAAAGAATGCTGAAAAGAGAGAATTTATTCTTGAAACTTTACTAAAAGAGTTCCATGATGTTGCTAAGGAAGCTAAAAAGGTCTTTGAGCATTTTAATATGCTAGGCTCATGTGTTGATGTTGTGGGTACTTCAGATAAAACCAAACCTAGAGAGGAATTTTAGATACCCATACCCTTTAAGCTTGTTGGTATGCATGAAGCCTTTGAAAAGAATTTTGATTGGATTGTTCCTAAAAATACTTTTGATGAAAGTAGTAAACCAAAGAGAGATGAGAAGGGATCCTCCAAAACTCATTTGGATGAGATACCTTTCATAGTTGAAGACAAAGCAAGGTTTGATGTTAATGCTTCCTCATTTGAAAATACTTGATTTCTTGCTTCTTGTGCCTAACTTAAAGTCGTTAAAGAAAAGTACTTATTGGGAGATAACCCAAGAGCTTCCTTGAGTCTTGGAAGTTATTACTTAAGTAATGACCTCTACTTATCCTTTTTGTTTGCTTTTTGTGCCAAGAATGACCTCTAATGAGAGGGAAGTAAGATTTGGGGAGTTGCTGTCCCGAAACAGATTTCTGTCTTCCACGATAAAAATTTGTGAGGAGTCTCTGTAAGTAGGATTGATCTGAAAATTTACGAATAAATCCCCCAGTATGTTATCTAACTTTCATTAGTTCAACACTTTTTATTTGATCAACATAAGGTCTTCGAAAAAATCGGTTTTTACCTGCTGGTCTATTTTGACAGATTTCTGCCATTATTTGCATTTGCTTCTTATTGATTCCTTTTGGGGTTGTTTTTGGGAAATTGAGATTTTTGAAGGAGTTTCTATAGTAGCTTGTGTTTTTGGTGAAAGTTTTTATGTTCTAAAGCTAAACCCAAGGGTCTATTATCTTTTGAATACACTAATGTTGCTAATGAAGATTGTGTGAAGTTTTGTATGAAGGAAAATTTTTAGGTGTGGAGAGAGAATGATGTAATGAGATAAAGAATGGAAAAAAACTCAAGCTTGGGGATGCCACCCTGGTTTCACCCCAAGAACTATCCAACAGGTACAAGCGTCAAAGCTTGGGTATGCCCAAGGCATCCCCTTCTTCATCAATAAAAAGCTCAGGTCTTTCTAAACACTTCGTTTTTATTGTTTCATGCATTGTTGTGTTGTTCTTGGAGCGTCTTAGTTTTCATTTGCTTTGCTTAGTTTGTTTAGTTTGCTTGAACAAAGTAGTTTGGACCCCCATTCTCGCTGTGTTGTTTCAAATAAGTCGATTGGTGTTGGATAGGAGTAGAAAGTGCTTGCTTGAAAGTGCAAGAGGAGCTTGCATTGACTGTGACTTAGACTTTAGCATGTCATGCTAGGTGTTGTTTTGACCTTATGCTTAGTGATTATTTCTGTAGCATGACTTGTTCCAAACAATTGGGATTGATTAGTGTGCCTTGAAAGAATCATGTGTTATTTTAGTATACAAAAGCATAGTATTGTGGTATTCTCCTTTGATGCTTTGTTTGGGTTGACTTGGCACATGCTCACACCATGTTATGACTATGAACAAGTCACCATAGCCTCTATGATCATTTATTCCTTGACTTGTAGTACCACTCTATGCTTTGATTAGTAATGTTTTGTCGCTTTGCATGCTTATGGCCATTATTGCTCTCTTAGTTGGTTGCTCCCAGTCTTTTGCTAGCCTCCACTTGTATGAGTAAGCTCTACTCATGCTTCGAACTCCCAAGAAACCAAGTTATTCCAAAGTGTCCACTATAAACTCCTATGCATGGTGTGTTACACCATTCCAAGTATATTCTTGTTTTCATCTATCTTCCAATTAAAAAGTATTTTGTTATGTGAAAACTTAGTGATTAAAGCTCTCACGAACTTGATGGCACACCTTATATTCCTTGACCCTAATAAAATTGAACCATTGTGTCATCGATGTTGTATATGCTTGCACTTATACGTTGGAATTAGCAGAACCATGTTTTCATGGGTAACATTTTCAACATTGCACTTGTACTTTCTACACAGTTGATATCATGCTCTTTTGTATATGGATGTCGCCTGTGTGAAATAAAAGGGATCTTGTAAGTCCATGGAGTTATATATTTTATCTTAGAGAAATGCCTGGGCCGCTAGCCTAAGCCATGCCTAATCATGGTGGAAACTTGCAGCATCACCATAATGAGCAATCTGTGAAGAATCCTCAATAAAAACCTATGCAAATAGCAAATAAAAAGATCGCTGAGATGCTCATTGTCTGCTTGCCTTGTCATTTTGGTTATGGGAAAGCTCATGTACCATGTGCAAGGGGTACCCCGTTGGCGGTTCTCTATGATACACATCTACTTACTATGACAAGAACTTACAGGTGACTAAAGTTGAGTAGCATGAGGTGCGGCCCTCGTATTCAAGGGACATGAGATTGCCAACTTATACTTTGTCAAGCATATACTCCATAGTTTGTTCACTTTAACCTTAATCACTTCAAGATGCTTATGATAGGGGCAATGAGGGCTGAAAGCTAACAAGTACCATAATTTTTGGAAGCTCTTTTTGAAACTTGAAATCCCTGCTTCCCTTTTTGAAGGGCCTTTCTTCTACCATTATTGGGTCCCCACTTTCTACCTTTAGGCACCAGTTAAGAGAGCATAATTTCCATTCTTAGTTCTATGTGCAGTGTCCCAAAACTTATTGATTGATGCATATTGTTGATATTACTTGTTCTTGTGCTATTTGTATCTAGTCACACTTATGAACTTTGAAGGTGTCCTATGCATCTATTTGCTACTCCATGAGGGACAAGCTGAATGCCACTAAGCTATGTTTTCTGTATGTGAAACAAACAAACATTTTTCAATGCATGTTATTCATGATCTTTCTTTGTAGCCTTTCGTGTTGCATGCATAGTTACTTTGTCTTACTATTAGAACTCCATCTTTCATGCACATGTTTAGAGTTCTTTGATCCCAGCTTTAAATGTTTGCAAATGGTTTAATCTTGGTTTTGATGGTGCATGTCACCTCAAAAATTATTATTTTATCACTTACTTACTCAAGGATGAGCAGGAGTTAAGCTTGGGGATGCTTGATACGTCAGAAACGTATCTATAATTTTTTATGTTCCATGCTTGTTTAGTATCTACTTTGCTTTGCTTTGTCCACACTTTGAGGTGTTTTATATGTTTTCTGGTACTAACCTATTAATAAGAGGCCACAGTGCCAGTTGCCTGTTTTCTTATGTTTTTGGTTCCAGAAAGGCAGAAAATTAATATTCTAAGGAAGCCCCGCGCCTAGGGGGTGTAGCCGCCCTGGTGGCCCCCCTGCCTCGCCTCTTCGCCTATAATAAGCCCCTGATGCCTAAACCCTAAGCACCCGATCAATATTCCACAAAACCGTTTGTAGTCGCCGCCACCATCGTCCCTAGATCGGGGGGATCTGAAGCTCTTCCCGGCACCCTGCCGGAGGGGATATCATCCCGGAGGCCTTCTTATTCATCATGCCAGCCTCCGGTATGAAGCGTGCATAGTTCCACCTTGGACTATGGGTCCATGTAGTAGCTATATGGTTGTATATCCTCCTTGTGCTTTCATGTCTAGATCTTGTGAGCTCCGTTCATGATCAAGATCTCATCTATTTGTAATCATGCATGTTATGTTTGCAGGGGTCCGATAGATATTGAGATTACTATGTCAAATTGATTAATGGTTTTGTCTTATTGATTCTATCATGTCTGTGTTGGTTGTGATCTTGCATACTCTCCGTTGTTAGTAGCTATCTTGGCCAAGTAGTTGCTAGTGACTCCAAGAGGGGGTATTTATGCTCGATAGTGGGTCCATGCATCTACTTAATCAAGGGAAGTGATAGAAATCTCTATGGTTATAGATGTGCTATTGCCACTAGGGAGAAAACAACAGTCTCTTGTTCATGGAACAAGTGGATTGTTTACCTTACACAATTTGCTAAAAGCAGTTGTCTCTTGCTTGCAACTTAATACTGGAGGGGGTTCAGATCATAACCCAAAGGTGGACTTCTAGTCATAGATGCAGTTGGATGGCGGTCTATGTATATTATTGTATTGCCCAATCTAATCTCATAGGATCTTTATGTCTAGTATTGCATTGTTATGCCTTGCTCAGTCCTATCAATTGCCCTGGTGTAATTTGTTTACCTAGCATGCCATGTTTGTTTATCTAAGGAGAACACCTCTAGTGAACTATGTACCCCGGTCCAATCTTTTTACCATTGATACATCTTCCACTGTTATTGTTTACTTGCTGCAAACCATCATCACCTTCCACACCATACAGTTAATCCTTTGTTACAGCAACCGGTGAGATTGACAACCTCACTGTTAGTTGGGGCAAAGTCTTGAGTTTGTGTTTTGCAGGTTTCCATGTTGCTTGCAACACCTTTAAAATATTTCCTTCCTCCTACTGGTCCGATAACCTCGGTTTCTTACTGAGGGAAAACTTGCTGCTGTGCTGCATCATACCTTGCTCTTGGGGTTTCCCAACAGGGCGTCAACACGCATCAAGACTTTCTGGCGCCGTTGTCGGGGAACAAAGAAGAAGAAGCTCCCACTTCAACGAAGCGCCATCATGAAGGGAAACCTCATCAATCTCATTTATTTCCTTCATGAAGACATCGCTTTCATGATCTTCCATAAACTGATGCAAGGCATCGTTAGGAAGAGAAATAGCAGAAAGTTGTTCAACCCTGAAATCCTCATCAGGCAGTTCATTGTCATAAGGAGTTTTAGAAAATTTGGAAAAATTAAACTCATAAGACTCTCCATCAAACTTAGTCAAAACATTTTTCTTCCTACAATCTATGATAGCCCCACAAGTATTCAAGAAGGGTCTACCAATATAATAGGATAGGTTTTACTAGCTTCAGAACCAAGTACTAGAAAATCAGCAGGATATTTAAACTAACCACAAAGAACCTCCACATCTCTTACAATGCCAATGGGACAGACTGTCTCTCTATAGCAAGGTGAATAACCACATCAATGTCCTCAAGCTCACAAGGACCAATTTCATGCATAATTTCCCTGTAAAGCTTATAAGGTATAGCACTAGAACTAGCACCAATATCACATAAACCATAATAGAAATGATCACCAATTCTAACAGAAAGCACAGGGACACTAGCTTTTCTACGATGAGAGACAATATTAGAAGCGTCTTCACAGAAGACAATGTGCTCATCCTCTATATTTTTAGTGACAAGATCTTTCACAATAGCTACCACAAGTTCAATATTTATTTGCTCATCGGGTTCCATAGTTTGCTTTGTACTTTTGCTAACCACATTAGCTATGATAGAATGATCCTTTACCTTAGCAGGAAACGGGATTTTCTCAACATAAGGTTCAGGCAAAATAGGATCAGCATTACAAACTTCTATGCTAGCGGGAACATGTGCAACAATGTCTTTATAAGGAGCATGGTACTTGTCCCACTCTTTTTTGGGAATTCCAATATAAGAGGCAAAGGCCTTAAAACATTTTGCAAGAACTTGAGAATCAAGACCATACTCATTACTAATATCACGAAAGTCATCAGTTCCCATAAAAGATTTTATGCATTCATAATCATAATTTATACCTGACTTTCTCCCTTTGTCATTCTCCCAAGCTTCAGTGTTCTCTTGAATACGGTCAAGGAGATCCCATTTAGCTTCTTCCTTCATACGTGTGAATGATCCAGCACAAGAAGCATCTAGTAAATCTTTATCATGAAGAGAAAGCCTAGCATAAAAGTTATTGATAATAATATTGTTAGGGAGTACATGAATATGACATTTAAGCATTAGTAACTTCATTCTCCCCCAAGATTGAGTTGTACTCTCTCCATCATGAGGCCAAAAGTTATATATCAGATTCCTATCCAAATGAATTTCACTGGGAGGATAAAATTTAGAATAAAAGAGATGTACTACTTCCTCCCATTCCATGGATTGCCCATTCTTCAGCAGCTTATACCATTCTTCAGCTCTCCCTTTCAAGGATATAGAGAGTAACTTCTTCTTCACTTGTTCAGTTGTGATACCTGCACACTTAAACAACCTGCATAATTCATGGATAAAAAGAAAATGATCACCAGGGTGGACAGTTCCATCCCCTAAATAATAATTATCCATAACACGATCAACAATACTTGTAGGTATCTTAAAAGTATCTATCTCAACAGGTGGTGGTTCATCTACTACCCTAACATTGGTAGTAGTTTTCCCAAACAGAAAACCAAGTGGGTTATCCATATTGAAAACAAAGTAACAAACAGAAATAAAAAGCAATACTCATAGTAGAAGTTTCCTTTACCAGTTCCACTCTTCAATAGCGCTTCACTCCCCGGCAACGGCGCCAGCAAATAGTCTTGATGACCCACAAGTATAGGGGGTGTATCATAGTACTTTCGATAAATAGGAGTGTCGATCCCAATGAGGAGCATAAGGTGTTGACTAGGGTATGGAGCAGAAAATCTTGTAAATACTTAGCAAACGGATATTTAGGGGTTTTCTTATAAAGGAAAGAAATAAATTGCAAGTAATAAAGACAACAAACAATTGCAGCAAGTGGCCCAATCCTTTCTTATCAAAGGACAAGCCGGTGGAAATACTTATAAGGACCAAACGTTCTCGCGGACACATGGGAATTCTGTCAAGTGCTTTCGCTTCAAATAGCTGAGTAGTCTTCTTTGGTGTTGTAAGTGTTGTGTGGGTGAACCTGTGCTAATGTACCGACCTTACTTGGACTAATACATACTTGTGATTAAACCCCCCGCAAGAATCCACAACTATAGGAAAGCAATTAAGATATAAACCTACCACAGCCTTAAACTCTGAGATCCTACGCTCCCTTGTGCAATGGTGTCCTATGGGGGGTTCAGGTTTCTGTCACTCCGACAACCCCACAATTAGTAGCTAAATACACAATGCATTCCCCTAGGCCCATAAATGGTGAAGTATCATGTAGTCGACATTCACATGACACCACTAGAAGAATAGCACCACAACTTAAATACTAAAGCATTGAATAATATCTCAACACAAATCCACTACTAGCAACATTACTTCTCCCATGTCCTCAAGAACTAAACGAACTACTCACAAGACATCATATGGATCAAGATCAAATATGATATGGTGATGGATAACAATCTGAACATAAACAATAATCCAATGGTTCCACTCACAAGCATCAACTACAATAGTAATCAACACCGGGAAAGTTTCCCCTAAGAACTATGCATGTATTCAACACAATTGTTACAGCGGGTTGGAGTGGTGATGATGGTGCTGGTGGATATGATGGTGTGGATGATGATGATTATGATCCCGATAAAGTCTAGATTGATGATGGTGTTGATGGCGACGATCTCCCCTCGCCGGGAAGGAATTTCCCCGGCAGAAATCTGTCTGTCGGAGAGCTCTTTCTCTCTCGGTGTTATCCGCCCCGCAGAGGCGGCGGAATCTTTCTATGGTTGCTCCTTGTGTTTTAGGGTTTCAAGGAGAAGATATAGGCGAGAGGGCGGAGCCAGAGGTGGTCCAGGTGGGCCACACCCCCTGTAGGCGCGGCCTAGGGGTGGCCCACGCCTGGGGGTGTGTGGGCCCCCTATGGCCCATCTCCGCCTCCCCTTCTGGCTTTCTTTGTCTTCTCGGGAAATATGATTTTCCATAGTTTTTCTGGTATTCTTCTGATCTTCACAAAATTGCATCAAAACACCTCTTTTTCCATCAGAATCCTGACTCTGATAGTTCATCCTCCAAGAATCATCAATCATGCAAAAATAGATGAAAATACATAAGTAACACCTCTTAATAAGAAATATATCAATGGATAGAGGCAAATTGTGATATAGAATGGTGATGCAAATTGGACGTATTATGCATCCCATGCTATAATTGTATTAACCAGAAACATTAATACTTGTGTGTTTTATAAACATAAAAGAGTCCCTAGTAAAGCTTCTTGTTAGACTAGCTTGTTGATTAATAGATGATCATGGTTTCCTAATCATGGACATTGGATGCCATTAATAACAAGATCATATCATTAGGAGAATCATGTGATGAACACACTCCTATAATTAAGCATAGCATAAGATTAAGTCATTTCAAGTTTGTTTACTATAAGCTTTCAAATACATAGTAACCTAAATCCTTCTATCATGAGATCATTTTAATCACCATCACCGGATGGATACTTTGATGACATCAAACACCACTTCGTAACTGGGTGGTTATATAGGTGGCATTGAGTATTCTGAAAGTATGTGTTGAAGCACATGGATCAAGAGTGGGATTGGTCCATCCATATGACGGATATATATACTCTAGGCCCTCTTGGTGCAATGTCGTCCAATTGGCTTTCAAGCATGTGACTATGTCACAAGGGATGACGTATCACAAAACAAGCAAAGAGTACTTAACGGTAGCAAGGTTGAACTAGGTATTAGAGATACCGACAATCAAACCTTAGATAAGTAAAGTATCGCGAGACAAAGGGAAATTAGTATCGTATGTAAATGGTTCATTCGATCACAAAGTCATCATAGAAATATGTGGGAGCCATAATGTATTTCCAGATTCCTCTAATTGTTATTGATCAGAGAGGTGTCTCGATCATGTCTACATAGTTCACGAACCATAGGGAGATACACTTAAGGATTCGATGTTGTTTAGTAGATATGGAATATGAGTTGAAGAACGAATGTTGTTCGGAGTCTCGAATTAGATCCAGGACATCATGAGGAGATCCAGAATGGTCCGGATAATAAGATTCATATAAGGAAAGTCAATTTCCGAGGTTCGGAAATGTTTTCGGTGTTTTGACCGGAAGCTTCAAGAATGTTCTGGAAGGTCCACCACCATGAGAGGGGGTACGTGGAATGCACCATACCCTAATGAGATAGGTGCATGGAACCCTAGGTCAAGTCAGCAGAGGACAAGGAAGATAGAATCAAACTCGAGTTTGAATAGTCAAATCCTAGTTTGAAAGTCAAAGTCCTAGTGGAGGAAGGAAAGGAAACCTTGAGGGTAGAGGTTTCCCTATCCCTCCCTATGACGCCGGCCAAGAGGAGTTGGGGTGGACTCAGCCAGGGATTGGAACCCTAGCCACCATCCCTGCACCCATATAAGGAGGGGTGGGGCGCCCCCTACTACCTCACCCAAAACCCTAGCCGCCAGGCACCTCCCTCTCTCCTACATACAACTGCTCTAGCTTAGGCAAAGCCTTACAGTAATCTTTTCTCCACCACCATCACCACGTACACCGTCATTCTATTGGGATTCCATGGAGATCTACAACCTCCACTGCCCTGCTGTAAAAATGGAGAAGAAGGTCTTCATCGACTACCATACATGTGACCGACTGCGGAAGCGCTGCCGGAACATGGTGTTGGAAGGATCATCTTCGTGATCTTGAGATCGGCAAGTGATCGACTACATCAACCACGAGATTGGAATCTCGTTAAACGCTTTGGATCTATGAGGGCTAGTGTAACATCCCAAAAATCATGATTTCAAAGTTTGCATATCATCCATGCATTCATAATCATTCTAGGATCATTTTCAATGTTATTTCAAAAACAGAAGCTTTTGAAGGCTTATTATTTTATAAAGCAAGGCTATGACCCACTACTACTCTCTAGTATGAGATTATTTGTTTTAAACCAGAAATATTTGAACTTAGAGTGGATTGATGTTTTCTAAAGCTTGGACAAAAAATTTCAAAACAAAGTATGAATTTAAAACCATTCATATATCATGAATAAAAAATTGATAAAGGCATTGTTTATTTTTAAAATTCCAATGTACCAATGTATTTCCAAGTGTACAACGTTGTTCTGTAGCAAAATGTGTACTTGTTCCACTTTACAAAAGTCCACAGGTGGTTTGAATTCAAACTCATTTGGAATTCATTTGAATTTGGTTCCTGAAAATCAAAATAGAAATAGAAAAAGATTAAAGAAATAGAAATGGGTTGGCGTGACATTTCATTAACAATGAACCAGCCCACAGGCTAGTCCCTCTACCCCCTCTCTCACCCAGCGGAATGTACCCGCATGACAGCCTTGGGCCCTCTCCACGTCAGCGTCGTCCTCCCTGAATCCTCGCGCGCAGACGCCGCTCCGCCGTTACCTCTCTGCAGTGACGCCACATTTAAGCCCGACGTAAATCCCATTGATTGGTCGTGTGATAGTATCCTCTACTCTGGCTACTTAAACACCTCCACGCCCCGCTCTTTTCCCCTCACTCAGCACCACCAGAGCGTCGCCAGGCTCCCCAAATTTCACCCAACACCGCCGCGGCACTGAGGAACTCTGGCGAGCCATCACGGTATGTCCTGAGCGCGCCTTGCCTTCTGGTTCATGCGAGCTA
Source organism: Avena insularis (assembly GCA_023614405.1). NCBI lineage: Eukaryota > Viridiplantae > Streptophyta > Magnoliopsida > Poales > Poaceae > Avena > Avena insularis. Next base: position 341,073,864 of record CM042687.1, read on the forward strand.
CTTCACAATCATCCTGTGCACCTTCTCATGCTCTCCTTTTGTTCTGAATCGCCCTGGGTCGTCGCCCTCGTCAACCTCTGGAAACGGCCGAAGCTTGACTCAACTCCGACGAGCCATTCCAGTGAGCCCCGTGTTCCCCTCTGTCTTTGGTTCAAGGAATCATGTTCGCCAGTGTCTCGCGCATCTGTTAACGTTTTCTGTTTGAATCCTTGCACCCCAAAACATCGTCTTCGACTCCGACAGTGAGCACCCGACGCTCATACGAACTCCTATGAGGTCCTACTGTTGTGTCCGTGCGCCCCGACCCTACCCGTCTACACGTTGAGAATCTCCACGTTCTCGCGGTCTCGGTAAGAACTAGCCTGACCTCCCTGCCCCTCTGGCCTCGCCGGTGTGTCACCATCAGAACCGTCGCCGCCGCGGCCACCATTTGCGCCGCTGGTTCTTGGTCAGATGGATCTGATCCATCGGATTTAAATCCTAAGGCCATAGTTAGATCTTGATCGAAGCGGTACGATTAGATCTGGGCCGTGCGTAGTTAGTTAGATCCAACGGCCCACGAGCGTTATCCAATGCGAAGCTGTATCGTCCAATCAGAAAGCGCCGCGTGTCTGTGTCTTTGATTTAAAATATGAAATTAGATCTATTAGTTAATCAAACTTGCAAAATTCATAACTTTTGATCCACACGTTCAAATTTTGTAAATTTTATATCATTGGAATCAGGAGAAAGAATTCTATCCAATTATGCACTTTTTTTAATAAATTGCATCTGTAAAATGGGTTGTTTTTGTAGAGACATTTCTAAGCTTATTTTGTATATAAAAATTGTATGGAAAATGTTCTAAGGGCCAAAATAATTTTATTTAGTGTATAATTGTTTTGTTTATGATTCAGTACTGTTTAACTTGTCTTGTTTGATTTATAAAAACCATCTCATGGCATTTGCATGCATTCATATATTTTTGCTTGTATATTTTTGATATGTGAATTTGGTGCAATCATTTTATGTGTAGATTTTGGTGCTAGTAGTGATTGTGGTTGTGAAGATTGTTGCTACTCTCCCAACTACCAAGGCAAGTGGTGCTTCATAATTTTTGTCCCAATATTTTGACTATGCATTAGAAATATTTTGCATAGGGCTTGCATGAATATTTTGCTAAGTATCTATATGCTATGCTTGGGAAATCCTAGTAGTTGTAGAATTGTTAGAATTTTCTCTAAGTTAAGATACTTGCTATTTCCATGCTTAGCCTAGCTAGTAGTAACCAAGGGTGGAATATATACATGCTATGGAAAATATTGCTAAGTATTTGACTTATGATTTTACTTAATAAAACAACTAAGTGAATGAAACACCTGGGTGGAATGGTAATTGCTTGGTGGTTTTTGGTTGAGTGGTTACACAACGCCCATTTCTATGGTTTACCTTGTGTATCTCACTTGTGGATTGCCACCCAGGAACAAAGGGATTTGAGATGCCAAATGTTATGAAGCTTCTAGTGCAGCCACATGGCATTATGGGCTCTGCCTGGATCATATAGGTTGCAATAACTTAGCCAAATGGACAGTTGGTGGTAGGGGGTTGATAGGTTTGGAGCGCGTCCATTTTGGTATAAGGGAAGGCTTCTGAAAGGTCCTGTCTTGGTGAAAATCAAGTCTTGTGGGGAAAGTGCACAACCTCTGCAGATGGAAGAAACTAAGTACTTAGCCATGTCCCTGGTATTGGACAATTTGAGCATCAAGACATGGAAGCTATCAAGAATCTCCTCATCCCAATTTCCTAAGTTAAAACTTGTGGTTGAACAAGGGTGAAGGTTCAACAATTTCTATTGGTGGTTCCTTGGGAAAAGATTTTGCCAAACAAAAACTTAGTGTTTTCAACTGATAGGTAAAACCTATTTTGAGCAAAGCAAGCCTAAGATACACTTAGCCATATTCATGTAGTTACTAGATACTAATATTCTACTAAGGTATCACTTGCCAATACTATTCCAATGTATTGACCCACTATGGCTGTAACTTGTGATGTTGCAGGTTACTCTGATGATAATTAGGGGTTATGAGTCTACACTCAACATGCTTGCCTGTGGCACATGAAGATGAAGACTTCTATTTTATTTTGTTAAGTTAAACTCTTGTACTAGCCTATGCCTATGGAGTTGTAAAAGACTATGTTATCTCTAGAATGACGATGTAATAATTACCTTTGTTTCTGTGTACTTTATCTTAAACTGTGGATGCTAGCAACTGATCCAGGGACTAGCATTGTAATCACAGGGATCTTTACCTTTATAAAGGTGGGATCTTATAGATGGTATTAGAGCACTATGTTTCCTGTAGGATTATGACCCTAGGATTGGATTAGAAACCACTAAGGAAAAAATTTCAACAATTTCCACACTTGTCTTTTTCTTCTCGTAAACTTTTCTAATCTTCTTTCTCATCTCTATTGTAGATGAACGCCATCAACGAAGCCGTGAGGAAGGGACCACTCATGACCATGACCTTGGAGTGTGAGACAGAATTTCCCAAGGCCCTCAAGAACCTTAAGGTTACCATGGGGATACATGGTGCAGCTGTGTACAAAGGATTCCCCGTGATGGATGAAGGAGTAGAGTACTGGTGGGTGTAACTTCACTTGTATAAAAATAAGGAAGACAACCACAAGGAGTCAGGATTCTGCATGGTCACCAAGTCAGAAATGCACACAACATTCTTTAACTCTGCAAGAAATGCGGCTTGGAATGCCATCAAGGAGCTTGGTGATAGACTCAAGTGTAGAATGCTTAACACCCAAAATGACCTTAGGGAAGAAAAGAAGCATACCCAAGAGTTAGAGGCTACTAACCAACGTTTAAGAGAAGACATCATAGACTTAGCAATGGAGTCATGTGATTAGGATTGACAGATTGCCTCTAGAGATGCCTTGTGAGCCAACTTGGCAAGTGAGATGGGATTATAATGTACTTCGTTAGTTGGACCACCACATTTACCGTTTTATTTCCAATTTTTTTTTGTCTAAGTTATGTTGAACCTTTGATGCTTGTAATAGACTTATGTATGCCATGACTTGTGTGTTTGTTGCAAGGATATGCTTGTGATTTTCTGTCTTGTGATTTTATCTATTGATGTTGATTCTAACTCTTCTCTATCTTATTAAATAGATGCCTAATGTTACTATCAGCATGGCTGAAGAGTTCAAGGGAACTCGTTTTGGTACTCGTCTCATCGAGCTCACTAGTGTGATCAACCTCCCACTTCCTAGCATCATGACGCTTCCCCTCACCAAGTTTGAGAGGAAGGACCTTTCGGGCTTCAAAGTTACTCAGCCAGGATGCCAGACTGAGCCAACCATGGAGGCTATCACTTTCAATCTAATGCATGACGACAAGGAGAGAGGCTTAGATGTAGTCATGCAGGACTTACTTGGGCGTCTGGTAGGGAGGCACTCCAGGGAGCTTAGAGGTCTTTACTTTCACCCCTTCGAGAGATGCGACGAGGAGGGTGAGGTTATTGAGTTCGAGGATGCTGCTAGAGAGACGGTGGAGCCGATTCGTCTGTACCTTCAGGACCTAGAGGTTCTTATTAGGCACCTAGATACTGATAGGACCAACATCATTCTTAGCAATGACGAGCTCCAGGTTCAGCTCCGAGAGAAGGACAAGCTCTTCGCGGAGCAAGACGAGATAGTCAAGGAAATGGAGGCCAATTTTGAGAGCCAGGACAGGAAATTCAAGAGCCAGGAGAAGAGAGTCCAAGACCGGAACAAGAAGATCTGGGAGATGAAGGAAGAGCTAGAGACCAAGGACTTCGAGCTCGAGCATCAGCAGGGAGTGATCGAGAGGCTTCGTTCACAGAAGAGGGCTCTTAAGTCTAAGATAGAGGCCTTGACTACTAGTGCTGAGGAGTACAAGACCGCCATGGAGAATGCAGGTCTTACACTTGTTGATGAGGAGGTTGATGCAGAGGAGTAGTGATGACTACTCATTTATCTTTGATTTACCGTACTTATGATTATTGAGTCGCAATGACCATCCAACATGTGGATGGCTTGCTATGGTGTGTTTGCTTTTTCAAACTTGTTGTTTATGTCGTTGAACTTTATGTTATTTTGATGCTTGTTTTGGTGATTGTCTATGTGATGTATTGTGCATGATAAGCATCTATGGGTATCTCATTCTTATCCTTATGAAAACCACATATGCCTCCTCAACGTGCCAACCCCAACCCAAACAACAACAATGTCACCCTCGAGATGCAGCAGCTGATGACAGCACAGGCATAGCTGATGCAGATGATGACCACTTTTATGTAGAATCAGAATAACAACAACAATAACAACAACAACAATACAAACAATCCACTAGGATTTGACATGCTCACCAGATTCCTAAGACTAAGGCCTGCAAAGTTCTCAGGAACCACTGATCCAATGGTGGCCAACGATTGGCTACGTTCGGTGAACAAGGATTTGGTAACTGTCGGCTGCACCGACAAGGAGAAAGTCAGGTTTGTAGCACATATGTTGGAAGGACCAGCAGCAACATGGTGGAATAACTTCTAGATCACCACTCCCATTGAGGATGTAACTTGGGCTATCTTTGAGGATGGTTTCCGCACAGCTCACATATCATCCAGAGTGATGAATTTGAAAAAGAAGGAGTTACATAATCTGAAGCAACGTCACCGAAGTGTGGCTGAATATATTGAGGAGTTCAACAATCTGGTGCGTTATGCACCGGATGAAGTTGATACTAATGCCAAGAGGAAGGAGAAATTCCTCGAGGGATTGAATGATGAACTGAATCTACAGCTATCTGTTGCCTATGTCCCAACATACCAATCACTTTGTGACAAGGCTACCATATTGGAGAACAAGATGAAACAGGTCGAAAGCAGAAAGAGGAAGCACGGCTCTGACAAGCACAGCTCGGGATCATCTCACAAGCGTTCCCATCATGATGATAGTGGGAGTTCCGGAACCCACAAACATGGAAAGTACAGCCACCACAGCCACAATTGCCATCATGACAATAAGCATCACCGCAGTCATGATAATGACAAGTACAAGAACCACAAGAGTGGACACAAGAGTCACCACGGTGGAGGTGGAAGTGGAAGTGGTAGTCAGCCTGCAAAGAGAGATATCAGTCAGGTTGAATGTTTCAAGTGTAAGAAAATGGGGCACTATGCTAATGAGTGCCCAGAAAAGAAAGTTGAAGGTGCCAACAATCCCAATCCCTTCCAAAAGGGACAACTGAACCACATCAATGTGGAAGAAATATATGAGGAGTCCGGTGTTGTGGCTGGTAAGTTCAAACTCAATTCAATTCCAGCACTTGTTCTTTTTGATATTGATGCATCACATTCATTCATATCAAAAGCATTTGTTGATAGAAATGGGTTTCCAACTGAAAATATTGGGTGTCCAGTAAAAGTAAGTTCTCCCGGTGGAGATATGATAGTAAGTCTTGGATGTCGTGATCTAGTGATAGAGTTTGGAAAGCATAAGTTTCCAGTGAGTCGGATAATCCTAGATTCCCAAGGACTGGATGTAATTTTGGGAATGGACTGGATGTCCAAGTATGAAGGAGTACTAGATTGTGCCAATCGTTATGTCGCACTCACAACCCCGGATAAGAAACGGATTAGATTCAAGTCTAACTTTGAATCAAAAGGAAGTAAACTAAATTCTCTTAAGGGGGTTAGCATAGGCAGCGTACCAATTGTGAGTGAATATCCAGATGTGTTTCTGGAAGAATTGCCGGGAATGCCACCAGATAGAGATGTGGAATTTCTGATTGACTTGCTACCAGGATCATGACCAATAGCAAAGAGACCTTACAAGATGTCGGTTGATGAGTTGAAATAACTCAAGAAACAACTTGGAGAACAGTTGCAGAAAGGATTTATTCAACCAAGTTCTTCATCTTGGGGAGCACCAGTCTTGTTTGTGGAAAAGAAATATAGAAGTCAAAGGTTATGCATCGATTATCGTTCACTCAATGAGGTGACTATCAAGAACAAATATCCTTTGCCCAGAATCAATGACTTGTTTGATCAGTTAGAAGGAGCCTGTGTGTTCTCAAAGATTGATCTCCGGTCAGGTTATTTTCAGCTTAAGATAAGGGAGCAAGACATACCTAAGACTGCATTCACCACTAGGTATGGATTGTATGAGTACACCGTGATGCCATTTGGTTTGACCAATGCACCAGCTTACTTCATGAATATGATGAACAAGGTGTTCATGGAGTTCCTTGACAAGTTTGTTGTCGTTTTCATCGATGACATTTTGATCTACTCCAAGAGCAAAGAAGAGCATGAAGGACATTTGCGTTTAATACTTGAGAATCTTAGAGAACATAAGTTGTATGCCAAATTCAGCAAGTGTGAATTCTGGTTGAATGAAGTTGGATTTGTTGGACACATTGTGTCAGGAATTGTTGTAGCAGTTGATCCCGCCAAAGTGTCAGCTGTAACTGAATGGGAATCTCTTAAGTCAGTGAAAGAAGTTCGTAGTTTTCTTGGCTTGGCAGGATACTATAGAAGGTTCATTGAGAATTTCTCCAAGGTAGCCAAGCCAATGACGGAGTTACTAAAGAAAGACAAGAAATTTGCTTGGACTGATGGATGTGAACTCAGCTTCCAAGAATTGAAAAAGAGACTAGTGATAGCACCAGTCCTATGTCTGCCAGATTTGGAGAAGGATTTCCAAGTTTATTGTGATGCATCTCATCATGGATTAGGTGCAGTTTTGATGCAAGAAGGGAAAGTTGTGGCTTATGCCTCGAGACAACTCAAAACTCATGAGGTAAATTATCCGACTCATGATTTGGAGTTAGCCTCTGTTGTCCACGCACTCAAAACATGGAGACATTATCTTCTGGGAAAGCGATGTGAAGTGTTCACAGATCACAAAAGTTTGAAGTATATCTTCACTCAGAAAGAAATCAACATGAGACAAAGAAGATGGCTAGAGCTCATCAAGGACTATGACTTGAGTTTGCAATACCATCCCGGTAAAGCAAATGTTGTAGCAGATGCACTAAGCCGAAGGGTATTTGTGAATGGCCTTACTAAGGGAGAGTTGCCAGATGATCTGTGTGCCCAATTTAGAGACCTCAGATTGGAGATTGTGCCTGAAGGACCTCTCATGTCATTGGATGTTCAACCCACCTTGTTGGACAAAATCAAGGAAGCCCAAAAGACGAACAAGGAAATTGAAGAGATTAAGGAAAAGATTGGCAAAGGAAAAGCCAAAGGATTCCATGAAGACGAACAAGGTACCTTATGGTATGGAAAACGTATCTGCGTTCCGCAAGATCCGGAGCTTCGGAAACTGATTTTACGGGAAGCACACAACTCACCATATTCCATTCATCCGGGTAACACCAAAATGTACGTGGATATGAAGGAAAGATTTTGGTGGAATAATCTCAAGAAGGACATCGCCGAACATATTGCTTTGTGTGATGTATGTAGTAGAGTGAAACCAGAACATCAGAAACCAGCAGGATTGTTACAACCACTACATATTCCTGATTGGAAGTGGGACAAGATTGGCATGGATTTCATTACCGGATTGCCAAGGACCAGGTCAGGATATGATTCTATTTGGGTAGTAGTGGATCGCCTAACCAAAGTGGCTCATTTCATACCTGTGAAGACAACCTATACAAGTGCTAAGTTAGCCAAGATTTATATGAATAGGATTGTGTGTATGCATGGAGTACCCAAGAGTATTGTGTATGATAGGGGAACCCAATTCACTTCTCATTTTTGGAGGCAACTACATGAATCATTGGGAAAGAGATTGGAATTCAGTACTGCCTTCCATCCCCAGACCGATGGACAGACAAAAAGGACCAACCAGATTCTAGAGGATATGTTGAGGGCATGTGCCCTAGACTATGGAGCTAGTTGGGATGAAAGTTTGCCTTACGCAGAATTCTCTTACAACAACAGCTATCAAGCCAGTATTGAGATGGCACCGTTTGAATTTCTCTATGGGAGAAAGTGTACTACCCCATTGCTATGGAATGGTGTGGGAGAAAGAAATTTGTTTGGACCAGAACTAATCAAAGAGGCTGAAGAGAAAGTCAAGCTAGTAAAGGATAGATTGAAGATAGCACAGCCCGACAAAAGAGCTACGCAGATCCTAAGCGTAGAGAAATCACCTATGAGGTGGGTGATAGAGCTTATCTTAGAGTGTCACCACTTCGTGGAGTGAAGAGATTTGGAGTCAAAAGAAAATTGGCCCCAAGATATGTTGGACCATTCAAGATTCTGAGTCGTAAAGGAGAAGTAGCTTATGAGATTGAATTATCGGAATCATTGTTTGTCGTTCACAATGTGTTTCATATGAGTCAGCTAAAGAAATGCCATCCAGAGATGGAAGAGACTTCTTTGAAGGATACTATATCTTTGGAGGAGGTCCAATTGGAAAGTGATCTCACCTATGAGGAAAAGCCTATCAAAATTCTTGAGACTGCAGAAAGAGTTACTCGGACAAAGACTATCAAATTCTGCAAAGTACAGTGGAACCATCATTCCGAAGAAAAGCAACATGGGAAAGAGAAGATGACCTTCGGAAAGACCACCCTCACCTATTTGATAGCCAATCCGAATCTCGAGGGCGAGATTCATCTTAAGGGGGTTAGATTTGTAACATCCCAAAAATCATGATTTCAAAGTTTGCATATCATCCATGCATTCATAATCATTCTAGGATCATTTTCAATGTTATTTCAAAAACATAAGCTTTTGAAGGCTTATTATTTTATGTAGCAAGGCTATGACCCACTACTACTCTCTAGTATGAGATTATTTGTTTTAAACCAGAAAGATTTGAACTTAGAGTGGATTGATGTTTTCTAAAGCTTGGACAAAAATTTTCAAACAAGGTATGAATTTAAAACCATTCATATGTCATTAATAAACAATTGATAAAGGCATTGTTTATTTTTAAAATTCCAATGTACCAATGTATTTCCAAGTGTACAACTTTGTTCTGTAGCCAAATGTGTACTTGTTCCACTTTACAAAAGTCCACAAGTGGTTTGAATTCAAATTCATTTGGAATTCATTTGAATTTGGTTCCTGAAAATCAAAATAGAAATAGAAAAAGATTAAAGAAATAGAAATGGGCTGGCGCCAGCATTTCGGCCCAACAATAGAACCAGCCCACCCGGGCTAGTCCCGTCTACCCCCTCTCTCACCCGCGCGGAACGTACCCCGCAGCCACTGACGCTAGGCCCTCTCCACGTCAGCGACGTCCTCCCCAAATCCTCGCGCGCAGACGCCGCTCCGCTGTTACCTCTCTACAGTGACGCCGCGTTTAAGCCCGGCGTAAATCCCATTGATTGGTTGCGTGATAGTCGCCCCTGCTCTGGCTACTTAAACACCTCCCCGCCCCGCTCTTTTCCCCTCACTCATCACCACCAGAGCGCCTCCAGGCTCCCCAAATTTCACCCAACACCACCGCGGCACCGAGGAACTCCGGCGAGCCATCACGGTAAGTCCCGAGAGCGCCTTGCCTTCTGGTTCACGCGAGCTGATTCGCAATCATCCTGCGCACCTTCTCATGCTCTCCTTTTGTTCTGAATCGCCCTAGGTCATCGCCCTCGTCAACCTCTGGAAACGGCCGAAGCTTGACTCAACTCCAACGAGCCATTTCGGTGAGCCCCGTGTTCCCCTCTTTCTTTGGTTCAAGCAATCATGTTCGCCAGTGTCTCGCGCATCTGTTAACTTTTTCCGTTTGAATCCTTGCGCCCCAGAACGTCGTCTTCGACTCCGACAATGAGCACCCGACGCTCAGACGAACTCCGACGAGGTCCTCCTGCTGTGTCCGTGCGCCCCGACCCTGCCCGTCTACACGTTGAGAATCTCCACGTTCTCGCGGTCTCGGTAAGCACTAGCCCGACCTCCCTGCCCCTCTGGCCTTGCCGGCGTGTCACCGTCAGAACCGTCGCCGCCGCGGCCACCATTTGCGCCGCTGGTTCTTGGTCAGATGGATCTGATCCATCGGATTTAAATCCTAAGGCCACAGTTAGATCTTGATCGAAGCGGTACGATTAGATCTGGGCCGTGCGTAGTTAGTTAGATACAACGGCCCACGAGCGTGATCCAGTGCGAAGTGGTATCGTCCAATCAGCAAGCGCCGCGTGTCTGTGTCTTTGATTTAAAATCTGAAATTAGATCTATTAGTTAATCAAACTTGCAAAATTCATAACTTTTGATCCACATGTTCAAATTTTGTAAATTTTATATCATTGGAATCAGGAGAAAGAATTTTATCCAATTATGCACTTTTTTTAATAAATTGCATCTGTACAATGGGTTGTTTTTGCAGAGACATTTCTAAGCTTATTTTGTATATAAAAATTGTATGGAAAATGTTCTAAGGGCCAAAATAATTTTATTTAGTGTATAATTGTTTTGTTTATGATTCAGTACTATTTAAATTGTCTTGTTTGATTTATAAAAACCATCTCATGTCATTTGCATGCATTCATATATTTTTGCTTGTATATTTTTGATATGTGAATTTGGTGCTATCATTTTATGTGTAGATTTTGGTGCTAGTAGTGATTGTGGTTGTGAAGATTGTTGCTACTCCCCCAACTACCAAGGCAAGTGGAGCTTCGTAATTTTTGTCCCAATATTTTGACTATGCATTAGAAATATTTTGCATAGGGCTTGCATGAATATTTTGCTAAGTATCTATATGCTATGCTTGGGAAATCCTAGTAGTTGTAGAATTGTTATAATTTTCTCTAAGTTAAGATACTTGCTATTTCCATGATTAGCCTAGCTAGTAGTAACCAAGGGTGGAATATATACATACTATGGAAAATATTGCTAAGTCTTTGACTTATGATTCTACTTAATAAAACAACTAAGTGAATGAAACACCTGGGTGGAATGGTAATTGCTTGGTGGTTTTTGGTTGAGTGGTTACACAAGGCCCATTTCTATGGTTTACCTTGTGTATCTCACCTGTGGATTGCCACCCAGGAACAAAGGGATTTGAGATGCCAAATGTTAAGAAGCTTCTAGTGCAGCCACATGGCATTATGGGCTCTGCCTGGATCATATAGGTTGCAATAACTTAGCCAAATGGATAGTTGGTGGTAGGGGATTGATAGGTTTGGAGCGCGTCCATTTTGGTCTAAGGGAAGGCTTCTGAAAGTTCATGTCTTGGTGAAAATCAAGTCTTGTGGGGAAAGTGCACAACCTCTGCAGATGGAAGAAACTAAGTACTTAGCCATGTCCCTGGTATTAGACAATTTGAGCATCAAGACATGGAAGCTATCAAGAATCTCCTCATCCCAATTTCCTAAGTTAAAACTTGTGGTTGAACAAGGGTGAAGGTTCACCAATTTCTATGGGTGGTTCCTTGGGAAAAGATTTTGGCAAATAAAAACTTAGTGTTTTCAACTAATAGGTAAAACCTATTTTGAGCAAAGCAAGCCTAAGCTACACTTAGCCATATTCATGTAGTTACTAGATACTAATATTCTACTAAGGTATCACTTGCCAATACTATTCCAATGTATTGACCCATTGTGGCTGTAACTTGTGATGTTGCAGGTTACTCTAATGATGATTAGAGGTTATGAGTCTACACTCAACATGCTTGCCTGTGGCACATGACGATGAAGACTTCTATTTTATTTTGTTAAGTTAAACTCTTGTACTAGCCTATGGCTATGGAGTTGTAAAAGACTGTTATCTCTGGAATGACGATGTAATAATGACCTTTGTTTCTGTGTACTTCATCTTAAACTGTGGATGCTAGCAATTGATCTAGGGACTAGCATTGCAATCACAGGGATCTTTACCTTTATAAAGGTGGGATCTTACAGTTAGTTCTGTACAAACTCTATGCACTGATATCGTAGATTAGATCTTGGCTTTTGTGTGTTCATGCGATAGAAACTTTTTCTTTTCCATGCTACGAACCCCTACAGTGGTATTAGAGCCGTCTCTATGCATAGATCTGTTGCACGAGTAGAACACAATGGTTTTATGGGCGCTGATGCTTTTGTAGTCGTTTGCTTTTTGTGTACTTTGCATCTTGCAGGATGGTGGGATGAAGCGGCACGGGCTAACCTTACATGTCATCGTACATGAGACTTGTTCCACGCTCAACGTGCAACTTGCATTGCGCAAGTGTCTTTGCGGGTGTTTGTCTCTCCCACCATAGTGAAGATTCAATTTACAACGGGAACTTGACAATATGTGTATCAACTTTGTGGCTCATGTTCGTAAGTTAGAACGGTTCTTATTCGAAAGCCCCAGCCACGTAAAACATGCAAAGAATATTAGAGGTGTACAACTTGTTTTTGCAGGTCTTGTGTTGTGATGTGATATGTCCATGATTGTGATTATATATGATGTATGGAATGATCCTTATTGTAAGTTGGCAACCGGCATGAGCCTTATGGTTGTCTTTAAATTTTGTTTAAGACCCGTGTGTCTATTCATCAAAGTAGTTGTAATAGTTGTTGGTGGTGGTGGACAACCATGATTGTCATATCCCAAAAATTTTCCAAATTTTGAAATGTGAAAAATAAATAAACAAAAGAAATAATTGTTGAAATTTAGGGTGAAAAGAAACTTTTTGTTTCTAAATGGAAACATCAAAATCCTACTTGAACAAAATTTGATTAAAAAGGGAATTCAACAAAATTTCAATCAAGTGAAAATTATTCATCAATTAATGTATCTTGAAATTTAAACATTTGGAAAAGTCAAACCAAAATCCTAAACCCTAATGGAATAAATCATTTGCAAGATCTCTCTAAGACTATGGATTTGATCCATATAAAAATTCAGCAACAAACATTTATTAATGATCAAGATTGATAAATAAAAATGTTATAAAACCATAGAGATTGATTTCATTTAATTTGGAGCCATAGATAAAAACTTAGGATTTTTAATAAGATAAAAGCAAATAACTTCCAAAGCTAATAAAGCTCCTAACTAAAATCCATGCCAAATCTGGAGCAAAGTAAACCTAACAGGATTTAAAGAGGTAAAAAATATTAAATAAAATCATACAAATTGGAATCACCAATTTTGGATCTATAGATAAAAAGATATGGATTTTCTAAGGCAAAGAAAGAAAGAAATAAATAAGGAGTATTTAAAAGTCAAATTAAATCTTGGCCAAATCCATAAACAAATGGAAGTTATTGAATAATAAAAAGGAGTAAAAGATTATTTAAATAAAATCATAAGGATTAAACAATATCCAATTTTATTTAAATAAAGACAAATTGCCTAAATAATAAATTCCAAGAAAATTATTTAGAAGACAATTTAAAACTTGAATTAAATCCATAAGCAAATGGAATAAAGATAATCCAAATAAAATAAAGGGATAAAGAATATTCAAATAAAATTATATGGGCATTAACCAAATTCAACTCTATTTAAATGGAGATAAATCCCTAATGAAAATGATTAAATAAATCATGAGAAAAAAATAAATTGGAATTTGCCAAAGTGGATTTAAAAGTTATCTAATTAACTTAAACAAAATTATTTGAATAAAATTTATATAGGTTTAAAACCATATGTGATTTTATTTGAATAAATACAAATGCCCAATTTAAATGAACATTAAATCATATTAAAATATTTTAAATAATTCAAAGTGAATTATTTGCACTAATGAATAAATAAAACCTGTTGAAAAAGGTTTGGTAAAAATTAGAATTCAAATAGAAGTTTGAAAATATATTTAAAATCTTATTTAAATGAAGACAAGTGCCTATTTTAAATAAATAATAAACCATAAATGAATAAAAGAATTATTCCAAAAATGGTCTTTAAAATACATTAATAAACGGTATTAAAACCTACTAAAAGTTTAAAAAAAGATTTGAAAAGAAATCTGAATTCAAATGAGGTTTGAAGTCAAAACAGAAAAATCAGAAAAGAAAAAGGAAAAAGAATCAGAAAGAAAAAATAAGAAAAACCAGCCCAGCCCAGCCCAGCAAGGCCTCAGGCCCAACAAGCATAGCCCACCCGGCAACCTCTCACAAAACATTTTCTTACCCACTCGCCTACCCTCTCACTCGCTAACGACCCGACCCCACCGAACCCTCCACTCACTCGCTGACAACGCAGCCCCACTGCCAGATCGTCGTCTCCACCCGCAGACCCATTCTTCCCCAAACCCCGTCGCCCGATTCTGCTTTGATTCCGTGAGTTAAATTCGCATCAATGCCGCGCGTGAATTCCTCCAGCTACCATGCTCTCATAAGCACCCCTCTCCCCTCTACCTTTCCCCTCACTTGCCCCTCCCTCTCCGCCACCAGGCTGCGAGAATTTCTCGCCAACATCTCCTCTGCTCCGGCGACCTTTCCGTCCGATTTCGGCCAACCCTCACCACCGCACTGCCCCTAACCCTCACGATCTTACTCGCCAGCATCTTGCGCATCTACTGTCGTGCCCCGTTTGCCAGCGCATGCCCCAGAGCATCACCAACGACAATGACAGAGCGTCACCGTGGTCTGCTACAACTCCTGCGAGTCCCACTGGTAGTTTTCGACCACACTTTCCCGTCTCTTTGACGCACGCATGTTCTCCTCTCTTGCGCGCGCCTGACGCACTAGTTATTTTGCTTTCCCGTGCCGTGCAGCCTCAACAATGACGACTCCGAGCTCGCCCGTCGCCTGGACCAACTCCGATGAGCAACTGACGGCTACACCGTGCACCCCTTGACTAACGGCGACCACCTCGAGCATCTCCTCATCACAGCGAGTCTGGTAATGCCCTTCGCTACCTTCCTTGCTTCCTGTAGATGTCGGGACGTCGCTGACAGAGTGCGCTGCCGCTCGCCGTTGCCCCAGCGCCTCCAGTACATGGTCATAGCGCTCTGAGCCGTTAGATGTCGATCTAGTGGTCACGATAGAATCATTAGACGAAGAAGTATAGAGTGATCTGTGTCATGCGATCTAAATAAAATCCTGCTGCCTGTATTAGTCGATCCGTGCGAACCGGTATGGACCAGTTAGATTCAGCCACGTGGATCTACCTGTTGTTTAAAAACAGAAAATAGATCTATTAGATGTTTAGATTTGTAAAATTCATAACTTTAGATCCACACGTCCAAAATTTGCAAATTTTATATCACTGGATTTAGAAAAATATGAACTTTGCAACTATGCCCTTAGTTTAGTATTTTGCTTCTGGAAAATTGAATGTTTTTTCAGAAACATTACTAGCTCTATTTTGTGTATAAAATTTATTCTAAAAATGATTTTAG
The DNA here is from genome assembly GCA_023614405.1 of Avena insularis. Classification (NCBI taxonomy): domain Eukaryota; kingdom Viridiplantae; phylum Streptophyta; class Magnoliopsida; order Poales; family Poaceae; genus Avena; species Avena insularis. Next base: position 341,089,152 of record CM042687.1, read on the forward strand.
GGTAAAATCTTTTGCAAATGGTTTGATTTGAACCTACTGACCATAAAAAACAACTTTTGGATTTAAAAGTATATTTTGTGAAACTAAGGAATTATTCCTTGAATAAAGGCATTTCTAGTAAAACAAAATGTTGCTTTTCTTTATAAATGGTTTTTGAGAGAAACCCCTTGCAAATGGATTTGTTTTAAACACTTTGACCATAAACACTAACATTTGTGTTTAAAAACATATTTGGCAAACATTAGAAATTATTCCTTTGATTTAAATCATTTCTAGCAAAACAAAAATGATTTAAATGGCCCATTTTCACTAACTTGATTTCAAATGATTTTTGTCACTTCTATAAATGACCAATATCTATTTTGAAATGTTTATAGCCTATTAGGAACCACTTTTACAAATAAAACAATCTTTTGCATGCTTGCATGCATTGTTTTGTTTTCTTTATTTTATGTGGTGAATTGTTTGAATGCTAGTTTGAATTTGTGCCTTGATTGATTTGTAGTGAAATTTGAAGAGTGTGACTATTGCAAGATCAAGGAGTGAACCTATATTCTCTACTAAAAAGGCAAGTGGTGCTTCATACATTTTGTCCTATTATTTTCACTATGAATTAGTGATATTTTGAGTAGGACTTGCATGGAATTTTTACTAAGTATGCTATGCCATGGGAAATCCTAGTAGATGATGCCTTAGTAAAATTTTCCCTAAGTTAATATTCTTGCTACTATTATGCTTAGCCTAGCTAGTAGAAAACAAGGGTGGATTATTTTCATGCTATGAAATATTTCTAAGTCTATGACTTGTGTTTTGTTTCATAAAACAACTATGTGAATGAATCACCTGGGTGGAATGGAATGAAAGGTTTGTGTTGAGTGGTTACGCAAGTCCACTATACTGGAGAAAAACTTGTGTAACACAAGTCCAGTATACTAGGGAAAAACTTGGTATCACACTTGTGGAAAGCCACCCAGGAACAAAGAGATTTGAGATGTCAAATGTTGAGAAGCTTCAAGTGCAGCCACATGGAAATATGGGCTCTGCCTGGATCATATAGGTTGCAATAACTTAGCCGGATGGACAGTTGGTGGTAGGGGATGATAGGTTTGGAGCGCGTCCATTTGGTCTAAGGGAAGGCTTCTGAAAGATCTTGTCTCGATGCATGTCGAGTCTTGTGGGGAAAGTGCACCACCTCTCGAGAGAGTAAATCTAAGTACTTAGCTGTGTCCCTAGCAATGGACAATTTGAGCATCAAGCCATGGAAGCTATCAAGGATCTCCTCATCCCAATTTCTAAGTTAAAAACTTGTGGTTGAATAAGGGTTATAGGTTAACCAATTCTATTGGTTGTTCCTTGGGTGATTTTGTCAAACAAAAACTTAGTGTTTTCAAATGATAAGGAAAATCTATTTTGAGCAAAGCAAGCCTAAGATCCACTTAGCCAAATGCATATAGATGATAGAAACCACTACTCTACCATAGTATCACTTGCCAATACAATTCAAATGTATTGACCCTTGTGGCTGTAACTTATTATGTTGCGGGTTTGTTTGATGTTAGTGAAGTGTGTTGAATAGGATTACAAGTCTACAACCAACATGATTGCCTGTGGCACTTTGAAGATGAAGGACTCCATGCTATATAGTTATTTCTACTGCATTGTAGTGAGATAGCCAAATGAGCTATGTAAGATGTAATGAATTATTTTATTCCTTGTTATAAATTTGTATCATCACCTTTGTTTCTTGATATTACATCTTAAATTGTGGATGTTATCTATTGTTCTAGGGACTAGCATTGTAAACACAGGGATCTCTACCTTATAAAGGTTGGGACCTCTGCAGATGGTATCAGAGCACTGTGTTGCCTGTAGGATTGTAACCCTAGGATTGGACAAACCCCTTAGAAAAATAGGAGTTGTATTTGTTCAAAACTTATTTACAAACAATCTTGTAAACTCTTTCCTCAACCTTTTGTTTTGATTCTACATCTCTTCCTTTTCTACTTGATGGACAAAAAATTCAACATGAGCAAAGACTTCAACATCACCAATGACTTCAACTTTAGTCTCACCAAGGACTTCAACTTGGACATCACTAAGGACTACAAGTGAGACAAGAATAATACCCAAGACTTGGAAGACTAAGGAAACACAACTTAGAAGAAATCATCATCACCTTTGAGCCTTGTGACCAAGATACAAGAATTTTTCCAAAGATACAATGATCTTATTCATGAAGAAACAACTAAGAAGAATGGAATGATCTCAAGTGATAACCATAGTTGGACCACCATACTAGTGTTTAGTTAGATCAATCACACCAACTTATGTGGTGTAGCAAAAATATTTTGTTGCCTAAAAATGTGCTTGAATCTTGTTGTTTGAGTCGAATGTTTGTTTGTGATTTCTTGCACATTGCTTGTGTGAATTGTTGTGTGTGAGTAGAACTCTTCCTATAGAAATCTTTTTCCTAATCTAATCCCAATCCAACCCAAACAGATGACTTCTCCAAGAAACTCCAACATCAAGAATGGTGACAACAACAACCAAGAGATGCACATGAGAGAACAACTACTAGCAACCCAAGCCCAGTTGAATCAAGTGACAACTCGGTTTTTAGCCAACAATGAGTTAAACCCAACCATACAAAAAAATTGTAAATCCAATCCCAATTGTTGCAAGGGATGACCAATCAAATGATCAACATGAGAGACAACCTTTCCCAAGGATATTATGACAACAATGATATCAAGGATGATATTATAGAAGGAACTCAAGCTTGCAATATTTGTGGACATTGAACACACTTACAAAGATCATGTGGACTAATGCCCTAATTGTGAGGAGAAACATCCAACTAAACAATGCCCCACATCTCAAGTGACTTGTTTCCTATGTGAAGGAAATGATCATGTCCCTATCCAATGCCCCATCTATCCTATAGTTCAACAAATGAAACAAGATGGAATGCATCAAATTTTTGGAAACCTCCATAAGGGAACAACCTCTAACAATAAGGATGAAGGCAAAGTCAGAACCATGCCTCATAAAGCCACATCCAAAGTGACCACAAAGTGTTGCTACTCTTGTGGATAAGATGGTCATATCTCTAGTGACTTCCCCAAGAAGAGAGAAAGATTTCCAACCTTTGAGGTGAGATATGAAGAACATGAACTAGAAGAACTCCTAGCTTTGGAGAGACCCAAAGAGAAGAAGAAGGACAAAAGCCAGGTGCAATGTTACAATTGTAAAGAGATGGTACACTATGCCAGTGAATGTCTAGAAAAGAAGAAGAACCAAGGAAACAAACAAGAGGAAATGATACCAAAGAAGAAGAAGAAGAAGAAGAAGAAGAGCCAAGAAGACAAACAAAAGATAGTGAAACCCAAGATGAGGAAGGATATTAGCCAAGTGATGTGCAACCACTGCAAAGAGCTAGGCCATTATGCATCATATTGTCCAGAGAAGACACCTCAAGATCTCAACCTTATCACATGTTTCAAGTGTGGTGACAAAGGACATTATGCCAACAACTGTCCAGAGAAGATATATCAAGACCCCAAGTAAGCCAAGATGTAATCTAGTCAAAAATCTTTTAAGGGTGGTAGTACCCTAGTTGTCTCGAAGCCAACTTGTAACCTCTAGCCTTCCCAAATCTCGGGACGATATTTCTTTTAAGGGTGGTAGCCTGTCACATCCCAAAATTTTCCAAATCTTGAAATGGGAAAAATAAAAATTTAGGGTGAAAAGAAACTTTTTGTTTCTAAATGGAAACATCAAAACCCTACTTGAACAAAATTTGATTGAAAAGGGAATTCAACAAAATTTAAATCAAGTGAAAAGCATTCATCAATGAATGTATCTTGAAATTTAAACATTTGGAAAAGTCAAACCAAAATCCTAAACCCTAATGGAATAAATCATTTCCAAGATCTCTCTAAGACTATGGATTTCATCCATATAAAAATTCAGCAACAAACATTTATAAATGATCAAGATTGATAAATAAAAATATTATAAAACCATAGAAATTGGTTTCATTTAATTTGGAGCCATAGATAAAAACTTATGGTTTTTAATAAGTTAAAAGGAAATAATTTCCAAAGCTAATAAAGCTCCTAACTAAAATCCATGCCAAATCTAGAGCAAAGTAATCCTAAAAGTATTTAAAGAGGTAAACAAATATTAAATAAAATCATACAAATTGGAATCACCAATTTTGGATCTATAGATAAAAAGATATTGATTTTCTAAGGCAAAGAAAGAAATAAATAAATAAGGAATATTTAAAAGTCAAATTAAATCTTGGCCAAATCCATAAACAAATGGAAGTTATTGAATAATAAAAAGGAGTAAAAGATTATTTAAATAAAATCATAAGGATTGAACAATATCCAACTTTATTAAAATAAAGACAAATTTCCTAAATAATAAATTCCAAGAAAATTATTTAGAAGACAATTTAAAACTTGAATTAAATCCATAAGCAAATGGAATAAAGATAATCCAAATAAAATAAAGGGATAAAGAATAATCAAATAAAATTATATGGGCATTAACCAAATTCAACTCTATTTAAATGGAGATAAATCCTAATGAAAATGATTAAATAAATCATGAGAAAATAATAAATTAGAATTTGCCAAAGTGTATTTAAAAGTTATCTAATTAACTTAAAAAGAATTATTTGAATAAAATTTATATGGTTTTAAAATCATATATGATTTTATTTGAATAAAGACAAATGCCCAATTTAAATGAACATTAAATCATATTAAAATATTTTAAATAATTCAAAGTGAATTATTTGCACTAATGAATAAATAAAACCTACTAAAAAGGTTTGGTAAAAATTAGAATTCAAATAGAAGTTTGAAAATATATTTAAAATCTTATTTAAATGAAGACAAGTGCCTATTTTAAATAAATAATAAACCATAAATGGGTAAAAGAATTATTCCAAAATGGTCTTTAAAATACATTAATAAACGGTATTAAAACCTACTAAAAGTTTAGAAAAAGATTTGAAAATAAATTTGAATTCAAATGAGGTTTGAAGTCAATACAGAAAAATCAGAAAAGAAAAAGGAAAAAGAATCAGAAAGAAAAAATAAGAAAAACCAGCCCAACCCAGCAAGGCCTCAGGCCCAACAAGCACAGCCCACCCGACAACCTCTCACGAAATGTTTTCTTACCTACTCGCCTACCCTCTCACCCGCTGACGACCCGATCCCACCGAACCCTCCACTCACTCGCTGACAACGCAGCCCCACTGCCAGATCGTTGTCTCCACCCGCCATTCTTCCCCAAACCCCGTCGCCCGTTTCTGCTTTGATTCCGCGAGTTAAATTCGCATCAATGCCGCACGTGAATTCCTCCAGCGACCATGCTCTCATAAGCTCCCCTCTCCCTCTACCTTTCCCCTCACTTGCCCCTCTCTCTCCGCCACCAGGCTGTGAGAATTTCTCGCCAACATCTCCTCTGCTCCGGTGAGCTTTCCGTTCCATTTAGGCCAACCCTCACCGCCTCACTGCCCCTAACCCTCATGATCTTGCTCGCCAGCATCTGGCGCATCTACTGACGTGCCATGTTTGCCAGCGCACGCCCTAGAGCATCGCCAACGACAACGACAGAGCGTCACCGTGGTCTGCTACAACTCCGGCGAGCCCCACTAGTAGTTTCCGACCGCTCCTTCCCCTCTCTTCGACGCACACATGTTCTCCTCTCTTGAGCGTGCCTGACGCACTAGTTATTTTGCTTTCCCGTGCCGTGCAGCCTCGCCAATGATGATGCCGAGCTAGCCCGTCGCTTGGACCAACTCCGTTGAGCAATTGACGGCTACACCGTGCGCCCCTTGACTAACGGCGACCACCTCGAGCATCTCCTCATCACGGCGAGTCTGGTAATTCCCTTCGCTACCTTCCTCGCTTCCTGTAGACGACGGGACGTCGCTGACAGAGCTCGTCGCCGCTTGCCGTTGCCCCAGCGCCGCCAGTACATGGTCATATCTAGGGGTGGGCATTCGGTTTTTTCGGTTAATTCGGTTCGGTTTTTCAGATTTTTCTATAATTCGGTTTCTACAAAATAGGCACTAAAATTATTTCGGTTTTCTAATTAATTGATAGTTCAGTTAGTGGCCAATTCGGTTTGGTGTTCGGTTTTTAACCGAACTTCTGGAAATAACAACACTGTGTCATAATTTATGTAGATCCATACGAGCTAAACCACTCATCTATGACGGAAGCAACCTCCAGGTCGGCGAGTACCTGAAGCAATACATGGCTAGCTGATGTCTTGAACGCATGTGTAGAAAAAGAACATAATAAGCATGATGTCTATCTTCCTCGTTCAAAAAAATGATGTATATCTTCCAAGTCGTATACATTAAACAAATTATATGTGTTGAGAGTTCAGCTAAAATACATGATTATATCCGAAACAGGAAAACAATTGAAAGACTTTCAACAAAATTCATAGACACAATTGATAGTTAAACCATGAACATGTACGTGTATGTGGTTGGAGACATACGCTACATGCATGAGCTGTTAAACCATGAACATGTACGTGCATGTGGCTGAAGACATACGTACATGCATGGGCTATCTGATAGCTTTTGCATGCATGTCTTTTTGTCGCATGAGCTGGTATCTATGTACAGTAATGGAAGCCCGAGACAGAATCACAATTATATTTAGCTCTATCATGTATATTTTTCGGTTTATACGGTTATTTCGGTTAACAGAGAGTCAAAACCGAATTAATATTTATAAATTCGGTTAATCATATTTACTAACCGAAATTAGTTTCGGCTAATTCGGGTTCAGTGTATTCGGTTTCGGTTCCGGTTAATTCGTTTTGGTGTTCGGTTTCGGTTTTTTATGCCCACCCCTAGTCATAGCGCTCTAAGCCGTTAGATGTCGATCTAGTGGTCACGATAGAATCATTAGATGAAGAGGTATAGAGTGATATGTGCCATGCGATCTAAATAAAATCATGAGGCCTGTATTAGTCGATCCGTGCAAACTGGTATGGACCAGTTAGATTCAGCCACGTGGCTCTGCCTGTTGTTTAAAAACAGAAAATGGATATATTAGATGTTTAGATTTGTAAAATTTATAACTTTAGATCCACACGTCCAACATTTGCAAATTTTATATCACTAGATTCAGAAAAATGTGAACTTTGCAACCATGCCCTTAGTTTAGTATTTTGTTTCTGGAAAACTGAATGTTTTTGCAGAAACATTACTAGGTCTATTTTGGTATAAAATTTATTCTAAAAATGATTTTAGGGTAAAATCTTTTGCAAATGGTTTGTTTTCAACCTACTGACCATAAAAACAACTTTTGGATTTAAAAGTATATTTTGTGACACTAAGGAATTATTCCTTGAATAAAGGCATTTCTAGTAAAACAAAATGTTGCTTTGATTTAAAAATGGTTTTTGAGAGAAACACCTTGCAAATGGATTTGTTTTAAACACTTTGACCATAAACACTAACATTTTTGTTTAAAAACATATTTGGAAAACATTAGAAATTATTCCTTTGATTTAAATCATTTCTAGCAAAACAAAAATGCTTTAAATGGCCCATTTTCACTAACTTGATTTCAAATGATTTTTGTCACTTATATAAATGACCAATAGGTGTTTTGAAATGTTTTTAGCCTATTAGGAACCAATTTTACAAATAAAACAATCTTTTGCATGCTTGCATGCATTGTTTTGTTTTCTTTATTTTATGTGGTGAATTGTTTGAATGCTAGTTTGAATTTGTGTCTTGATTTAATTGTAGTGAAATTTGAAGAGTGTGACTATTGCAAGATCAAGGAGTGAACCTATATTCTCTACTAAAAAGGCAAGTGGTGCTTCATACATTTTGTCCTATTATTTTCACTATGCATTAGTGATATTTTGAGTAGGACTTGCATGGAATTTTTACTAAGTATGCTATGCCATGGGAAATCCTAGTAGATGATGCCTTAGTAAAATTTTCCCTAAGTTAATATTCTTGCTACTATTATGCTTAGCCTAGCTAGTAGAAAACAAGGGTGGATTATATTCATGCTATGAAATATTTCTAAGTCTATGACTTGTGTTTTGTTTCATAAAACAACTATGTGAATGAATCACCTGGGTGGAATGGAATGAAAGGTTTGTGTTGAGTGGTTACGCAAGTCCACTATACTGGAGAAAAACTTGTGTATCACAAGTCTAGTATACTGGGGAAAAACTTGGTATCACACTTGTGGAAAGCCACCCAGGAACAAAGAGATTTGAGATGTCAAATGTTGAGAAGCTTCAAGTGCAGCCACATGGTAATATGGGCTCTGCCTGGATCATATAGGTTGCAATAACTTATCCAGATGGACAGTTGGTGGTAGGGGTGATAGGTTTGGAGCGCGTCCATTTGGTCTAAGGGAAGGCTTCTGAAAGATCTTGTCTGGATGCATGTCAAGTCTTGTGGGGAAAGTGCACCACCTATCGAGAGAGTAAATCTAAGTACTTAGCCGTGTCCCTGGCAATGTACAATTTGAGCATCAAGACATGGAAGCTATCAAGGATCTCCTCATCCCAATTTCTAAGTTAAAAACTTGTGGTTGAACAAGGGTTAAAGGTTAACCAATTCTATTGGTTGTTCCTTGGGTGATTTTGTCAAACAAAAACTTAGTGTTTTCAAATGATAAGGAAAATCTATTTTGAGCAAAGCAAGCCTAAGCTCCACTCCAAATGCATATAGATGATAGATACCACTACTCTACCATAGTATCACTTGCCAATACAATTCAAATGTATTGACCCTTTTGGCTATAACTTATTATGTTGCAGGTTTGTTTGATGTTAGTGAAGTGTGTTGAATAGGATTACAAGTCTAGAACCAACATGATTGCATGTGGCACTTTGAAGATGAAGGACTCCATGCTATATAGTTATTTCTGCTGCATTATAATGAGATAGCCAAATGAGCTATGTAAGATGTAATGAATTATTTTATTCCTGGTTATAAAGTTGTATTATGACCTTTGTTTCTTGATATTACATCTTAAACTGTGGATGCTAGATATTGATCCTGGGACTAGCATTGTAAACATAGGGATCTCTACCTTATAAAGGTTGGGACCTCTACAATGACATTGCGCCATTGACCTTGACGCCACGCCAGTGATGATGGAGATCATGTTCGTGCTTGAAAATGGTGATCAAAGGCACAAGAAGAAAGGCCATATCATATCACATATTATGAATTGCATGTGACGTTAATCCTTTTTATGCATCTTGTATTGCTTAGATTGTGACGGTAGCATTATAAGATGACCCCTCTCACTAAATATCAAGTAATAAAGTGTTCGTCCTTAGTAGGCACCGTTGCTAAGACTCGCCATTTAGAAGCACCACGTGATGATCGGGTGTGATAGATTCTACGTGTGCGTACAACGGGTGCAAGCCAGATTTACACATGTGGATACTAAGGTTAACCTTGACGAGCCTAGCATGTACAGACATGGTCTCGGAACACAGAATACCGAAAGGTAAAGCATGATTCATATGATTGATATGATGAACATGTTGATTGTTCGCCTTTGAAACTACATCATCTCTCATGATGATCAGACTTGGTGTAGTGAATTTGGTTCGTGTGATCACTAAAACAATGTGAGGGATATTGTTTTGAGTAGGAGTTCACCTAGTTAATTTAAGAATTAAATATGAACTCAACTTATCATAAACTTAGTCTAAACTCTTTGTAAATATGTTATATATCATGGCGTCCCCTACCATCAATTTTAATGCGTTCCTAGAGAAAGAAAAGTTGAAAAAAATGGAAGCAACTTCGTGGACTAGTTTCACAACTTGAGGATTATCCTCAATGCTGGTTAGTTGACCTATGTGCTGGATGCACCACTAGGTGACCCACCTGCAGCTGATGCTATCAATGAGGTGAAAACTGTTTACCTTACTCGGAAGAATCAATACTCCACAATTTAGCATGCCATCTTGTACGGTTTGGAATCGGAGCTTCAGAAACGGTTTGAGAACTATGACACTCATGATATTGTCCATGAGATCAAAATGATATTTGAGACTCATGCGACCATTGAAAGTTATGAGGCCTCCGAGAAGTTCCTTAAGTGTAAGATGGAAGAGGGCAACTCCGTTAGTGATCACGTGCTCAAAATGTCTGGGCACACCAATAAACTCCAAGATTTGAGAATAATGATTCCTAATGCATTGGGGATTCGTGTCCTCCAATAACTACCACCTAGTTACAATAACTTTGTGATGAACTACAACATGCAGCGTATGGATAAGATGTTACCTGAACTCTTCTCCATGCTAAAATCTATGGAAGTGGAGATCAAGAAAGAGCACCAAGTGTTGATGGTCAATAAGACCACCAATTTCAAGAAGCAAGGCAAGCCTAATAAAAAGGGTAACTTCAAGAAGGGCGGCAAGAAAGCTGTCGTGCCTACAAAGAAGTCCAAGGCTGGTCCTAAGCCTCATACTGAGTGCTTTTACTGCAAGGGCGAAGGTCACTGGAAGCAGAATTGCCCCAAGTACCTGGCAGATCTAAAGAACGACAACATCAAGAAGAAAGATATATTCGATATACATGTTATTCATGTGTATCTCACTAGTAATCGTAGTAGTGCCTAGGTATTTGATACTAGTTCGGTTTCACATATTTGTAACTCGAAACAGGTGTTGCAGAATAAACAAAGACTAGTAAGAGACGAGGTGATGATGTGTGTTGGAAATGGCTCCAAGGTTGATGTGATCGTTGTCGGCATGCTCCCTCTTCATCTACCGTCAGGATTAGTTTTATACTTAAATAATTGTTATTTGGTGCCTGCATTAAGCATGAACATTATATCTGGATGTTGTTTATTGCGAGACGGTTACTTGTTTAAGTCCGAGAATAATGGTTGTTCGATTTATATGAGTAATATATTTTATGTTCATGCGCCTATGATAGATGGTCTATTCTTATTGAATCTCGATAGTAGTGATACGCATGTCCATAATATAGATGTTAAACTAATGAAATTGAATGATAATTCTGCATACATGTGGCACTATAGTGTTGGTCACATTGGAGTGAAGCGTATGAAAAAACTCTATTTCGATGGACTTCTTGAATCACTTGATTTTGAATCACTTGAAAGATGCGAAGCATGTCTGATGGGAAAAATGACTAAGACTCCATTCTCTGGTATAATGGAGCGAGCTACGAACTTATTGAAAATCTATCATACATACCGATGTGTGTGGCCCAATGAGTGTGGTGACACGTGGTGGTTATCATTATGTTCTTACTTTCACGGATGACTTGAGTAGATATGGGTATATCTATTTCATGAAACATAAGTCCAAAACTTTTGAGAAGTTTAAGGAATTTCAAAGTGAAGTAGAGAATCAACGTAACAAGAAGATTAAATTTCTGTGACTTGATCGTGGAGGTGAGTATCTAAGTTACAAGTTTGGCGAGCATTTAAAGAAATGCGGAATACTTTCACAATTGACACCGACGGGAACACCACAATGTAATAGTGTGTCCGAACGTCGTAATCGAACTCTCTTAGATATGGCTTGTTATATGATGTCTCTTAGTGATTTACCGTTATCATTTTGGGGTTATGCATTAGAAACATCCGCATTCACTTTAAATAGGGCACCATATAAATCCGTTGAAATGACACCATATGAATTGTGGTTTTGTAAGAAACCTAAATTGTCGTTCCTTAAAGTTTGGGGTTGCTAAGCTTATGTAAAGAAGTTACAGCCCGACAAGCTTGAACCCAAAGCGGAAAAATGCATCTTCATAGGATACCCTAAAGGAACAATTGGGTATACCTTCTATCATAGATCTGAAGGCAAAATTTTCGTTGCCAAGAATGGATCCTTTGTCGAGAAGGAGTTTCTCTTGAAAGAAGTAACTGGAAGGAAAGTAGAACTCGACAAGGTTGTCGAACCTTCTCTCGGATTTGAGAGTAGCGCATCCCCGAAAAATGTTCCTATGCCGCCTGCACCCATAAGAGAGGAAGATAATGATAATGATCATGAAACTTCAACCGAAGTTACTACTAAACCTCGCAGGTTGATGAGGACTCGTACCACTCATGTTTGGTATGATCCTGTTATGATTGTCATGTTGGTGGACAACACTGATGACCCTGCGACATAGGAGGAATCAATGATGAGCCCAGATTCCAACAAATGGCAAGAAGCCATGAAATCTTAGATTGGATCCATGTACGAAAACCAAGTGTCGACTTTAGTGGACTTACCGTATGGCCGAAAGGTTGTCAAGAAAAAATGGATTTTCAAGAAGAAAACAGATGCTGATGGTAATGTAACCGTCTATAAAGCTCGACTTTTCATGAAAGGTTTTTGATAAATTCAAGGAGTTGACTACGATGAGACTTTTTCACCGGTAGTGAAGCTAAAGTCTAAGAGGATTTTGTTAGCAATCGCTGCATATTATGATTGTGAGATATGGCAGATGGATGTCAAAACGGCATTCCTTAATGGTGACATTGAAGAAGAGGTGTATATGGTACAACCCAAAGGTTTTGTCGATTCTAAAGATGCTAACAAGGTATGCAAAGTTCAATGGTCCATTTATGGATTGAAGCAAGCATCCCGGAGCTGGAATCAATGTTTTGATAAGGTGATCAAAAACTTTGGATTTATACAAACTTATGGAGAAGCTTGTATTTACAAGAAAGTGAGTGGGATCTTTGTAGCATTCCTAGTACTATATGTAGATGACATATTGTTGATTGGGAATGATATAGAACTTCTTAAAAGTGTCAAAGACTATTTGAATAATAGTTTTTCAATGAAGGATATTGGCGAAGCTACATACATTTTAGGCATCAAGATTTATAGAGATAGATCAAGACGCTTAATAGCGCTTTCACAAAGTACATATTTGGACAAGGTTCTAAAGAGGTTTGGAGTGGAAGAAAGCAAGAAAGGATTCTTGCCCATGTGGCCAAATACAACCTTGAGTAAAACTTAAAGTCCAGCTATGGCAGAAGATACAGAAAAAATGAATAAAATTCCCTATGCCTCAGCCATAGGCTCTATCATGTATGTCATGATGTGCACAAGACCGGATATTGCATATGATGTTAGTTTGACTAGCAGATATCAAAGTGATCCATGAATAGATCACTGGATAGTGGTCAAAAATATCCTAAAGTACTTAAGAAGGACTAAGGATATGGTTCTTCTTATGGAGGTGACGAAGAGTTCGTTGTATACAGTTACAATAATGCTAGTTGGAACACCGATCCACATGATTCTAAATCACAATCTGGATACATATTTATTTTGAATGGTGCAACAGTGAGCTGGCGGAGTGCTAAGCAAAGCGTTTGGCAATATCTTCAATTGAATCGGAATACGTAGCTGCTTCGGAGGCTTCCCAAGAGGCGATATGGATGAAGGAGTTCATTATGGAGCTTGGTGTGGATCCTAGTGATTTGGACCAAATGGCTATCTACTATGACAACATGGGTGCCATAGCCAATGCGCAGGAGCCAAGGTCACACAAGAAACTGAAGCATATCAAGATACATTTTCATGATATTTGCGAGCATGTCCAAGATGGTGACATAAAGATTTGCAAAGTACACACAAATCTGAATGTGGCAGATCAGTTGACTAAACCTCTCCCTAGGGAAAAACATGACCAACACCAGAACGCCATGGGTGTTAGGTACATCACAATGTAATCTAGATTATTGACTCTAGTGCAAGTGGGAGACTGTTGGAGATATGCCCAAGAGGCAATAATAAAAGTTGTTATTATTATATCTTTGTGTTTATGATGAATGTTTGCATCCCATGCTATAATTGTATTGTATTAACCGGAAACATTAATACTTGTGTGTTTTGTAAACATAAAAGATTCCCTAGTAAAGCTTCTTTTTAGACTAGCTTGTTGATTAATAGATGATCATGGTTTCCTGATCATGGATATTGGATGTCATTAATAACAAGATCATATCATTAGGAGAATGATGTGATGGACACACTCCTATAGTTAAGCATAGCATAAGACCAACTCATTTCAAGTTCGTTTGCTATAAGCTTTCAAATACATAGTAACCTAAATCCTTTGACCATGAGATCATGTTAATCCACCCGATGGATAATTTGATGACATCAAACACCACTTCATAACTGGGTGGTTATATAGGTGACATTGAGTATTCTGAAAGTACGTGTTGAAGCACATGGATCAAGAGTGGGATTTGTCCATCCATATGACGGATAGATATACTCTGGGCCCTCTCGGTGGAATGTCGTCCAATTGGCTTGCAAGCATGTGACTAGGTCACAAGGGATGACATATCACGGAATGAGTAAAGAGTACTTATCTGTAACAAGGTTGAACTAGGTATTAGAGATACCAACGATCAAACCTCGGATAAGAAGTACCGCGAGACAAAGGGAAATTGGTATCATATTTAAATAGTTCATTTGATCACAAAGTCATCATAGAAATATGTGGGAGCCATAATGGATTTCCAGAGTCCTCTAATGGTTATTGATCGGAGAGGTGTCTCGATCATGTCTGCATAGTTCATGAACCGTAGGGAGACACACTTAAGAATTTGGTGTTGGTAGATATGGAATATGAGCTGTAGACCGGATGTTGTTTGGGGTCTCGGATTGGATCCAGGACATCACGAGGAGATCCGGAATGGTCCGAAGAATAATATTCATATAAGGAAAGTCAGTTTATGGGGTTTGGAAATGTTTTCGGTGTTTTGACCGAAAGCTTCTAGAATGTTCTGGAAGGTCCACCACCCCGGGAGGGGGTACTTGGAATGAACCATAACCTACTAGGCTAGGCGCATGGAACCCTAGGTCAAGTCGGCCAAGGACAAGGAAGAGAGAATCAAACTCTAGTTTGAATAGTCAAATCCTAGTTTGAAAAGTCAAATCCTAGTTTGAAAGTCAAAGTCCTAGTGGAGGAAGGAAAGGAAACCTTGGGGGGAGAGGTTTCCCTCTCCCTCCCTATGCCGCCAGCCAAGAGGAGTTGGGGTGGACTCGGCCAGGGCTGGGAACCCTGGCCGCCGCCCCTCCACCCATATAAGGAGGGGTGGGGGCGCCCCCTACTACCTCACCCAAAACCCTAGCTACTAGGCGCATCCCTCTCTCCTCCATACAACTGCTCCATCTTAAGCGAAGACCTGCAATAATCTATTCTCTACCAACATCACACTGTCGTGTTGTTGGGATTCCGTGGAGATCTACAACCTCCGCTGCCCTGCTAGAACAAAGGAGATGAAGGTCTTCATCGACTACCGTACGTGTGACCGACTGCAGAAGCGCTGCCGGAACGTGGCGCCGGAAGGATCGTCTTCGCGATCTTGAGATCGACAAGTGATCGACTACATCAACCATGAGATCCGAATCTCGTTAAACTCTTTGGATCTACGAGGGTTAGTTCTCTACAAACTCGTTCCACCGATCTCGTAGATTAGATCTTGTTAAACGCTTTGGATCTACGAGGGTTAGTTCTCTACACCTTGTCATTAATAACATCAAATGTCCATGATGAGGAAACCATGATCATCTATTAATTAACAAGCTAGTTTAACAAGAGGCTTACTAGGGAGTCTTTTATTGTTTACAAAACACACAATTATTAATGTTTCCGATTAATACAATTATAGCATGGGATGCAAACATTTATCATAAACACAAAGTTGTAATAATAACCACTTTATTATTGCCTCTTGGGCATATCTCCAACAAATGCCAGCACTGGATCAATCCTATTTGAAATGCAAGGCAGTTAGTTGAGCACCAGCGATTCGCGCTCAAATACTACCTATAATCAATCCACAAAGGGAAACGATGCTTACCCAGATGAATCCATGCATTAGATCCCTCCGATTCTACCCAATCTTCTTCATGCTCGACGAGGTTGGCTGGTACACCAGCCGACATTGCATACTATTCCACGAAAGGGGTAGATCTAGCGTGGGCGGGAGCGGAGCCGGAGGTGGAGTAGGCTCCACGGCTAGGGGAGGGGCGACTCTGGGGTCGAGGACGACATAAGGTAGGAGGGCACGACGGCGAGCAGCGAAGGGGCGATGTGGGAGTTGTTCAAGGCTCGGGGGAAAGCGAATGCTTTGGGTGAGCGAGAATGGCCGGTCTGACGTGTATCTATGCGGCCCCACCCTTTACCATGTATGCAAGACCCGTACCAACATGGCCCCACCCTTCACCACGTATGCAGGACCCGCAACACGGCCCCACCCGTCAGCATGTAACGGTCGAGTCCACGTAACATAATGCTCAACGCACGACCTTCCCCAACACGGTCCCACCAGTCAGCATGTAACGGTCAAGCCTTTGACCTGACGGCATCCCTCTATCCGAGAGCCTGCGAGGGTTTCATAACATAGCGAGGGGAAAAGTGAGGAAAAGTTAGCGGCTGGGGAAAACTGAGTACAACTGATGAACCAAGGGGCCGGAAATAGAAATCCCAATGTTCTTTGCCATGTGAGTAAAATACACAACAAAGACTATGCGGAAACACGGCAAAGCCTTTGTCGTGTGTCAACACAAACAGCGACGGCAAACCATGTGTCTTTCAAAATAGTCACGACAAAGACTTTGCCGTATGTTTTTCATGTAGCTCGACACAGTAAAGGACTTAACACACTCGACAAAGGCTAAATTCCAAAATAAAAAAAATATTGTCTGCTGCCGTCGTCGTCCTCAAGCGTGTCGTCGTCTTCAAGTCCATCGTCGCCGCCATCGTCCTCAGCCTGCCGCCGTCGTCCTCAAGCCTATTGCCACCATCGTCAAGCACGCCCGCCGCCGTCATCGTCATCATCTTCAAGCCCATTGCCGCCGCCGTCGTCCTCAAGACCGTCGTCGTTGTCGTCAAGCACGCCCGTTGTAGCCGTCGTCAAGGACGGGCAAGGCCTAAGTGCCGCGCGGAGAGGGCCAGAGAGCAGGACGAGCAGGGTCAATTGCTTGTAGTCACCACTGAAAGATTGCGGAAGTACTGCTTATATAGTACTAGAAGACTTGTGGACTAAGAAACCTAATAGAGATAGACCTAGATTACAATATGAAACTACCTAATATAACCTAACCGACATATACTCTAACACCCCCCGCAGATCGGTAGTGATGCGGACGGTCTGACTGGAGCATAAGCCGGAGGTGAGGTGGTAGCCCTTGTTGCCGATGTCGATGTAGCCGGGAGTGAGGGCGTTGTAGTTGTGGTAGTTGATGCCATTGGTGATGTCGTTGTCGTTGCTGAAATTGATGAGGTTGGTGTTGTCGTGGTGTTGTGGTCGATGTCGTCGTTGAGCCTGGAGAAGTTGCCGTAGTAGTTGAGGTAGACATAGATGGAGTCAGAGTAGTCGAGGTAGGAGACACGCCTTGCCGAGTTTGCCAAACTCGGGAGCGCGCTGGGGACGAAGGCACGCGTCGGTGTTGCCAATACCGAACATGCGAAGACAGGAACCATCACGAACCATGCGAGCCAGAGCCGGATTTAAAGAAGCAGAGAAGGTCTTCTTGAACGATCAGTGCGTAGAAGTTATCCGGCAATGTCTTGGAGTAGACGAAGTATTGCACAAAGAAATTTGATTAGTGCAAAAATAAAAATTTGGACTGCGAATCTAGCGGCGAGGTCGTGGTGGACGAAGACGACGAGGTAGTTGTTGATGGCGATTAAATTGTAGCGGTAGTAGATTTCGAAAATTAGACCCGTATTTTCCGCTTGTATGAGCACGGTGTCTCTATGTGATGAAGAACTTATTGGCGTTGACGATGACCACAATCGGTGATGGCGACAATAATGTGACGATGTTGTTGGTATAGATGGTTGTCGGCGATAATAACATCGAGTGATGCAGACATCAAGGCGTGTACTCAGAGGACATGCCACGAGATCGAAGTTAAAGGCTTGGTATAGATCGGCTTGGCGAAGATTTGACGGTGCGAACGGGCAGATACATGTCAAAGCAGCTCCAGCTAGGCCTGGAGTAGAGATGGTTTGTCCTTGCACATGCACACATGCGCCCTGGCCATGCAGCTTGGTGCAGAACTTCCGTTGGAGTAGATGTTTGTGTTCAGCTTCCGTGAGTACGGCCAGCTGAATCTGCTGGATTAGTGCATCGACGAGAAGAATAATGGATTTTGGTGGTTAAAGAAAAGATAGATCTAATAGGCAAAAAAGAAATTCGCTAGAATTACTAAACCGATCTAGGGATTAAAAGAAAAACTAGCTAAGAGATGTGATGCTTCCATCGGAAATCATAGAGATAGATCTCGCCGGGGCGGACGGCAGAAGCCGTGGTGGCTAAAGGCTAAAGATTATGAAAGTACTGATTGTATTGATATTTGATAATTACATTAAAAGCCCTTGACTGTTTATATAGTACTAAAAGATTCGAAGACTAAAAATACATAATCAAAATAGACATAGATTATAATATGAAATTATCTAATATAGTCTAACCGATATACTCCCTCCGTTTTAAAATATAAGATGTTTTAGCTTTGTGAAGCAAATATATCTATACTACTTTTAGTATATAGGTTCACTCATGTTTAGAATGAATCTAGACACTAAAAAAAAGTTTAGATACGTTTTCTTTATAAACCTAAAACATCTTATATTTTAAAACGGAGGGAGTATACTCCAACAGCAACCGCGCTGGCTGCCGCCGCCTTCTCCGGGTGCCGTCGTAGAGCTTGCCCGCAAGGCCGTCCGTCGAGCTGCACGGGAGCAGCTGCGCGTGCATGCGGCGGCTGCCATGAAAACGTAAGGATAGGAGAGAGAGTGTGAGGATAAGATGGACAGAGAATTAGAATAAGAAGAGAGGGTGTGATATGTCATCGATCCGTGTTCAATATTTTCTAGCCAATGAGAAGACCCAACTAATGAGAAGACACAGTCTTTGTCATGTGTTGAATCTAGACACACGGCAAGACACACGACAAAGTCAAGTCTCTCCTAGACACGGCAAAGTTCAACCGGCATAACGACTTTATGAAAGGTGTAGAGGATGTACACATGTCGTGCGGGTTTTGTTGTGATTGATTCTTTGACGTGTGTTTTATCTGAACTTTGTCTTGTGTATATCTTTGTTGTGTATTCTCTTGTTATTTTGTCGTGTGTTTTTATTTGCCTTGTATTTTTCTCAGAATAAGCTGTGTGCTTAATGCCTGTCCTGTTTTTATGCATATTAGTCGGCAAAGAATTTTTTTGCCGTGTTCCGTGACGTTTGAAAACATGGCAAAGGTCCAAAGACGTGGCAAAGAAGTTTTTTTCCATACTGTTCTCTAAAAAAAATCCTTAAGAACAACCACCTCGTGACACACCAGGTCAACATGTTCTCCACCATTCAAAGAAAGAAAAAAATTACTCCCAAACGCCAGCCAGCATGTCAGCGCGTAAGGTTATTTCGTAGAATTGTTTTCGTAGATGTAGGATTATCGCTGCAGATATATTATCCAAACTCAATCATGCATCGTCCGTATATACGAGGCAATTGCTTGATTGACTAGACACGGCCGGCCATAGCGAAATTTCCATGGCCGTAAGTGTATACAAATGCCGGTCACCTGCCTCCTATTTAAAAGTACGGAGGAACCACCACAAAAGAAAGATACACAAAAACAGAGCGCTACGCTAAGTGGAGGGCATGTCATCAACCATTTCGTGGATGGCATTGATCTTCCTACCTGCGCTGCTATTGCCATTAGCCAACGCCTCTAACCCCTTGGTGAACTCTGACAGCTGCCAGCGGCGATGCGGCGGTGTGGACATCCCCTACCCGTTCGGCATCGGCGCCGGCTGCTTCCGCCCGGGCTTCGAGATAGACTGCCGTAACACGACCGACGGCCACCTTGCGCTGTTTTTGCCGGACTTCGCCGTCCGGCCAGGTCTGGCACCCCCCGAGCCCGCACGCGTGCTGAACCTGACGCTGACGCCGCGCCCACGGGTCCTCGTGGAGGTGCGAGTGGCGCACCAGTGCTTCGACGACGCCGGCAAAGAGACCGGCAACTTCAGCGGCGGGATCGTCAACCGGGCGGGCGTGTACCGCGTCTCCAACACCAAGAACGAGCTCTACGTCCTGGGATGTAGCACCTTCATGTACGCCAGCAGGGGGAGGCTGGGGCGGAGGGATAACGAATCATTGGCCTACTTCAGCGGGTGCGTGGCCTACTGCAACAATGCCCGGAGCGCGCGGAATGGGAGTTGCGCCGGCATCGGCTGCTGCCGCGTCGACATCCCGCAGGCCCTCACCAACACCAGGATGAGGTTCGGCGAATGGCCACATGGGGGCATCGACTTCAGCCCCTGCAATTACGCCTTCATCGTGGAGAAGAAGAACTACACCTTCATGGCTGCCGACCTGAGGAGGGCGCCGGACTCGCCATGGAGAATGCCGCTTTGGCTCGACTGGGCTATCCGCAACGGCAGCAACTCCTTGTCTTGCCCCCAGGCGAGAATAGCGCCCGGATACACCTGCGTGAGCAACAACAGCACGTGCGCGAATTCCACCAACGGGATGGGGTACTTCTGCAAGTGCGGCCAAGGCTACGAGGGCAATCCATATCTTCGACATGGATGTGCAGGTAAGGGTAAATGAATTAACTAGCGCTTTACTAATCACGTAACACTGATACAGTGTGCAAAATTTCTTTGTCGATAAAGGGAAATATATTAGTTCTTACTTTTGTTTCATATGACCCCTAAAAGAAAGGGCCGGGTTCCACTACCAAGAAGGATAATAAAGCAAATAGCAGAAGTGCCAACACCCTTGCAACATAACCAAAACAAAAAATCTCCATGGCCATCTATTGATAACCTTATTTGGAGATCAACAACAAAGAAACAAAAGTATCAGATCACAATTTCAGCAACACACCTCGAGGCTACATTACCCCCAAATACAACTAGTTCTGAAACCGATGAAGACAAACCACAATCAACTTATTCATTTTCTCATATCTCAGATTCAGCTATCATCATATTTTCGATTCAGCAACTTGATCAAGAGCTCTCAAACGAGCTACATAGCTCGAAGAACCACCATTGCCAGCCTCTGCAAAGCATCCACTCTAGCCCTTAATGCTTCACGTTACCGCATAGTGTCAATATCTTCCCAATATTACCCGCCAAAAAAATATCTTCCCAATATTTTTGATAATAATACAAGAGAAAATTAGTTCAGTAGGAGATTTTATTGGCATCTTGCCCAATGTTTCACAATTTCCAGGCATTGAGGGATCCACTAAAATACCAAGAGTAGAGTCCAGACCCATTGTTTATTGCGACCTATTGTTTATTGTGATTGTTCTCTCAACCACTTCTGAAACATACTTGGCAACTGCACATTCGGAGAACATATGATGAGTCATCTCTTCTTCTTCGCCGAACTAGCATGTGGAATTCCCTATCCATGTTTTCTTTTCCATATTATCTTTCCTTGCAAATGTTTTCTCCCAACTTAGCCACAACGAGATCATGATCTTTAAAGGAATTTTATCTTTCCAAAGGTGTCTGAAGGATCTACATATTCCATTACTGGATAAGTGCTTGCACATAGATTAGATGGTGAACTTACCTGATCTCGACCAATTCCACCTTGGCTTGTCTTGTTCATCATTTAGAGCATGCTTGTTATTAAGTTTTGCAGCTCTCTCATCTATTTCCATAGAATAAGTCAAATACTTTATCGCGTGTGAGGGCCAAAGCTTTTGCGAGTTTAGGCACCCTAAAACCTTCTAGGTAAATATTGATTGTGTATTTGTTTGTGTCAAGATGTCAATGGGGTGAATCGAGCGTGGGTTAGCTCGTTAGGTTCCTTGTGGTGGAGCCAGTCCACCTAGGTTCAAGTCCTAGATTTGACATGCATACTCGCATTTACCTGGATTATTCCAGGATTTTATGCGCTTTCTTTTAATGGTAGGTAACGTGTTGTCAACAGTGAAGCATCTATGGGGTGCTCATGGGATAGGGTGCGCGTATTTAGAGGTTTGAGTGTACATGAGCGTCTATGTGTGCACTGTGCTTCTAAAAAAAAAGTTGTCAATGAGGCGGTTTGTCAAGGCAAAGCGCCTCCATGTCCATACTCCATACCCATATCGATCTGCCATGATGTCGTCCGCTTGTGGAGATATACATGGGAAAATATATGCTCATATCGAGCCATCCACGGATATACATAAATTATATTCTATGGCAATAACTTGTGCAATTAAACATCATTAATAGTAAAATTCCCAAAAAGGCATAATCATCAGTTTTTCAAAATTTCTTCATTGAAGCTGGTTTTTGTTTGAAGATTTTCTCTGCCTTTTTACAACCGAAGTCCTATTCTCTCTTGCATAAAATAAAATCCATATTTGCCCTTATTCACTCGAATGATAAGTATGTAATTGATTCGGACAGGTTTGCCAAGCTTTCATGGGCATGCCAAAATGAGTAAATGACACTATATAGCAGATATAAAAATTGTTGTGACTCGAGTTACCAATTTAAGAAACTCTATAAAAATTTATCCCTCTGTCCCAAAATAAGTGACTTTGATTTGTCTTTGATTTGTGGGTATCTAGACGTGTTTTAGCGTGTAGATACATGCGAATCTAAAAAAACCGAATCACTTATTTTCGAATGAAGGAAGTATCAGATTTAAGCCAAATAATTAGCAAACATAAATATTAGTAAATCATTGCATAGTAGACTTAAATTATGACTTTTAACTTTCTCACTTTTCTACCATATGGGCTGTCTCCTTAGATGCCACGTGGGACAAGAGTTTCAAAGTTTCGTTGGCTTGTGACATATCATGCGACATGGCATCCGATGTGGCGCCTATGTGCCAAAAGAGGAGAAAGTAAGAATGGTAATTTGTATCACATTTTTTGCTTAAATCTAAAAATTTGTCAGAGTTTCTGAAATCTGGTAACTCGTGTCACAACAGGTTTTATATCTCGCAAGTGACAACAAGTTCTCTTTTTGTTAAACAACCCGTAGACGTGTACACAAGAACTTATATATATAACTGGCCGCCATCAACTGAAATCTTATAAGAGTAAAGATTTAACTCCTCTTTAATTTTGTACCCAAACTCATTTTCTATGTGTGAACCTATCAATAATCGTGAAACCTTATTAGTTTGGAGCATCGCAAATCTTTTTTATTACACAATCAGTTAAATTGACAACATTTGGATGGCCATGCTCGTGACAAAGTGCATGTGGGTTTTGCATCTAGACAAAACTATACATCAAGATGATTGACTTGGGTTGATGCTTGCTTGTCGTATGTAGATATCGACGAGTGCAACCAACCGGAAACATACCCATGCTTCGGCAAATGTACCAACACAAATGGATCTTTTGACTGCAAGTGCCCACGAGGATCCAAAGGCAATGCGACCCTACCTAATGGTTGTGTCAAGTCCATAAACACGGGTAAGCAACATTTTCTAGTACTTTTTTTACTTCATCAATATCATTGCGTATATGAAATGTCTTGGTGTTAATCAAAAAAAAAGGTGAAGATATATTGACCATTCTCAGCCATTTTTTACAATCTTCTTTTTGCCGTATTAAATGCAGTCAGTATTCTCACATGAGTTAGCTCTGTATATTAGCTCATGACCTAATGAAAATAGGGTACTCCAACCTTGCCAAAATGGTGTGCTTATAAGGTTTTCTATAAGTTAAACGATATAAAGATTTACTGAGTATGTAGGAAAAATATCAACCTCTAGAATATCAGATCAATATCATAAAATTTGAATTGGTAGTTATTTCCTTTCCAACTTTTATTTGGAATTCTCACTCAATTCAATTACAAGCATCAATTCTATGCATCCAAACACAGTGTTAGATTCATCATGATATATTTTTGTATGGTATACATTTGGAATTGTAGCTATAGATAATTTTCTAAATAAACTTTGTCGAAGTTGATGGTGTTTGACTTTTCAAAAGACTTATACTACCTCCGTTCCAAGGCTTAAGGCATATAACATTTTTCAGAAGTCAAACTAACTAAAGTTTGACCAAGTTTTTAGAGAAAAATATTAATATTCACAATAGTAATCCATACCCTTTCATATATTATGAAACATATTTTCACATGGTATCTATATAATATAATAGTTCTTGATATTTTTTCTAAAAGTTGGTCAAACTTTACTTGGCTTGATTTTTTAAAAAAGTTATATGCCCTAAGCCTAGGTATGGAGGGAGTATGCACTATACTATGACAAGGGGGGAATATAGTGCATCAACAAAGATAATAAGTATATATAATGTAGAAAAAATGGAATTTTGTAAGAAAAACAGAATGTCAAAATATTATTACAAAACAATCCCTAAACAAGACAATCTATTTCCTCATAGTAAGAATATGAGCCCTTGATCCGGCAAACCTCACATGTCTTCCTTCACCAAGTTTAGTTTTGTCATCTGAAACCCTAATTCTCTCTCCTACGATTTTTTGCAGGTTTAATTATTGGTCTTTCGATTTCTAGTGGTCCAGCTATTCTAATTTTGTTTTTGGGATCAAAAATAATAATCCGAAAGCTTAGGCATGACAAGGCTAAAAAGTTGAAACAAAGATTCTTCAATCAAAATCGTGGGAAATTGTTACAACAATTGGTATCTCATAAGTCGGACATTGCAGAGAGAATGATCATTCCATTAAAGGAGCTAGAAAGGGCTACAAACAATTTCCACCGAACGCGTAAGCTTGGCGGCGGTGGGCATGGTACAGTATATAAAGGAATTTTGTCAGACTTGCATGTTGTGGCCATCAAGAAGTCAAATATTATGGTTAACAGAGAAATCAATGAGTTTATAAATGAAGTTGCCATACTCTCGCAAATCAACCATAGGAATATCGTAAAGCTCATTGGATGTTGTCTTGAGACAGAAGTCCCTTTATTGGCTTATGAGTTCATTTCAAATGGAACCCTTTGTGATTATCTTCACAAGGAACCACAAAGATCATTACCTTGGGAGGACAGATTAAGGATTGCAGCAGAAATTGGCAAAGCTCTTGCTTACCTTCACTCAGCTATTTCTGTCCCAGTAATACATAGAGATATCAAGTCTGCCAATATACTTCTGGATGATGCCTTGACACCAAAGGTGTCTGACTTCGGAGCTTCGAGGTACATCCATACGGACCAAACAGGTATAACAACACTGGTGCAAGGAACATTAGGATATATAGATCCTACATACTATTACAGTGGCCGGCTAACCGAAAAAAGTGACGTTTATAGCTTTGGAGTAATTCTTATTGAATTGCTTACCAGAAAGATGCCCATTACATATATATCTCCTGACGGTGATGGTCTTGTTGCTCTTTTCCTCAAACTACTTGGAGACTGTAAATTGGTTGAAATGCTAGATCCATACGTCATGGATGAGGGAGGTAGCCAAGTTGAAGAAGTAGCTGCTCTAGCCGTGTTATGCATAAAGCCCATAGCAGAAGAGCGACCTACAATGAGGCAAGTGGAGATGGCTCTTGAAGGCCTCCAAACACGTAAGGAGCCTGTTTTTGATGATTTTCTAGCAGAAACAAATCAGGGTAAACATTTGACAAGAAGATATTCATCCACTAAAGGAAACATATGCTCGGTGGATGTTAGCAGGCAATATAGTCAAGAAGAAGAGTTCATGTTGTCCGCAAAATATCCGCGATGAAGTGTTCTTCTGCGTTGTTGTTTGTTATGTCACATGTGTATTCACCAAATTCATAGAAGATATGTGTCTAAGTTGTTTCCTTTATTTTTGAGTTGCCTTAGTTACTCCCTCCATACCGGTTTTTAGGCCTTCGTGTAGTTTAAGAAAAACTTTGACCATTAATTGAGTCAACAAAATAATAATTATATGTCACAAAAATTATGCTATTTTAAGCTTATTTTGAATATGAATCCAATGGTATACCTTTTGTGGCCTACATCTCATTTTTTTATTGACCAAATTAATAGTTAATTTCTTTCTTAAACTACGTGGAGGCCTAATAAATGGTTACTAGGTGATGTGGCGCGGCGACGTCGCGCCCGTGATGAGAAAATATTGTCGAATAGCTGGTTAAAAATACTATTGGAGATTAGTATTGTTGTTTCTTCAGATAAATAAGGCAGCAGACGGTAGAATTAGTGTGGTTGAATTTAGAAAACAAAACAAATTAGTGCTGACGAATTACAGCCAAAAATTACTTACCCTAGAAGAATCACCGAAGGATAGTTATCGTGATAAGTTGGGAAGTGTGTCAAAAAATTATTGCCAAGGAGTAGAAAAGGAACTCAAAAAATAAGTTACTACCGATGAATTACGGTAGGAGAAGCACTCATCATCGAAAATTTACCATGGGGTATATATCGGGAAAGAATTATAGCTGGGAAGTTATGTAAAATGTTATTGTCAAAGAATTGAAAAAATATCATTGGCGAGTTACTATTGGGAAAGTACTAAGAGGCGAAGAATCACTATAGGATAAATACCGTTGGGAAATGACAGCCAAAAAGTTGTGTCAAAAAATAATATCAAAGCATTAAAAAGGTAAAAAATACTGCAACTATCGCCAGAAAATTATAAACTGAAAGATGTCAAAAAAGTACTGGTCAAAGAACTAACAAATAAAAAAAATTGTAGGTAAGATCCATGTAGAAGAATTATGGTTAAATACCAGTGTCAAAGAATTCCTGGCAAAGTTACTGCCAACAAACTGTCGTCGGCAAACTGACATGAGGTTAAATTAGTATGTTGAAAAGTTGCCATAAAAATTTACCATTCATGCACCGTTGGGTTAAACTGTTAGGGAATTGTGGTTTAAAATTTACACACCATCGGAAAATTACTGCTGTACAAAAACTATTTATGAATATATCATTGAATTTGTAATTTTAGCGGAAAGTGGGGCAATTTACCATCAGAAAAGTTAATATCACTTGGCGCCATGTGTCACAAGTTTATTGGCTAGTATTAGCTCATCTACAGTAATGTGGAGGTTCAAGACGTGGAGCGCTGTGAGGGCTTGAAATTTAAGCCTTAATATGTGGAGGGAGTAGTTTTTGCTTGAGACGAATAGAAACGATAAGACATTTATGCTCGAATCAGCTTTTCGCCCTGCTTTATAATAAACTAACCATCCACACTAAGTTACAAAGTTCAGAACGACAAAAATAAAGTCTGTTGGGGCCACAACACAAAATGACCCAAAAGGAAGCAAATGCCACACTCGCCAAGCGAGAAAATACCGAAAAAGCATAGCTACACTGGACTAGGGGGTAGCCGCTGAGCCGCCTTTGGGAGACACCCAAGAATCTTGTCCAGTCACGCCTTGTCCCGCTATATACCTAGCGGGAACCATAGCTGCAAAGATACCAAGAATTTAAACACCGAGTCAGAAGCACATCGAGGTAGTATCTTCTATGTAACCATCTTATTGTGAATGTTCCAAAGTGACCAGGACAACACGGCAAACACTAACCAGAATAGGCGGCGGCCCTATCATGCATGATTTTCCTATGTTTCTAGGAATTCCCTGATATCATGGGCTCGCCAATCCAGGCCCAATGCCTCTCTAGTGAAGTTCCACAGGAACCAGGCAGCAGGACATGTGAACATTATGTGAGTTCCCGTCTCAGGAACCCCACATAATGGACATAACCCGTCCCCCAATCCCTAACTTTTAATCACTTTGACTCCGAAAGGTAATCTATCGTGCAATAGTTGCCACACAAAAATCTTCGTCTTGAGGGGGAGGGGCGTATTCTAATTGGGTTTAGTCCATGGAAGGCTTGGCCCTCCAAAGAGGGCCCGATATGTCGAGCTGACCATGAAAGACCCTGATGGGGTCAGCCGCCATGCCACACCGCCAGGCGCATCCGCCAGCGTGATAGGCAGAGCCTTCCTAAGCTCCCTTCATGTCCATGCATCAGTTTCCACCGGGCCAAACGTGACAAGGGTTTGACTCGTCAATGCCCATTGTTATGGACTTGGGTTTTGGAGAAGATGGGGATACTGGAAGTCGTGAGACATTTAACAGGCAAGCAACACGGGGACGCGAGGTTTACCCAGGTTCAGGCCCCTAGAGGGAAAACCCTACTCCTGATTGTCTGTTCTTGATTATGGCAGAACCGAAGGTTAGGGGGTGCGCAGATGCAATCCGGCGTGAGGTGTGTGTATGAGGTGAGTTGGTCCTCCTCACCATGCCATCCTGGCCTTTATATAGATAGGCCAGGTCCCGGGGATAGGTCGAGTCGGTTACAGATTAGGGTTGAACCCTTTGAAATTCTATCTACATCTAGGCTTGTCCTCCAAGGAGCCGAACTTGCAATGCGCTTGGGCCACCCGAAATATCCGTAGGCAGCATGTCTTCACATGGACCTTCCTTGGGCTAGACTGGGTATACCAGCGTTATGCACCCGTAGGGTATATCCATGTCAAAAGGTACGACGAAACGAGATGTTCCAAGTCCCTCCTTGGGCTGCAGCGGCAACCCGAAGCGATGGCTCACGGCATATGGCAAACAGGCTCGGGTACACCTATGGAAGGGGACGTTCTTGCAGCCAGGAGTCTAGCCAAAACATGGTACCCTCCCTATTCCCTATGGAGAAGGTAACTAAAAGAACATTTCATAATCCCTAGTGTTTTGTGTGTTAGATAATAATATCAAGGATTATTTAACGTGTGTTGAAGTGCTGCAGATCCGTACACTGAAAAGGGAAGGAAACTGCTTTTTGGGGGGGCGGATAGTCCGCCCCCTCGAGGATTTTCTTCAAACCAAGGATTGCGTCGCTCTCTGTATGGGGGGCAGAGTTTCTCTCGGACTTTCCGGCCCTTGGGCGGATTTTCTCCCTAGGGCGGATAATCCGCCCCCTCGGGATTTTTCTTCAAGTCAAGGCTGCGTCGCTCTCTGTATGGGGGGCGGAGTTTTCCCCGGAGTTTCCGTCCTGGGGGCGAATTTTCTCCCAGGCGGATGATAGTCCGCTTAAAGGGCGGATAATCCGCCCCCAAACTTCTCCAACGGCTTGTTCTGGGCAGGGGTATTTAAGCCTGTCTTCCCCCTCTGGCCAGAACTCTTGATTCATTCGAAAAAGAAAAGACCTGATCTGCAACCTTCATCCAAGAGGGCTCCACCTAGATCCACCCAAAGGCTCCGTCCCTTGGGGAATCAAAGGAGGAGGACTCGTTCTTTATCAACTGCAATCAAGCGCTTCATCTCTTCTCCATTCATTTGGAGAATCACCGATCTAGTATTTCTTGCAAATATCTAGATCCTTGTTTTTGTTTATATTGATAAACCTTGTTCTTGTGACAGATTTTTGTCATCTCGGGAGCCCCCAATTTAGTTGTGGGTGTGTGACCCGGTAGCGTTGTAAAGGCACCGGTTCCCGCCTCGAAGGGTTCC
The DNA here is from genome assembly GCA_023614405.1 of Avena insularis. NCBI lineage: Eukaryota > Viridiplantae > Streptophyta > Magnoliopsida > Poales > Poaceae > Avena > Avena insularis. The sequence continues at coordinate 341,118,598 of CM042687.1, forward strand.
AATAGTGGATAAGGTGGATCAGGCCTTTCGTGGCGAGATCCATCGGAGAATAGGGTGAGGCCTATTGTGGCATGGTGGTCTTAGAACCGCCCACCCCTCCAACGTAGATATACTTCCCTTAACAAGGAAGGAACTGCGGTAAAACAAATCCCTGTGTCTCTGCGTGCTCCACTATGGTTCCCTCGCTCCTCTCTTTACGTGCTTAGTAGCTAGGTTTGCATATAGGGAAATTCTCGTAGTTACATATCGAGAGAATTTACTTTGTGTCAAGCCTAAAATTGAAAAAGAACTAAAAATTTGGTAGCACCTATTCACCCCCCCCCCCTAGGTGCCCATACGATTCATTTCAATTAGTATCAGAGCCCCGGCTCTTATTTCGGGCTTAACCGCCTAAGAGAAGTATGGGTTCCAAGGTAGATGGGAGTGATGCTCCGGAGGTAGTCACCATGAACGATCTCAAGACGTTGGAAACAACCTTGGTGAGTTCAATGGAGGCTAATATGGAAGAGATGCGTCAATTGATAATGCGTCTCTCCACATCCGCAGCATCACCTCCATCTAACTCTGAGGCTACCACTCCGCAATCCAAGGAAACAGGTAAAACCAATTCCAAAGATAACGAAGTGGTTGGTGATGACACTAGCATGAGATCCTCCTCGAAAAAGGATAGTGGTAAGGATGGATACAATGAGGTGTCTCATGTGTATTCTCCTGATCCACCTATCCCTCACCCACATATACATAATAGGGGTGATCCACCCAAACTTTCAGCATCTAGTTTTACTCAATGGCAATTTTTGATGAAATCTCATGTGTGCATTTCCTCCATTGAGTTGTGGAAGATCATCGAAAATGGTCTTCATGTTGGAAACCCCAACAATCTCACAAGAAGAGAAGTTGTTGATAGCTAACTCAACGCTACAGCTCTACACATGATTTAGCTTGGTGTGGGTGACAAAGATATGCCACACATTCAGCATCTTAGTACAGCTAAGGAAGCTTGGGATGCTCTCACCGAGCTCTTCATCGGAAATGAAAGTATGAAAAGGAATAGATATGATGCTTTGAGCAACGAAGCTGAAGGATTCTATATGTTGGATGGAGAAGACCATGAGGACATGTATAGGAGACTCAAGGCAATATCCACAACTTTCAGAAACCATGGTGACGCTCATGTTGATGGTGCATGGATCAAGCGCAAGTATGCCAGTGCTCTTATGCCATTTGAGCCCACAGATTTGAAAAGTCTCCAAGGTAGGCATAACTACCACCTCATGACTTCCAATGAGGTAATGCAAGAAATGGCCGCTTTCAAGGTGGCTGACAAGAATGCCGAAGATGCTCGTGCACAAGCTATGGGGGATCCAAAAGGGGGTCAACATGGCCTTGAATACTAGTGCGATTGATCATGATGAATATGCCATAGAAGGTATGGACTGTCCCGAGGATATAAAAAGGATCCACGGACAATACTTGGCTCTTTATGCTAGAAACTTTTGGAAAGATCCAGCCAAGGCTAAAGCTGAACTAGAACGCAAGAGTGGAGCCTATGGAAGAAATGAAAATGGTCCCAAGCTGAGAACATGTTTCAACTGTGGTGACCGGCTGCACTTTGTAGCTGAGTGTCCATATCAAAGTAGGGAAGATAATGGAGGAAGACTTATTTTCAAAGACAAGTCAAAGGCTCCACGCAAGAAACAGTTTGTAAAGAAGAATGCTCCTTTCAAGAAGCAACCAAAAATTGTTCTAGTGGCTCAAGAAGAATATTCTTCGGGAAGTGAAGATGAGGACGAGGACGATAGCTCTCAAGAGGTGGCTGCTATAGCCACCACATATACATCAACATCTCTCTTCGACTCTCCGAACAAAAACATCATCAACAAGAATGCTACTTGTCTCATGGCAAGAAGCTCTGAGGTAACTACTTCTAACTCTTCTTTTCCTAAGGCTATGATTGACATGGATGATCCTACTAGTCTTAAGATTAAAGAAGAGATTATTTCTTTGGATTATTCCTATACTAACTTGCAAGGTGAGCACAAAGTACGTTTTGAAGCTCTTATGGATCAGTTGGCTCAAAACGAAGCTCTCCTCGAAGAAAAGGGCAGAATTAAAAGGGAGGATGCGATGGAAATTACATCCTTAAAAAATGCTCTAGAAGAAGAAGAAGAGGCTCGGGCTTCTCTTGAAGAGAGGCTTGAATCCATTGAGGAGTCACATGAAGAAATAGTGTCTAAACTGGTTAAGGAACGTGACATTGCGGTCACCAAAGTAAAGAAGTTAAAGAAGGAAAAAGATTGACTTTGGGGCTGCTCATGATAGACTCTCCGAGGAATTGGATAAACTTGACAACGCTCACAAGGCGTTGAAAAGCGATTTCTCCATTCTCAATGAGTCACATGATCAGCTCCAAATTAGATTGGCCAAGTATGATGTTCCTAGCACATCCAATTCAACATATAGTCACAAGGAAAATGCTAGTGTGGAAAAAGAAGTGGTCAAGGACATCACTCCCAAGGATAAGAGTGTTCTTGATGAAGTTCTTGGAAAGCAAAGGTCAAATCATGGTAAAGAGGGACTTGGATATGTCACCAAGTCCAAGAAAAAGAAAAACAAGAAGAACAAGACCAAGAATGGGCAATCTAAGACAGGCACCGCTGAGAAGAATGTCACAAAAGACAAAACTAACAATATTGGTTTTGCAGGGTCTCACAATCCTAATTATGAACTCTTTTGTGATGATTACGGCGATGTTTATGCTTATTACGTCGGTCCCTTTGATGAATATATTGCTTGGTCTATTTGGGTTCCAAATACCCTTGTTACTAACATGAAAGGACCCATTGAAAAATGGGTACCTAAAACCAAGAAGTAATTCTCTTGCAGGGCTATGCTTCCGGTGGGTCGAAATGGGTGCTGGATAATGGATGCACTAGTCATATGACCGGAAGCAAGGAGATCATCATGGAGATGCATCCAAATCATGATAATATTACAGACTCCTATGGTGATAAGTCCAAATCTCAGGTATTGGGTGTTGGCAAGGTTGTGGTTGCCCATGATATCTCTCTCGTGGACGTCATGCTTGTTGAGACCCTCGGTTATAATCTTCTTTCTGTTCGTGCCCTTGGCAAGATGGGTTTTGCTGTTTTTATCGATGATGATTTGGTGGTACTCTTGTGGAGCAAGTCTCTAAAGGTCGCTTTCGTTGGGTACATCGAAAATGACCTGTATGTGGTGGACTTTTCGGGGAAAACCACTTCAGGTCCGATGTGTCTATTCGGAAAGGCCGACGTGGGCAGTTTATGGCATCGCCGTTTAGCCCATGTCAACATGAGAACTTTGCAAAGTCTCCACAAGGGTGGCCACATCCTTGGACTAAAATACAATGTCTCCTTTGCCAAAGATCGTGTTTGCAGGGATTGTGTTGAAGGCAAAATGCATGACTCTCCCCACAAGAGGAAGACTATTGTGTCTTCAAAGAGGATCTTGGAATTACTTCATGTGGATTTATTTGGTCCACCTTCTCATGCAAGTCTTGGTGGGAAGAAATATTGCTTGGTTATTGTCGATGATTACTCAACATATACATGGGTCTATTTCTTCAAGCTAAAGAGTGAGACTCAACAAACAGTCATTGACTTTGCCAATGAAGTTCAACGTCAACACTATGTTCCTATCTTGGCGATAAGAAGTGACAACGGCTCCAAATTCAAGAACTACACTTTGAATGAGTTTCTAAGTGAAGAGGGGATTAGACATCAATATTCCACTGCGTACACCCCTCAACAAAATGGTGTAGCCGAGAGGAAGAACCAGACTCTGATGGATATGGCAAGATCAATGTTGGCTGAATTCAAGTCTCCTTACAATTTTTGGGCTAAAGCCATATCCACTGCTTGTCACTCGTCGAACCGGCTCTACCTCCAAAAGATTTTGGATAAGACTCCTTATGAAATACTTACTGGTAACAAGCCCAACATCTCATACTTCAGGGTATTCGGGTGTAAGTGTTTCTTTCTTATTAAAGGTGTCCGCTTGTCTAAATTTGAGTCCAAGGCTTTAGAAGGTATTTTTGTTGGTTACGGTGCCGAATCCCACACTTATAGAGTCTACAACAAGCTCACTGGGATTGTTGTAGAATCTTTTAGTGTGGAGTTCGATGAGAATAACGGCTCCTTTGTAGGGCAAGTTGATGTTTGTGATGCAGATGTCGAAATACCCCAAGATGCCATAAGAAGAATGGCGTGGGATTTTTCCGCCCCATTGAGGAACCCCTTGTGGCGGATCGGGAAGGACAATGCTCCACTCAAGTGGAGCCCTCATCTACACAAGATCAACATGCTCCTACTGTTGGAGACAACTCTGCACCGACTCCACAACCCACTGAAGATCATCAGTCTCCTGGACAAAATGGTAGTCCCAGGCCGGACTATCCGCCCCCTCCAAGGGGCGGACAATCCGCCCCTGGCACTCCAACTTGTTCCAGGGGATCCGAAGAAGAAGGCAACAGCCAAGAAGTTCCTAGGCCGGATTCTCTGGCCCCCAAGGGCGGATTATCCGGCTCTGGATCTCCCAGTTCTGTCAGGCATTCTCAGGAAGAGGAAAATGGTGCCTCATCTCCCAGGCCGGATAGTCCGGCCCCACCAAGGGGCGGATTATCCGGTCCTGAAGAACAAATTCAGCAGCAAGCTCCTGTTGTTAACTCAGATCAAGATCAAGGGCAAGGTAGTGGACAAGACAAGGATACACATATTGAATCAACTCCTTCTAGAAATAATAAGGACATTGAGGCTCGTCGCAAGGCTCATGCTGATCGGAACCTTGAACTAAGGGGTCACACTCTTGACAAGGTTGTTGGTGATCTACAAAGAAGGGTGTCTACTAGAAGAGAACTTGCAAGCTTCTGTGATCATCAAGCTCACATTTCCATGGTTGAACCAAAGAAGGTCTTTGATGCTCTTGAAGATCCCGATTGGGTTGTTGCAATGCATGAAGAATTAAATAACTTCGAGCGTAACAAAGTATGGAATCTCGTAGAGAAACCCAAGGATTACCGCAATATTATCGGCACCAAGTGGATTTTCAAGAACAAACAAGATGAAAATGGCATTGTTGTGAGGAATAAAGCAAGACTCGTGGCTCAAGGATTCTCTCAAGTGGAAGGAATTGATTTTGGCGATACTTATGCTCCTGTGGCTCGTCTTGAGTCCATTCGTATCCTTCTTGCCTATGACGCCCATCAGAATTTTAAATTACAGCAAATGGATGTTAAGAGTGCGTTTCTTAATGGTCCACTACATGAGTTGGTATACGTCAAGCAGCCCCCGGGTTTTGAGGACCCCAAATTTCCGAACCATGTCTACAAACTCGATAAGGCGCTATATGGCCTTAAACAAGCCCCACGTGCGTGGTATGAGCACCTTAAAGAGCTTTTGTTAGACCGTGGATTCGAAGTTGGGCAAATTGATCCCACTCTTTTTACTAAGAAGGTCAATGGGGAGCTTTTTGTATGCCAACTTTATGTAGATGACATTATGTTTGGCTCTACTAACCAAGCTTTTAACGATGAATTTTCAAAGCTTATGACTGACAGGTTTGAGATGTCAATGATGGGTGAATTGAGGTTCTTTCTTGGATTCGAGATCAAACAACTTAGAGAGGGAACCTTTATAAATCAAGCTAAGTACATCCAAGACATGCTCAAAAGGTTCAAGATGACGGATCTCAATGGCGTTGCTACTCCAATGCAAACAAAGTGTCATCTTGAGCTTAATCCCAAGGGTAAATACGTGGACTAAAAGGTATACCGATCCATGATCGGCTCTCTCCTTTACCTTTGCGCATCTAGGCCCGATATCGTGTTAAGTGTAGGAGTGTGTGCAAGGTACCAAGCCGCTCCTAAAGAAAGCCACTTGGTGGCGGTCAAACGAATCTTCAGATATTTGGTTCATTCCCTGAATTTTGGGTTATGGTATCCCAAGGGTTCAAGTTTCTCTCTATGTGGTTACACTGATTCAGATTGGGCTAGTGACAAAGACGATAGGAAATCAACTTCTGGTGCATGTCAATTCTTGGGCAGGTCTCTAGTTTGTTGGTCTTCAAAGAAACAGAATTGTATTTCACTCTCAACCGCTGAAGCTGAATATGTTGCTGCTGCAAGTGCTTGTACACAGTTATTATGGATGAGGCAAATTTTAAAGGAATACGGTGTCATTTGTGACAAAGTGCCTCTATTATGTGACAATGAAAGTGTTATCAAAATTGCTTACAATCCCGTACAGCATACAAGAACAAAACATATTGAGATTCGCAACCATTTCATTCGGGATCATGTTGCTCATGGAGATATTGCCCTATCCTTTGTGAGCACGAAGAACCAACTTGCTGATATTTTCACGAAGCCACTTGATGAAGCAAGATTTTTTTATTTGAGGAATGAGCTAAATATCATAGATTCAAGGAGCTTGGCTTGACTACCCTTGCACACTCACTTGCCCTTTTTCATGTATTTGGTTTAGATGTGGGCATAGACATAGGGGGAGTGTGGTCCTAATTGATTGGGCTAACCCTCCCCCCATAATGCCAAAATCAAGAAAAATCATTTCTCTTAATATCATTTTGTGATATGTGGGTCATCGATGAGCATTGGTTTTGAACTCAAGATACATCTTCGTGGTGTCATGCCATGCACCCCAACATGGTGGCTTCGGCCACCGCCCTCTTCCTTGAGAATAATTGGTTTCTAATGGCTCTCTTTGGATGTTCTTGTATATTTCGTGTTCTTATGGAAAACACACCCAACTTTGGCTTTTGTTCGATTTGTTCTTGCAACTTTGGGTGTGTAGTACCATCACAGTTTGTTAATCTACACCCAAGCCTTTTTCTCTCCTTTTGGAAACTACGAGGAGGATGAGGAGGCGTGATCTTCTGGGGCGTTAGCATCGCTCTTCTTCCTTTTTGGCGTTTCGATGCCAAAGGGGGAGAAGTAGTTCTATTAGGTCACCGGATTTGCATGGGTCGGGCGCAAGCACTCGCTTTTCCATTCGTTCATTTTATTTGCATGCTTGTGCCCCTTTAGCGTGAACTTATTTGCTATTTGTGCTTGGTTAATGTAAGACTCTGTCGTGCTTTATTATGTATGATCCTATGGAATTCTGGATTTATATTGTGGACCTACTCTCATGGAATTCTGGATTTATCCATGGAGTCTGGCATTCTATTTGATGACATATGAATCATGGGATTATCTTATGTATGCATCAATTTTGTGGGATGTGCTTGGAGCCGGACAATCTCATTAGTTTATTTGACGATATTCACATCCTTGTGGTATGACCTTGTCTACTAACTCATCTTATTTTAATTGTCCTTGGGATGTGCTTGGAGCCGGACAATCTCATTAGTTTATTTGGCGATATTCACATCCCGGTGGTATGACCTTGTCTACTAACTCATCTTGTTTTAATTGTCCTTGCTATGAAAGTTGCGTTTCTCTAGTGTGTGCATGTGTGTTTCAAAGGAAAATTTTAAATATGCACACATCTAGGGGGAGCCTCTTTCATTTAATTTAAGGGTGTCATTGGTAGTCGTTTGCAAATCCTAGTATTGTCATCTAACACCAAAAGGGGGAGATTGAAAGAACATTTCGTAATCCCTAGTGTTTTGTGTGTTAGATAACAATATCAAGGATTATTTAACATGTGTTGAAGTGCTGCAGATCCGTACACTGAAAAGGGAAGGAAACTGCTTTTTGGGGGACAGATAGTCTGCCCCCTCGAGGATTTTCTTTAAACCAAGGACTGCGTCGATCTCTGTATGGGGGGGCGGAGTTTCTCTCGGACTTTCCGGCCCTTGGGCGGATTTTCTCCCTAGGGAGGATAGTCCGCCCCTGAGGGAGGCGGATAATTCGCCCCCTCGGGATTTTTCTTCAAGTCAAGGCTGCGTCGCTCTCTGTATGGGGGGCGGAGTTTTCCCCGGAGTTTCCATCCTGGGGGGTGGATTTTTCCCAGTGGATAGTCTCAAAGGCGGATAATCCGCCCCAAACTTCTCAACGGCTTGTTGCAGGCAGGTATTTAAGCCTGTCTTCCCCCTCTGGCCAGAACTCTTGATTCATTCGAAAAAGAAAAGACCTGATCTGCAACCTTCATCCAAGAGGGCTCCACCTAGATCCACCCAAAGGCTCCGTCCCTTGGGGAATCAAAGGAGGAGGACTCGATCTTCATCAACTGCAATCAAGCGCTTCATCTCTTCTCCATTCAATTGGAGAATCACCGATCTAGTATTTCTTGCAAATATCTAGATCCTTGTTTTTGTTTATATTGATAAACCTTGTTCTTGTGACAGCTTGTTGTCATCTCGGGAGCCCCCAATTCAGTTGTGGGTGTGTGCCCCGGTAGCGTTGTAAAGGCACCGGTTCCCGCCTCGAAGGGTTCCAATAGTGGAGAAGGTGGATCAGGCCTTTCGTGGCGAGATCCATCGGAGAATAGGGTGAGGCCTATTGTGGCGTGTTGGTATTAGAACCGTCCACCCCTCCAACGCAGATATACTTCCCTTAACAAGGAAGGAACTGCGGTAAAACAAATCCATGTGTCTCTGCGTGCTCCACTACAGTTCCCTCGCTCCTCTCTTTACGTGCTTAGTAGCTAGGTTTGCATATAGGGAAATTCTCGTAGTTACATATCTAGAGAATTTACTTTGTGTCAAGCCTAAATTGAAAAAGAACTAAAAATTTGGTAGCACCTATTTACCCCCCTCTAGGTGCCCATACGATCCATTTCAGTAACCCCTCGTCGGGTCTCATGCTTGATCTCCTGGATGGAGTGGCAGAACTGGGAGCCGTTCCGGCGGTCACAGTCCAGGAGGGGACGTCCTCGCAAGTACTTGGCCTTGATTAGCTTTAGCCATAGGTATCCATCGTCTCTCTGGATACGCCAAACCCATTTGAGCATCAGGGCCTTATTGAAGTGGTGGGATGCTAGCATACATATGCCCCCAAGTTCCTTGGGGGCACAAATATCTACCCACTTAACCATGTGGTATTTTTTATGTCCCTTGGGATCCTGCTAGAAAAAGTGTGATAATTCCTTATCAAAAGAGCCATGCACGCCTTCCTAAAGGAGGTATAGCTCCATCATATACATGGGTAAGCTGGACAGGCAAAAGTCAATCAAGACCATCTTGCTACATTTTGATGTGAATTTTCCACACCAAGACTCGGACCTCGAACGAACTCGGCCCACAAGTGGTTCCAAGTTCCTGATAAGGATCCTGGTATCCCGGATCGACATCCCCAAATAGGTGATGGCGAAGGAGGTTAGTTGTCGGCTATCTGATACGTCGTAAACATATCTATAATTTTTAATGCTCCATACTTGTTTTATATCATTTGTCTTATGTTTTGTCTATACTTTGAGGTATTTTTATACACTTTCTGGAACTAACCTATTGACAAGATGCCACAGTGCTAGTTGCCTGTTTTCTGCTGTTTTTGGTTTTAGTAAAACTAAAAAATGAATATTCTCGGAATTGGACGGGACAAAAGTCAATCTTCATATTTTTTCCGGAATGATACGGAAAATAGAAGCAGAGCCGGAGTAGGGCACCAGGGTGGCCACACCCTAGGGTGGCATGGGCCCACCCTAGGCGCGCCACCAGAGGGTGTGGGCCTCCTGGGCCTCCACCGACCTTGCCCTCTTCGCCTATAAGAAGCCCCCGAGGAGAAAACCCTAAATAGTCCAGCAAAAATCCACAAAAAGTTCCGCAGCGCCGCCGCCACCGAAGGGGAGATTCGGGGGACAGAAGTCTCTGTTCTGGTATCCTGCCAGGACGGGGAAGTGCCCCGGAGCCATCTCCATCAATCTCCATCGCCATCTCCATCACCATTGCTGATTCCCATGATGAGGAGGGAGTAGTTCTTCCTCGAGGCTAAGGGCTCTACCGGTAGCTATGTGTTCATCTCTCTCTCTATGCATGATCATATTGTGGTCATGAGCTTTGTAATCAACTAGATCTACTCTGCTACTCAAGTACTTTAATAGATCTCCGGCTCTCCCCATGTGTGTGAAAGTGACAGCGTGCATGTTGTGGTGGCACTTAGGCTAGAGTCTACATAAATACCCAAGTGCTTTAATAGATCTCTGCTCTCCCCACGTGTGTGAAAGTGACAGCATGCACGCCGTGGTGGCACTTAGGCTAGAGTTCATACATATTTATCATGAGTTATATTTGGAGTTGGATGTCTTTATGAAATTGTGGTGTTTGTTGGAACCATCTAGCGCTCAAGGTGACAGTGTGGGGTTATCTAGATGGGGAAGGCGGACTTTGAGGTATGCTTTTGTAGCCCTACCATGGATTAGAGTGTCCAACCAAAGAGTAGTTCAGGTAGTATCATAAAGAGAATATATTTATTGAGAGTGTTCACTAGTGAAAGTATGATCCCTAGACCTTGTTTCTAAACATTGAAACACCGTTTGCATCTAGATCTGTTGCATGTTTGCTTGCTTCCATCCTTATTTATTTTTGCCTTTAGTATTTTCCTCCCCGTCAGAAGCTCTTTTCTAGCACCATTACCACTTATAATCATCCATACTACTTGTATTTTACCATCTCTTCGCTAAACTAGTGCACCTATACACCTGGCAAGTGTATTGGGTGTGTTGGGGACACAAGAGACTTCTTGTATCTTGATTGCAGGGTTGCTTGAGAGAGATACCTTTGACCATTTCCTCCCTGAGTTCGATGGACCTTGGGTAATCCACTTAAGGAAAACTTGCTGATGTTCTACAAACCTCTGCATTTGGAGGCCCAACAACTGTCTACAAGAATAGAAGTGCGTAGACATCACTATCCTTTGTTGATCCTCAAGCGAGCACCTGAGAGCGATGATCTCGCTCTTTTCTAAGTTGATCCAAGGTCACGACATTTCTTGGAAGCATAGAAGCAGGAACTTGAGGTTTGCAATATCCAAGATAGATGCTTCAATCATGATCATCGTGACATCTGCGTAAGGACATTTGTGGCACCAAGGACATTAAATGATCATTGGCAATAACTTCATGCATCACAACTTGGATGTTAGAAGAGTTCAAAAGAAATAGACACTTTTGTAGTACCCATAACTTATCCTATAAGGAAAAAAGAGTACTTATAAATTTACCCATAGCACCAAACCAAAACTTGGAACAACCCTAGCCACCTCCCTCCTGGGTGGCTCCAAAGGAACCTCCTCCATTCCCTCTCGAGGTTGGCCGATCTACAAGCAATGGCCGCCGCTGCCACCGGCGACAGCGGTGGTGGTAGCATCCACCCGTCAAATGAGGGTGGGCTAGAGAGGTGGCATCAGCCATGTCGCGCAGGGGGTAGCATGGCGTCAGCAGAGTGCATCGTGCAGCGCGGCTTGGTCGGTCGGGGCTTGAGATCTCCTGCGGGGCAGCAGCGTAGAGGTGGCAAGGCGCCGCCGTGGTGGCTGCCGGAAGCGGGGATGGTCACTAATGGCGGAGATCTGGGTTTCCGGCGGACCAAGATCTGGACCTTGGGCCATGTTCGAGGTTGTAGGATCCCAGTTGGGCTGCTGTTGCGGGGGGTTCTCCCCCTTCGACTCAGCCTTCTTGTTGCTTCTTTGTGTGTTGTCGTCGTGCTGGAGGAGGCTGGCGGCATGGGGGCTTGCGAGTCTCGTGAATAATGGCGCCGACCCTTGGTTTCTCATGCATAAAGACGAAGAATTGTTGGATGCGTACCGTTGTTGATTTGTGAGTATTGTTGGGTTCCAGAATGCTCCGCTGGCGATCTCCCATGGGCGCTCATGCTTGGAAAATGCTGATCGGATGGGATTCGATCATGCGCACCCGTACATTTTCCGACCATTGGTTTCAAAGGGAGCGTTGCGAACTCTGCTGTCTGTTAACATCATTGGACATTTTCTTTGTCGGTCCATGGTTCAGTGGTGGGGAATGTCATGAAAGCAGAGATTTGAGGGCTAGCACATGTGGTTTGGTTGTTCGGTGTTGAGTAACTGGCTTGGTGATATGTGAATTGTAGCAGTGGCTTGTTAGTGGGGCGACAACACAGGAGACACTCAATGTCTAATCTTGCAGGGTGAAAATCAATCCAAGGTCTTGTCTTAATTGGTTGTGCCTGGCAATGGCCTTGTTGGAGGCATTGTTTTGCGAGCAAGGACTTTCTTCAGGATGAAAACCTAAAATCTATGGTTGGACGACGACGGAGCTTCTGTATTGTTTCCTTATTGGAGGCGTCACTTTTGAAGAAGCTGGACTTCTGGTGTTATACTGGTGGTGTTGGTACTGCTGTTATAAGGAATAGATTGTTGTAGCGGGAATTTTCTTTTTTATAATTTCTTTTATTTTTTTTGATTATGTGCATCCGTAATGTCACGAGGACACTGCGTTGTTGTAGAGGCTGGTTGTAATTGGTATCTGTTGATATTAATATATGCTTCTTTCAAAAAAATAAGTAAACAAACTAGTATGTTTATGAAATCATGGAGAAAATATGTTTTTTAACACTAGAAAGAAAACTTAAGTATATTCTCAAGTTTTTTACAATGTATATGTGATATGGTAGATAATTAGACACGTAAACAACACATTATAAAGTTGGAAATGGTCTACTAGGTATTCAAAGTTTCGTTTGGTATGGATCATGTTCAGGTTGCTAGTTTAGTAGTCATGATTAAGGATACATACGCGTTGATGCGGTTTTTTTGTCATGTTAAATACAAGGAAAATGATTCCCATCCCCGGATCGTCCGGGTCGCCAACCGCACGCGCGTCCTTCACATGAAGCGACAGCGACAGGACCGTGACCCGTGTCTTATCTACACTTATCTCCAGCTTTTCCTTTTTCTTATGTTTCTGCATAGCTAGCACCGTCCCGCGAGCTCCAAAATTCCATGGCAATGCACCGCTGCTGTCCCGACTCAGGTCGTTGCTCCGCCACTACCCAGCCATGCACGACCAACCTGCGGGTCACCGGTGTCTCTCCAACCACCGGGAAACCCTTCATCAGCCCCATCCAATTGCTCCCATCGATCTCCACCATGGATTTTTCCTCTCCCCCACCATGGATTAACCCTCGAGGTGTTGCCAGCAACACGCTGCTCCGAGGCCAGGACGATGGTGCTATCGAGGCACGGCGGCGCCTTCTCCGTTGTACGCCGCTGCTACAAGGGCACCATCTTTTTGCTATGAGCGTCCACCAGCCTTGCTACATAAGGCACGGCGGCCTTGGTACAACGGCATGGCGGACGTCTTCACCGACGACAGCGAGAACACCTTTTTGCTACAAGTGGCGTGAGTCTCTACTACGGAGGCATGACGGCCATGCTACAAAGGCAAGGCGACATCTTCTCCGGCGATGGCGACGACTTTTCACGGCGGCCTTGCTATAGACACGGCGGTGGCTTCTCCGGCGACGAAGGCACTGCTACACGCGGAGGGAGGCGCTGCTACAAGGGCGAAGCACCGCTGCTACAATGGCCCTCGCCGGAAGCCGTCCAGCTGCTCCCTCTCTCACACCTGGGGCGAGGACACTCCTATGCACGTTATCTACTGCGACGGATTTTTGCTGCCGACAACGAGTGGATTTGCTATCAAAGTCTTTGGTTGTTGCTATGAAGGCCCTTGGATTTTGCTACTCTGGATTTTTGCATTTTAGAGAATTGCTGGGATAGGAATTTTCTACATATCAAAATGGTTTTGCTACATTGATATATTTTTTTTGCTATCTCTGTTTTTTTGTTTTGCTACAATACCATAAATTTTTTGCTACAAGTTCTCCGACAAGGTCTTCCGGCTAAATTCTCCGGCGATGTCTCCGGCGAAATAGGTTTTTTCTACATTAAAAGAACTTTGTTGCTACAACCGTCTTGTGGTTTTGCTACAACAGTGTCAACTATTTGCTACAAGGTCTTCGGCGAGAATCACCAGCGAGTTTTCCGACGATGTCTCTGGCGAAGTCGGTTTTGCTACATTAGCACAATTTTTTTGCTGCATGGTCTCCGCCGAGGTCTCCGGCGAGACGTTCTATTTCTAAAACGAACCGTTTTTTTTTTCTTCGGAAGCAAAAGCGGGGACATATATAGCAAAAACGGGATGTTTTACAGCAAAAACGGAATCTGTGGAGAAAACGAGACACATGTCAGCAACGGACCAGGACGATGGAAAACTTGTATCGTCCGGGGACGCTCAGCATCGTCCTAAATACAATAGTGGACAAGTGCTGAGATGGAGATGCTGAGGACAAATGGGACGCACCGTTTTGTCTCATATTTGAGGGAGCAATGGTGATTTGTGGATAAAATATGGACAAGTTTGGACAAATGGAAGGTGTTATAACCGTGTGCTTTTTTTTTTTTTTTGCCTTGCACCCGACTATATAAATATAAACAAAATGGGGAGAGATAGGGGTGCCTTGACTTGTTAATCAAGAAAACCGCAAAAGGCTTGCAATAATCAGACTCACTCCCACACTTCACCGGTCACAGAAGAGTTGTACTCCCAGTCTGAGGGTGGAGAGTAATCGACTCCCCGTCATGGACTGGTTGTGCAAAGGATAGTTACTGAAGGCAGAAGTCCACAGTTTCAAAGCTCAATTCTGTTTCAGACAGGTTGCCATGAGAGCATGGGATCTATTTCCGAGCAAGAGTCTGTTTCGGTTCAGAATCACTATTTTCGTAGGACTAGGATGCGTCGGATTCCCCGAATTCTTGGCCAGATCTCGTAAATTTTCAGATTCAAGAAAACACTCATGGCGTCAGTCCTAATACTACTACTCCGCCTTCCTTCCAGTAGTGTCAGTCATTTTTATTTTTTTGAGATGGCAGGGCAGTGTCAGTAGATCGACCCTACTGTTAGCGAGATACCACAAGGGGAACAAATGACAAGAATTTCAAACAATTGATATATAGAAGCTCAACAATTGCATTACAACATAATCATATACCACCACACAGTACAAACCAATGAACGAATAATTAATAATCACCAAACAAACTACTAGTACTGTAGTTTTTCTCCCAAGAACTATAGGTTCTTCTCGCCTCCAAATCAACATCCCTGATCCCTCCCAACACATGATAAACTGATTGCCGCAGCAGCGTCGGTCCTTGAAGCGGATGATCAGACCTGGAACGGCCATGGCCAGTTGCCGGCGCCGTCCTCGCCGCCGACCTTGGCGCTGCGGCGCATGGGGTTGCCGGCGCACTCCCTGTCGACGTATGCGTAGTACCTGAGGACGAAGGCGAGCGCGAGGGCGACCCACTCGAGGCAGAAGATGGCGATGCCGAGGCCTCCCACCATGCGCAGGATGACGGCGCCGTCCTCCTCGCGGACGTAGGACCTGAGCCCGTCGGCGAGGAACTCGGAGGTGCGGGAGAAGGCGAGCACGGCGGCGGCGCCCTGCAGGATGGAGACGACGACGGTGCCGGACATGTGCGCGGTGTAGACGCGGCCGCGCGGCGGGTCGGGCGCCGCGATGACGGCGCACCCGGCCACGGCGGCCGCCACGGTGAGCGCGTGGAGGAGGATGAGGAGGAAGCCGTCCAGGGAGGGCGCCAGGCGGAGGGAGAGCGTGAGGAAGCCGCACCCGGACGCCGCGCCCAGGATCATGTAGTTGGAGACCAGGAAGGCGCGGCGCGCGCGGCGGTGCGCGGGGGAAGCAGAGTCGCCCGCCGGCGGCGCGATCACCGAGAGGCCGCCCATTTCGCTGCTGCTGCTGCTGGCGCGGCGGCTGGCTTGGCTGTGCGAGGCGAGGGAGCGGAGAGAGAGGAGGTGCTTGCGTCGCTTGGGAGTGAGGAGTGATCGAGTGAGTTGTGGGGATTGGGGGAAGAGGCGGGGAGCTTAAATGGGGAAGAGGAATCCGACCGTTTGAGGAAGACGAAGAGGGAGCGGAGCTTCAACAACGGCTAGTTGGAAAAAGGCGGCCGAGGAGAATGGGACAGAGGTGGCCGGCTGGCCGTTGGAGGAGCGCGCGGTTGGAGTGAGCTCGTGGACCCCGCGTGCTCGTGGCAAAGCATCTTCCCTCCCGTTGCCCCCGTTGGCTTATGTGCACGTGTGTCGGTTTCTTCCCTTAGGCCTCGTTTCGTTTAGTCCATGAGTGGTATGAATTGACTTGAATTGTTAGTCAGAATGGACAAAAATAACCCAAACTCAAAAGGATTTCACAAAATGACCCATCTGAAAAACTATTTCTCTGGACTAACCCTTTGCGTAGCGTCTAACATCTAGTCGCTACACTCTTTGGCGCCTTTAGGCGCTATGCCCACTGCCAACATTGCCGTCGACCCTCTGGCCCCACCGTGTGGCCTTGAGGCGCTATACTGGGGAGAGTAACGCCCAGGCGCTATGCCCAGGTGTAGCGTCTATCTGATAGGCGCTACACTTTTGTGTAGCGCCTAGCATATAGGCGCTACACTTTGAGACATACTCTGACCAGCCCCCTCCCTTCGACCCATTCGGTTTGACCATTAGAAGAAGAACAAGGAGGTGCCGGTGGTTCCTCCTCCCCTCTCTCTCAAATCCACTCCTCAAATCCATCAGATCTGAGAGATTTCACCGTGGTTTTGCTCCCCCATCCCCCCCTCAAGGTAATCTCCTCCTTTTTCCTCTCTTTCATCCAATAAATCTTGCACATTATCCTCAAACCCTAGATGTAGTTGGATTCATAATATGGACTATTTGTGCATGTTTTTAGTTACTTGGTAGTTATAAATTAGTTGTATTTGATGGGGAATGAAAGTGTGTTGTTGATTTGCATTGTATATGATGGTTGTATATGGATTTGTATGGATGTTTGAATAATATGCTACCATATTCTTTGTAGTTTATTGTATAAATTCAAACAATGGCTACATACCACACACATTTTATTGATGTTTGGAATATATATGTAGGATGGTGTGGCTACTTAAGGATTACTATGATCATCCACACCGGACATACTTGATGGCGGAGAAGAATATGGTAATCAAACCATGGTTGAACTTCTTTGCTTTTATTTTTCTATTGATTCAATTGTGTTGGAAAAACCATAATGTTCGATCTTGTATGTATGCAGAGGCTTCGTCCCCTCAAGCATGGCGCGTCTTCGAATGGCATGCCGTACGACGAGCGGTACACCGAGTACATCAAGCGGCTAGGCCTCCTCCCTTTCATCACGCTTGTGAGCCGGTCGACGCCGAACCTCAACGCGGCTGCTATCACCGCACTTGTCGACCGGTGGAGGCCGGAGACGCACACTTTCCACCTCCGGACCGGCGAGATCACTCCTACTCTTCAGGATGTTTCCATGATCTTTGGACTTCCTATCGCGGGGGAGCCTCTCTGTATGAGCACAGATTCCGATGGGTGGCGCAATGCGATGCATCTACTTATTGGCATGGCTCCTGAAGAACTTGAAGATAAGAGCAAAGATAGAGTCCCAGCAGGCGCGACATATGCGTGGATCGTGGAGAACTTTAGGGAATGCCCGACCCCGCCGAGGTTGAGGTGATCGAGACACATGCTCGTGTGTACGTGTGGTATGTCCTTTCTAGGACTCTGTTCTTGACAATGGAGGTAGGACCGCTTTCGATGGATGTGGTGAAGGCACTAGCAAACCGGGATAGCAATATCAATGGGTTCGGCTCTTGCCTACTTGTACCGGCAGGTAATCACATGTGAACTCTACATTCATTTGTATATGTCGAGTCCACACATATGCTATACAGACCTCTTTTTTGTTCACTTGCAGTTGGACGATGTCTGTCGTAGGGCAGGCCAAAATGCCGGAATAGGTGGTGCTATGGTTCTTCTCTCGATATGGAGCTGGGAAAGCTTACCAGTTGGTCGTCCCAAAGAGGTGGGGCACCATCCTTGGCCAGCGTATAATAGAAACCCTCTACGCCTCCCGACTTGGGCTTACAAGTGGGACGTGGTATCGGAGATGACAAGCGATGTTGATGCCATGTACCTCAAGTACACGAACGAGTTTGATGCGATTACGCCCGAGCAGGTAGATGTTTATTTATACGTCATTATCCATAATATTTACTTCACGAGTCAAAATCGATACCAAACATGTTCTTGTGATATGTTGCAGGTGGAGTGGGAGACTTATGGTTGTGGGGACGAGTTTGGTATTGCTCCCGGGTTTGATATTAACCGAAGTGCTTGGAGGAACAATCTCTCTGGCTCATGTGCTGCCCATTGATTTGCAATTGGGCGGTTGAGTTTCATATGCCACAACGGGTGATGAGGTAGTTCGGGTTGTTTCAGTGCAACCCTCCCGTGTGGAAGGACACCGACAAGGAGATTCATCGGTTAGTTAGCATGAGAACTTGTGCTCAATTGCTTTGGATGGTACTAACATGGTTCTTTGTTGTTGTTCAGGTTGGACAGAAAGAGGCAGAGGAAGATCAAGAATTGGGATCACCATCATAGGAGGCACGTCATGGAGTTCCTCATTTGTGTGGAGAATGCTCGACGAACGGAATGGAATAGTGGAAGAGCACATTGCCCAGTAGCTTTCACAAACTCCATGACTTGCTTGATGCTCATTATTGGAAACGACGCGATGTCATTGGAAAGCCTATAAGCGAGGAACTCGGAGGTGAGTTGTCGGTGCTCATGCTTTGCATCCTTGCCATCCACCATCGGTCCTCGGCACATGTGAGTTGATACGCAACTAGATATGTGCCAATCGGGACCTCCCTTGAATGGTCTAGCACGCACAATCCAAGGACATCCTTCCGCCTCGCACTTCACCGTGTAACGCTTCTTGATATCCGAGTGCACGACCATGTAAGGACGATGATGCTTCACCGAGAAGTCCTTTATCCATTGCTTAAATTCCAACAAGGTCTTAAACCTTGATCCTTTGCAAAAGCCATTATTCACTTCATTGCCATCCCGATAAGAACTTGTCCTTGGTCCAAGCACTATGCCTTTGCCACCATCAACCGTGGCTTCATCCGTGAGACTAAGATCACGAAACAAAGGCACCCGATGGTCCCGCCCCAATACGGTATGGTGGATTTCGCCTCTAGCCGTGAACCCTCCTCGTCAACTTCTTCTTGGGACCATCATCATCCAGTCTGAAGCATAGCCTCGAGAATACGGGAGTTCACGGTCCATGTCATGTTGAGTGATATATTTCTCCAAATCACCAACATTGTTGTCATGGAGTTCAACATCATCATCATCTTCACCCTCACAATCATCATTGTCCTCTTCCAACACTTCGTCTTGGTGTCTTGAAATCGGGCTCAATGTTTGGCTCAAAGGAGGTTCAATCCATAGCTCTTGCTCCACGGGTGGAGGACTCCTACTAGCCAATGGGGAAGCACGGTGGTTCAAGTCCAAAGGCAATGAACTATCAACCTTCTTGGTGGCAAATAGCTCAAGAGCCTTGTCTAGTGATTCGGCCACCACCTCCTTGTATGCAAGCCAACGAGCCTCGGAGAAGATACGCATGGTCTTCCAACGGATATGCACTCCAAAACCCACATTATGTCTTCCTTCCAACTCAACAACATCACATGGGTCCATCCATTTCAATTCAATCCTCACTTGCTCCAAGACCTCGGCATAGGTGGGACTACGCTCAAACACAATATCTAGCTCATCCAGGTCCGGTTCTATGTTGCCTTTCAAAAAGGCATCCTTGTCCACATGATGAACATGAACAATTCTTGACATCCCTAACACATAGGAGAATATGTTCATTAACTAACCATGACAAGATAAACAAAACTATACTAGACACATTACCAAACCATAAAGCTAACAAGAACACCCTCTCTTACATAAGCAAACCCTAAACCTAGCCATAACATTCCAATATACCAAACAATGTCATTTCAACAACCCTAAACCTAACTAAATGCTTCATACACATCTTTATAACCAACATTGGCCAATAAATCTAACAAATTTCCAAACATTTCTCTCCAAATCAAATTTCTAGGGTTTCAAGCCAAATCCAACCAAAAAGAAAGATTTCAAGAGGTCAAAACGGAGGGGAATGAGGGAGGGTACCTCTAGCAGCTGGGAGAGGCACAAATCCACCAAATAAAGCTTCCAATGTGAGAGATTTGAGGAGGGGGGAAGGGGGCGCCTCCTTGTTGTTCTTCTTGCTTGGGTCGAGCTGGGAGTGAATGGGGAGGGGTGGGGAGGGGGCTGCCGCGCGACAGCTTAAGTCCTAGGGTGTAGCGCCCATCAGATAGGCGCTACACGCGCCTGGGCGTTACTCTCCCCAGGCATAGCGCCTGGGCGTCACACGGCCGGGTGGGGCCAGGGAGGGGCCAGGCGGTGCCACGCTGGCAGGGGGCATAGCGCCTAGCTGAAAGGCGCACCTAGCTGTTAGGCGCTACCCAAAGGGTTAGTGCCAGTGAAATAGTTTTCCAGATGGGTCATTTTGTGAAATCCTTTTGAGTTTGGGTTATTTTTGTCCATTCTGCCGGATTGTCATCCGATTCTAGTTTTCCAGCCCGGCAAAGAAAATTTTCCATTACAGCAAATATGTTGTCTTCGGTTAGGCCCGGGCTGGAATCTAGCCCAGTGTATCCAGCCCATCCTGCACTCAGTTGGCTTGGAAAATTTTCATCACCATCAGATGTGTGGAATATTTTCCACGAGTGCGAGCGAAGGCAGGGACGTGTGCCATCAAGTTCGTGAGAGTTTTACTAACTAGTTTTTTCATAACAAAATACTTTTTAATTCGAAAGGTAGATGAAGCTTGAGAATTTGCTTGGAATAGCAATAGCTACTAGGTAGATATGGTGGAGACAAGTGGCAAAAGTTTTGGTTCAAAGGGATTTGGAAACATGAGAAGCATGCCTTCTCAAAACACGTTTTTGGCTAGCAAGGCTGGGTAGCAAGCAAGAGAGTTGAAAGAAACAAGCAAACATACAAGTAATAAAGCCAAACATGCAATCTTCCTTGAAGACACAAAAGATCTTAAATAAAGAATACTAAGCTTATGAGCCAACAAGAAAGAAAACAAATGATACAAAATACATGTAACCCTTTTTTCTTTCTCTTTTTCTTTCAAACCTCAAAAATTGTTGCTACCTACGAGAACTCGGTTTGCCAAAACCAATTTAGATCCACTTGATTCTCCCAAAGTGATTCCAATACTGATCAACAAGATCCATCATATAACAGAGATTGCAAACTAAAAATAAGAAGTGCAAAAAGTAAAAGATGAGACTTCTCATTAATATTCAATAAAGGCACTCACACCAAGGGATACATAGATAATCAACTAAAGGAGAGATACTTCCACATGCAAACCAAACTATAAGATAACCTCTCTACCATATATATGAATGTACTAAAAAGGTAAATGATAAAAGATAATGGTGGTGATACCGCGGCACTCCCCCAAGCTTGGAACAAGCCAAGGGATGCCAAACCTGATGACGAATGACTCCTTCGGTGGTGGTGGTGTTCTCTTGTCATGGATCAGAAAATCTTCCAGCATCTTACGAAGCCTGTTATTCTCCTCTTGAAGCATATCCACCTTCATCCTCAAAGCAGGGTACTTACCACAAAACTCGTTAGTGGTTCGAAGGGCTTCCGCTGCCTCAGGGCAGTATCTGAGTTCTGGACCGAAGGCTATGATTCCCTGCATGTTACGAGAAAAAGCATCCCCGGTGTTAATTGCTCCTACAAAAGTAGGTTTCCTTGCCCTTGTCCCTACGACGGTTTGTTCTTCCTCGGGCTTCTTGCCTTTATCGTTGGCGGAGGCCATGGTGCTCTAAACTTGAGAAGATTTCCTAACAGAAACAGATAGAAATGAAAACACAACGAGAACAGGATGCAAGAACCTCGGGGAACCCGGGGGATTATATATTACGAAGTTTCAATGCATAAGGAAGGTTCTAACACAGAAATGAGGCGGAGACGGAGTTCGAGGGTGGCACACACCCTCTATGCGCGACCAGGCTGGGCCCGCGCCTGGGGTGGGTTTGTCCACCCCGGACTCCATTTCCTCTTCAGTTCCGTCTCGTAGTCTTCCTTATGTATTAAAAACATCAAAAATATAAAAATATTGGAATTTCACGAACCTTCTATTTTCACCACTTTTACCTATTCAAAGACGAACTCTACAGTTTCCTTTTCTCCTTCTCCTGAAAATTTCCTTCAAACAAAACCCTTGCACAAACTCAAAGACAACATTAGTGTAAGCAAAAACAATAACCTTCAGGTACACACTTCAACTGAAAACCCATCAACACAAAAGCTTCTGTAAGAGGCAAATGCAAAAGACGGCCGAAATCTGTTAAAACAGAACAACAGGTAAAGATTGATTTTTTCGAAGACCTTTTGTTGTTCAAATCAAAAAGTGCAGAACTGATGAAAGTTGGGTAACAACTTGGAGAACAAGCTCAGAAAAATTCAGCTCCATCCGAAGTACTGAGTTCCCTCGCGAATTTTTACAATACAGCACAAAAATCTGTCCCAGGACAGCCACTTTCCACAACTCCTTTACTTCACAAAAGTAGTTGAACTTGACACAAAAACTAACAAAAAGGATAAGGAGCGGTTATTACTGAGGTAATAACTTTCAAGACACGACAAAACTCCTGGGTTATCTCCCAACAAGTACTTTTCTTTAATGCCTTTAAGTTAGGCTTGAAACTTCCAAAGATGCTCACATAGGATATATATATTTGAAGTGAAAGAGAGCATCAAGAAGCAAATAACCAACACATTTGAGTCTAACCCACTTCCTATGCATGGGAGTATCATGAGAAAACGAATTGTTGAAACAAAAAGCCACTAGCATAGGAAGACAAAACATATGCAACTTTAAAGCTTTCAACATAAAACGGGGAAACTTAACATCATTGAGATGCATAGAACCATGTTTCCCTCTCTCATAATAACTTTTAGTAACACCTTGAATAAAGTTGACAATATAACTATCATTGGCAACAACTTTATCATCAGAATAAACATGCTTACAGTCATCAAAAGGAGGTCCAAGGTCATAGACTGGATCAATAGAAGCAAGTTGTTCCATCCTGAAATCTTTATTAGGCAAACTATTTCACAAGGAGCTTTAGCAAATTTCGAAAAGTTAAACTCATAAGAATCTCCATCAAACTTAGTTAAAACCTTTTCTTTATTGTAATCAATAATAGCTCCACAAGTGTTCAAGAAAGGTCTACCAAAAATGATAGGACGAGTTTTGCTAGCTGCTGAATTAAGCACTAGAAAATCAGCAGGATACTTAATCTTACCATAGAGAACCTCCACATCTCTTACAATGCCAATGGGGCAAATGGTTTCCCTATTAGCAAGGTGAATAACCATATCAATGTCCTTAATCTCACAAGGACCAATCTCATGCATAATTTCCTTGTAAAGCTCATAAGGTATAGCACTAAAACTAGCACCAATATCACATAAACCATAATAGCAATGATCACCAATTATAACAGAAAGCACAGGAACACTAGCTTTCCTAGCCTTACTGGGATGAGAAATAATATTAGAAGCGTCTTCATAGAAGACAATATGCTCATTCTCTATATTTCTAGTGACAGGGTATTTCACAATAGCTACCACAGGTTCAACATTCAATTGCTCATCGGGCTCCACAATTTTTATTGTACCTTTATTATTTGCACTAATAATCATAGAATACTCCTTTACCTTAGATGGGAAAGGCATTTTCTCAACATGCGGTTCTGGCACAATATGATTAGTAGTACAAACCTGAGTACTTCTAACAGGAACATGATTAACAACATCTTTATAAGGAGCATGGTACTTATTCCACTTCTTCTTGGAAATTTCTATGTAAGAGGCAAAGGCTTTAAAACAGTTGGCAATACTTTGGGAATCAAGACCAAACTCATTGCTAATATCACGAAAGTCATCAGTTCCCATAAAAGATTTAATGCATTCATAATCATAATTTATACCTGACTTTCTTCCTTTGTCATTCTCCCAAGCCTCAGTGTTATCTTGAATACGGTCTAAGAGATCCCATTTAGCTTCTTCCTTCATACATGTGAATGATCCAGCACAAGAAGCATCTACTAAATCTTTATCGTGAAGAGAAAGCCTAGCATAAAAGTTATTGAGAATAATATTGTTAGGGAGCTCATGAATAGGACATTTAAGCATTAGTAACTTCAATCTCCCCCAAGCTTGAGCTGTACTTTCTCCATCAAGAGGCCAAAAGTTATATATAAGATTTCTATCCTTATGAATTTCACTAGGAGGATAAAATTTAGAGTAAAAGAGAGATGCCATCTCCTTCCATTCCATGGATTGTCCATTCTTCAACAGCTTATACCATTCTTCAGCTCTCCCTTTCAAGGATATGGAGAGTAACTTCTTCTTCACCTGTTCAGTGGTGATACCTGCGCACTTAAACAACCCGCATAATTCATGGATAAAAAGCAAGTGATCACCGGGATGGACAGTTCCATCCCCTAAATAATAATTATCCATAACACGATTGAAAATACTTGTAGGTATCTTAAAAGGATCTATCTCAACAAGTGGTGGTTCATCTACTACCCTAGCAGTGGTAGTAGTTTTCCCAAACAGAAAACCAAGTGGGTTATCCATATTGGAAACAAAGCAACAAGCAGTAATAAAAGCAATACTCACAGTAAAAGTTTCCCTTACCAGTTCCACTCTTCAATAGAGCTTCACTCCCTGGCAACGGCGCCAGAAAATAGTCTTGATGACCCACAAGTATAGGGGGTGTATCGTAGTACTTTTGATAAATATGAGTGTCGATAATCCCTGTGAATACTTAGCAAACGGATCTTTAGTGGTTTTCTGACAAGGCAACAAAACATGGAGCAAGTAACAAAGGTAACGAACAAACGGAGCAAGTGGCCCAATCCTTTCTTAGCAAAGGACAAGCCGGTGGAAATACTTATAAGGACCAAACGTTCTCGAGAACACATGGGAATTCTATCAAGTGCTTTCGCTTCAAATAGCTGAGTACTCTTCTCTGGTATTGTAAGTGTTGTGTGGGTGAACCTGTGCTAACATATCGTCCTTCCTAGGACTAATACATACTTGTGATTAAACCCCCTGCAAACATCCGTAACTATAGGAAAGTAATTAAGATATAAATCTAACCACAGCCTTATACTCTGAGATCCTACGCTCCCTTGTGCAAAGGTGTCCTAACGGGGTTCAGGTTTCTATCACTCAGGCAACCCCACAATTAGTAGCCAAATACACAATGCATCCCCCTAGGCCCATAAATGGTGAAGTGTCATGTAGTCAATGTTCACATGACACCACTAAAGGAATAGCACCACAACTTAAATACTAAACCATTGAATAATAATTTAACACAAATTCACTACTAATAACATGACTTCTTCCATGTCCTCAAGAACTAAACAAACTACTCACAGGACATCATATGGATCAAGATCAAAGATGATATGATAATGGATAACAATCTAAACATAAACAATAATCCAATGGTTCCACTCACAAGCATCAACTATAATAGTAATTAACACCAAGAAAGTTTTCCCTAAGAACTAAAGCAATATCCAACACAATTGTTATAGCGGGACGGAGTGGAGATGATGGTGTGGATGATGATGATGATCCCGATGAAGCCTAGCTTGATGATGGTATTGATGGCGACGGTCTCCCCTCTCCGAGAAGGAATTGCCCCGGCAGAAATCTGTCTACCGAAGAGATCTTTATCTCTCGGTGTTTTTCGCCCCTAGAGGCGGCGGAAATCTATCTGTGGTCGCTCCCCGAGGCTTAAGGTTCCGAAGGGAAGATATAGGCGAAGGGGCGGAGTCGGAGGCCGGGCAGGTGGGCCACACCTGCCCTAGCGCGCGGGGTCAGGTGGGCCCGCGCCTAGGGGGTGTGGGCCCCCTGCGACCCCTCTTCGCTCCTCCTTCTGGTTTTCTTCGTCTTCTGGTAAAATAATA
The DNA here is from genome assembly GCA_023614405.1 of Avena insularis. Lineage (NCBI taxonomy): Eukaryota > Viridiplantae > Streptophyta > Magnoliopsida > Poales > Poaceae > Avena > Avena insularis. The sequence goes on from CM042687.1 coordinate 341,144,531, forward strand.
TGTTTCCATATTTTCTGGTTTTTTCTGATCTTCGCGAAATTGCACCGAAACGCCTTTTTTTCTATCAAAATCCAGACTCCGGCAGTCCATCCTCCAAGAATCATCCAACATAAATAAACAGATGAAAAGTCATAAGTAATATCTCATAATAAGACAAACATCAATAAATAGAGGTAAATTATGATATAAAATGGTGATGCAAATTGAACGTATCAGGCGTGGCTGTGTTGGCGAAGGCGACGCCGTTGACGGTGCACCTCCGCCGGCCGCCGATGTCGGACTCATCGTTCCGGAGGAGCAGGGTGCGTGTGACTCGTTGATCTACCCGTAATGGAAGGAGCCCTGCGGGTTGGGCCGCGCCGTGCCGGACGTCAGGTTCATCTTGAGTGACGCACCCAAGCACACATGAGCTGAAGAGTCGTACTAGTATCGTGTATACGATCGACCATATAGACGTACGTACCTGATGGACTTGGCCTGATCCATGGAGCGGTTGTAGCTATCGTGCGAGGAGCGGTCGTCGAGCGACGGGTTGTCGGAAGGCGTCAGATCGCTGGAGCCGGCGTAGCGGACGGTTCCGACGCCGTAGAGCTCCGGGTCGACGAAGAGCGAGCTGACGACCATGTGGTAGGCTTTGGGTGGCTGGTTCGCCGCGACGAGGATGGAGAGCGACTGGTCGGGGTGGACGTCGAGCGAGGCGTAGTGCTTTTGCTGTGTGTAGGCGCCCTCCGCCTCCACCAACAACAGCTTGTGGCCCTGGAAGCAGAAGCTGAGCGCCGTCCTGGTGCCCATGTTGGAGACACAGAGCCGGTACGTGCGCCCCGCCTCGAACGCGAGCTCGGTCTCGTATGGGCCCAGGCTGTTGATGAGGACGCCGTCGGGCGGAGGCAGGGCACGGCCGTCGTCCAGGCGCTGTTGTATCACCCTCGCGTCCATGTTGTATCAGTCATGTATGACGACATCAAACTCGCCGCCGTCGGGGTGCGGGAACGGAACGTCGATGATCGGGCAGTTGTTGACGCGGATGGGGCCGTGGCCGCCGGCGGTAGCGTGCAGCGCCAGCGAGTGGCGGTAGAAGGAAGGTGCCTAAGTCTAGTTCTCGCCGGGCGGGATGGGGCAGTTGGTCCCCGGCTCCCCGCCAACCCGTCGTGCTGGACACTGGCGTGTGGCTGAAATATAGCACTCATTCATTCAATTTTTAAAGCTAACTAGTAATCATGCACGTGCAAGCGCACGGTTCTGCTTCATTCCTTCTCTCGTCCTCATTGTTACACTCACATTTATGTACCCCTCACCCTTAAACATCTCAACTTGTTGTACAACACAGTATTCACTGAGTGCTCGTGTATTACCATGAAATAACAAATAAACAAACAATAATAAAAATATTACTCTCTCCGATCCAAATTAGTTGACTTATTTTTATCTAGATTTGAATGTATCTAGCACTAAAACAAATATAGACACATCCGAATTTAGATAAATTTGAGTCAAATAATTTGTATCGGAGAGTATTATAATTTATGATGTCCGATCCGATCTGGTCCCATGAGATCAAGCACCATATATTTGGGGGAGAACCCCCTGTTCCTTGAAAAAAAAAGGTTAAGCACCATTTTATCGTTGGGCCTTTCTTCTATTTCAACTTTCAGTGGTCAGCTTGTGTCTTCAGAAATGTCTTTTCGTGCACATTTTAACATGAATCACAAAAGGTACGGAATCCACGGTAGAAACATGCACGATAACTCGTATAAAAAAAATGCACGATAACTACCATGCACAATACAAATACCGCGGTACTGGTGTTTTTTCTATTCCATTGGGCTATGTATAACGCTGAGGCGCTCGAAGCCTAGAGAGGATGCTTAAGAAAAAAAAGATTTTTATTTGAAAAAATAAAAATCTTTTTTCAGTGAAAAATATATAAAAAGTAAGCTGTAGTATCCACCAACAAATATGTACTCAACAGAATTAGAAATGTCTAGATGATGTATAAAGAAAGCGTAACATATGACAACCAAGGGACCGAAGAAAAGAAAATAAGCGGCTCTCGCACTACTATCCTTGTCTCAGTTAAAAAAAGTTAATTAGATAAAACTACTACAATTGGCGCTGTCGGGACGGATCAGTACCACTTTCAATAATTTTAGCATGTCAGTACCAATTTTGGGTTACAAGCGTTGCGAATCGGACTAATTCACGACTAAAAGCACTTTGACACGCTTTCTGACGACTCGGGTCCAGCTATAAGTGCTGAGTTGGTCCCACGTGTCTAGGAGAAGCTGAGGTGGAAGTGGGGCCCACCTGTCAGCCATATCTTATGTTATTTTTTATTTTCTTTTCTATTTTACTATTTACTGCCAATGGATCCCACCTGTCAGTCTCACTAATTTTTTCCCACCCACCTTCTTCTTCCTCCACGCAGTAGCGAGGCATGGAGAAGCCGCCGCCGTTGTTGGCGTCGGACTGGGTGAGTGTCTTGGCGAAGGAGGAGAGCTTCTCCCGCGCCTCCGCTGGGTCGCCATCGAGCCGGCCAGGCCCCTCCGGCTCCCGGAAGCCCAGCTCGTCGGCGCTAGGGGGCACCAGATGGATCTTGGCGAAGACCTCATCCGTCTCCGGATAAGCCAAGAATCGTACCCCTGCGATGTAGCACAGCACGAGCGCGGGGAGCGAACGTGGTCCGACCGCCGCCGCAATCTCGGCGGCCGCAGCTCGAGGTCGGGGACCCCGTGGTCAGTGACGGGTGTGCGGGATTGGTGCTGGCGCTCGTGCGCTTCAACAGGAACGTGTTCGTGGGGCCGTGGGACGCGATCCGGACCTCGCTGGTGGATTTAGCCGCTGCACGGCCGCGACGAGTTGTCGCGGCTCGTGCTCGCCTGCTTCCGCTAGCCACCAGCCTTACTGGAGCTTGTCCTCCAAGTCGCCTACTACGGCAGCGGACTGATTGGAAGAGGAAGGCCGATGGAGGAAGAAGAAGGTGGGTGAGGAAAATTAGTGAGGCTAACAGGTGGGACGCACTGACAGTGAATAGTAAAATAGAAGAGAAAAATAAAAAATAAATAAAATATGGCTGACAGGTGGGCCTCACTTCCACCTCAGCTTCTCCTAGACACGTGGCGCCAACTCAGCACGTACAGCTGAGGCTCGAGCCGTCAGAACGCGTATTAAAGTGTTCTTAGTCGTGAATTAGTCGATTCACAACGCTTGTATCCTAACATGTCAAAATTAGTATCTATTCCGCCCTACGATGATAGTTTTATCCGATTAACTAAAAAGACACTTTGTTCTCACTCCTAGACCCACACTCACGGTCTGTCATGTGGGAGACCGCCCTCTCCGCAGTCTTTCTTCCTCAGCGCCATTTCCTCACGCCGGCAAGACGCCGTGCTATCTGCTTTGCCCCTCATCGCCAACTCGAGTCCCTGAAAGAGCTCGCGGCGCCATGGATTTGCCTCTCTCTCATCGCCCCCTTGTTTGGCGGCATGGCGGGGACCTCACCTTACAGGCTCCTCCAGCTCACCCGCTCCAGCGGATCTGCATCATCTTCGTGCTCCCCAGTCTCCATCCTCGCCATGGTCTCTGTCCTCAACAAGGAGAGATCTACAAGTTCTAGCAGGCTCCTCGTTGACCCTTCACAGGAGAGATTTTGCCCTGATCTGATGGAGCTGCCCGGTATGTATGCAAGTTTAGCTGATTTCTTTTATTGATCCATATCGGCACAGATGATTTGTCACAATAAAAGGGATAAGGCGGTCTGATTGTGCAACATGAACATGTTAATCCTCTAAATATGTGTAGCTGTTTGTTAATCCTCTAAAGGGATAAGGCGGTCTGATTGTCCAGAAAACCACGATCAGTAGGATATGTTTGTGTTTCATTTTCCTGACCACTGATAGAAGCAGCAACCATTTTTTTCTGACTGTAGGCTTGACGTTGTCTCTCTAATATACTATTCCTATTTTGTGAATACCGTTTCCTCTCCAGTTGTCTCTTCAGTTCCTTAGGGCCTATATATATGATATATTATAATAAGAATTTAGCGTCTCAACAATTACATGAGTAATATTCGGTATTTTTTGACAATTACCTGAGTAGTGTGTGTTCCCGATGTCCTGAAATGTGCTATGTTCCCCACTGGAGCAGCAGACGATGTTCCATCGTGAGCTTTAGCTGCATGAACATGTGCCACATTTAATCACCGAGTAGATCATTAAATTACACCATCAGCACTCAGACAATATATAAGCATGCATATGAAGGTCATCCTTACCTTGTTGGGACATGGTCACGGTGTATGTGGTACATTTTGCTCGTCATTAACCATTGGTGTGGAAGCCTGTTTATTTTTACGGTCTTGATGATGTCTTTTCCGTCTATCATCTTTATTCCGGGCATAATATTCTCTGCTGTTCTGCCTCTTTATTTCTTTAGGGTCTGTTACAAATCGCAAGTTAGCACATCAGCAACAACAACACTCATATACTAAATTTCTATAGGTTGCTCATACTTACCCAAGGATTGGGTGTTGGTTAAATCATGAAATGGGGTGCGCCCAACCCCGTGATTAGGAGATGACATACCGTCACCCTCTTGTGAATCTCCATGTTATTAAATTAAAAAGACATGGGTATGTGGAATATATTTTCTCGGTCCTTAGAAAGATGCTAATTGATCATATCGGCCAAAGTTACAATTTGCTTACAAAAATTTACATGCCTATAGCTAGAGAAAACAAAATGTCATAATTTGGCAGTAATTTACTATATTTTGATTTGTCTAATAGAATATTTTTGCTATGCTGACATTTGTAGGTATCTTAATGCAGATTGGTACAGTGAATATCAGCTACAGGGTGAAGATCAGAGATGTAGCCTAAAATCAGATTGCTACTATGAACCTCAGCTACACGGTGAAGATCAGAGCTACAGGAAAAAGGTAAATTCGCTTTATGTAGACTGGTAACCGTGACCTGTGATCAGTTCCTTTCCCAATTAAGGTAATATTATGACCTGTGTTCTTCCCATACAAAGGTAATTTTATGACATGTGTTCTGGCGTTGTGGATATTGGGAGTTAGTTAGAATGTTATCATACCAGTCCTATGACGGTTGTGTGATACTTTAGTATTCACGCAATTTCTGCAGGGACGTCGGTTTGTCAACAGGGAGGTGAAGGAGGAGCGGCCACCCACTCGACGTGACGCTGCAGGACGGTGAGGTCGCAGTGCAAGGAGGCGACGGCGCGCTGTCGGACTATGAGGTCGCCAGGCCGAGAGGCGACGTTGCGGTGCCAGGCTGCGAGGTCGCCCTGCAGGGAGGTGACACGGCTGCTGGCGGCGTCTGGCGCGGTGGTGACGCGAGGAAGCAGTCGTTGGCGTTGCGGTCGACGGGATCTGATTCATTCAGTTTTCTTTTAGTGCGATTAGTCTTGCGTGATTGTAGGGGTGGACGCGGGACTGGGAGCTTGTATTTTCCTCTGCCGGTGGAGAAGGGTCAGTCAATGTGAATTGCTAAGTGCACGCAATACCACGATTGGAGTAATCCTGGCTGTTAGATTGAGATTAGTGGGCCTAATCAAGCGGTGTTGTTTGGTTTGTGTACGGTGAGCTGGGTGTACTTAAGAAAGATCTTGTTTGTTTTTTTATTAGTATACTAGTAAGTCTGCACGTGCAACGCACGCCTTTAATAATATAACAAATTCATTTTTTCTTTTTAACCGTATTAATTTTTATATAGATTTTATTCATCAAGGCACATAGATATGTTTCATGGTTCTATGTGTACACCTATTAAACCCTATACCAGATAATGTTAAGTTTTAAGCAACATAGTTGAAAAGCACCTATTAAACAACATTATCTAGTATAGGGTTTATATTGTAACAACCCTATTGTTTTCCTCCTATGAAAGAAGAAGGCGGTGACCTAGGATTTCACCCTAGCCCTCGTCGACTCTGACCGGGAATCAACGGCTGCCTGACATTTTTGTTTGCCAAGAGCAGATGTCAAGATACTTAGGAAACATAAAGTTTAACATCGACGTACCACAAGATGACTCATGTTGTAGTAGAATTTGTGAAGACATTTGTCAGCATAATCAGTTTAAAAGGAATTATCAATAAAATCTTAATAGTTTTAAGATCAAATTAGAAAACAAACCCAAAACAAATGAGATCTCAAGATCTTAATAATTTAATATGGTCCAACATAATGGAAACCTTCTTTCAAATCCGTAAGGCCATGTTGACTCGGGCTATTTTTTTTAATTAATACGAATTATTTAATTAATAACACAAATAATACTTAAAATTAGGAATTTTGAAAAGTAGCGCGGCCTTGGGGTCTCAAACACTGACCAGCACCCGTCGGTAGTTCAACCACCGGCAATCACTCGTCGGTGTTTAAACCACCGACAAACACTCAATAGGTATTCACCATGCACCACCCTGAACTGGCCATGAGTTAAACTTCCGAAAGGTTCTTGTCGGAAGTTCAAACTCCGAGGCCACGCTAGATTGTCAAAATTGTGTATTATTCGTAAAATTTAATAAAAAAATGTATTATTTAAAAAAATAACTTGAAAAAAAATAACTTGACTCGGCGCTATGCACCGGGGTAAGAAAAAACCCAGACTTTGCCTGCGCGGATTAAATTTACATGCACAAAAAAAACATTGTTATGTACCTTGAAAACAAAGTAGACCGGACACCATTTTCCACCAATTATTGGACACTGTTTCTCTCTCCACACTCGTTCCCCATTCTGAAGCTCCTTGTGTCTCTCAAGGCCGCTCCAGTGCCTCTCCCACGCAGGCGTGATGCCCCCGTCTACTTTCTACCCGGCGTCGGCGCGAGGGTCGCGCCCTCCTCTGGTTCCCCTCTGCCTCAAAGAGGACTGCGCCTTCCCCTAGTTCCCATTCGCCGGAGAGATATGACCCTGCCATCCCCTTCCACTGCCGCGACGACCGGCAACTCCCCTTGCTCGCCGCGCCGCTCACTGGCGAGCGGCCCTGTCTTGGCGAGGCGGAGGCCCGTACCTCTCTGCACTAGAGGGATCCATATCGCCGGATTCCTCCTCCCGGCTCCCGCGAGTCAAGTACGCCGGCGAGGACGCCCTGCTCCGGTGGGTTGGCCAGTGTCACGAGCATCCCTGAGCGGCCCAAGTACGTCATCCTCCTGGACTGCATGGTCGACGGCCCGATGCTCCTCTCCACCTCGCTCGCGATTGGTAATTCGTCGTCCCCTCGTCTCAATTCTGATTGATTCAGATATATTGATAGCAGTATAATACGTGAATCAGGATATATTGGAAAATAGCAGTTGCATTATAGTGACAAGTTAAGTTCTTTCACATAGGTTCATGCAAAGATTTTACTATCATGTTATATGTAATTATGTTGCTACTAAGGTATGCACCTATGTTCCATTAAAAAAACGATGATCTGCTCACAGCTGGTGATAGCTTAGAAAAAAGGTGGGATAGGAATTGCCGTTGATTTTTAGATTTTCATCTGTCTTGCTAATGTGAGCTTAAAAGATTTATAAAACATAAATACTATTGATTTTTTAAAGCATAGCTTTCTTTCATGTTAGCTTTGGCATTAACATGGTTAGGATATGAACTTGAAGAATAATCAAACCAGATGACTTCTGCTGCTTGGTTTGTGCTTCAGTTGCATTGGTCAATCTGTTACACAAAGCATACAACCTTTCTATTGGCCTAGCTAGCTTCGCTATCTGCAGTTCAACCGAGTCACTATAGGGAGTGTTGATTAATAAGTACAACTGCTATTGTCCTGTTGACTAATAAGGACGAATGTATATATGTGCATACCGGGAAATGATTACTCATCTTCCAGTTTGCTCAATCCCTTCCTCTAAAAAGGTAATCTTATAACCTGTGTTCTTACTTATACAGTAAATTATATAAATTATATGACACCTTGCCATGTCATATAATGATTGAAAATGCATTGAGGATATTCAACGGAAGTTAAAATGATTTCTCTTTTATGAATGAAAAATGAAGTAGACTGTTTCAGTGTTGATTGTTTTTTTTTTGGTATTCTAGTATCTTAGTACTGCTCTGAACTTGGCATTCTAGAAGAACACCAGTGAGGACAACCATTGATCAGTTACTGCATTAAGGTGCGAAGCTCCAGTCATTTATCCGTTAATTCTGTGAAGTGAAATAAAAAACCCTGGAGCAAATCATGATCTTTATAATTGTTGCATGCTCAATTGTTCATTCTACCATTGTGCTCTTTTAAAAATTATGAACCATGGTTGAGTTCAGAAAAGATCAAACTGTGAGTTAACCACATGGTAGCAGGTCTTGATCTTTTTCACTTCCTTGTTGATAAAAATTAGGGTGCTCATACTTACTCGAGTGGGTGTTGCTTATATCCTGAAACGGGGTGCGTGAATCACCGTGATTGGGAGATGACATACCGTCGCTCTCCTGTGAATATCCTCGTCATTAAACTAAAATTCATGGATATGTGGAACACGGTATCCTACATATTTCTCGCCTATCTACTGTAAGACAAAAGCCCACAACCCATATTTTATTCTCAACAAAAAGTATATTTACAAAGTAAAGAAGGGGAAGAGAGAACCAACCTAAAAGGAGGGGGGCAAATCTGAGCAAAACCTAAACATCGAGAGCTAGCTATCAAAGAAAAAAGCCTCTACCTATACAAGTGATGCTACCCCCCAGCAAATAGATAATCTTATGACCCCTTTTGTGATAATTGAAATTGTGTCATGGATTACCAGTCCGATGATTGAAATTGTGTCGCGGATTCAAAATGTCATCAGTCCCTTGTATAGTTAACTGATCACTTTGTTTTACAGGATGGCGAAAGAGGAACGGCCACCCACCTGACGGTGCCATGCAGGATGTCGAGGCCGTCCTGCAGGGAAGCGACAGGCTTGCCCTCGTTGGGGTCGAGAGAGGTGAAGGAGGAATAAACACACACTCGACGTTGCAGGGCTACAAGGTTGCCCTGGAGTGAGGCGACGTGGCTATTGACGGCGTCTGGCGGTGGCTGGTGACGTCTGGTGGCGTCTGCTGCTTTGGCGAGGCAAGGATTCCGGTCGTTGGGACTGGGGATGATTCTTTTTTTTTACGTCATTAGAATTAGACTTGCGTGATCATAGGCACTGTGCGTAATTATAGGGTGTGGCTGTGCGTAATTATGGCTGTGCCTAATTAGGACGTGGTTGTGCATAATTATGGCGGTGCCTAATTAGGATGCGGCTGTGCCTAATTATAGTGTGTGCGGGTCTAGGATTCCTCTGCCGGTGGAGTGGTCAGGCGATGGTAATTACTAAGTGCACACAGGATCTAAGGTGGTTGTTAGATTGAGCTTATTGAGTCTAAACGTGTGGTGCTGATTTGTTCATGTGATTTGAGCGGGGTGCGTGTAAGAAAGTTCTTGTTTGCTTGTTTAATAGTAGTGGAGATTAGTATAGTGGAGATAGCCTTTTCTATCTAAAAAACATTCATTATTTTCCCTAGGTGCCCTAAAAGAAATGATTTTCCCATTGAAAAATACAAACGATACTACTCCCTCCGTTTTAAAATATAAGATGTTTTAGATTTGTGAAGAGAATGTATCTAGACTTGTTTTAGTATGTAGATTCACTCATGTTTAGAATGAATCTAGATACTAAAATAAGCCTAGATATATTTTCTTCACAAAACTAAAACATCTTATATTTTGAAACGGAGGGAGTACTAAGGATCGCGTTACATATTTTTTCTATTTCCTTAAAGCTTTTGTCCATTCCTCCCAAATTTTCATTGATTCCTAGTATTTTATAGTTCTACCCCTGTTACAAGAAACTCTTTTACGTCAAGCCTTACCTGGCTCGTGTAATAGAGGGCGAAGATGGTTGCGTGTCACTGACTCAAATCCCAGTGCTTGTGGTCCATCATTAGATGGTCCAACGACGGAGCTGTAATTTTTTATAAATACTGGAAAAAGTTATACGAAGGGAGGATTTCAATATTTATTCGTAGATACTATTGAAAAAAGAGAGGATTTCACATAATCGGTAGGTAGGAAGATGATATTTTTTTTGTCACGTTCCCTACTTTTGTTTTTTCCGAACTTTTCTGACGCAACTAATTTTTTTTAGGGAAACAGCTAGAACTCTGTCCTGCTACGATATATATTAAGATATCGTCAATCAAAAGAGAAACTAAAAAGCTCGGCGGATCATCTTCCCAAACATTCGGGAGTAATTCCGTCTCTCTCGACAACAAATCAGCAACACAGTTTGCTTCCCTATTACAATGACTAAACTCACAAAACAAAAAAGTAGATGCTTGAACATAGGTATAGTTGAAAAGAGCTGCGACAACAGTAGACGAAAAATCTCCTTTTTTAGCGCCTGAATGACTTGTAAGCAATTAGACTGTATAATATTTTTAGAACATTCTAACTGGTTTGCCAAACCTTCACCGTATTAGCATCAACACCATATTGTACCTTTTCATTGCATGCCGCCACGAACCCACCTACATCATCCCTGATCATCACACCGAGGCCACCTGATATCCTTCCGGGTCAAAGCTAGCATCAACATTAATCATCATGTTCCCCTCTCGTGGCTTTACCCAAGTGCTCTTTTTCTTTACCGAGTTTTTCCTCGGAACCCTAATGTTATTTGTCATAATAACCTGAATTGACATGGCAGCAATAGAACTTGGTGAAAGATTCTCGCCATGAACAACTTGTCGATGCATCCACCAGATATACCACGTCATTGTCAAGATGATGTTGTAGATAGAGTTTTTTTAAAGAGATAGTTTGCATGTCTATTTTTGGAGAAAAAAAATAGATTTACATGTGTATGGTATGAACCGACTTTGATCGTGAAACTCTCTTGATCTGACGGACAACGACTTCTCGCGGAGGGAATCGGCTCGACTAGGGGTGGGCATATTAACCGAGGACCGAAATATCGAACCGAAAGAACTAAAACCGAAACCGAATACATCGAAACCAAAAAATCAGTATTAATTTCGGTCCTCACTTGTGAAAAAACGAATTTAATTCGGGAGAATCGGTCTTGACCCTCGGTGCTCCGAACTGACCAATTTAACCGAGTTAAATGTATGTGGCTCAAATCCCCTGTATTACCAAGCCCATTTGAGTATACTTTGGAATAGACAAGCCCACCTCTATAATTTTCTAAGGTTGGTCATAGTGGGAGTATCATAGCTAGTATCATGCATGCCATGTTGGCAAAAATCTGACGTGGCACAACAATTAATGAAGAAAGAGATGGTTAGAGTATCATAGGTAGATACCGTATAATAGCACGTAAAACTAGAAAACTCTCATACAAATAAATCTTGTACACAATTTTATATTAAGATTATACAAATAATTGAATATAGTACTAGTATAATACTATTATATGATACCATGTATTATGGAGATAGTATCATACGCTAATATCATATGCATGATATAGTAGTACTTTGTCCTGAAATACCCTGTATTCTGGATTTAGTCAAAGTCAAACTTTATAAAATTTGATAGAATATATAGAAAAAACTATAAACATCTATAGCACCGAATGTATATATTATGAAAATATATCTTATGACGATTCTAATGATACTTATGTTGTATTATAGGTGTACATAAATTTTTCAATATATTTGGTCAAACTTTATAAAGTTTGACCTTGACTAAACCCAGAATGCAGGGTATTTCAGGACAGAAGGAGTATGATACTACCAGAACTAGCCAAGGCCTCTCACGCTGTTAACCTCTCCACCTCTCTAGAAGCGGTCATGCGCTTGCTCCTAGACTCACGCATCTGAGCCGCCTCTCTTGCCCTATCTCTTCCTCGCATCTATGCTGTCGAGTCTGGCGGCGGGCAGCGAGCGGCTCCTCTAACGTCAAGGAACAAAGTCAGAGAAAACAAAGAAGGAAAGTCAGGAAAATATAGGTTAATCACCCTATTTTGTCATTACTGTAGTTAATTACTGTAGCCTCAAAAAAATAAACTGGATTTTTTACATTATAATTGTGCCCATATGTAGTTAGTCTAAATACATAACATAAACTTATATTATGCAAATTAATTTAAATTAATTTAGATTAAACAATACAATTTAAAAGAATCAAAGTTAGGCAACTGTAGCTTCTCTAACTTTATTACTCCACGTTAGAGGATCTGGCTCCGTCAGGCAGACCGCGCGCGCCCGACAGCATCTCATCCCTGCCCCACCTTTCATGCTTGCAGAATGGACAAAAATAACCCTTTTTCAAAAGGATTTCACGAAATGACACATCTGGATAACTATTTCACTGGAATCACCCTTTCCTGCTGCTAGGCGCTATGCCTCCTGCCAGCGTGGTACCGCCTGGCCCCTCCCTGGCCCCACCCGGCCGTGTGACGCCCAGCCGCTATGCCCAAGGTGTAGCACCTATCTGCTAGGCGCTATACTTTAATGTGTAGCGCCTAGCAGATATGCGCTACACTTTGAGACTTAGTCTGTCGCGCGGCAGTCCCCTCCCTACCCCTCCCCATTCACTCCCAGGCGCCTGGAGAACAGCAAGGAGGCCAGCCGATGGTTCCTCTCTCCCCCTCTCTCAAATCCATCCCTAAAACCAACAGATCTGAGGGATTTCACCGTGGATTTGCTCCCTCATCCCTCCCTCAAGGTAATCCCCTCCTTTCCCCTCTCTTTCATCCAATGAATCTTGCACATTATCCTCAAACCCTAGGTCTAGTTGGATTCATAATATGGCATATTTGTGCATATTTTTAGTTACTTGGTAGTTATATATTAGTTGTATTTGATGGGGAATGAAAGTGTGTTGTTGATTTGCATTGTATATGATGGTTGTATATGGATTTGTATGGATGTTTGAATAATATGCTCTAATATTCTTTGTAGTTTATTGTATAAATTGAAACAATGGCCACATACCACACACATTTTATTGATGTTTGAAATATATATGTAGGATGGTGTGGCTACTTGAAGATTACTATGATCATGAACACCGGGCATACTTGATGGTGGAGAAGCATATGGTAATAAAACCATGGTTGAACTTTTTTGTTTTTATTTTTCTATTGATTCAATTGTGTTGGAAAAAGCATAATGTTCGATCTTGTATGTATGTAGAGGCTTCGTCCCCTCAAGCTTCGGTCTCATGGCGCGTCTTCGAATGACATGTCGTACGACGAGCGGTACACCGAGTACATCCGGCGGCTAGGCCTCTTCCCTTTCATCACGCTTGTGAGCCGGTCGATGCCGAACCTTAACGCGGCTGTTATCACCGCACTTGTCGACCGGTGGAGGCCCGAGACACACACTTTCCACCTTCGGACCGGCGAGATCACCCCTACTCTTCAGGATATTTCCATGATCTTTGGACTTCCTATCGCGGGGAGCCTCTCTGTATGAGCACAGATTCCGATGGTGGCGCAATGCGATGCAGCTACTTATTGGCATGGCTCCTGAAGAACTTGAAGATAGGAGCAAAGATAGAGTCCCAGCAGGTACGACATATGCGTGGATTGTGGACAACTTTGCGGAATGTCCGAACCCCGCCGAGGTTGAGGTGATCGAGACACATGCTCGTGTGTACGTGTGGTATGTCCTTTCTAGGACTCTGTTTGCTGACAGCGGAGGTAGAACCGCTGAGTGGATGTGGCTGAAGGCACTAGAAAACTGGGATAGCAATATCAGCTGGGGTTCGGCGCTCTTGCCTACTTGTACCGGCAGGTAATCACATGTGCACTCTACATTCATTTGTATATGTCGAGTCCACACATATGCTATACTGACCTCTTTTTTGTTCACTTGTAGTTGGACGATGTCTGTCGTAGGGCAGGCCAAAATGCCGGAATAGGTGGTGCTATGGTTCTTCTATCGATATGGAGCTGGGAACGCTTACCAGTTGGGCGTCCCAAAGAGGTGGGCCACCATCCTTGGCCAGAGTATAATAGAAACCCTCTATGCCTCCAGACTTGGGCTTACAAGTGGGATGTGGTATCGAAGATGACAAGCGATGTCGATGCCATGTACCTGAAGTACACGGACGAGTTTGATGAGATTACGCCCGAGCAGGTAGATGTTTGTTTGTACATCACTACCCATAATATGTACTTCACCAGTCAAAATTGATACCAAACATGTTCTTGTGATATGTTGTAGGTGGAGTGGGAGCCTTATGGTTGTGGGGACGAGTTTGGTATTGCTCCCGGGTTTGATATTAACCCGAAGTACTTCGAGGAACAATCTCTCTGGCTCATGTGCTGCCCATTGATTTGCAATTGGGCGGTTGAGTTTCATATGCCACAACGGGTGATGAGGCAGTTCGGGTTGTTTCAGTGCAACCCTCCTGTGTGGAAGGACACCGACAAGGAGCTTCATCGGTTAGTTAGCATGAGAACTTGTGCTCAATTGCTTTGAATGGTACTAACCTGGTTCTTTGTTGTTATTCAGGTTGGACAAAAAGAGGCAGAGGAAGATCAAGAATTGGGATCACCATCATAGGAGGCACGTCATGGAGTTCCTCATTTGTGTGGAGAATACTCGACGAACGGAATGGAATAGTAGAAGATCTCATTGCTCAATTGTATTTAACAACTACATCCATTGGTTTCTTTCTAGTACCCGTGTCTCCATTTGCCCGCCGTCCTATGAGGAAGAAATATTGGACGAGCCAGTCCAGTTTGATGACCTTGCCTACACTTAGTACAATCGGCAGGTCAGTGAGGGCACCGACGTCCCGCTTTCTTCCTCACTCAACTTTGCGGTAAAGTTATCGTTGCCTTTGCATTACTTTCCTTGCACTCTCATCTCTTTCTTGCCTAACATGTTCTTGTTCTTGACTCTGTAGCGAACGAAGGTAAAGAAATACGCCGACGATGCTGAGGTGATTCTTTTTGCTGCCTCTAAGGGGAAAAAGGGAGAAGGCATGATACGAGACTTCATTAAGGTATGGATGCGAGACTTCCTCAAGATAGGCATATTCTTGTCCTGACTTATGTTGTTATTTGATACAGCGCTCGACCCAAAAGATGTGTCGGTTATCTAACCTGCTAGGTTGCCGTGATCCCGAGTACACAACTCCGTCCGGTTCTAGGTCCAAGTCGACTACTGATCTGCCGACCCATCTTCAGGATGATGTTGAGGATGAGACCACTTCGGCGATTCGTTCGGAAGATGAGGTATGGGACAACCTTACATGCATTTAGTGCTTTCTGTTTCCCATGCATTTTCATAGCCATACAATATTACATGTAGATGCCGCGTATGGAGAATGAGACGGAGGAGGAGTACCGGATTCGTTCCGCATACCTGCTGAAGCCAAGGAAACAGTTCATGAAGGGAATATGCCCTAAGAGGCAATAATAGAGTGTTTATTATGTGTATTCCAAGTATATGATAGATGTTTATTTTGCATGCTATAATTGTATTAATACGGAAACATTAATACATGTGTGTTTAATAAACAAACAGAAAGTTCCTAGTTATGCCTCTCTCATAAACTAGCTCGTTGATTAACAAGATGATCAAGGTTTCCTGATCATGGACATTGGATGTTGTTAATAACGGGATCACAACATTAGTGTAATGGTGTGATGAACATTCATCCGAAGTATAGCATTACAATCAAAGTCATTGAGTTTATACTGCTATAACAACTTACGAAGTGATCCTAATCCTTAGACCATGAGATCATGTCAATCACTAACACCGAAAGAGTTTCTTGATAACATCAAACGTCACACCATAACAGGGTGATTATAAAGATGGATTCAGAACTAATAAAGTGTTATGTTGAGGCTCATGGATCGAGAGTGGAATTTGTTCATCCCGATGACGGATAGATATACTCTGGGCCCTCTCGGTGATATCACATTGATTAGCTTGCAAGCAAGTGATTTGATCACTAGAATGTTATATCACGGGAACGAGAAAAGAGTGCATGTCGATGTGAGATCAAACTAGGTATGGAGATACCGATGATCGAATCTCGGACATGTAATATATCGTGAAACAAAGGGATTAAGATACTAGCGTAAAAGGTTCCGACGATCACAAGAAAGTCATCGTTGAATGTGTGGGAGTCAGTATGGGTCTCCAGATCCCGCTTCTGATTATTGATCCGAGAGGGGTCTCGATCATGTCCGCATTATTCACGAACCGTAGGGTGACACACTTAAGAGACACCAACATCCAATTGGAGCAAAAGTTTCATGCCGAAAGAATGAACAAGCGCAGGAATTTATTTCACTAGATACCGAAACAGGTTTTCGGGTGAAATTGCATAAAGTGGTTATGCATGTGAAATAGAATTCTAGCAAGGGGTTATTTGTGAATGTTTGTCATTAAAGTAATTGACAAAATTCTGAATAAAATAAAAGAGTTTTATTTAATGAGAGTTTGCATTAAATTTGGTGGAAATTTAATGGCAAGTTTGAGTGGGATTTTGAGTGGAGGCATATGAATGGATTTTTGTGAGTGGAGTGTCCACCCACATGAATGAAGGAGGGGAGGGGGCAGCCCCCATGGCCGGCGGCCACCCCCTTGGGTGCCCCCCTCCTCCTATAAAAGGAGCCCCTCCTCTCACTTCTCACTCACACTTCCTCGTGAAGGATCTCTCTCCCCCTCTAGAATTTATCCCCCATGGTCTCGGACTAGCGAGATACATGTTCCCGGTGGCTATTCGGCAAGAAAGAGTTGTGCTTCCCCTGCATCGCTGGAGCGAGGAGGCGGAGGTTGCTCGGTGCCTCGAACGTGTGTGCGAGCGCGGATGCGCTGCTGATTTGCGGCGCTAGGACTTCCTCTCGATCTTGAGATCGGCAAGAGATCGTCTACATCAACCACGAGTTGAACTCGTTAAGCTTTGTCGGTCTTCAAGGGTATGTTCTCTACGGATATACATCCACCCGTTGTTTGTATCTAATAGATAGATCTTGGTACATAGTTCACATCGTAGGAATTTTTTTGTTTTCTATGCTGCGAACCCTACAGTTCAATCGCTGGACGCCAGACGACTTCCGTAACAAAGGAAAGGCCAATGTTGACGAGCCGCCACGGAGGTCAAGAGAATCTAGGAGTACGAGAGGCCTACGGTATGATGATGAAGACGATTCACAAGAAGAAGAGGAGGTGACAAAGAAGATACCTCCACGGAGGGGTCGAGGCCCAAGGACGCGTGGACGGAAGTAGGTCATGTATGGCACAATGTTGATGACGATGCACTAGGTTTGAGACTATGTATGGGTTGATGTATGGCACTATGCTGATGTTGTTTAAGACTATGTTGATGTATGGCACTATGTTGATGTTGTTTAAGACTATGTTTATGTTGTTTGATACAATGATGTTGTTTGAGACTATGTTGATGTTGTTTGAGTATATGTTTGAGACTATGTTATAGTTGTTTGAGACATATGTGAACTTGTGCTGTCAATTAGCAGAAACCAGTGCAGTTCAGCAGTGTAGCGCCTGTCTGCTAGGCGCTACACATTATAGCATAGCGCCTAGCAGACAGGCACTACACTCTGACTTAGAGTTTTCCCACGCCAGCGATCTCTCCGTTTGCTACCTGTATGCTCCTGTTAGTTTTGGGTCAATCGAAATCTGCTACCATAGCGCCTTTCAGACAGGCGCTATGCTAGTGTAGTGCCTAGCAGACAGGCGCTATGCCTTGAAACTGTGTTCAGCTCGGACATTTCCATGTTTTGAGTCTGACACAAGACAAATATAACACAAGGCAAATAAAATACGGGGGATAGCAGTTCATGACATACTCAAATAGAAGCATCTCAAACATGGTGTTCATGCCCTTAAGGGGCTTTACATACTAATAGTTCGACAGTGCTCAAAGTTCACAACATTGTCAACATGCTCAATAGGCCACGAGGCTCTGTCTACAAGTCTAAAGCATAGGCCCTTTTCCCTTCCTCTTCTTCTCTTCCTCTTCCTCCATGGAACGCCACGCCGCTCGACGAATCCTTTCCCTCTCGGCATCACGAGCCTCCTTAGCGAGGCGCTTATCTTCCTCCTCTTTCCTACGGAGCTCGTCATTACGTTCCTTGCGCTTCTTCGCCATCTCCTCGTCACGCAGACCTTTGTAGTAGCGCCTTCTTCTTATGGAAAATTCGATCTCTTGGATAGCCTTGTTGGATTGAGGTTGTTCAAGATCTATCCAAGTGTAGTACCTGCATACCGGAGGGGGAGACTACAAGAAAATAGTGCATGTTAGAGGATATGATATGGAATAGTTGGGACAGAAGAAAATAGCGCATGTTGTCTAGGAGCTTGTTGTCTAGGGACTTGTTGGCTAGTTCTTGGTTGGCTTGGGACTTGTTGGCTAGTTCTTGGTTGGCTTGGGTCTTGTTGGCTACCACTTGGTTGGCTAGTGCTTGCTTCATTTCCTTTTGCTCTTTTCATTTGAGAACACTTTCTTGCATTGTGCCCTTCACCATTGCATGTTCCACACCGGGCTCTCTCACGAGGCTCTTGGAATTGGTCATTGCCCGTTTCTCGAGCACCACCACGACCCCATCCATCCATGTCACTCCTAAAGCATTTTGTCTTGCGTCTTCCACGTTTAATCACTTTCCATTTCGGATCGGGCCATAGTTGAATCCCATGGTACTCCGGCCATTTTGATTGGTCCAAATATGGATGAAATCTAGGAGCCCATGTCTTCTTAGTAGTCTCAATAGAGAACTCAGCCTCTCTCACCGTGAGCGGATTATTGTAATCCAAATGTCGCCGGCGAGACGCCACGAGCAAGTGCGAGCAGGCAAGATGAAGCAATGATGGCCTTCCGCATGTGCACTCACAAGTCTTGAGCGAGACCTTGAAAGCTCGGCCTCCGTGTTGGACACCATTAGCCGTTGTACCTCCAGGCTCCGTAACTTGGTAAATTAGCTCGTCATTATCATATTCCGTGACAACTTGGGCATCCGCTTTCTTTGACTGAAATTGCATCCAATCATCAACCTTAGGTGGGTAATTGTATTTGTACTTGTTCTTGTAGTCCCCCACAATCTATCGGTCCGTTTCCTCTGAGTATTTAAGAAAATACCCATTCATCATGTCGAATGTATAACGGACTATTGTCGTGACGGGCAATGCACGGACACCTTTGAGCAACTTGTTGAAGGCCTCTGCCATGTTGCTTGTCATTTGACCGTACCTCCGGCCACCGTCATCGAAAGCTCGTGCCCACTTTGTCCTTTCTTCAATGCTCCTATCGAGAAACTCTCGACCACCCGCATTGAGCTCTTTGTTGAAGAGAAATTTGTTGTACAAGTTTGAGAAACGACGTTCCGTGAAAGCGAGGCAACGATCTTGTAGATCATCGGCCAAATCCTTGCTTTTGCATGCCCTATAGAAGTTTGAACAAAAGTGTCTCATGCACCAACGATGGTGCAACGGAGCATGCCCGGGAATATGTTGGTCCACCGCATTAAGAATTCATTGATGACGGTCCGAGATGACACATATTTCCCTATGAGGGGTTAATATCTGGGTTCTTAAAAGATGGAAGAACCACTCCCAATTATCATTGTTTTCCACCTCTACCAAAACAAAGTCCAAAGGAATCAACCGGTCGTTGGCATCATTGGCTATTGCAATCAAGATAGTGCCCTTGAATTGACCGGTCATAAAGGTGCCATCAACGGAGATGACCGGCCTACAATGTTCAAATGCCTGAACACATTGCTCGAAAGCCCAAAATGCACGTCCAAAAACTCGAATGGTTCTTCTGTTTACAATTCTTGTCTTGTTCCCCAAAGGTTCAACCACATGAACCATGCCCGTGTGAGCATCGGTCATTGCTCCCAACAACCTTGGGATTCGGTTATAAGATTCCTCCCAATCACCGTACAACATCTTGAATGCGGCTTGCTTAGCCTTCCATGCCTTCCCGTACTTCACCTCATAGTGAAAGAGGGCTTTCACAAACTCCATGACCTGCTTGATGTTCATTATTGGAAACGACGCGATGTCATTGGAAAGCCTATAAGCGAGGAACTCGGAGGTGAGTTACCGGTGCTCATGATTTGCATCCTTGCCATCCACCACCGGGCCTCGGCACATGTGAGTTGATACACAACTAGATATGTGCCAATCGGAACCTCCCTTGAATGGTCTAGCACGCACAATCCAAGGACATCCTTCCTCCTCGCACTTCACCGTGTAACGCTTCTTGATGTCTGAGTGCACGACCGTGTAAGGACGATGATGCTTCATCGAGAAGTCCTTTATCCATTGCTTAAATTCCAACAAGGTCTTAAACCTTGATCCTTTGCAAAAGTCATTATTCACTTCATTGCCATCCCGGTAAGAACTTGTCCTTGGTCCAAACACTATGCCTTTGCCACCATCAATCGTGGCTTCATCCGTGAGACTAAGATCATGAAACAAAGGCACCCGATGGTCCCGCCCCAATACGGTATGGTGGATTTCAGCCTCTCTAGCTGTGAACCCCTCCTCGTCAACTTCTTCTTCGGGACCATCATCATCCGAGTCCGAAGCATAGCCTCGAGAATACAGGAGTTCATGGTCCATGTCATGTTGAGTGATATATTTCTCCAAATCACCAACATTGTTGTCGTGGAGTTCAACATCATCATCATCATCTTCACCCTCACAATCATCATTGTACTCTTCCAACACTTCGTCTTGGTGTCTTGGAATCAGTCTCAATGTTTGGCTCAAAGGAGGTTCAATCCATAGCTCTTGCTCCACAGGTGGAGGACTCCTACTATCCAATGGGGAGGCACGACGGTTCAAGTACAAAGGCAATGAACTATCAACCTTCTTGGTGGCAAATAGTTCAAGAGCCTTGTCTAGTGATTCGGCCACCACCTCCTTGTATGCAAGCCAACGAGCCTCGGAGAAGATACGCATGGTCTTCCAACGGATATGCATTCCAAAACCCACATTATGTCTTCCCTCCAACTCAACAACATCACATGGGTCCATCCATTTCAATTCAATCCTCACTTGCTCCAAGACCTCAACATAGGTGGGACTACGCTCAAACACAATATCTAGCTCATCCGGGTCCGGTTCTATGCTGCCTTTCAAAAAGGCATCCTTGTCCACATGATGAACATGAACAATTCTTGCCATCCCTAACATATAGGAGAATATGTTCATTAACTAACCATGACAAGATAAACAAAAATATACTAGACACATTACCAAACCATAAAGCTAACAAAAACACCCTCTCTTACATAATCAAACCCTAACCCTAACCCTAGCCATAACATTCCAATAAACCAAACAATGACATTTCAACAACCCTAAACCTAACTAAATGCTTCATACACATCTTTATACCCAACATTGGCCAATGAATCTAACAAATTTCTAAACATTTCTCTCCAAATCAAATTTCTAGGGTTTCAAGCCAAGTCCAACCAAAATGAAAGATTTCAAGAGGTCAAAACGGAGGGGAATGGGGGAGGGTACCTCTAGCAGCTGGGGAGAGGCACAAATCCACCAAATGAAGCTTCCAATGTGAGAGATTTGAGGGGGGAGAAGAGAGGGGAGAAGGGGGCACCTCCTTGCTGTTCTTCTTGGCTGGGTCGAGCTGGGAGTGAATGGGTCGGAAGTGAGGGTCATGAGTCACGACTAAGTCCCAAAGTGTAGCGCCTATCTGCTAGGCGCTACACATTAAAGCATAGCGTCTAACTGCTAGACGCTACACCTTGGGCATAGCGCCTGGGCGTTACTCACCCTAGGCATAGCGCACAAGGCCACACCGACCAAAGGGACGGGCGAGCCAAAGTGCCACGCAGGGCATAGCGCTTAGCAGAAAGGCTTCACCCAGAGAGTGTAGCGACTTCATGAAATACTTACAAAAAAAGGGTTATTTTTGTCTATTCTGCCATCAACGCCCAGTGTGGTTGCTCCTCGACTTGCGATTGAAGTGCTACTCTGAAAGGTGACCACAGAAAAATCGAGAGGGGACTGCTGCGGCCTCTCAAATTTCCAGAAGGCTTGCAGCGATTCGTGCTGATACAGTTCTTTTCGGTAAAAAACCGAGCACCGAACCGGTGCACCGATGAGCTTTTTTTAGGTAACCGATCAGTCAACATTTTCTCACAACAGAAAATCAGAAATTCCCAATAGGCAATAGCCCGAAGTACGAACTACGAACCGTTCGGTTTCGGGCCCAGCCCTCGGTCGACCCAGGTCTCGACAGACCACTCTGGAAACCCCAGCCCCCAAATCCTTCCCCTTCTCAGGCGGTCGCTTGACGAGACCGATTCTGTGTCGCCGGCGGCGACGAGACCGGACAGCCTCCACTCCTAGCGCTCGGGGCGTCCATGGATAGCGGCGGCCAGGCGGGCTGGTACGTGCTCGGCCCGAGCCAGGAGCACGTCGGCCCCTACACGCTCACCGAGCTTCGAGGTACCTCTTCCCCCCACTTTCCACCCAATCTTCTCGCTATATCGATTAGGGCGAATGCGGACGCAACTAGGTCACAGCCTGTGCTTGAGTCCTCGCGAAAACGGGAACTTCGCGTGCGGCCATGCTGCAGCCACAAGGCTCCCCTAGTCACTAGTCCTGTGTATATCAGAGTTTTGGGGGCTGTGCTCGTTGTGATGCCAAGCCCAGGATCAGGTCTTGTTAGGTTGTCCATTTGGGCGTGTACCCATAAGCTGGATTTTTTTTTTTGGGTAACCAGTAAATTGATGTTTAAATGGATTTAGAAGTATTTGTAGTACCTGACGGTAGCATTTTGAATTTTGCATTATGAGTTAATCTTAGAGTGCGTTCTACATGTTACCTTGACGCTTAATTTACACAGTGAAGTTGCTTTTCTTGTGCTGTAGTCGTGTATTGTTTCAGAATAGCAGCTAGCCCCCTACTTTCTGAAGACCTACGTGTCCTGTTTTCGGTTTGGTTTGTGTTTGAGCAACTTGGGTCCTTTGCAGACCATTTTTCCAATGGGTATCTCAATGAGAGCACAATGCTCTGGGCGGAGGGAAGGAGTGAATGGATGCCACTGTCTTTGGTTCCGGAGGTGCACTCTGGGGTCACACAGAATGTTCAACCCGAACAAGGTTAATGTTTTCTACATTTTCTTTAAAGAAATACATTCAATATGGTTCACTCCAAAGGGGTATCCTGATGTTCTTTCAAACGGCCTTTTGCCCCAGAAATTGAAGATGATTTAGAGAAATTCCAGAAGGAGGTTATGGAAGGTGAGTCAGAG
Organism: Avena insularis; assembly: GCA_023614405.1. Taxonomy (NCBI): domain Eukaryota; kingdom Viridiplantae; phylum Streptophyta; class Magnoliopsida; order Poales; family Poaceae; genus Avena; species Avena insularis. The sequence continues at coordinate 341,167,776 of CM042687.1, forward strand.
GGGGAAGCATTGAAAGACAAGGCTGCACATCATGACCTACACAAAGAGCATGGCGTCGATGATCCCGATGAGCGACCAGCATCTCCACCAGATGGTGTGGAAGAATTTACTGATGACGATGGCACCATCTACAAGTGGGATCGCACCCTGAGGGCAATGGTTCCTCAAGTAAGTGTTGCCTTTCAATCGCTAGGCATAATAGATAACCATCATCAGATGAACAATCCTGTTGGTACTTCGCTATTCAGGATTTTAGGTCACTTAACTGTAATCACGTAGTGAAACAAGTACTAATCATCTCGGCTACATGATTTTGTTAACTTTATAGGTGCTATTAGCTTGGCAAATTTAGTGCATGACATTTGGCACCTTTAGTCTTCTCAGTCAAAGTAAAGTTGCTGATGGGATTGTGCAATGAAAATTTTACTTTGGCCAGGAATGTCGCTGCAAGTTTTTCTTTCTGAAACAACCTTCCAGCCAGAATATATGCCCATTTTACATGCAAATTTACTGAAAAGAAGCCACTGCAGCTGATTTATCGATGAATCAACCTAGACAGAATGTTATTTGTAGGGTTGCTCGATCTTTCGTGGTGGAACGGTAGGTAAGAAACAAATCTTGTTGAATCGGGATCAGCTAATCAGAAACACTACCAAGTTGTACTCTCGCAAACCAACTCGAACTGTAAGTTTGAACCAGTGTGATCCTTCACAGCTTGATGAGCAACAGCTACCAAATAGCGCATTATTACTATAATTTTTCTCTCCCAAATAGCCCTCAATACAAAATTACTCATAAATGTCCTGTAGTTGTGGTTTCTCCCCAGATTTAACTCACATTATCCAAAGTTCAGTAAGATTTACCCCAGGTTATGTTGATTAGAAACACAAAGCAATTGTATGTGCTTGACCAGTCTGTATGAGTTCTAAAATTTCCACAAAATCTACCCTTCCATGAATAACTTTATGGAAACCAGAGTTTTATCAAATTCATGGCGCACTTTCTCTCGTTGTCTCATTCCTCATCATACTCCCTTTCAATGCACCTATTTTTCACAGCCAGCTGTATGGAAATTAGGTTTAGTGTTGCCTGGGAGTTTTATTCCCAAAAAAGTTACTTTATTTTTAAACTAATATATTAGTCTAAACGGTGGTTCAGCTGATTATTTAGGTTTCCTTAGTTACTTATGTTAATTGTTTTCTATGTCAATATGTCATATCCTGTAGGCTACGCGATATTTTTCTAAGATTGTATTCTATATTGCACCAGCTGTTCTTCCTTTCAGGAGAAGTTCATTCCCTTATTCGTCTTGTTTTAACATTCCTAGTTATCAGTGTCTATTAGCTAACCTATTTTGCCATGTACCTTCTACAGAATGATGTATCGGGTAAAATGGAAGGCTATGAAGAGAATGGCATATCAGGTAAAAAGGATGACTATGGACTTGACGACATGACTTTTGCAGTTGAGGAAGAAGTATTTCAACCACCAGACATTCCTGTTTCATCCACATTAGATGAAAACAATGCTTTAACTGAAAAACAAAACAAAGAACCAGAAAAGGTAGGAAAGAGACAACAAAAGAAGCGTAAGTCTACTGAGAAGCTAGCTGAAAAGAAGGTACAGTTCTCAATTTATTTTCCAGGGAGTTATTGACAAGTTCTGCTCAAGCTAATTCTCTCAAACTTTATTTTGGGGTAGGAAGCTGACAAGCCTCCAGAAGGTTGGTTTGATCTCAAAGTTAACACAAATGTCTATGTTACTGGTTTGCCTGATGACGTCACAGCCGAGGAGGTAATTTGCTTATAACTCCAAAAGCTGAGGCTACTTTTTTTTTTCTCTTAGAAAGACCATTTTCAACATGAAATGTTAACACGTTTATTATCATAGAAAAACTACTGTTAATGGATTTCTTTTGCAGATTGTAGAGGTATTTTCCAAGTGTGGAATTATAAAGGAGGTATGCATTTTTTTCTGTCTTGCAGAGACAATTTAAAGTTGATACAGACTGATTTGTTCAGTATTTTAATCTCGATGATATTTCTGTTCTACCTATGGAAAAACTTGGTTATATCATTACCCAGTACCTTGACAGATCTATGGTTGCCATTTGTGCATGTTAAAGTTTATAGCTTGAGTCGTTTCATATCTTGATACCTTCACGTCAAATCTGTCCATTTTAGGGTTAGGTGAGCTAACTATCTGGAACTCGTAGTAGGTATTGATGACAGTAGATATTTTCATATTGGAGACTTTAACCATAGATTATCTTTGGATGGATATCCTTATAACGAAGGTCAGGTCTAAATTAAACTCTACATGATTATGATACTTGTTTACTATTTCCTATATTTAGATAGCTATATGTCTCTTTGTCTCATTCATAATCAATATTCTATTACTGAACTTCAGAGCACTGATGCATTTCTAAATATTTGATGATGTAGGATCTAGAGACAAGGAAGCCCCGAGTGAAAATCTATACTGATAAGGAAACAGGCAGAAAAAAGGGCGATGCACTAGTGACCTATCTCAAGGTTTTTCCATGTGAAACTTACCAAACTGACTGCTCTTACTGTTTGCTATGGAAGATATGCATGTTAATTTTTTTCTGTGTACATTTTTTCTTTCAATGATTTAGGAACCGTCTGTGCCATTAGCAATTCAACTATTGGATGGGACATCATTCCGTCCTGGTGATAAGATCCTGATGTCTGTAAGCGTGGCAGAATTTCAGCAGAAAGGTAAGTTACACAATTTATTAAAACTACACAAACTACAAAAAATATGTCACTAATGTCTTCGCATCTGCATCAGGTGAGGTATTCTTGGCTAAGAAGGCAGATAAGCAAAAGAAAAAGAAAGGCAAGAAGGTTGAAGATAAGATGTTGGGATGGGGTATGTATTTTTCTTATGATATATTTCAATGTGTGGCATGTTATTTACAAATTTACCCAGCTAGTTTCCGTTGCTCCTGTGTTGACGGGGCGCAACCGTAGGTCATGTTCAAGCTTTGCATGTTTCATGCTAGTAACGTGTAGCACTATTAGTATGGTGTGAGATCCATGGAAAACATTGGCATTGTAGAAGCAGATACAACTTATGAATCTTGTCCAAGTAGCAAAATAGCTCTAAAAGCATTAGGTTGCAGAAACTATCTTGTACGCGGGGTGTTTGTTAATCATTATGACATTTGCAGATGACTAGATGAGTAGTTGCTTCTTCATTATTATCTGCATTCTCAAATTAGCCTTGTCCCAAGACTAAAACTTCAACTAATTCTGGTGACCACCCTTTTGTTTTTAGGTGGACACGATGATAAGAAGGTGATGATTCCTACTCAGGTGATTTTGCGGAATATGTTCACTCCTGCTGAATTGAGAGTAAGTAGCAGCAGTATGCTTGACATTTACAAATTTAATGTTCTCTTTTCATATGGAGCAGTGCACTGTTTCAGATTACTCCCCTTCAGTTCATACTTCGTAGCAACTTTCTTCCTCATCTCTGTTATATTAAGGAAGAAGTTCCTGATCTTTGCAGGAGGATGAAACACTTATTCCCACCCTTGAGGAAGATGTTAAAGAAGAATGCGTAAAGTTTGGTCCGGTTGACAATGTCAAGGTAATTATTAGTTTCACACACATGTCTTTTTTTTGCCATTATTGGAAAAATCACAGCACATAGATTAGTTTGAGAACATGTTAAGGAATCAGTACAGACGAATGAGTAGTTTAAATACTTAGTAGACTGACTTGTAACTGTATTTCTCCACAATCATGTAGAATCATGATATGATACAAAACCTTATGGAGTACAAAAGCTCTTGTTTACCTTTGGGATGTGCTGACCGCTTTTTGGAGTTTAGCCTGCCCTAAGCCCTGCGACTAATAGACATACCGGAGAACTGTATCTGCATTCTATACCAAATTGACTGGTTCTTGTTCATTGCTATGTGAAAGCTGGCCAGACTTTGCTTTCCAGTGAGGAGTCGTGATCAAAGTGTGCTGAGTAGCAAAGTTAACTCTAGCCAACAAATTGAATATCCACGTGCACATACTGAGTTTCAAAACCAGTCAGACTGCTATACAGCCCTGCTGTTACCCTCAGTTACTTCTTCCTATCATTTGCAGGCCTTTGTAACCTATTTTTTAACCACTAGGTTTTCTTGTTTATCTGTCTGTTTTCCGCTTACCACCTTTTGTTTACATGTTGCTATCGCAGATCTGTGAAAATCATCCACAAGGAGTTATATTGGTGAAATTCAAAGACCGGAAAGATGGCCTGAAATGCATCGAGACGATGGATGGGAGATGGTATGTTTTAACATATATCCCTGTGTCGTTCTCTTCCCCTGGTTTCTGATGTTACTGTTAAACATCAGTAAATTATGTTTACTCTGCATCTTGAGTTTGTCAATCTCTCGGCGAGACTGATTTCAAGTGTTACAAGAACATGTTAGTCTGAGAAAACAGTTTTTACAGAGTATATTTCTTGCTATGCAGGTTTGGTGGGAGGCAGGTAGAAGCGAGCGAAGATGACGGCTCCATCAAACATGCTCTGATCCGTGACTACGACGCCGAGGTGTCGAGGCTGGATCGCTTTGGAGAAGAGTTAGAAGGATCCACATAGGAAGTCTCGATCATCCTGCAGTTTAGGACTGTTTTCGAGAAGATCATATGTTTTCTCGATTGATCTTACCAAGACTGCTTCTGGGTTAGCTTTAAGCAGCGGAGCCAAAAATTGTTACCAGTCAGCTAAACGTTTTGTCTTAATGTACATTACGGGCATTGAGCCATTTTACCGTACTAACATGTACTACAACTTCGTACTCTCATTGACATGCAACCAAAGCGCTGATATGATAATTTCTTTTACATGACCACCACTGTTGTGATACTGAGATGCCTGTCGTGTCAGAAAATCGTTACTGCCAAAATAATATATGTCCTGATGACTTGGACGATCGGTACATGTAGGAGATGAACATATCCTCAGCCACCTGAACGAGAATACAATAGGTGCGGCAGAACGTTGTCAAGCTGTAGCAGCGACCACACGAATTAAGAGAAACTGCACGCTTGTCTGAACCCAGGTTCGAAGGGGAAAAAAAATTGTCTGAGCCCAGGTTCGAACTGGGGACCTTTAGTGTGTGAGACTAACGTGATAACCAACTACACCACCCAGACGGTTGTGATCAAAAATAAACGTTCTATTATTTATCTAAATGAACTCTACTCCCAAACGAACATACCTGCTTTGTATGCATTGTGACATTTGCTGTAATTTTTAAGATAATAAGTCGCATTGACTCAAATAAAATTGAACAATGACTTGATTAGATGTCATTGCCTCATGCACAGCATCCAGAGGAGCCAATCAGGAAAATTTTAGTTTGAATAACAAACAATTTCTGAAAAGGAACAAAGCGGTTCAGATGGAATAATACTGTCACTATCCCTCAAGTACAACAATGAGTTCATATTTCTTACAAGTTGCAGCGTGCCATATGGCAATTGAACACCTAACTCTCCAATTACCAAACGTTCTCTTGATAAAGATAAATGAAGCTGGTTCCCACAACATTCAGACAGTAATCTGAACAGAAATACAGTCAACACCCGCCAATCGTCAGCTTTAAAATGGTGAGTAGCTTCAGGAGCAAGCCAATTGGTTTTGGGTGTATCGATGTAGCATCTAATTCTTTGCATTTCCAAAGAATTTCGAGAGACGGACAGGGCCTTCCTCCTCGCTATCACTGCCAGCGTGCTTGGATCTTGACCTGTGCTTCTTGTCCTTCTTACTTCTCTTGGATCTTGAACGGGACCTGGACTTTCTTGAACTCCTATCCTCATCGTCACTGCTTGACGATTCTGATGATGAGTCGGAACTTTCCGATGAACTTCTGTGCTGTTATGAATGAATAAGTGAGCATACATGAAACTTTACAATCACAAAACTCATCTAAATAGCATTTTTTTGTATTTCCTATTCATTAATCAATACCTTCCTCCTCTTTTTAGTCCGTTTCTTTCCATCCTTATCCTTCTTTTCTGTAATCAAATTCCTTGTCAGAAGACTTGGCATAGGCAATAGACTTAAGAAACAGCTGACCGATTATCTAAATGTAGAAACATCATTCGGAAGGCTATTTAGTTACTTTACCTTTCTTGGATGATGATTTTGACTTCACAACGTCTCTTCCACGACCTAGCTTTTGGGCCCTTTCAGCATCCAGTTGAGCTCTATACTCTCTCATCATTTTATCTTTGTCAGCCTCCACCTCACCTCTCTTTAGCTCTTCATCCTATTAGAGAACAAGAGAATCATTAGTTACTGCAAAACTACAGATTATACACAACAGTAGCTTCATAGTGATCTTATAAGTACAAAAAGGCTTAGTCAGATCTGCAGTAAGCCAGTAACCTTGTGCGGTCAATGTAGAAAATAGTAAACCGGTTGCAAAGTAAACCACACTATTCTTGGAAGAAAAAAATCACAGCCTGACCAATGTTGAATAAGGTTGATCTGTTTGCCCAGCATACAGATGCTCCATCTAAGAGCAAGTTGATACCATCATCCAAGAGAGCAAGGCAAAGAAAGGAATTGAAACCAAGTAAAATGGCATCATGAGACCTCTGGAGATTTATAGAATTAACGTGGATGGGTGAAATAACCGTTGCGTCACTGGTATCAGTAATGCTAGATTTTTTTTACGATAACACAAGTCTGAGTGTCTGATGGCAAATCACAGCTAGAGAAACCAGGGGAAAGGCAAATGTACAAGGGATGGTGCAGGACCAAGGTCCCACAGAAAAAGTTCAGGATGCTAATTCTCCCCCATATGCTATCATAGCTTCATTACTGATTATATTATGCTGAAGGGAATCCCATCCCGTGCCTGGTTACAATAAATTTGAGCATCACACATCGCAAAACAGCATGCCTTAGGTCTAGCAATTCAGCAATACAGTGCAACAACATGATTAGGAGCACCAACAACACAGCACAGATCTGATGGATTAAATCATGGTCTCGGGCACACATATTGACATGAAGAAGAAACTAAATCCACCGGGAAAGCTACCAGAGACGACCCATACCTTCTGCTTCTTCTTGAACTCCTCCCAGGTGAGGGTGTGGGTCTTGTTGAGGCTGGCCAAGCGCGCCGCATGCCACTCTGGAGAATGAAATGAACCGTCCGTCTGTGACGGCCCTCGTTAGTAAAAATTCCCCTCAAAAAGGAAAACAGCGAAGAGCATGATTAGGTCGTGGATATTGTCTACGGCAGATCTCGATAGGGTTTGCGTTGCGGGGGAGCAATCACGAAAAGATGATGTATTGCGAGCCAGGGAATAAGGGTAGCGTGTAAGGATCTGCGAGGGGAGAGGTGAGGAAGGGGACCGACCATGCCGTCTTCCTCCCCTTCGCCGGGGGCGCCGGACGAGGACCCCAGCCGCGACCTCTGCATCGCCTTGTACGCCTGATTCTTCCCCATCTCGCCCTACGCTCCTCGATTCCTCGCTCGCTCGCTCGGCCGGCCCGAGAACCGGATTGGAACCCGCGAGGCGAAGTGGAGTGGAGATCCCTTTTCCTCCCTCTGGCACGCGTGCGCCGCGAGTTGTGACTGGTGGTGACGATAACGCCGATAAGGAGGGGGGAGGTCCGAAGAGAGGAAAGGCCGACGAGGGCCAGGGGATGGGGATTGTAAAAACTTGGCCAACCGGCCGGCCCGGCCTGGCACAGCGTTCACCTGCCTGGCCTGGCCCAGCACGCATGACCCGTTTAACAGGCCCAACTAAACAGGAGCTAAATGGGCTGACCCGTTAAACTAAACGGGCTACATTTTTTAAAAATAATAGATAAAAGAGTAAAAAAGTAGATATAAAAATAAAAAAATCTAAAAGGGCGTGTCGAGCCGGCACGCATGCTCCAGTTCAGAGCCCAGACACAGCCCCGACCAGGCCACGGGCCGGCATGTGATGTTTTGGGCTCCTTATGGGCTAGGCCTATGTGCAACGAGTCGACACGCCCAGGCATGACCCAATGGCCCAATGGCCAGGCACGTTTCGATCGTCCGATCGATAACATATGGCTATGTTGAAATAGAGGCCATAAGGGTCATGATTTTTTTGTCTAGGGTTAATTGAATTTATGCTACACCAATTTTCACCGGTTGAAGATATGCCATTAAAAAATAAGACTTGAAGATGTGCCATTCTGACCTTCTCATGCTTGTACCTATGTCATTTTCTACACTTAAAATAGAATAATGGTTGAAACATACATGTATTTCAATATGCATTGGAGTATCTCAACTTTTGGCATGTGGCCTTCTGGGAGCTAAAAAATTAAAATTTTGACCAAATTTTGAACTTCTTAGAAAAAACTAAAAATCTTGTAGAAAATCAAAAGACTAATATAAGTCTATTGTCAGAAACTCGTAAACATTAATATGAACATTTTGTTCAATTATGAGCCATTTTGGCTGGCCATTAAACTGAGGTGCAAAGTTCTATCTAGAAACATCAACACCAATCACAGAAGATTTAGATAGCATTTTAACATAGTTTATATTACATAGTCCCCAATCCTATCAGCAATCCATCCTTATGAAGCTATTGTGCAAGTTGAATGGAAGTGGCGCACAAGGCAAGCCACAAATCCCCTTGGACGCACAAGTCAAGCTTGGAATTGGCAACTCCATGGACGAACGCTAGGGACGGCTTCATCCAGCCACAACGGTGCAAAAGTCAAGCGGCAAAGCTCGTGTGGACACAACGAGCGTGCCTGCAGCAACAACAACACACGGCTCAAGCCGCAACATCTATACACGGCAGCATAGGGCGAGCGGCGGCGCCCTGCACAGCTACGTCAAGGGCTTCAGTTCCATCCACCACCGTCGCTAGCCTTCTCCAGCCACCGCTGGCAGGGGAAGGGGGTTGATACGTCCAATTTGCATCACCATTCTATATCATAATTTGTCTCTATTCATTGATATATGTCTTATTATGAGGTAATATTTATGTCTTTTCATCTGTTTATGCATGTTGGATGATTCTTGGAGGATGGACTGTTGGAGTCTGGATTCTGATGGAAAAAGAGGTGTTTTGATGCAATTTCGCGAAGATCAGAAAAATATGGGAAAATTATATTTTCCCAACAGAGGAAGCCAGAAGGGGAGGCGAAGAAGGGCCACAGGGGCCCACACCCCCTAGGCGTGGGCCCACCTTACCCCGTGCCTAGGGCAGGTGTGGCCCACCTGGCCGGCCTCCTACTCCGCCCTATCGCCTATATCTTCTTTACGGAACCTTAACACAGGGGGCGACCACAGATTGATTTCCGCCGCCTCTGCGGGGCGGAAAACACCGAGAGAGAAAGATCTCTCTGGCAGACAGATTTCTGCCGGGGAAATTCCTTCCTGGAGAGGGGAGATCGTCGCCATCAACACCGTCATCAAGCTAGGCTTCATCGGGATCATCATCATCCACACCATCATCTCCACCAGCACCATCATCACCACTCCATCCCGCTATAACAATCGTGTTGGATCTTGCATTAGTTCTTAGGAGAAACTTTTCCGGTGTTAATTCGATTGTAGTTGATGCTTGTGAGTGGAACCATTGGATTATTGTTTATGTTCAGATTGTTATTCATCATCATATCATCTTTGATCTTGATCCATATGATGTCTTGTGAGTAGTTCGTCTAGTTCTTGAGGACATGGGAGAAGTCATATTGTTAGTAGTGGATTTGTGTTGAATTATTATTCAATGGTTTAGTATTTAAGTTGTGGTGCTATTCTTCTAGTGGTGTCATATGAACGTCAACTACATGATACTTCACCATTTATGGGTCTAGGGGAATGCATTGTGTATTTGGCTACTAATTGTGGGGCTGCCGGAGTGACAGAAACCTGAACCCCCGTTAGGACACCTTTGCACCAGGGAGTGTAGGATCTCAAAGTTTAAGGCTGTGGTTATGTTTATATCTTAATTGCTTTCCTGTAGTTGAGAATGCTTGCAGGGGGTTTAATCACAAGTATGTATTAGTCCAAGTAAGGTCGGTGCATTAGCACAGGTTCACCCACACAACACTTACAACACCAAAAAAGGATACTCAGCTATTTGAAGCGAAAGCACTTGACAGAATTCCCATGTGTCCTCGAGAACGTTTGGTGCTTATAAATATTTCCATCGGCTTGTCCTTTGCTAAGAAAGGATTGGACCACTTGCTGCGTTTGTTCTTTATTACTTGCACTTTGTTTTTTTGCTTTATCAGAAACCCCTAAAAATCCATTTGCTAAGTATTTGCAGAGAGTTCCTGCTCCATACCAGTAGTCAACACCTTCTGCTCCTCGTTGGGATCGACACTCCTATTTATCGAAAGTATTGCGATACACCCCCTATACTTGTGGGTCATCAGGGGTACGGGGAGAGTGTGAGTACCCGAACTAGGTACACGGGAATTAACCGATTAGAGAAACAAATTGTTCATTTAGTGGTAAGTTCATCCGTATTTAGACAGTATATGTCTTGGTATTGGAGAAAATGGCATGGATATAGGTATCATGAAGTTGGAGAGGCATATTAGTCTTGTTTTTGTAATGGTATATCTTCAATAGGTGGAAATTGGAGTGGCATAAATCCAATTAACCCGTTTATCTAATGGCACTCTCTCCAGCTTCTAGTTATGCTTTGAGGTCTTTCTTAGAGAAGGACAAGTTGAATGGAACCAACTTTTGTAGCGTCCCCAACCTTAAATAAGATTGAGTCCCCTGTGTTTACAATGCTAGTCCCTGGATCAATAGCTAGCATCCACAGTTCAGATGTAATATCGAGAAACAAAGGTCATAATACAACTTTATAACCAGGAATAAAATAGTTTTATTACATCAAACATAGCTCATTGGCTATTTTCATTACATTGCAGCGGAATAACTATAGTCATGGGTCCTTCATCTTCAAAGTGCCACAGGCAGATGTTGGTTGTAGACTTTGTAATCCTAATCAATCAATCTTCACTAAAAACAATCAAACTTGCAACATAATAAGTTACAGCCACAAGGGTCAATACATTTGAATTGTATTGGCAAGTGATACTTTGGTAGTATAGTGGAGTCTATCATCTATATGCATTTGGCTAAGTGGAGTTGAGGCTTTGCATTGCTCAAAATAGATTTTCCCTATCATTTGAAAATAAGTTTTTGTTTGGCAAAAACAAATTCCAAGGCATCTATCAATCAAAGACTGAAGATCCACTCAGGGCATCTATCAATCAAAGACTGAAGATTTACTTGGCAAAAACAATTTCCCAATCTAAGATTTTGAGATCCTTGTACCAAGCCATCTCTCCATCAAAGATTGAAGAATTTCACACAACCCTTGTTCACCCACAAGTTTTAATTTAGAAATTGGAATGATGAGATTCTTGATTGCTTCCATGTCTTGATGCTCAAATTGTCCTTTACCAGGGACATGGCTAAGTACTTAGGTTTTACACTGCGAGAGGTGGTGCACTTTCCCACAAGCCTTGGTTTCCCAAGAATGATCCTTGAGTAGCCTTTCCTTAGTCAAATGGACGCTCCAACCTATCAATCACTACCACCCACTGTCCAAAGACTAAGTTCCAGCATCCTAAGATCATGGCAGAGCCCATAATGCCAAGTGGTTGCACTTGAAGTTTCTCAACATTTGACATCTCAAATCTCTTTGTTTCTGGTGGCCATCCACAAGTGAGATACACAAGCCAAGTCCATGGCCTTGTGAACCACTCAACATAAACCATTCCTTCCATTCCACCCAGGTGTTTCATTAGCTTAGTTGTTTTGTTACAATAAAACACAAGTCCTCAGACTTAGAATATTTTTCATAGTGTGAATATATATCCCACCCAAGTTTTCTATTAGCTAGGCTAAGCTTGGTAGTAAAAGGATTCTTAACTTAGGAAAATCCTACTAAGGATTCATCTACTAGATTTCCTATAGCAAGGTCTATACTTAGCAAAATAAAAACCATGCAAGTTTTACTTAGCAAAAACACTAATGCATAGTGAAAATAATGGGACATAAGATATGAAGCATCACTTGCCTTTTTGGTAGAGGGTATAAGTTCACTCCTTGTCCTTGCAACACTCACACTCTTCAAGTCACTACAATCAATCAAGCAAGGCACAAACTCAATCTACCAATCAAGCAAATCAACACACATAAAATAACAAAGTCAAAGAAATGCATGCAAGCATGCCAAGCTTTGCTTTGTTTGCAAAAGTGGTTCCTAGTGGGTCATAGACATTTGGGTACACCTAATGGTCATTTTGTAAAGTGGCAAAGTCATGCATAGGCATGCAAAGGTTGGTTCTAATGTAGGGATGGTCCTCACTAGGCTTCTAAACTTTGTAAGTTCCAAATTGGTCATTTACCAAGATGGCAAAGTCATTTGCAAAAGGGTTTCTATTAGATTCCTAAACTTTGTAAGATCCAAATTGGTCATTTACCAAAGTGGCAAAGTTGTTAGCAAAAGGTTTCACCTAAAAAAACCAATTTCAAAACAAGGCACCTATTTGGTCATTTTATGTGGTGCAGAAATATGTCTACTAGGGTTTTATTCTATAGGGTTCACCAAATGAGTTGCTATTGCAAAACTTGGTGCTTTTGGTCAGTAGGTTTGGTCCAAACATTTTCTCAAGGTTTTCTTTATGAAAGCATTTTCATAAACAAAACAAATAGTTTTAGTTAGCTAGAAATGGACTAAACTAATTAATCCATTCTATTCTTTTCCAAAATCACTTTCCAAACTATGGGTTGGTTCCTATGGTCAACAAGGTCACAACAAACTAAATTGCAAAGGTTTTAACCTAAATATCATTTTTAAATGATTTTTCTAATGTTAGCAAGCATTCAAAAGAATCTGCAAAGTTAAACAAGTTAACAGATACTATTTGCTAAACTAAGGGCAGGGTTGGCTAGGTCTTGTCTTGCTGATTCCAACGACATCAAATTTGTAAAATTTGGACGTGTGGATCAAAAGATACAAAGGTTTGAAGTTTGCAAAAGTTTCTGTTTTCAAATCTGTTTGGAAGAAAAAGAATCTGGACCTGCGTAATTCTATATATCGGTACTACCCGATCGGCCGGATCGTGGCTGTGGGCGTTGGATCTAATCTAATAAATGCGGGTCGAGGCGTACCTCTTCAGCAGTTAAGTGATCTATCGTAATCGATGGATCTGCATCTAACAGTAGCTAGGCGTTTGACCACTAGCAAGGCCGGTAGCAGCAATGGCGGCGGTGAGTGATCGGTTGGTGACGGAGGCGATGCTACAGGGGGTGAGGGAGAAGGAGGGGTTGCTCACCGAGCTCAGGAGGTTACGGTGATGCTCGGGGAGGTGTTGGTCGGGCGAGGGGCGCACGGGGGTGAGCTTGATTGCTCGCCGGAGTAGAGGACGGCGTCGGGCGGCTCTGTCCATGAGTTGAAAGGCGTTTTATGGTTCACCTCAAAGCGCAAAAGACGACACGGTTAGATCGCGAGGGCTCTTCTGTCGTGCGTCGTGAACTAGGAGGCGCTGGCGGTCGAGGCTTCTGGGAAACTTCGGGGAGGCGAGGCAGTGGTGGCGAAGTCGAGCTTGTCGAAGTCGTTTTGAGATCACGAGAGAAGAACAACCGAGGGTTGGGTTAGAGCAGGAGATCATGTCGCTGTGGCGTAGCGAGAGGGCTCGGGGTGGTCTGTACCTACCGGAGAAACTTGACGGAGACGAGGCAGACGGTGGCGACGGTGGTCGTCGTCAAAGTCGAGCTTACAGGGCACCCGCAGATGAACGGAGAGCACGGACAGATGCGTCTGGATGCGTGGAGTAGGGGTGCGTGGTCAATGAGGCAAGGGGCAGTGGGGTTTCTCCGGAATCATCATCGGAACATCGTCGGACAGAGGTGGTTCGGGGAGAAATTGAGGGCTGTCTAAGGCGTGCCAGCTCGGGGTGTCCGAGGGGATTTATAGAGGAGAGGGAGGCGTTTCCATCTACGTGATCAAGGCGAGGTAAAGGCTCGGCGTTAAGACGAATTAAGTCGGAGCAATCAACGGCAGAAAGGGGGAGAAGAACTGGTCGCTGCGGGGTTGAAGACGATGAGCAGTAATGGTGGGGTCCAACGGTCAGTGGAAAAAGAAGGGAAGGAGGGGTCCACGGGTCATTCACTCAGTGGGTATCTTTCTCGGTGCAGAAAAACGGTTCGGGGAGAGTGGGTGAGAAAGGTGGGGTCTTCTAGTCAGCGAGTGAGAGAGAGGGGGAAGTGGGTCCGGGCTGTCTGTCTCTGTGTGGGTAGATTTCTTAGTGAGAAGAGATTTCTTGAGAGGAGAAATCTTGCTGGACTGGCTTAGTGGGCTGGGCCTGTTTCCACTATTTTTTTCCTGTCTGCCTTATTTTCCTTTTCTAATTCTTTTTCTGTTTTGAATTTCCAAACAATTATTCAAACAATTTCAAACAACACTCAATCAATTCAAATAAGAACTTTTCATTTGAATTTGGTTCTGTTTGGCAACATAATCCAAATCTCAAAATGAAATAATATTTTTATTTATTTTAGGATCCATTTTAATAATTAAATAAAATGGATCTTTAATTTATTAATAGTGTTTGCTTTATTAAAATAAAATTTCCATTTGAAATCCAATTACTTTCAAAACCAAACCAGAAGGTTTAATTTAAAAAAATAAAAGAATACTTGGAAACTTATTTAAATAAAAAAATAAGTTTTGGTGTTTAATTAAAATGGGAAAGCCTTTACTTAAATAAAATTGGATATTTAAATCCTTATTATTTTATTTAAATAATCCTTTACTCATCTTAATCAAAGCAAAACCTTTTAATAAAAGATTTCAAAGTAGTAATAAAATACTTGGTGTTTATTTAAAATGGGAAAAGCTTTTACTTAAATAAAATTGGATATTTAGATCCTTTATTTTATTTAAATAATCCTTTACTCATTTTATCAAAACAAATATTTTATTTCAAAAGTTTGGCCAAAATTAATTTGGCTTATCTTTTCATTTGAAACCAAAGTCTTTTATTAAAAGATCTAAAACAGTGTTTCCAAAACAATTTATTTTCCTTTGATAAATGTTTATCCAAATAAATCCCTTTAGGATTATTTGTTCACCATTTGGTATGGCTTTTGGTAAGGGCTTTATTGACTTTGGAAATTCAATTTCCTTATCTTATTGTATTCACAAGATTTTGTCTTTGGTTCCAAATTAAGTGAAACTAATCTCTAAGGTCTTTCTTGATCCTTTGTGAAAATTTGTTGATCAAATTTGGTATGGATCAAATCCATGGATTTGGAGATACTTTGGAAAATGATTTTCTTCCATTAGGGTTTAGGGTTTTGGGTTTCTTTCCAAATGTTCAAATTTCCAGATACATTCATTGAGGAATGCATTTCCCTTGATTTGAATTTTTGTTGAATTCAAACTTCTACCAAAGTTTGTTCAAGATGGGATTTTAAGTCTCCTTTTAGAAACAAAAGTTTCTTTTCACCCTGATTTTCAACAAAAGTTTATTTTGTTTATTTTATTTTCACATTACAAGATTTGGAAAATCTTGGGATGTGACAGGCTACCACCCTTAAAAGAAATCTCGTCCCGAGATTTGGGGAGGCTAGGGTTACAAGCAGGTTCAAAACAACTAGGGTACTACCACCCTTGAAAATTTTCCAACTAAACTACATCTTGACTTGCTTGGAATCTTGGAAAACTTCTTCTTGGAAAACTTCTGCATAGTGTCCATTATTTCCATGCTTGACTCATGGGCTAAGGTTGGGTTTCTCCTTTGGCTTGTTCATCTTGTTCTTCATCTTTTCTGGACAATTGCTTACATAGTGTCCTGGTTCCTTGCAATTGAAACAGTGGATATCTTGGAGTTCTTTACGTTGCTCTTGTGGACAAACTGCTACATAATGGCCTAGCTCTTTGCAGTTGTTGCACACTACTTGGTCCATCCTTTTATTCTTTATGGACTCTGGGCATCCACTGGGGTTGTGTCCCATTTCCTTACATTTACGACATTGCACAAGGCTCATGTCTTGCTTTTGTTTCTTGGGTTTCTTTGATCCTTTGAATTGGGTTGTCTTGTTTGGAGGTATAAGTGGTCCTTTTCCTTTGTCATCAACATTCTTGGCGTACTTGGATCCTTCTTGTTTCTTTTGTTCAACAATGGCATAGATGGGGCATTGGATAGGAACATGGTCGTTTCCTTCACAAAGGTGACAAGTAACTTGAGATGTTGGGCATTGGCCAACTGGATGTTCCTCTTCACAATTGGGGCATTGATCTTCATGCTCTTTGGAAGTATGATCCTTGTCTCCACAAATATTGCAAGCTGGTGCTCCTTCTAGCATAATGTTCTTGTCATCCTTGTTGTCATACACTCTTTTGGGATAGTTTTCTTCCATGCTGATCATTTGATTAGTCACCTTAAGCATCAGTTGGGATTGTTCTTCCAAAAACTTTTGCAAGGTAGGGTCTTTATCACTATTGTTGGCTATGAACTGAGCTGTTAGTTGGCTCAATTGGTGTTGGGTTGCTATGAGCTCTCTCATGTTGACCTCTTGGTTGTTGTTGTTGTCACCATCCTTGATGTTGGAGTCTCTTGGAGTAGTCATCTGTTTGGGGTTGGATTGGGATTAGAATAGGCAAAAGGTTTTTCTAAGGTGATAATTCTATTCACACACATCACATTTCACACAAGCAATGTGCAAGCAATCACAAACAAACACTCCACTCAAACAACAGTTTCAAGCACATACTTAGGCATCAAAAATATTTTTACTACACCACATAAGTTGGTGGGTTTGACTTAACTAAAATATGGTGGTCCATCTACATGGTTTACTTGTGATCTTTCCATCCTTCTTGGTTGATTCTTCTTGAATGAGATCTTTGTTTCCTTGGAGAATTCTTGTGTCTTGGTCACAAATACTTCAAAGGTGATGATGGCTTCTTCTAAGTTGTTTTTCCTTAGTCTTCAAGTGAAATGTTACTCAAGACTTGTATTCTTTAGTGATATCCAAGTTGAAGTCCTTGGTGTACATGTTGAAGATGTTGAAGAAGTTGAAGTCATTAGAGTTGATGAAGTTGATGAAGTCCTTGGTCATGGGGTAGGCTTTTCCATCAAGTTTGAAATAGAAGAGAAGTAGAGTTGAAACCAAAAATGATTGAGGAAAGAGTTTACAAGATTGTTTTGTAAATAAGTTTTGGAATAAGACAACTCCTATTTTTCTAAGGGTTTTTGGTCCAATCCTAGGGTTACAAATCCTACAGGCAACACAATGCTCGATACCATTCATGGCGTCCCCAACCTTAAATAAGATTGAGTCCCCTGTGTTTACAATGCTAGTCCCTGGATCAATAGCTAGCATCCACAGTTCAGATGTAATATCGAGAAACAAAGGTCATAATACAACTTTATAACCAGGAATAAAATAGTTTTATTACATCAAACATAGCTCATTGGCTATTTTCATTACATTGCAGCGGAATAACTATAGTCATGGGTCCTTCATCTTCAAAGTGCCACAGGCAGATGTTGGTTGTAGACTTTGTAATCCTAATCAATCAATCTTCACTAAAACAATCAAACCTGCAACATAATAAGTTACAGCCACAAGGGTCAATACATTTGAATTGTATTGGCAAGTGATACTTTGGTAGTATAGTGGAGTCTATCATCTATATGCATTTGGCTAAGTGGAGTTGAGGCTTTGCATTGCTCAAAATAGATTTTTCCCTATCATTTGAAAATAAGTTTTGTTTGGCAAAAACAAATTCCAAGGCATCTATCAATCAAAGACTGAAGATCCACTCAGGGCATCTATCAATCAAAGACTGAAGATTTACTTGGCAAAAACAATTTCCCAATCTAAGATTTTGAGATCCTTGTACCAAGCCATCTCTCCATCAAAGATTGAAGAATTTCACACAACCCTTGTTCACCCACAAGTTTTAATTTAGAAATTGGAATGATGAGATTCTTGATTGCTTCCATGTCTTGATGCTCAAATTGTCCTTTACCAGGGACATGGCTAAGTACTTAGGTTTTACACTCTGCAGAGGTGGTGCACTTTCCCCACAAGTCTTGGTTTCCCAAGAATGATCCTTGATAGCCTTTCCTTAGTCAAATGGGGCGCTCCAACCTATCAATCACTACCACCCACTGTCCAAAAGACTAAGTTCCAGCATCCTAAGATCATGGCAGAGCCCATAATGCCAAGTGGTTGCACTTGAAGTTTCTCAACATTTGACATCTCAAATCTCTTTGTTTCCTGGGTGGCCATCCACAAGTGAGATACACAAGCCAAGTCCATGGCCTTGTGAACCACTCAACATAAACCATTCCTTCCATTCCACCCAGGTGTTTCATTAGCTTAGTTGTTTTGTTACAATAAAACACAAGTCCTCAGACTTAGAATATTTTTCATAGTGTGAATATATATCCCACCCAAGTTTTCTATTAGCTAGGCTAAGCTTGGTAGTAAAAGGATTCTTAACTTAGGAAAATCCTACTAAGGATTCATCTACTAGATTTCCTATAGCAAGGTCTATACTTAGCAAAATAAAAACCATGCAAGTTTTACTTAGCAAAAACACTAATGCATAGTGAAAATAATGGGACATAAGATATGAAGCATCACTTGCCTTTTTGGTAGAGGGTATAAGTTCACTCCTTGTCCTTGCAACACTCACACTCTTCAAGTCACTACAATCAATCAAGCAAGGCACAAACTCAATCTACCAATCAAGCAAATCAACACACATAAAATAACAAAGTCAAAGAAATGCATGCAAGCATGCCAAGCTTTGCTTTGTTTGCAAAAGTGGTTCCTAGTGGGTCATAGACATTTGGGTACACCTAATGGTCATTTTTGTAAAGTGGCAAAGTCATGCATAGGCATGCAAAGGTTGGTTCTAATGTAGGGATGGTCCTCACTAGGCTTCTAAACTTTGTAAGTTCCAAATTGGTCATTTACCAAGATGGCAAAGTCATTTGCAAAAGGGTTTCTATTAGATTCCTAAACTTTGTAAGATCCAAATTGGTCATTTACCAAAGTGGCAAAGTTGTTAGCAAAAGGTTTCACCTAAAAAAACCAATTTCAAAACAAGGCACCTATTTGGTCATTTTATGTGGTGCAGAAATATGTCTACTAGGGTTTTATTCTATAGGGTTCACCAAATGAGTTGCTATTGCAAAACTTGGTGCTTTTGGTCAGTAGGTTTGGTCCAAACATTTTCTCAAGGTTTTCTTTATGAAAGCATTTTCATAAACAAAACAAATAGTTTTAGTTAGCTAGAAATGGACTAAACTAATTAATCCATTCTATTCTTTTCCAAAATCACTTTCCAAACTATGGGTTGGTTCCTATGGTCAACAAGGTCACAACAAACTAAATTGCAAAGGTTTTAACCTAAATATCATTTTTAAATGATTTTTCTAATGTTAGCAAGCATTCAAAAGAATCTGCAAAGTTAAACAAGTTAACAGATACTATTTGCTAAACTAAGGGCAGGGTTGGCTAGGTCTTGTCTTGCTGATTCCAACGACATCAAATTTGTAAAATTTGGACGTGTGGATCAAAAGATACAAAGGTTTGAAGTTTGCAAAAGTTTACATTTCAAATCTGTTTTAAATGTAGAATCTTTGGACACGCGGCGTAATTCTATTCGTCGGTACCGATTCGGCCGGATCGTGGCTGTGGAGCGTTGGATCTAATCTAATCGTGCGGTCCAGAGAGCGTACCTCTTCGCGGTTAAGTGATCTATCGTAATCGATGGATCTGCATCTAACGGTAGCTAGGCGTTTGACCACTAAGCAGCGGCGCTGGCAGCAGCGACTGGCGGCGGAGTGATCGGTTGGTGACGGAGGCGATGCTACAGGGGGTGAGGGAGAAGGAGGGGTTGCTCACCGAGCTCAGGAGGTTACGGTGATGCTCGGGGAGGTGTTGGTCGGGCGAGGGGCGCACGGGGGTGAGCTTGATTGCTCGCCGGAGTAGAGGACGGCGTCGGGCGGCTCTGTCCATGACGTGAAGGCGTGGTTCACCTCAAAGCGCAAAGACGACACGGTTAGATGCGCAGGGCTCTTACGAAGTCGTGTGCGTGAACTAGGAGGCGCGGGGCGGTCGAGGCTTACCGGGGAAACTCGTCGGAGGCGAGGCAGACGGTGGTGGCGAGTCGAGCTTGTCGAAGTCGTCGCTGGAGATCACGAGAAGAACAACCGAGGGTTGGGTTAGACGCAGGAGATCATGTCGAAGCTGTGAGCGTAAACGAGAGGGCTCGGGGTGGTCTGTACCTACCAGAGAAACTTGACGGAGACGAGGCAGACGGTGGCGACGGTGGTCGTCGTCGAAGTCGAGCTTACAGGGCACCCGCGGATGAACGGAGAGCACGGACAGATGCGTCTGGATGCGTGGAGTAGGGGTGCGTGGTCAATGAGGCAAGGGGCAGTGGGGTTTCGCCGGAATCATCACCGGAACATCGTCGGACGGAGTGTAGGGGTTCGTAGCATGGAAAACAAAAATTTTCTATCGCATACAAACAAACAAGCCAAGATCTATCTACTAGATTGTAGCAACGAGTCGATAGTGGAACTCACCCTCGAAGATTCCAAAGCGGTTAACGAGAGCAGATTCTCGTGGGTGATGTAGTCGTACTCTTTCCGATCTCAAGATCGTGTAGACGATCCTTCCAGCGCCACGTTCCAGCAGCGCTCCCGCAGTCGGTCACACGTTCGGTACTCGACGAAGACCTTCCTCTCCCTTGTTCCAAAGGCAATGGAGGTTGTAGCACTCTCCTCGCGATTCCGGCGACTGGCGAGGTACCGGAAGTAGAGGGAGATCATGAGCTTCGCCTTAAGCCGGTGCGAGTATGGTGGAGCTTATGAGAGAGGCTATTAGTGGTCTAGTAATTAGACACACCAATTAGAGGGCTCTAAACCAATTAGAAGGCTCTAAACCGAAATAGCTCTAAACCGGGGTTTAGATCTAGGGTTTAGATTAGAGGATAGGAACTTGTGTGTGTTAGGAGGGGAGCCCTGCCCCTCCTTATATAGGTGGGAGGGCTGGCCGGCCAAGGGGAGGGAGTGGAGTCCCTCCCCAACTCGGCCTTGGAGTGGGGCGCCGGCTTGGGAAGGAGGAATCCCTCCCCAACTCGGTTTCCACTTCTCCTCCTCTTTCCACTTTCCAAAACTACTCAAACAACGTCGAATCCTTAAGTGTGTCTCCCTACGGTTCGTGAATTATGCGGACATGATCGAGACACTTCTCCGATCAATAACCAATAGAGGAATCTGGAAATTCATATGGCTCCCACATATTTCTACGATTACTTTGCGATCGAATGAACCACTTACATACGATACCAATTTCCCTTTGTCTCACGATATGTTACTTATCCGAGGTTATGATCGTCGGTATCTCTGCATACCTAGTTCAACCTCGTTACTGATAAGTACTCTTTTCTCGTTCCCGTGATATGTGATCCGTGTGAGCCAGTCACATGCTTGCAAGCTAATTGGATGACATTTCACCGAGAGGGCCCAGAGAATATCTATCCGTCATGTGGATGGACAAATCCCACTCTTGATCCATGTGTTTCAACCAATACTTTCCGAACACTCAATGCCACCTTTATAGCCACCCTGTTACGGTGTGGTGTTTGATGACATCAAAGCATCCATCCAGTAAAGGTGATATGCATGATCTCATGGTCGAAGGAATTAGGTTACTATGTATCAGAAAGCATATAGCAATTGAACTATTGAAATGACTTGATCTTTATGCTACGCTTGTCTATAGGAGTATGTCCACCATATCATTCTCCTAACGATATGATCTTGTTGTTGATAACATCTCAATGTTCATGATAGGGAAACCACAATCATCAATCAACCAACAAGCTAGTTTAACAAGAGGCTTTACTAGGGACTCTTATTTTAGTTTACAAATCACACAAGTATTAATGTTTCCGGTTAATACAATTATAGCATGAATGTAAACATTTATCATAAGTGTGAAGATATGATAATAACCACTTTATTATTGCCTCTTGGGTATATCTCCAACAGTCTCCCACTTGCACTAGAGTCAATAATCTAGTTTCAAACCTTTGTGTATTCAACACCTATGGCTTTCCGGTGTTGTATGTACACGATTGCTAGTGGTCAGTGATCTCCGGATCGACACTTCTGTCCGTGTGTAATTGCATGTCTTTGCGTCTCTCGCATCACTCATTCTCTAATGAGATGGCTTTGTATGATTTGGTCTTCGGTGTGACCTTTAGTTCTTTGGGTTTAAAACATGTTGACAATATTGTCGCATAATATATCTTCATAGTATTATCCCATTGTGAACTACACCTAGTTTGATAACAAACTACTTGACACAAATGCCCTCTTTTGCTGCTATAATAGTCATATACTTAGCCTTTTGTTGAAGTATCATCACAATGTCTTAACTTTGGAACTCATCCAAATCCATTATGGAACTCACTTTCCATTATATTGTGCCACCCTTAGTTTAGATTGAGATAAACTAAATTTGTACTTTGTGACAAAACTAGTATCAATGTAGTACTTTTACAATGAACTAACCATCTATTTGTCACTTCTACAAATAATATACTCTTAGTTCTTCCAAAAGATCATAAGAATATCCTTACTATCGTCCAATGATCATCTTATGAATCATTACGGTATATGCTCATAATATTTATAGCATAGGACATATCTGGATTTGTACATATCACAGTATGATTGATATAAATACTCTTTGTGATTTCATACATCAAGTATCAATCTATACTTGAATCTTTGTTTCACTTACCAAGTGCCAATACACTTGAATATATCATCAACATTGAACTCTTTCAATCCTTTACGTACAACAAGAACCTTTCTTGTAGTTTCTATATTGAACTCATTCAATATCTCGACTATGTACTTTTGGCACAACCATATTAGCGTCTATTGATGCCAAATATTTGGGTTTTGCCTAAGTCTTTCATCGGGATGAAATTCTTAATATGTGTTAATAAAAGATACATTATTTCCAATCAACAATATGTCTTCCACATAATGTATTAGAAACATGTCTTAGCGCTCCCACTTAATTTCTTGCAAATGCAAGCATCTTCATTGTCTCCGATGAAATTAAACTCTTTTAACAGTTTCATCATAGTGAAGATTCCAACTCCGCTATGCTTACTTCAACCATTGAAGTTTGCATATGCATTTTAGCATCCTTTGAATTAACAAAACCCTTTGGACCGTGTCATGCACACGTCCTAGGTAACCATTCTATTAGAAGAACTTGTTTTGTTTATTCTACTACCACATAACAAATTATATGTAGTGGTTGCTATATTAATCCGTCTAGACTAAAATCGCTATGAAAGATCAAATCTTGTCATATACAACCTTTGAACATTGTTGTGAACTCTTTCCCAACATGTCGACAATTTCATAGATGTGAAACATCCATGTCTACTTCTTTATAGATCCAAATACTCGCAAGGTCTTACACCTTTTTAGGGTCCTTCAAGTTCAAAACTTGATTTCGTGTATGGAACTATCACGGATTATATGGCTTCAAGCCATTTGATGAGTCGGGGCCCATCATCGCTTCTTTGCATGTAGTAGGTTCATTATTCTCAAATAATGATTCAACCCTCAAATCTTGGTATTTGATTGTTTACTTGACCTACTTGGTTCAATAGAAACTTAGACCTCCGTGACCACAACCTTTGAGGCACGTGAGCCATGAGCATTATTCTTGCCTCGGAACACTTTTTGGTCTGCGTAACTTGCACATATAGCTAAGGTTCTTTTAACCTTATCAAAGTTCTATTGTCCTCCCACTTAACTTTTCACGAAAAATTCCTTCTCAAAGAAACTTGACGTTCTAAGCGACAAACACTTTTGTCTCCGGTGTTTTATGGAGGAATACTTAACAGTAATACAAAGACAGGTTTATCCGACTTTGGTTGCAAACATCTTTCTTATGCATAGCATACCAATGTTTAAGAAAGGACTACTTGGGTTTTATCCCAAACCATAACCTTATATGGTGTCATTTCAGCGGATTATGATGGAGCTCTTTTAGTGGAAAAGCGGTAGTCTCTAAAGCTTTTAATCTTTAAAATATAATAGCAGTTTTATGAATTATACCTTCGATCTTACAATGTCAAACAAGGTTCAATTACATATCTCGAATGCTCCATACTCTTATGGTGTTTGGAAATGCAAATCCAGGACGATTCCTTAAATCTTAGGTATTATGCTAAACTTGTAACTTAAATATCTTCCTTTATGATCTTATCATAAACTATTCATATTCTTGTTACAATGATTTTGCACTTCATCTTGAAAGTCTTTGAACTTTTCAAGTGTTTCATACTTTATCCTTATTAAGTAAATATTCATATATTCACTCAAATTTTCGGAGAAAGCATATGAAGTTGAAATCCATCGCTCTTGACTACACATAATGGAGTTCGTACAACAATATGCACAAGTTCCAATAAGCTAGTCTTTCGTTCCCTTTTGGCCTATGAACGAAGTTTTAATTATCTCTAGGAAAGTTTCACAAACGTCATTTGATCAAAAATCAAAAGACTCCAAAATTCCATCCACATGGAGTTTCTTCATGTTTTCTTTCCAATATAATTTAAACGGCGATGTCACTTCCTAAGTGATCTTTCAATCAATGTGTCTTTCGACAATTTTAGCACTAGTTTTATGGATGTGATTTCTCCAACGAGATTTGTGAATCATCCATCTTTTATGGATTACGGCAATTATTTTGAACAACCCTTTTGTTCTCATAATACCTGATAAAACAAATCTTGAAGGCAAGCTTTGATGTTTAACGAGCAACATCATCACATATTCTTTTGCTAGTTACTTAGGCCATTGTAGTTCATGAATTGTGTTGTTTTGTATGACGATTCACACCAACAAATTCAGTATCAAATACTTAAGAACCACATTGTTTAATAAGCAAAGAATATAGCCATAACACATATATCATCTATATACTTAAACTGAACAATTCTAGTCTTTTCTTTTCTGCCATATACTTATGAGATTCTCTTTCAGTATTTCCTTTTCTGTTTGAAAGAATCTATCAACATCAATAGTGGAGTCATACTTATGACACATAGTCCAAAGCGTGTATAGTTAAATACCAATGTCTTTGAACTTGCACTTTGAAGTAGATCACCATTATCAAATATTTGGTGTTCTTTCAAATTCCTTTCTTTAGTAATCTCTTGGTGTAGTAAACATTTTACCTACATCAAATATTCACCTTCATCATGGATTTATCCATGATCAAGCTACTTTAGCTTATAACGGTGAATCGTGAGTATAATGTTGCTCTCCAAAACCTTTTGGAAGATTAGGACAACTAGTGTCTCCAACCTTTTGCAAATTCTCATCAAACATGAGAACATGACTTTGCCATATTATACTCTATCATGTTGTAACCAAAACTTCGTTTCAGATATCACAATATCTTCCATACATCATGGTTTCTGAAACAACTCTTTCAGATCCTAGATAACCTTGATATTAAGATAATCTTTTGAATATCAAGAATCATGGAGACAAACATGATACTCATATACTAACACTTTGGAATTGTCACTCTTGTTTTAATACCAATTATTAAACTTCATGGAGTAACGGAACTTCTGAATGTTTGCAATAGGACTTTAAACTTTAGATTAACACTTCAAAACAATACGATACCAGTTCGTAAAGTAACTAACCAGAATTCTATAGTTCTATCATCTCAATTATAACTAAGCGCAAGGTGGTAAACGGATGCCAATGACTACAACAACTATGCAAATTCACTTTGATTTAGTTTATGATAAATTGAGTTCTAATTAATAATTAAATTAATCCAGGTGAACTCCCACTCAAAACAACATCCCTCACATTGTTTTAGTGATCACACGAACCAAATCCACCACATCAAAACCGATCATCACGAGAGTTGATGTAGCTTCAATGGCGAACAATCAACATGTTCATCATATCTACTATATGACTCATGCTCTACCTTTCGGTAATCCGTGTTCCTGAGGCCATGCGTACATGCTAGGCTCGTCAAGATCAAACCTTAGCTACCGCATAAATCTGGCTTGCTTACGTTGTATTCACCAGCGGAATCAAAGACACCCGATCATCACGTGGTGCTTGAGCGACAAGCTTTGTAGCAGTGCATACTAAGGGTGAACACTTTAGAACTTGAAATTTATGTGCATGAGGGATCATCTTATAATGCTACCGTCGTCTACTAAGCAATACAAGATGCATAAAGGATTAACATCACATGCAATTCATAATATGTGATATGATATGGCCTTTCTTCTTTGTGCTTCCGATCTCCATCTTCAAGCGAACATGATCTCCATCATCACCGCATAGCATCAAGGTCAATGACGCTTCTTCATGGTTGTCGTCCACCAGCTTCAACTATTACAACTACTTTGAATAGACACGCAGGTCTTAACAAAATTAAAGACAACCATATGGCTCCTGTTGCCAACTTACAATAAGGAACATTGCATACATCAAATATAATCACAATCATGGCCATATCACATCACTGCACACCCCTGCAAAACAAAGTTAGACGCCTCTACTTTCTTTGCATATTTTACGTGGTTTGGGGCTTTCAATAAGTGTCGTTCTAACTTACGAACAAGAACCACAACATTGATACTAACATTGTTGATCACCCGTTGTAAATTGGATCTTTACTATGCTAGGAGAAACAGGCACCCGCAAAGCCACTTATGCAATACAAGTTGCACGTCAAGCGTGGAGCAAGTCTCATGAACGATGTCATGTAAGGTTAGCCCCGCTTCATCCCAACATACCGCAAGATGCAAAGTACACAAAAAGCAATCTACAATAAAGCATCAATGCCCACAATGACCATTGTGTTCTACTCGTCAGATCTACATATAGACACGGCTCGATACCCTTTGTAGGGTTCGTAGCATGGAAAACAAAAATTTTCTATCGCATACAAACAAACAAGCCAAGATCTATCTACTAGATTGTAGCAACGAGTCGATAGTGGAACTCACCTCAAGATTCCAAAGCGGTTAACGAGAGCGATTCTCGTGGGTGATGTAGTCGCACTCTTTCCGATCTCAAGATCGTAGACGATCCTTCAATACCACGTTCCAGCAGCGCTCCCGATCGGTCACACGTTAAATGCTCGACGAAGACCTTCCTCTCCTTGTTCCAAAGAAGCGGAGGTTGTAGCACTCTCCTCGCGATTCCGGCAGACAACCATGAGGTCTGCAGGAAGTAGAGGGAGATCATGAGGCTTCGCCTTAAGCCGGTAGTATGGTGGAGCTTATGAGAGAGGCTATTAGTGGTCTAGTAATTAGACACACCAATTAGAGGGCTCTAAACCAATTAGAAGGCTCTAAACCGAAATAGCTCTAAACCGGGGTTTAGATCTAGGGTTTAGATTAGAGGATAGGAACTTGTGTGTGTTAGGAGGGGAGCCCTGCCCCTCCTTATATAGTGGGAGGGCTGGCCGGCCAAGGGGAGGGAGTGGAGTCCCTCCCCAACTCGGCCTTGGAGTGGGGCGCCGGCTTGGGAAGGAGGAATCCCTCCCCAACTCGGTTTCCACTTCTCCTCCTCTTTCCACTTTCCAAAACTACTCAAACAACGTCGAATCCTTAAGTGTGTCTCCCTACGGTTCGTGAATTATGCGGACATGATCGAGACACTTCTCCGATCAATAACCAATAGAGGAATCTGAAATTCATATGGCTCCACATATTTCTACGATTACTTTGATCGAATGAACCACTTACATACGATACCAATTTCCCTTTGTCTCACGATATGTTACTTATCCGAGGTTATGATCGTCGGTATCTCTGCATACCTAGTTCAACCTCACATCTTGATAAGTACTCTTTTCGTTCCGTGATATGTGATCCCTTGTGAGCCAGTCACATGCTTGCAAGCTAATTGGATGACATTTCACCGAGAGGGCCCAGAATATCTATCCGTCATGTGGATGGACAAATCCTCTTGATCCATGTGTTTCAACCAATACTTTCCGAACACTCAATGCCACCTTTATAGCCACCTCATTTACGGTGTGGTGTTTGATGACATCAAAGCATCCATCCAGTAAAGGTGATATGCATGATCTCATGGTCGAAGGAATTAGGTTACTATGTATCAGAAAGCATATAGCAATTGAACTATTGAAATGACTTGATCTTTATGCTACGCTTGTCTATAGGAGTATGTCCACCATATCATTCTCCTAACGATATGATCTTGTTGTTGATAACATCTCAATGTTCATGATAGGGAAACCACAATCATCAATCAACCAACAAGCTAGTTTAACAAGAGGCTTTACTAGGGACTCTTATTTTAGTTTACAAATCACACAAGTATTAATGTTTCCGGTTAATACAATTATAGCATGAATGTAAACATTTATCATAAGTGTGAAGATATGATAATAACCACTTTATTATTGCCTCTTGGGTATATCTCCAACACAGAGGTGGTTCGGGGAGAAATTGAGGGCTGTCTAAGGCGTGCCAGCTCGGGGTGTCCGAGGGGATTTATAGAGGAGAGGGAGGCGTTTCCATCTACGTGATCAAGGCGAGGTAAAGGCTCGGCGTTAAGACGAATTAAGTCGGAGCAATCAACAGCGAAGGGGAAGAACTGGTCAGCGGGGTTGAAGACGATGAGCAGTAATGGTGGGGTCCAACGGTCAGTGGAAAAAGAAGGGAAGGAGGGGTCCACGGGTCATTCACTCAGTGGGTATCTTTCTCGGTGCAGAAAAACGGTTCGGGGAGAGTGGGTGAGAAAGGTGGGGTCTTCTAGTCAGCGAGTGAGAGAGAGGGGGAAGTGGGTCCGGGCTGTCTGTCTCTGTGTGGGTAGATTTCTTAGTGAGAAGAGATTTCTTCGGGGGAGAGAGTACTGGGCTGGACTGGCTTAGTGGGCTGGGCCTGTTTCCACTATTTTTTTCCTGTCTGCCTTATTTTCCTTTTCTAATTCTTTTTCTGTTTTGAATTTCCAAACAATTATTCAAACAATTTCAAACAACACTCAATCAATTCAAACAGCAAACTTTTCATTTGAATTTGGTTCTGTTTGGCAACATAATCCAAATCTCAAAATGAAATAATATTTTTATTTATTTTAGGATCCATTTTAATAATTAAATAAAATGGATCTTTAATTTATTAATAGTGTTTGCTTTATTAAAATAAAATTTCCATTTGAAATCCAATTACTTTCAAAACCAAACCAGAAGGTTTAATTTAAAAAAATAAAAGAATACTTGGAAACTTATTTAAATAAAAAAATAAGTTTTGGTGTTTAATTAAAATGGGAAAGCCTTTACTTAAATAAAATTGGATATTTAAATCCTTATTATTTTATTTAAATAATCCTTTACTCATCTTAATCAAAGCAAAACCTTTTAATAAAAGATTTCAAAGTAGTAATAAAATACTTGGTGTTTATTTAAAATGGGAAAAGCTTTTACTTAAATAAAATTGGATATTTAGATCCTTTATTTTATTTAAATAATCCTTTACTCATTTTATCAAAACAAATATTTTATTTCAAAAGTTTGGCCAAAATTAATTTGGCTTATCTTTTCATTTGAAACCAAAGTCTTTTATTAAAAGATCTAAAACAGTGTTTCCAAAACAATTTATTTTCCTTTGATAAATGTTTATCCAAATAAATCCCTTTAGGATTATTTGTTCACCATTTGGTATGGCTTTTGGTAAGGGCTTTATTGACTTTGGAAATTCAATTTCCTTATCTTATTGTATTCACAATATTTTGTCTTTGGTTCCAAATTAAGTGAAACTAATCTCTAAGGTCTTTCTTGATCCTTTGTGAAAATTTGTTGATCAAATTTGGTATGGATCAAATCCATGGATTTGGAGATACTTTGGAAAATGATTTTCTTCCATTAGGGTTTAGGGTTTTGGGTTTCTTTCCAAATGTTCAAATTTCCAGATACATTCATTGAGGAATGCATTTCCCTTGATTTGAATTTTTGTTGAATTCAAACTTCTACCAAAGTTTGTTCAAGATGGGATTTTAAGTCTCCTTTTAGAAACAAAAGTTTCTTTTCACCCTGATTTTCAACAAAAGTTTATTTTGTTTATTTTATTTTCACATTACAAGATTTGGAAAATCTTGGGATGTGACAACTTTACAAATTAGTGTCGTAATATGAGAGTTGTTCTCAAACAAGAGAAGAAGAAACATGACAGAGAGGTACAATGTCTTTCAAAGATGGCGATCCACCGACCCCACATGTAATCAAGATGGTTTATTACATGTAGTCTTTGGACAGGCTAGGGTACTGTAGTGGTGACGAGTTTGCGACATATATAAGTTTGAATTCCTCTTCCTAGTTCATATGGCTCGTTCATCCCAAACTACCACATGCATAGTATGGATAAAAATGCTAAATTACATGAGATGCTCAAGACAGTAAAGACGGACATCAAGCGAGACGTCACCAATCAAGTGGTAATGTTGCATGATGCTTCTAACATACAAAAGAAGTATTGGCCAAAGAAGAAAGCTAAATCAAAGGGAGATGTCACACTAGATCCGAGTTCTAGCGCCGCCTTGATGACTAAGCCGACAAAGTTACGGGGTACGATAATAACAAGAGAGACGACCACTGGAAGAGAAAGTGCAGCAAGTACTAGGTGGACAAAGCCAAGGGTGAAAGTGCGACTTCTGACTCAGGTACACTTGTTGTGAATGTCATAGACATTTATTTTGCCGATTCTCCTAGCAGTACCTGAGTATATGATACCAGATCATATGTTCACATAAGCAACTCGATACATGGACTAGTAAGACATAGGAGTGTGCCAAGAGAAGTTAATATTAGAGTCAGGAACAAAGCAAGAGTTGTCGCATTAGAAGTTGGGAAATGCAACTTTAGTTACCACGTTAACCAAAATTGATATTATAAAAATGATCTACGGTTAGACTCATTATCATCAGCACATGTGGGATGAAACCTTATTGAAGGTTTTGCCTAGGAGTGACATATTTTTCGTTTGGTTGGTCACTTTTATAGGATTTGTGTTAAGGTTGGTGAAGTTCATTGGGTGCCTAAATCGCACCACCCTAGTACCACGAGGTGTGGCGCTCAAGCATGTTAAGAAAGAAGTCCACATAACCCCTATCTATTGGATTTAGGATGCTACCCCCCTATGTTTAAACATGGCCACTTAACCCCCTAACTATCCAAAACCAGGCATATAACCCCCTCAGACGCTAATGGCTGTTTTTGGGGGTTGTTTTGGCCATGGTGGACTCTGGTTTAAGCCACGTTGAACTCTGGTGCCTGGTGATCGTAACTCTGGTTTAAGCTACGTTGAACTCTGGTGCCTGGTGATCGTAGGTTTAAGCAGTTGCTGGCGCTCCGCACTCTCGCTAGGAAAAGTTGGAGGCGTGAGAGACAAACGTGTCGATCAGACAACGCTCTATAGCGACCTGGAAACTAACTCCCGTAGCCGTAGCTAGCCTTCTGTTTATGATCATAAAATATTTTCAGTCTAATCAAGCAGTCAATTTTACATTCAGAATACTAGCTAGCAGGATGAGCCGGTATGTGATTTTGACTCATCTCTGTCAATCAAGTCTGGTCCACCTAAATGAGATTGTTCATCACTTCATATTGGGCGATTTTGTGCCAAGGCTGAAGTTTATAGGCAGAGAAAATCAGGAACATAATGGTTCAGTATAAACTCATAGATCATTCTTGAGCTGCACAATTTTTGAGCAGGCTAACCAAAACAATAGACTATGCTCTCTTGAAACCCAAAATGTTTGAGGTTATACGCTTTGCACATTCAGATGTGTACATGATAATGCTAGAAACTAACACCCCCTGTTATTTCTGTAAGTCTCCTGACAGCATAGTTTGAAATTTGGACTTGCTAGAAGTCTTCCTTGATACTGCCCACCATCTTCGGCATGTGGTACAACACCACCTTCTCCAGCTCTTCATCCTGGCCAGCGTCTTGAGGACCATCTCCAGTTCTGATGGTGGATGATGATGTCGTTGATCATTTTGCTGTAATACCGGTGCATGTTGAGAACATCAGGTACATGCAGAGCAAGTGCAACACAACTTCGGGAGCATGCGCAAAGTCTGTTTCTCTTCCCTTCTGAAAGAAGCACGGGGGCTTTTGAACCTGCATTTTACTAGCGATTCTATTGACTTTCAAATTAGACGCTCTTTAAAACCCAAACTACCTTTGTTTGATACAGTTTGAGAACTGAAACTAGTTGTCGATACACTGAACTTTCTTTAGAATAAAGGGGTCCAGCACCCCAGCCGTACAGAGCTAGCAGACATAAGCACGGTGGAAAGCCAGAAGGCCAATGACTTGGAGCCCACAAAATACATAATCTGACTATAGTTCAAACATTTTAAATTTAATTGAGGCACTCTGATCAAGCAGTCAACTACACTACTTTACATTTAGAGACGGCCGACGATCACCAGGCACCAGACCAGAGTCCAACGTGGATTAAACCAGAGTCCAGCGTGGCCAGCATGTTAAAGAAAAAAAAACAACTAAAAAAACGAAAATCAGCCATCAAGTCAACAACTGAAGTAAACCCCTGCCCGGAAAGCAATCGAAGACCACGGATCTTAGGGCATGTACAATGCTAGAGAAGGCATGTCTTCTCTTAGCTCTCCACATCATTTAGAGAAGACACAATATATAACTTGTACAATGCATTATCTCTTATTGCTATCTCTAGCAATTAATAGAATTAACTATTTTTAGTAAAAAATTGGTTGACTAAGAGAAGGCATATGGTACAATGTAGAAAAATAGTCTTCTTTTATTGCTAAAAGATCATCCCTTAGCTAAGGGAAGACAACCCTCTCTCTCTTGTTTC
Organism: Avena insularis; assembly: GCA_023614405.1. Classification (NCBI taxonomy): domain Eukaryota; kingdom Viridiplantae; phylum Streptophyta; class Magnoliopsida; order Poales; family Poaceae; genus Avena; species Avena insularis. The sequence goes on from CM042687.1 coordinate 341,200,773, forward strand.
TCTCTCCTCCAACTAAGCAAAAAATCCGTGTGACGGCGTAAAGGGATGGTACGTCGCCTTATAGTCCTTATAGTCAAAGAAGTTACAAAAGACTGGCATAGACAGCACGTATGACATTGGACACCTGAATCAACACATGGTCAAGAAACGGCATGGTGCGCGTCACACGACGCGAACCGGCCGGCGTGAGCATAGGTATATCGCGGCGCGTTACACTTACACGAAGGCGAATTGTAATTTGCTTTGCTAATGGGAAAATGGGATACGTAGCGTAGCACGCAGCACGAGCTTGGACTTCCTCCGTAGGGTGATGCCGAAGGACTCGGACATGTCGAGCTCCTCCGGCTTCCCGTCACCGCCGCGAGGAAGCTCCCAGTCGAAGTGGTAGAGGAGGCTGGCGAGCAGCAGCTCCATATTGGCCAGGCCGAGTCCCATGCCGGGGCACATCCTCCTGCCCGCGCCGAAGGGGATGAACTCGAAGTTCCCGCCCCTGAAGTCCACGGCGGCGCTCGCATCGTCGAACCTCTCCGGCCTGAACTCCTCGGCGTCCTCCCAGTAGGCGCCGTCCCTGCACATGGCCCAGGTGTTCACCAGCACCTTGGTCCCCTCGGGGATCTCGTAGCCCATCACCTCGCACCGCTCCCGGCACTGCCTGGGCAGCAGGAACGGCACCGGCGCGTGCAGGCGCAGCGTCTCCCTGATGATCAGATGGAGGTAGCTGAGCTTGCCCACGTCGCCCTCCGTTATCCTGCAGTGTTGCCCCTCGAGCGCCTCCCGGACCTCCGCCTGGGCCTTGTGGAGGAGATGCGGTTTCCTTACCAGCTCCGACATGGTCCATTCCAGTGCGGTGGATGACGTCTCACTCCCCGCGGCAAACATCTCCTGAATGTAATCAGCAAGTGTGAGCGATCATAGCTAGTAAGAAGATACACATGCACGTGCTTGAAATGTGGAATGATTGTTGAGGTAATAACCAGGATGACGGTGGTGATGATCTCGGTGGTGAGGGCGCACTGCGCGCCGCCGTCCCTCTGCACCCTGAGCAGGACGGTGAGCAAGTCCTCCTCCTCGCTGCTGTCGCTTCCATCGGCGCCTGCGGTACTAGCACCGGTACGCTCCAGGATGATGTCCTTCATGATGTCCCGCACGTGCTGGTTACACCGCTCGGCCTCGCGGAGCCCGCCGCTGAGCCAGCGCGCCAGCGCCGACGACGGGAACAGGTCGGCCAGGTTGAAGCCGGCGGTGAGCTTCACCGACTCGTCGATCTCGCCTCGGGCACCGGCTGCCGATGGCCGACCGCACCACGACGTCGTTTATTACGTGCGACATCCGCTCGCCGATCTCGACCACGGCGCCGCCGCCCGACCGAGCGCACTCGTCGGCCACGGAGCGTAGCAGGCCGGCGGCCTCGTCCTCGCGGATGTGGCGGAAGGACTGGACGCGGCGCGAGCTGAGGAGCTCGAGGACGCAGACGCGGCGGAGCTGGCGCCACAGGTCGCCGTAGGGGGAGAAGAGGATGTCTCGCCCGCCGCGGCTGAAGACGGCCAGCGTGGGCGTCAGGTGGCGGCTGGCGAAGGCGGTGTCGTGCGTCTTCAGCACCTCCCTCGCGGCCTCGGCGGAGGAGACGACCAGCGTGGGGACGACGCCCAAGCGGAGCAGCATGAGCGGGCCGTGCCTGCCGGAGAGCTCCCGAAGGGCCCGGTGTGGCAGGTCGCGGTAGCGCGACAGCAGGATGTGGTGGAGGCTGCCCAGGAGCGGCAGCTTCCATGGCCCCGGCGGCAGCCGTTTTTCTGGCGCCGAGCCAGTGTAAATCTTCATCAGGACGTGCTTGACGAGTACTAGTAGGAAGATAAACGACGACATTAGGAAGCCCAACAGCGGCAGTGATGCAAGCTCCATGGCTAGCTTATGAGGATGTATTAATTGAACTGGAGCTTCTATGTTTGCATTGAACATGTGTACGTGTTCACGATTGCGTGCTTATAAAGGGTTTTGGTTTTGATGGAAGAGGGCAGAGGGGTCGATCGATCGCCAACGTTTCCGTAGTTTGGTCGTCGGAGGTCACGGCAGCTAAGTATAGCTTCAGTCAGTAGTCAGTGCCGTATCCAGCGTAAAAAGCGGCCGCCGTCACCAATACGAGTTGCTACACGCCTGTGACTTGTTACGCATGGTCGCTACATTTGACTCATTGCTGACGATCTGGGGGAAATGAAATTGGTCCAGTGCAAAGGACTCCAGGGCCGCTCGAAGCTAGCCAGTGCATGTGCTATTTTTGTCTCACAGTTTGGACGAAGCAACACATACAAAATTATCCTCCGAAGTGAGCTAAAAAAATAGGATGCAGCTTGCTCTCGTTTTTGACAAAAATGACAAAAGTAACCTTGGACCAAAAAAATATTCAAATAATACTCTGATAAAAGAATTCAAAAAAATAACTCTTTTGGATAGCGAATGTGTTTCCATGGCGCTACCCTCTATATGATAGGGTCGCTCTGACGATGCGCTACTCACCTTGACAGCGTGACACACGGTTCTCGGGGCCATTTTGATAGCGCCGGGGGTGTTATCCTATATAGGCTAGCGCCGAAGGGCGGGGCGATACCATCTCCGCACTGCTCGCACCAAGAAATCATCAAAGTCACCAAGAAGAGATTTTAATTTGCTAATCAGCAGACCATATAGAAACCGGTCCAGACCCTCCTTTGTCAAATTTGCCACTATCTCAACACTGTGTGTCTCTAGCGTTACCTTTTGAACCCCCACCTCCTTTGCGAGAAATAAGACTTGACGACACGCAAGTATCTCCACATCTTCAGCGTCCAAGACATGTGGGAAAAATGGCTCGCTCCTGCCATGAAGCTTCCAGTGTGATTACGTATAACCACACCACCACCGAGACCTGAATCTCCATGAAAACCTTCATGTGCATATGCTTTGTGGCATTGGTAATCCGGAGGGAGCCAGTGCTCTTACCTTTTTTTTTATCACAGCAACCATGGGGCTGTGTAGATTGTGCCACTCCTCTAAGCCAACGATGGTTCGCATTGCCACTGGTTTTGGATCATCAAGCTCCCAAGCATCATTTCTCACCCGCCATAAATTATTTACCATCGAAATCATCCACGCACCTTTGTCTGCATTATTCTTTCCAATCTAGTCTAAGCAACCACCCCTTGAGTTCAGCATGACTTCTCAGTTTCAGTTGGGACCTCTCCAAACTTGTGCTAGCTAGCTCCATCAGATACTTCCATGCCATAGCAGAGTGAGAGGACAGTCACAGAAACGGTGGATCAGGCCTTTTTTCCTTATCGCACGCGAGACAGACTACGTTGTCTTTAAGTTTACTTTGATGCAACTCTACACCCACCACGAGGCCATTCTCCATCAACCGCCAGAAATGGACTTTGAACATGTTTGGAACTTGTGCCGCCCACGGCGATAACCATCCTTTATGACCATCACATGACCTCGACGACTCAGGCCACCCCTTGCCTCTGAACCGCTAGATGATATGCTGATTTTACTAAGAATATGCCGTTCTTTTGTGTAATTTCATGCATGGAAATCCTATCGGCAACTTCAGGTTCCTGGAATTGCAACTTCAGCTTCTCCTTCCATGCTCCTCTTCCCGTCGTGATAAAATCTTGTACCTTCTCCGCCTCACATATTTCTAGCTTATGCCCCAGTGGGCATTTCAAGCTAGTACGAAGTACCCAGTTGCTCTTCATCACCGAGATCGCCTCACCATTTTGCACTCGCCATACAAGGCCGTCCTGTAACAGGTCCCTACCATGGGTTATGCCCTGCCAAGTATAGGAGGCACGTTTTGGACGGGAAACCAACATGAAGTTACTGTTTTTGACGTATCTCGCTTTTAGCACTTGAGCGCATAGCGAGTCTGGCTCCATTACTAGCCTCTATCCCTGTTTGGCGAGAAAGGCCTGATCGAACGCTTTGTAGTCTCTTATCTGTTTTTGCACATTCGGTCCCAAGAGTGATTTTTCTAGCATGCACGCTAGGTAACATGCATGTTCCATCCATTGATTTGCTATGATTTGTTGCATTGAGATTAGTGCTGCTTTGTATCATCATGTTTCATAAAAACTAGGCATATTGATACAGGGTTAAAACGTGACGAAACAGTGCATGCTAGGTAGCGTGCATGGTAGAATCTCTTTTCTGGAGGCCGTCGTGAGGTCTCGTGGGGATGAGCGTAGAGACACAACGTAGCGCTGGACAAAGCGCACGAGCCGGAAGGAAGCATTTTCCAATAGTTTGCAAATTGCAATGCTTGTTTCCTGTTTTACCCAAGTAGTCATTTCCCGTCGCTGATGTTGTAGAAAAGGTCGGCGGTATACATGTGCTTTGCACTTGGTATAGAAGACAACACTGTAGGTAACACTCAAGCGAACTAAAACATCAATTCATGGTTGTAGTATTCTGTATCCATGTCTTGGCTTGATCTGCAGCCTGAATTAACTGTATATAGTCGAACAAAGTGTACACCAACTTAGTTGTCGAGTAACATTGAATTCCGGACTACATCAAATTCCATGAACTACATATATATGATACATTTAGTAATATTGGCATTCACGGTCATGAAGGCAAGGGTGGCGTGGAAAAAGGATGCGGGAGAATGGAGAAGAATATTCACCAATGTCTATTAAGGGTAACACGGAAAATCTATGTCCATGTGAGCAGCAAAAAGAAGCCTCCGCTGGTTTTAGGTTGAAGGTGGCAGACTCTCGAAATAGGCTTTCGGCCCGTTAAATTAATATAGCAACTGACCGATACAAATGTGATACCACTGCTGGAGCAAAACAACACAAGTTAAACCTAAAAGAAACAAAAAGAAAAATACAAGAAAACAATGCTGACACTGGCGGACTGACCGGGCCTGACACTTGTTCACGCCAGACTGACCGGGCCTGTTTCGATTTGTGCGCGCCATTCATTAACAAGGCTAAGATTGCATATGCACTCATTCGTATAGCGTAAACTAAGTCAGACACTTGTTCACCACATGTACCTTTATTCAGATTATTCGGGACAGACATGGATTTATTATCCCATTCGTCCAATCAGCAGGTACATTTAAACGGCAGAAAGTTGAAAATTTTCAGTTGCCGTTCAGGCGGTCAGCTGACAAATGATCGGCATCATCAGGGAGGGACTAAACTATACGCAATGTCGCCACAGCGACTTTTATGATAATGATCCACGGCAGGCAGCCGGCCGCAACAAAAAAGATGACCGCCCTGCCTCAAGACGCGAGATCCACACGAACTAAAACTGGGAAAAGAATGGACTGCTGATGTAGTATAACAGGTGCGATATGGCGGTTGTTCTTCTACCTATTTTTGCGTCGTCTCTTCCTGTTCATTGCTGCTTTCCTCCGTCTGCGATGCCAGCTTCTTGATGTCTTCCACGAGGATTTTCCCTTCTGTTAGGCGTAGTAGGCGCCGAGAAAATGTTAGAAACATAGGAGCAGGGAAGATGTGCTGTGATCAGTTAGTACAGCTGGTACATGTGTCAGGGTCGAACCTCTGTCTCTGGAAAGATTGCTGATAAGCTCTTGGATACCTTCCTCCTTCCCCATGGTGTCTCTGAGATAGTCTGCAGCTGCTGCTACCTCTTCAGGGGTTACTTTGCCATCACGATCCCTGCAGCCAGATCAACTTGTTATTGGAGCAAGGAAAAATCTGCGATATAATCAAGTTCCATGATTGATGTCCTATATTATTTTTTACAACATATTAATGTGAATGTCATATACTATTATGAACTAGCAAAATATACTTACAGATGAAAGATCTGATTGCGCATAACTTTCGGCCACAAAAGAATGGTATGAATCAGTCAGTGATCTACTAGCTAAGTAGGCATCTCAAGTTCTGAACTCGATTCTGATAGAGCTAAGCTAAGCTGCTAAGGTATGTCCCAGCTTGGACTCTTCTAGGCTCTTTGCCAGACACGTGCCTAGAAATTCACTGGCAAGTAGCATCCAAACATGCTAGTAAGTGACTCATTGCACCCTTATGCACATTTAAAGAGCATATACCTATCAAGCAGCTGCCAGCGGTTGCCTATTCGTGCATCAACAGCATCAATCTCCTTTTCTAATTTCTGAAGCATAGCATCAACCTGAAAATGCAGCAAAACAGAGTGTCAACAGTAGCCCCTTAGCGATCGACGAGAAAGAAGTGACAATAGAGATGCACAAATATCACGTCTGAAGTAACAAGAGAGGCTTCAAAGATTAGAGCCCAGAAACACATGTTTCATGCCTTTGGTTGCATGGTTTGTCTAATACATTGTTTAAGCATATCGGTTAGTTTTCTTGTCTTTTGTTCTCTCACTCTCAGTATCCCTTTTTATTTGGACTATATTTAACCTATCTTTAGCAGGGCTCTGTTTTCATCAAAAGAAGAACAAGAGAGATTTCGTATTTATCAAGAAAAATCTTTAAATTAGTAGATAGGGAATAAACAGTTGCGGACGCAGGAATGAATTGGAGGGTGGGCACACTCCAAAATTTTTTTTGCGACTAACCTATGTAGAAGACAAAATCTGCCTAAAAATAATGTAAATAGCACAGTGAAATCTCATAATATTATAGTTCTATAATTTGTTTCAATTTTCAAGTCAAAAATATATGTTCATTTTGTAAGTTATGGTACACCATAGACAAGTAAACAGTAGAATTAAATAATTAGAAAATAATGCTTTTTAGCTACTGGACCTGTGTAAGTAGAGCTTATCTCTTGCTAGATTTTTTTTACAATAACCCATGTGGCACACGAAATCTGTCTAAAAAGTCTTATATTATATTCACTGATAGGAGATTACAGAGTTTATATACTACCTCCGGTCCAATTTAATGGACTCGGATCCATTTAGGTATGAATATATCTAGCACTAAAATATGTCTATATATCTGTATTTAGACAAATTTGAATCCATTAGTTCTGCAGTTGTAGGTGACATAGCCGCTGCCGTGGCCGCCCTAGTTCCGCGCGCGCAGATGGGCGCCTCTCGAGTTGAACGGCAGCCCATAGTCTATACGCTCTCACCTTGCTGATTGAGGCCGCGGAACAGAGGGGGCGGAGGAGCGGCGGCCATGGTCGGGGCTCGTGGTGAGGAGAGTGGGACTGGGCGGTAAGAAAAGTGGCGTAGGAGTTAAGCCGAAAACGTCATGTCTCCCGCGCTTCCCCACGCGCGCAAGCGGTAGGCATGCGGCGCTAGCCAGGGCCTGGCTACGTGGAAACGATCGATTACAGCGTTCCCAGCGGGCCAAGTTTTGGCCTGCTTTGAGAACCGTGCGGTGCAGCAACTCTATGCAGCCCAACTCTCTAAGCGGGCTTATTTCTTCCTGCGTCGTGCGAGAAACGGGCGTCGTCCCAACCAAACACGCCCGTGATGACTGTCTAAAAAGGTATATTTTTTCTAAAAAAATGTATCTGACAAGATATGTCTTTTAATTTTTGTCCCATGGGTGAACTATTTTTCTACATGCAAAAACAGGATATTTTATAGAAAAAACGACATATTTTATAGCAAAAGCGGGGTTTTGACAAAAAATACAAGACAAGTGTCGGTAGGAGAACCTCCCTATTTTTATACAATCAACTATTCCAACGACTGAAAAATGAATACTCCTAAACTGGTCTACGATCTAAACATCAGATTTTTTTTAGATGATAAACATTAGATTAGTGGTAGTCTATTTATTTTCTAGAATTCTGGGTGGGCCATGGCCCACCCGGCCCCACCCCTGCGTACGCCCATGGGAATAAAGTCGTGCAAACCCAAGAGAATACTGCAGAGTGCATACCCTCATTAGTAGACATAGAAGCTACTCCCTATGTTCCAAAATATAAGATGTTTTAGCCTTTTTCTGAAACACGTGTATTTAGACGCATTTTAGCGTGTAGGTTCACTCATTTTACTCTGAACCTATACATCAAAAGGCGTCTAGATACATTCATTTCAAAAAAAGGGTAAAACATCTTATATTTTAGAGTAAATTCCACTTTTTACCCCTAAGTTTGATATAATATATATCTGACAGTAATTACCCTATTTACCAATTATTCATCCCTTTTACCCCATTTAACGAAAGTTGTGCCCGTTTTTACCCCTTCTATTATTCTACTTCCCTGTTTTATCAGATTTGGATACTAAGGTATCATGTGAGAATGTAGCAGCCGTTCCTCTTGCAGAAGACAGCATTGCACCGCCGAGAAATGCCTGCCAGTGAGGTTCTGGGCTTGTCCACCGGACAGAGCGAGCGCGCTGGTATCATGCCTGACCAGCGGCAATGACATCAAGAACTACATGTTTGGCAGTGGATCCAGAGTTTGTGTGTGGCAGCTGAGGGAATTGTAGCAACAAGCGCAACGTACTTTTGTTGGTGGTATATCAATCCAATTACATCCCAATTTAGCTAGCATCCATGTCTTTAATTCTCTCATTCTCAGTCAATCCAACAACGTACACGGCGAGTCGGCGACGACGACATTGGTGAGTACTGGTCTGTGCGTTATGCAGGGCGAGCTTAATTCCACCACAAAAATGATCAGACTATCTAGCTAGCTTATCCAAAGAACCAATCAGTTAGCTAGCTTTGTACAGGTCGTGAGACCAAGGAGGGAATTCATCAGCTTGACGTGATGTCGCTAAATAAAAATCACCTGACAAGATCACACTTACATTGTGGCACACCACATGGACATGGTTACTGGGTCAATCCTAACAGAATAGGTTAAAAAACTAGAAGGGGTAAAGATTGGCACAACTTTCGCTAAATGGGGTAAGCTGAATAAATTACTGCTAAATTGGGTAATTAGTGTCACAAATGGTAAACTAGGGGGTAAAAATATGGAATTTACTCTATATTTTAAAACGGAGGGAGTAGGAGCTAGTCAATACAGAGTTACAGATAAAAATCAACAGCAAATGACCCAGTTAAATATAGGTAATGTGATATCCAGCCGAAAATGAAATAGTGGGTTGGTGCGATTTGAGTAACTGATTTAAGAATACTACAATAGTTATGTAGAGCCAGCACAATAGACATCGTCGAAAACTCAAAATTAGGTTAAAACAGTTCTTAGCTTCTTATGATGTTTCGTATGATAGCTCCTGGCCATTTGGTGCGAGGTCAGAATGTGCAAACAAGAAAGGTGAAGTTAGCGATCACCAGTATATCTAATATTTAGCTCTTCCCCGACAAAGCAAAATACGAAGTCCACACATGTCGCTCTTTTATAGCCTTTAGTTTTCTGGTAATATGGTTTGCGAGTACCAATAACTTCTTTCTGGCAGCAAGAAGACCATTTATTATCTCAGTTTAGTACTCCCTCCGTCTCAAAATAGATGTTGCAGATTCATCCAAATTTTGACAAACCTGAGACATCTATTTTGAGACGGAGGGAGTATAAAACATCAATGATTAATTTTGTAATTTGAGACAAAATTTCTTATGGCTGATGTGTGACTCGATAAAACCTAGTATAAATGGACAAAAAGAGGGCAAGCAAATATTTTTAAAATTGCGAAAGCCAAGACTTGAACCCAAGACCTCTGCTCTGACACCATATTAAGTTCCACACACCAACTAGGAGAACGAAAAGTCCAAACTTCAACAGTAACATCCAGTAAGGCAGTCAACTGTTTTCAGGACTAAGATGTATGTTTAAGATACCAACACACATTTATATTGAAATTCAGTTTAGTAGAAGTAGCAGAGACAGATTAATAGATGAATATTTAGACACAGAAAAAAGTATTACTTACCTTCTCTATCAACGCTGAAGAAACCTTTTCTCCTGCAACCACCTCCGCGGCATGGTCCGATTCCTCCCTGGCCACCCTATATGCTCTCCTAGCCTCTTCTTCATCCTCTGTGCCCTCCTTTTCCAGCATGGTATTATATAGTTCAATCTGCATTCGGCGTTCCAATATTACCTAATGCAAACTGGTAGATCAGAAAAGTTCCAGTCCAACTGCAACTCATATACCTCCTTATTGACAAGACTAAGAAACTCTTGGCGCTCGTTCGTAACAGACTGCAAGGTAAGATGCAAATTGAACAGGCCCAACTGAGTGCTAATGCAAATTTTCATGAAATGAAGGATAAGATTATTAACACAAAAATAAAGAAGGATCATACAGAAGTAGATGCGAGCACAGCCAATGCTTGACTGATATCACAAAGGTTTTCCTTCTTCTCATGTTCTTTCGATTTCTTTAGCTCCTCTTCTTCCCTAGAAGTTGGCTCAGTCATTTCCTTTAAAGCCAAATCTTCTTCGGTAGCCTGTGGTTCGTCTAGCTTTGCCTTTTCTTCTTTTCCTTGCTTTTTCTCCTCCTCCTGATAAGCAGAACATACACATTAATAACAATTTATCGCTGCACATAGTTGAAACATAAAACAGTGGCACTGAGAAAAACATATGTAAGATCGCTGTTTCTTCAGCCGGATAGTGCACAGAGCTGCATAGGTTAACATATATAATTATGTAACATTCCTACTTAAAATTTTAAAACAACTATAATTTACTAATCTTCAGTTCCAGTACAATTAGTGACAAAAGTTCAAGCAAACAAACGAGCTATGAAGAGCAAAATATGATCCTTGTACAGGCGATTTCACATTTCTGTATTTCAAAAGAAAATTGTTTGGGAAAAACAATGTATACTAGTATGATATGGATTACCATTCTAAAATTTAGTTCACCTTCTCATATCTAATTTGAGAATAACGTTCAAACTAAGAATGTGGCATATACTTTATTGCAGCTGGGCGATTGCTGATACAATCAATAATGTGAAAATAAGAGGAGATCTGTGTCTAGAAGACCTACACAGAAGACACCCAAGACAGATTATTTATAATACATTAGTGTACCTTGATAAGTTCTTCCTGCATCTCAAGGAATTCTAATTTTCTCTTCCTTTCAGAAACAGAATCTTCAGAAGGCAACACTGTTCCAACTGTATCCACAACTTCATCTGGCAGAGAAGATAACGTTGCAACAACAGCCTCCTCAGCCTTCATTTTTCCAGACACAGTAAAAGCTCTGACAGGATTTTTCAACACAGGTTAAAATTTGAACATAGGCATCAAGTCAGCAGGTCAATTATCACCGGAATTACCTTGATAAAATCAGAAGAGATGATGGCATAGAACGATTAAGAGATAAATCCAACCAGTCTTCGAGCTGAACATAGAAAGAAATGTTCAAAATCTCACAATAGTTTGATATTTGCAAAATTTGTGCTAGCACGCTGTAAATATCTGGCATAATCCATGCAGAACACTAATTTTAGAAAATACTGCAAAAATAGCAAGGGCATATGGTATGAATGGCAAAAATTAAACTAATAGAGTGACAATACAAGAACATATACACCTCCAATAATAATCACCTGATGTGCTTTTCAATACCACAGATGCGTCATCAACAGTTTTGAAACATACAAACCTGATGGCGCATCTCCTCTATTGACAATAAATCAAGGTGGCCACGTTCGCGACAAGCGTGTCGGAGTTCTTCGTCAGAAAGAGACTCCACTCCCTCAGCCTGGATCATCGTATCATCATTCTTAATGCTGTGAATAGACACATAAAGATTGTAAACAGTTAATTACCAAAATTGTACATTAGCATAATTTGGATGAGCAATCTGAAAAAGGAAAAACATTTGTCTTGAGCTGCAACGTCAAGGGGTTTTGGGACTCTTGCAACAACATCATTATTATGTTCTGAACCCATCATTCTAAATCTTTGTTGATGTCATGAGAAGTTGAGAACTAATAGAACACTCAAATTTTCAGCTGGAATATTTTTTTGGCAGGCTTTCTCGAAAATGATTCAAGTCGAGTTTGAGCAACTAACTGATCTTTAAAAACGTTACAGTACACTAAAGTAGTTTCTGTTCTGGGCCTATTATTCTGAGTTTCTTAGAGGTCATAGAACTATCAAATCACGTCAAATATTCTAATGGGTTATTTTCTTTTAGATATCCTGAAAAACATTTTAACTCAAATTCGAGTTACTAGCTGATCTTTAAATACGTAGGAGTCCTGTATTAGTAGTGATTAAGTATAGTATGAAAGCATGCTTAAATGTTGAAGAACAACAGATTACAAGCAAGATATGTTCTACATCATCCATTGTATCCATTTTCTTACTCTAACATCTATATTCAGAAGCAATTTAAGGACATACTCTTGTAATTTCTTCCGAAGCATGAATCTCAAGTAGTGATCTGTACCGAAAGGCTTAATCCCCATATATTTACACATGTTTACTAACCGTGATCTGCAGAAAAATTTAATGGAAAAATAGTGAGCTGGTAAAATTAAGGATTAATTAAATATTCAATGAAACACCAACCTGTTCATGTTATCCAGAGTCAGTTCATCATTAAACAGCTTTGCAAAGCTCAAAATTTCTTCATTGGAGACATGTCCACCTTTCCTGACCTAGTTACGTATCCAAGAGGGCATCACCGAAAATCATTAATACAGCGTACCATTAATCTACGCTTTCAGTTAAGAAAAAATATTGAGCAAATACCTTGTTCAAAAAATCATCCAGGTCTTCAGCTGTCTGTTTCATTTCCCCATTACGTGATGTTTGAACTTCTTTTGCCATTTCCTTTGCTGTATCTTGTAAGAACTTTGCATATTCCATCCTTGCTTTCAGTTTCCTTTTTAATGCCTCCTGTACGTAGGAAAATGAAATGTAGTCGTGAGCATATCTATGTGTAGATTTTGCTGGCAGGACGATAAGGGGTAGGTCATAGGTTATTACCTCCTCTTTCATCTTGTCCTGGAAAGTAGATGGCAACATGTTTGGGAATAGCTTGAGGAACACTGGCAGTAAGAGCTCCATGAACGGAATGATGATAAACACGGCAAAAGGTACCAGCCTTAACATGTCTGCTGTTGTGCGTGTCAGCTGTTGCCTCTCTCTCCTTGTAAGGCTCTTTCCACCAGCAAGTTTCACCAACAATCTTGATGAAATTCTAACATCTGTCCACAGTAGCTTAGTGCCCAACCAATAATGCTGCAGTGTAGAAACGAATTCTTCCTTCCAATGCTTCGACTTCTCAGCCCAATCAGCTCTTAAAACCACAAAACAAAATATAAACTAAAGCGTCGAGACAAACAGCCATCCATGAAAAAAAGCAATACAGCAGAAATACTTCAATTCAAAGAAGGGAACAAAGACCTGCTCATTGAAGCAACAACACGTAGGGCAGGACCAATACCCAGAAGCCTTGCCCAGAATTTCTGTATGATTGATTGGTCAGTTTTTTGAACTTCCTGAACCTGCTTAGCTTTAGCCTTTGCTTTTGCAGTGCTTAAGCCTTCCACTGCCTGATCACACTCTTCTGGAGACGCCTCCTTTTTCTGCTGCTCCTGATCCCCACTCTGCTCATTCAGAACACCAGATTTAGGCTGCCCAGCTGCTTTTGATACTGTGCGGACTGACTGCAGTAAATACCTGGCTCCCAAGGGGAATCCCAAATTCTGTGCTTTAGATTCATATGAGGCAAGAGAAACACCAAGAGTTGGGCGCCACAGGAATCCATTACTAAGGCCCAAATGGTCTCTCTTCCTTAAGGTATATAGCACCTTCTCACGGTTAGAATCTCCTGAGTTCTGCTCCGACAGATGGCTTACAGTGCTGTGCTCAACATCAAATCCAAATGTTCCTTGCCCAAAAATGGCATTAGATGAATGTAACAAAAGAGGCGCATTAGTATGCTCCAGAAAATACTTCCGTCTCCTAACGATTGCCCTCGAGGCCATTCTTGATTGCTGCTTCCTTGACTCAAAAGAGTGGCAGTGTCATGACTCTCCAGGAAGAACCCTGGAACATGGCAACCTCTAGTTATGGGCATCGCCACATATATAGTATACAAAGACATGCAAGAAGAAAAAAATAGCAGTTTTTTTTCATAAAAGTTGCATAACAGAAATGATAGTTCAAAAATCCCTAAATAAATACGGAAACTGATTCCAGGTCTCCAAAAATCAGCAATTTTCATGACTCGGTTATGTCCAAAACCAGCAATGTCAAACTGCCACAAGAGTTACCAGCCATAATTAACTTACATACAGTAGTTAAACCTGAAAACGTACTAGGTCTATAACAATCCATAAAGGCATCAATGTCTCCAATTTTATTTTATTGCGATGAAAGAGAGCTTTATTACTCAAAAAAGGAACTGTCCATTTTTCAGCAACTAGGACCACAACACAGCCTGAATGCTCATGTAACCAGACTTCTGTTCTTCTGCCCTTAATAAGATCCCGATCTATCATATTGCTTACTCTGCAATAGGGACAGCACATAGATAGATAAGAAACGCCTACTCTCCACTGAAGGCACCCGTTTGCCAAGCATGATGTCATTGCAGAGCTTTTATATCTTCCATGTGAGCATTCACATGCACCATCATCACTTCCATGTGAATAAAATCATGAACGACCAGACCCGACCACTCCTCCAATCACTTGACCGGAAGAAGGAAATCAAGAGAAAACAATCGTAACAGCAGTAGCTTTTTCAGGGGATATCCTAAACACTCATGAACCATATAACAATCTGACTGAAAAATATGTAACAGCTACACGAGTTTGATTAATTCCATTACCCACTTGAGTTCACACTATTATTATTATTCAGAGATAATACTCTCATTATTACTTGTATCGTGTAATCGTATCCATCAATCCCAGTCATTAGATTTGAAATATCCGCCATGGCCCCTAGACTAAATCGCATCAATACTCATTTCTGAATGATCAAAACCTGTAAAATCCGCTACGCCTGTCATTAACTAAGGATCGAGGCTGCTGCACACCCTGCCCGCGAGGAAGCAGTTGAGCGATCTATTTCCGCCAAAACATCAGGTGAAATGCGCACAAGTCGTAGTCACGGCTAACCCCCGAAAACGGTGGACGAATGACATGCGCGCGCGGTCAAACAACCAGGCCACGCCGGGAGCTAACTGGGCGGGAGGGAGGGGCGGACGTGCGCTCACCGGGGTTGTGGCGGCCGATCGGCTCGGCGGCGGACTCCGTCGCGCGATGCCCGAGGTGTGATCCGGGAGGACCGGAACCCGAGAAGAGGGGGAGCGGAGCGGAGGTGGGCAGGAAGCGTGGGAAGCGAACGAACGAACGAATCGGAGACGGAAGAAAAACGGGTATCCGCATCCCGGGTGGGGGTCAGTGAAGTGGAGGTGGAACAAGGGTTGCCGCTCGTGGGCTCGCGACCCCGCCATGCGCCCATGCTTCCGGCAACTAGCCCGATGGCCGCGCGGCACTGGCGGGGAAGCGGGTCAACTCGTCGATCTTTTAAAAAAAAAAGAGTCACCCTCGCCATTTTAGACTTTTCTAATGTGCCAAAAATCCTGAAAATAATCTGCACATTCTGTTCTAATGTTGTGTTGACCTTTAAAGTTGGCAAGCCTTACCCGTCCCCGGGACGATGGGGGCCCATCGTCCTGCTCCTGCCATGTGTCCTTAAAACCGGCTTCAACTCGTGTTGCTGCAAAACACCCTAGTTTGTTGTAAATGTTTCCTTTTTTCTTCCAAAGCAAAAAAAAAAAATATTCATTTTAGAAATAGAACACCTCGTCGAAGACCTCGTTGGAGACCATGCAGCAAAAAAAATATAGCAAAACCGTTTTCGCCGGAAACATCGTCGGAAAAACTCGCTGGTGACTCTCATCGGAGACTTTGTAGCAAATACTTACACTGTTGTAGCAAAATCACAAGACGTTTGTAGCAACAAAGTTCTTCTAATATAGCAAAAAACCTACTTCGTCGGACATCATCAGAGAATTTGGCCGAAAGACCTCGTCGGAGAACTTGTAGCAAAAGTTTTATGGTATTGTAGCAAAACAAATAAATGGAGATAGCAAAACAAATGTATCAATGTAGCAAAATCGAAGGCCTTCCTTTGTAGCATCAGCCATGAGGACTTGCAGGAGCGGCGACCATGGCATCCAAGCTGGCAGCAGATATGGCCGTCCCATGTAGCAGTGTCAGCCTGTCTCTGTAGCAAAGGAGGCATCTGTTTGTAGCGAAAAAGGAAGGAGCTGCAGCCATGGCATCCATCTCTGTCTCCGGCGAGCAAGCCCACACGCTGTCTTCATCGGCGAGCTCGTGGGGACAAGGAGGGAGGCCGCGAGCTCCGGCGGCGAGATCCCCGCGGCGAGCTCTGCTCGGAGGCGTGCAACGGCGTGAGATCTCCATGGCAGCGTGGCGGCGGCGAAGTTCATCCCAACGGCAGCGAAGTCCAAGCGACGGCGGCGCTCCGGTGGAGGAGTTACAGGGGCGACGTTCTGATGGAGGAGCAGGGGCGTGCGGTGGGGGTGAAGCCCAGGTGGCGGCGTACTAGAAGCAGCGGTGATGCTCATCGGCGGGAGCAATCTGGTGTCGAGCGAGCGGGATAGAGGATGAGCGGTTAGAAAATTGGGGATCAGATTTTACCAGGCGAGGCCCACCTACAACATGGCAACGGAAAAAGACCGGCGCGCGCCTGGGGATACCATCATTTTCCTTTAAAGTTTGGCATACATATATGTTTTGCCATCATTTTTTGAAGGTAACAACTTTATATATTAAGCATGCAAGCCCATTTTATTAAAACTTTTCAGTCCCCTTAGATATCCTGGTAAAGAAAAAGAGTGCGTCTGAAACTTGCAGCCCACCAAAAAATTCTTACAATATTGTTATATCATCAGATAGAATAGGTCTAAGGAAATCGGGGGGTTTCTTATGCCAAACATTCCACATGGGACCCTCTGCATGTCTATCTAAAGAATCAGCCGCTGCATGGCTTCCCTAGGACAGTGACTAAAACAATTGGATGTAAAATTGCGACTAAGAAAATTACATTCCTCATAGATAAAAGCCGTAGGGCCAAGCAAATTTCCTCCGTTCTGCATGACATCAATGACCTCCATACAGTCTGTTACATCCCATCTGAGTCCATCTTTCAACGACATAGCCTCCGCCATAGCCGCATCAGAAACAAAGGGGGTGCGTCTATTACTAGGAGCGACAAAGTAACCTCTGTCATCTCTAAGAATAGCACCCAAACTTCTAGTACCCGAGTCAAGATCAAAGCTAGCATCAACATTTAGCTTAACGAATTCCTCATGGGGTTTTTTCTAACCATGTATAACAATCCCTTTCTTCCTATTCCTTGCTCTGGTATAGTTTAAAACTAAAGCCGAGATGGCATGGACACTTCTTCCGGTGATTGGATAGCTTTCCCATGCGTCGCTTGTCACCGTTCCCACCAGATATACCAGATGGTCTTCACAAGCAGGTCATTCTGGTCGACATAGTTTAGCATAGGGGCTTTCGCCTCTTTATCGCGCAGCAGCACTTCTATAACAGACGACCGCTGATCATCCCTCTCACACACATGCAATATCAGGTCTTCCATACCCAGAAAATTCCATATCTCACGTACCTTGGGGCATAAGAAGAAAGCGTGTCAAATGCTCTCGCAGTCGGTCTTGCAGAGCTGGCATTGAGAGCTACTTTGCATGTGTAGATTATCCAAAACACCATTGCATGGTATTGCACCCAATAAATACCTCTAAGAGTGTATCTTAATCTTGGCTGACACGTTGAAAGACCATAGAGTTTTCCATACTGGTAGATATACGGGCGGATCCAAGGGGGGCAAGCAGGGGCTAGACCCCCCTAATGTCTCGTCCCCCTAACGATTTGTAGCAGGGGCTAGTAGAAATATATACTAAGTATGTAAGTACATGAGACCATATGCTATCTGCAAAGTCAGCGAACATATGGCACAGGAACAACGACAAATACAATCCCATTATTAGGCCATCTGCAAAGTTTAGAGGCCACCATGGTTATAGTTATAGAACGATTGTTCCTCTGTCTGTCGCATATAGGATCTCATCAATTGGTCGATGCCATGCACCATGGTTCGCTGCTAGGGCACATGTCGCCGCCACCGACCGCCGTCGCTCGCCATCCGCTGACCTGCTGTCTCACGGACGGCCAGACGCCAGGAGTCAAAGGGTACTGATGCAGTGCTACCGCTCTGGTGCTCTCTGTCCTTCCGCTGCTATGGTGTCATGACACCAATTACCGCCGAACTTCGATCACGGTGAGTATTTTATACATATGTTTAAATCTCTACGAGCTACCAATTCTCTTTGATAAGCTATGACTTGCTAGCTAGGTCAGTTAGTACACTTGCATAAGAAAATTAGGCGTGTTTTTTAGTTAGTATCAAACTCAAACATGTATCCTTATCATAACATATGGTGTCATAATGTTATATCGATAATACACCCCGACTCAATATAATTCTACCAATATACATCTCGTTGGTTATCGTCCTCGGCCCTCGCCCCCCCCCCCCCCCCTATAGTCAAATCCTGGATCCGCCCTTGCTGATAGAGTCGATGATGTACCATAGCCATACGCCCTTCTTAGCTTCTCTCCATGTTGATACTCGCATTCCAAATGATATGCCGATTTCACTGAAAAGGTCCCTGATTTTGTTAAATGCCAAGAAATAAAATCCTCCATCAAGCCCAAAGTCAAAGGAATATTTAGAATACGATTAGCATCGATTGGCCAAAACAAACCATAGATTGTCTCCTCATACCATGTTCCTGTCTCGCGATCAATCACTTCCGATATAGTTGTATAAACTATATTCCCTCTTCTAGTCGCAATTTTCCTCTTAGAAGCACTCGGTATCCAGGGATCATCCCAAATATTAATCGAGATCCGTCACCCACCCTCCATATATGACCTCATTTTGAACGTTTGGATACCCTCCCAGATGCTCTGCCAAGTGTAACAGCTTCCCTTTTTAAGTTGACAATTTAAAATATCTTCTGATGAAAAATATTTTGCTCGTAACACCTAAGCACAAATAGAGTCCGAATTTGAAATTAACCTCCAGCATTGTTTTGCAAGCATTGCCAAGTTAAATCAATGTATGCTTCTGTTGATCATCATCTCCCCACCAGAACTGGGATATTGCAGTGATTATCCCTTTAATGGTCTGTTTGGGCAGCTTGAAGACAAACATTGCGTATGCCAAGCACCGTACGTGTGTATCAGAGAGAAGCGCGGGAAGTCGTCAAGCACCGTACGTGTGTGACTCCCTCTGGCGGCACCGTGCTTTCGGTTCTAGAAGTTGTCCTGGAGCCGCAAGGACATCGTGACCTCGAGGTCAATGTCGGGCGTCTTCATCATCCACGTTCCTAGTGGTACGTTAACCGCGTTCGGTATTCAGGTATGATTACCGTATCCCATCTCGTTACTGCATTACTAGTAGATAGGTCTTGAGTTTTCGGGGTTGCCGCGTAGTAATTTTTTTGATTTTCTGCACCGAACCCCAACAAGTCCTTGGGTGTTGTAGCTAGTCACACTGGTATTTGGTAGCATACAGTCCACATTAGATGCGAAAGGACTAGTTGAGTGGAATGCATTCACATTTGTAGGCCTTGACGATGTCACATTAGTTGGAGAACTTGGTGAGTGATGTGTCATGGTGATGACCACCCCTTCGAAAAGATAAGTCCTCAACTCTATACTCTCATCACCATGTATAGGATCATAGGGGGGTATGATTTTTACCTTGTGCTTGTAGCCTTTGTAGGAGAACTTGTAAGTTTGGTGTCAACTAGTCAAATGAGGCGGTCTTGTCATTGAAAGTGGACGTGGGGCAAGGTAGAGGCTCTGGGGTCGTAGATTTTGGTATGTGTTGTTGACACCTTTGATCTGGATTATGGATGTAGTATAGATTTTTTTCTTGGAATAACTAGATTTATCGAATCCTTCGGAAAACTTTGTTTGGTGTAAGATTATGTCGAACAAGACCTTGTGAACTTGTACAACTTTTGTTTACCGGACCAGAACATGGAATTTTTGTGGGTTTTATCAATGGATGGAAATAGGACAAGGCCAAGACTTCACCATATTTGTGCACACACAAATGGGATACAAAAGATAATGATAAGCGCTGAATGTAAAAGAACATAATAAAAATTTGTGATACTTGTTGGTGATGCATCCTTACAACACCATAGCCTACTACCGCAACACTATGGATACATTGTACAACCACTACTTCTCCGACTAGTGCGGGGCTTCAGTAGTTATTAAGATAATCAAACCAAAGTATGGAGCTCTATGACATCACTCCACTCCCTAGAAGGTCTCATCTAGCTACTCTACTCAGTCCCCTTACTCTCACCAGGTTTTACTTTATGCTATCGATCTCCTCTTATGTCTCCTTCTTACCTTGTGGTCAACTATGCAGACGCTGATCATTGCATTGATATCCGGTCAAAATAATTCAGTGGTAAAAACACAAACCCGTAGCAGTTAGGGTGGTTACGGTAATGTCAGGAATTTATAAAACTAGAAATCTAGCTTGCTTTGAAAATAAATGGTCCAAGGAATCTTTCGAAGTAATAAGAAGAATTTTCTATTGGATGGAATTTTGGTGTGACGGAGGGAATAAATCTAGAGCTAAACGAGTCCCAAGTGATATCTTCAAAGCGAGATGTCGTGGTAGCCAAGACTATGAGACCGATGCATTTTGGTGGACTCAGAGCAACTCTAACATGTCCCATATTTGCGCCCCTTAAAAGCATTTTGGTGGACTCGGAGCAACTCTAACATGTCCCGTATTTTGCGCCCCTTAAAAACGTGTATAAAGGGCGCTAAAAACACTTTTCCGGTGCCATGCGGGCTCGCTCCGAACAGACCCCGCAAAATGGATTTCATTTTTTTCATTCCAGTATGCGGGATCTGTCCGGCATGATCTCGTGCCGTTCCCTTTTGCAGGATCTATTCACCGCATACCCGTGATACGGTACCCTAAATTCATTGAGTTGCAGTGCATTTTTACAAATTTGACAATGGATAGGCAATATATAGGCAAATAGATGCAATATTCAACAGATTTTACATCCAATTGTCGCAACCAACGAGACTCAAACACATGGGCAATGACGCAACGAGTGACCCAAAAAGTTGCACTATCACCACATCAAGCTAGGCTTAAGAAGATCAAGCAAAACTGTGGTCCACCACCACTACTTGCCGAAGCGCCACCACCTAGAAATGCTTGATTTCTTCCCTCCAAAATCTCTATTGTTGCTAGTTTCCACCACTCCAATTGGTGTGAATCCATTTTGCTTGGATCCATCATCATGGTCTTGTTCTCTTTGGCCAAGAGCTTGACCATTGCCTTCTTCTTCTCGAGTTGGTATCCTTTCCTCTAAGTTGGCCTTTCTTCTCTTCTAGCTTGTTCTTGGATATGGTGATCTTTGCTTGCATGGTCTCCCTCATCAGCACATCCTTCGATTTCACCATGTCATCAATCTTTATCCTCGACCCTCCTCATCTCAGTCCTTGGCCATATTTCGGCCGTTAGGCTTGCCTTTGTTCCTCCCTCCTTCCTTGTCACTCTCATCATCATCCATTTGGATGAAAGCTCGTTTCTTAGGAGTACAAACCTCCGATCCTCCATGACTTTCTCCACTTATGTCAGTTTCATGAAATCTAAAAGGAGACATGTCCACGACACCGACAAGACAGCGAAGCTTCAGGCTACACCCTTATAAGGCCTCACAGGCAGCAATTGACCGGATCGATTCCGATCTAGAAATCGAGTGGGATAGTTCGAGAATACACAGATACTATGAAACATGTACCATCACTCAATTCTTTTTCGGGAATCAACACGTATCCATTAATTGTTCGTACCCAGTTGTGCACAAGAAACATCTACATGGAGTACAGGCCATGCGTGAGGCATGCCACCGTCTGTATCAGCTCCCACGGTTAACGTGTGTCGGATATATAATATACAAAAGAATTTTACATGATGGCCAGAAAATTTGCACTACCAACCGAACCCGATCGGAGAAAAACCCCTTTGATCGATCTGCTCAACCTCGGCGTAAACCAGATCCAGGTCTCTCTCACTACGGCTTCCAGGATGCCGGTGGCGGCGGGGCGTTGGGGAACATGGGCGGCACGGCGGAGAACATGGTGTTCTTGTCGACGGCGCCGACGCCCGATCCGCGTCCGCTCTGCGTGATCGCCACCAGCGCGGCCACGAGCCCGGCGTTGCCCACGAGCGTGGGCTCGTTCTGCGCGTAGCTGATCCTGGCGTCCTTGAACTTGTCGTTCTTGTCGGGCCCGCCGACCATGGCTCCCGTGAGCACGTGCGGGTCGCTCCCCTTGGCGTCGCGCCACTTGTTCCCGCCGGTGCAGGAGTACTTGATGCCGTTCTTGGGCGTGGACGCCCCGCGGTGGTGCAGCCTCTTGGGGTACTTCTTGCCGTACCCCACCACGTAGCTCATCTTCATCGGGTTATCTCCAAGAATGTAGTTGAGCTGCTCGACACAAGGCACACACAAATAATCAAAATGCGTTCCTTGACGATCGACCAGCTAGCAAATTAAGCAGTAACTACTAACTAGTCTGTCTGGAGGATGGTTGTCAATAGATAGTTACCTGAGACTTGGCGAAGGAGCGGAGGTCGTCGACGGTCATGAAGTTGGGGCCGCAGTACCATCCGGGGACGTTGACGGACTCCATGTAGTCGGCGTAGAGCGCGGCGAGGAATGAGTTGGCGACGGCGTACTGCAGCGCCTGGCCCTTGCCGTGGTTGAACTGCGCGAGCCCTCCCTTGGTGAAGTTGAAGGAGTTGAACTTGGGGAAGTACATGCACATGTTCATGCTGGTGACGTTGTGGTAGCCCATGAGCGACTCCTCGTAGGGGTATCCCGGGTTGAGGAACATGCGCAGCCTGGAGAGCAGCAGCGTGGCGCCGGGGAGCTTGTTGTCCCAGCTGAAGACGGAGAAGTCGAGGATGCCGAAGAAGGCCTTGGCGTTCTTGGGGAGGCGCGGGTCGGTGGCGAAGCTGATGTAGCTGTTGTTCCCCGTGGCGTAGTACATCCAGGAGGCGCTCCACAGGTACTCGTCCCAGTACCCCGTGGAGTTGTAGTAGTACTCGATGTTGGGGTTGGCGCGGGAGTACGGGGTGCGCTTGCCGGAGTCGCGGGCGAACTTGTACACCGTGGCGGCGCCGCGGACGAGCTTCTTGGAGTAGGCCGGGTTGTCGCGGAACACGATGGAGGCGGCGGCGAGAGCGGCGGCCATCTCGCCGCCCAGGTCGGGGGCGGAGCTGGCCTGCTGGACGGGGCGAGGGTACGCCATGTCCTCCGGCCGGTTCCAGCAGTAGTGATCGTCCGGCGTGCTGCCGTTGATCTTCGCGGTACCAACCTGCACGCACCAGTGACACGCGTCAGTCAATAATGATTACTACTACTGAGTCTTGAGTCACATTTATTTTCTAATGTTTTTTTGTTCTGCTTTGTGAAACGTGAATACAAGTTAGAGAACATCTTCAGATCAGATCATGACAACCAAAATGAACAGCTAATGTGCCCTGTAGTATTTGACAGTGTAGTGAGTATAGTACTAGTTGCCTGGAGAGTTGGAGTAACATGGCTTGTCCACTTAAGCACATGACCACGATTGGGGTCTGATCCCTTATTAGTCTACTCTATTGAGCTGATGTGATATTATAAGAGTCAAGGGATGTTAGCTGTGCCGCGTGCCTATCACTATTTCTGGAAGAAGAAGAAGAAGAAGAAGAAGGCCTGTTCGGTGGATGTTGCGCTAGTTTGCATTATTGCACATCAGATTCTTTCCCCCTTATTACTATACTTTTTCGATCGACCGATCAAAAGCAGCACTTTAAGCAAAGCACTGCATTTTCTACTAATTTTAAACTGATTTCCCGTTTTAAAACAGAGCGCTTTACCAAAAAAAAGCATCATTCGGAGAAACTCTTACGGTTCATTTTTCAACGGTTGAGATGGACCGACTGATGGAGAGAGAGAGCTGACCTGACTGTAGAGCTTGTTGATGGTCGGGGCAGAGGAGTTGAAGGTGAGGAGCAGGTAGTCGGTGCCCCACTTGATGAGCTCCCTCACGTGCTCGTACTCCCCCATGGCCTTGTACTTCTCGCTGTACTCCACCACCGACCAGCTCAGCATCGTCATGGAGAAGGCCAAGGGGAAGTGGAACTTGATGTTGTCGCCGGCGTCGTAGTAGCCTCCCACCAGCCCGCCCTTCACGTCCGGCAGGGTGGAGCCGTCGTTCATGCCGGAGTTGCCGCGCCACGGGATGCCGTTGCTCTTCGGGAGCTTGCCGGCTGTGTCACGACAAGAGAGAGAGGTGCAAAATGTGAGTAAAAAACTGAATTTTTTAACCTGCAAACCTGAGCTATAAGTGACCAGCACTATGTTATGATGAACAAAGTGAATGGAACAGTGCTGTGCATTTGTGGCGAGATCAAGATCTATTTAAGTGCAGATAGTACTTTTTATGTCTAGCTAGCAAGATCCAGAAACTGGCCATTCGGCATGATCTACACACAGCTACTATGTGCTGTGGTTGGGCTAAGCTAAAGAATGGATCAATTGGCTGGCCTACATGTGCGCGAACGTGCCGAGATCCGTACTCTGAATTAGGCAGATTTCTCTGAATATGAGGTTGTCACTTTCCTCAAATTATGGGGCATCTAGAGTAGGGACAGTGAACACGGCAGAACATTCCCAATTGTGGGGTTCAGACAGAACGTACCCAGCTGTCCCCAGCTCCTGATCACGGATTGCTACGCAGAGTTCAGACAGGTTGCCCATCAATGAGATAGATCCCTTTCCCCTCTTTGCTTGGCATCAAGAAAGGTGTAGTAATTGTGCTCAAAACTAGAAAATTTAATGCAACGGAGTAGTAGTACATAGCTCTAGTACTGTTGTTACGCTCAGATTCCTAAGCAAATTCTCAAGTTCAGAGTTCAGAGCAGAGTTCAGACCAAAAGGCAGATCTCAGAGGTTTGTGCCGATCAGTGAAATCACTGAATTGATAGGCCGATCAGAGTATTTTGAGAAGAAGCAAGCACTACTCACATTTCTGGGCGTTGAAGAAGAGGAGGGCCTTGTGTAGCGCCTCGGTGTACTTGTCGGGCGGCGGGGCGTGGGGCTTCTTCTTTGGGATGGACTTGGCGATGATGATGGGGACGCCGATGAGGACGAAGGCGCCGAGGACGGCCCAGAGGATCCACCAGAGGAGCTTGCGCTTGACGACGACGCAGCCGAGGTCGAGGTACTTGTCCTTCTTCTTGGCCTCCGGCGGGCCCAGCAGCCAGCTCTGCTGCGTCTCATCCAGCTGGTGGTGCTGCTGGTGCTGCAGCGCGCCGCGGTCGATGTCCATGTTGCGGCTGTGGTCGTCCTCCGCCCCGTCGGCGATCTCGAACGACCCGCCCCAGTGGTTCTGGGAGTGCATCGTGGCTTAGCTGCCGGCGGCCGGCGAGCTAGCTAGGGTCTTGTCTGCTGCTGGGTGTGGCACGCGCGCGCGCGGGTTGGTCGATCGATCAGTGCATGAACTGGGCAGCGGCACCCGCTGGGGGAGAAGCGCGGGTGTTCTTGACTGGCGGGTGAGGTGCGGAACCCGGAGGGAGGGAGGCAGGGTACGGTGTGGAGCGCTGGCTGGGGTGGGGTGTTTTGAAGAGGAGGGGAGCGGTTGACCTGGGGAGCTGGGGGAAGGAGGTGTGTCACCGTCGCACTCGCACCGTGTGGGGACGGACTGGGGAAGGGAGGAAAATGGCAATGGAGAGGGTGGTTGCGGTCTCGTTCCTTGTTACCTTTTGCCGCACCGATCTATCCGCTTGTGCTACGGGCACCAACAAAAGACATCAGGAGATCATGTCCTGCTACATGTATAGTGCTATTATGTGAAAGATAAAAAAAATCCATTCAGTCTAGGGGATGGCATTCATTTTATTTTCATATTATGTGGGAGATTTGGTGCACCTGTGCACCAGTGATCCTGCTTTTGTAAAAAAAAAATGAGGATCATATTTTTGAGTTACAAAGACATTCTAAAAAAATATTCGGATGTAGCCTATGACGTATCCCACAAACCTGCAAAATACTAGTTTTAAATACTTTATATTACAGTACTAAGCTACGCAAAAATGATAGAAGTTTAAACCCGAGTATGCATGTTTACGAATCTTCAGATTTTATCTGATTTTATCATTTTGTGTAGCCCATAATTTAGAGAACTTCGAGTTCGATTTTGCATATTGTAGGATACAACATTGTTCATGCCCATTTTTCCATATTTTTCTAAAACTTGTAAATATTATAGCATTGGAGCTTGGGAGCCAAAGAAAATTTCCGATATTATGTTAAGTAGTTTTTAATTATCACCTACTTTTATGTGCATACGGATATTACTTGCAGAAGATAACATTTAGAGGTTATCCGTTGTACTCTTATAGCATGTTTTCTCCGTGTCCTCTCTATATGAGTGGAATGCATATAAAAAATTGTATAAATGATATTTTTTCATGGGTCCAATCTAGAATAGGATCTCAAACTGTTATTTTTGAACAACTTGAAGTTAT
Source organism: Avena insularis (assembly GCA_023614405.1). NCBI lineage: Eukaryota > Viridiplantae > Streptophyta > Magnoliopsida > Poales > Poaceae > Avena > Avena insularis. Next base: position 341,227,303 of record CM042687.1, read on the forward strand.
CCACATCATGAATATTTGGTGCATATAATTGCAGGTGTCTAAGGGCACTTTGCCAGCTCTTAAAGTATTGAACAATCTCAAGTCACCTTGGAAAAATGCTCGATGAATCCCCATACCATACCACAAAACTTAGAAAGGTCTAGGAAAGTTATTCATATATTTACTTTATGCGATGAATTATAGTAAAAAATGTAGCCCCAGCTGAAGATTTGTACAACCTTGATTGCCGAACAACTTTTTCTAGGTTTAGCATGTGATTTTCTATCAGAAATATAGTTCATTGCGTTGTAGTCAGATCTAGAAGTACGTGATAAATACATGTGGATTACTACTAGATGTTTGCTTAGATTGGGACCGGTAAAAAGGTCGAGGAAAAGGGCTTGGAGCTATGATGGAGAAGAAAGGGCAAGGAGGACAATGGAGGTGGGGAAGGTTGGAAAGAAAAGGAATCAAGCTGCAATGTGAAACAAGGGTCAAGTAGTAACATCGGAGAAGAAACATTATTCCTACATGTGGCCAAGGTGTATGTTTGCCATGTACCAAAAAAGGAATTATCTTTTGTAACCTAGCATAGGATATCGAGTAGAAAATTCCTATATAATTTGGTTGATTTGGAAAGCAATAGATTACATATTCTCTCCGTTCAGAAAAGGATGTCACATATTTGTTTAATTTTACATATATCTATACACTAATATGTCTAGATACATTCTAATCTAGACAGACACGCGGCACCCTTTTTTGTACGAAGGGCATATATGCTTTGCACTTTATTTGTTGCATGTCCTAACTCTAACATGTCGCTTTCTGACATACATTTTCCTATTTATGAACCAATTTATAGATATATCGATCTATTGCTGTTTGTCTAGTGGCATACAAAGAGATGGTTTATGCGGGGAAGGAGATGAATTTTTGGTATGCATCTTTCTTGACGTATGTAACTAGAAGCTACTCCCTCAGTTTTAAAATATAAGATGTTTTAGATTTGTGAAACAAATGTATCTAGACTATTTTTAGTATATAGGCTCACTTGGGTTTACAGTGAATATACACACTAAAACAAGTCTAGATACATCTACTTGACAAATCTAAAACATCTTATATTTTAAAACAGAGGGCGTTGGTGTTCCAGATAACTAAGTTATCAAGTGGGGTTCTGCCAAAATTTTACTTTAAAAAAATGAACTAGAAGTATACATTTGGTGGAGATCCTACTTGTTGGATTCCAAGAGAGAACACATATTGCCTCCATCATTAGATCGTGTGATGTCTATGTTAATCGAAAATCATGGGTGCACCCACATTTATAGGAGTGCACGGCAGCATGATCCATCCATGCAGGTACGTGGACATAGCAACCGCTCTCCATTTCCGTGCGCACACGAGCTTCGCGTGCACGCCGTGTACCCGTTGCGACAGCCCGGCCCCTTCCCTCGCCGTCACCGGGATCTGTCCGGTAGCTAGCGATCGATCAGGCGACGTGACGTTCCCGGGGGAAAGCCAGCCTGGGAACACAACCTGCGGTCAGTGTAGAAAGTACAGCCGGCGACAGGGTACGTGACACCGAGACGCTCCGAAGCGCGAACCAAGGGAAAAGTGGATCGATCGGACAGAGAGAAAAAAAACAATATAAATTGCCTCCCATGTGCGTTGTTTGGTGGAGGATATTCTGGTGCACGCACTGTGTATGAGAGAGGGACGGAGTGTGGTGGTGGGGTATCCTGCTTTCTGTGTTGCTTGTGATTCATGATATGCATATATATGGCCATGAGGGAAAACATGGTGCGGGGAACAAATCTCTTTTGCTGTATATGCGCGCGGTCGAGGAAGCTCACATCCATCATATCATCATATTGTGATGTGCCCCAGCGATGATTTGGCGCCAATCAACAATAATTTAAGATGGGGTCTGGGGTGTGAGCTCGTTACCTCTGCCATGCGTCCGTGGAATGCATGGAAGACAATCCGTCCACATCCATCTGCCGTCCGATATGTCTGAAGAATGTTAATATCCCGGGTAGTACTATTTTGTCAGAAAAATTATCCAGGTTTCTTAACTACTACGAGAAGTGATCGGAAATTCATGTGGATGGTCATATGGCATTTGTGGAGAAAAAACTTTCCCCGCATCTCGATCGCCCCCGTGAAGGCGGCCGATGCGCAACCCTAGCCAACCGCCTCCTCTTCCTCCATCCTCTCCCCTCTGCCACTGTCGTCGGCGAGCGCCACCTGACAAAGAACGCGTGGTGCCGTCGGCGGTGGGACTTCCCTTTTCCGGTGCTGGCCTCCATCGCGCGAGGTGGCGGTGCGGACTGGAGTTGGCAATGTGCTCGATAGTTGGCAGCGCGTCTATGGCAGACAGTACCTAGGTGATGCGGCAGTGGTGCCCCTCCCGGTAGCGGCGTGTAGGTTTCGGCGAGTCCCGGATCGGGGGCGAGAGATGCAGCGGCGATGAAGTTGTACCTCCAAAGGCAGGGCATTGCGGTACGACCAGAGCGACAGCGATGCAGGTGCAGGAGGACGGCGGCGGTGGAGGTCTACCTACAGCAGCACGGCGACAACACTGAGAGTGCATGGACTAGGCTTAATCGGTACTGCAGCTACGCCTGGACGGCGAACACCGCGGGTGATGGAGGGTTGTTCCCCTCCAGTAGGTTGTTGGTGGCTCGATTCCTGCAAGTATGTGCTTGACCTACCCCATCCTTCGTGTCGGTTGTGTGATGTGGTGTTGGTCGAAGCTTTGGCTCGAGTTCGTGGACACCGCGGTTGCCCCGAAAGGTGGTGGTTCCTATCTTCGGCCATGTGGATGGAGAGGAATGGACGTTGGGGGACTTCGGTGTTGGCGGCGTTTTGGCGTCGACAACTCCAAGATCATTTGTCGCAGGTTGGACTCAGGGACACCGAGTGCGGGCGAGTGACGAGGAGCAGCTCGAAGGTTTTTCTGGGCGAAAGCTCGGTTCTTCGGCACCATTGGCGGCGATGATTATGGGTATCATTGCCCTATTGGGGCGTCGCTACGGCTACCTTCTCCGCGATAAGGCTCTGGATGAAAACCCTTGACCGTCGGTCTTAGCAGCGGTGGCACGGTGTGTCGTTACCCTCCTGGGAGCGTCGTCATGGAGCTCCGATTCTCCCCGGCTCTCTATGTTCCTGGGTCATTGTTTCCGGTGGCAAGTTGTGGTCTTCTGTATTTTTCTTATTTACCTTGATCTGCTTTATAAGGAGTCTTCTCATCACCTTGTATTAGTTTAACTGATAAAGCAGGGTGAAAGCTGTTTCGAGAAGTAGAGAAGTGATATGCCGAAGATAGCTTCGATTGACATTGAGTTTGTCTGAGTTAACTAACATAGAATTCATGTCACAAACAATCGTAGAATAGCAAAGAATTATACTCCAGTTTATTACATTATAGTTTGCAATCTCAACAACCATGTGATGAGTGTCGGTCGCTCCAGTCAAAGACGGAGCGAGGGGCACACATGGAACGCGCGAGCTAGCTAGCTAGCGGTGGTTTCTTCCTACCTCATCACCCATCCGGTTTGTTTAGTCCAAATTGTACGCAGGCTCAGCCTGGCAAGGGGTTGGCATCAATTATGTAAGAATCGTTCAACACTTTATGATTAATCGTGGATCCTAGATGTGTGTGCGCGTATCCTCTGCTAGCTCCTTTCGTGTTGCAACTGGGTACGTACCCTAGGCCGGTAGGCGACGTCTCCGTCGCCAAGTGACGGCTGGTGTACAGCGATCTTTCACCGGAGATGAGGTGACAGGCATGGTCAAGAAAACAACCGATTCTGAACCGACGGGAAACTAGCTGCAGCTTCAAGCCATGCGATCGACGTGCGTGGACTCCGATCCTAAAATTCTCAGAAGCAAATCCTATTTCTGAAGCAACAAATCTAATGTTCTGCATCAAGAACGAAGTAAGCTTTTTGCTTGGGCTTCGAGTGTTACTAGTAAAGCTTAATCTCTCTATCTCCCTCTAATCAATACGATTTGACGACCAAGGTGAGCTAGCTAGCGGCGTCGGTTAGTGTGAATATACAATACAATTGGGGGATTGATTAATGAATAATGGGTGCCATGGAAGAAGTGGGGGAAAGGGACATGCCACTGGCCTGACCAGGTTTGCTAAAAAACTAATCCTGCAGAGTTGTTAGACCCATAAGATATTCAGACACCGACAGATCCGCCGAGATGGGCAAGCATATGTTGCATGAAGAGCGTTTTGTTCGTCACCGACGGTGCCACCACAACTGCCCTATGATGAGCCAGCCGACGCCCTCTCCCTGGAATTCCTGCTCACCATAGGTTATGGAATTATTACTTTTAGGCAACTGAATGCTTCTTGCCATCCGAACTTTATCCGCCATTTTCAGTTGTGTTTAGCAAGATGCCCATTTGGGTTTGGGTCGATGTGCACCCTGCTCCGCTGTGAAGCTCAAGTCACTTTGAAGGGTTTTTTTACTAATTCTTTAGAAAAAATATCGAACTTCAAAGGCCTAGAACATTTTTTTTTTCTTATAGCAACATAGGTGGGGCTGCCAAAGGCCAAACCCAATTGCAGTTGCATGGGCCTTCCTGGTAGAAGTTATTAGTAACCGGGGGTGCAAACTGGAAATGGCCTAATGAGCTGGAAACTACTAGTACACACTACAGAAATGATGCCGACCTAATTCAAGCGGTTTTATTTTTGACAAATCCTATTCGTCGCTCGGTGCGAGCTCTATCTGGAGCATCGCATACCCTATCCAATCGGTTTAAATGGGCCGGCCCACATTGGGTTTGGTATAAGCCGGTATTGCGAAGCTTCTAGAGGCTTCCTGCCAGGTTTTGTTCGGGTTTTTTCTGGTATTATGTTACAGTTTTCACTGTTTTTTTTTAGTTTTTCTTCGTTTTTTAGTTTTATGTTTTCTTTTTTGTATTCTCTTTTTTTTAAAAGTTTTGGTTTTATCTAGAGCGTTGCATATTTATTTTTTAGTATTGTTTTTGAAATATTGAGATATTGAAAAATATTGAGACTTGCAAAATGTTTGGATTTAAAAATCTTCTGGACTTTAAAAATTATTCAGATTTTAAAAATTTTGTGATTTTGAAAAATATTCAGATTTAAAAATGTCTAGATTTTGAAAAATATTCAGATTTAAAAAATATTCTTATTTTTACAAATTTTAGTTTAAAAAATGTTTATTTAGAAAAAAAATCTTGAGCATGGTCCACATGATGTTTCAAAATATATATCCTAGGTTAAAAAAGTGTTCACATGGTTATGAGTTTTATAGGATCAAAAAATGTCAACGGTTCAAAATATATTCATGGGGTAAATGTTCATGTGTTCAACTTTTTACACAATAGACCAGACATTTTATAACTACACATAAAATCGTTTTTTTAATTCACTGAAATAGAAAATACCTTCTTTTATTGGCCGCATTTGGAGCGGCCCATGAAGCCATCCTGGCGGTCATTGTCTTGGACCACCCTCGCGATCGGGACTTCGTGGAGGGGCAATATTCATATTTCCTTGGTCTCACGTTAGATACGGATTCTCTTTAAAAGAACAATGCCTGGATGATCTCTCCTTTCTCGCCAAAAAAAGTCGTAAAGTTAATTACTACTCCCTCGGTTTTAAAATAGATGTCTCAAATTTATTAAAATTTGGATAAATCTATATGCTAAATAGTACTAGCTAAATGTCCGCGCGTTGCCACGACCTCAAAAATTCAGACCTGAATATATTGATCAAAATATTTGTACTTATGCTTTCCAATATATGCCACACCAAATTATAACTTGCACTGAGACAACTTGTAACATCGCGGTTCTGAAAAGACCGTGGCTTCTGTGTGACATGCCAATCCCTGGATCGGTTCATTGGCCCACAATAGAATGAGATGAATAACATAGCAAAATATCCGTGTATCATAAATAACGAAGATCCAGAGTACCATTATTACAATAAAAGCTTAGCCCAAAGCTAGCTCAAATTATTCAGGTAGCAACATAAATAAAGCAAATCCTCCATTCTTCAAATTGCCCACAGGTGAACAAGTGTCGAGTGGAGTACCGTGGCCTATATCGATTACTCAGAATCGGAATAACCTGCAACATGAAACGTAGCAGCCCCGAAGGGTCAATACATGGAATGTATGGCAAGTAGAGCTAGTAATGGAGACAACAGTACTAACATCTACATGCATATTTGGCAAGTGGAGCTGTGTCTGGCTTGCATTTGCAAAATAACTTTGTCCTACTTTCATAAACAGTTTTTGATTTTCTTTGAAAAGATCCCAATTAAGTTAACCCAACAACATTAAAACAATTAAGAAATTGGAATGAGCGAGAAACATGTCATGGAATCAATATCAAGCAACTCAGTTGTCCATAACCGGGGACACGGCTAATCGATTAGATTATACACCCTACAGGGTTAGTACACTTTACCCATGTGACTTGGCCAGCCCAGACTCATCACTCTCATTTTGGATGATGATAGGAGAAGTCCAAGAAGAGACTGAGGAAGTAGCACCCCAATCCGGAAGCCTTGCCATTCTTTGAATCTACATATTTTATTTGCAAATTTTGGCCTAGCGGTTTAATTTCTACGCAATTTACAAGTTTCTACCGAAATCTGCCAACTAAATCGATTAAAGAAAATACTCGAATCAGTGTATTTGTTGATCGGTCAACGCTTCTTGTTGGGCGTCTGACTCGTCAACGCTTTGGGGCCCGACCGGTCAGCTGATCTGAATCATTGATTCGAGATCCAATGGTCCCAAGAGGTGGCGTGCGGACTCACCGGAGAAACGGCGCGAAGCTCGGAGACGGCGGCGATCGCTCCGGCGACGCGGTTCCTGTGAAGAAAGCGGTCAGCGGATCGAGCGATCCAACGGCAGCGGCGCGATGTGGCGCGGCCATGAGGCCTTGTGTGGCAGAAAGTGGCGCTTACCTCGAGGCGGCGGCGGGATGGGGAAGAGGCGGCGTGCGGGTGCGGAGATCGAGGTGGCGCGCGGGTGCGGGGCCTCTTATGTGGGGCCCCCTCGCGGGGTCCTACGCGGACACGGGTCCAGATTTTGGTCCGTTTCTTTTCCCTTTTTGCCTTTTGTAAAACCTCCGTAACTTTTTCTGAGACGAGCTCGAATCGGCGATTTTGTTCCTAATTTTTGTAAAATCGAGGGGAACAATCTAGGGTCAATGGTTGAGCGAAACCTCTAGGCTACAAGGGTGGACAACGCAAGTCCTACTAAAGCCTCCCGTAGGAGCCTCGTAGTAAAATAGAATAGGGATTTGAAAATAGCGTTTTGCCGATTCTTTTCAATCGACGGTTTTGCATGGAAAAGTATGATGCAATGATATGAATGATATGCAGAACCAAATATAAAAGTTGGGATGTGACAAGACTAACCCCCTTAAGATGAATCTCGTCCTCGAGATTCGGCGCGGCTAGCAAATAGGTGTGGGTAGTCCTCTCGGATGTCATCCTCATGCTCCCAAGTGGCTTCCTCTTTGTGGTGGCTCCTGCACCTTGCAAAACCTGATCGTCTTGGTACGGGTAATCCTCTCCATTATCTCCAGAATCTTGACCGGTTTCTCCTCATAGGTCAAGTCATTCTCGTGAACCTCCTCTAGCAGTGTCTCTTAATGGTGTATCCACCATCTCCGATGGCACTTCTTCACTGGGATATGTGGAACATATTGTGAATGGATAGAGCTTCCGCAACTCAAACTGATAAGCAACTTCTCCTTTGCATGCTAAGACCCGACACGGTCCAATAAACCGAGGTGCCGTTTACCCTTAATTCCAAATCTCTTGATTCCAAGTGGCGACACTCTGGTATGCTCTATCACCTATCTCATACACCACTTCCTTGCGCTTAGCTCTTCTGCCTTGATTGTGCTACCTTCAGTATGTCCCTAATCAAGGCGACCTTCTCCTCGGCGTCCTTGATCAAATCAGGTCCAAACAACTGGTGTTCTCCTACTCCATCCCATAGCAATGGTGTTCGGCACCGTTTCCCATATAGCACATCGAACGGTGACGTCTTGATGCTGGTTTGATAGCTGTTGTTGTAGGAAAACTCAGCATATCGCAAATTCTCATCCCAACTAGAGCTATGAGCCAAAGCGCAAGCTCTCAGCATGTCTTCCAAAATCTGATTCACCCTCTCGGTCTGTCCATCACATGCGGGTGAAACGTGCTAAACTCCAATCTAGTACCAAGTGACTCGTGGTGGTGCGAAGTGTGAGGTAAATTGGGTGCCTCTATCAGATACAATACTCTTGGGAACTCCATGTAGGCACACAGTCCTGTCCATATAAATCTTGGCCAACTTTGCACTCGTATAGGTCGTCTTCACCGGTATAAAGTGGGCTACCTTGGTCAAATGGTCGACCACTACCCAAATGGAGTCATATCCTGACCTGGTCCTGGGCAATCCGATGATAAAATCCATTCCCACTCTATCCCACTTCCAATCCGGCACGGGCAATGGCTATAGCGATCCTGCTGGCTCGTGTTCGCCTTTACTCGGCTACATACATCACATAGGGCAATATGCTTGGCGATGTCTCCCTTCATGTTGTTCCACCAAAATCTGCTCTTCAAATCCATATACATCTTTGTGTTGTCCGGATGTATGGAGTATGGCGAGTTATGAGCCTCCTGCAGAATCAACTCCATTATCTCCGGGTCGCTGGGCACACACAAACGATCTCCATACCACAAGGTACCATGCTCATCCTCGCGAATATCCTTTTCCCGATTCTCCTTCATCTTTTCCTTTATCTCCTCTATTTCCTTGTCTCCTACGAGCTTTCCTGATCTTGTCTGTAGCGTTGGTTGGACTTCCATTGTTGCCAAGTATCCTTGACACTACTTCGGTCTAAGGTCCTTGAATTGCTTGCACAAATCCTCGTGTAATTCACCAATTGTCAATCCATTGGCATAAATCTTCGCTCGAGCATCTACTACATTGGCCTTTCCTGGGTGGTATTGCAGATTCATATCATAATCTTTGATAAGTTCCAACCATCTCCTTTGTCTCATGTTCAGTTCCTTCTGCGTGAATATGTACTTCAGACTCTTGTGGTCGGTGTACACATCACAGTGTTTTCCCATTAAATAATGCCTCCATACCTTGAGCGCATGAACCACTGACGCTAACTCCAAGTCGTGTGTGGGGTAATTCCGCTCATGGTGCTTGAGTTGTCGCGAGGCATAAGACACCACTCTCCCATCTTGCATCAGCACACTCCCAAGTCCCTGTCGAGAAGCATCACAGTACACTTGGAAATCCTTCTGAAGGTCTGGTAAGCACAGTACCGGGGCGGTCACTAGTCGACGCTTTAGTTCCTGAAAGCTAGCTTCACACACCTCCGTCCATTCAAACTTCCTCTCCTTCTTCAGAAGTTCAGTCATCGGCTTAGCAATCTTGGAAAAGTTTTCAATGAACCTCCTGTAATATCCAGCAAGTCCCAAAAAGCTTCGAATCTCTCCTGCATTCTTGGGCGCTTCCCACTCAGTTACTGCAGTCACTTTGCTTGGATCAACAGCGACTCCTTCTCCTGACACTACGTGTCCAAGAAACCCAACGGTGTTAAGCCAGAATTCACACTTGCTGAATTTGGCATACAGCTGGTGTTCTCTCGTTTCCATAATCAACACAGATGTTTCTCATGCTCAGCATCATCCTTGGAATATATCAGTATGTCATCAATAAACACCACCACGAACTTGTCCAAGTACTCCATAAATACCTTGTTCATCATGGTCATGAAATATGCCGGGGCATTCGTTAGTCCAAAAGGCATAACCGTATACTCATATAACCCATACCTAGTGGTGAAGGCGGTTTTTGGTATGTCCTCCTCCCGGATCTTCAATTGGAAGTAGCCTGATCGCAGATCAATCTTGCTGAACACCTTCGCTCCTTCCAGTTGATCAAACAAATCATTTATGTTCGGCAGAGGGTACTTGTTCTTGATGGTTACTTCATTCAGCGAGCGATAGTCCACTACTAATCTCTTGGTGTTGTCTTTCTTCTCCACAAACAGAACAGGCGCACCCCACGACGACGAACTAGGCTGAATGAATCCCTTGTCCAACTGCTCTTTCAGCTGCTTCTTCAATTCCTTCAGCTCATCCACATCCATCTTATATGGTCTCTTTGCTATAGGTCCTGTTCCCGGCATCAGGTCGATAAGAAACTCTACTTCCCTGTCAGGTGGCATACCTGGCAGCTCTTCCGGAAACACGTCGGGGTAATCCCTAATCACTGGCACAGTATCCATGCTAACCCCCTTAAGAGAATTCAGCTTACACCTTCCTGGTCGTACAGCTGACTTGAACCTGATCCTCTTACCATCCGAGGTTTTGAGTGAAACAGCTCGCTGTGCACAATCTATGTGTCCCTCATGCATAGACATCCAATCCATACCCAGAATGACATCTAACCCCTGAGATTCCAACACTACCAAATGTGCAATGAAATTGTGTGTTCCAATCCTCACAGTTAAGTTGCGGCATCCCGCGCTAGCTATCATATCTCCTCCAGGTGAACTCACTCTAATAGACCCTTTCATAGACTCCGTAGGTAGCTTATACTTATCCACAAAAGCCCTTGATATGAATAAATGCGATGCACCAGTATCGAAAAGTATAAGTGCAGGGTGAGTGTTGATTGGAAACTTACCAATCACAAGGTCAGGCTCATCTGGGATCTCCTCCACATTCATGTGGTTCACTGTGGCCTTCTCGTTGTTGGTTGGCTTTGGTCCCTTTCTCTCCGGACAGTTGTCAGCATAGTGTCCCTTCTGTTTACACTTGAAGCACGTCACCTCGCTCAGATCCTTCTTCACAAAGTTGCGATCACGGTTGCGGTCATGTCCACCGTGTCCTCTAGAGTGGTGAGAGTGTCCTCCCTTGTGGCTGTGGTGGCTGCTCCTATGGTTGTCATGACGATGCCCATCGCCTACATGGTGGTGGCGGTCATGGCTCCCATGGTCACTCCCTCCATGCTTGGAGTATCCATCATATGAAGTGCGAGACTTGTGATGTGAACCAGAGTGATGATTGTTGCTCTTTCTCTTGCGGCTTTCCACCTGCTTGTGCTTCCCTTCTAAGATCCTGGCCTTATCCATAAGCTCCTGGAAAGTGGGACAATAAACCACCAGTAGATGCACAGAAAGCTCATCACTGAGGCCATCCAAGAATCTCTCCCTCCTTTTCGCATCAGTGTCAACATCCTCAGGTGCATAACGGGACAGATTGTTGAACTCCTCAATGTACTCGGCCACGGTGCGATTGGTTTGGCGCAAGTTGCGGAACTCCTTCCTCTTCAGGCTCAAAACTCCTGAAGACACGTGGTTGGTCCTGAAACCTTCCTCAAACATTGCCCAAGTCACAGTATCCAGCGGGTGGGTGATCTGAAAAGTGTCCCACCAAGAAGCGGCTGGTCCCTCCAGTAGGTGAGCGGCAAACCTCACCTTCTCCGCATCAGTGCATCCAACAGTTACCAGATCCTTGTTGACTGAACGCAACCAGTTGAGAGCAACCATTGGTTCAGTTGCAGTAGAGAACTTAGCTGGCCTTAACCTCAGAAATCTGGTGAGAGCATCTCCCTGGGGCTGATTGTTTCCATTGTTGTTGTTGTTCTGAGCTGCCATGAACTGAGTCATTACTTGGGTCAGCTGTGCCTGAGCTGCCATGAACTGCTCCAACTCAGTGGGTTGACGGCGGGGAGGCATCTGTGGTTCAGCACAGGTAAGTTTAAAAGAATCAACTACGATAATAGGATTCTACCCATGCATATGATCAGACAACAACAAACAATGGCAGACAATCTCAAGCAAGCAGCACATCAACAAACAAGTGATCCAGCAACATCCCAGGGGTTATCCTAGCAGTATATACCTACTGAAATAGTTTTGCAAGAGTTGGCAAAGGTTAACTAAACAGTTGATCAACTAAACAACAAAAACAACAATCTGCCAGAACAGTCCAGCAGCGTTCGCGAATTTTTCCGCCTAACTTAAACTCGTCAGAAAAATAAGCTGATTTTTGCACATACAGTACAGAGAGTTTCGCATCAGCCCAATTTTTTTCAGATTTTTCCCAGTTACCAAAAAAATATAAAAAATCGTACAGTACTGCTGTATCAGCAGAAAACTGCAGCGAGAATAACACAGATAGTAACCAAACTTGCCATAACTCTTTCATAAAATTTTGCACAAATAATTTCTGGAATATTGGAGTACACAAATAAGCAACTAATCACTCTTAAACTAACAACAACTAAGTTTCACATCGATCGAGACTAATCCTAACGAATTTACCTAACAAGGACTAATTGGTGGACTTTTATCTACTTCTTAAAGAGGTTGCGGTAGATCCTTGCTGTCATGCGTTGGCGCTTTGGTTCGCGGTTCAACCATGGCGGTGGAGTGTACACCTCTCCTGAATCATCACTTGAGATCTCAAACTCCACCTCTTCTGGATCCTCCTCTTCTTCTTTACTCTCTGCTGCAACTGCAACAGCTTCATCTCCTCCACCATCGTCGTTTCCATCATCATCATCCTCGTCCTCATCATCATCATAGTTCCCACTATCATCATCATTGTTGCCACCATCTCCATTGTCATCATCAGAGGGTGGATTCAGCTGCGCTTGGAGAACGGCAATCTGGGCTGCCATAGCTTCAATAGTTTGATCCCTTTCCTGAACGGTCCCTTGCAGCTGTTGTATGTTCTGGGTGTTCTCCTGCATAGTGCCATGAAGGTGAGCTATGGTTGCATCTCTGGCTATCAGGGCATTCTCCATAACTCCCACAGCTTCATGCAAGGTGTCAATTTCCTGTCCTTGGGCTGCCATAGTATTGCTGGCAAAATCTGCAATCTCCTTCACCATCATCACCTTCTCAGCTAGAGCTCCATTCTCCCTTTCCATGTCCTCTATGTGCCTCCGACGGGGCGGCATGTTGTTCCTGTCACCCGGGGTAACCACAATGTGCCCATCTTCATCACGCCTCCCATAGTCACGGTAGGGTGAATATCTGCAGAGCAGTGTCGGACTTGATGGCCTGGCGAGACAGGCTTCATGCATGGCCAAGTTGATTCCAAGTCCCAGCCATGTGGTAGGTATGTCTTGGTGTAGATCAAATGCATGTGGTTTGGCAAAGCGGCATCTCTGAATATGAAGGTGGTGATCTCCCGCATCCTCTCCATATCCATAGGTGTACAACCTTCTCCCTTGAACATGGGCAATCCCAATGACAGAGTCGTGCTAATCGCTTGCAAAGGGCCTTGGTGACTCCATGGTTGCATACTCATCTGACTTCTCCCATCTATCAAGTAAAAGAGGAAAGTGTGAGAATAGCATATGGTAAGAATTTACGAGGTGAAAGGCATAAGATGAAAGACACAGTTAATATAGGAATTAGTAAAACTATGGCTTCCTAAACCAATCCTAGGTCACGATCCTACAGTCGACACACGGGCTCTGATACCATCCTGTAACACCGCGGTTCTGAAAAGACCGTGGCTTCTATGTGACATGCCAATCCCTGGATCGGTTCATTGGCCCACAATAGAATGAGATGAATAACATAGCAAATATCCGTGTATCATAAATAACGAAGATCCAGAGTACCATTATTACAATAAAAGCTTAGCCCAAAGCTAGCTCAAATTATTCAGGTAGCAACATAAATAAAGTAAATCCTCCATTCTTCAAATTGCCCACAAGTGAACAAGTGCCGAGTGGAGTACCATGGCCTATATCGATTACTCGGAATCGGAATATCCTGCAACATGAAATGTAGCAGTCCCGAAGGGTTAATACGTGGAATGTATGGCAAGTAGAGCTAGTAAATGGAGACAATAGTACTAACATCTACATGCATATTTGGCAAGTGGAGCTGTGTCTGGCTTGCATTTGCAAATACCTTTGTCCTACTTTCATAAACATTTTTTGTTTTTCTTTGAAAAGATCCCAATTAAGTTAACCCAACAACATTAAAACAATTAAGAAATTTGAATGAGCGAGAAACATGTCATGGAGTCAATATCAAGCAACTCAGATGTCCATAACCGGGGACACGGCTAATCGATTAGATTATACACCCTGCAGGGGTTAGTACACTTTACCCATGTGACTTGGCCAGCCCAGCTTGTACCATCACTCTCATTTTGGGTGATGATAGGGAGAAGTCTAAGAAGAGACTGTTCGGGAAGTAGCACCCCAATCCCGACGCCAAGACCGTCCAACCTACCAAAATTCTACATCTCTGGATACGCGGGTTCGAGTTACCACAACCTACTAAGTCCAACCAACCGTCCATTCCATTATTGGCACATGGTTGTACACGTAAGCTACACAATAAAGAAGCCAATCATTCTCTCTTGATACCTGGGTGCCTTTCCGCAATGAAACCACCAAAAATTATCAATACCATCACACCCAGGAGATTCATTGATTAAGTTGTTTTTAGTTTTGCAAAATAACTCATTTAGAAACAACTTTCAGTGATGTAACCCAGCCCTCGTTTATCATAGCATGGCTAAGCACATCTATCAACGGTGGTTCATCTACAAGGAAAGCCCTACCACATAATAGGTCATAGCATAGCGATAGTATCATCCTACACATGCATCTACAAAATACACGACAATGCACTAAAAATAGTAGGACGATATCATGAACAAGGTAGCATCTACTTGCCTTGGTTGTAGCGGTCGGAAGAACAATCCACACACGAGCAAGCGTTGCACTCGACACAATCTACACGATACAATTGCAATCATAAACAAACAGTCCACAAGCATATGCAACAAAGATGATGCATGAAGGTATGCAAGGCAAGTGAATTGGTGCTACAGCTGCACCACGCAATCCTAATCAATAATACTACTGAATGCATGCATGGAAAATAGTTTTAGCGCAAGGAAAAACTATTAACAAAAAGTAATGCTCACTACTAGAGCTAGAACTCAAATAATTCACTACCGGTAGTATACTGTTTGTAAAATCTTAGAAAAATTCTACCGCAAAGGCATCGCTGATTAGAAACAGTACCAACTGGAATTACTCAAAAAGGAATTATAAAACTCCCCGAGTAATTAAAACACTGCAGAAAGCCACTAGACAGTTTCTGCAGAAGTTTTCACTGTAAGCCTATCCTTTTAAATCACGATGAGATTCCGCTCGCTCCACTGAATCCAGAGACATATCATATGCGATTTTTGGAGCTACGGATCTTTTTCTACGAATTTATTAGTCCAAAAAGTCCACTAACTAGTTTGATTAAACTGTACTAAACCTTGCCGCAAAAGTCTGAACCAAAGGTACAGCAATATTCTACACGACTCACTGAATCTACACATATTTTATTTGCAATTTTTGACCCAGCGGTTTAATTTCTACGCAATTTACAAGTTTCTACCGAAATCTGTCAACTAAAACGATTAACGAAAATAACCAGTCAATCGTAATACATTGACTGGTCATCTGATCGGGCGCTAATCGGGCGCGTCGACTAGTCAATGCCTGAGTCTGACCGGTCAACGACCGATCTGAACCGCTGATCTGAAATCTGACGGTGGCTGCAGGCTTACCGGGGACAAACGGCGAAACGATCGGCGGCGAGTTCCGGACGCGGAGCAAGAAGCAGAATACGGCAGCCGCGCAAGCAGCGGCAAGATGCAGCGGCAGCGCGAATAGCGCAAAGCAAGAGTAGCAAAGGCAGCATGAAAGAAGCAGCCTTGGCAGGCGGAAGCGGAGCGGCGCGGCGGCGGGCAGGCGCGAGCGGCGGTGGCAAGGTGTGGCGCGGGCGGCGGCAAGGGTACTGGGCGGCGGACGAGGCGGGTGGCGGCGCATCACGGGAAGGAGGCGGCGGGGTGCACGGAGGCCGAGGCGGGCGATCTCGGGAGGCGGCGCGCTCGCGCGGATCGAGGCGGCGGGGTGCGAGCGAGGCGGGGCGGTGCGGAAAACGAGGCGGGTAGGGCGGCTCGGCCGGGTCCCTTAAGTGGGCCCCCCTTGCGGGTCCTAATCCGATTCGGCGCGCAGTTGGAAAAGGAGTCGGAAAAATCGGCCCGATTTTCGGCTCGTTTTTCTATCTTTTCATAAAACGGTCGTAACTTTTTCGTACGAGCTCCGAATCGAGCGATTCTTGCTCCTACGGTTTTGTAAAATCGAGGGGAACAATCTAGGGTCAATGGTTGAGCTAAACCTCTAGGCTACAAGAGTGGACAACGCAAGTCCTACTAAAGCCTTCCGCAGGATCCTCGTAGTAAAATAGAACAGGGATTTGAAAATAGCGTTTCGCCGATTCTTTTCAATCGACGGTTTTGCATGGAAAAATATGATACAATGATATGAATGATATGCAGAACCAAATCTAAAAGTTAGGATGTGACATTATACGTGGTATTTAGCAAGTAAAATAATATCATCACGGCAGAAGTTTAGCCAAAAAATATCTAACCAATACAAATCTTAATCCAATATAGAGTCGATTTGTTCATCTTTAACAACTAAAAAATTTTTATGCCATAAATTTTTAACCGGAAAAATTACCATTGTCCAATTATTCACTTGTTGTGAGGCTATGAAAATTGGATGTAGGCAAATTCAGACCATTTTAGCCTACAAAATAATATATTGTAAAGTCAATTGATCAATCGGACAGGATTTGAATTGGTACACGTTCAAAGTAAAAGAAGCAGTCTAATTTAATTTTAGATGTGGAAACAACCTATAAGAGCTAAAACACCAATAGGTGGGCCCATGAAAGCAACCTCCCAATCTATCATAGGTGCTCAAAGCTAGGGAGCTTAGATCTCTTTAGAGACTACAGGATTTCACCGATAAAAGAGCCATGATATACTACGATGTTTTTAGTGCAAAATATACATAGATACTCCCTATGTTTTATTTATAAAACAATATTTTTAGACCCTTTTAGTGTATAGGTTCACTTATTTTGCACCAAGTCTACACACTAAAAATTGTTTAGATACATACGAATTTTAAAAAAGTCTAAAATATATTATATTTTGAATGAAGGGAGTAGCTATGAATTATGGAAAGTGTATGTGCCCTTCTGTAGGAAAAAATAAAACTTATACTTTTTAGGTCCCAAATGTTTTAAAAAGAAATATATAAATACATACATCCAGAATATAAGTCAAATTTTTTGTTTAAAGACAAGTTTCTAATAGAAACATACATCCAGACAGGTTGTATTTTAGGCTACACAAAAAAAAACAAATTTCTCACAAAAAGATACGTATTTCCAATCGTATTCTCTGTTAGAAATTTGTCTTTTTTATAGCCTAGAGTAAAACGATTTTTGTACTGAAATTTAGCACAGATATATATGGGCCATATACATGTATTCCCGATATTTTTTAATTATTTTTAAAACTCAAAATTATTATTTTTTATATTTTTAAAAAGGAAGGGAGCACGGGTGTCCATGTGCACCAAATCTTCACTCCTATGGTGTAACACTCTCTCTTGATAAGGCTGAATTTCCGTGTCCGGAATGGTTATGAGAGATCCCGGATGATCCCGATAGTGTCCAAAATGGTTTCGGGCATATATAGAAGGTTTTGAAAGGAGTGGAAGATTTCGGAAGGTTCTGGAAATTACCAGGACGACCTGAGCCATCTTAGGATGTTCGGAAGGTTCCATAATAGGTACATCCATGTTGCCTTAAGGGGCAAGAAGATGTCTCCTACCTCAATTCAGACTGGTTAAAGGAGGTGGGTTTGGGTTATTAGAAACCTACCGAGCACGCCCAAACTTTCGGGAAGGTTTATGGACGATCAAAGGGGCTTGGACACATATTTAAAGGGACCAAATGGCACCCCAAAGGTTGTCCAAGTCGTGGCCTTAGCCTTTCAAAGTTGCAGCACCACCACTGCCCCAAAAACCTAGCCATCGTGTGTCGTCTGATGTCCGTCGTCGTGCGTCTCGCGTCTTCCCGCGCTAACGCTGCCACCCTGGTCTGTCAGTCGACCCCTTGATGGTGACCCAAACCCTAGGGATGGTGTGTCCTAGGTCTTTTTCTTCTATAACGTCGGAGCGTTGTCCGAGTTCTACCTTTGTTTAGATCTAATCTAGAAAGGACCACGGAAGCGCTACCGGATCTTCATCGACATGTTCCTGCTTCGACCATGTGCTTGATTACACCTCAACGTGGTGCCGCTGATGTCGTATGTGTGGATACTGCTGGAGGTGCTACACTTGGAGCACTTGATCATGTGGTGGCATGGGTATATGCCCTACGGGTACCCAATATTGTCCTATCCGGTTTGGCCCAGCGGGAGCCCACATGATGATTCACATATAATGATGAAGCCCAGGAAGGATTTGGATGACCTAGGCTCATGAAGGATGTGACTCCTTGGAGGATACGGCTAACTTAAGATAGAAACTTTGAAAGAGGAAACCCTAACTTCTAACTGACTCAGCCTTATCCCGAGACCTGGTCTCTCCATATAAAGGCTAGGAGGGCACATCGAGGAGGATCATCGAAACCCTAGCACATACACCCGCCAGATTACATCTACGCACCATTGCCATCTAGGCACCCCATGTAACTTTCGACTCTCCATAAATCAAGGACGGACAAGCAGGAGTAGGATTTTCCCTCCGGGGCCCTAAACCTGGGTAAACTTCGTGTTCCGCATTGTTTGTCTGTTAGCCGAACGAGATCTCCAATGCACCCCTCTATGACGCCGGCTGGAAGAAGGTTAGCTCTTCTCTTCCAGTCAATGACGCCGGCAAAGACACTAAGCTTAAACCGTATTTAAAGAAGGCAGAGAAGTTTTCTCGAATGTTTCTGTCTATTGGCACGGGTTAAGAAGTCCTTGATGCTAAGGCTTCAACCGATACTCTTTCTGCCAGTGCCACTGCTACCTCCAAACCTGCGGTGGATGCTCCTTCGGCTAGCGTCACTGCTTCAACCAAAAAATCTGCTTAGCTATAGTTTTTGTTTGATTCCAAGTTGTAAAAGACTTTGTTCTGTACTTATGCTTGTCATATTTTTCTTTTGAAGAGAACATTTTATCCTTATATATATCCCATCCTTTGTTGGTTCATCTGATTGTATCCAAAGATCTAAATTTTTTGTCTTGCCATATCTTGTTCTAGATGATGTCTGATGATTTCGTCCCTTCAACTGGTCCCTTCGTTCCAATTGCATGTGCGAGGTCTGCTGAAAATACAATTATTCGTATAATCGACCCTCTTTTATATGCTAATGAGATCCAACGCATAAAGCGGCTGGAAACTGATATGCGAGCTCTGCAAGCCGTGGTTGATATCGCTCAGTTAAAACCTAAGTCCATCAAGTATATGCATTGACGTGTTAACCCTACGTCATGTGGATCTTCACAAGAAGGAACCTTCTCGCGGCTAATCTACTAGATGCGGAAACCGACGCACCGACTACTTCGACAACAACGTCTTTATCGATGCATGTCCGTGGGATAACACATATCCTTGCGACTTGATAAGTCTCGTTGCGGGGATTGACTATCGTCTCCATCAACCTCGTCATCAATAACTTCCACTATTTCTCCTCGCATTGGATCGTGGTTAAGCCCCAACAGCTAGGAAGAGCTGTAATATAAAGAGGAGAGATGTGGGTGGGAGCCAGTAACGTCCCATCTCGTGTAGCGGGATGGAAACTTGAGTGTTTTTGAAGAGATGGTAATTTAACGTAGGTCTTTGGATCGAAACTAATTAGAAATTATGGACTACTAGGTTGTGGAGAGGGACTCGATATGACTTGGATATACTTGGTTCATACCTC
This sequence comes from Avena insularis, assembly GCA_023614405.1. Classification (NCBI taxonomy): domain Eukaryota; kingdom Viridiplantae; phylum Streptophyta; class Magnoliopsida; order Poales; family Poaceae; genus Avena; species Avena insularis. The sequence goes on from CM042687.1 coordinate 341,247,124, forward strand.
ATACCTATGAAAGTGTGAATAAGAGAAACAAGGCTAATAAAGTTTGCAGAAAAAGTTTAGCTACTCCGATGCTAAATTTCCCCTTGTATCTGTCCCATCTAGCAACGCATCGGGGAATTTTTTTTTGGCATCAAACTCACGCCAAGGACAGAGGTTGGAGAGAAGATTTTTCTTTAGGTAGTTTTATATTCAGCGACGGGGTCCATGTTACAGCAATTTAGCAATAACAACGTTGTACACCTGTTGCCAAATTTGACTACGATGCCAAATTGTGTTTGTACAGTTATTTGGCTAGGACAACGCTCTGGATGCTCTAATGCAGCCTAACTATTCAGTATCTCAGACCCTCTATTTTTTACATGCCGAGCTATGTTTCTCTAAAGATTATTATGTTCCTCGAAAGAGACTCGAGAGATCAGTGTGGAGACCAGGTAGCCATCACCACCAGTCTAAAACCTAGAAATTATGAGTCAAAAGCCAAATTGTTGCAAAATCTTGTGCTCGTCCAAAGAGACCAAAGAATACACACGTGTTCCAGCGCCAATGCAAGTATGAACCCTAGCAAATGAAATCAAATTATGTACACTTCAGAAAAAACTGACTGTACCGACACCATTCTCAACATATTTGCGGCACAAGAAGACGCCATGGACCAATCGATTGGCCACGAGAATCATATCAACGGCCTTCGTCGATGACGGAGCCTGGGAATAGCGACGAGGCACGCGCCGAGCTCGACTGCCCGTTGGTGTTGGAGCTCATGTAGCTGGTGTCACCGCCACCCTTGACCTGCCACTCCGTGATGTAGCTGGGCTTCGGCACCCAGTCGGGCACCTCAGCGTCGCCTGTCAGCATCGCCACCACCCTTGACATGGGCGGCCGCTGGTGGGGTGAGCCCTGGGTGCACACGAGCGCCACCTTGATGGCCCGGAGCACTTCCTCGCTGTCGAAGTCCTCGAGCCTAGGATCTAGCATGTCCAGAGGGTGGCCGTCCTCGTACAATTCCCAGACCTGAAAGCGTCGAGACGGTGAGCTAAAATGCAGCACAGAGTATTCAAGTACTATAGAAAAATTGAGCTGACTGAATCTTGAATTAGCATATTAAGATATACTGTAGCAGTTTCACAGGAGTTCTTCTACATGATGCAAGCACTCCCATATGGCCATATGTCAAAACTGTGTTGAGAGGGTTTGATTTAAAATCAGTGAAGGCATGTGAGCTCTGCATTTCCAATATTTAGTAGGAATTTCACTATGGTTCTTAGTGATTACACAAAGAATACTAGGACCTGGAGTTCCTCAGTGAGCTTACCCATTCGAAAATATAAACCTTGTTTTGGTCCTCAGTAGTGTAATAGTTTGGTCGTCCAGCTAAAGTCTCCAATACCACGACACCAAATGCAAACACGTCAACCTTCTCTGTTACATGGCCTCTCATGGCATACTCAGGTGCAAGATAACCACTTGACAAAGGAGAGGATAAACACCATTAGCATACATATGAAAATAGTATGTAAACATAAAGGTTAGAAAAATAGAGCACTTACAATGTACCAGCAACTTTTGTGCTGACATGTGTCTCCTGGTCATCATAAAGTTTTGCGAGCCCGAAATCTGAGATCTTAGGATTGAGATTGACATCAAGTAAGACATTGCTGGCCTTTATATCCCTGTGTATAACACGGATGCTAGATTCTTCATGAAGATAGGCCAGACCTCTTGCAATGCCTAAGCATATCTCATAACGCGTTGACCAGTCTAGGTTTGACCTCCCTTTTCCTGCAGATGTGGGTTTAAGTTTTTAGTTATCTATACCAAGCCTGAATTTGCAGATTTGTAGCTGCGTCAATCAACAGAATTTGTACCAAATAGAGCACGGTCCAGGCTTCCATTCTCCAGGTACTCATAAACCAGCAATGGCTTATTGCCCTCAAGGCAGCAACCATACAACTTCACGAGATTACGGTGCTGCACCCGAGATATAGTTTCTATTTCTGTCGCAAATTCCTTTTTCCCCTGATGCGATGTTTCAGACAGCTGCTTCACTGCCACAAACCTACCATCAGTTAACTTCCCCTGCAAAAAAGACAACATCTTTTCAACAACGGAAGAAGTTTCATTCAGGTACTACACTGCAAACATCATTTGTTCCAGATACAATGAAATAACCACCCCTGCCGCCTTCGTTTTAGGAATTTTATCAACATGTATGTAGAGAAACTAAAAATATAAAAATAACTCATATAGATAGGTCTGCCTTCTGATATTTACTTGTACTACTGGCTTACTGGAAATTACTTCCAGAACGAAAACTTAAAATAAAATTCAAGACTGTATGAGATGAACCAACCTTAAAAACTGACCCATATCCTCCTTGACCAAGAAGGTTATTAGAACTGAAATTTTCAGTAGCTGACCTCAGTTCCCCATAGCTGAGGACATTAGGCCTTCCCACAATATTGTACAGCTCTGCAAGACATCACAAAAGATATAACAAGTTTACTTCGACGACTCCTTTGCTCAGTTAGAACACAGTGTAGTCCTAGTGTATCCCATACCTTCTTGCTCCAACAATAGTTTTCTCCTTTTCTGCCTCCAAACAAAGATTCCAGCAAATGCTAACAATCCTAAAACTGCCACACCAACTATAACTCCTGCAACCACACCAGTTTTACTACCTTTCTTCTTTGCCGCAGCATTACGCACTGTAGGGGTGAAATCTGACACAAAGTTCACTTGTTAGAGATGTGATGTCATCAGAGTGAGTATATTTCAAGTGAGGTTGGTGTATTGCATCTTAAATGTCAGACTATATATTGCATTAGGTATTTCACTTCTCTAAAACTTTCTTCACAGAAATCTAAACAGTAATTTTATCACCATGGTCTTGATGTTGTTATCAAGGTATTATGTAGTTACAATTTTACCAAGTTGGAGTACATAGTTACCAACATGATGATGATTTAATTATCAGGGTGTTGGTGTAGAGCGAAAAGTAATCACCGCAGTGACGGTGTAGTTACCAATGTATTGAGTAAATAGTTAGCGTTGGTACTTGTGAGCTCCAAAAAAAGACGTCGAGACACCAAATTGAGATAAGATTTTGAAGCGGGTAAAACATGTGAACAACACGGTAACTCAAATGGCATACTTTTGAAGCTAATAACTACTTATAATTAGCCCAGTAACTCACATGTTGTAGAACTACTAAGTTGCTAAAAAAAGTCGACGATACATCTAACCTAGCTTAGTTTTTGAAGCCAGTAAAAATGCGAGAATAGTAGGATAACTCACATTACCGGATGAAAACTTATTATAGCTTGAAAAAAGACACTAGAAAATCTCAAATGACATGTATTTTTTAAGATGGTAACTACTTATGTTCAGCCTAGCAACTCATGTACTGCAGGTTGATAACTTTCAAACAAAAAAAGTTTTCGGAACATATCAGCATGGGTTGTAGTTTCGAAGATCTCGTCAGAACATATTTAGTGGTAAAAAAGGATGTTAAGTCGCATGTGCCGTTAGAGATTAAATCATTTTGAATTTTCAGTGTTAGAGTGAATCTTGATGACATGCGTGCAATGTGAACTACTTTGTTGTGGATGTTCGGTAGTTTCCCCTAAATAAATAACCATCACCACATAGTCGTGCCCTTTTCATATTGATGCTCTAGTAGTTTTCGGTTGATTTTATTTCAAGACACATAAGATTGCATTCAGCATAACTTTAATATGTGTTTCTATCCACCTTAACTTAATATGTATACCTTCAGGTATGTATAGTTCAAAGCAAAAAAATGCGCGTATCACATATGGTAGCCAATAAAAAACCATTATTTCGAATCAAGGGATGTACTTGGTGTTGCACTCAAAGCTGAGATTGCAGGCCCGTAGTAGCCTTGAGAAGGAATGCAGCAAGTGCCCTTGCCAGCCCAAAAGAGATGAATCTCAAGAAAGTTCTTCGTAACAGGAATAGTGTATTGCTTCCTAACAGTTGTGAAAGATTTCCCGCCAGCGGCCTTCCTTATGTCAAAGTTCTGCTCCTTACGTTCACCCTATACAAATAATAAGAAAAATATGACTGGCTTATAAGCTAAGAGTATTGTTTGTCACTTAACAGCGAGAACCTACCTGGACATATATATCGAAAACCCTTCTACCTCTACTCTTCCAAGACTGAGTGTCTGGGAAGTCAAACTCTGCAAATTGAAGTGTAACTGTATAGTTTCCATTCTCTAGTCCAATACCAAAGTATCGCAAGGAAGACGGTGACATCCTTGCATTCTGGAACAGTTCTGTATCAAGTGTATTCAGAAACTGGTATGGACTGTGGATTATATAACTCCCATTATTTGCCTCCATGAACTTTCCAACGTTGCTAACACCCCATGTTGGTGCTCCACTAACATAAAATGACGAAGCTCCAAGACTGGCACCATCAGGTTCATACAAAGAACTATCTGAGCCTGATACGGATCGTGTACTTCCACAGTCCACGGCGAAGGAAGAAGCTGCAAGCAGGGTAAATTATTTAATATTGGTATTAGTTTAGTAAAACTGCTGTTGGTTCTTTAGTTCCTAGACTAGAGTAGTCACATTCTTAAAATTTCGAAATGCAGAAGTCTCACACTTTGGAGAACCAAGAAAACATGGTGTATTACGCTGAAGGCACCCCCACCCCGTAGGTAAGGCACTGCAAATGTAACAAAGTGGCGTTTTGAACCCAAAATACAAGGTGGGAGAACATACTAATCATACTTGAAGGTCTTGAGGAGATACTGAAATATGGACAAACCTGTTGCTGGAACTATCGGCCACAAAATTGTTTGTCACCAGATTCCTGAGTAGGATGAACAACAGGCAAAAATTAGAATGCACTGTTCATACTTTAATAGCATATTTAGGACTTCTTTGCTATAACTTAAATAAGAAAACTTGACCTACTCATAAATAGTTGGCTCAATTTTGTGCTAGGCTGTAAGACTAATATCTTACTCCATACCATAGGCATCTTAATTCTTTTTATAAATACGTAAGATAGATGCATCAAAACAGCCTTTCAGATTTATATAGGAATCTAGCTTATTCATGTGTACATATAAGCCTGATAAGTCAGCCTCGGAGCCTAATTTAGATGAAACATGCCCTTAGGTGGGATTTGGTTCAGCCAGTAATGGGAGTTTCAGAATTTCGAACTTACAATTGAGAATTTTTAGCCCAAGATGGAACACTTCCTGAGAGCTGGTTGTAAGAAAAATCTCTACAAAATAATAGAATGAAAGCACCATTAGAAATTAGTCAAATTACATAAGCACCGGCTTGCTTTTATTGGGTAAATAAAACTGAACCGCATTACATACAAATTTTTAAGTGATGATCCTATTGAGCTTGGTAGACTTCCTGAAAGGCTATTATTCCCAAGAAATCTAGTCACAAACAAAATTTATAAAGATTAGCAAGAAGAATGACGAAACTCTTCCTTCCGTAGAAATAAACTTTGCAAATCAAGAGTCCGTACAAGAAGGCCAGTGAGGTCAGATTCAACAAGGTTTGTGGTACTTGTCCTGTGATATTATTGAAACTCAAATCCCTATAATAATAATAGAACGAGAAGGAAAAGATGTCATCAGCCAGTGTATAATCCATAGTAGTGCATTTAAGTATCTTGCACAAAAGGCACTTGACTGTAGTTTATCGTCACAATAAAATGCTTACAGTAAGTTTAAACTTGTGAATTTCGAGAAGTCCATGGATACGAGCTTATCAGATATTCTACAGTTCCTCAAAACCCTGCAAAGAAAATATATTACATGTTTTAGGATTGAACTTGGAGATTTACAACTGTAATTTGAGCCGTTAACTGAATGACAAGTTATGCATACAGGGTGTTCAAAGATGTCAGATTATTGAGGAAAGCCAGTGAAGAAGAGCTCCCATTTAATATATCACCAATTCGTCTGCACCACAGAAGTAGATTATTAATTTTCCCTGCTGCAACCTTCACATTTCAGAATGACATTTAGCTCTTACACCGGCAATAGGCACTTACAAGCTTGCCAATTGGACAAGATTGGAAAGAGTAGCTGGAATTGGACCTTGAAAAGAATTTCCTTGAAACCTCCTACAGTTCCATAGTTCTAGTTAGTCATTTAAAGCATCATTTCCGGACGAATGCAACAACCAAGTAGTGAAAGATTAGATATCTCTATACCTTGGAAGAAAAGGAAAGTGAATTCAATGCTCAATGATACTATCACCTTATCTGAAACTAGCAACCATCTAATGCATAGTGGGGGAAGAAACATGCAATGCTTATCCGGTACTAATCTAACATCTTACAACTTAAATGGATTGTTTGTTAAGAGGTCACAGATGGAGATTCTGCACGTTCAAGATAGGCTCTAGTAACTAAAACTGTTAATATTTAAAATGAGTCTTCCACTTCCACACGAATTTATGCTTAGCAAAAACTAAATCTTAGGTTGCATATAACTATAGCAAACTGCAAAAATATTCTTTCAAACCTCCCTGCGAATAAATTACTTCGAAATTGTGTAAAGGTTGTGCAGTATTTTCATTTTTTTAGGGAATTACTATGACTGAGAACAGTAGTTATCTTACAGCTCTGTTAAACTACTCCAGCTCCCAATATAATCTGGTATTTGCCCAGTAAAATCATTATCAGATGCCCATCTAAACAAAGATAAGAGAAGTACATAAGATTGAATGGTGTGGAACATTGTAATATATCAACAACACGTCAACTATAGGCATACAATTTTTTCATTTTCGTAAGCTGGGAAAGTGATGATGGTAGTGGACCACTAAGGCCAGAACTGTCAATATACCTGTAATTGAGAAATTCAGAAACAATACACATTAGATAAGGAGCTGACTAATCCAAGAAAAAAAAGGCTTCGCAGAAGAAAAATAGTGTCCCAAGAATTCAGTAAATACGCACAGTTCCTCAAGTTTTGCCAGGTTTCCCAATTCCGAAGGAAGCGAGCCACTAAAATTGTTTGCGCCAAGGCCGCTACAAGTACACCAAAAATTGGTGGTTAGGCATGTGAACGTTATATTCTAAAAAGCATGAAGACTATCAGCATGGCTACCCTTCAAACCGAAATTAACTCTAAAGTTGTATAATTTAATACAATCATAGAGTTACAAAAAATATTTCTTACAGTCTTATAAGATTCTTAAGGTTCCCGAGCTCCTTTGGTACAGGTCCAGATAATGCATTGATACCAAAAGTCCTTATATGTTGAAGAGAGGAAGTGTGAGATTAAATGCCAGGGAATAAATGTATTCATTTGTTGCAATCATGTTTTGAGTCGTGTGAATCTCACATGTACTGCATATCAGTCAACTCCCCGATGAATGATGGTAAAGGCCCTGTTAAGTAATTTTGCCCTAAATCTCTGAAACAACATTGAATCGGATAGAAGATTTAAATTTGGTGTGAGATTGGAATTATATACAGAATGTCAGTTTCAAGTTAGTACAATCGAGTATTGACCATTTCATTCATGTGTGCAAGTTGAGAGTTCATACAGATTGGTCAAGGCTGTGAGGTTCCGCAGCTCTTCTGGTATAGGGCCCACCGCATCCAGGGCGTATATTTTCCTGCATTGCAAACATCCGATCAGCTAACGCCTTATCGATCTACCAATCGCTCCTATTGATCCAAGGAACGAAGCCGCCGCTAGGTCTGGCATTCCATCGAACAGGCTGAGCCTGGACGGCGCCTAAGAAGAGCACTTACAGCCTTGTGATGCGGCAAACGGAGGTGTTGCCGCCTGTGCAGACTTCGCACTTGATCGCGGCCTTGAAGATGTCGCTGTTGTCGATGTTGGTGTTGTCGGTGGCAGCGCCGGTGCAGGGGTCGCCGCTGATGTTCCATGACGGCCCCGCCTTCTGGCCGAGTTTGGCGAACACCGCGTTCAGCGCCGCCGCTGCGAGACAAACAAAAATAACGGGTGAAAAATTGACATCCACGTGTATCTTCCTGTCCCCCTCCCACCATCTGATGTCGACCATGTGAAATTAAATTATCCGTGAATATGTGGAGTACCAGCGGACAGCTAGAAGGTAATACCTTGACTATAGCTTCACAATAACAACATTGATCGAATGCATAAGACAATTGGGAGGTGGTGACACACAACGACCAATCACCTTCACTTTTGTAATAAGAATTAGCTATTTTATTTGCTATGACTCTATGTCCTAAAAGACCATACTTTCGTCTAAGGATGCCTAACCGTATCTCCGTTTGACCAGTTGTTCTCACAGTCATGCTTATACCATTATGCTCACGAGAAGAAACGACGCTCGAGGCTCTTTTTCAAGTTTGACCTCACCCCTGTCAGTCGACCCCAATCAAGACCCGATCTAGCTTACAAAGCCTTCCCTCTACTAGCTCCTAGTTGACAAACTAACAACATGCTTACACTACACACATCCCCTAGCAAGGAGCCCAACTAATATATTTTTATTATGGTTGTACTTGCAGTGGGTCTAGGCACTGTGGCGCTCCATGGATGATCTACTAACGGTTGCTAACGACTAACATTCTTAATCAAGGGACCGCTCCTCTCCAGTCAACCTGGAATAGAAACAATTGTCGCCTCTTTTCGGTCATTAACATTTGTCTTGTTTTACAGACTAGCCATATCTTGAAAAAGCCTAGACCTGACTTTCCCTTATTTTTCCTTTCTTTGCCTGAAACTAACCTACGAGTCGAAAAGGTCTAGCTTGCAAATTTATCAGCAAAAACCACTTATCGGTTCATTTTCCATCAGAAGGTCCTACCTATCGATGACATGTTGCATTCTCGGTTTTACCACATGCTTAGAAAATTGGGCCCATTCACTCACATATTTCTTTTAATATCATTGACTTGGCCTCTTGCTCAAGTAAGCACCAAGCATACCAATCCATTATCCTTCGAGCTCGTACCCCCTATACAAGCTTCTCTCCTAGCTCGTGTGCCTCCTTTCTCTCTAGTAAAATCCACTCCACTTGAGCACATCATCTCATCCCTCTCATGAATCCCCTCCTCCTTCCTCATCCTCCCTTGGGGAGGTCAATCTTCCTATCCCTCGGTGACTGCCATGGGAGTAGGTGAAGAACCTTTTTTTGTGTACCAAGCTCCAAGGAGATTTTAGAACTGTGAGGAATGTATTTGGGGTGAGACAATTTGGTGATGGCATGGCACCAGTGAGTCAGAATCATCGTCGGAGACCCCATGGGCAGTGAGGTCGGTGCCTCCATTGCTTGACGATGGAGGTCATTTGTTTGGGGATTTTACGATGTTGCAAAGGGTGTTTCAAAATGCTACGAGTTTCTATCATTTTGGTTATGTAAGCACGAGTAAAATGTTGCAATGATTTCTAGGCATATGCTGCAAAGAGATTTTCAAAATGTTGTAAATGTGTTACTATAATGTTTGGATGTGTTTGTCACATATGTTGCATGCTTAGTTTTTTTTACAAACGGAAGACACTTTTTATGTTTTTCTACAACTAAATTGGAGATTTCTTGTACTTGTTTTTTGTTTTTTGCTAACCGAGCGTCTCGAATGTTGCATCATTTTTTAGCAACAATACATATTCACAAAAAAAATGTTACAAAAAGTTGTTGCATCGTGAAAAACGTTTCATTGGCCGGACGCCGGATATTTCCCTGAAACACATATCGAAGAACTAAGGACCCGACAGATATCAACCGTTTGATTCCTCGAAAAATTGAAATTGAAACGAGTCGTGGAAGGATTTACGAAGATTAAGGAGAGTCGGAGAGTGTTTCCGGGGCGTCCTTAGCCATACAGTCAAACAAAGGCAATTCATCGGGTCATTCATGACTCTAGCAGGGAGGTGATTGATTCTGAAACGGAGAACATGGAAAAGCCTAATAACACTTACAACATCCGTTGTAAAATAAGTGTGTATCTAGACAAAGTTGAGACACTTATTTTGAAATGAGTTTAGACAAAGCTGAGACCCTTACTTTAGAACGGATGTAGAAAAATCTAGGGAGGACGAAGTGGAGCCTGCTTACCGTCACCCGGATGGGTCGTCGCCGTCTGTTGAGCACGCGCAACCGCCGCGAGAAGCAGCAGCAAGAGCGCCGCGCCATGGAGGAGCATGTGCAACATCATCTCTAGCCTCTAGCTTAGCTTAGCCCGTCCCTTACGACTTCCGGAATACATAGAGTGTATATATAGAGAGAGAGCTGGTGAGCGATGATATATGTAGAGCAACTTGGTCCTCCAAATCCCATGTGCGCAAGCGCAAGTGGATCGACTATTGAATGGCCACTTCAATAATTAGCTGATTATAATTAGTTTCCTGATGGAACGCCGAAGAAGCTGCCGCCGCAACGACAACTTAGTTGGTTAGTTTGCTAGGATTCTAACTATAAACAAGAGTGGAATAATCGAAGAAGCTTCCAAGCTGCACGGCAGAGCTAGAAAAGCCTTTTCTGTTGGACTTATTATCCTCGCTGAAACTTTGATTAGAATAATTAGCATTCAGCCCTTGGCTGCTCTCTCGAGTCAGACTTCTTTTGAATGCTCTCCCAGTAGAAGATAGACAAGGAAATGCGTCCCCTTTTCGTCGTAATTCTTGGCTGCAACCATCCCAACAGAATTCAGCAGCATGCTCCATCTACAGTACCTTGATTAATATCATGGCCAAAAATCTCTCCGCCATGCTTCTCTCGCAACCTGTCGCTGCTTGTTGGCTCTGAGAATGATATAATCATATAAGTATGACGTAGCCTGTAAGGAAGCGTTTGTACTGCATGTCACTACTCACTACTTGTTCTCCCGCAACATGTCACAACATGGCCAACAGTCTGTACTGCAACAAAAAAAACGGCTTCAGAGTAATGCATCTCTATTGAACAGAACACTACAAACTCTGCATTTCACCTTTTGAAGAGCATAGAAAGGGTCAAAGTGGTAATGGAACCTGGCGAGCAGAATGCTAAATATAAAAATATCAAAATGTTCAGCTAACCGAAGCGCAGAAATAGGAGAATGCTCTTTTGCTAAAATTTTCAGGTCAGAGAGAATAATAGCCGCTTACATGCTGAATTCTCTACCGGTATTTCAGGGACATGAATTCTCCAAAGAACATGGATCACACCATTCAAGCGAAGTGCAAAAAATAGCACACTTATATTCTACAAAATGATCACAAGGTGTAACTTTAGGACCCTACCTTCTGGACATTAAATTCCTTATATGAACAGAAGGCACAACACCTGTATATTCTAAATACCAATTAACACTTTAGGGAAAATTGAGCATCGATTTAAATTAATATAGAACACAGGCCAGTTACAATTATGTGCCTGGGGTTTTCACTTGATAATAACAGATGTAAAAAGGCATTATTATAAGCACATATTTCACTGAATCTAAGTTCTCCACATGATAAGAATCTGGCAGAGCAAAGAATCTTGTATTTGAATGTATCTGTTGAATTTTCCAACTTGTGGTATTTGAATTTATCATAAAATTATATGTATACCCTTTGCGTCAAAAGTTGGTGCCATGGCTAAACTCAAAGAATTGATATTATCGCTCTATCAGGGGGCAGTTGTCTAGCAAAATACCTAATAGCATAGGAAAGTTCATGTTCTACAAAAGTATATTAGTGGGTGAGAAGTCTTTTGCAGGAAGCATGCCTCAATGAGGCTTTCCAGGAAATACATGCGCACTTATGGAATAATGCTCGATTCTCTTTTGAATTATCTTGGTTGAAACATGATGGTTTCTATGATATGCTTGCTGTTGAATGGAACTCTGTAACAGCTGGTGATACACCCATTCAAATTTGGCAAAATAAAATTAGACATGTACAGCGGTTCTTGAAAGGATGGGCTAAGATTTAAGTGGAAAATACAAAAAAAAGAAAAAGAAAGACTACTATCCATTATCGATGATTTTGATATTAAAGCTGAATTATATCCTCTGAATGATTCAAGGATATGCTAAATAAAGCGAATGAGGACATTAATAAACTTAGGCGTGATGAAGAGACTAAATGGGCTCAACGTGGGTTAAACATATTCAAGAAGGAGGAAATAATACAAAATACTTCCATCTTATTGCAAGTGGCAAACATAGAAAAAAGAAAAAATTCCAACTTAAGCAGGATGAAGGAACCACAGTCGATGAGGAGAACTTGAAAATCTATATTATTGAATATTATAAGAGGCTCTTTGGTGAGCTTGATCATAATAATTTCTCTTTGATAGAGGAACGGGTAGAAGATATTGCACATCTGTTCAATGAAGAAATAATTATTCTAACCTCAAATTTCTCTAAGAAGTGTTAGAAGCCATCATGCATATGGAGCACAATAAAGCTCAAAGACCAGATGGGTTTCAAGTTGAGCTTTACCAAACTTTTTGGAGTGTCATCAAACTTGACTTGATGGCTCTTTTTGGAAAACTGCAAAATGGTGAATTACCTTTGTTCAAACTGAACTTTGGGGTAATTACTCTACAACTATCGGTATTAAAGATTAATTTTCATAAAAACGAAATATTTTGTTTTGGAAAGGCAAAATATAGAGATCAAGAGTATAAGAAATTTTGGGTTGCAAGTCAGGCTCTCTACCTTTTAGGTACTTGGGTGTACCAATTCACTATAGAAAATTATGGAACTCTGAATGGAATCCTATAGAAACTCGTTTTCTTTCTAAGTTAGAATGCTGGAAAGGAAAACTTCTTTCTTATGGGGATCATATGGTTCTAATAAATTTGGTATTGACCAGCTTACCGATGTCTATGCTATTTTTTATGGAAATTCCAAAAGTGGTAAGAAAATGGCTTGATTTATTTCAATCAAGATTCTTTTGGCAAAGTGATGATAATAATAAATAATCAGTTATCAAAGTGGAGTTTTGTGTGCCACCCCAAGATCAGGGTGGTTTAGGGATTGAAGTACTTGATATAAATAATAAGTGTCTACTTAGCAAATGGCTATTCAAATTACTTACTCAAGATGGAATTTGGCAACAAATATTAGAAAATAAATATTTCATGGACAAAACTTTATCTCAAGTAGAAGCTAAACCAACGGACTCTTCTTTTTTGGAAAGGTTTAATGCGAGTTAAGGATTTTTTTCTCACATGGTTTTTTCAAAATTGGAGATGGACAATGTGTTCATTTTTGGGAAGATGTTTCGTTAGGTGATCGATCGCTGGCACAACAATATCCATCTTTGTATAATATTGTTCAACGTAAAAATGTTTTAGTGGATGAAGTTTTATGCCAAATGTTTTTAATATTGTTTTTAGGAGAATTTTAACCGGTAATAAGTGACTACGGTGGTTGAAGTTATGCCGGAGGCTTATGAATGTTCAGTTGAATGAGGATAGTGATCAATTTATTTGAAAATTAGCTTCATCGGGTACTTTTACTGTTAGATCGTTATATTTGATCAAATGAATGGTCATAGAAGATATTTACAAAAGTATCTATGGAAGCTGAAACTACCTCCGAATATAAAAAAATTATGTGGTTCCTTAAACATAAAGTGTTGTCAACAAAATATAACGTTGCAAAAAGACAATGGACGGGATGTCAAAAATGTTGTTTTTGTGATTCAAACTCAGTTGAACATTTATTTCTATCGTGTCCATTTGCTCGTATTTTATGGTGTATGATTTTATTTTATTTTGATCTACCCTACCGTCTAATATTAACAATATGTTTGGCAATTGGCTCAATAGGTTTGACAAGAAAAATAAAGCCAGAATTCGGATCAGAGTTTCATCCCTATGCTGGGCTATTTGGATAACTAGGAATGAATTTGTTTATAACAAACATAATGGTATAAAAAAATTCAGGTTATTCGGTGAGCGGCATTTTGGATATAACAATGGTGTTTTCATCTCCCGGCAGATCAATGGGAGCTCATGGTTTCTGGATGCATCCAGCTGCTCATAGTTTCTCAAGATTGTTATTTCCAGGCTACTGGGTGGCGACATATTAATCGATTGCAAAATGGATATATCTTTGTTTCTCATCATTTTAGATGTTTGATACATGTCTCAACCTTATCTGATCCATGATTTTAAAACTTTGAATTTGTGAGAATGTTGCAATAAAAGGGTTGTGTGCATCACATGATGAAGAGGTGGGGGTTAACCCCCATTTCAAAAAAAGTAAATACATGCAATAGGATGTAGCAAAGAGAAGTAAATACATGATCGGGTCATCATCGGGTGGCCACTGCCACCGCCATTCCATCTCCTTCCCCCGCTCGTTGCCCCGCATCTCCTTCTCCCGATCCCCGCCAGTGTACGTGTCGCCGCGTCCTCACTCAGAACGATGGGTGAATGTGAGCCTCAAGGTGGCTCACACGCTTGCAGAGGCGGGGATGTCATGCCTGTAGGAGGATGTGCACCTATCGGCGGGATGGAACCTCAACCAGGCCCACGTCTCTATCCCGGCCATTCCCACGCCTGGCCCTGTGTGTCGCCGGATGATATACACATTGGCAGGATATCTACCGCCGTCATTACGTCCTCCCCTAGATCTGCTCCGTGACCCGGCCTACTCCATCCACTCTCGGATATGTTACTCGTGGTTCATGGCCGAGAACAAGGCTGGCCACGAGGCCATCGAGTCCCCACCTCGAGAACCTCGATGACTCGTACGGGGACTACTAGGAGGAGTCCGGGGTGGATTCTGGCGTTGATGACGAGCCTGAGAAGGAGGACGAGCACCAGGAGCTCTATGACTTCTTCGGCCCATCGCAGCCAGTCTTACCGAACTGGTCATAGATACGTCGGAAACGTATCTATAATTTTTGATGCCCCATGCTTGTTTAGTATCTACTTTGCTTTGCTTTGTCTACACTTTGAGATGTTTTTATATCTTTTCTGGAACTAACCTATTAACAAGTTGCCATAGTGCCAGTTGCCTGTTTTTTTTTCTGTTTTTTGTTCTAGAAAGGCAGAAATCAGTATTCTCGGAATTGAACGGGACAAAAGCCAAAGTCAATAACTTTCCATGGGGAACAAGAATCCAGAAGACGAGACGGAGACGCGAGCCAGGGCGGCCAGACCCCCTAGGCGCGGGTAGGCCCTGCCCCGCGCCTGGGTAGGGTGTGGGCCCCTGGCCGCCTCCCAGCCTCGCCTCTTCGCCTATAAGAATCCCTCGATACAGAAACCCTAAGCACCCAATCAATATTCCACGAAACCTTCTGTAGCCTCCGCCACCGTTGTCCCTAGATCAGGAGGTATCTGAAGTTCTTCCCGGCACCCTGCCGGAGGGGAGATCATCATGGAGGCCTTCTCTCTGGTATGATGCGTGAGTAGTTCCACCTTGTACTATGGGTCCATGCAGTAGCTAGATGGTTGTATCTCGTCCTTTGTGCTTTAATGTATAGATCTTGTGAGCTCCGTTCATGATCAAGATCTAATCTATTTATAATAATGCATGTTGTGTTTGCGGGGATCCGATGGATATTGAGATTATTATGTTGGTTTGATTAATGGTTTTGTCTTTATGATTCTATCATATATGTGTTGTTTGTGATCTTGCATGCTCTCCGTTGTTAGTAGATATCTTGGCCAAGTAGTTGCTAGTGACTCCAAGAGGGGGTATTTATGCTCGATAGTGGGTTCATGCCTCTAGTTTCCAAAGGAAGTGACAGAAATCTCTTCGGTTGTAGATGTGTTGTTGCTACTAGGGAGAAAACAACGGTCTCTTGTTCATGGAACATGTGGACTGTTTACCTTACACACTTTGCTTAAAGCAGTTGTCTGTTGCTTGCAACTTAATACTGGAGGGGGTTTGGATGATAACCTGAAGGTGGACTTCTAGTCATAGATACAGTTGGATGACGGTCTATGCATCTTGTTGTATTGCCCAATCAAATCTCATAGGATCTTTCTGACTAGTATTGCATTATTATGCCTTGCTCAGTTCCTTTCAATTGCCCTGCTGTAATTTGTTTACCCTTCATGTCATGTTGTTTATCTAATGAGAGCACCTATAGTGAACTATGGACCCTGGTCCAATCTTTACCATTGATACATCTTCCACCGTTACTTGTTTACTTGCTGCAAACCACCATTACCTTCCACACCATATGTTTAATCCTTTGTTACAGCAAACCGGTGAGCTTGACAGCCTCATTGTCTAGTTGGGGCAAAGTCTTGAGTTTGTGTTGTGCAGGTCTCCGCGTTGCTTGCAACACCTGTGTGACGCTTCCTTCCTCCTACTGGTTCGATAACCTTGGTTTCTTCTTGGCGAAAACTGTCTTTGTGCTTCACACCTTCCTCTTGGGGTTCCCAACGAAGTGCTAACCAGCACCATCAAGCTATTTTCTGGCGCCGTTGTCGGGGAGGCTAAGGACGTCTTCACTAGGGGAGTCCTTCACTTCCTTTCTCTTTACTTTATTTTTAGTTTGCTTTGTTTATTTTGCTTGGTTTTGTTTGCCTCTTTTCAACAAAAAAAACCAAAAAAATTAGTCTAATTTGGTTTGCTTCCTTTATTCAAAAACAGAAAAAATTAGTTCCTGCCCTAGTTGCTACCATGTCTGTTTTGGGGCCAATCTCTATTACACCTTTGGAAGAGATCTTTACTTTTAAGCAAAAAAGTTGAAAGGGCATGTATGCCCCCATGTGTGGTTTTGGTAATTAATGACAATCTCTATGGACTAATGTGTAAATTGAGTTTCACTTGTAGGTTTGTCCATTGGTATCGCTTGGGCCTTGTGTTGGTCTCAAGGTTGGAAGATGAAGAAATGTCCAAGGGCTTTGTGCCCATTGGAATCATGAAGAAAGAAGGAGCTTGAAGGTTGATCAAGACATGTGAAAAGAGTTGCATCAAGATGGATCAACCTCAAGAAGAGATGATGAAGGGCGAGCTCAAGATGCGCCATCTCTAGAAGATCTCATGCTTGAAGCTTGCCATCCTCATGATCATGGGGTGATGAATACAAGTTCAAAGAAGAGGTTTCCCCATGGAGTATGGGGGAGCAATTCGCAAGTCTTCATCTTCATCAAGCAAGAGCTATCAAGAAAGGTGTTCCCACTATAGAAGAACAAGACGGTCTACATCAACTTCAAGTGGGTTGCTCAAGGAAAAGGTATGTTCTTGATAGGGCTTCTCTTTTGCCGGTCTCGTGTTATTAGTTGGGAGACCGGGTTTAGGATAGATAGCCGTACTATCAAGAGGGGCTCTCAAGCGGGTGTCTTGATTGCATCACTCAGAGAGAGCTCAAACCTTTGCATTCATAACATCATATTTCTTGGTTTTTATTTGGTTCTTGTCCATGAGAGGATCTAGAGCTTGTGGTCATCATCATAACAAGCTCTAGTTCATCGTCCAGGGATTTCCCTTGCATATCTTATTGCGGTTTTTTGATCTTGTGAGTTTTCCGGCTCCACACCTTGGGGGATACTTCACATATATATAATTGATATTTTCTCCCTTGGTGGTATCAAATATTTAACATTTTTTTGGGTTCTCTTGGTTTTATATTCCCAACAAAATTGGTTTCATCCCAATCGGAGTTTCCAAGCTCATCTTCTTGTGTTTTGGGTTTTGGAGGTTTTACGCTTCTAGAGAGGTCATAACTTTCTCAATTTTGTTTTATCCTTCCATGCTTGACTATGATGTTTCTTTGCATAATCTTATAGAGCTTTTCGTTCTCTTCAAAATGAGCCCAAGATCATCAAAAATGGAGTCCGGAATCAAAAGTTATTGAAGTTTTCGTGCAATGATATCCTGCGTTTTTGCTTGAGCGGAAGTTCCGGCCCAAGTTCCGACCCAAGTTCCGGTCAGGATCAGTAACTTGTGTTTCTATTTGTCGTAAGTTCCGGTGGGGGGCCGGAAGTTCCGATGGGGGCGCGAACCAAACGGTCAGTTTTTCCTTGTCCTATTTAAGGGGGGCTTCTTCCCCAATGGTTCCCCATATTTTGAGCTTGTTTTTGCCCACCATTGTTGACCTATTTGAGCTCTCTTACTCCCTCTCCCTCCAATGATTCTTACATCTTTTTGAGGGAAAAGTGAGAGGAGATCTAGATCTACAATCCCCCCAAGTCAAATCCCTTCTTTGTGAAGGAATCATTGGGATCTAGATCTTGGAGAGTTTTGTGTTCTCCTCTTGTGTTCTTCCTCCCTTATTCCCCCAATAGATTTTGTAGCTTTGTTGGAATTTGGGAGAGAAGGACTTGCCCTTGCATTTGGTGCATAGGTTTGAGTTCTCCTCTTGTGTTCTTCCTCCCTTATTCCCCCAATAGCTTTTGTAGCTTTGTTGGAATTTGGGAGAGAAGGACTTGCCCTTGTATTTGGTGCATAGGTTTGAGTTCTCCTTGGAGATTCGACGAGTTCAAGCTTGTGGGCTTGTTTCTCTTGGGTTCCTTGGAACCCTAGACGGTTGTGTGATTGGGTTGTTGACCTTTTGTGGTATTGTTGACCTTTTGTGGTCTTGTAGCCTTTTGTGGCTTTGTTGGCCTTTTGTGGCATTGTTGTTGGGAGCCTCCAATTGAGTTGTGGAGTTAGCCCTAATCTTGTACGGGTTCGGTGACCGCCCTCAAGCGTCCCATAGTGGAGCAAGTGCCCGCCTTTTGCGGTGCGCACTCGGGAGAATAGGGTGAGCCTTTTGTGGCATCAGTGAGTTGCATGCTTCCGCATCCGGGGTGAGGCCTTGTGTGGCGTTGGGTGAGCATCAAGCCACCACACCTCGAGGTGAGCCATTTGTGGCATTCGGAGAGCATTGCGCCATCACACCTCTCCAACGGAGACGTAGCTTCTTTGTAAGTGAACTTCGGAAAACAAATCTTCGTCTCCGCGTCCATCGGTTATCTCTCAACTGAGCCCTTTACTTATGCACTTTACATTGTGATAGCCATCGTGCTTGAAGTATTTATATCTTGCTATCACCTTGTTGCTTGAATTTCTTAGCATAGGTTGTTGGTGAACTTAGGTGAACTTAGTGGCTAGGTTTTGTGCTCAATAAATTAAACGTTAGTTTTATTCCGCATTTACTTGAGCCTAAACCATAATATTTTAAAAATGCCTATTCACCCCCCTCTAGGTGACTTCCTTTGTACTTTCAATTGGTATCAGAGTAAGGTCTCTCACTTTTAGGCTTCACCGCCTCGAGAGTAAAGATGTCTCCTAGGGGTTTAGTGCACTCTCACACATTTATATTTGATGGCACACATTATGATGTTTGGCGTACTCGCATGCTTAGTCATTTCCGGGCCATTGACCCAAACATTGAGCGAATTCTAGATATGGGCTTGTCTCCTCCTAAGGATCCCCAAAATCTATCTTTGGAGGAGAAGACAAACTCTTATCTCGAAGCTCAAGCATCTAATATGCTTGTTAATGTTGTGAGCTTTGTAGTTCTTTCCTCAATCATGCCTTTCCGGAATGCTCATGATATTTGGACCAAGCTTCAAGCAAAATATGATGTGTCCAAGCTTAATGAGGATGATTGTGTTCCTTCCACCTCCGGCCGCGATGAGTTCTCATCTTCTTCCACTACACCAACATGTGAATTGTCACAAGGTAATGATATGGTGAGTGGTTATAGAACTTGCAATGTAGATAGTGAGATTTCCATTCATGATCCTTTGTCTCTATCTCATTGCAATGTTGTATCTTTGGGCATGAACACTTGTAGGACCATATGTGATTTACATCCTAGTGTTGATTGCCCTTGCATATCATGTAGAAATGTATTGAATATATCGCATGATGATATGCTTGCTTTGCCTTGTTGCCATGATAAATGTGCTTCCATTTCCTCTAGTACTTGTGTTGCTAACCATGTATAGGTAATCGGAGAATGTGTGGGCCAAGGCAAGGTTGCGATTGGAGCTTCATGTGTTCCCCCATCATCATCTTCTCCCAATGTTCACTTGTGCCTCATGGCTAAGGGTTCAAAGGTAACCTCTCCTTTGGATCCCAATATATCTCATGATGATGTGAATGTTGTTCATGATGAAGTAGATGATGATGTTGCTTCTTTAAAAGAGAAGGGGGGGCTAGTCCTTCGTGCTCTTCATCCTAATAAAAATGCTTGCTCTACTTTCATTGAGATATTAACTTTTGCTATAGAAAGTAGGCAACTTATTGATGAGCACGAGGATACTATTGACAAAATGGGTTGTCTTGAGCGTGAGTATGCTAATGACATTGCAAACCTAAATGAAGCTCTTGAAGAGGAACAGACCACTAAGGAATCTCTTGAGGAGACCTTTGCTCTAGAGCTATCTAGAGTGAAGAAATCTCATGATAGAGATCTCGAGGTGGCACGTTCCCTTCAAATTAAAAATGATGAACTTGAAGTTGCTTATGCTAAACTCCTTGAGGATTTTGAGCACCTCAACAATGTCTCTAGGGTCATCAAGGGTGAGCTCATCAAACTCACCGAGTCACATGAGCAACTTAAAGCTTATTATTCTAAAGATCTCTCCAAGTTGACCTCACCTCTTGCCTTAAATGATGATGCTTGTGCTACTAACTCTATTTCTTGTGAAGCATCTATCTTGAAGGAGAATGTTGAGCTAAAGGCTCAACTTGCTTGCTAACAATCAACTATGGGAGATTAGAAGAAAGTCATGCCAAGCTCTCAAGCTCGCATGAGGATCTTCTACTCTCCCATGGTAGGCTAGAGTTAGCTCATGAGGCCATTGTGTCAAAGGTAACATCTAGTGGGCCTCATGTGGACGTTAGCACTATATCTACTCCCAATGTTATATTGCCATGTGCTAGTCCTTGTGATTCATCCACTCATAACCATACTATATCTTGTGATGAATTGCATTCTTTGCCTTGTTTCTATAACAAAGCTTATACTTCCTCTAGTGTTGTTATTGATACTAACCATGTAGAGGAAGTCAAAGAGCTCAAGGATCAAGTCACTTCTTTGAAGAATGACTTGAAAAGGTGTCATGAAGGGAAGACCACACTCAAGAATATGTTGAGTGTGCAACGTCCCCCAAGTGACAAGAGTGGGCTTGGATTCAACTCCAACACCAAGAGCAAGCCCACTAACTCATTGAAGCACAAGGGCAACAAGAAGAAGGGCCAAGGACAAGTGAAGAATCCGGCCAACATTGTGTGCTTCAAGTGCAAGGAAGAAGGGCATCATGTGAGGGATTGCCCATTGAAGAAGAAGCCTCTTAGTGGGAAGCAACGAGGGAAGCGGCCTCAAGCTCCTCCACAAGCTCAAGATGGGCCACTTCCCAAGAAGCCTCAAGCTCTTCTTCATGGTGCAGCTCCTCCCAAGAAGAAAGATGGCAAGATAAGAACTTGCTACATATGCCGTGAGAAGGGGCACCTTTCTTCCTCATGCACCATGGGTATCTCCTCATCTCATCCTATCTTGATTGATGATGCTTATTTTCTTCGTAAGGATGAGATGGGCAATGTGTTTGCCAAATTTGTTGGTGCCCAAAGTGGTGTCAAGAGAAGAATCATTTGGGTGGCCAAGCCTATTGTGACTAACTTCTTAGGACCCAACTTGGTTGGGGACCAACAAGCTAAAACTTGATCAATAGGTGTTTTTGGAGGGCATTGGAGACTTGGCTACCTTATGAAGAATTGAGGGATCTCCGTTATATTCTTGTTGTAAAAGTCAAGTCATTGGTTATCATGCTTCTATTCCTTATCCAATGTTCCTCCTTCCGGTAACTTGTGCTAAAATCCTTTACATTTATAGTTACTTGCTCCCTTGTGCATGTGTTGGTTTTGTACCTTGCATGTGTTTGTACATGTTGTGCTTCCCACTTACTTATATTGACCTATGAATTATCTTTGTGTATGTTGGTTGGCACACCATGTATTTGTGTTTCTTGGTTTTGAGCCTTTATTGTTTCTAGTAGGTATCTTATTTGGCTCTTGTGAGGGATTAATGGACTATTCCCTTTTGAGGGAGTGTCATTCTTGGGCATTCCACAATCCTAAAATGTGTGTACATGAGAAAAACCACTTAGTAGTCATTTCGTTGTCTCTATGTGGTTTGTCTCTCTCATGAGAAACTCAAGTTTCCATAATGTCCATTAATACCTCTATTTTGATCTTTTTTGCCTCTTGTTGAGACTTCTTGGTTTATCACATTATGGGGGAGTCATATGCTTTGTGCATATTACAAACCTAGAAAATGTGGACATTTGAGGTAGTGCCACTTAGATTTGATATTGAGAATTATCTAGTTCCTATGTGGCACATTTGCTCATACAAGTTCCAATTTACTTAAATGTTTTTATTGCTCATCTTTTGGATCTTGTTTGTGAGAGTGATTCTTGGTATGTGTTTCCTCATATTTGGATCTACATATCCTCATGGGAACCACTTGCTTCTATTTAATCCAATCACTAGTGATTGTTTGACTATTTGAAGCAATCAAGAATCTCTTTCGAAGCATCAAGCTTAATTCCTATCTTGTTATATGCTTCTTTGTGTGAATATGATCTTGGATATCCTTGCAAACTACCTCGGGAAAATTATCCCTATTACTTCTTGTCCTTGGACAATTAGTATTTAATATATGGTAGAATTCATTGATCATATTTGTTTTAGCATTTTCTTATTTATCTTATCTTTGGCCAATAAAATGTTTGTCTAGTTGCTCCCAAGCTTTCCTTGCCTCTTGTGGATCTTCTTATTCTATTTATTTCCCCTTGTATTTTATTTAGTGTAGGTAGTAGTGATGATCTCATTTGTGTGCATTTTGCATTCAAAGGCAAAATTATATATAATGCTCTACTTATGGGGGAGCTCTCCTATATTATCTAGAACATTGTTTTATGCTTCTTAGTTTGATCTGTTTTTTGCTTGGAAGCTCGATCCTTTTTGTGTACTTTGTGTGCCATCATGAAAAGTGTGAAGAGTTTGTTTTGGTTATTATTTCCTTGCTCTCGTTGGGAGTTGGCTTTATCTCATTCCGTTTCACTTGTTTTGTTCTTTTAGGATGAGATAAACCCTTGAGCCTTGGTATTTTTATTATCCTTTTTCTTTGGCTCTTTCGAGTTCATTTGTTGAACTTGTGTTCTTTCATATGTTGATTTGGCTCTTCGATACAATTTGGACACCATTTGTCAAGTCATGCTTTTGTGTGTGTCTTATTGGTTTACTTGGTGTTTTTGTTCAAATTGTATCTCCTTTTGGTTCTTGAAAGCCTATGCATGCATATTTACTTATTGTATATATTATGGCATGCTTGCTTTCTTTGATCCAATATATAGGGAAAACTCCACCAAATCCTAACTCCACCAAATCCTAATGGGCTAAGATGTGCATGAAATTCAATTTCATATCAATATGCACATATTTGTTTGGGGGCTATCCTATGTATTGTAGTTTCACTAACTACTTTGGACCCAATTTTTTTGGGGACCGTAGTGTACTTATTTGTGTTTTAGGTACATTGGGATATATATTGGGTGCTTGTATCGTGAACAAGGAAGAAGTGGCGTCTACATGTTAATTGGATGCAAGCTAGGACAATCAACAAATTCATATCTTCTTCATCCTACCAATTATATCTTGGTAACAGGTATCTCTCACTCATGCATACATATCTTGTTCCCAACCTTGTGTAGGTTGCTTGTTGGCATGAGTTTGTGTTCTTCCATATGTTGGATTTCTTGAATTGGCTTTGAAGAGGTATTTCTATTGTAAATGTGTGTATGTTGAGATGAGTGCATATAATGGGGACTATACTAAATCATGCTCATGATTCACTAATCCCAAATATGTCAATCTAGCAATTTTGTTGCATATCGTTTCCTCAATATCTCTCGTGTGCAATAGTGAGTATTTTTGATACTTGTTGATTTCTATCTTGCCAATTTGATTTCTATGTTGTGATACTTGTTTCCTTTCTCCATATATTCCTTATATCCCCTTCTTCCCTTGAGAATAGTTGTATTGTATGGAGCTTGTTGGTGTTTGAAGCTCATCGATGTACAATAAGATATATTTGAGCCCTTGGGCATGCTTTCAAGCAAAACATCTTATTGGTATATTCTATGACTTCCTCTTTGCCTTTCAATGTGCTTTATTGAGAATCTATCTTGTTTGTGCATATTTCTTTGTGGTCATATGTCTTTGTGATATTTTCCACCTAGAAATTTATACACACAAGAGAAGATCAATATTTGGTTGTTTTTGCATTTCTTGGAAATCACCTCTTACTTCATTTTGATTCTTCGGTGGCTTCCAAATTATTGTATTTTTTGTGCATTGTTAAATGGTTTTGGAGGAGTGAGGATTCCATGGTTGTGCACGTTGTTTCAAAATACAATTACTATAATTGGTGCACAATCTTTGGGGAGCTTCTCTAATTCATTTAATAATGCACATTTTCCTTCCTTCTCATTTCTTGTGGTTTAAATGCTTATGGGAGAGCGAGGATTCCATATTTGTGCATATTGTATTCAAATACAAGTATTATAATCTTTGCACAAAGTTTTGGGAGCTTCTCTATTTTCATTTAAACACCCTTTTTGTTGATTGTTTCCATTTGACACCAACAGTTGGTGTTTCAATTGTTTCGTTTGGATCTTTTGATTGCTCGCTTCATTTGTTGAAGATTATTTCTCTTTATTTTCTTTTTGATTTCTTTGGGTCCTCAATATAGTTTTACTTCCTCCAAAGTCCTCATCATTTGACTTGTGCATATGCACACCTTTGGTCGTCTAGAACTTTTCACCCATTTTGGCAATCGATGCCAATGGGGGAGAAGTTTTGGAGGGTTTAAGGGAACTCGGCCTTTGCTTTGGGTGTGTTCTTAAGCATTTGCCTCTCATGATCTTGCATCTTTGTGGTTGCTTTGCATGTTGAATATATAGAGGAAACTCAACCAACGGTAACGGTTGGCAATCTATGCAATGAAATTCTAGTTCATCACACATGCATAGATTGTGGGGGAGTTTGCTCTATATATTGTGGTTGTACCAACATCACATACTTGTGTAGTATTTGATGTTGGGGCAACCTCTTTGGTCATTAATTTTAATATTTAAACCCTTGTAAAGGGATTGTCATCAATTACCAAAATGGGGGAGAATGAAAGGGCATGTATGCCCCCATGTGTGGTTTTGGTAATTAATGACAATCTCTATGGACTAATGTGTAAATTGAGTTTCACTTGTAGGTTTGTCCATTGGTATCGCTTGGGCCTTGTGTTGGTCTCAAGTTTGGAAGATGAAGAAATGTCCAAGGGCTTTGTACCCATTGGAATCATGAAGAAAGAAGGAGCTTGAAGGTTGATCAAGACATGTGAAAAGAGTTGCATCAAGATGGATCAACCTCAAGAAGAGATGATGAAGAGCGAGATCAAGATGCGCCATCTCTAGAAGATCTCATGCTTGAAGCTTGCCATCCTCATGATCATGGGGTGATGAAGACAAGTTCAAAGAAGAGGTTTCCCCATGGAGTATGGGGGAGCAATTCGCAAGTCTTCATCTTCATCAAGCAAGAGCTATCAAGAAAGGTGTTCCCACTATAGAAGAACAAGACGGTCTACATCAACTTCAAGTGGGTTTCTCAAGTAAAAGGTATGTTCTTGATAGGGCTTCTCTTTTGCCGGTCTCGTGTTATTAGTTGGGAGACCGGGTTTAGGAGAGATAGCCGTACTATCAAGAGGGGCTCTCAAGCGGGTGTCTTGATTGCATCGCTCGGAGAGAGCTCAAACCTTTGCATTCATAGCATCATCTTTCTTGGTTTTTATTTGGTCCTTGTCCATGAGAGGATCTAGAGCTTGTGGTCATCATCATAACAAGCTCTAGTTCATCGTCCAAGGATTTCCCTTGCATATCTTATTGCGGTTTTTTGATCTTGCGAGTTTTCCGGCTCCACACCTTGGGGGATACTTCACATATATATAATTGATATTTTCTCCATTGGTGGTATCAAATATTTAACATTTTGTTGGGTTCTCTTGGTTTTATATTCCCAACAAAATTGGTTTCATCCCAATCGGAGTTTCCAAGCTCATCTTCTTATGTTTTGGGTTTTGGAGGTTTTACCGGTTCATCGCTTCTAGAGAGGTCATAACTTTCTCAATTTTGTGTTATCCTTCCATGCTGGACTATGATGTTTCTTCGCATAATCTTATAGAGCTTTTCGTTCTCTTCAAAACGAGCCCAAGATCATCAAAAACGGAGTCCGGAATCAAAAGTTATTGAAGTTTTCATGCAATGATATCCTGCGTTTTGCTTCAGCGGAAGTTCCGGCCCAAGCTCTGACCCAAGTTCCGGTCAGGATCAGTAACTTGTGTTTCTATTTGCCAGAAGTTCCGGTGGGGGCGCGAATCTGGCCCAAACGGTCAGTTTTTCCTTGTCCTATTTAAGGGGGGCTTCTTCCCCAATGGTTCCCTATCTTTTGAGCTCGTTTTTGCCCACCATTGTTGACCTATTTGAGCTCTCTTACTCCCTCTCCCTCCAATGATTCTTACATCTTTTTGAGGGAAAAGTGAGAGGAGATCTAGATCTACAATCCCCCCAAGTCAAATCCCTTCTTTGTGAAGGAATCATTGGGATCTAGATCTTGGAGAGTTTTGTGTTCTCCTCTTGTGTTATTCCTCCCTTATTCCCCCAATAGATTTTGTAGCTTTGTTGGAATTTGGGAGAGAAGGACTTGCGCTTGCATTTGGTGCATAGGTTTGAGTTCTCCTCTTGTGTTCTTCCTCCCTTATTCCCCCAATTGTTTTTGTAGCTTTGTTGGAATTTGGGAGAGAAGGACTTGCCCTTGCATTTGGTGCATAGGTTTGAGTTCTCCTCGGAGATTCGGCGAGTTCAAGCTTGTGGGCTTGTTTCTCTTGGGTTCCTTGGAACCCTAGACGGTTGTGTGATTGGGTTGTTGACCTTTTGTGGTATTGTTGACCCTTTGTGGTCTTGTAGCCTTTTGTGGCTTTGTTGGCCTTTTGTGGCATTGTAGCCTTTTGTGGCATTGTTGTTGGGAGCCTCCAATTGAGTTGTGGAGTTAGCCCTAATATTGTATGGGTTCAGTGACCCCCCTCAAGCGTCCCATAGTGGAGCAAGTGCCCGTCTTTTGTGGTGCGCACTCGGGAGAATAGGGTGAGCCTTTTGTGGCGTCGGTGAGTTGCGTGCTTCCGCATCCGGGGTGAGGCCTTGTGTGGCGTTGGGTGAGCATCGAGCCACCACACCTCTAGGTGAGCCATTTGTATGCTCGGAGCATTGCGCCATCAAGATTTCTCCAACGGAGACGTAGCTTCTTTGGAAGTGAACTGGAAACAAATCTTCGCTCTCGCGTCCCATCGGTTATCTCTCAACCGAGCCCTTTACTTATGCACTTTACATTGTGATAGCCATCGTGCTTGAAGTATTTATATCTTGCTATCACCTTGTTGCTTGTATTGCTTAGCATAGGTTGTTGGTGCACTTAGGTGAACTTAGTGGCTAGGTTTTGTGCTCAATATTATTCCGCATTTACTTGAGCCTAAACCATAATATTTTAAAAACGCCTATCACCCCCCTCTAGGCGACTTCCTTTGTACTTTCAAAAGTGAAGAGAGGTTTTAAGAAGCCTGGTCTAGAATCACTACTTTACAAAGGGAAAATGAGCCTAAGACGAGTCTTAGCATGGTTATCAATAGTTTCTACCGCGGTATTGCTCTTTGTTATAGATATTCTTTGGATGTTGTGGCTGAAAAATATATTTTTCAATGTACCGAGGATGAAGATTTTGATGCCATAAAGAAGTTGATTGCAATTTATGATACACCTGGCAAGTCTGATTCCTCATTCACAAATATTTTTGCTAGGTTGAACACTCTTGAGACCAGTATTGCTGCTATGAATAGTTGCTATCACACGCTTAGGGCTTACCATGATTATGTTCATAAATTCCGAGCCTTTAAAGTGGGAAATCCTACAATCAAAGTCTCTATAAATACTACACTTTTTTATGCTTGTTGTGATATCATGTCTGAATTTTGTCTCATGTCTAAAGATATTTATGATTCTTTGAGTCTTTGGGAGCTTTCCGAAGGAGGAGAGGAAATCTCTCTACTAATAATGCCACCTTATTTCCCATTGGAATAGTTGAAGGTGTGTTTACAAAAATCTCAGTGAAAATGGTGTCTACTGATTATCTTGTTATTGAATGTGTAGGCAAAGGACAGATTACACTTGGAAGATCCCTACTGAAACACCTTGGAGCGGTAATAGATGTGGGAAAAGGCATTATGCATTTTGATCCTCTAGTAAGCAACCATATCTTCCCTAAAGATAATAAGAAAGGTAAGAAAGGAAATAACAAGAGGGTAAATGCTTCTTCATTTGAAAATACTTGATTCTTCTTGCTTCTTGTGCCTAACTTAAAGGCGTTAAAGAAAAGTACTTGTTGGGAGATAACCCAAGAGTTTCCTTGAGTCTTGGAAGTTATTACTTCAGTAATGACATCTCCTTATCCTTTTTGTTTGCTTTTTGTGCCAAGAATGATCTCTAATGAGAGGGAAGTAAGATTTGAGGAGTTGCTGTCCCGAAACAGATTTCTGTCATCCACCAAAGAAATTCGTGAGGAGACTCTGTAACTCTGATTGAGTTGAAACTTTACGAATAATTCCCCTAGTATGTTATCTAACTTTTGTTAGTTCAACACTTTTTGATTTGAGCAACACAAGATGTTCTAAAAAATCAGTTTCTACCTGCTGGTCTATTTTGACAGATTTCTGCCATTATTTGCATTTGCTTCTTATTGATTCCTTTTTGAGTTCTCTTTAGGTGAATTGAGATTTTTGAAGGAGTTACTACAGTAGCTTGTGTTTTTAGTGAAAAGCCTTGCTGTTATAAAGCTTTGCCAGAGGTCTAATATCTTTTGAATAAGCTAATGTTGCTAATGAAGATTGTGTGAAGTTTTGTATGAAGGAAAAATTTCAGGTGTAGAGAGAGAATGATGTAATGAGATGAAGAATGGACAAAATATCAAGCTTGGGTATGCCACCCCGATGTCACCCCAAGAAATATCCAAGAGGTACAAGCGTCAAAGCTTGGGGATGCCCAAGGCATCCCCTTCTTCATCAATAAAAAGCTCAGGTCTGTCTAGACACTTCGTTTTTATTGTTTCATGCACAGTTGTGTTTTCTTCGAGCGTCTTAGGTTTTGTTTGGTTTGCTTAGTTTGTTTAGTTTGCTTGAATAAAGTAGTTTGGACCCCTGTTCTCACTGTGTTGTTTGCAAATAAGTTGCTTGGTGTTGGAAAGGAGTAGTAAGTTCTTGTTTGTAAGTGCAAGAGGAGCTTGCATTGACTGTGACTTAGACTTTAACATGACATGCTAGGTGTTGTTTGACCTTATGCTTAGTGATTATTGTTGTAGTGTGTCTTGTTCCAAACAATTGGGATTGCTTAGTGTGCCTTGAAGAAATTATGTGTTGTTTTAGCATGCAAAAGCATAGTATTGTGATATTCTCTTTGATGCTTTGCTTGGGTTGACTTGGCACATGCTCACACCATGTTATGACTATGACAAGTCACCATATCCTCTATGATCATTTAGTCCTTGACTTGTATGCGGTGACCTAGCATACCACTACATGTGTAGTACACTATAGTCGTTGACATGACATCCATAGGACACCGTTCCATAAATATCACATCCCTCAGAGTGGTACAACAGAAACATTGCGGGTCCATATTACAAAGGTACACACATTATTATTATTACAATACCGGAAGTTCAAGACTTCCAAAAGATCCAACTTACAAACCAAAATATAAGATGTTCAACAGAAATTTAAAAGTAACAACTCCGACTAGGAGTGGGGCTCAACAACTTATTCTATAGAGTTCATGTTGCTCAGCTCCGTTAGTTACTACTAACTAGACCCTTAAGTGGACTCGTTCTCATCGACACCGTAGCGGATCTCGTAGTCCACGCCTTCAACTCCTTCAGATAGATCAGGTTCCTCGTAGAACACGTCTTCTTGGTATTCGGCTGCATACATTGGCACGTCTTTGGAATCCTCAGAGTCTAAGCAAGGGATCAAAGGAAAGAATGAGTAACAGCGTTACCCAACAAGTTCATTATATGAAAGGTGGGAAGTTTGATGCTCTAACTACCACCTCGGATTATAAATCCTTGGCACTATGCAGTTTTTGTAAATCTTTCTTCAAAGATTGATTTTATTCTGAAAGACTATGACAATCAGCCTTCACAGGTTGACTAGAACTTTCATGGAGTTCCTTTCCTGCTGCGTTCGTAGCTCCTTCCTGGAACAGGGAGTAACAAGTTACAATTCTTACACTCTGCAGAGGTGCGTTACTTTACCCATGAGAGATCAACTCCTTGTTGCACAACCGGCATTTTCCGCCCACAATTCCATGATGTGGGGCCCAAGAGTTGGTCCAAGCCAATCAACGCCCCTTCATGACCCAAGATGCCTCCTTGGTGTACACCATGCCCACATAATGAATTACGACAATGGTTTGTACAAACCGTTAGATGCCAGAACTATCGTGGGACGTTGAGGTTCCCACCCATATGCTGCATATCCTCTACGAATTACCAATTAATATGCACGCTACTGGGATAACAGCCACGACCTGCACATCCGGCTTCATGCGAGAGGAAGAAGATACAGCTGACTTCTCTGTCCCATTCCAAATCTCATGGCTAACGCATAATATACGACGCTAGAATCACTGATGTCAGGGGTTATTAAGTCCCTACTTGATCATCATTGTTGCAATTAGAACTCTAAGTTCTATTGCTCCATCATATCATCACTTAGGATGATATCTATAATTTCTTTATTTGTGAAAATAATATTTTCTTTCTTTTATATTATATATGTTAACACACATTTTGCAAATACTTTGATAAAGACTCTTCAAAGGACATGAGCAAGTGATGAACTTGCCTTGTGATGGCAAGGTAGTGAAGTCTGATGCTTGCACTGGACCTTGAGCTTCCAGTTCTACAAAAACATCATTATTGCCCGGTAAGGACAATATTTAAAGAAGCAAAATGATTATGCAAGTAATGTAATGCATTATTTAATTTTACATGCATTTACCCCCAAAAGTCCTTTTTTTGTAATAAAGGATTTATAAATATTACTTTTTAATATTTTATAACATATATTGAATTATTTTACTTTATTTCCCTTTTATTTGATTTTTTACTGATTTAACAATCCTTTTAGGAATTATCAATTATACATTAAAAATGGTGATTAAATATTTATTTAGTATTTTTCTAAAATACTACCGTATTAATACATAATGAAAGTGAATTTTAATTAATTTTATCACCTTTCAATAATTTTGTAAAATTCCATAAGGAATATATAATTTACAAAATTCCTAATAAAATTTAAATGTCTAAAATTTTATATTTTTAATTTATTTGAGTAGTTTGGATTTTTGTGAATCCAAGAATTTTTTATTTATATTTTTTTTGGACTTTTATTTTATTTTCTAGAATTTTATTAAGTCCAGGGGTATTTTGGTCTTTTTCTTTTTATTAAACAGGCCTGAAATTGTTTCTGGGCTAGTTATTCTTATTGGGCCCTGTTGGCCCACTAGTACTAGACAAAAGAGCTACCCTGAAGGGTCTGGCCTAGCTCGGCCCACTCCTCTCTCTCTCTCTCTCTCTCTCTCTCTCTCTCTCTCTCTCTCTCTCTCTCTCTCTCTCTCTCGACCTCGTGGTCGGGCGATGCCGCCACCAGCGATTCCCGCCGCCGTCGGCCGTTCTGGTCACCGCCGTGGTGCATTAGGGGGTTGTCGACAACGCCCGTTCGTTCTATCCAATTGGATTCGAGCCTAGGGCTCTCCTACGATGGATCGATGTCGTCCCGAACCCTAGGGTTCGGGGATTGGCATGGATTCAAGTGCGTCCGTGGTCGTCGTGCGTTGAGGTGATGCTCTACACCTCCAGGCGTGATCAGGGTCGTTGCCGTGGCGGTCTGCGGGTTGCGCCCTCCGGGTGCTCCCCGTGCTGCCATGGCCGTCGGCCCCTGCTTCCTCTTCTATTCTTCAGCGAGGACCTACGGTGAGTTTGATTCCCCTCTCCTGGTGCTCTCTGTGCTTGCTGATTCGATGCTAGATGTTAGCAGTGTCCTTTCTGGCTACTGTCTGATTCAGATTAGGATGATTATCCCTTTTGGGTTCCTGTGATGTGCTTGTTCATGTACTGGATGAATTGATTCATGTTTGGATGGTCTGTACACATGCTAAATGCTTATTGGCATGAGGCTTGTTGCTTAAAATGATATATGATGTTTCTGGTGGCTTACTAGATGATTTGATGCTTGGATTGCATCTGATTCAGATGATGTGGTTGTATGGGAAACATGCTTGGTAAAGCTAATGATTTGATAGCTTTCCACTATTGTATGGCACACAAGTTTAATTCTAAACCATGGATTTGGTTAGTTTATGCTTAAGACAACCTTGGTTTTGAAAGATAAATAGAGATGCTCTTCTCTGAATTCCCTAAGACCAATGATGTTTGTCTGAGGCTTAGGGATTCAAATCTTATCTAATTGGTTCATTTAGATAGTCCTGGTGGTGGTACCAGCTATTCTTTATTGAATCAAAGCTTGAAAAAAAATGATAGTGAGCTTGATCAATCTATGGATCCCAAAGATTTGTTTCTAAGGTGCTACCCTTCCTTTAGGGATGTGCCTAGAAATAGATCATAGGTATATATTTTTTTGAATTGTAAAGTATAGTTTGACAACCAGAGCAAGGATGTTGCTCTGAGCTCTGGTTGGATTCTGGTACTTTGCTGTTTGCCTTTAGATTTTCATAAATCCCTATGATGGATTCACCCCACTTGGGTGTCTTCTGAGGGTTTGTTTTGTAAAACAACACATGCCTTTCTCTAAATAAGATGATTAGATCATGTGAAGGTTTTATGAAACTCACCACAAAAGCTGATAATTGTGGAGTAAGTTGGTGATGATCTTGATCTGGTTTTGCTGGACTCCTGTGCTTGATCTGGAGCTAGCCTGCTCCTCCTAGCTCCTAGGCTTGGCCTTGTTGTCCACCTAATTCATCCCCCTCCTTATGTCACCATCCTTGTGATGTTTGGGTTAATCTGGGTGGTTGGTTTGGCTGTTGTTCTTGGTTTACTGGCTTTTCACCCTGGTTGTGCTGTGGTGTGGTGTGGTGTAGTGATGCACTGAGGTGCTTCCCCACGGCTGTGCTCTGGTTTTGTTTGATTTGGCTGTGCTTTTGAAGTCGACATCACACCCTTTGCATGCCTGTGTGTGTGCATCATGTGTGCCTGCTATGCACATATGGATAGGTTCAGAAAATTTGAACTTACTATTACCAATCTACTTTTACCTTGGCTGGTGAATTGGTCCCTTATTGGCTGTCATTTGCATTCTGGCTGGGAATTTATGAAAGATGAAATCTTTCATATTGGTGAAACTTGCCCCTCCTTAACATTTCTCAATGATGAGATTGTCAAGTGCACCTCACTGACATATCTGAGAGAAATATATACTAACACTAATCTTGTTTTATTTCTGTTTAATCTTTGTTTTGCAGGTTCAAAGATAAAGATGAAGATTTAGTTTAGGTTTTAGATATAGGATAGTTATTAGATGTAATTTTCTTAGTCCCTTGTAATTTTCCTTTTATAGTTCTTGTAATCTTTATTTTATTCAATTGTAATAAAGATTATATTATTATTAATAAAGAATATTCTTATTCTTTATTCTGTTGTAATTTGTTTATGTCTTTATAATATGAAAATGAATTTCATAATTTCTATTGTTTTGAGATTTAAGTTATACTACCTATATCTTAATTAATTTAAGATTCAAATCTTATATCTAAATCATTTAAATTATTATTCAAACACTTAAGTTTTTTAAATTCAAACCCATTTCAAAACACACATACTTCTTTTAAGATCACATCAAAGTTTATAACAATCCTCCTTTAAGTCTAAACCTAATCTTAAAGTAAGAAAGAAACATTGATCACTTAAGGTTTTATTTGGCGAAAATTTTACCCACCTTTTCACAAATAGATGCATGCAACAATACATAATCCTAAATCTACCCTTCGTTAGGTTCCTAAATGCTGGGATGTTACATTGTAGTACCACTCTTTGCTTTGATTAGTAATGCTTTGTTGCACTGCATGATTATGGCCATTATTGCTCTCTTAGTTGGTTGCTCTCAATCTTTTGCTAGCCTCCACTTGTGTGAGTAAGCTCTACTCATGCTTCCAACTCCCAAGAAACCAAGTTTTTCCAAAGTGTCCACTATAAAATCCTATGCATGGTGTGTTACACCATTCCAAGTATATTCTTGTTTTCAGTTATCTTCTAATTAAAAACTATTTTGTTATGTGAAAACTTAGTGATTAAAGCCCTCACAAACTTTGATGGCACACTTTATATTCTTTGCCCCTAATAAACTTGAACCATTGTGACAACTTTGCTTTATATGCTTGCACTTATAAGTTGGAATTAGCAGAACCGTGATGTCACGGGGAACATTTTCAACATTGCATTTGTACTTTGTACTCAGTTGATATCATGTTCTTTTGGCTATGGATGTCACCGGTGTGAAATAAAGAGGGAACTTGTAAGTCCATGGAGTTTGTATTTTGTGTTAGAGAAATGCCTGGGTCGCTAGCCTAAGCCATGCCTAATCATAGTGGAAACTTGCAGGATCACCATAGTGAGTTATCTATGAAGCATCCTCAATAAAAAGCTATGCATATGGTAAATAAAAAGATCGCAGAGATGCTCATTGTCTGCTTGCCTTGTCATTTTGGTTATGGGATAGCTCCTGTACCATATGCAAGGGGTACCTCGTTGGCGGTTCTCTATGATATGCAAATACTTACAATGACAAGAACTTGCAGGTGACTGAAGTTGAGTAGCATGAGGTGTGGCCCTCGTATTCAAGGGACTTGAGATTGCCAACTTATACTTTGTCAAGAATATACTCCATCTTTGTTCACTTTAACCTTAATCACTTCAAGATGTTTATGATAGGGGCAATGAGGGCTGAAAGCTAACAAGTACCATAATTTTTGGAAGCTCTTT
This sequence comes from Avena insularis, assembly GCA_023614405.1. Classification (NCBI taxonomy): domain Eukaryota; kingdom Viridiplantae; phylum Streptophyta; class Magnoliopsida; order Poales; family Poaceae; genus Avena; species Avena insularis. The sequence goes on from CM042687.1 coordinate 341,282,161, forward strand.
TTGAAACTTGAAATCCCTGCTTCCTTTATGAAAGGATTTTTTCCAACGTTATTTGAGTATCCACCTTCTACCTTTAGGCACCATTAAGAGAGCATAGTTGTCATTCTGTGTGCAGTGTTCCAAAGCTTATTGATTGATGCATATTGTGATATTACTTGTGCTTGTGCTACTTGTTTCTAGTCACCCTTGTGAACTTTGAAGGTGTCCTATGCATCTATTTGCTACTCTATGAGGGACAAGCTGAATGCCACTATGCCATGTTTTCTGTATATGAAACAAACAAACGTTTTTCAATGCATGTTATTCATGATCTTTGTTTGTAGCATTTCATGTTGCATGCATAGTTTCTATGTCCTATTGTTAGAAATCCATCTTTCATGCACATGTTTAGAGTTCTTTGATCCCAGCTTTCAATGCTTGCAAATGGTTTGATCTTGGTTTTGATGGTGCATGTCACCTCAAAAATTATTTTTTTATCACTTACCTACTCGAGGACGAGCAGGAGTTAAGCTTGGGGATGCTTGATACGTCGGAAACGTATCTATAATTTTTGATGCTCCATGCTTGTTTAGTATCTACTTTGCTTTGCTTTTTCTACACTTTGAGATGTTTTTATATCTTTTCTGGAACTAACCTATTAACAAGTTGCCACAGTGCCAGTTGCCTATTTTCTTCTGTTTTTGGTTCCAGAAAGGCAAAAAAACAATATTATCGGAATTAGATGGGACAAAAGCCGAAGTCAATAACTTTCCGTGGGGAACAAGAATCCAGAAGATGAGACGGAGACGCAAGCCAGGGCGGCCAGACCCCCCTAGGCGCGGGTGGGCCCAGCCCTGCGCCTGGGTAGGGTGTAGGCCCCCTGGACGCCTCCCAGCCTCGCCTCTTCGCCTATAAGAAGCCCCCGATGTAGAAAACCTAAGCACCCGATCAATATTCCACGAAACCTTCTGTAGCTGCCGCCACCGTCATCCCTATATTAGGGGGATCTGAAGTTCTTCCCGGCACCCTACCGGAGGGGAGATCATCCCGGAGGCCTTCTCTCTGGTATGATGCATGAGTAGTTCCACCTTGGACTATGGGTCCATGTAGTAGCTAGATGGTTGTATCTCCTCCTTTGTGCTTTCATGTATAGATCTTGTGAGCTCCGTTCATGATCAAGATCTAATCTATTTGTAATCTTGCATGTTGTGTTTGCAGGGATCCGATGGATATTGATATTATTATGTTGGTTTGATTAATGGTTTTGTCTTTATGATTCTATCATGTCTGTATTGTTTGTTATCTTGCATGCTCTCCGCTGTTAGTAGCTATCTTGGCCAAGTAGTTGCTAGTGACTCCAAGAGGGGGCATTTATGCTCGATAGTGGGAACATGCCTCTAGTTTCCAAGGGAAGTGACCGAAATCTCTTCGGTTGTAGATGTTATGTTGCTACTAGGGAGAAAACAACGGTCTCTTGTTCATGGAACATGTGGACTGTTTACCTTACACACTTTGCTTAAAGCAGTTATCTGTTGCTTGCAACTTAATACTAGAGGGGGTTCGGATGATAACCTGAAGGTGGACTTCTAGTCATAGATGCAGTTGGATGGCGGTCTATGTATCTTGTTGTATTGCCCAATCGAACCCCATAGGATCTTTCTGACTAGTATTGCATTGTTATGCCTTGCTCAGTTCCTGTCAATTGCCCTGCTGTAATTTGTTTACCCTTCATGCCATGTTGTTTATCTAAGGAGGGCACCTCTAGTGAACTATGGATCCCGGTCCAATATTTACATTGATATATCTTCCACCGTTACTTGTTTACTTGCTGCAAACCACTATTACCTTCCACACCGTACGTTTAATCCTTTGTTACAGCAAACCAGTGAGCTTGACAGCCTCACTGTCTACTTGGGGCAAAGTCTTGAGTTTGTGTTGTGCAGGTCTCCGCGTTGCTTGCAACACCTGTGTGATTGATACGTTCGAAACGTATGTATAATTTTTGATGCTCCATGCTTGTTTTGTATCTACTTTGCTGTAACATCCCAATATTAGAGCCTAGAAATAAGCTGAACCCAGATATGTGCATTGCATTCATGCATAGAAAATCCAAATAATTTTCGCGCTTTTGAATAAAACTTGTCAAAAGTGATTGAAGCTTCTCTTAACTTGATGGAATTGAAGTAGATCATCAAGTTGACTGCGATAAGTTTCAGTATGACCTTTGCTAAAACCTTATTTTGGGTAACATGATTTGATCTAAGGGTAGATCAAAGGTAATAAATGTTAAACCCTAATACATTACTTAATGATTCATATTTGATCCTTAAGCAATCATATCCTAGTATTCAATATACAACTCATGAATACCAAGTTATAAACATAACTTACGGAATAGGAATGCAACAACTAAATCTTGATCTATCTTAATCTCATCTACTTATATCATGAGTATCCTGATAATACCTAACCCTACTTCTTTAGTGAGATTGAGTAGGGAAGAAACCATATCCAGATCATTCACCATATATCTTTTTGTCCATACCAATCTTTACCATTCTTATGGGAATCATATTTCAATATCTATTGTTCATCAATGTTGAGAAATCAACTATTGATTCACCAATTCTTAGCTTATTAACTATTGATCTATCAACTCATGTTCTTATCATAACATTCATTTTAAATCCTTTAGAGAAGGAAGTAAGAAGAGGTAAATAGAAATGCTAGCCCTAGATATCATCTATAGGATAATTGATGGAGTTAACTCACTCCTCAATTGATAGAAGGGTTATTTGGAATAAAGATATATGTGGTAACAAAGAGGATTCCCAGGATGAATCCTGAAGATGGTTACCAGTGGTAGTCCTATTGTATCAAGTAGGTATAGTCAATGAATTATATCTCCTAATCCAATAGAGCTAAACAGAAGATAATTAGAATACAACTGTAATGTTGTATGGATGGAAGCCTTGATTAGCCAACTAGAAACCTAAGCCATAAATGATCAAAGGATTATAATGATCATGCCTTATTCACCAAGATTTAAGGCTTATATCATGTATAAGTGACATTGGTGGGTAGAACATGATTAAACCCTAGTCTAGATATGTTATCCTAGGTTAGTCATGACAAGTCATATTAATATAATGTGAGGTTGGAGTATTAGATACTGGAGTCAAGTAGAGACAAGATAATATGATTAAGATGATGTTAGAGCAACATTGGATTAAAGAAGTAGTATTTTCCTCTTTGGAAATACTAAGCACTTGAGGTGAAGTAGGATTTGATGTATACATCTATTGAAGTGATATTAGTGAAGGATGATTTAGGAAGAGTATTAATGGAATTACAAGTAACTACTTGTTAGATTGGAGGTCATCAGCAGTAGAGTAGTTGATATAACCAAGTATAGATATAAAAAGATTATGAAATCTTTAGTGTCAAACTCATTGCTTTTACAAAAGGATTCAGGAGGAGAAATTATTGAGAAGAGTATTCTTGTGAAGTAAAGCTCATCATGTTAACACATGATGATGGATATGAAGGAGTAGTATATCTAGGAAAGGAATTCCTTAGTTAGAAGTCCAGGATTGTGAATTATGGAATATAGAAATTCTTGTGTAAGGGTCCCAACCTTTAAATAAGGTAGAGTCCCCTGTGTTTACAATGCTAGTCCCTGGATCAATAGCTAGCATCCACAGTTAAGATGTAATATCAAGAAACAAGGGTCATAATACAACTTTTATAACCAGGAATAAAATAATTTATTACATCTTACATAGCTCATTTGGCTATTACATTATATTGCAGCAGAATATCTATAAGCATGGGGTCCTTCATCTTCAAAGTGCCACAGGTAGACATGTTGGTTGCAGACTTTGTAATCCTAATCAACACACTTCACTAAATCAATCAAACCTGCAACATACAAGTTACAGCCACAAAGGGTCAATACATTTGAATTGTATTGGCAAATGATACTATGGTAGTATAGTGGAGTCTATCATCTATATGCATTTGGCTAAGTGGAGTTGAGGCTTGCATTGCTCAAAATAGGTTTTTCCTTAACATTCGAAAACACTAAGTTTTTGCTTGACAAAAACATTTCTCACAATCAAAGATTGAAGATCCTTTAACCCTTGTTCAACCACAAGTTTTTAACTTAGAAATTTGAATGATGAGATTCTTGATTGCTTCCATGTCTTGATGCTCAAATTGTTCTTTACCAGGGACATGGCTAAGTACTTAGATTTTACACTCTGCAGAGGTGGTGCACTTTCCCCACAAGACTTGGTTTCCCAAGACAAGATCTTTCAGAAGCCTTCCCTTAGACCAAAATGGACGCGTTCCAACCTATCAAACTCTACCACCAACTGTCCATATGGCTAAGTTCTTGCAACCTATATGATCCAGGCAGAGCCCATAATGCCAAGTGGCTGCACTTGAAGCTTCTCAACATTTGACATCTCAAATCTCTTTGTTCCTGGGTGGCAATCCACAAGTGAGATACACAAGGTCAACCATAGACATGGGCCTTGTGAACCACTCAACCAAAATCCACCAAGCAATTACCATTCCACCCAGGTGATTCATTAACTTAGTTGTTTTATTAAACAAAAACACAAGTCCTCAGACTTAGAAATTTTCATAGTATGGATATATATTCCACCCTTGTTTTCTATTAGCTAAGCTAAGCTTGATAGTAGTAGGAATCTTAACTTAGGAAAATTGCTACTAAGGTTTCAACTACTAGGTTTTCCTATAACAAGGTTTATACATAGCAAAATTCCATGCAAGTTTTACTTAGAGAAATCACTAATGCATAGTGAAAGTAATGGGACAAAGTATGAAGCATCACTTGCCTTTTTGGTAGAGGGTATAGGTTCACTCCTTGTCCTTGCAACAATCACACTCTTCAAGTCACTACAATTCAATCATGCAAGGCACAATCTCAATCTACCAATCAAGCAAAACATCACATAAAATAACAAAGTCAAGGTAATGCATGCAAACATGCCAAGCTTTGTTTTATTTGGAAAAGTGGTTCCTAATGGGTCATAAACATTTGAAAACACCTAATGGTCATTTTGTAAGGTGGTAAAGTCATTTGCAAAAGGTTTCACTTTATAAACTATTTTCAAAACAAAGTATCATTTTATGTGGTGTAAAAATATTTTTACTAAGGCATTAATCTATAGGATTCACCAAATACATTTTTCAAACCAAAAACTTGGTATTTGGGGTCAGAGAGTTTAAAACAAAACATTTCCCAAAGGTTTTCTTCCAAAATCATTTTTAATAAATAAACCATATTTTTATTTGGCTAGAAATGGTTTTAAATCAAATAATCATTCTTTTGCATCACCAAATATATTTTTGAAACCACAAAGTGTTTCCTATGGTCAGTTGGTTCAAATCACTCCATTTGCAAAAGATTTTATCCCCAAAATCATTTTTGAACAATTTTTATAATCTAAACAAGCATACAAATGTTTCTGAAAAAACAAACATTTTTTCAGAAGCATTTTACTAAACAAAAGGCATGGTTGGCTAGGGCTTGTTACACTGATTCCATTGATATAAAGTTTGTAAAATTTGGACGTGTGGTTTAAAAGTTGTGCAATTTACAAAATTGGAAATCTAATAGATCAATTCTGTTCTAATTCAACTAAACAGAGACACGTGGCGTGTTTCTATTCGCTGATACCGCTTCGTCTGGATCACGCGCTGTAGGACATAGGATTTAAGTCATATCGCATGGCTCAGATCACATGTACCGTTTCGGTTTAAGTCAATCTATCGCGTCCACTGGATCACGATCTAACGGCTTAGATGCGTTTGACCATCAGCTGGCGGCGCCGGCGGCAATGCCTGGCCTTCGAGGTGGTCCGGCCGTTCTAGGAAGCGAGAGAAGAGGAGGAGAGGCTCACCGTGATCGCAAGGACGTGGGAAAGCTCGACGTGCTGGTTGCAGATGAAGGGGCGCTCGCATGTGCTGGTGATTGCTCACCAGAGTTCGCTCGGTGTCGGGCACGCTCTGGTTGATGTCGGAGGCGATGACTGAGGGCGTGCTAAGACAAATGGAGAGCAGCGTTAGACGCGCATGAGAGATGGGAGTGCGAGAGTATCCATTAGAGGGCCCGGGGTGGTCTGGGCTCACCAGGAGACGTCACCGGAGTCGAGGCAGGAGGCGGCGATGCTTGCAGATGTTGTCGATGTCGAACGCCTGGGGATCAAGAAACCAAACCAAGGAGTCAGGAAGGTGCGCGTCAGAATACTAGGGAGATTCAACAAAAAATGGAGGTGCGGGTGTGTTCTTTTCACCGGAATTTGGCACTGGAACTCGTCGGAGCCGGCGAGACATTGAGCTCGAATTCGAGGTGCTCAGTGGCTCATTAGCGGTGGTTGTTGAGGGGAAATGAGGAGGAGTCAGAGGGGATTAAGAGGGACTTGATGGTTTTGGTGATTAAGATCGCGTTAGAGCGAATTTAAGCCGAGAATCAATCACTGGCAACGGGCGCGCGAGTTTGATGACGACGTGGTGGCTAGGTGGGTCCTGGTTGTCAGCGAGAGAGAGTGCGTGAGTGTGGGGTCCAGTCGTCATCCTCTGTGCGGGTAAGTTCCTGAGTGAGAAAATAACGATTCGCTGGGTAGTGTTGGTGGGCTGGAGTTGGGCCTAGACTGGGCTGCTGTTGCTTCATATTTTTTCTTCCTGGATGTTTTTCCTTTTTCCAAATCAATTTCTGTTTTGAAATTCAAACAATCAATTCAAACAATCAAAACAAACACTCAATCAATTCAAAACACTCTCAAACTTTGCATTGAGTTTTGATTCTGTTTAACAACACAACTAAAGTCCAAATAAAATAATAACTTTATTATTTTTAGGACCCATTAATAATTAAATAAATGGACCTTAGTTAATAATTCAAATAGGACATGTTTTATTAAAATCTTTATTTTGAAATCTAAAAATAAAACCAAAAACACTTCAGTAGGTTTTATTTGAGAATATAAAATACTTGGAAAAATTTATTTAAAATGTTTTAATAAGTTTTAGTGTTTATTTAAAATGAGAAAAGCCTTTATTTTTAATAGAACTGGATATTAATAAATCCTCATTATTTTATTTAAACAAACCTTTACTCTTTTAATCAAAGCAAAACCTTTTGTTTCAAAAACTTGGCCAAGGTTTAATTTGGCTCTATAAAATAATCTTTATTTATAAATCCACCTTTTCTTTTGAAAACCAAATCCTTTTATTAAAAGATCCAAAATAGTAATTTTAAATATTTTTAAGTTTATTGTTTATTTAACTTTTTAAATCCCTTTAGGATTTTATTTGATCCAAATAGGCTTTGAAAGTTCCCAATTGGATTCAAAAAGTTTCTTCTCACCCTGAAATCAACAAAGTTTTATTTTATTCATTTATTTTTCACATTACAAGATTTGGAAAATCTTGGGATGTGACATCTTGGTAGACACTAAAACCTAATTCTATAACCAAACCTAATATCCATATCAAATGATTGATTTATCATTTTATGTCCACAATAGTTAATAGGAATATTTCCTATATCAACTTACTTAAGCACATCTTTGTTATTTTCAACCATCATTATCATAGGTGCTTAAGAACTATCTTTATCAATTCCTTCTCATAAGTTAGCCTAGAAAACAATTCCACTATTTAATTCTAAATGGTAATATCATTCAAGATCTTTAACAGAAAGATAATATATTTTAACCATTCATCTTTATTCACAATTATCAAGGGATATAAAGATATTAAAACTCCCATAATTCATGATAGACATTTATAATCTCAAACCTTTAACTCTTAAGTTAGTAATAATAAATTATTTATATTGCTATTCCCTAAATTCATAGGAATAATATTAACCCTATTAGTACTTAGAACTTTATGTATCAAATACTTATGAAGGATCACTAAATATAAAAGTTGCCTTAATATTATGTATCAATGAGAATAAAATCTCATTTAGTAGTAATACATTCTATAATGAGTTTATGAATTTTTGTCAAATTAAATTCATATTAAAGGCCCTCACAAATAATAATAGGAAAAATATCTATATAAAGAAAATAAATAAACTCTAAACAATATATAATAAAAGTTCACAAAATGAATTTAAATACATTCATTATTGCTGCAATTGTTTAACAAATTAATTCTACAAATAAAACTCAAATCATTTGTGAAAATTCAATCTAAAAATGAAACAGAATATAGAAAAGGGATAGAATCAGGAAAAACAGAAGAAACAACAAATCTGGCCCACGGCCCACATCCTCACTATCTTATCCATCGCTCACGAGCAACCAAATGCAGCCCATTTGGCCCAAGTGTGGCCCGACACTGGCATGTACCCCTTCTACCTTCTATTTGCGTCGTCTTCCTCGCGTCCCCACGATGCAGCGAAGCAGCTCGCTGGCGGCCACCCCATCGTCGGCCGCGTCAAGATCTCCGCCACTATTTCCAGTTGTTTACAACAAGCCCTGAACGCCACCGAAGAACCCTAATTCACTTTCCCCTCTCAAATTCCTCTCTGTCTTCTCTCGGGGTCGAAACCCTAGCTTTGGGTTGCCATCATTCCAAGCTCCGCCGTGCTCCGTTGATCAACCACACGGCTTCACGTGTTTCCCTGAGTCTCCTTGCCAAAAGAATTGAGGTGGGGCGTCTGGAATCGGTGCGGCAACCTCATCTTCCCGAAGTCCGGCTGCCGTCGTCCATGTCGATTCCGGCCACGATTCACTTCCCTAAGCCCTTCTTCATGCTCCTGGTGAGCTTCTGAGTATCCTAGCCTCTATGAATTCGTCGCTCGCTCACCCTATTGACCTACCTACATGCGCCTAAGCCGCCCCGTCGTGCAAGCTCGTCGCCGGAGCAACTCCAGTGACCATTCTCGAGCGGCGCAACCTTTGTGAGGCTCAACGTGGAGCACTGAGTCGAACATGACCAACCCCGCGTGCTCGCGTGCTCTCAATCCGAAGATCGAATCGCGATCTGAGGATCATCCTTGGGGTGATGTCATCGTGACATCACGCTGATGTCATATTCCATTTTATTTATCATTTCATAAAAATCGTGTTATTGTTTCTGTAATAAATTAAAACTATAGATATGACGTGCCATAGACCCCACCAGTCAGTGACTGGGGGTAAGTATTGACCTAGTAATAAAAACTTTTCACCCCATGCTGACATCAGCAGTACATCATAAACTACTTAGTTTATTAATTCTAGAAATTAAACAAAATGATTCAATCTTATAAAATCAATAACTTTTGTTTTATAATTCAGAAAAATATGTTTAATATATGAAAATTCTCAGAAAAAGAAAATATACAACTTAAAACAAATATCAAATATTATTGTGATGATTATTTAAATAAATATTATTTAATAAAAGTTTTATAAGTAATAATACTTTGATAAATCATATTTTAATAATGGTAAATTTTAAAAATATAAATAAAATACCAAAAATCTTGGAAAAATAAGAATTATAATTTAAAACTATAATCATGCATTATTACTCCACTTAATCAAATATTTGTTATTTATTAAGTCTTTATAAAGTAATAAGTATTATAAAAATCATATCTTATTATTTATAAATCACAAAAATAAGGGTAATATACCAAAATTATCACAAAAATAATACCTATATGATAAAAATATAATATTCCACTTTTAAGTTAAATAAAAATTCAAACACTTTAACAACTTGAATTTAAACCCTTCCCTTAATTAATAATTCATATAAAGGTAAATAAAATTTCTTTTATAATTCTAAAAAATTAGTCAATTGAGTCTAATAAATAGTATTAGTCTTAAATGTTGGTAGTGTGCATTCAAAATGATTTAACATACTTTAAATACAATTTTATTAAATTATCTCTCAACCATTAATGTAGATTATTTTATAAAAGAATCATTATCCAATCTAAAATCTCCAAGAATAATTATAATGAGATAAAACCCATTCCTTTACTTTAACCACAAGTTTATAAACAAATGAAAACACTATAGTGAGTTCATAAGTAGTAAATAATATTGTTTACTTATTCACAAACCTTAACCACACCCTTATAGGGAGATAAATCCCTTTATACATTTATAATGTAAAGAAACCACTACCAAATAAAAGTAATACCATTCTTAAGTAACTTTAAAGAAATATTATGAAGTGAACAAGGTATAAATATAAAATGCATTACACCTAAAGTCCATCTATGTTTTAAAGTTAACTTTAGTCTACCAGACTTTAAGTATTATGCTAAAACTTTATTATATACTTTATAGTTAACTTTAGTCCGTTATAATTAAGTTGTAAAGCATCTCGAGTCCAAACTATTCAAGCAAGCACAAACAACATTGACCACATTTAATTAACCACAAAGATTGCTTAGACCTTAGAAAAGAAATATTTTCTTCAAATGTTATTCTTTTTGCCACTTCAAACATCAAATAACAATTAATAGTAATCACATTACATTAAGCTTTACTTATATACCTAGGATTATTAACACTTAAGTTCCTTATAAATGTCATCACTTGCAAGGTAAAACTTGAAGATAAGATAATTCTCATATAAGCAGTCCTTGAGTAGCAAATCTCATTAGTATATCTTACTGTTGTATGCCATTATGTTTACATGTGTTTCACACACACTCACAAGCCTTAATAAGAAGCACATGTGTGAAACTTAATCTAAAAAAGGCAACACATTCCAAAGAAACCCTTTCCAGTATCCAAATCCTAGGACAACGTTACCCCCGAGATTCGAGTTTATCAACTTGCATTACATACTTATGCATAAAAGCATCTTGCTTCTTTAAACATTAGTCCTTACCGAACCAATGATGCTGATTTCAGATATTGGATCTTTTATATTGTCTCGAAGACCATGAGTGCATAATCTTGCAATCACAAAAGGCAAGTTCACACTTGCTCATGTCCTTTTGATTATTTTCTGTAAAGTATTTTGCAAATCAAGTGTTGTTATCACCTGCATTTGAAAAAGGTCAGAAAACACTTGTAAGACCCCACCTTTATAAAGGTAAAGGTCCCTGTGATTGCAATGCTAGTCCCTAGATCAATTGCTAGCATCCATAGTTTAAGATGAAGTACACAGAAAAAAAGGTCATTATTACATCGTCATTCCATAGATAACATAGTCTTTTACAACTCTATAGCCATAGGCCAGTACAAGAGTTTAACTTAACAATATAAATAAAAGTCTTCATCTTCATGTGCCACAGGCAAGCATGTTGACTATAGACTCATAACCCTAATCCTCATCAGAGTAACCTGCAACATCACAAGTTACAGCCACAGTGGGTCAATACATTGTAATAGTATTGGCAAGTGATACCTTAGTAGATTAATAGTATCTAACTTCTACATGAATTTGGCTAAGTGTAGCTTAGGCTTGCTTTGCTCAAAATAAGTTTTACCTATCAGTTGAAAAACACTAAGTTTTTGTTTGGCAAAAACTCCCAAGGAACCACCAATAGAAATTGGTGAACCTTCACCCTTGTTCAACCACAAGTTTTAACTTAGAAAATTGGGATGAGGAGATTCTTGATAGCTTCCATGTCTTGATGCTCAAATTGTCCATTACCAGGGACACGACTAAGTACTTAGTTTCTTCCTTCTGCAGAGGTGGTGCACTTTCCCAACAAGACTTGATTTTCACCAAGACAGGACCTTTCAGAAGCCTTCCCTTAGACCAAATGGACGCGTTCCAACCTATCACCCACTACCACAAACTGTCCAAGTGGCTAAGTTATTACAACCTATATGATCCAGACAGAGCCCATAATGCCATGTGGCTGCACTAGAAGCTTCTTAACATATGGAATCTCAAATCCCTTTGTTCTTGGGTGGCATTCCACAAGTGAGATACACAAGGTTCACCAGTCTCCTGACCTTGTGTAACCACTCAACATAAACCAATCCACCATTCCACCTAGGTGATTCATTCACTTAGTTGTTTTATTAAGCAAAACATAAGTCAAAGACTTAGAAATATTTTCCATAGCATGTGTATATAATCCACCCTTGGTTGCTACTATCTAGGCTAAGCATGGCAATAGTAAGTATCTTAACTTAGAGAAAAATCTAACAATTCTACAACTACTAGGATTTCCCAAGCATGGCATATAGATACTTAGCAAAAATATTCATGCAAGCCCTATACAAAATATTTCTAATGCAAAGTCAAAATATTGGGACAAAAGTATGAAGCACCACTTGCCTTGGTAGTTGGGGGAGTAACAACAATCCTCATAGTCACAATCACCACTAGCACCAAAATCTCCACATAAAATGATAGCACCAAATTCACATATTAAAATAAACAAGCAAAAATATATGAATGCATGCAAATGACATGTGATGATTTTTCTAAACCCAATCAAGACAAGTAAAATAGTACTTATTAGTAAACTAAACAATTACACATCACATGAACTTTATTTGGCTTTTAAAACATTTTCCAATTAATTTTTATACACAAAATAAGCCTACAAATATCTCTGCAAAAACAACTAATTTTACAGAAGCATTTCATTAAACAAAGTACATGGTTGGATATAATTCTTTTTCCTGATTCTATTGATATAAAATTTGCAAAATTTGGACGTGTGGATCAAAAGTTATGAATTTTGCAAGTTTGAACATCTAATAGATTCAAAAACATAATTTAAATCTAAAACCCAGACACGTGGACGTGTCTGATTGGCCCGTACCGGTCCGGCCGGATCGATCAACGTGGGTCGTTGGATGTAAGTGACAGCGCACAGCCAGATCTGTATGTACCGCTTCGCTTAAGTGATCCAATCCTACGCGTCAGATCTAGATCTAACAGCCTAAATCGAACAAACCAAAAATGAGCGGCGCTACTGGAGACGGCGGAACGGCGATTCCAGCGAGGCCTAGGGGTGGTGAAGATGCTTACCAGACTTGCACGCGCACGAGGGAGCTCAACGTGGTCGCAGTTAGGCAGGGGGCATGCTGTAGCAGGGCCTAGGGCTCGTCGGAGTTGCTATCGGCATCGGGTCCTTGCAGATGAGGTCGTTGCCAAGGCTCTGGATCGCCCTATCACGAGACAGTGGTGTCAGTAGCTGCGCAAGGACAAGGTGAATCTGATCGTATGCATGCGAGGTCAAGGGGCGCTCAGTAGTTACCATAATCGATCGCCGGAGTTGAGCGGCGGCTCTGTCGCTTGCAGGCGTGAACGGGAACGGAGTCCTGGGTCATGCGCAGCCAAACGAATGATGTCAGAAGATGCACAAGGTCACAAGGAACACGCTCATTTGAACTAGAAGGATAGGGGTGGTCAGGCTCATCGGAATTTCATCGTCGGAGTTCGTCGGTACTGCGGCGGTGTAAGAGAAATTATGGGCAGCCTAGTGGCGGAGCGAGCGAGTTGAGTGAGGGGAAATGAGCAACGTGGGGAGGTGGTTAAATAACTAGAGCGGGGACGAGAATCACGCGATGTATCAATGGGATTTAAGCCGAGATTAATCGCGGCGTCACTGCGGGAAGGTAACAGCGGAGCGGGTCGTCGCGCGGTGATTGAGGACGATGTTGACGGGGCAGGTGAGTCCAAGGCGTCAGCGAGTGGGTGTGTGCGGGCTGGGTGAGAAACATAGGAAGAGGGGAAAACCCGGGTGGGCTGGTTACTGGGCTAGGTCTGCTGCTGGGCCGAATAATTGGCACCGGCCCTTTCTGTTTTCTTTTATTCTTTTCCAATTCTAATTTGATTTTCTGAATTCATTTTCAAATGTTTTTCATATGTGTTTGAATTCAGACTTGTTTTGAATTTTTATAAAGTGGACCATACACATATTTGACTATAGAACAAAGTTGTTCACTCAGAAATACATTGGCCCATTGGATTTTGAAATAAACCAAGCTTTAATTATTTATTTAGAATAGGCATATGAATGGTTTGAATTCATATTTTTGTTTTGAAAACTTTGACCAAGCTTTAGAATTATCAAACAAACCAATGTTCAAAACTTTACAGATTAAAACAAGTATTTTCTCATTGGAAAGTAATAATAAGGCCATTGCCTTGCTTACATAAAATAATAGACACAAATGCTTCTGTTTTTGAAAACTTATTTGAAAATGATTCTAAAATAATTATGAATGCATGAATGATATGCAAACTTTGAAATCATGATTTTTGGGATGTTACAACACTATTTTTGATAATAATGTGAACTATTGGTTACTGATCAAGGGTGATCAGCTAATCTATTAAATCTGGCAGTTGGAATACCACTGTTCAGGACTATATCACCTAGGATTTAACAACCAATGTCACCAGTGATTCTTGTGCCGTATATTACACATTGACCATGAGATTTGGAATGGGACGGAGAAGTCAGCTGTATCTTTTCCCTCTCGCATGGAGCCGGATGTGCGGGTCGTGGCTGTTATCACTCGTAGCGTGCATATTAATTGGTAATTCATAGAGGATATGCAGCATATGGTTAGGAGCCCTCAACGTCCCACGATAGTTCTAGCATCTGAATGGTCTGTATTGCCTATTGCCATAATTCAATAGGTGGGCATGGCATACACCAAGGAGACATGCGGTGTAAGATCCCTCCTTTGTAAAGGAAAAAGGATCCTTGTGATTGCAATGCTAGTCCCTGGATCAATAGCTAGCATCCACAGTTAAGATGTAATATCAAGAAACAAAGGTCATAATACAACTTTATAACCAGGAATAAAATAAGTTATTACATCTTACATAGCTCATTTGGCTATTACATTACATTGCAGCAGAATATCTATAAACATGGGGTCCTTCATCTTCAAAGTGCCACAGGCAGACATGTTGGTTGTAGACTTTGTAATCCTAATCAACACACTTCACTAAATCAGTCAAACCTGCAACATAACAAGTTACAGCCACAAGGGTCAATACATTTGAATTGTATTGGCAAGTGATACTATGGTAGTATAGTGGAATCTATCATCTATATGCATTTGGCTAAGTGGAGCTTTAGGCTTGCATTGCTCAAAAATAGATTTTTCCTTATCATTTGAAAACTCTAAGTTTTTGCTTGACAAAAATCACCCAAGGCATCTACCAATCAAAGATTGAAGATCCTTTAACCCTTGTTCAACCACAAGTTTTTAACTTTAGAAGTTTGGATGATGAGATTCTTGATAGCTTCCATGTCTTGATGCTCAAATTGTCCTTTACCAGGGACATGGCTAAGTACTTAGATTTTACACTCTGCAGAGGTGGTGCACTTTCCCCACAAGACTTGGTTTCCCAAGACAAGATCTTTCAGAAGCCTTCCCTTAGACCAAATGGACGCGCTCCAACCTATCATTCCCACTACCACCAACTGTCCAGATGGCTAAGTTCAGCAACCTATATGATCCAGGTAGATCCCATAATGCCAAGTGGTTGCACTTGAAGCTTCTCAACATTTGACATCTCAAATCTCTTTGTTCCTGGGTGGCAATCCACAAGTGTGATACACAAGGTAAACCATAAAAATGGGCCTTGTGTAACCACTCAACCAAAAACCACCAAGCAAGTCCCTTTCCACCCAGGTGATTCATTCACTTAGTTGTTTTATTAAACAAAACACAAGTCCTCAGACTTAGAAATTTTTCCATAGTGTGAATATATATTCCACCCTTGTTTTCTATTAGCTAAGCTAAGCATGATAGTAGTAGGAATCTTAACTTAGGAAATTTCTACTAAGGTTTCATCGACTAGGATTTCCCATAGCAAGGTTTATACTTAGTAAAATTCCATGCAAGTCTTAATTAGAAATAACACTAATGCATAGTGAAAATAATGGGACAAAGTATGAAGCATCACTTGACTTTTTGGTAGAGGGTATAAGTTCACTCCTTGATCTTTGCAATGTTCACACACTTCAAGTCACTACAATTCAATCAAGCAAACAACATTTCAATCTACCATTCAAGCAATTCATCACATAAAATAACAATAACAAAATAATGCATGCAAGCATGCTAAAGGATTGTTTTATTTGGAGAAGTGGTTTCTAAAGGTTCACAAACATTTGAAGACACCTAATGGTCATTTTATAAAGTGGCAAAGTCATTTGCAAAAGGTTTCACTTCATATACCATTTTCAAAACAAGGTATCATTTTATGTGGTGTAGGAATGTTTTTACTAAGGCATTAATCTATAGGGTTCACAAAATATGTTTTCAAACCATAAAACTTTGTGTTTAGGGTCAGAGAGTTTATTTCCAAAACACTTCTCAAAGGTTTTCTTCCAAAACCATTTTTAATAAATAAACTATATTTTTATTTGACTAGAATTGGTTTTATATCCAAGATTCATTCTTTTGCATCACCAAATATATTTTTGAAACCACAAAGTGATTCCTATGGTCAGTAGGTTTAAAACACACCATTTGCAAAAGATTTTATCCCCAAAAACATTTTAGAACAATTTTTATAACCTAAACAAGCATACATAAGTTTCTGCAAAAACAAACATTTTAACAGAAGCTTTTTGCTAAACAAATGGCATGGTTGGCTAGGTCTTGCTTTTCTAAATTCATTGATATAAAGTTTGCAAAATTTGGACGTGTAGATTTAAAGTTATGAAATTTACAAAATCACATATCTAATAGATCAAATTCTGTTTTTAAAACAAACTCTGGGACACGCGTCTTCTTCTGATTGGACAAAAACGGTTCGACTGGATCGCGTGCTGTGAGGCGTTGGATCAAAATGAAATCGTGCGGCACAGGTAGCTCCATACCGCTTCAGTTAGTCATTCTATCTCAACCTTACGATCTAGATCTGACGGTGCTAAGCTTACTAGCCAAAGATGGGCGGCGCTGCGGTGACTACTGGCGGCGGAGCTGTCGGACGACGACGGTGCCGACGCTACAGGAGGCGAGGGGGAAAGGGGATATGCTCACCGTGTTTGCAATGTCGTGGGGAAGCTCATGGTGCTTTCGAGGAGGCAAGGGGCGCACGAAGTTCACAGCTATTGCTCACCGGAGTTCTTGTCCGCGTCGGGTGTGCTCAGTCGACGTTGGAGGCGAGGCTACGGGTCACGAGGAAACAAACGGGAAGCACGGTTAGACGCGCAAGGTCATGGCGATGATGTGTGCGTGAAGGAGAAGGAGAGGGGCGGTCAGGTGCTTACCAGAAGAGTTGCCGGAGTAGCAAACAGACGGTGGCGCTACCGTTCGTCGATGTTGTCGACGCTGCAGAGCATGCGCGGGCGAGCTAACGTTATGGGAAGATTCGCCAGGATGTGGGGATCATGTGAGGGTGGTCGAGGGGAAAAGGGCCGGTGTCTACTGGCCGGAATCGATGGAGAATCTCGCCGGAGTTAGTGGAGGGGAGGGGCAAAATTCAGCAGCCTAGGGGCGCGCTTGGGTGAGGAGACAGAGGGGAAAGAGAGAGGAGATTCTGGCGTTTAAATGTGCATGGTCACGGCGGGGTATAACAGCGGCAGTAACGCGAATTTAACTCGCGAAATCAACGCAGAGAACGCTCGGATGAACTGGTCGTGGGGAGGAAGAAGATGAGCTGGCGGTGGGGCCGTCTGGCAGCGAGAGAGGTAAAAGGGAAGTGGGGTCCACCTGTCTGTCGCTCTGCGGGTGCGTGTTTAGGTGGAAAACGCTTGGCGCGTGGGGGGAAAAGTTGGGCTGGAGCTGGGCTTCTTTGGGCGGATGGGTTGGTTCATTTGTTTTTGTACTAAAAGCTTTTCTTTTTCTTTTTGATTTTTCTTTGAAATTCAAACAACAAATCAAACACTCAAATGATTTCAAATCTTTGCCAAACTTTGCATTGATTTCAGTTCTGTTAATCAGCATAATTCAAAGTACAAAACAAAATAATATTTTTATTCCTTTTAGGATCTATTTAATAATTAAATAAAATAGTCCTTAGCTAATAATTCAAATAGGTTTTGATTTATTAAAATCTCCATTTGAAATCTAAATATTAACAAAACCAAATCAGTAGGTTTATTTGAAAGTATAAATACTTGGAAAACTTGTTTAAAATAATTTAACAAGTTTTGATGTTTAATTAAAATGGTAAAACACTTTATTTTAATAAAATTGGATATTAATAAATCCTTATTATTTTATTTAAATAACCCTTTACTCCTTTAATCAAAACAAAATATTTTACTTCAAAAACTTGGTCAAGTTTTAATTTGGTTCTATAAAATAATCCTTATTTATAAATCTACCTTTGCTTTATAAAATCCAAATCTTTTTATTAAAAGATCCAAAAATAGTAATTCCAAATATTTTTAACTTTATTGTTTATTTATCTTTTTAAATCCCTTTAGGATTTTATTTGATCAAATAGGTTTGAAGGTTTCCAATTGGAATCAAAAAGTTTCTTCTCACCCTGAAAATCAATCAAAGTTTTATTTTATTCATTTATTTTTCACATAACAAGATTTGGAAAATCTTGGGATGTGACATGCGGGGTCGTGGAGAAGGCAGTGATTGGCTTGGATCTTAGGTTGGGCCTCAA
Organism: Avena insularis; assembly: GCA_023614405.1. Taxonomy (NCBI): domain Eukaryota; kingdom Viridiplantae; phylum Streptophyta; class Magnoliopsida; order Poales; family Poaceae; genus Avena; species Avena insularis. The sequence goes on from CM042687.1 coordinate 341,300,698, forward strand.
ACCAAGGAAGTTTGAACGGGAACATAATCCTGTCCGTGCAACAAAGCCTAAGATATATCATGGGTAAAGTGACGTACCTCTGCAGAGTGTAAAAACTATAACTTATTACTCCTGTTCCGGGAAGGAGCTACAAACGCGGCGGGAAAGGAACTCCATGAAAGTTCTGGTAAACCCGTGAAGGCTGACGGACATAGCTTTTCATAATAAAAGCAACCTTTGAAGAAATGTTTACAAAAACTTGCATTGCCTATGACCTATGGTCTGTGGCTGTAGATATAGTGCATCAAACACTCCTTTTCTAGTGAACTTGCTGAGTACGCTCGTACTCAAAGTATCTTCTTAACCCTTGCTAGGTTCTAAAGCCAGTACAAATGATGTCTACATCAAGTTATGCTCCAGGAATCATCATCAGAAGCTAAAAGTTCTTCAAGGAAGTCAACATATACATCAACTCAAGTGTAGACGAAGTTATTGATTAGATAGGAATACAATCTCTAGCCATAGAACCCATTTCTATAGCATATTGCAATAACAACAATGCAAGCCCCAATAGTTTAGATACTAATTTATTAGTAGATTTGAGTTGATTATTTATAATTCTTCTTTGTAAGAAGTTTCTTTCTCTCTCTTTAACCTAGAGTGTTCTCTGGATCTTGTATAAAGAGTTGAGTTGTAACCTATAGTCATGTCTTGGACCTGCTGTGTTTCTGTTGTACTACTCTGAGGGATGTAATACTAGTGAACGGTGTTTCATTGGTGTTATGTCAACGACTATAGTGTACTACATCATGTAGTGGTATGCTGGGTCACCGCAGTTGGTATCAGAGCATATGGTTTGACCTTAGGATTAAAACCCTTTTAGGAAGATCTGTAGGTTGGATAGTGACTATAGGAGCCATATTATCTAAACCAAATATTCTTATGACTTGTGATGAGTATCCACTTGAGGATAATCTTGTCACACCTAAGTCAGATGCTTAAGTCATTCTTTCTTAGGAGTAATTATTTATCTTTTCTCAAGTATAGTGCTCTTTAGTGTCCTCTGAGGGAGACATAAACCACCAAGATACTGTAGGAAAGTGTAATCCATCAAATGAAGTAGTCTTAATGGTGTAGCCTAATCCTAGAATTTAAGTAAGAACAGTAAAATCATAGTGTCAGTTGATAACCAAAGACAACATGATGAATATCATTAGGACAAAGGTGTTGGAATTATGCCCTAGAGGCAATAATAAAGATGTTATTATTATAATTCTTGTTCATGATAAAGTTTATATTCCATGCTAGAATTGTATTAAGCGGAAACATTAATACTTGTGTGGTTTGTGAACAACACCGTGTCCTAGTATGCCTCTAAGGACTAGCTCATTGATTAATGATGGTTAAGGTTTCCTAACCATAGACATGAGTTGTCGATTAATAATGAGATCATATCATTGGGAGAATGATATGATGGACAGACCCAAACTAAGCGAAGCAATTAGATCGTGTCATCGTGTTCATCTTTGCGAAGCTTTTCTTATGTCAAATATTGTATTCCTTAGACCATGAGATAATACAACTCCCTGGTATCGGAAGAGAGCTTTGAGGTCATCAAACGTCATCCTATGAGAGGGTGATCATAAAGGTGTCTCTCAGGTGATCGGAAAGTACCTGTTGGGTTGTATGTATCGAGATGGGATTTGTCCCTCCCAAGTTGGAGAGATATACTTCGGGCCCACTCGGTAATCGATATCAACACCGCTTGCAAGCATGTGGTTCAGGAGTTAATCACAAAGTGATATCGGATTACGGAACGAGTAAAGTACTTGCTGTGAATGAGATTGAACTAGGTAGGACGGTATCGGCGATCAAATCTCGGGCAAGTAAAATATCGCGAGATGAAGGGAATATAAATATGGGATTGATTGAATCCTGGCATCTTGGTTCATCCGATATGATCATCGATGAATGTGTGGGAGTCAATATGGGTTTCTAGACCCCGCTGTTGATTATTGATATAAGATCATGTCTGCATGTTCTCGAACCCGAAGGGTCACACACTTAACGTGTCTCGACGCTAGGATAGATTGGATAATTGGTTTATGAGTTTTTGTTCGGAGTCTCGGATGGGATCCGGGACATCACGAGAGGTTCCGGAATGGTCCGGAGAATAAGATTCATATAAGGTAGTGCAGTTTTTGGAGTTCGGAATTGTTTCGGGTTAATCAGTATTGTATCGGAAGCTTCTAGAACCTTTCGGAGGGGGACCAACGTGGTCCCACCTATCGGGAGGGGGCATGGGCCTATGAGGGAGTTCCCTGGCCGCATTGGGCTAGGGGCACAAGTCCCCATAGGGCCCAGCCGGCCAAACAAGGGGAAACCCTAATTGGAGCTTCTAGAAGGAGGGGGGGAAACTTGCCCCCCACTCCTCCCTCTTTGGCCGCCGGCCTAGGACTTGGGGGAGGGGTTAGGTCTGGCTCCCACCCCTCTATATATAGAGGGCTGGGGCGCACCACCACCCGGACACCTCCTCCTCAACCCTAGCTGCCCTGCTGCCCTCCTCTCTCTCTCCCTCCCGACTGCGTGTAGGCGAAGCCCTGCTGCAGAAACTCTCCACCACTTGCACCGCGCCGTCGCGTTGTAGATCCAATCCGTCTCTCCACCATACTTGCTGGACCGAGGAAGGAGGAGACGTCGAGGTGCCGCACGTGTGCATCTCTCGGAGGCATCGCCACTTGCGGTGTTAGATCGGATCGGATCGCGAGGAGGAGAAGCGAGTACGACTACATCACCCACGTTCCGACGAACGTTCCGCTGTGCGAATCTTCAAGGGTATGAAGATCTCATCTAATCCCTCTCGTTGTTTGCATCTCCTAGATTAGATCTTGGCTTTCCTCTATTCGCATCCGTAGAAAATTTTGATTTACTATGCCGCAAAACCCTTCAGTGGTATCAGGGCTAGATCTATGCGTAGATGTGTTTCACGAGTAGAACGCAACATGGTTGTTGCGGGCATTGATGTTTTCTGTTGCAAGCCTCTTGTTTGTGTTCTTCTTATGACGCGGGATAGTGAGATTGAAGCGGTCCAGGCCAACCTTACGCGACGTCGTTCGCGAGACCGGCTCCTTGGCGTGTGGCTTGTTCCACACATGCGGCTGGTGGATGCCTGTTTCTCTCACTATAGTTGTCATGGGATTTACACCGGAGTTTGGCAACCATAATATCACCGTTGTGGCTTTCCGTAGGTAAGAATCGTGCTTAGCTTGCTACTCCCATAAGCCACGTAAAACATGCAACAACAAAGTAGAGGCGTCTAACTTGTTTTTGCAGGGAGTGTTTTCTGTGATATGGTATGGCCCAAGATGTGATGTGTATGTTGTATGCAATGATCATGTTTTGTAATGTTTCACGACTTGCATGTCGATGAGTACACAACCGGCAGGAGCCATATGGTTGTCTTTATAATTGTGTATGACCTGTGTGTCAACTTCTTATACGCCATGTAATAGTTTCACTTTATCGCTAAGTAGTTAGCAATAGTTGTAGTTGCTATTCATGGTGGAGGCAATCATGGTGGAGTGATGGAGATCATGCCGGCACGCACAAGATGGAGATCATTGCGCGAAGAATGGTTATACCATGTCACATAAAGTTATATGCATGTGATGTTTATCCTTTTATGTATCTTATTATGCTTAGATCGCGACGATAGCATTATAAGATGATTCCTCACTTAAAGATCAAGATAAAACTGTGTTCTCCCCATGTATGCACCGTTGTGAAAGTTCGTCGTGTCCAAGCATCACGTGATGATCGGGTGCTATAGACTCTACGCTCACATACAACGGGTGCAAGCCAGTTTTGCACACGCAGAAATACTTGGGTTTGACTTGACGAGCCTAGCATGTACAGACATGGCCTCAGAACACAAGAACCGAAAGGTTAAGCATGAGTCATATGAATGATATGATCGACACTTCGTTGTCCACCATTGAAACCACATCTCTTCTCGTGAAGATCGGATTAGGTGTGGTGAATTTGGATCATGGTCACTAAACAACTTGAGGGATGTTGAATTTAGTGGGAGTTCATCTAGTAATTTGATTAAAAGTTGAACTAGTTATCATGAACATAGTATAATTTGTACTTGCAAATATTGTAGATCAAATGGCTAAGTCCAACTTCAACTTAAACGTTTTTGCTGAGAAGGAAAATCTTAGAAACAATGGGTCTAACTTCACCAATTGGTTCCGCAATCTGAGAATCATTCTCTCCGGCGGTCAAAAGGACTATGTCCTTGAAAATGCGCTAGGTGAGGCCCCTGCTGTAGATGCGCCGGCTGATGAGAAAGTTGTTTATCAGTCGTGCAAAGATGATTATGGTGTGATTAAGAGCACCATGTTGTTTGCTATGGAATCGGACCTTCAAAATCGTTTTGAAGACTATCCCGGGCCCATTGAGATTCTTGAGGAGCTGAAAACCATGTTTCAGACTCAGGCCCATTCTGAGAGATATGAGATCTCTGAGAAGTTCTTTAACTGCAAGATGGAGGAAGGGAGTTCCGTTAGTGAGCACACCATAAAGATGTCGGGCTACACTCAACGCCTTGAGCAACTGGACTGCAAGATTCCAGAGGAGCTCAAGATTGACAAGGTTCTACAATCACTCCCTCCCAGCTACAAAAGTTTTGTAGTGACTCATAATCAGATTGGTTCCACTGATACGATCACCGAGCTCTTCGCAAAGCTGAAGGCTGCGGAGGTGGACATCAAAAAGGATAATCATGTGTTGATGGTCAACAAGCCCACCTTCAAGAAAGGTAAGGGTGCAAAGAAGCCCTTCAAGAAAGGCGGCGGCAAGCGCGTTCCCGCCGAGAAGAAGCTCAAGTCCGGACCCAAGCCGACATCGAGTGCTTCTATTGCAAGGACAAGGGTCATCGGAAGCAATCGTCCAAGTACTTAGCGGACAAGAAGGTTGGCACCATCAAAGGTATATTTGATATACATGTTATTGATGTTTTCCTTACTAGCCCTCGTTGTAGTGCCCGGGTATTTGATCTTGGTTCGTTGCTAATATTTGTAACTCAAACAGAGCTACGGAATAGGCGACTGCGAGGTATGAGGTGACGATGCGGCGTGGCAACGGATCAAGAGTTGATGTGATGGCCGCCGACGCTCTCCTTAGTTTTACCTTCGGGATTAGTTTTAAACCTTAATAAATGTTATTATGTGCCTGCGTTGAGCATGAACATTATTTCTGGATCGTGTTTATTGCAAGACGGTTATTCATTTAAATTGGAGAATAATGGTTGTTCTATTTATATGAGTAACATCTTTTATGGTCATGCACCTGCTATGAATGGTTTATTTCTTCTAAATCTCGAAAGGGATGAAACACACATCCATAACATTGAGGCTAAGAGATGCAAAGTAGATAGTGATAATACTACTTATTTGTGGCACTGTCGTCTAGGTCATATTGGTGTAAAGCGCATGAAGAAACTCCATTCTGATGGACTTTTGGAGTCTCTTGATTTTGAATCATTTGACACATGCGAACCATGCCTCATGGGCAAGATGATCAAAACCCCGTTCTCCGGTATGATGGAGCGAGCAACGGACTTGTTGGAAATCATACATACCGATGTATGCGGACCGATGAGTGTTTCGACGCGCGGTGGATATCGCTATTTTCTCACTTTTACCGATGACTTAAGTAGATATGGGTATATCTATTTGATGAAGCATAAATCTGGAACATTTGAAAAGTTCAAGGAATTTTAGAATGAAGTGGAGAACCATCGTAACAGAAAAATTAAGTTTCTATGATCCGATTGTGGAGGTGAATATTTGAGTTATGATTTTCTCACGCATCTTAAAGCAAGCGGAATCGTTTCGCAACTCACGCCACCCGGAACACCACAGCGCAATGGTGTGTCTGAACGCCGGAATCGAACCCTATTAGATATGGTCCGATCGATGATGTCTCTTACTGATTTGCCGTTATCATTTTGGGGTTATGCATTAGAAACTGCTGCATTCACTTTAAATAGGGCACCATCTAAATTAGTTAAGACGACACCGTATGAACTGTGGTTTGGCACTAAACCTAAGTTGTCATTTCTTAAAGTTTGGGGATGCTAAGCTTACGTCAAGAAGTTGATGCCGGACAAGCTCGAACCCAAAGCGGATAAATGCGTCTTCATAGGATACCTTAAGGAAACTATTGGGTATACCTTCTATCAAAGAACCGAAGGCAAAGTGTTTGTCGCAAAGAACGGTTCATTTCTTGAGAAGGAGTTTCTCTCGAAAGAAGTGAGTGGGAGGAAAGTAGAGCTAGACGAGGTTGTTGAACCTTCTCTTGAATTTGAGAGTAGCGCAGCACCTGAAATTGTTCCACTGCCGCCTGCACCAATAATAGAGGAAGCTAATGATAAGGATCATGAAGCTTCGGATGATGCTGCTACTGAACGTCGCAGGTCGACAAGGTCGCGTGCCCCTCCTGAGTGGTACGGCAACCCTGTCTTAACTGTCTTGTTAGTAGATGACAGTGAGCCTGCGAACTATGAGGAAGTGATGATGAGCCCAGACTCTGAGAAATGGCTAGAGGCCATGAAATCCGAATTGGGATCCATGAGCGAAAACCAAGTATGGACTTTGGTGGACCCTCCTAGCGACCGAAAGGCCGTTGAGTGCAAATGGATTTTCAAGAAGAAAACGGACGCGGATGGTAATGTTACCGTCTATAAAGCACGGCTTGTCGTGAAAGGTTTTCAACAAGTTCAAGGTGTTGACTACGATGAGACCTTCTCTCCCATAGCGATGTTTAAGTCCATTCGGATTTTATTAGCAATTGCTGCATTTCATGATTATGAAATATGGCGGAAGGAATGTCAAGACTGCGTTCCTCAATGGCAACATTGATGAAGAGTTGTATATGATGCAACCCGAAGGTTTTGTTGATCCTAAGGATGCTGATAAAGTATGCAAACTTCAGCGTTCCATTTATGGACTAAAGCAAGCATCTCGGAGTTGGAACCTTCGTTTTGATCACGTGATCAAGAGCTTTGGATTTGTTCCAAATTGCTACGAAGCTTGTATCTACAAGAAAGTGAGTGGGAGCTCGGTGACATTTCTGGTACTATATGTGGATGACATATTGATTATTGGAAATGACATTAACATGCTTAACGATGTGAAGAGTTATTTGAACAAATGTTTTTCAATGAAAGACCTAGGTGAAGCTGCTTATATATTGGGCATCAAAATCTATAGAGATAGACAAAGACGCCTGATAGCTTTAAGCCAGAGTACATACCTAGACAAAGTTCTGAAAAGGTTCAGAATGGATAAGGCAAAGAAAGGTTCAGTGCCTATGTTGTCAGGTAAGATATTGAGCAAGGCTCAGTGTCCAGCTACGGTAAATGATAGAGAAGCTATGAGCAAAGTGCCATATGCCTCGGCCATAAGTTCTATCATGTATGCCATGCTGTGTACTAGACCAGATGTGTCCAATGCTCTTAGTTTGACGAGCAGATACCAAAGTGATCCAGAGGAACCTTTGGACGGTGTGAAGAACATCCTAAAGTACCTAAATAGGACTAAAGAAATGTTCTTAGTCTATGGAGGTGATGAACAGCTTGTCGTAAAAGGTTACGTCGACGCTAGTTTCGACACCGATAAGGATGATTCTAAATCTCAGACAGGATACGTTTATATTTTGAATGGAGGAGCTGTGAGCTGGAGAAGCTGCAAGCAAAGCGTGATCGCGGGATCTACAGTGGAAGCGGAATACATGGCTGCTGCAGAAGCGTCAAGTGAAGGAGTTTGGATCAAAAACTTCATCGCTGAGCTTGGCGTGGTTCCAAGTGCATTGGACCCACTGGAGATATTGTGTGACAACACTGGCGCCATAGCACTCGCTAAGGAACCAAGATATCATCCAAATACCAAGCATATCAACCGCAAGTTTCATATAATCCGAGATTATATAGCAGATGGAGATCTGAAGATTAGCAAAGTACATACAGATCTGAATGTCGCAGATCCATTGACTAAACCTCTTCCACGTGCAAAACATGATCAGCACCTTAGTGCCATGGGTGTTAGATTGTTGCCAAATGTAAACTAGATTATTGACTCTAGTGCAAGTGGGAGACTGTTGGAATTATGCCCTAGAGGCAAAAATAAAGATGTTATTATTATAATTCTTGTTCATGATAAAGTTTATATTCCATGCTAGAATTGTATTAAGCGGAAACATTAATACTTGTGTGGTTTATGAACAACACCGTGTCCCTAGTATGCCTCTAAGGACTAGCTCATTGATTAATGATGGTTAAGGTTTCCTGACCATAGACATGAGTTGTCGATTAATAATGAGATCATATCATTGGGAGAATGATATGATGGATGATTCCAAACTAAGCGAAGCAATTAGATCGTGTCATCGTGTTCATCTTTGCGAAGCTTTTCTTATGTCAAATATTGTATTCCTTAGACCATGAGATAATACAACTCCCTGGTATCGGAAGAGAGCTTTGAGGTCATCAAACGTCATCCTATGAGAGGGTGATCATAAAGGTGTCTCTCAGGTGATCGGAAAGTACCTGTTGGGTTGTATGTATCGAGATGGGATTTGTCTCTCCCAAGTCGGAGAGATATACTTCGGGCCCACTCGGTAATCGATATCAACACCGCTTGCAAGCATGTGGTTAAGGAGTTAATCACAAAGTGATATCGGATTACGGAACGAGTAAAGTACTTGCTATGAACGAGATTGAACTAGGTATGACGGTACCGACGATCAAATCTCGGGCAAGTAAAATATCGCGAGACGAAGGGAATATAAATATGGGATTGATTGAATCCTGGCATCGTGGTTCATCCGATATGATCATCAATGAATGTGTGGGAGTCAATATGGGTTTCCAGACCCCGCTGTTGATTATTGATATAAGATCATGTCTGCATGTTCTCGAACCCGAAGGGTCACACACTTAACGTGTCTCGACGCTAGGATAGATTGGATAATTGGTTTATGAGTTTTTGTTCGGAGTCTCGGATGGGATCCGGGACATCACGAGAGGTTCTGGAATGGTCCGGAGAATAAGATTCATATAACGCAGTGCAGTTTTTGGAGTTCGGAATTGTTTCGGGTTAATCGGTATTGTACCGGAAGCTTCTAGAACCTTCTGGAGGGGGACCAACGTGGTCCCACCTGTCGGGAGGGGGCATGGGCCTATGAGGGAGTGCCCTGGCCACATTGGGCTAGGGGCACAAGGCCCCATAGGGCCCAGCCAGCCAAACAAGGGGAAACCCTAATTGGAGCTTCTAGAAGGAGGGGGGGGAAACCTTCCCCCCACTCCTTCCTCTTTGGCCGCCGGCCTAGGACTTGGGGGAGGGGTTAGGGCTGGGGCGCACCACCACCCGGACACCTCCTCCTCAACCCTAGCCGCCCTGCTGCCCTCCTCTCTCTCTCCCTCCCGACTACGTGTAGGCGAAGCCCTGCTGCAGAAACTCTCCACCACTTGCACCGCGCCGTCGTGTTGTAGATCCAATCCGTCTCTCCACCATACTTGCTGGACCGAGAAAGGAGGAGACGTCAAGGTGCCGCACGTGTGCATCTATCGGAGGCATCGCCACTTGCGGTGTTAGATCGGATCGGATCGCGAGGAGGAGAAGCGAGTACGACTACATCACCCACGTTCCGACGAACGTTCCGCTGTGCGAATATTCAAGGGTATGAAGATCTCATCTAATACCTCTCGTTGTTTGCATCTCCTAGATTAGATCTTGGCTTTCCTCTGTTCACATCCGTAGAAAATTTTGATTTACTATGCCGCGAAACCCTTCAAAAGGTTGATGTAATGAGTAGTAATCATGTGGGATTCACTTGAGAATTCTACGTGATGGAGTGAAATTAGGTCAAGACTGAATGACAGTACAGTAAGAAATAAAGTCATCATGATGTGAGTAGCTCTTAAATCATGATGTATAGGTAGACATAACCAGATCATGGTGAGATTAGCTCCGAAATCATGATGTAAGTGTCAGTATGACAAGTACTTAGTGAATTATCTTGGAGTAGAAGTAAGATAATAACATGGTAGAACTATGATAGAAGTCATAGATGCTGGAAATTTCCAATAATCTTTGGTTTAAGTTAGCAAATAGAATCTGATTAGTCATTTGGAGTGATCATGTGAGGTTAGTTTACTAATAAAGAAAGGTTTGATATAGTTAATCATTCCAAAGGTGAGACCAAAGGTTAGTTAAAACCAAATTGAGACCACTTTGTTTAAGATTATCCTATTGCACTTGAGCAATTGGGTAAATATTGAGATAAAGAATAGTTTGGCTCTATGTGCTAAGTATCACAATGTAAACCTATATGAGGAGGTGTCATATACTACACAACTAAGCCTGAATTCTAGAGATAATATACTCAACTACTATATTCCGGGCTTAGAATATTATGGTTATATGAACCACATTTGGATTTATTTGTTTTTTCTTGGATCTTCTTGATTGACTAGATCTATACATGAAGTCTGACCTAGTGTGCAAATGCATGTTGCAACATCCAGTTATTACTTGATGTTATAGACCTAGATAGAAACGGGAATTCGTGTAAGGGAGTGATGATTTTCAAAGACCAAGATGAAGACTTACATGAAGAATGAAACCAAGTGTAAGGAGTATCAACTCAATTTGGAGGATGGATCAAGCTCAGGTTATTCTTAGCCAGTAATAAGAAGAAAGTCTAGTGTAGAAAATACATGGAGCAACAAGAAGTGATGAACTTAAGGTTCAATCAAAATAGGTAATTTTGCTAAGAAGTCAATGGAGTAATTATACAAGTTCATGGAAGTATCATGAATAGATACAAAGAAGTATCTTTGGAACCAAAATGGTATTCAAGCTATGACAATTCAGAGAGAATGCCAGAGGTATGTCGGAAACCATAGGGTAATACATACACCCTAGATAGTCCGCAACTCGTAAATATCCGCAGCTGGTAAATATCCACAGCTGGTATTTGATCCATAGTTGGTATCTTGTCCGTAGCCGGTGTTGGTTGACATAGTTAACCAGATCATCTTAATGGTTGCATAAAGAGCATAAAACTTGGCCTAAGCTAAGTGAGACCTAAAGGAGTATAAAACTTAAGTGACCGTCTTTCGAGACTCTTCGCGAAAATTGAACTATCAAATAAAAAATGTCCAAATAGTAAGTAAGATAAATAATGCTAAAAGATTCACTTCGGAGATCCACAATTGTGTGGATACATCATACAATCTTTCATAAGAACAAATTAGGTAAAGTATAAGCTAAACAAAGACCAATATTCTATTTATAAAAATCAAGAAATACTTTATAATGCAGTTTAGAGACCATTAGTAAATCCTAAGGGGGAGAGTAAACAATTTGTGGAAGTATTGTTATCTGACTTTCCAAGTAAAGGTTGGAGAGGAAATACTAACCTATGCCAATATTAAGCCTTATTTTCATAAGGTTAAAAGAAAATCATAATTATAGAAGTACTTAAGATAGTAACAAAATATTTTCTAAAAGCCTGATAAGGCAAAATCTTGAAGTAATAAAATGGAATAGTCCTAACAGACTAATTCTAAAAGAAACGACTTTTAAGTTATCCTTAAGAGGTAAGAAAGCACATCCAATTGGGCATGTGTAGAGAATAAGAAATTCCGATGGGTATGGACTAAATGTGTTCAAATCCAATCTTCGGAAGGACTACCAGTACAACTCATACAATGATAAATCAAAGATTAGTCTTTTGACTATAACTATTGGCTAATAAAAATTTAAAACCCCGTTTTAGTGAGACTTCCTATACCTTACACAGTATAGTAAGAAAGTTTGATGATTAAATAAAAGGAGTTGGATTAGGATACCTAATTAGGTTAAGGAATGAAAGAAAAGACTCCTATTTAAGGAGTTCATAATAAGGAAAAATCCCTAAGGGACTAAAAGTAAAAGAAATTTTGGAGTATTGGAGACAACAGGATTAAAATTGCCAAGTATGGTAGGAATTCAAGGAAAGGATATGGATATGGGATATTATAATTATTCCCATTGAGGTTACCATGGAGCAGAGACCTATCGTAATCATTGTAAGACAATTCCTTACTCCAAAACGTGAGAGTATGTGAACTTCGAGGACGAAGTTTATTTTAAGGGGGAGAGTCTGTAACATCCCAACATTAGAGCCTAGAAATAAGCTGAACCCAGATATGTGCATTGCATTCATGCATAGAAAATCCGAATAATTTTCGCGCTTTTGAATAAAACTTGTCAAAAGTGATTGAAGCTTCTCTTAACTTGATGGAATTGAACTAGATCATCAAGTTGCCTGCGATAAGTTTCAATATGACCTTTGCTAAAACCTTATTTTGGGTAACATGATTTGATCTAAGGGTAGATCAAAGGTAATAAATGTTAAACCCTAATACATTACTTAATGATTCATATTTGATCCTTAAGCAATCATATCCTAGTATTCAATATACAACTCATGAACACCAAGTTATAAACATAACTTAAGGAATAGGAATGCAACAACTAAATCTTGATCTATCTTAATCTCATCTACTTATATCATGAGTATCCTGATAATACCTAACCCTACTTCTTTAGTGAGATTGAGTAGGGAAGAAACCAAATCCAGATCATTCACCATATATCTTTTTGTCCATACCAATCTTTACCATTCTTATGGGAATCATATTCCAATATCTGTTGTTCATCAATGTTGAGAAATCAACTATTGATTCACAAATTCTTAGCTTATTAATAATTGATCTATCAACTCATGTTCTTATCATAACATTCATTTTAAATCCTTTAGAGAAGGAGGTAAGAAGAGGTAAATAGAAATGCTAGCCCTAGATATCATCTATAGGATAATTGATGGAGTTAACTCACTCCTCAATGGATAGAAGGGTTATTTGGAATAAAGATATATGTGGTAACAAAGAGGATTCCCAGGATGAATCCTGAAGATGGTTACCAGCGGTAGTCCTATTGTATCAAGTAGGTATAGTCAATAAATTATATCTCCAAGTCCAATAGAGCTAAACAGAAGATAATTAGAATACAACTGTAATGTTGTATGGATGGAAGCCTTGATTATCCAACTGGAAACCTAAGCCATAAATGATCAAAGGATTATAATGATCATGCCTTATTCACCAAGATTTAAGGCTTATATCATGTATAAGTGACATTGGTGGGTAGAACATGATTAAACCCTAGTCTAGATATGTTATCCAAGGTTAGTCATGACAAGTCATATTAATATAATGTGAGGTTGGAGTATTAGATACTGGAGTCAAGTAGAGACAAGATAATATGAAAGATGATGTTAGAGAAACATTGGATTAAAGAAGTAGTATTTTCCTCTTTGGAAATACTAAGCACTTGAGGTGAAGTAGGATTTGATGTATACATATATTGAAGTGATATTAGTGAAGGATGATTTAGGAAGAGTATGAATGGAATTACAAGTAACTACTTGAGATTGGAGGTCATCTGCAGTAGAGTAGTTGATATAACCAAGTATAGATATAAAAAGATTATGAAATCTTTAGAGTCAAACTCATTGCTTTTACAAAAGGATTCAGGAGGAGAAATTATTGAGAAGAGTATTCTTGTGAAGTAAAGCTCATCATGTTAACACATGATGATGGATATGAAGGAGTAGTATATCTAGGAAAGGAATTCCTTAGTTAGAAGTCCAGGATTGTGAATTATGGAATATAGAAATTCTTGGTAGACACTAAAACCTAATTCTATAACCAAACCTATCCATATCAAATGATTGATTTATCATTTTATGTCCACAATGGTTAATAGGAATATTTCCTATATCAACTTACTTAAGCACATCTTTGTTATTTTCAACCATCATTATCATAGGTGTTTAAGAACTATCTTTATCAATTCCTTCTAATAAGTTAGCCTAGAAAACAATTCCACTATTTAATTCTAAATGGTAATACCATTCAAGATCTTTAACAGAAAGATAATATATTTTAACCATTCATCTTTATTCACAATTATCAAGGGATATAAAGATATTAAAACTCCCATAATTCATGATAGACATTTATAATCTCAAACCTTTAACTCTTAAGTTAGTAATAATAAATCATTTATATTGCTATTCCCTAAATTCATAGGAATAATATTAACCCTATTAGTACTTAGAACTTTATGTATCAAATACTTATGAAGGATCACTAAATATAAAAGTTGCCTTAATATTATGTATCAATGAGAATAAAATCTCATTAGTTAGTAGTAATACATTCTATAATAAGTTTATGAATTTTTGTCAAATTAAATTCATATTAAAGGCCCTCACAAATAATTATAGGAAAAATATCCATATAAAGAAAATAAAGAAACTCTAAACAATATATAATAAAAGTTCACAAAATGACTTTAAGTACATTCATTATTGCTGCAATTGTTTATCAAATTAATTCTACAAAGAAAACTCAAATCATTTGTGCAAATTCAAAGCTAAATATAAAACATAATATAGAAAAGGGATAGAATTAGGAAAAACAGAAGAAACAACAAATCTGGCCCACGGCCCACATCCTCACTATCTTATCCATCGGTTACGAGCAGCCAAATGCAGCCCATCTGGCCCAAGTGCGGCCCGGCACTGGCCCGTACCCCTTCGACCTTCTATTCGCATTGTCTTCCTCGTGACGCCGGCGACCCCACGATGCAGCGAAGCAGCTCGCTGGCGGCCACCCCGTCGTCGGCCGCGTCAAGATCCGCGCCACCATTTCCAATCGTTTACAAGAAGCCCTGAACGCCGCCGAAGAACCCTAATTCACTTTCCCCTCTCAAATTCCTCTATGTCTTCTCTCGGGGTCAAAACCCTAGCTTCGGGTTGCCATCATTCCAAGCTCCGCTGTGCTCCATTGATCAAGCACACGGCTTCGCCGTGTTTCCTTGAGTATCATTGCCAAAAGAATTGAGGTGGGGCGTCTGGAATCGGTGTGGCAACCTCATCTTCCCGAAGTCCGGCCGCCGTCGTCCATGTCGATTCCGGCCACGATTCACTTCTCTAAGCCCTTCTTCATGCTCCTGGTGAGCTTCTGAGTATCCTAGCCTCTATCAATTTGTTGCTCGCTCACCGTATTGACCTACCCGCATGCGCCTGAGCTGCCCCGCCGTGCAAGCTCGTCGCTGGAGCAACTCTGGTGACCATTCCCGAGCGGCGCAACCTCTGTGAGGCTCAGCGTGGAGCACTGAGTCGAACATGACCAACCCCGCGTGCTCGCGCGCTCTCAATCCGAAGATCGAATCGCGATCTAAGGATCATCCTTGGGGTGATGTCAGCGTGACATCACGCTGATGTCATATTCCATTTTATTTATCATTTCATAAAAATTGTGTTATTGTTTCTATAATAAATTAAAACTATAGATATGACGTGGCATAGACCCCACCAGTCAGTGACTGGGGGTAAGTATCGACCTAGTATGAAAAACGTTTCACCCCATGTTGACATCAGCAGTACATCATAAACTACTTAGTTTATTAATTCTAAAAATTAAACAAAATGATTCAATCTTATAAAATCAATAACTTTTGTTTTATAATCCAGAAAAATATGTTTAATATATGAAAATTTTCAGAAAAATAAAATCTACAACTTAAAACTAATATAAAATATTATTATGATGATCATTTAAATAAATATTATTTAATAAAAAAATTATAAGTAATAATACTTTGATAAATCATATTTTAATAATGGTAAATGTTAAAAATATAAATAAAATACCAAAAATCTTGGAAAAATAAGAATTATAATTTAAAACTATAAGCATGCATTATTACTCCACTTAATCAAATATTTGTTATTTATTAAGTCTTTATAAAGTAATAAGTATTATAAAAATCATATCTTATTATTTATAAATCACAAAAATAAGTGTAATATACCAAAATGATCACAAAAATAATACCTATATGTTAAAAATATAATATTCCACTTTTAAGTTAAATAAAAATTCAAACACTTTAACAACTTGAATTTAAACCCTTCCCTTAATTAA
The DNA here is from genome assembly GCA_023614405.1 of Avena insularis. NCBI lineage: Eukaryota > Viridiplantae > Streptophyta > Magnoliopsida > Poales > Poaceae > Avena > Avena insularis. Next base: position 341,316,785 of record CM042687.1, read on the forward strand.
TAATTCATATAAAGGTAAATAAAATTTGTTAATAATTCTAAAAAATTAGTCAATTGAATCTAATAAATAGTATTAGTCTTAAATGTTGGTAGTGTGCATTCAAAATGATTAAACACACTTTAAATAAAATTTTATTAAATTATCTCTCAACCATTAATGTAGATTATTTTATAAAAGAATCCTTATCCAATCTAAAATCTCCAAGAATAATTATAATGAGATAAAACCCATTCCTTTACTTTAACCACAAGTTTATAAACAAATAAAACACTATAGTGAGTTCATAAGTAGTAAATAATATTGTTTACTTATTCACAAACCTTAACCACAGCCTTATAGGGAGATAAATCCCTTTATACATTTATAATGTAAAGAAACCACTACCAAATAAAAGTAATACCATTCTTAAGTAACTTTAAAGAAACACTGTAAATTGAACAAGGTATAAGTATAACCAGCATTACACCTAAAGTCCATCTATGTTTTAAAGTTAACTTTAGTCTACCAGACTTTAAGTATTATGCTAAAAACTTTATTATATACTTTATAGTTAACTTTAGTCCGTTATAATTAAGTTGTAAAGCATATCGAGTCCAAACTGTTCAAGCAAGCACAAACAACATTGACCACATTTAATTAACCACAAAGATTGCTTAGACCTTAGAAAAGAAATATTTTCTTCAAATGTTATTCTTTTTGCCACTTAAAACATCAAATAACAATTAATAGTAATCACATTACATTAAGCTTTACTTATATACCTAGGATTGTTAACACTTAAGTTCCTTATAAATGTCATCACTTGCAAGGTAAAACTTGAAGATAAGATAATTCTCATATAAACAGTCCTTGAGTAGCAAATCTCATTAGTATGTCTTATTGTTGTATGCCACTATGTTTACATGTGTTTCACACACACTCACAAGCCTTAATAAGAAGCACATGTGTGAAACTTAATCTAAAAAAGGCAACACATTCCAAAGAAACCCTTTCCAGTATCCAAATCCTAGGACAACGTTACCCCCGAGATTCGAGTTTATCAACTTGCATTACATACTTATGCATAAAAGCATCTTGCTTCTTTAAACATTAGTCCTTACCAGACCAATGATGCTGATTTCAGATATTGGATCTTTTATATTGTTTCGAAGGCCGTGAGTGCATAATCTTGCAATCACAAAAGGCAAGTTCACACTTGCTCATGTCCTTTTGATTATTTTCTATAAAGTATTTTGCAAATCAAGTGTTGTCATCACCTGCATTTGAAAAAGGTCAGAAAACACTAATTTTGATAATAATGTGAACTATTGGTTACTGATCCAGGATGATCAGCTAATCTATTTAATCTGGCAGTTGGAATACCACTGTTCAGGACTATATCACCTAGGATTTAACAACCAATGTCGCCAGATTCTTCTTACCGTATATTACGTTAACCATAGATTTGGAATGGGACGGAGAAGTCATTGTATCTTTTCCTCTCGCATGGAGCCGATGATGTCGTGGTCTGTTATCACTCGTAGCGTGCATATTAATTGGTAATTCGTAGAGGATATGCAGCATATGGGTGGGAGCCCTCAACGTCCCATGATAGTTCCGGCATCTGAACGGTCTGTATTTCCTATTGCTGTAATTCAATAGGTGGGCATGGCATACACCAAGGAGACATGCGGGGTCGTGGAGAAAGCAGTGATTGGCTTGGATCTTAGGTTGGGCCTTAAACCAAGGAAGTTTGAACGGGAACATAATCCCGGCCGTGCAACAAAGCCTAAGGTCTCTCATGGGTAAAGTGACGCACATCTGCAGAGTGTAAAAACTGTAACTTGTTACTCCCTGTTCCGAGAAGGAGCTACGAACGCGGCGGGAAAGGAACTCCATGAAAGTTCTGGTAAACCCGTGAACGCTGACGGACATAGCTTTTCAGAATAAAAGCAACCTTTGAAGAAATGTTTACAAAAACTTGCATTGCCTATGACCTATGGTCTGTGGCTGTAGATATAGTGCATCAAACACTCCTTTTCTAGTGAACTTGCTAAGTATGCTCATACTCAAAGTATCTTCTTAACCCTTGCTAGGTTCTAAAGCCAGTACAGATGATGTCTACATCAGGTTATGCTCCAGGAATCATCATCAGAAGCTAAAAGTTCTTCAAGGAAGTTAAGGAAGTCAACATATACATCAACTCAAGTGTAGACGAAGTTATTGATTAGATAGGAATACAATCTCTAGCCATAGAACCCATTTCTGTAGCATATTGCAATAACAGCAACGCAAGCCCCAATAGTTTAGATACTAGTCTATTAGTATAATAGATTTGAGTTGATTATTTATAATTCTTCTTTGTAAGAAGTTTCTTTCTCTCTCTTTAACCTAGAGTGTTCTCTGGATCTTGTGTAAAGAGTTGAGTTGTAACCTATAGTCATGTCTTGGACCTGCTGTGTTTCTATTGTACTACTCTGAGGGATGTAATACTAGTGAACGGTGTTTCATTGGTGTTATGTCAACGACTATAGTGTACTACATCATGCAGTGGTATGCTGGGTCACCGCATTTGCTTTGCTTGTCTACATTTTGAGGTGCTTTTTACATGTTTTCTGGTACTAACCTATTAACAAGTTGCAACAGTGCCAGATGCCTGTTTTCTGCTATTTTTGGTTTCAGAAAAGTTAGTAAAGAAATATTCTCGGAATTGGACGGGACAAATGTCAAAGTCAATTACTTTCCGTGGGGAACAAGAAGTCCAGAGGAGAGCCAGAGGGGCCATCCAGGAGGGGCCAGACCCACCCCAGGCACGGGTGGGCCCAACCCCACGCCTTCCTAGGGTTTGCCAACCCTGTTCGCCTCCTCGGTCTCCCCCTTCGCCTATAAGAATCCCCCGATGCAGAAACCTTAAGCACCCGATCAAATATCCACGAAACTGTCTGTAGGCACCGCCACCATCGTCCCTAGATCGGGGGATCTGAAGTTCTTCCCGGCACCCTGTCGGAGGGGAGATCATCCCGGAGGCCTTCTCTCCGGTATGATGCGTGAGTAGTTCCACCTTGGACTATGGGTCCATGTAGTAGCTACATGGTTGTATCTCCTCCTTTGTGCTTTCATGTATAGATCTTGTGAGCTCCATTCATGATCAAGATCTAATATATTTGTAATCATGCATGTTGTGTTTGCGGGGATCCGATGGATATTGAGATTATTATGTTGGTTTGATTAATGGTTTTGTCTTTATGATTCTATCATGTATGTGTTGTTTGTGATCTTGCATGCTCTCCGTTGTTAGTAGCTATCTTGGCCAAGTAGTTGTTAGTGACTCCAAGAGGGGGTATTTATACTCGATAGTGGGTTCATGCCTCTAGTTTCCAAGGGAAGTGACAATAATCTCTTCGGTTGTAGATGTGCTGTTGCTACTAGGGAGAAAACAACGGTCTCTTGTTCATGGAACATGTGGATTGTTTACCTTACACACTTTGCTTAAAGCAGTTGTCTGTTGCTTGCAACTTAATACTGGAGGGGATTCGGATGATAATCTGAAGGTGGACTTCTAGTCATAGATGCAGTTGGATGGCGGTCTATGTATCTTGTTGTAATGCCCAATCAAATCTCATAAGATCTTTCTGACTAGTAATTGCATTGTTATGCCTTGCTTAGTTCCTGTCAATTGCCCGCTGTAATTTGTTTACCCTTCATGCCATGTTGTTTATCTAAGGAGAGCACCTCTAGTGAACTATGGACCCCGGTCCAATCTTTACCATTGATACATCTTCCACTGTTACTTGTTTACTTGCTATAAACCATTACCTTCCACACCATACGTTTAATCCTTTGTTACAGCAAACCGGTGAGCTTGACAACCTCACTGTTCGTTTGGGCAAAGTCTTGAGTTTGTGTTGTGAAGGTCTCCGTGTTGCTTGCAACACCTGTGTGATGTTTCTTTCCTCCTTCTGGTTTGATAACCTTGGTCTCAACTGAGGGAAAACTTGCTGCTTTCTGCTTCACACCGTGCTCTTGGGGTTCCCAACAGGCTGTGCATAGACAGTCGTCAAGCTTTTCTGGCGCCATTACCGGGGAGGCTAAGGACGTATTCACTAGGGGAGTCCTTCACTTCCTTTCTCTTTACTTTGTTTTTAGTTTGCTTTGTTTCTTTTGCTTGGTTTTGTTTGCCTCTTTTAAAAAAACACAAAAAAATTAGTTCCTGCTCTAGCTGTTGCTGCTGTTTTTGGCTTGCCCACTTTTGCCAAAATGAACTTTGCTGAGAACACCAAGTTGTGTGACTTCACTAGCACCAACAACAATGATTTCCTAAGCACTCCTATTTCTCCACCTGCTCCTGATGCTACCTTTTATGAAATTAAGCCTGCTTTGTTGAATCTTGTGATGAGAGAGAAATTTGCTGGTGTTGGTTCTGATGATCCTGCTACCCATCTCAATAGCTTTGTTGAACTTTGTGAGATGCAAAAGTATAAGGATGTAGATGGAGATATTATTAGGCTCAAGCTTTTTCCTTTCTCCTTGAGGGGAAAAGCTAAAGAATGGTTGCTTTCGTTGCCTAAAAATAGTATTGATTCTTGGACTAAGTGCAAAGATGCTTTTATTGGAAAGTACTATCCTCCTGCTAAGATTATATCCATGAGAAGTTACATTATGAAATTTAAAGAGCTTGATAGTGAACATGTTGCTCCTGCTTGGGAAAGAATGAAATCTTTGGTTAAAAATTGCCCTACTCATGGACTCACTGCTTGGATGATTATCCAGACTTTTTATGCAGGTTTGAACTTCTCCTCAAGAAACCTGTCGGATTCACCTGCTGGAGATACCTTCATGGGCCTCACTTTGGGTGCTGCAACAAGGATCCTTGATAATATGATGGTTAACTACTCTGAATGGCATGTTGAGAGAGCTCCACATGGTAAGAAGGTAAATTCTGTTGAGGAAACTTCCTCTTTGAGTGAAAAGATTGATGTTATTATGGCTATGTTTGTTAATGGGAAAGATCCTCTAGATCTTAATAGTATTCCCTTAGCCTCTTTGGTTGCTCAAGAAGATCAAGTTGATGTGAAAATTCATTAGAAACAACAATTTCAACAACAATGCCTATAGGAACAATTTTGGTGGCAACAATAATTATAGGCCTTATCCTCCTAATAATGGCAATTCCTATGGAAGCTCTTACAATAATGCTAGAAGTGCCCCCTCTGAACTTGAAGTCATGCTCAAGGACTTTATTAGTAAACAAACCACTTTCAATAAGACTATAGAGGAAAAGCTTTTAACTGTTGAGAAAAATATATCCTCTTTGTCTGAAGCTCAAACTTCCTTGGTTAATAAAATGGCCGCTAAACCTGAAACTATGGAAAACACCTTTGCTACTGCTCATGCCATACAAGTTACTATTGATGAAAATGTTAGGCTGTTAGCTCAACTTCATGCTAAGTGGGAAAGGGAAGCTGAAATTGATAGAAACAATAGTGTGTGCACCATCACCACTAAACCACAAGTAGCCCACATTCCTCCTCCTACTATGCCTACCACTAGTGATGCTAAGTTTGACTTTGACATTAATGGTTGAAATATTTCTGAAGTGATTATGTTCTTGTAAAAGCTTGCTAGAAGTCCTGATGCTAGTGATATGCATGTTGCTTTCACCAAACACATTACAGATGCTCTTGTTAAGATTAAGGAAGAGAAGCTAAAACACAAAGCTTCTATTCCTAAGAAAGTACAAAATAGTTGGGAACCCATTATTAATATGCAAGTGAATGACTTTAATCTCAAAGCTTCATGTGATCTTGGTTCTAGTGTCTCTATTATGCCTAGGAAGATTTATGAAATGCTTGATTTGCCACCATTAGAAGATTGTTATTTGGATGTCCCACTCAATGATAATGCTAAGAAGAAACTCATGGGGAGTATTAATAATGTTCTCATTATGGTTAACGATGCTTATATCCCTGTTGATTTCTATGTTTTGGATGTTGAATACAATGCTTCTTGTCCTATTACTTTGGGAAGACCTTTTCTTAGAACAGTTGGTGCCATCATTGATATGAAAGAAGGCACCATTAAATATCATTTTCCATTAAGAAAGGAATTGAACACTTCCCTATGAGGAGAGAGAAGGTACTTTTTTCTCCTCCTTTGAAAGCAAGATTTGATGTTAATGCTTCTTCATTTGAAAATACTTGATTTTTCTTGCTTCTTGTGCCTAACTTAAAGACGTTAAAGAAAAGTACTTGTTGGGAGATAACCCAAGAGTTTCCTTTAGTCTTAGAATTATTACTTATGTAATGACCTCTCCTTATCCTTTTTGTTTGCTTTTTGGTGCCAAGAATGACCTCTAATGAGAGGAAAGTAAGATTTGGGGAGTTGCTGTCCCGGAACAGATTTCTATCCTCCACAAAAAAAAATCGTGAGGAGTCTCTATAACTCGGATTGCGCTTAAAATTTACGAATAAATCCCCCAGTATGTTATCTAACTTGAGTTAGTTCAACACTTTTTGATTTGAGCAACAGAAGATGTTCGAAAAAATAGGTTTCTACTTGCAGGTCTGTTTTGACAGATTTCTGCCATTATTTGCATTTGCTTCTTATTGATTCCTTTTTGAGTTCTATTTAGGTGAACTGAGATTTTTGAAGGATTTACTACAGTAGCTTGTGTTTTTAGTGAAAAGCCTTGCTGTTTCAAAGCTTTGCCAGAGGTCTAATATCTTTTGAATAAGTTAATGTTGCTAATGAAGATTGTGTGATGTTTTGTGTGAAGGAAATATTTCAGGTGTAAAGAGAGAATGATGCAATGAGATGAAGAATGGACAAAAGATCAAGCTTGGGTATGACACCATGGTGTCACCCCAAGAAATATCCAAGAGGTACAAGCGTCAAAGGTTGGGGATGCCCAAGGCATCCCCTTCTTCATCAATAAAAAGTGCAGGTCTGTCTAGACACTTCGTTTTTATTGTTTCATGCACAGTTGTGTTGTTCTTGGAGCGTATTAGTTTTCGTTTGCTTTGCTTAGTTGTTTAGTTTTCTTGAGTAGTTTGGACCCCCGTTCTCGTTGTGTTGTTTTGCAAATAAGTTTGCTTGGTGTTTGGAAAGGAGTAGTAAGTTCTTGCTAGAAGTGCAAGAGGAGTTTGCATTGACTGTGACTTAGACTTTAGCATGACATGCTAGGTGTTGTTTTGACATTATGCTTAGTGATTATTGTTGTAGCATGTCTTTTTCTAAACAATTGGGATTGCTTAGTGTGCCTTGAAGAAATTATGCATTGTTTTAGCATGCAAAAGCATAGTATTGTGGTACTCTCCTTTGATGTTTTTCTTGGGTTGACTTGGCACATGCTCACACCATGTTATGACTCTCACAAGTCACCATTAGCATCTATAATCATTTAGTCCTTGACTTGTAGTACCACTCTTTGCTTTGATTAGTATGCTTTGTTGCACTGCATGATTATGGCCATTATTGCTCTCTTAGTTGGTTGCTCTCAGTCTTTTGCTAGCCTCCACTTGTATGAGTAAGTTCTACCCATGCCTCCAACTCCCAAGAAACCAAGTTATTCCAAAGTGTCCACTATAAACTCCTATGCATGGTGTGTTACACCATTCCAAGTATATTCTTGTTTTCAACTATCTTCAAATTAAAAACTATTTTGTTATGTGAAAACTTAGTGATTAAAGCCCTCACAAACTTGATGGCACACTTTATATTCTTTGCCCCTAATAAACTTGAACCATTGTGACAACTTTGTTTTATATGCTTGCACTTATAAGTTGGAATTAGCAGAACCGTGATGTCACGGGGAACATTTTCAACATTGCATTTGTACTTTGTACTCAGTTGATATCATGTTCTTTTGGCTATGGATGTCACCGGTGTGAAATAAAGAGGGAACTTGTAAGTCCATGGAGTTTGTATCCTGTGTTAGAGAAACGCCTAGGCCGCTAGCCTAAGCCATGTCTAATCATGGTGGAAACTTGCAGCATCACCATAGTGACATCTATGAAGCATTCTTCTTATATAAAAAAAGAGACACATTGAGAAAAGAGGAAAGAGAGAAAAAAGCACCATATTCCCATGGTAAATAATAATATTGCTGAGATGCTCATTGTCTGCTTGCCTTGTCATTTTGGTTATGGGAAAGCTCATGTACCATGTGCAAGGGGTACCCCTTTGGCGGTTCTCTATGATATGCAAATACTTACAATGATAATAACTTACAGGTGACTAAAGTTGAGTAGCATGAGGTGTGGCCCTCGTATTTAAGGGACTTGAGATTGCCAACTTATACTTCGTCAAGCATATACTCCAGCTTTGCCACTTTAACCTTAACCACTTCAAGATGCTTATGATAGGGGCAATGAGGGCTGAAAGCTAATAAGTACCATAATTTTTGGAAGCTCTTTTTGAAACTTGTAATCCCTGCTTCCTTTACAAAAAGGCCTTTCTTCCACCACTATTGAGTCTCCATCTTCTACCTTTAGGCACCATTAAGAGAGCATAGTTGTCATTCTATGTGCAGTGTTCCAAAGCTTATTAATTGATGCATATTGCGTTATTACTTGTTCATGTGCTACTTGTTTCTAGTCACCCTTGTGAACTTTGCAGGTGTCCTATGCATCTATTTTCTACTCTATGAAGGACAAGCTGATTTCCACTATGCTATGTTTTCTGTATGTGAAACAAACAAACGTTTTTCAATGCATGTTATTCATGATCTTTGTTTGTAGCTTGTCATGTTGCATGCATAGTTACTATGTCCTATTGTTAGAACTCCATCTTTCATGCACATGTTTAGAGTTCTTTGATCCCAGCTTTCAATGCTTGCAAATGGTTGGATCTTTATTGTGAGGGTGCATGTCACCTCAAAAATTATTCTTTTATCACTTACCTACTCGAGGAAGAGCAGGAGTTAAGCTTGGGGATGTTGATATGTTGGAAACGTATCTATATTTTCGATGCTCCATGTTTGTTTTGTATCTACTTTGCTTTGCTTGTCTACACTTTGAGGTGCTTTTTACATGTTTTCTGGTACTAACCTATTAACAAGTTGCAACAGTGCCAGATGCCTGTTTTCTGCTATCTTTGGTTTCAGAAAAGTTAGAAAAGTAATATTCTCGGAATTAGACGGGACAAACGTAAAAGTCAATTACTTTCCGTGGGGAACAAGAAGTCCAGAGGAGAGCCGGAGGGGCCAACCAGGGGGTCAGACCCACCCCAGGCGTGGGTGGGCCTAGCCCCGCGCCTGGCTAGGGTTTGCCAACCCTGGCCGCCTCCTCGGTCTCCCCCTTCGCCTATAAGAAGCCCTTGATGCATAAACCCTAAGCACCCGATCAAATATCCACGAAACCGTCTGTAGCCGCCGCCACCATCGTCCCTAGATCGGGGGGTCTGAAGTTCTTCCCGGCACCCTACCGGAGGGGAGATCATCGCGGAGGCCTTCTCTCTGGTATGATGCGTGAGTAGTTCCACCTTGGACTATGGGTCCATGTAGTAGCTAGATGGTTGTATCTCCTCCTTTGTGCTTTCATGTATAGATCTTGTGAGCTCCGTCCATGATCAAGATCTAATATATTTGTAATCATGCATGCTGTGTTTGCGGGGATCCGATGGATATTGAGATTATTATGTTGGTTTGATTAATGGTTTTGTCTTTATGATTCTATCATGTCTGTGTTGTTTGTGATCTTGCATGCTCTCCGTTGTTAGTAGCTATCTTGGCCAAGTAGTTGCTAGTGACTCCAAGAGGGGGTATTTATGCTCGATAGTGGGTTCATGCCTCTAGTTTCCAAGGGAAGTGACAATAATATCTTTGGTTGTAGATGTGTTGTTGCTACTAGGAAGAAAACAATGGTCTCTTGTTCATGGAACATGTGGACTGTTTACCTTACACACTTTGCTTAAAGCAGTTGTCTGCTGCTTGCAACTTAATACTGGAGGGGGTTCGGATGATAACCTAAAGGTGGACTTCTAGTCATAGATGCAGTTGGATGGCGGTCTATGTATCTTGTTGTATTGCCCAATCGAATCTTATAAGATCTTTCTGACTAGTAATTGCATTGTTATGCCTTGCTCAGTTCCTGTCAATTGTCTCGCTGTAATTTGTTTACCCTTCATGTCATGTTGTTTATCTAAGGAGAGCACCTCTAGTGAACTATGGACCTCGGTCCAATCTTTACCATTGATACATCTTCCACTGTTACTTTTTTACTTGCTGCAAACCATTACCTTCCACACCATACATTTAATCCTTTGTTACAGCAAACCAGTGAGCTTGACAATCTCACTGTTTGTTGGGGCAAAGTCTTGAGTTTGTGTTGTGCAGGTCTCCGCGTTGCTTGCAACACCTGTGTGACGTTTCCTTCCTCCTTCTGATTTGATAACCTCGGTCTCAACTGAGGGAAAACTTGTTGTTTGTTACTTCACACCTTTCTCTTGGGGTTCCCAACAGGTTGTGCGTAGACAGTCGTCAGTGACGTTTCCTTCCTCCTACTGGTTCGATAACCTTGGTTTCTTACTGAGGGAAAACTGTTGCTGTGCTGGTTCACACCTTCCTCTTAGGGTTCCCAACGAAGTTCTAACCGGCACCATCAGTCGCGGTATAGGGGCACCAACGCCGTCGAGGCCGAGGTGCTCCCTAGGTCGCCATCAAGGTCGAGCCGGAGGACGCGGTCAAGATCGAGCCGACCGATCGATGACGAAGGAGTAGATCGAGGCCACCATTCTGGCCTCCCATATGGAGGAGGAGCAGAAGTGGGATGTCATGCGGTAGGCCATCCACGAATCGTGGATGACAGCTCATGCTCCTGCTCCACCGGCTTTACAGTGCTCCCCCGACCCTCGTGTGGCCGCCGCCGCAAGTCTTAATCGAGGTCCCCGATGATGACGATGACGAGTACGCCTCCCGTGTCGTGCGATAGGATTGAGGGCGACCAACATCGACATTAGCATCACCCCGCCGCTCCCTACCAATCTACGACCACCTACTAGGGTGTTTTTTCTCTATGCATTTTGGACGTGGAACAATGGCCTTTTAATATATTTATATAGTTATAGTAATTTCATGTTTTCCTTTCTTGTTTTTTGTGTGTAATGCTTTTATTTCATGGTGGCCATTGGTTGTAGTGGCCACCGCAAATGGGGTCAGCCCGAACGAGCCGTCGTCACCCCACCCGCCGCAAATGGACCGAATCGGACTGATTCGTTGTCTGTTTTTTGCTGGGCCATTTGGGATGCCCTTAGGTCTGGTTCGAATCCAGAAGGTCAGAATTCCTTTTTGTTACTCGGAGAATTTCTCAAGATGCCTTTTTGTTTTCCTATGAAGAAATCGGTAGATACAAGGTTTCTCAACCAGAACAAAAAGATGGTGCAATTCATCAAATGCGTGCAACATTGCCCATTTACAGCGTCCTAAGAGCATTTCTAGCAAACCCCTTAAAAGGCCGAATTCGTAAAAATCAGGCGGGTATAAGGGCCCGACCCAGTTTTTTTAACCCGAACAGATCCCATATATGATGCCCAACCCATATATTTTGTATAGGGCACCGAAAAACCACCCCCTGGCCTTTATATGTAAGGTTTCGATGGGGGATATGGTTCGTGACCTGACGAATTTTTGCAGGTGCCTCCGCTACTCTGTCGCCCACCACCGCGCACCACTGCTCAAATCCGACCTCTCCAACGAGAAATTAGAGCCGCCACTAAGAAGATCTAGCGCCGCACCGCCGCTGGCATAGGTATGCCCGACGGGTGTGGCCTATGTGGTCCGGCCCGACAGAGGCCCATGTGACAATTTGCTGGTGATGGTAAAGCCCGTGACGATTCTGGTGAGGCCAAGCCTATGAAGGATTCGACTCCTCGGTGGATATGGCAGGACTAGATAGGAAACTTTAGGGTTACACCCTCAAGCTTGTAAACGACTCGGACGTCTCCCGAGACCTGGCCTCCCCATATTAAAGCCAGGAGGGAACAACGGGGAGGAGGACAAAAAAACCTAGCACACATATACCTGCCAGATCTAATCTGCGCATCATCGCCATCAAGTCACCCTTGTAACCTCTGATTCATCGATTAATCAAGAACACACAAGTCACCCTCGTGTCCCCATGTGTTTGTCTATTACGAAGTCTCCAGCGTGTCGCTCTTCTCTTAAACTCAAGTCCAACAAGTATGGGCATTGACATGATCACCCCATGTGAGTCGCAATGTACCGTCGGGGAGCTCGAACGGAGTGGGGGTGGCCAGGTGGGCCGTTCCGTCGATTCGTCCCGCCGCTATGGCATCGGATCCGAAGCGTAGGAGGAGCACCGTCGCCGTGTACGCTCTGACGGTGCGCGGAAGTGCGCCTCCCTCCACTACATCAACCACCAAGCTCTGGTGCCTCACAAGCTCCGTCGCCGCGAAGTGGAGGAGGCCAACCGCCGCCACCGGTCAGGGGAGGGGAGCTCCTCCGAAGCGCGTGCTCGTGTGCCCTCGCCGAAGAAAGAGGAAGAGGATGAGATCGAGGGCTACGACCCGACGGCGTACGGCGTCGTCATCGGTGAGGAGGACTACGTCGACGATGCCTCCTTTGACCGCATCACCGCCGTGATCATGCAGCAGAGCATGGCCGAGGAGGAGGACCAGCGCAGGCGACAGGAACGGGACGTGGAGCTCGAGGGCCTCTTCCTCAAGCAGGGGCTCACCAGCGAGCGCTAGCTCCACCAGAAGCAGCTGGAGTGGGACATCAAGCGCGCACTGCAAGCGGAGCAGTTCGTCGACCTCGTCTCCGACGAAAATGAGTGAAACCCATCGCCGGTACCGTCACTGCCGCACCCTAAGGCTCCGGTGAGCCTAATTTTGTATCCTGGGTTAGAATTAGGCGGGCGTTGATGATATATCCCCACGTAGTAGAAAATCTGTGCATTTTGTATCTATGGTCGCAGCGACCTAGCGATGAGCTATTCGAAATCTCTCATGAATGTTTTAAATTTTGTTATTTACGGTTTCGTTTTCTGATTTCTGTTCTGCACATCGAACTCCGCAGAGGAAAAATGAGAAAAACTCGTCCCTTATGCGCCTTTATATGGTTTAGCGGATTAGCGGATAAGGGGTGTGCTACAGATGCTCTAAGTCAAAGGAGATAAGCAAATTGTTCGTCGAACTTTGATCTCTCTCCCTCTATCAGTTTCCAACAATAGGTCATCAACAGGTACATTACGATTTACACGATTCCCGCACCAATTTGAGGCGTTTCTGTCGAATTAATCCTTGTTCACTTCCTCGCCGTCAGGTGGTGCCTTCCCTTGGACCTGCTCCTGGATGACGACGACGACGATCCCGGGCTCTGGCTCAGCCTCCGCGACGCCCGCCTGCGCCCCCCTGCGCCAGCGCCGAGCGCCGCCCGGGCGACGCTGTCCGTTGCCAGCTCCCTCGCGCGCTGCGGCTTCACGGGCTGCTTGTTGAGGTAAGCTAGGTGCGGGAGGAGGCCTGTGACGGCCTTGCGCAGCGCGTCGTCGCCGACGTTGGTCTGCACCGGGTTACCCACGAGGTTGAGAGCCAGGAGGGAGTGGTAGTTGGCCACCAGCTGCCCCAGCGCCTTGGCCGTCGTCAGCCTGTTGAAGCCGAGGTCCAGCACCGCCAGCTTCAGCAGCCGGTGCAGGCCCTCCACGTCGCTTATCTTGTTTCCCGCCAGGTACAGCTCCCTGATCGCCGTGCAGTTCGATAGCCCTGATGCATCATGCATAACAGAAACTCCATCATAAGCTTGCAATAAAGAGAATTTTGGAAACTGGTAATTAAGATGGTATTTTTTAGTGGAATTAAGATGGTATTATTAGGGTGAATTATGCAGTGGACCACCTCACTGATCACATACGCCTACTCATCTTGATTCAGCAGCAAAGGAGCCAACGTCAGGTCTTTGATTGGTACTCCTGCTATAGGATAAGGCCCTAGAATGTGACCCGTCTTGGAGCATGCCCAATCATTCTGAACCTAAACAGAGACATATCAACTACTACTCCTACCATGCAACAGACAATAAACTCCGATCTTTGTCATCACAACTGTTGGCCCAAAAGAAATTTAAGTGAAATTTAATGACGATATAGTATATGCAATGCAGTTGAATAACCTCAAGTGTGAAAAACTCACCATGGCCGATGCGCGAAATTCGGTTGTAGCTGAGGTTGAGCACGCGCAGCTTGGTCAGCTCCCGGAGCCCCTCCACGTTGGCGATCTTGTTCCGCGACAGGTCCAGCGAGTGCAGTCCCTTTGGCAGCGATCCCGGGGAGATATGAACTGCATCAACACCCACGACACGATCCATTCAGCACCTGTCTGACAACGCAAAGCTGTACTAGTATCTGAAAGCACTGCTCTGCTTCTGTAGTACGTACCGATGAAGTTGGTGGAGAGGTTGACAGCGCGTAGGCTGGAGAATGGCGCGATCATGGGCGTGACCTTGAGTCCCATCCCGGATATGTGCGCTACGGACGAGAAGGCGTCGAGGGACTGGACGATGCTGTTGGCCTGGGCGACCTCGTCGGCCGCCGCACACCGCTTGGCCGACTTTCCAAACGGCTCCCCGCCGCCCACGCAGCGATCTCCATGCTCCATGTTCTGCAGGTTGCCGTCTTCTTCCTCGGCGATGCGGAGGCACTCCTCCTTGTCGATGCTGCTCACCCACGCGCTCACGCGGTCGCTCAGTGAGTTCTCCGCGCAGAAGGCGACCCACTGCTGCTTATGGTTAGGGACCGGCGGCGCCTCGTCCACCGTCGCCTCCTTGTGCTGCTTGCGCTCCGGCTCCTCGAGCGTGTCCGAGGTGTACCCGCCACCACCGTGACGGCCAGGGGTGCCGGCTTCGCTCGGGCGCGCCGACCACGGCTGGTGCAGGTTGCGGTGGCTCCAGAGGAAGAGGAGCCACCACAGCTTCCGGCTCCGCGACGGCAGAACCTGGCTCGACGACCGCCTCTTGAGCATCACGTGGTCGGCGGTACGCGACGTCTTCACCGACGCGGGGCTTGCTTCCGTCACGCTCACGCCGCGCGGGATGGTGTCCGTGTCCATGTTGACGCCGCCAGGTAGGTCCTTGAGGTCGCCGTAGGAGCGCGACCGCGCCGGCATGCCCTGGCCTTGCCTCGGGCCACCAGGCCGCTTGGTCTCGATGTTTGAGCACGACCGTTTCAGCCTCGCCGACGGGTCCACTTCCACCTCCTCCGCTGCCACAGCCTCCTCCGTGGTGCCGCTCACAATCAGCGCATCCGGTACGGCGCCGCCGTGGTACCCGCTGACGGGCCTCTGGTGTGGGTGGAAGTCGAGGTCGTCAGACAGGGTGTCCCTCTTCACTGGCGACATGTCAGTGTCACCCCCATTATCGTGCGCCACCGCGACAGCCACGTCGGAGACAATCTTCGGTTCGATCTTATCGCCGCATTTGTCCACATCAGGCGGCGTAGCGTGAATGGACTCCTCCACCGGCTTCACCCTGGGGCGCTCGTCGCGGCCACCGCTCTTCTCTGTACTATCAGCAACCTGGCGAAGGAACAGACACAGACACCAAATTATCAGCCAACAAGATCGAGTTTCATCAAAATTCAAGGAAAGAATCGGTTCGGGGAAACTACCCTTACCACTCGTTTGTGCCTCCTGCCGGCGAGCAGGGTGGAGAAGCAGCTTATCTTGGCCATCGATCTGCTGTGAATCCTGGCACGCACGATTCTCTCGACCCACCACCTACCTAATTGGCAGGCAGCAGGACTAGACTAGGTGGTGTTTGGCCTTAGCCAGCCGTTGTCTACCTCTTCAGTGCACGAAGCGGCGGCGCCCCGGGGAAGGCCAGAGTGACAGGTGAAGCGCCGCTGCCACCGCCGTCTTGAAATTTGGCACTGTACAATCAAGCAAAAACAGACAGCTATGCACCATCAGAGGAGGAATTATTGTGCAGTACTACTAGTACTACTACTTTAAACAATTGCAGCAGGAGAAACAAGAAGAGCAAAGAACAAGAGAAAAACTAGATGATCCTCTCTGGCTAAACTCACAAAATTATTGACATGATATTACTATAGGCTACCAAGTACCAACTCACACTAAGACTAGGCGATATATATATATTCATACTTACAAGAAAGGAATCTTGTTTTCCCATCCAATCAGTAAGTAACTGCCAATTAATTTAGGATCACAGCAAGAGGCTGACGCATACTAAACACTAACAAGAAGAAAAAGACTACCCCACAGCCGAACCCTCCTCCTCCCCCCAACAACTACTGCTGGCCGATTCAGAGTTGAGAGCAATAAGAACACTACGCATCATTAGAAGAAAAAACATTTAATTAGGACCCATATAATAAATCAAAGAAAATAGCGGAGTAGGATGTCCAGGAACACTAATAGCTCAAGATCACGTATGCACAACCCAAAAGGACCAAACAAGGAACACATATATACTAGAAGTAGATACCACCAACGACAAGCAGCCAGACATGGAAGCAAAGAATACGACGTTGCGAACAACAAGCAGGTCTAACCTTCCTTTCACAGCCAAGAACCAATTGACGGCCGGAAGATAGTAGTAGGATCTTCTGTCTCGGGTTCGGTTCCTGTTGCACCGTTAGCAGGGAAGAAGCAGCTTCAGAGGGTTCAGTTGGTTGCGGCAAGGCAAGGTAGACGCAAACAGCTAAAGATGGGGTGGGGGGAAGAGCTAGCGGAGAGGGACAGGAATGGTGCGGGGACAAATGGGGAGGTTGAAGAAATAAATCGAGCAAGCTGGGAGAAGCGGCGCCACGCTGGTGGAGTGGAGTGAAGGGGAGCACGCGGTGGACACGCGGTTTGATTTTGACGTCACTCCCACTCATTAAGGGTAACATGGTCTTTCGTCTTAATTAGTTGTAGTAATAATCCAGACTATAAATTCGCTGGCCCGCCCACCGTGATCCAGATCCAAGCCCATGTATACATCACATGTACTCGTACGCCTAAAAAATGTTAAATCCATGGTTAGTCACTAAACTTAGTTAGCCAAGTCAATCGGTCATTATACAATAGAAATACGAGTTTAAGGTTAGCGAAGACGCAACTAGCGACAGTCACTTCTACCTACTCCCAGTTTCCCGTCCAGACATGTCCGGACTCTGAAAAATTCTGGTGTTGTCTTCGTTGTCGATGGAGCATGCCGGCGCTCCCACACCTCACCACGTCGTCGCGCGCTCTCCCATCTCCCCACACCGGCGCGACCTCACATCCTCCATGTCCCTCTGCTCGTTCCCCACCCAGACGTGTCCCTGACCTCGACAGAAATCCGGTGCAAAGGGTTATGTGGCGGGGCCGGAGCGGTGACACGGGCACAACGGGCCATGCCAGAGCAGCACGCCCTCTCCTGCTTGAAACCGGATCCTCTGCTCTACTCCTACTCCAGCCACCATCTGACCGACTCGGGGATGACGGCTGACGCCGATGCACTCCTCATCTAATGACCCCAGTGTAGAGGGTCCAGCTTGCTGTTTTCTCCATTCTTCTGCTCGCGGCAGTCGCCTCCGCATCCATGCTCGTCGTCCGGGGGGCTCCACGGTCTGCGCGTTGCCACCAACAATAGCACTGTCTACTGCGTCGACTTCGTCGGCATGGTCAACGCCTTCTACTCCTCGAACTCCTCCGCCTCCCCTGTCACGCCGTCCCTCGTCTTCTCGCGGGTGAAGAAGGACGGGAAGAGAGGAGAGGCAGAGAGAATTGAGTCGATGAGACTGACAAGTAGGTCCCACTGCTCAGTCTGACCACCGGTCCAAACCTTTAGTCTTTTGCCTGGAATAGAAAAGTTGATTTTAGGGACGTTTTTGCAAATAAAACTGTTAGAGTATTAGACATATACGGCTGTTATGGTAGTTTAGATATAGTTAGGATATGTTTACGTACAATCTTAACTTGACTTGTACTTCAAAATAATCCCACGTAAGCCTGTCGCTGCTTGTTAGCTCTGAGAATGATCGAAGTATGATGTAGCCTGCAAGGAAGCGCTCCAACTGTACTGCAACAAAAAAAGAACGGCTTCAGGGTAATGCATCTGTATTGAACACTACAAACTCTGCATTTCACCTTTTTAGGAGCATCGAAAGGGCCTAAAGTGGTAATGGAACCTGACGAGCAGAATGCGAGCAGAATGCTAAATGTACAAATATCAAAATGTTCAGCTAGCCGAAGCGCAGAAATAGCAGAATGTTGTTTTGCTAAAATTTTCAGTTCCATCAACAATATACTAGTGTCACAGACATATATACAGGTAGAGAAAATAATAGCCTTTTACATGCTGAATTCTCTACCGGTATTACAGGGACCTCAATTCTCCAAAGCACACGGATCACACCATTCAAGTGAAGTGCAAAAATAACACACTTATATTTTGTACAAAATGATCACAAGGTGTACCTTTAGGACCCTACCTTTGGGACATTAAATTATTTATATGACCTGTCATATGAACAGAAGGCACAGCACCTGTATATTCTAAATACCAATTAAACTGAGCATCGATTTAAACTAATACAAAACACAGGCCAGTTGCAATCATGTGCCTGGGGTTTTCACTTGATAATAACTGATGTAAAAAGGCATTATTATAAGCACATATTTCACTGAATCTAGGTTCTCTACATGATAAGAGTCTGGCAAAGCAAAGAATCTTGTATTTCCGCAATTGTGTCTGTTGAATTATGCAACTTATGGCATTTGGATTTGTCATAAAATTATACATAGAACATTTGCATCAAAAGTTGGTGCCATGACTAAACTCAAAGAATTCATACTATGAGGGAGCCAATTGTCTAGCAAAATACCTAATAGCATAGGAAAGTTCATGTTCTACAAAAGTATATTACTGGGTGAGAAGTCTTTTGCAGCAAGTGTACCTCAATGAGGCATTCCAGGAAATACATGCAAGAGGATGCAGCAAAGAGAAGCAAGCTGGCACAAGAAGTGATCCTAAAATGACAAAAGCTATATAGTACGATGTTTCAGCTAGTAGCTGTTCTCAGAGCTTTGCAACAGTATTCAGTTATATTTAAAATGTAATTCAAATTAAACTTCAGATTCTGGAAAAATTCTCTCTTTCCAGAACTAGGAAATCTCTAGGTACCATTTAATCATTACTTCTGTATCAAGTCGTAGACAAAGATTTACCCACACGTAACACTGTCTAATTATAATCACTACAGATGTTTAGACAGGAGATAGTATGATAGAAGTAGTAGACACCTACACCTCTGAAGTTAACAATTCAGGTAACTACAAATGGATACAAATATTCAATGCAGACCAAACGCCTAACTGATCATAAGGTATCATCCACATAACTCAAAAAAAAAAAAAGGTATCATCCACCAATCTCCATTGGCTTCTAATACCACATACCTCATGTTTTTCTTCATTTGGTAGAGCATAGCAGAACATGCAAGAGAAAGAGAATCACCAACTTAACGCATTCAGAAGCCAGAACAGCAATGAAAAACTAACAAGAAAGTTGGCACAAGACTTATTCCTTCCCGTTATAGATATCTTTTGCAGACTATGTTTAATTGAGGCAGTCTTGTACTATGTTCTTGCATAAGATCCTCAGAAATCTAATGGTACCCCACGTTTTATGGAATGGCACCGCAGCAAACCTGAAGCAGAGCAACTAAACGAAGCGATATATATTTCACACAAAGCTAGTAAACAGAAATCTATAAGAGTCTCTGGGGGCTGGGAATGCGATTCGAGATACACATATCATAACTTCTCTGTTACGTTACCTTTGAAGTTGAGCTCCTGAATCCGCATAACCTTCATGGCACCACACAGCAACAAGCTCTGCAGGGCAATCCTGCTGAGCTCCACGGAACAAATGCCGTTCCTGGCAATTATCTCATCTCACTGGTGAAAGACAGAGCTTCCCAGGGTCCATCCCAGCAACACTAGCCAACCTGTAAAAATCTAGAACACCTCGGTCTCTCCAGCAAGCTTGTGGGTTCAATCCCAACAGCATTCAGCAGCATGCCTTTTCTACAGTACCTTGATATCATGGCCAAAAGATCTCCCTGGAATGCTTCCTCCCTCCTCTTGACACTTGCTCTGAGGCAGAGGCAGGTGTGCTGTAGCCTGTTAAGGAAAGCATTCCAACTGTACTGCTACCTGAAAAACGGGCTCAAGGTAATGCATCTGTATTGAACACTACCAACTCACACACTTCGCCTAGGAGCATAGAAAGGGCCTAAGTGGTAATGCAACCTGATGATGGGCATAGAGTTTAAACTTGTATCGGAGGGGGGAAACAGTCAGAGTAAGTTTGAACATAAGTATCCCATAGGTGATATAGTTATGCAGCTCGATTAAATGTAGGAAATACTGTTACACAGGTGTCACAGATATACGTGTATATATGTCAGAGAAATAAGGACAGACGTTCATGCTGAATTCTCCACAAGACCTGAATTCTCCAAAGCACATGGCACCATTCAAGTGAAGTGCATAAATAGCATACTTCTACAAAATGATCACAAGGTGTACCTTTAGGACCCTGACTTTCAGCTATTAAATTCTTTATGAACCGTCCTATGAACAGAAGGCACTGCACCTAATATGCGCTCTAAACATAAATTAACAACTATAACTTTAGGGAAAAAATGAGCATGAAGTTAAATTAATACACAAGCTAGTTACAATTATGCGCCTGGGATTTCACATGATAGGACTCTGAAGTAAAAGGGCATTATTATAACCATATGCTGTGGGTTGTCCACATGATAAGAGCCTGGCATAGAAAAGAATAGAAGGGTTTTTATCATTTCTGCCACTATGACCAACCTCAGCCTCAGTTTTGCCATTTGACCGCTCAAAACTCTAATTTTGCCACTACTCCGCTACAACGTTCCTCAGTTTTGCCATTCCATCATCTTTGTACCGTTAATTCATAATCAATTTTGCCATTCTAGATTCTCCAGCGTTTCTATTTGTTTGGGTTTCTATTTATTTGGGTATTTATCATTTCTGCCACTATGACCAACATCAGCCTCAGTGTTGCCATTTGACCGCTCAAAACTCTAATTTTGTCACTGCTCTGCTACAACGTTCCTCAGTTTTGCCATTCTGTCATCTTTCTACCGTTAATCCATAATCAATTTGCCATTCTAGATTCTCCAGCGTTTCTATTTATTTTATATCTCTGATTGGTTGGCTCTACATGTTATCACTTTGACAAATCCAAAAAAAATAGTTTAAGGTTATTTCTGAATTTCTCCATTGATTAGCACTTATCCATGATTGTTTCTGAACTTCTCCATTGTGGGGTCATACTATCGCCACCATATAATGCACCATTTTCTAAATTTTTGTCAGTTTTCATATTGTGGACGTGCAACAAGTCGTGTGTTCTATAGCAGTTCAGTTCTACTGTATCTAATGGCTTGTCATTGTCTATTCCAATAACCATTACCCTGCCCAGCCTACATGTGGGAGGGTCGGTTTTTTCTGTATCTAATTTCTTATTATTGTTTGTTTGCGGTAACCACTAACCGTCCTCGCCTACAAGTGGTGAACATGCAACAGTTATTCTTCTAGCTACGATTTTATCCGATATCAGTGATAAATTTGACATGTTTTGGGCTCATCAGATCTAACCACTTACATCGTAGTCTACTTCGAAGTTGTTTCTATATTAATCATGGTGTAAACTTTTTCGGATGCACATCGTAGTCAAATGGTGCCCATGTACTCTCATTCCTGAACCAGGACATCAATTTGCATCAAGTCATAGACACAGGACATGTATTTTGTATCAAGTCATATACTCCACATGTAACATTGTCCGTTTATGATCAATACAAGGGTGTAAAATAGGAGGTAGTATGCAGTAGTAATAGACAACTATGAAGTTTCAGATACCACAAAATAGAGATGTATACCTCATGTTTGCCTTTGTTAGGTAGAGCACTAGACCAGAACATGGCGGAGAAAGAGAAGCACCAATTTAAGCCACTCAAAATAGCAATGAACTAAGAATAAAGTTGGCACAAAAGTTACTCCTTCCTGTTATAGATATGAATGTTTGAAAAATTATGTTTATTTGCAGCAGTCTCGACAAATATAAATTCAAGGCAAACTATACCTTAAATTGCAGTAGGTTCTCAAAAGATTCTCAGAAATCTAATTGCACCAGAGTTTTTACACTACATTTGCAGGTAACAAGACCATTCAAGATATTCCAGATCTTTCAGGCAACAGTTCCTAGCAATGCTTCAGATTTCACAATCGTAATTTATCAACTTTCTCCATCAAACACAATCAATGCAGAAAATGGTAAAAAATTGGATCATATGGAGCTGAAAACACAATACAATTTATATTCAAGATGGGAGTTCATCTTACAACATCCCAAAATACACCGGTTGAACTTTCAGGCCCCAAGTGGTTCACAATGGTACAAAAGCTATTCTAGTAATAACATGTCCAATTTGTTTTCTTCTGAAAACCAAATAGTGCCAGTTATCTCATTCCTGAACCATTACATGTGCATGTAAACCAAATGGAGTACTATTGAATCATTATTTTTGCATCAAAATTGTAGACAAAGATTTACTCTGCTCATAACATTCATTTACAATCACAACAACGATGTAAATCAGGAGAGAATATGCAATAGTAAGACACATCTGAAGCTTCACAGTTCAGACAAACTTCAAACAGATGCAAATTTCAATGCACACAAATCTTATATTCATATACCATTATATCTGCAGGCAAGTAGATATTTAACGCAAGCATGACCCTTCAAGCAATTGCAGATCCTTCAGTTCCTAGTTATCATTCAGATTTCACAAAACTAATTTCTCAACGTTGTCCAAACAGATTCCATATTTCCATCTAGAGGATGTTAAGCACAAGCACATGAAAAATCATATGGAGGTGGAAACACAGTACCATTTCTATTCAAGATAGCAGCTGATCTTACAGCATCCCAACAGACAGAGAAATTATCCTAAACTACTAGCAGTTGCGAGGCAACCTAAGAAGACGTGAACTTCGTGACAGCCTTGGTGCCCTCGGAGACAGCGTGCTTGGCGAGCTCGCCGGGGAGGACGAGGCGGACGGAGGTCTGGATCTCCCTGGATGTGATGGTGGGCTTCTTGTTGTAGCGGGCGAGCTTGGCGGACTCGCCGGCCAGCTTCTCGAATATGTCGTTGATGAAGGAGTTCATGATGGACATGGCCTTGGAGGAGATTCCGATGTCCGGGTGCACCTGCTTGAGGACCTTGAAGATGTAGATCTTGTAGGTCTCGACGCTCTTCTTCGCCTTCTTCTTGCCCTTCTTCCCCTCCCCGCCCTCCTTGGAGGCGGTCTTTCCCGCCGGCAGCCGCTTCTCCGCCTTGGGCTTCTTCCCAGCCGGGGCCTTCTCGGCCGCGGGCTCCTCCTCCACGGGCTTCTTGGCCGCCGGCTTCTTCTCCGCCTTGGGGGCCATGGGTGATTCTCGGTGGTGGGGCTTCGCTGGAAGGTGGGGGAACTGGTGGGTGGGGAATTGCAGATGAGATGTGAGGAGCGTCGGAGAGACGGAGACATTATATAGGAGGAAGGAGGAGGACGATAATTGGTTGAGTACGGCGTGCTGCGGATCGCTGACGAGGATGGGTACGATGCTTTGGCGTTGATTGGCTGGACGGTCAGGATACGCTTCGGTGTGGATCGCTCAGGGCGGAAAGCTGTGTGCGCCGGAAACGACTCAATTCAAATTCTGTTTTAGTTTGGGATGGAGACTCTCCTCAATCTGTTTTAGTAGTAGATGCTTTAAACGATGTGATTATTTGTTGAACTCGGGGCTTCAAATTTTAGACGCATTTTTTTTCTTTAACAGGGTATTTAAGGATACTGGAAGATTTTAATAAGACAGCTTGCATGCGTAATATATGGTTTGATTTCAAAAAAAGCCGGTGGTACCATTGGAGCAAATTAGAGCATCTCTAGCACTAACTGAAAATAGCAAATCATAAATGTTGGAGTACATGACGTTGAATCCGCGAGTACTCGCTTTGCGGGAGGCGGCGTCAAGGAGTGTCCGTAAAATCTAAACTGGAAATTTTAAATTTGCGAACAGAGAAAAAACAGCCTTCGTGGCAAAATTCAGAGGACGAACACCGCGGATTTCAGTTTGATTTTATTTCGATTACATACTAATTCTAAACAAAAGCATACGGCGCACGCTTTCTACACAAAATGCGTCTCCCCGAGTCTTGCGCGTCGCCGAATGGTGGTGGAGACAGCGTCGCCGCCTAGTCGAGGTGGATCACCGGAGGCTCCGCCGCCACCTTGGCCTTCTTCGCCTCCTGGCGCCAGAGGCGTTCTACCGCGCGCTCCTCTGCCTCCTAGCGCTCGATGAGCTGGAGCGCTTCGGCGAGCTCCCTCTCCTCTACGACGACCTCACGTAGGTGTGCGCGCTCCGAGCGGCGGCGAAAGCATAGTAGCGCGCGCTACTCCGCCTCGTCGGAGTCCGTGACATCGCGCGGGACCATCGACCCGCCGTCGCTCTCGTCGGAGCTGTCGCTCTCTCCAGGCGTCACGTAATCGCGATACCCGGAGGAGCTTGAGCTCGACGGAGACGGCGAGCACGGCCGCGATGAGCCCGCCTCCGAGGCGGTTCCCCTGTACCGCGCGGGGGCGTAGGGGAGGAGCGACGCCGGCATGTGCGGCGAATGCACCCACCAGAGCGCGGCGCGCTTCTTGGCGCCGACGGAGCGGCTGCAGGCGAGCTCCTCCTCGATTTTGAGGAGCCGGCCGCGCAAGCCGATGCGCCGCTTCCTAGACGAGCTCTCGGGATGCATGGCGGCGAGGCGGAGCGTTTGGTGGCGGTGGTGTAGGGAATGGTGGCGGTGGCAAGCTGGATTTGATGGCTGAAAAGTAGGGAATGGTGGCGGTGGCGAGCTGGATTTGATGGCTGGAGAGTTGCCGGCAGCGGCGGAGAGGGATAGGGTTTCTTTATATGACCAGTTTGGTAAATTTTATGCCGTGTAGGGTAATTTTATGTGTCACATCGGACAGGCAATGCAAAGGACCGGCTAGTCTAGCTCTAGACTGAATCTGGGAGCTAAACAACCAAGTCGGCATTCTTCCATGGTCAGACTGAGGATCAATACTGGAGGCATATTTGGAAGGAAAGTGCAGTCAGTAATCAGGGTATAGTTCTTGATCTTCAGCGAACATGGTGCTATACAAGTCGCCGCGAGCCCATGGGAGGAGTCTCTGACTTGGTTTTGCCAGTGCAGCGGCTTGTGCCGGCAGTGATATGAAGGAAGGAGTGCGAACGACCATCACTTTTCACGGCAACTAACTGGCACATCTAGATGCACAGAAACACTATTGTCTTTGTTGGTGCTAAGGCTGGATGCGTAAAGCCAATTCGATAAGATCGGTTGATCTTGATTTCTGGGGTGAGGCCGTGAAATAACAGAGATGTTTGCCTTTCAAGAAATAGCACACTTATACAAAAGGATCACAAGGTGTGCCTTAGGACCGTAACTTCAGGACATTTAATTCTTTATGAACTGACATATGAACAAAATGCACAGCACCTGTATTTTCTAGATACCAAATAACACTTGACAATTTAGGGGGGAAACTGATCATTGATATAAATTAATATATATACTATGCTAGTTACAATTATGCTCCTGGGGTTTTCACATGATAAGACTCTGATGTAAAATATCATTATTATAACCACAAGTCCACTGAATCTGGGGCTCTCCACATGATAAGGGTCTAGCGTAGAAAAGAATCTGGTATTGCCACAATTGTTTCTGTTGCGGTTAAATGCAGAGATCTGCTCCTGCTATCCAACTTACGAATTGGGTTTATCAGAACATTCAATCTGAAACATCGCATCAAAAGTTGGTGCCGTGACTAGACTCAAAGAACTGGTACTATGAGCAAATTACCTAATAACATAGGAAATTACATTTTCTACAAAGGGATATTACTGGACGAGAAGTCTTTTGAGGAAGCATATCTCAGTGAGGCATTCCAGGAAATACAGGCAAGAGGATGCAGCAAAGAGAAGCCTGAATCCAAGACATTTAGAACAGCGGTGGAGAAGCAAGCTGTGCAAGAGGTGATCCTAAAATAACAGAAGCTATACATGATGTTTCAGTTAGTAGCTGTTCTCAGAGCTTTGCAGTGGTATCAGTTAAATTCAAAATGTAAATCAAAATAAACTTCAGATATCAGTTGAATTTTGAAGCCCCAAGTGGTTTGCAATGACACAATAGCAATTTTAGTAATTGCTACCATATACCTATGTTCAAGATTCTGAAGACCAAATGGTGCCCAACTTCTATCATTCCAGAACCAAGACGTCTGTAGGTAGCACTGAATCATTAAGTCACAGACAAAGATTTATACTCCACACTTAACACTGTCCATTTATAATAACTACAAATGTGTAATTCAGGTAATTAGAAACGGATACAAATTCACTAAGTATCACCACTAATCTGCATTGGCTTCTAATACCGCAAAATAAAGATGCATACCTCATGTTTGTCTTCGTTGGATAGAGCATAGAAGAACATGGAGAGAGAAGCCCCAGTCTAAGGCATTCAGAACAGCAATGAACAACTAAAAAGAAATTTGAACTTAAGGCATTCCCTCTATAGATTGCAGAACTATGATTATTTGCAGAAGTCTCAGATAGATGTAAACTGCAAGGCAACAAGAATGGCCCTCCAAGCCATTCCATATCATTCAGGCAACAACTCCTAGTAAATCATTCAGATTTCACAATACTAATTTCTCAACATTTTACATCAAACACATTGAATCTAGAACATGTAAACACCACAAGATCATATGCAGATGGAAACGGACTTCTATTCAAGACAATAATAAAGGCATTCAGAACAGGCAATTTCTCTGACGTTCTCTAGACACATTCAAACTAGTAGGATATGTTGAACAACACTAGAATTTCCATTCAATGTAACAGTTCATTTTACAAGATCACAGCAGGCAGAGAAAGCATCCTAATCTAACAGACACGAAGCAGACTAAGAGGATGTGAACTTGGTGACGGCCTTGGTGCCCTCAGAGACAGCATGCTTTGCGAGCTCGCCGGGGAGGACGAGGCGAACAGAGGTCTGGATCTCCCGGGAGGTGATGGTGGGCTTCTTGTTGTAGCGGGCGAGCTTGGCAGACTCGCCGGCCAGCTTCTCGAAGATGTCGTTGATGAAGGAGTTCATGATGGACATGGCCTTGGAGGAGATGCCGATGTCCGGGTGCACCTGCTTGAGGACCTTGAAGATGTAGATCTTGTAGGTCTCGACGCTCTTCTTAGCCTTCTTCTTGCCCTTCTTCCCCTCGCCGCCCTCCTTGGAGGCGGTCTTCCCCGCCGGCAGCCGCTTCTCCGCCTTGGGCTTCTTCCCCGCCGGGGTCTTCTCGGCCTTCTCCGCCGCGGGCTCCTCCTCCACGGGCTTCTTCGCCGCCGGCTTCTTCTCTGCCTTGGGGGCCATGGGAGATTCTCGGAGGAGAGGAGACGAGAGGCTGTGGTGGGGATTCGCAGGGGGGGGTGGGAGAACAGGTGGGGAATTGCAGATGAGATGTGAGGATTCCAGGAGGGTGCGAGTAGTTATATAGGGGGGTGGAGGTAGACGCTGAGTGGTGGAAGAGTGGGTGCCTCGGATCGCGAACGTGGAAGGGTATGATACACTGGCGTTGTTTTGGCTGGACGGTCCGGATACGCTTCACCGCAGATCGCTCTGGTGCCTGGCGTTGGCCCTTCTTCTTGGCAGAACTTCTCTCGACTACCTTCTTCTAATCCCATCTGCTAAAATCGTTTATACTTTTAAATTGACATTAAAACTACTAATTAAGAAGTTTGAACGAATTTTAAAGATGAGATTCTAGGAGAAGCTGGTCGAGGATAGCTTCTAGGAGAAGCTGGCCAAGAAGCTGAAAAGAAGGTGCCCGTTGTTTTGGCTGGAAGCTGTGTGCGTTAACGGTGGCGGGAATCTGGAAAGCGCCGAGTGAGCAAGAACGAATGGAAATGGACGGCAGGAGCGAGGCTTCTAGACCTCGTGGCTTGTGTTTTTGTTGGTTCGGTATGCACCTGAATTTTCGGGAGTGCCAATGTTAATTACATACTCACTCCGTCCTAGAAAAGATGTCGCAACTTCTCTTCCTCCTAGTTTAAATTCGATTTTACAAAAACGTCCTTAATACAGTCAAATTATTTCAAATTTGGCTAAATCTTGTCGTCTTGCCCGTAATCGCCGCTCCCCCCCGTAGTATCCGGCGTCCATCACTCCCCATGCACTTCGCCGCCACTCCGGTCACGTTGGAGAAATCTCGCAGGGGTCGCCCTGATCCGCGGGGGTCGAGCTCCTCAGAGTTTAAGTAGAGGATCAAAGAAAAGAGTGAGTAACAGTGTTAACCAACAATTTCATTATATGCAAGGTGGAAGATTTGATGCTTTATCTACCACCTCAGGTTATATATAAGTCTTTGGCACTATGCAGTTTTCGTGAATATTTTTTCAAAAGTTAATTTTAACTTCACATGTTGACCAAAACTTCACGAAGTTTCTTTCCTGCCACGTTCGTACCTTCTTTCCGGAGCAGGGATTAACATATCACAATTCTTACACTATGCAGAGATGCATTACTTTACCCACAAAAGATCAAATCCTTGTTGTACAACCGGACGTACTTTTCCGTCTACAATTCTCGTTCAATAAAGTTTTCTATTCTTTGAGAAATGTTCCTATAATGTTCTTACTTAATATACATTTGTATTTGTTTTATTATTATTGAATAAGGAAAGAATAGGAAATAAATTTTCTTATAATCATTTCCTTTTCAAATAAAATACTTAATATGTATTCAAAGATTTATACTTTCTATTAATAAATATTCCTTTTAAAACAACCAAAACTTTAATACTTCTAATTTTTAAATGTTTTCAAAAGTGATTCAATTTTAAATATATATCCAAATTATTTACCCAAAATCATTTGAATTCCTAGATATCATGTCAAAATTTATAACAATCACTAATAAGAGCTAAACCTATCTCAAAAATAGTAAAGAAAACTCTGATCTCTCCAGGGTTGTTTGGCAAAAAAATTACCCTAGTTTTACTAATGAATGCATGCAAATGCACTTAATTCTATTTCTACCCTTCGTTGGTACCTAAACGCTGGGATGTTACATTATTATAGATCAATCACTCTGATCTTGTAGTTGTGATGTTGGTTACTATTGAGGTGCTACCCACAACTGTGGTGTTCTTCACTGTTGGGTTGCTTCCTGGCTTGCCCTTGCTCCACACCAAATCCATTCCCTCCTCCTTAAGTGACCATCTTGCTTGGTGATCATGTATTTTTTGGACTCTTTTGCTAGTTGATATGGTGAGTATCTTGCTAATCTGTATGGAGATGTTCTTGTTGTTCTTGCTGGTTTGTGATCTAGTGTAGCAGAGCTTGCTATGTTGTGTGCATGTTTGTAAGTTTTATTTACCGAGCTTTCACCCTGCTGTCGATAACAGCTCCTTTATGCATGGGTGAGTAAGCTATCTGCGTGTTTACTAGGCCTAAGTATACGATCAAAGAAGAAATACGTGGGTTTACCCCTTTTACCTTTGCCAGCTTGGTGAAACTTTCCCCTCTTTGGCTAAGGGTGTTATACCGAAGCCTCTTTGCTTAAAGAACATATGTTGTACTTTGGTGGAACTTTCTCCAACTATTTATATTGCTCAATGTTATATTTAAACAATGCATTTCACTGTTCAAAACTAAGAGCAATCTTTCTAAACTAACCCTTTCTTTTATTTTGGTTTATATATTGTTTTCTTGTAGGTATAAAGTACTACAAAGAAGATCAAGTAGATGAGATATAGAATTTAGTTAGGAATTAGTATAGATTTTTTTATTACTTTTGTAGTTTCAATTATTTACTTTGTAATTTCACTTTTTATAATTATTCCAGTGATGTAAATTTTTTTCTATTCAATTATGTTTATATTCTTGTTATTGAAAAAAGAAATGAATAAGCCTAGAAATAGGCTTTCGCACCGCTATATTAATATAGCAACCACATGATAAAACTGCTGGTCAGCAGCACAATCAAGCCCAAACAAAAAAAAGAAATAAAAGCCAACAATGGCAGATTGATTAAACAAGGGTGACCCACAATCATTGTGCCCTCTGAAGTTGTCTCACCACGCTCCTAGAATTTTAAAGCGTCATGTATCAAGCAACACCTTCAACAAGGGACACGACGACACTGTTGCCCAGACTAGTCCTAAGGGTTTCCCCCGATACACAAAGGGTAGTGGAGAAGGGTACACCCGACGCCCTCCAGAAAGGAAAAGTAGCACCCGCAAGCGTCACCACGTCGGTGTCGGACAAGCTGACATGGTGCGGTGACCCAGCATACCACTGCATGATGTAGTACACTATAGTCGTTGACATAACACCAATGAAACACCGTTCACTAGTATTACATCCCTCAGAGTAGTACAACAGAAACATAGCAGGTCCAAGACATGACTATAGGTTACAACTCAACTCTTTACACAAGATCCAGAGAACACTCTAGATTAAAGAGAGAGAAAGAAACTTCTTATGAAGAAGAATCAAGAATAAATAACTCATAGCTACCATACTTATAAAACTAGTAGCTGAACTACTGGCTTGCATTGCTGCTATTGCAATACTCTACAGAAGTAGGTTCTATGGTTAGGAATTCTATTCTTATCTAATCAGCAACTTCGTCTTTACTTGAGTTGATGTATATGTTGACTTTCTTGACTTTCTTTAAGAGCTTTAGCTGTTGATGATGATTCCTGGAGCATATCTTGATGTGGACGTCGTCGGTACTGGCTTTTAGAACCTAGCAAGGGTTAAGAAGATACTTTGAGTACGAGCGTACTCAGCAAGTCCACTAGAAAAGGAGTGTTTGATGCACTATATCTACAGCCACAGACTAGGTCATAGGCAATGCAAGTTTTCTTAAAAATTTCTTCAAAGATTGCTTTTATTCTAAAAAAGCTATGCTTGTCACCTTCACGGGTTTACTAGAACTTTCATGGAGTTTCTTTCCCGCCGCGTTCACAACTCCTTCCCGAAACAGGGAGTAACAAGTTACAGTTCTTACACTCTGCAGAGATGCGTTACTTTACCCATGAGAGACCTTAGCCTTGTTGCACAACCAAGTCATGACCTTGTCCATACTTCCTTGGTATGGGGCCCAGTCTAAGATCCAAGCCAATCACTGCCCCCTTCGCGACCCCGCATGCCTCCTTGGTGTACACCATGCCCACATATTGAATTACGACAATGGTTTGTACAGACCGTTAGATGCCAGAACTATCGTGGGACGTTGAGGGTTCCCACCCATATGTTGCATATCCTCTACGAATTACCAATTAATATGCATGCTACGAGTGATACTTGACCCACGCACATCCGGCTACATGCGAGAGGAAGAAGATACAGCTGACTTCTTTGTCCCATTCCAAATCTCATGGTTAACGCGTGATATATGGCGCAAGAATCACTGGCGACATTGGTTGTTAAGTCCTAAATAATATGTTCCTTTACCACTGTGAAAGGGCATGTATGCCCCCATGTGTGGTTTTGGTAATTAATGACAATCTCTATGGACTAATGTGTAAATTGAGTTTCACTTGTAGGATTGTCCATTGGCATCACTTGGGCCATGTGTTGGTCTCAAGGTTGGAAGATGAAGAAATGTCCAAGGGCTTTGTGCCCATTGGAATCATGAAGAAATAAGGAGCTTGAAGGTTGATCAAGACATGTGCAAAGAGTTGCATCAAGATGGATCAACCTCAACTAGGGATGAAGAAGGGCGAGCTCAAGATGCGCCATCTCTAGAAGATATCATGCTTGAAGCTTGCCATCCTCGTGCTCATGGAATGATGAAGACAAGTTCAAAGAAGAGGTTTCCCCATGGAGTATGGGGGAGCAATTTGCAAGTCTTCATCTTCATCAAGCAAGAGCATCCAAGAAAGGTGTTCCCACTATAGAAGAACAAGACGGTCTACATCAAGTTCAAGTGGGATTCTCAAGGCAAAGGTATGTTCTTGATAGGGCTTCTCTTTTTCCAGTCTCGTATTGTTAGTTGGGAGACCGGGTTTAGGATAGATAGCCGTTCTATCAAGAGGGGCTCTCAAGCGGGTGTCTCGTTTGCATTGTTCGGAGAGAGCTCAAACCTTTGCATTCATAGCATCATCTTTCTTGGTTGTTTTTTGGTTCTTGTCCATGAGAGGATATATAGATTGTGTTCATCATCATAACAAGCTCTAGTTCATCATCTAAGGATTTCACTTGCATATCTTATTGCGGTTTTTGATCTTGCGAGTTTTCCGGCTCCACACCTTGGGGGATACTTCACATATATATTCATAATATTTTCTCCCAAGGTGATACCCAATATTTCGACTTTTTGTTGGATTCTATTCGTCATTATCTTTCCAACAAAATTGGTTTCATCCCAATCGGAGTTTCCAAGCTCAACTTCTTGTGTTTTGGGTTTTGGAGGTTTTACCGGTTCATCGCTTCTAGAGAGGTCATATCTTTCTCAATTTGGTTTTATACTTCCATGCTGGACTATTATGTTTCTTTGCATAATCTTTTAAAACTTTTCATTCTCTTCAAAACGAGCCCAAGGTCATCAAAAACGGAGTCCGGGATCAAAAGTTATTGAAGTTTTCGTCCAATGTTGTCCTGTGTTTTTGCTTGAGCGGAAGTTCCGGCCCAAGTTCTGACCCAAGTTCCGGTCAGGTTCAGTAACTTGTGTTTCTATTTGCCGGAAGTTCCGGTGGGGGCGCGAATCTGGCCCAAACGGTCAGTTTTTCCTTGTCCTATTTAAGGGGGGCTTCTTCCCCAATGGTTCCCCATCTTTTGAGCTCGTTTTTGCCCACCATTGTTGACCTATTTGATCTCTCTTACTCCCTCTCCCTCCCATGATTCTTACATCTTTTTGAGGGAAAAGTGAGAGGAGATCTAGATCTACAATCCCACCAAGTCAAATCCCTTCTTTGTGAAGGAATCATTGGGATCTAGATCTTGGAGAGTTTTGTGTTCTCCTCTTGTGTTCTTCCTCCCTTATTCCCCCAATAGCTTTTGTGGATTTGTTGGAATTTGGGAGACAAGGACTTGCCCTTGAATTTGGTGCATAGCTTTGTGTTCTCCTCTTGTGTTCTTCATCCCTTATTCCTCCAATAGCTTTTGTAGCTTTGTTGGAATTTGGGAGAGAAGGACTTGCCCTTGCATTTGGTGCATAGGTTTGAGTTCTCCTCGAAGATTCGGCGAGTACAAGCTTGTGGTCTTGTTACTCTTGGGTTCTTGGAACCCTAGACGGTTGTGTGGTTGGGTTGTTGACATTTTGTGGTCTTGTAGCCTCTTGTGGCTTTGTTGGCCTTTTGTGGCATTGTAGCCTTTTGTGGCTTTGTTGTTGGGAGCCTCCAATTGAGTTGTGGAGTTAGCCCCAATCTTGTACGGGTTCGGTGACCGCCCTCAAGCGTCCCATAGTGGAGCAAGTGCCCGCCTTTTGTGGTGCGCACTTGGGAGAATAGGGTGAGCCTTTTGTGGCGTCGGTGAGTTGCGTGCTTCCGCATCCGGGGTGATGCCTTGTGTGGCGTTGGGTGAGCATCGAGCCACCACACCTCGAGGTGAGCCATTTGTGGCGTTCGGAGAGCATTGCGCCATGACACCTCTCCAACGGAGACGTAGCTTCTTTGGAAGTGAACTTCAGGAAACAAATCTTCGTCTCCGCGTCCATCGGTTATCTCTCAACCGAGCCCTTTACTTATGCACTTTACATTGTGATAGCCATCGTGCTTGAAGTATTTATTTCTTGCTATCACCTTGTTGCTTGTATTGCTTAGCATAGGTTGTTCGTGCACTTAGGTAAATTTAGTAGCTAGGTTTTGTGCTCAATAAATTAAACGTTAGTTTTATTCCGCATTTACTTGAGCCTAAACCGTAATATTTTTAAAAGCCTATTCACCTCCCTCTAGGCGACTTCCTTTATACTTTCAATTGGTATCAGAGCGAGGTCTCTTGCTTTTAGGCTTCACCGCCTCGAGAGTAAAGATGTCTCCTAGGGGTTTAGTGCACTCTCACACATTTACTTTTGATGGCACACATTATGATGTTTGGCGTACTCGCATGCTTAGTCATTTCAGGAACATTGACCCAAACATTGAGCGCATTCTAGATATGGGCTTGTCTCCTCCTAAGGATCCCCAAAATCTATCTTTGGAGGAGAAGACAAACTCTTATCTCGAAGCTCAAGCATCTAATGTGCTTGTTAATGTTGTGAGCTTTGTAGTTATTTCCTCAATCATGCCTTTCCGGAATGCTCATGATATATGGACCAAGCTTCAAGCAAAATATGATGTGTCCAAGCTTAATGAGGATGATTGTGTTCCATCCACCTCCGGCCGCGATGAGTTCTCATCTTCTTCCACTACACCAACATGTGAGTTGTCACAAGGTAATGATATGGTGAGTGGTGATAGAACTTGCAATATAGATAGTGAGATTTCCATTCATGATTCTTTGTCTCTATCTCATTGCAATGTTGTATCTTTGGGCATGAACACTTGTAGACCATATGTGATTTACATCCTAGTGTTAATTGCCCTTGCATATCTTGTAGAAATGAATTGGATATATCTCATGATGATATGCTTGCTTTGCCTTGTTGCCATGATAAATGTGCTTCCATTTCCTCTAGTTCTTGTGTTGCTAACCATGTAGAGTAAAGTGAAGAATGTGTGGGCCAAGGCAAAGTTGTCATTAGAGCTTCATGTGTTCCCTCATCGTCATCTTCTTCCAATGTTCACTTGTGCCTCGTGGCTAAGGGTTCAAAGGTAACCTCTCCTTTGGACTCCAATATATCTCATGATGATGTGAATGTTGATCATGTAGAAGTAGATAATGATGTTGCTTCTCTAAAAGAGAAGGGGGGCTAGTCCTTCGTGCTCTTCATCCTAATAAAAATGCTTGGTCTACTTTCATTGAAATCTTGACTTGTGCTATTGAAAGTAGGCAACTAATATATGAGCATGAGGACAAAATAGATAAAATAAGTAGTCTTGAGCGTGAGTATGCTAATGAAATTGCCAACCTAAATGAAGCTCTTGAAGAGGAACAAGCCACTAAGGAATCTCTTGAGGAGACCTTTGCTCTAGAGCTATCTAGAGTGAAGAAATCTCATGATAGAGATTTTGAGGTGGCATGTGCCCTTCAAATTAAAAATGATGAACTTGAAGTTGCTTATGCCAAACTCCTTGAGGATTTTGAGCACCATAACAATGGCTCTAGGGTCATCAAGGGGGAGCTCATCAAACTCACCGAGTCACATGAGCAACTTAAAGCTTCTTATTCTAAAGAGCTTTCCAAGTTAACTTCGCCTCTTGCTTTAAATGATGACGCTTGTGCTACTAACTCTATTTCTTGTGAAGCATCTATCTTGAAGGAGAATGTTGAGCTAAAGGCTCAACTTGCTTTGCTAACGAGCAACTATGGGAAATTAGAAGAAAGTCATGCCAAGCTCTCAAGCTCGCATGAGGATCTTCTAGTCTCCCATGGTAGGCTAAGGTTAGCTCATGAGGCCATTATGTCAAAGGTAACATCTAGTGGGCCTCATGTGGACATTAGCACTATATCTACTCCAAATGTTATATTGCCATGTGCTAGTCCTTGTAATTCATCCTCTCACGACCATGCTAAATCTTGTGATGAATTGCATCCTTTGCCTTGTTGCTCTAACAATGAAGCTTCTACTTCCTCTAGTATTGTTGTTGATATTAACCATGTAGAGGAAGTCAAAGAGCTCAAGGCTCAAGTCACTTCTTTGAAGAATGACTTGAAAAGGTGTCATGAAGGGAAGACCACGCTCAATAATATGTTGAGTGTGCGACGCCCCCCAAGTGACAAGAGTGGGCTTGGATTCAAATCCAACACCAAGAGCAAGTCCACTATCTCATTGAAGCACAAGGGCAACAAATAAGAAGGGCCAAGGACAAGTGAAGAATACGGCCAACATTGTGTGCTTCAAGTGCAAGGAAGAAGGGCATCATGTGAGGGATTGCCCATTGAAGAAGAAGCCTCTTAGTGAGAAGCAACGGGGGAAGCGGCCTCAAGCTCCTCCACAAGCTCAAGATGGGCCACTTCCCAAGAAGCCTCAAGCTCTTTTTCATGGTGCAGCTCCTCCTAAGAAGAAAGACGGCAAGAGAATAACTTGCTACATATGTCGTGAGAAGGGGAACCTTTCTTCCTCATGCACCATGGGTATCTCCTCATCCCATCCTATCTTGTTTGATGATGCTTATTCACTTCGTAAGGATGAGGGTGGCAATGTGTTTGCCAAATTTGCTGGTGCCCAAAGTGGTGTCAAGAAAAGAACCATTTGGGTGGCCAAGCCTATTGTGACTAACTTCATAGGACCCAACTTGGTTGGGGACCAACAAGCTAAAACTTGATCAATAGGTGTTTTTGGAGGGCATTGGAGACTTGGCTATCTTATGAAGAGTTGAGAGATCTTCATTATATTCTTGTTGTCAAAGTCAAGTCATTGGTTATCATGCTTCTATTCCTTATCCAATGTCCCTCCTTCCGGTAACTTGTGCTAAACTCCTTTACATTTATAGTTACTTGCTCCCTTGTGCATGTGTTGGTTTTGTACCTTGCATGTGCTTGTACATGTTGTGCTTCCCACTTACTTATATTTACCTATGAATTATCTTTGTGTATGTTGGTTGGCACACCATGTATTTGTGTTTCTTGGTTTTGAGCCTTTATTGTTTCTAGTAGGTATCTTATTTGGCTCTTGTGAGGGATTAATGGACTATTCCGTTTTGGGGGAGTGTCATGCTTGGGCATTCCAGAATCCTAAAATATGTGTACATGAGAAAAACCACTTAGTAGTCATTTTGTTGTCTCTATGTGGTTTGTCTCTCTCATGAGAAACTCAAGTTTCCATAATGTCCATTAATACCTCTAGTTTGATCTTTTTGCCTCTTGTTGAGATTTCTTGGTTTATCACATTATGGGGGAGTCATATGCTTTGTGCATATTACAAACCTAGAAAATGTGGACATTTGAGGTAGTGCCACTTAGATTTGATATTGAGAATTATCTAGTTCCTATGTGGCACATTTGCTCATACAAGTTCCAATTTTCTTAAATGTTTTTATTGCTCATCTTTTGGATCTTGTTCGAGAGAGTGATTCTTGGTATGTGCTTCCTCATATTTGGATATATATATCCTCATGGGAACCACTTGCTTCTATTTAATCCAATCACTAGTGATTGTGTGACTATTTGAAGCAATCAAGAATCTCTTTCAAAGCATCAAGTTTAATTCCTATCTTGTTATATGCTTCTTTGTGTGAATATGATCTTGGATATCCTTGCAAACTACCTCGGGAAAATTATCCCTATTACTTCTTGTCCTTTGACAATAAGTACTTAATATATGGTAGAATTCATTAATCATATTCGTTTTGGACTTTTCCTTGTTGTCTTATCTTTGGCCAATAAAATGTTTGTCTAGTTGCTCCCAAGCTTTCCTTGCCTCTTGTGGATCTTCTTATTTTAGTTATTTTCCCTTGTGTTTTACTTAGTATAGGTAGTAGTGATGATCTCATTTGTGGGCATTTTGCATTCAAAGGCAATATTATATATAATGCGCTACTTATGGGGGAGCTCTCCTATATTATCTAGAACATTGTTTTATGCTTCTTGATTTGATCCGTTTTTTTGCTTGGAAGCTCGATCCTTTTTGTGTTGGTACTTTTTTGTGCCATACTGAAAAGTGTGAAGAGTTTGTTTTGGTTATTATTTCCTTGATCTCGTTGGGAGTTGGCTTTATCTCATTCCGTTTCACTTGTTTTGTTATTTTAGGATGAGATAATCCTTGAGCCTTGGTATTTTTCTTATCCCTTTTCTTTGGCTCTTTCGAGTTCATTTGTTGAACTTCTGTTCTTTCATGTGTTGATTTGGCTCTTCGATACAATTTGGACACCTTTTGTCGAGTCACAAATTTGTGTGTGTCTTATTGGTTTACATGGTGTTTTTGTTCAAATTGTATCTCCTTTTGGTTCTTGAAAGCCTATGCATGCATATTTACTTCGTGTATATATTATGGCATGCTTGCTTCCTTTGATCCAATATATAGGGGAAACTCCACCAAATCCTAATAGGCTAAGATGTGCATGAAATTCAATTTCATATCAATATGCACATATTTGTGTGGGGGCTCTCCTATGTATTGTAGTTTCACTAACTACTTTGGACCCAATGTGTTTGGGGACCATAGTGTACTTAATTGTGTTTTAGGTACATTGGAGATATATACTGGGTGCTTGTATCTTGAACAAGGAAGAAGTGGCGTCTACATGTCAGTTGGATGCAAGCTAGGATGATCAACGAATTCATATCTGCTTCATCCTACCAATTATATCTCGGTAACAAGTATCTCTCTCTCATGCATACATATCTTATTCCCAACCTTGTGTAGGTTGCTTGTTGGCATGAATTTGTGTTCTTCCATATGTAGGATTTCTTGCTTTGGCTTTGAGGAGTTCTCTCATTTCAAATGTGTTTTTGTTGAGATGAGTGCATATAATGGGGACTATACTAAATCATGCTCATGATTCACTAATCCCAAATATGTCAATCTAGCAATTTTGTTGCATATTGTTTCCTCAATATCTCTCATGTGCAATAGTGAGTATTTTTGCCAAGTTGATTTCTATCTTGTGATACTTGTTGCCTTTCTCCATATATTCCTTCTATCCTCTTCTTCCCTTGAGAATAGTTGTGTTGTATGGGGTATTTTGGTGTTTGAAGCTCATTGATGTACAATAAGATATATTTGAGCCCTTGGGCATGCTTTCAAGCAAAACATCTTATTAGTATATTCTATGACTTCTTCTTTTTTGGGTCTTCATGTGCTTTCTTGAGTATCTATCTTGTGTGTGCATGTTTCTTTGTGGTTATATGTCTTTGTGATATTTTCCACCTAAAAATTTATACACACAAGAGAAGATCAATATTTGGTTGTTTTTGCATTTCTTGGAAATCATCTCTTACTTCATTTTGATTCTTCGGTGGTTTCCAAATTATTGTATTTTGTGTGCATTGTTAAATGGTTTTGGAGGAGTTAGGATTCCATGGTTGTGCACATTGTTTCCAAATATAATTACTATAACTGGTGCACAATTTTTGGGGAGCTTCTATAATTCATTTAATGATGCAAATGTTCCTTCTTTCTCGTTTCTTGTGGTTTAAATGCTTATGGGGGAGCAAGGATTCCATATTTGTGCATATTGTATTCAATACAAGTATTCTAATCTTTGCACAAAGTTTGGGGAGCTTCTCTATTTTTATTTAAACACTCTTTTGGTTGTTGTTCCCTTTTAACATCATTTGATGGTGTTTCAATTGTTTCTTTTGGATCTTTTGATTGCTCGCTTCATTTGTTGAAGCCCTTTTCTTTTCTTTCTTTTATTTTTGCTTTCTTTGGGTCCTCAATATAATTTTACTTCCTCCCTAGTTCTCATCATTTGACTTGTGCATATGCACACCTTTGGAGGAATTCTCACTATGTTGACCGTCTACAACTTTTCACCCATTTTGGCAATCGATGCCAATGGGGGAGAAGTTTTGGAGGGTTTAAGGGAAGTTGGGCTTTGCTTTGAGTGTGTTCTTAAGCATTTGCCTCTCATGCTCTTGCATCTTTGTGTTTGCTTTGCATGTTGAATATATAGAGGAAACTCAACCAACGGTAATGGTTGGCAATCTATGCAATGAAATTCAAGTTCATCACACATGCATAGATTTTGGGGGAGTTTGCTCTATATATTTTGGTTGTACCAACATCACATACTTGTGTAGTATTTGATGTTGGGGCAACCGCTTTGGTCGTTAATTGTCATATTTAAACCCTCGCTAAGGGATTGTCATCCATTACCAAAATGGGGGAGATTGAAAGGGCATGTATGCCCCATGTGTGGTTTTGGTAATTAATGACAATCTCTATGGACTAATGTGTAAATTGAGTTTCACTTGTAGGCTTGTCCATTGGCATCATTTGGGCCATGTGTTGGTCTCAAGGTTGGAAGATGAAGAAATGTCCAAGGGCTTTATGCCCATTGGAATCATGAAGAAAGAAGGAGCTTGAAGGTTGATCAAGACATGTGCAAAGAGTTGCATCAAGATGGATCAACCTCAACTAGGGATGAAGAAGGGCGAGCTCAAGATGCGCCATCTCTAGAAGATCTCATGCTTGAAGCTTGCCATCCTCGTGCTCATGGAATGATGAAGACAAGTTCAAAGAAGAGGTTTCCCCATGGAGTATGGGGGAGCAATTTGCAAGTCTTCATCTTCATCAAGCAAGAGCATCCAAGAAAGGTGTTCCCACTATAGAAGAACAAGACGGTCTACATCAAGTTCAAGTGGGATTCTCAAGGCAAAGGTATGTTCTTGATAGGGCTTCTCTTTTGCCGGTCTCGTATTGTTAGTTGGGAGACCGGGTTTAGGATAGATAGCCGTTCTATCAAGAGGGGCTCTCAAGCGGGTGTCTCGTTTGCATTGTTCGGAGAGAGCTCAAACCT
This sequence comes from Avena insularis, assembly GCA_023614405.1. Lineage (NCBI taxonomy): Eukaryota > Viridiplantae > Streptophyta > Magnoliopsida > Poales > Poaceae > Avena > Avena insularis. The sequence goes on from CM042687.1 coordinate 341,357,411, forward strand.
TTGCATTCATAGCATCATCTTTCTTGGTTGTTTTTTGGTTCTTGTCCATGAGAGGATCTATAGATTGTGGTCATCATCATAACAAGCTCTAGTTCATCATCTAAGGATTTCACTTGCATATCTTATTGCGGTTTTTGATCTTGCGAGTTTTCCGGCTCCACACCTTGGGGGATACTTCACATATATATTCATAGTATTTTCTCCCAAGGTGATACCCAATATTTCGACTTTTTGTTGGATTCATTTCGTCATTATCTTTCCAACAAAATTGGTTTCATCCCAATCGGAGTTTCCAAGCTCAACTTCTTGTGTTTTGGGTTTTGGAGGTTTTACCGGTTCATCGCTTCTAGAGAGGTCATATCTTTCTCAATTTGGTTTTATACTTCCATGCTGGACTATTATGTTTCTTTGCATAATCTTTTAAAACTTTTCGTTCTCTTCAAAACGAGCCCAAGATCATCAAAAACGGAGTCCGGGATCAAAAGTTATTGAAGTTTTCGTGCAATGTTGTCCTGTGTTTTTGCTTGAGCGGAAGTTCCGGCCCAAGTTCCGGCCCAAGTTCCGACCCAAGTTCCGGTCAGGTTCAGTAACTTGTGTTTCTATTTGTCGGAAGTTCCGGTGGGAGGCCGGAAGTTCCGGTGGGGGCGCGAATCTAGCCCAAATGGTCAGTTTTTCCTTGTCCTATTTAAGGGGGGCTTCTTCCCCAATGGTTCCCCATCTTTTGAGCTCGTTTTTGCCCACCATTGTTGACCTATTTGAGCTCTCTTACTCCCTCTCCCTCCCATGATTCTTACATCTTTTTGAGGGAAAAGTGAGAGGAGATCTAGATCTACAATCCCACCAAGTCAAATCCCTTCTTTGTGAAGGAATCATTGGGATCTAGATCTTGGAGAGTTTTGTGTTCTCCTCTTGTGTTCTTCCTCCCTTATTCCCCCAATAGCTTTTGTAGATTTGTTGGAATTTGGGAGACAAGGACTTGCCCTTGCATTTGGTGCATAGGTTTGTGTTCTCCTCTTGTGTTCTTCCTCCCTTATTCCTCCAATAGCTTTTGTAGCTTTGTTCGAATTTGGGAGAGAAGGACTTGCCCTTGCATTTGGTGCATAGGTTTGAGTTCTCCTCGGAGATTCGGCGAGTACAAGCTTGTGGGCTTGTTACTCTTGGGTTCTTGGAACCCTAGACGGTTGTGTGGTTGGGTTGTTGACCTTTTGTGGTCTTGTTGACCTTTTGTGGTCATGTTGACCTTTTGTGGTCTTGTAGCCTCTTGTGGCTTTGTTGGCCTTTTGTGGCATTGTAGCCTTTTGTGGCTTTGTTGTTGGGAGCCTCCAATTGAGTTGTGGAGTTAGCCCCAATCTTGTACGGGTTCGGTGACCGCCCTCAAGCGTCCCATAGTGGAGCAAGTGCCCGCCTTTTGTGGTGCGCACTTGGGAGAATAGGGTGAGCCTTTTGTGGCGTCGGTGAGTTGCGTGCTTCCGCATCCGGGGTGAGGCCTTGTGTGGCGTTGGGTGAGCATCGAGCCACCACACCTCGAGGTGAGCCATTTGTGGCGTTCGGAGAGCATTGCGCCATCACACCTCTCCAACGGAGACATAGCTTCTTTGGAAGTGTACTTCGGGAAACAAATCTTCGTCTCCGCGTCCATCGGTTATCTCTCAACCGAGCCCTTTAATTATGCACTTTACATTGTGATAGCCATCGTGCTTGAAGTATTTATTTCTTGCTATCACCTTGTTGCTTGTATTGCTTAGCATAGGTTGTTGGTGCACTTAGGTAAACTTAGTAGCTAGGTTTTGTGCTCGATAAATTAAACGTTAGTTTTATTCCGCATTTACTTGAGCCTAAACCGTAATATTTTTAAAATCCTATTCACCCCCCTCTAGGCGACTTCCTTTGTACTTTCACACCGGAACTCTTATAGTAGGTTATTACCTCATGGTAAATAACCTATAATCACATTATTATGAAAATAGTGTTTTCTGTCCTTTTTCAAATGCAGTTGATGACAACACTGGATTTGCAAAATACTTTACAGAAAATAATCAAAGGACATGAGCAAGTGTGAACTTGCCTTTTGTGATTGCAAGATTATGCACTCACGGTCTTCAAGACAATATAAGATCCAGTAACTGAAATCTGCATCATTGGTCCGGTAAGGACTAATGTTTAAAGAAGCAAGATGCTTTTATGCATAATTAATGCTATGCATTTTGTAAAAAACCCAAAGTGAATCCCCAACACTTTGAGTGAAGTGAATTCAAGTGATTATTTTTTAAGAGTTGGTTTATCTTCAAATTTTACTTTATAAGTAATGATCTTTATAAGGAACTTAAGTGTTAATAATTCAAAATATACAAGTAAAGCATAATTTATGTGATTATGGTTAATTGTCATGTGGTGACTATTGATAAACATCCTTGGATTGAGTTGTTAAGAATTGAAGAACTTATTATGAGCTTTTTGTTTGAAGTGGCAAAAAGAATAACATTTGAAGGAAATAATTCCTTCTTGAAGTTTAAACAACCCAGATAGCTTTTAGAATATGATGGATGGAATGTGATTGATGTTGTTTATGCTTGCTTGAATAGTCTGGACTTGAGATGCATTATGTCTTGATTGAAATAGACCAAAGTTAACTATAAAAACATAAGTAGTTTATTAGATATAATGTTTATAAGCTCTTGAGACTAAAGTTAACTTTAAAAGGTTAAGTAAAATTAAAATGTAATATATTTTAATTCTTCCCAAGTTTTAGATTTATGATAGGTATAACTAAGGTATGGAATTATTCACTTTCTATTTAAGTGAATGATTAGATTAAATTTGTTTTGCTATATGAAAGGAATATGTATTTATTTAATGGAATCATACTTAGATGGTCTTAGTAATTTGTTAGAATTTAAATTTATGTTAATAGTGGTTAAGATATAATGATTATTCACCATATTATATAAATGGGTGATACCCAATGTTTATTTAAAAGGATTCTTAATAAGATTTTTAAAAGAATATTTTAAAGTTAAAAGTTATACTTAAGTTTGATTATGAATTCAAGTGATGGTTTTGGAATTGGTACTAAGACACTAATTACTTATGGTTTTATAGCAATTGTGATTATTTCTTACTTAAGAATTGTTTTTAAAGAATTTATAAAATAAGTAATAGATAAGGATTTATTATTTAAAATATTGAAGACTTTTCTAATAATATATTTAATATTTTTCTAGTGTAATATATTTATTCAAGACCTTAAAAATGAATTTTATTTATTTTTAAGTATTATCTTTATTTTTATAAAATTCATCAAAGAATTAAGTGTCTTTAAATATTTACTTTATGTTTTACTTGTACAACTCTAAGTGAGTATTTTTTATAAAATAATAGAGTTATTTTGATACACAAAAATGATTTTTTATTTATTTTTAGGGTTTTTTGTTTTATTTTATAAAATTTCAATTAAAATTTAATGGTGTTAATAATTATTTTACTTTAAATTTATTTTAAACACTTAAAATTATATTTTTTTTGGTAGATATATTTTTGTGATCATCTTGATATATCATATATATGTTTAGGATTTTTCTATATTTTTCCAGGGTATAATTTATGTTCAGGGGTAGTTTGGTCATTTAGTGATTTGATAAATATTTTATTTTCTTATTTATTTTTCTTTGGAATTGGGCCAGGTTTACCAATGGGCCCATTTGGACCCAATCCGGCCCATCTGGCTCTAGGTCAAACCCCACGCCGAGCCTGTCTCCCTCATTCTCCCCCTCACGCATTCACTTCCTCTTCTGGCTGCTGGCGACGCCGACGCCGTCGCTCGCCCGATTCCGGCAAGGTAGGCCGTTGTGGTCGCCGCTGATGGTCGCCGGGGCTTCTCCTCCCTCAGGCCGACTTGGATCTCCAATTGGATTTTTTCTTAAAGCCCCCTCGAGCTCGTCCCATTCCTCTTGTGTGCGTCTAGGGTTCCAGTGCCTTACTTTACTGTATTTTTGTGATGTTCTGATGGCGATTCGGGGTGGTTTAGTGCGGTGTTGGTGTTGATGTGATGGTGGTGAAGTGGGGTTGATTCTCTCCTAGTCCGATGCCGGTGGGACGACAGTGCAACCCGTCTGACTAGTGGCCCGTGGTGGTGTTGATGGGGTTTGAAGACTTCCTCAGGTTAGTATCACCCTGGCCGCGCGGGCACTGCCCCGCCATGCCGTGGTGAATGCTTCTCGGGCGCCAGGTACACTCCCTGTGTCTCACATCTACTTCTCCCTTTGTTTATCTCTCTCTGCTTAATATCATCTATTGAATGTTGTTCAAAACCAGTGGTATGGGATCACTTGTTAACACAGTAGAGAATTTGTGGCTATGTGTTGTAATGAGCTTCAGTTGGAGGAAGGTTTATTTATTCTTGGCATGAGATGATCTACAGGTGTTTGCTTAAATTGATTTGATACAAAGTTCTTTCCTGAACTACTTGTTCACTGCTATAATTGAAGGATTTAGTGATAAAACCCTAATCATTGGTACTGTTGTTTATCTGAATTTTGATTCAGTACATTGCTGAACTAAAGCTATGTTCATGGTTTGCTGGAACAAATGATAGCATATGATCTTTGTTGATGGTATTTTTAATTTAGACTATTGATCTTAGTGCTGGAGGTTTACTTAAGCATTCCTATGCCTGAGCCTATGTTTATAAAGAAAATTTATAAGGAAATGATCCCATGAACATTAATTTGAGAATATGAGGAGGATATAGTTATAGTGACCCCTCCTAACCTCCTAGAATTTAATCTAGTATCAGGTTAGTTGTGTTGGTTGCTTTAACTTGTCATACTCCTGGTTTCTATGGTGTATCACTTGCTAAAGTGGAGTGTATATTCTTGACAACAACACATATGTAAGATTTGATTCCTAGTTTGGTGGCTAGGAAGATGATTAAATTCATTTAATTGATCTCTGTTGTATAATGAAATGGTATAGTGCCTGACTCTAGTGACATCTAATGCACTGGTTGTTGTTGTGGTGCCTCTACAGGTGTGCACTGGCTGACAATCGGTAGCATGCCTTCTTGTTGTATTCTGTGTTGTTGGAAATATTTCCCAGGCCAATGATGCATAGGAAATTTGTGTAAGCACATGGTATCTTATGTAAAGAAGGTGACCTTATCAATGATTCCTAAACTATTTGTCTAGGAAGATGATTTATGTGGTATTTGTACTTCTTGGCGGATAAGCTTAAATCATCTTTTGATGATAAGATGATTTAGTTAATTATAGTGGCCTTATTAGTTATGAGACTGCTATTGTGGAACCTTATTAATGGGTGCACAACAACATGACCATAATGAATATGATTTGCTACTACTTTTGACTAATGTAACTGGTCAAAGGTCATTTGTTCTTGATGATTTATGTGTGTAACCAATTCTAGCCCATGATGCAAAGCCGAGGCACAAAATTTACATAAGAACAGATGCTTTAGTGCTCCAAAGCTCTATGATGAGCCTTTTATAGCATTTCTATGCAAGACTGAGAGCTTCCCCCTTTTAAAAATCTTTTCATATAAGAACAGATGCTATGATTGATCATAGAAATGGATATTTACCTGATACTGCACAAGTTACTGAAATTTGTTGTGGATGTGTTTAGATTTGATCAGCTAGATCTTCTTGCTCTTGGGCTTGAACTGCTCCACCTTGGTATGTTGTGAATCCTTCCTTCTTCCTAGCTACTGTCCTGCTCCTCCTCCTCTTGAGCTAGCTTATTATTCTGTCCTGATTTTCTTCTTGTTCTAGCTCTTGGATGGCTTTTAGGGAGCAACCAGAGTTGGGGTGTGGAGATGAAATCTGGTAGTGGTATGGTTGGTTGTTTAGCTGAGATCCAAAGCTAGAGTTATATGTGATGTGGTCTTGTGCTTTGGGTTGATTTAGCTTGTGCTGTTTTGGGAGAGAATGAATGTGTGAGCAGCACCTCTCCCAGTAGTGGCTGCAGTTGCTTCTTCTATAGTGGTCGCTTCCCTTGCTTGATCGACAGCACATCACATGCAGCTGTGTGTGTAAGCTGCCTGCCTGTTCCAGGGGTTTTGTCCCATTGCCAGATATTTCCTAGTCTGGAAGCTGATCCCTTATGGATGTGCTCGACTGGTTTGAATATCTTCTCTTTTGCCACTTACCTGTCCTTGGTGAAACTTGCCCCTGTACCAGCCTATGATGCACTAATCTGAGGCAATATTCCAGAATAAGAACAGATTCTTAACATGGCCCCTTGATTAATACTCTATGATGAATTAGGCACTAGCATCACTAGGCCAAGTCTGAGAGTAAAATTCTAACCAATTAACATCTTTTTATTTTATTTTATTTTTCTGTTTTATTTTCTCTTTGTTGTGTTTGCAGGAAATGAGAAGAAGAAGAAGTAGAATCAGAAGAAAGGAAGATGAAAGATTATAGATAGGGTATAAGTTAGGGCTTCTTTTATTATTATGTAACTTTCTTTTATTAAAAGTAGAACTTTGTAAATTAACTTGTAACCTGGTATTGTATTCAGAAAGTTAAAACTTTCTCTTTTATTAGTTAATTGTAAAGACAATGTAATTTATTATATTATAATAAAGTTAAATTTCCTTCTTTTTGTAATGTTTATTCTTTAGTAATTCATTTATTCATTTGTAAAGACAATGTAATATATATTTGCTTGTAACAAAGAATTCTTGTATTTATTTCAGTAATGTAATCCCATTTTCCCAGTATCCTTTTCTATTTGTTCATTTTATTTTAATTTACTTTTATTCTTCAGTTATAAAACAACAATGTAATATTATATGTATATATGTATTAATAAAGATTCCTTTATATGATTATCGTAATCATTTCATTTCAAATTCTTTTTAGATTCATTTTTTTATCAATTAAGTAATCAAATTTAAATTGTCATCCCATCAAACACAAAAGATACAAGAGAGATCATGCCAAAATCCATCGCACTTGTAGTGATGTTTCCATCAGAACAAGAGAGATCTCGATCCCTCTATAGCTTCTTTAGTTTTGCGCGAAAATTCCCCGAATTTTCTTATGCATGAATGCAATGCACACGCATGTGTCCTCTCTAATTCTAGGTACTAATCCTGGGATGTTACACATGTATTTCTCCTAACCCCCAAAAAACTAGTACCCCAGATGCTCCAAAACGCTCCACACACTTGCCGCCCACCAATAGGCACCACCACGATTAAGACGCCACCCTTGTCGTATCCCTATGATCACCAGCACGCGGCCTAGAGGAGGACAACATCGCAAGAATCGGAGGTGGCAGCAGCACCGCTGGTGGGAGGGAACTACCTCCACCGTGTTACGATAGTCGACCAGACGTGGTAGCAGGGTCACACCAGGCCCCGCCGGGCCCGGTCGGGCCTAGATCGGCCTGCAAGGCCCCCACTTCCACGCTGCAGCAGGCCAGCAACACCGTCACCACTACCCATACGCCCACGCGAGGTCCTCCACTTACAGGAACCACTACAACAGCTTGACTTCCAGTCCGCCCGGACCCAGATGGGTCCTGAAGGGCCCAGATATGGGCCGAGCGGGCGCCGCCACTATAGAGCTCGCCACCAACAACCACATCCCGCGCCGACAAGCACCTAGCCGATGTCGAGCTACCCCGTCGCCGAGCCGAACCATTGTCGCACCGCCGCCGGCTGACCCTCCCGAGCCAGGCTCACCCCGCGCGCGGGTACAGGAGTGTCCGTTGCTGCCGGCACCGCGTGGGCAACGCCTGGCGGCGGCCGCCGGCGACGGCGGGGAGGGAGATGTTGGGGAAGATCCTGGGGAAGCGGACAGAGGTGTGCCGCTCTGGTCGCCCGCTTGGTGAGGGACGTGGAGCGGTTCTGTGTTTTTTCACAAGAGTGCCTCCATAACGTCCGAAAGAAGAGAATCCTGTATCAAGAAATGAATACGAAGTATGCTTATTTGCATGAATCCTTTTATTTATAATGTTTTCAATTTTCTTTTTCTTGAATAATCATTAATGTATCATTCAACAATCCATACTAATTGTTTATATATCCGTTTGAAAATAATAAAGTGTTAAATGCTTTTAGTTTAAATCTTTTCAAAAATATTTCAAATTTAAATTATTCTCCCAAAATCATTTAAATTCCTAGAGATCATGTCAAAATTTATAGCGATCACTATAAAAAGCTAAATCCTAACTTAAAACAGTGAAGGAAACTCTGATCTCACTAGGGTTTTATTTGGCGAAAATTTTACCCTACTTTTGCAAATGAATGCATGCAAATGCATATATTTTTATTTCTACCCCTCGTTGGTTTCTAAACCCTGCGAAACCCACCAAAACACATCTTTTTCTATAGACATTATTTTGAATCAAAGCATCACGTGCTAATTAGAAGAGGTCAAAAAATAAGCCGTTTAATGGAGGAGAGAGAATGTTCATCAAATGTGTATGTTGCATCCGGTGAGAGCATGCGTGCTCGTCAGGTCCTGCCCCTAGAAAAGCTACAAATTTGAGCGTTCCTTTAGACAGGACGACTCTATAGTTTACTGGGCCCTAGGCTAAATGGACCGTATGGGCCCTTAAGGTTAAAATATAATGCACACAACTAGAAATGCATAAATGTCTATAAATATTAAAAGTTATAATCTATCTATATATTCCGAATCTGATATGTCTATAAATAATTGTTAAGCACTTAAGAATGTCATATTATAACAGACCGACGACTAACATGGTAGAAAAATATAAGTTATATTTTCATCTGTTTGATTACTTTAATAAGAACGAAATTCCAATGAGTCGTCTAAAGATCAATATTTTCCAAGATTCTACTTAATACAACATGTAGTCAAGCCATTCAAATGTGACATGTAAATATTAAAATGGTATCACCTAAAAACATGAAGGAACTACTAAATACATTCTACTCTCTCCGATCTATATTAATAGACCCTGATTGTCTAGATTCGGATATATCTAGACAAGTTTTATGTGAGATACATCTAAATCTAGACAGAACAGAGACAATTAATTTGTATAGGAAGGGGTACATAAAACTGGAATCCTAATCTAACATGTAATAACATACTAAGATGCTTTGCTGTCTGAGTGGCTAAAGAGTCAAATTACGATCATGGGTTCATGCCTGATTAAGATTGTATCCTGATCTGATTGTGCAGGTACAAGGGGCACAGCCTTGAGTGACCAGCAGTGGCGAGCAGAGCGATGCTCAGCAGATGATTAGATTAGATGAAATCGCAGACTCAATCCAAGTTCTCCTCTTAGTCTCGGGCACTCAAGGCAGCACTCAAGCCATCAGGTGGCAGTCCATCGCTTTGCTACTAATCTGCAGGCGAACAGGCTGCCGAGCCATGGAGGCATGGACGCACCTAGGTAGTCGAACAGGGTAGATCAGATCGATTGCTTCACTACTCCGGGAAAAGTGGAGATCGATTCGCATTGCGCGTTGCTGTGTGTTTTATGCTCTCACCGATGGTTCAGTGTGTGTCTTTTTCTCTATTTTCTTTTCCAGACAAACATAACAAGCGGCTGTGCACCCGTACAAATTATGGACCCTTCCTAGGTGTGGGCCCTAAGCAATTGCCAAGGTCGCCATGGCTTAGAGCCGGGCCTGCCTTTAGAGCCTGATCTGAAGGTGCTTTATTAAGAACTAGACGGACCATAATGTGGAGTCTGATAAACATCCAATTGGAGTATTTGTGTCATTAAAAAAACCAGAGTTACATCCATAAACACTTATTGCAAGGTCAACATTCTAACGGGAGCACTTGGAGGGAGTCGCATCCATCTAAAAACCGAGTTGCATCTATTAAAAAAACCCGAGTCGCATCCATCTCAAGAAAGAAAGAAACAAGAGAGTTGCATCCACGGAGAAAACGAATTGCATCGCTTTGGTGGGCCGTGGGGTTGGTCTCACAGACCAGACTGGAGGATTCCGAACTCCGAAGTCTGTTTGGGCTATCGGCTTTGTGTGCTCGAGTTTGTTTCTTGAGTCCTTGTCGGAAAACGAATCCGGACCGGTTACTGACGAGGCCCACCACAGTCCACGGGCGTCCTAAGTAACCCGAGCTCGATATACGGAAAGGAACACGAATCGATCCGGCGATCATGGCGAGCTCGTCCGAAGAACGCGAGGTTCCTTTCGATAAATTTGCAGCGGCGTCCCGAGTAAGCGAGCTCGTGAGGGTGCTCATGAAGATGAAGAACAAGGACTCCCCGAGGGCGGTGGCGGCCCGGGCGGAGGCTATGTCCCTGTCGCAGGCCCTCGGGAGAAACGCCGCCCGGATGGAGCAGGCGAGTTCCTCCATTGAAAATCCCCCCGCCGTGGCTCCGGCGCCCGCTCCACGGGAAAAGGTTCGCCTCGAAACATTAGACGACGCGCTGGCGATCGGACAATCCTTCTACGGTCTGGCGCCAGATGTACCGGAGAAGAAGGAGAAGAAGTATAGGAGGGTGAGGCTCTCCAAAAAGGAAATCGTGGACATCCTCTCGTACAAGAGCAGCCCTATGCCTCATCCGCCGGCCTCGTTCCTCACGGACGATAAGCTCACCCTGGACTGCTATCCGGTCCCCAAAGAGCAGGTCGTGGACTATTTCACCCTGATGTTCTCTGCTTTCGATGGCCCAGACGATGAGTTCCTGGAGGAGCAGAAGAGGGTCCGTGAGGAGTACGAGAAGAATGGCTACGCTTATGGATGGGTCACCGACGACGAAGACGAGGCCCCTTGGTCCCGGGCTCCGAGGAGGAGGGCTCGCCCGGGGGTCATGAAGCGCAAGGGTGGAACCTACAATAAGATCAACCGAAAAGATTGCACAATGGCAAGCTACGTGATTATACTGAAACTAGTGGCCGTTGAATAAACTGATAGGCTTTTATAGCCTATATCTATGCACTACTCTCTCACACCCATATTAGTTGACTCAAATTTGTCTAGATACACAAAAACTTGACTAAATACATTCGTATCTAGATAAATCTAATTCAACTAATATGGGTCGTGGGAGTATTACTATGTAAACATGTTTTTTCGGTGAGTGACGCGGAACGGTTATGTGTTTTTTCGCAAGAGCGCCTCCCTAACGTCCAGAAGAAGAGAATCATGTATCAAGAAATGAATAAGAAGTATGCTTATTTGCATGAATCTTTTTATTTATAATGTTTTCAATTTATTTTTCTTGTATAATCATTAATGTATCATTCAATAATCCATACTAATTATTTATATCACCGTTTGAAAATAATAAAGTGTTAAATGCTTTTAGTTTAAAATCTTTTCAAAAGTATTTAAATTTTAAATATGAATTTGAATTATTCTCCCAAAATCATTTAAATTAATAGAGATCATATCAAAATTTATAGCAATCACTATAAAGAGCTAAATCCTAACTTAAAACAGTGAAGGAAACTATGATCTCTCTAGGATTTTATTTGGCGAAAATTTTACCCTACTTTTTCAAATGAATGCATGCAAATGCACAAATTTCTATTTCTACTCCTTGCTGGTTTTTAAACCCTGAGAACCCCACAAAAACACATCTTTTTCTATAGAGATTATTTTGAATCGAAGTATTATCACGTGCTAATTAGAAGAGGTTAAAAAGTAGAAGAGAGAATGTTCATCAAATGTGTATGTTGCATCCGGTGAGAGCATGCGTGCTCGTCAGGTCCTGCTCCTAGAAAAGCTACAGATTTGACCGTTTCTGTAGAGCCTGATCCGAAGGTGCTTTAAGAACTAGACAGACCATAACGTGAAGTCCGATAAGCATTCAATTGGAGTATTTGTGTCATTAAAAAAAGTAAATGATACAGATCCTTCGGGGATCGAACAAAACGATCCTCCGGGTCGGCGTGGCGTCGCGTCGGTTGCATCTGGGCTCCCCCGAACGAAGCGATCAGCCGAACGAGCTAGCTCTGCCCACGACGCCCACCCAGGTCTCTACTCCCAGAGATAGGTACCCGCCGCCGTCGTCGCCAGACGAGATCCTCGTGCCTCACCTCCACCTGCACCCGTCGCCGCCGGACCGTATCCTCGTGCCTCCGCCTCCGCCTCCGTCTACACCCACCGCCGGATGATGCAGCGTTGAGTTGATGTAGGAACACTTCGTTGGGAACCCCAAGAGCAAGGTTGATGAGGACATCCATATACTTACACCTACCCCAGTTACTACTGATGATGTTCCAGCTGCTACTAACAAGGATAGGTCCAATGAGATTAGGATTGGACCAATTACAAGAGCTCGTGCTAAACTACTAGAACAACAGGTGGATTTGTTTCTTAATGAGCCTGATGTTTTACTTAATAAGAATTTTATACTGCCTAAGTCTACGTGTTACTGTATGATCAGGTACGTTGGAAAAGAAGGTATAGCACGTAGCGAGGAGGCGAAGCACATGGAGCAAGGTGTGTTGATCAATCGGGCAAGCGCGAGGGAGGAGAGGGAGGAAGCACAAGGAGCTACAAAGGAAGGGATCAACACCTGGCAGAGTCTCTGCCGCGGCAGAGAGACGATGCCAAATCCTGCCACGGTAGGCTGCCGCGGCACAGAAAGTGGCTGAAATCCTGCCACGACACGCTTTAGGCCCAATATGTTGCCACGGCAGGAACATGCCTGTGCGCCCAGAAAGCTGTCCCACTTGGGTCGGCATGTATCTTAGTTGTAGTCGTTTGCGTCTTGGACATTTAGCCTAGACACCCCCTCTCCCTTCAATAGATGGGGGTATCGTTTCTTTAGAGGCAGACCACGTTAAAATATTTTGGAGTTGATTCTTTTTAGAACCTCTGAAATTACCCTGTGATCGAATTATCTACTGCAATTGAGTGTGATCTGTTGTTCCATTGGGAATTAGTAGATTGCAAACTACCGTTAAGTCGATTGCGTGCGCAAGAGCGTGGTGTTGTGAATATCCCACAGGGTTCGAGAGCTGTTGCATTGGCATCAGGGTTCGAGCGGGAGAGTTCATAGCTACAGGCTAGTTATCTATCATCCACCATCATCATCGACAAGTGCTTGCTGAGAAGATCGGGCCACCCCATATCATCTTGGTATCAGATTTCCTCGTTTACTCGGTGAGCATCCACAAATCCATCCATAGATTAGTTCTTGTTTTCGTCCTATACAGAAAAAGCCATACAAAAATATTTGCCCTAGCGTAGATTGCATCGTTTTCAAGTTTTAGTTGCTGGTCGTGTCTTCTCGTAGATCCGATCTGCAGGTTTTTCTCATAGGAGTCTAGTTTTGTTTTGTGTTTAGGGTTTTGATCTTGTTTCCACCGAGTCCACCATCACCGTTTTCCGCAAGTTTCCATCTACTTTTCCAAGTCCACGTAGCATACTTTGGCATTTCAAAACTAGCTACAGCCTATCTACCGCATCCGTGCCTAGGAACGTACCCACGAGACTAGTTGCTTTACTCTGACAGGCTGCTCATTAGGGTTTTGAAAGTGCTCAATTTTCGCCCTGACAAATCGGATTATCTGGCCCTCCCTAGTTTGCATTTGTTTTGCATTGAGTCATATAGTTAAAAAAACAGAAAAGGAAAAGAGATTCAGTATTAACAAAAAAAAAGAGAATAGAGCTAGAAGCGTGACAAAAAAAAAGATATCACAGTGTGCTTTATTGGAGGCCTAGTTGATCATAACACTTGTAGATTGAGCAATCTTGTGCCTGTTTATTTTGAGCTATTACTAGCGTCTCTCTTGTGCATTGCAATATTCCTGTTCATAAATTTCTTTGTCACGTTTATCTCCACCGTGTGTGTTTCTTGGGTTATCATAACGATCAGCACTAGGACTTGTCTGCGGTGTAGTTAGGATTCCATACCTACAGCTCCATCATAAATAACCTGTGTGCCCTGTGATCGTCTCTATACCCTTGATATTCACTTCATCACATTAGTGCATCAGTCTTGATCTCGTTTTGGTTACGCATCTCTATTCACTTTGGAACGGTAAGATCTACTTTCTTGTCAGTGTGAGTGAATTGAGTGTTCCACCAAACAGATTTTATTTATTGCACTAATCTACTAATCATGTCTACTAGTGCTTCTGATGTTGTAGCACAGAAAAAGAAGGATGATGAGTGTGTCAATTGGCGGGAATATGAAGCATTGAGATCCCATTTGGCACTAGTGTTTAACAACACAACAGATGCCATTGACAAGAGTCTTCAGGACGTGCAAGTGACTTTAGAAGCAAACGTTCGGGACGTGGCTACTATCAAGACACAAGTGACAGACCTCAACACGAACGTGACAGCTTTGCAGCGTTCCGTAGAGGCCTTGACACTTGCTATTGAGCAACGACAACAGCAACCAATGCATGAGGAGCTCGAGGATGAAGCTGATGGCAGTGTTGCTGGTGCTGCGCCACTAGGCAGGGGACGCCCTAATGATCCTGCACCTGCCCCATTATATGGTCGTGGTTTTGCCCCTATAGGTCGTGCTTAGCGTGTACCTATACAGCCGGTTGATGATGGTTTAGGCAAGCCTAAATTTTTAATTCCCAAGTTTGATGGTTCCATTGATCCTGAAGATTATTTGACATGGGAGTTGAAGATAGAGAAGCTCTGGCGCTTGTATGAGTATACTGAAGAAAAGAAGGTCAAGCTTGCAGCGTCAGAATTTGATGGTTATGCTCTGCGTTGGTGGGATGCTCTTGTTCAACATAGAAGGGATGACAATGACCTTCCGGTGATGACTTGGCGAGAGATGAAGCGTATCATGAAGGAACGTTTTGTACCCACCAATTACTTGCGCTCTGTTTTTGACAAGTTGACATAATTGAAGCAAGGGAACTTGACAGTTGATGATTACTACATGGAGATGGAGATGCTTATGCAACGTGCTCGAATCCGAGAATCACTTGAGATGACCATGCAGCAATTTCTCAACAATTTGAGGTTACCCATAAAGAGCATAGTGCGTCATCACAAGTATGAGAACATGAACGAACTGTTGCATCATGCTAGAGAGGCCGAGTCACAGCTCGCGGAGGAAGCTAAAGCACGTCGTTTTCCAGTCACTAGCCGGTTCCCCAGGGCCACGCCATCTCCTATGGCTCCTCCTGCAGCGACCAGCTACCCTACTACATCGGCGGCCAAGCCTGTCCCCTCGCCCTCTTTTGGTTCTAATGCTAAGAAACCAGCTGCTCCTGCTACTAGTATGGGTTCGAATATGTCAACTGCACACACTCGCGATGTGGAGTGCCACACTTGCGGAGGTAGAGGGCACTATCAGAGAGATTGTCCAAACCGCAAGGTGATGTTTGTCAATGATCAAGGAGAATATGAGAGTGGAGATGATGTTGATCCTGATGATCATAGTGCTGATTATGAAGAGGAAGGTCTGGATGCCTTTCCTGTGCATGCACCTACTATCGTGGTATCTCCATGCATTCTTAGTGTGCAGCCCATTGTTGACTCTCAGCGTGCAATTTGTTCCAAACAAAAGCTCTCGTTGGGCCTAACAAAGCTTGCAAAGTAATTATTGATGGAGGTAGCTGCAGGAATCTTGCAAGCAAGGAGTTATGTGCCAAGATGAATTTATATTATTTGCCTCATCCTAAGCCATACAACATTCAGTGGTTAAGTGACAGTGGTGAGATGAAAGTAAACCATATGGTGAGAGTGAATTTTGAAATAGGGCCATACAAAGATTCTATTGATTTTGATGTGGTTCCTATGACTGTTTGCCATTTGTTATTGGGTCGGCCTTGGTTATATGATCGCCATGTGCAACACAATGGCCGTGCCAATACTTATCACTTGGAGTTTACATGCAAGAATATTAGCCTGCAACCAATGACACCACAACAGATTGTCAATGAGTCTAGACAAAAAATAGAGGTGACTTTGAAAGATGCTTCTGTTGGAGGCCGTGAGAGTGTTGCAGCTGTACATGATGTTATAGAGCCTACAAAGAGTGATATAAAGAAAAGAGAGAGAGTGCCTAACCTAGTAATGCTAGCCACCAAGGAAGATATGAGAGAGTTTCGAGAGGATCCTAGTGCCATGTCGCTTGTGCTCATGTATAAGGGCAAGGTTTTAGTTTCTAACGACATGACCCCTATTTCTCTTGGTGTCTCTACTGTTTTGTAGGACTTTGGTGATGTGTTTCCAGAGGAGGTGCCCGCTGGACTTCCTCCCATGCGCGGCATAGAGCATCGGATTGATCTTATTCCAGGAGCCACATTACCTAACCGTGCACCCTACCGGACCAACCCCGACGAAACTAAGGAGATACAGAAACAAGTACAAGCACTACTCGACAAAGGGTACATTCGTGTTTCTCTTAGTCCTTGTGCTGTTCCTGTTATTTTAGTTCCTAAGAAAGATGGTACATGGCGCAGGTGTGTAGACTGTCGAGCTATTAATAACATCACTATTCGATATCGTCATCCTATTCCACGCTTAGAAGATATGCTTGACGAATTGAGTGGTGCTGCTATTTTCTCTAAGATTGATTTGCGTAGTGGTTATCATCAAATTAGGATGAAAGAAGGGGATGAGTGGAAAACTGCTTTCAAAACTAAATTTGGTTTATATGAATGGCCAGTCATGCCTTTTGGGCTTACTAATGCACCTAGTACATTCATGAGATTAATGAATCATGTTTTGAGAGAATTCATTGGTCGTTTTGTGGTTGTTTATTTTGATGATATTCTTATCTATAGCCACAACGAAACTGAACATTGTAATCATATCCGACAAGTTTTGCAAGTGTTGCGTGATAATCAATTGTATGCTAATCTTGAGAAATGCACATTTGCAAAAGATAAGGTCATATTTTTGGGTTATGTTGTATCTAAGCATGGGGTAGACGCGGATCAATCTAAAATTGAGTCAATTTAGAATTGGCCTATTCCCATAAATGTTAGTCAAGTGCGTAGTTTCCATGGATTAGCTGGATTCTATAGACGATTTGTGAAGGATTTTAGCACTATTGCTGCACCATTGAATGATTTGACTAAGAAAGGTGTGCCATTTGTGTGGGGCGTAGCCCAAGATATCTCATTTGATACATTGAAACGTTTGCTTACTTCTGCACCATTACTTGCATTGCCTGATTTTAGAAAGCAATTTGAAGTTGAATGTGATGCTAGTGGTATAGGTATTGGTGGCGTTTTGATGCAAGAGGGTCGCCCTATAGCATATTTTTCTGAGAAACTTACTGGTGCTAGATTGAACTATCCTATATATGATAAAGAATTGTATGCACTTGTTCGTGTACTAGAAGTTTGGCAACATTATTTGTGG
Organism: Avena insularis; assembly: GCA_023614405.1. Classification (NCBI taxonomy): domain Eukaryota; kingdom Viridiplantae; phylum Streptophyta; class Magnoliopsida; order Poales; family Poaceae; genus Avena; species Avena insularis. Next base: position 341,374,686 of record CM042687.1, read on the forward strand.
CCAAAAGAGTTTATCATACATTCTGATCATGAAGCTTTAAAGTATCTAAAAGATCAATCAAACTTGCATAGGAGATTAGCTAAATGGGTTGAGTTTATTGAATCTTTTCAGTACATCATTCAATATAAGAAAGGAAAAGAGAATGTTGTTGTCGATGCTTTGTCTAGGAAAAACATGCTATTAACGAATCTTGATGTTCAAATTCCTGGATTAGAGAATATTTGTGCACTTTATGCAACTGACAATGATTTTTCTGAACCATATCGTTTGTGTGCTCTTAGAAACGCATGGGATAAGTATCATATACATGATGGGTATTTGTTTCGAGCTAACAAACTATGTATTCCAGAATTGTCGTTGCGTTTTTCTTAGTGCAGGAATCACATGCTGGTGGTTTGATGGGTCACTTTGGGCGTGAGAAAACATTACTCATGCTTGCTGATCATTTTTATTGGCCCAAGATGAGGCGTGATGTGTACAAATTTGTGAGTCGATGCATTACATGTCACAGGTAGAAATCCAAATTGAAGCCTCATGGTTTGTATACCCCTCTCTCTGCGCCAACTACACCATGGGAAGACATTAGTATGGATTTTGTGCTAGGTCTACCTAAAACCCAGAGAGGGCATGATTCTATATTTGTGGTAGTAGATAGATTCTCTAAGATGGCTCATTTTATTGCCTGCCACAAAAGCGACGACGCGTCGCATGTTGCTAACCTGTTTTTCAGGGACATTGTGAGATTACATGGAGTACCAAGAACAATTGTTTCTGATCGGGATGTGAAGTTTATGAGCTACTTTTGGAAGACTTTATGGGGGGGAGCTGGGAACGAAGCTACTATTCAGTACTACTTGTCATCCCCAGACAGATGGTCAGACAGAGGTGGTGAATAGAACATTATCACAACTCTTAAGGACTATGATAAAGAAGAATCTGAGGGACTGGGAAGAGTGTTTGCCACATGTCGAGTTTGCTTACAATAGGGCAGTGCATTCAACCACTCAACTTTGTCCTTTTGAGGTGGTGTATGGTTTCAAGCCATTGACACCACTGGATTTATTGCCTCTACCATTACATGAGAGAGTTGATATGGAGGCATCAAGACGTGCAAACTATGTGAAGAAGATTCATGAGAAGACTCGAGAAGCTATTGAGAAGAAAGGCAAGAACATTGCTGCTGCAAGAAATCAAGCAAGGAAGGAAGTGTTGTTCAAACCTGGTGATATGGTTTGGATACATCTGCGCAAGGATAGGTTCCCATTGCTGCGCTAATCCAAGTTGAAGCCGCGCGGTGCTGGTCCTTACAAGGTGTTAGCCAAGATTAATGATAATGCCTACTCGATTGATATACCTATTGCTGCATTCGGTGGAGCTAGCAACAGTTTCAATGTTGCTGATTTATCACCATATGATGGAGAAGACCTTGGAGCATCGAGGTCGACGCCTTTTGAAGGGGGGGGGGGAGGTGATGAGGACAACCATATACTTACACCTACCCCAGTTACTACTGATGATGTTCCAGCTGCTACTAACAAGGATAAGTCCAATGAGATTAGGATTGGACCAATTACAAGAGCTCGTGCTAAGCTACTAGAACAACAGGTGAATTTGTTTCTTAATGAGCCTGATGTTTTACTGAATGAGAATTTTATACTGCCTAAGTCTATGTGTTATTGTATGATCAGGTACGTTGGAAAAGAAGGTATAACACGTAGCGAGGAGGCAAAGCACATGGAGCAAGGTGTGTTGATAAATCGGGCAAGCGCGAGGGAGGAGAGGGAGGAAGCACAAGGAGCTACAAAGGAAGGGATCAACACCTGGCAGAGTCTCTGCATGGCGGAAACGATGCCAAATCCTGCCACGGTAGCTACATGATGAAAGTGGCTGAAATCCTGCCACGGCAGAAGAGTCCTGCCGCGGCACGCTTTAGGCCCAATATGTTGCCACGGCAGGAACAGGCCTGTGCACCCAGAAAGCTGTCCCACTTGGGTCGGCATGTATCTTAGTTGTAGTCGTTTGCATCTTGGACTCTTAGCCTAGCTGCCCCTCTCTCTTAAATAGATGGGGGTATTGTTTCTTTAGAGGCAGACCACGTTAAAATATTTTGGAGTTGATTCTTTTTAGAACCTCTGAAATTACCCTATGATCGAATTATCTACTGCAATTGAGTGTGATCTGTTGTTCCATTGGGAATTAGTAGATTGCAAACTACCGTTCGTGGTCGATTACGCTTTGCAAGAGCGTGGTGTTGTGAATATCGCACAGGGTTCGAGAGCTGTTGCATTGGCATCAGGGTTCGAGCGGGAGAGTTCATAGCTACAGGCTATTTATCTATCATCCACCACCATCATCGACAAGTGCTTGCTGAGAAGATAGGGCCACCCCATATCAAAGGTGTGAAGCAGCAAAGCAGCAAGTTTTTCCTCAGTAAGAAACCGAGGTTATCGAACCAGTAGGAGGAAGGAAACGTCACACAGGTGTTGCAAGCAACGCGGAGACCTGCACAACACAAATTCAAGACTTTGCCCCAACGAATCAGTGAGGTTGTCAAGCTCATCGATGGTTTGCTGTAACAAAGGATTAAACGTATGGTGTCAAATGCAATGGTGGTTTGCAGCAAGTAAACAGGTAACATGGGAAGATGTATCAATGGTAAAGATTGGACCGGGGTTCATAGTTCACTAGAGGTGCTCTCCTTAGATAAACAACATGGCATGAAGGGTAAACAAATTACAGCAGAGCAATTTACAGGAACTAAGCTAGGCATAACAATGCAATACCAGACAAAAAGATCCTATGGGATTCGATTGGGCAATACAACAATATACATAGACTGCCATCCAACCGCATCTATGACTAGAAGTCCACCTTCAGGTTATCATCCGAACCCCTCCAGTATTAAGTTGCAAGCAACAGACAACTGCTTTAAGCAAAGTGTGTAAGGTAAATAATCCACTTGTTCTATGAACAAGAGACCGTTGTTTTCTCCCTAGTGGCAATAACACATCTATAACCACAGAAATTTCTGTCACTTTCCTTGGAAACTAGAGGCATGAACCCACTATCGAGCATAAATACCCCCTCTTGGAGTCACTAGCAACTACTTGGCCAACATAGCTAGTAACAACGGAGAGCATGCAAGATCACAAACAACACAGACATGATAGAATCATAAGACAAAACCATTAATCAATCTGACATAATAATCTCAATATCCATCGGATCCCCGCAAACACAACATGCATGATTAGAAATAGATTAGATCTTGATCATGAACGAAGCTCACAAGATCTATACATGAAAGCACAAGGAGGAGATACAACCAGCTATCTACTACATGGACTCGTAGTCCAAAGTGGAACTACTCATGCATCATACCGGAGAAGAAGGCCTCCGGGATTATCTCCCCTCCGGCAGGGTGCTGGAAAGAACTTCAGATCCCCCCGATCTAGGGACGATGGTGGCAGCTACTGAAGGGAATATGCCCGAGAGGCAATAATAAAATGGTTATTATCGTATTCCTTGTTTATGATAAAAGTTTATTTTACATGCTATAATTGTATTAATACGGAAATTTTAATACATGTATGTTTAATAAACAAAAGGAAGTTCCTAGTTATGCCTCTCTTATAAACTAGCTCGTTGATTAACAAGATGATCAAAGGTTTCCAGATCATGGACATTGGATGTTGTTAATAACGAGATCACAACATTAGTGTAATGGTGTGATGAACATTCATTTGAAGTATATCATTACGATCAAAGTCATTGAGTTTATATTGCTATAACAACTTACAAAATGATCCTAATCCTTAGACCATAAGATCATGTTAATCGCTAACACCGGAAGAGTTTCTTGATAACATCAAACGTCACACCGTAACTGGGTGATTATAAAGATGGGTTTAGAACTACTAAAGTGTTATGTTGAGGCCCATGGACCGAGAGTGGAATTTGTTCATCCCAATGACGGATAGATATGCTCTGGGCCCTCTCGGTGATATCACATTGATTAGCTTGCAAGCAAGTGATTTGATCACTAGAATGTTATATCACGGGAATGAGAAAAGAGTGCATGTCAGTAACGAGATCAAACTAGGTATGGAGATACCGATGATCGAATCTCGGACATGTAATATATCGCGAAACAAAGGGATTAAGATACTAGAGTAAAAGGTTCTCGCGATCACAAGAAAGTCATCGTTGAATGTGTGGGAGTCAGTATGGGTCTCCAGATCCCTGATTATTGATCAGAGAAGGGTCTCGATCATGTCCGCATTATTCTCGTACCGTAGGTGGCACACTTAAGATACACCGACATCCAATTGGAGCAAAAGTTTCATGCTGAAAAGAATAACAAGCGCATGAATTTATTTCACTAGGTACCGAAACGGGTTTTCGGGTGAAATTGCAGAAAGTTTTTTTGCATGTGAAATGAAATTCTAGCAAGGGGTTATATGAGAATTCTTGTAATTAAAGTAATTGACAAAATTCTGAATAAATAAAATGAGTTTTATTTAATGAGAGTTTGCATTAAATTTGGTGGAAATTTAATGAGAATTTGAGTGGGTTTTTGAGTGGAGGGAATTGAAAGGCATTTGAGTGAGTGGAGTGTCCACCCACATGAATGTGGAAGAGGTGGGGATAGCCCCCATGGCTGGGCGCCATGCCCCTTGGGTGCCCCCCTCTCCCCTATAAAAGGCCCCCCTCTCATCCTCTCAAAGCACACCTCCTCGTGAAGGATCTCTCTCCCCCTCTAGTATTTACCCCCCATGGTCTCGGACTAGCGAGATACATGTTCCCGGTGGCTATTCGACAAGAAAGAGTTGTGCTTCCGGTGCATCGCTAGAGCGAGGAGGTGGAGGTTGTTCGGTGCCTCGTACGTGTGTGCGAGCACGGATGCGCTGTTGTTTTGCGGCGCTAGGACTTCCTCTCGATCTTGAGATCGGCAAGAGATCATCTACATCAACCACAAGTTTGAACTCATTAAGCTTTGTCGGTCTTCAAGGGTATGTTCTCTACAGATATATATCCGCCCGTTGCTTGTATCTAGTAGATAGATCTGAAGGGTTTCGCAACATAGTAAATCAAAAAAATTCTACGGATGCGAACGGGAAATCCAAGATCTAATCTAGGAGATGCAAAAAACGAGGGGGAATAGATGAGATCTTCATACCCTTGAAGATTCGCATGTGAGCGTTCGTCGGAACGTGGGTGATGTAGTCGTACTCGCTTCTCCTCCTCGCGATCCGATCCGATCTAACACCGCAAGTGGCGATGCCTCCGAGAGATGCACGCGTGTGGCACCTCGACGTCTCCTCCTTCCTCGGTCCAGCAAGTATGGTGGAGAGACGGATTGGATCTACAACGCGACGGCGCGGTGCAAGTGGTGGAGAGTTTCTGCAGCAGGGCTTCGCCTACGTGCAGTCGGGAGGGAGAGAGAGGAGGGCAGCAGGGCGGCTAGGGCTTGAGGAGGAGGTGTGGGAGGGGGTGCGCCCCCATCCCTCTTTATATAGAGGGGTGGGCGGCCAGCCCTTGCCCCTCCCCCCAAGATCTAGGGCCGGCGGCCAAGGAGGGAGGAGTGGGGGGCAAGTCCCCCCCTTCTAGAAGCTCCCCTAGGGTTTGCCCTAGGTTTGGCCGGCTGGGCCCTATGGGGCCTTGTGCCCCTGGCCCAATGCGGCAAGGGCACTCCCTCATAGGCCCATGCCCCCTCCCGGCAGGTGGGGCCACGTTGGTCCCCCTCCGGAAGGTTCTAGAAGCTTCCGGTACAATACCGATTAACCCGAAGCAATTCCGAACTCCAAAAACTGCATTGCCTTATATGAATCTTATTCTCCGGACCATTCTGGAACCTATCGTGATGTCCCGGATCCCATCCGGGACTCCGAACAAAAACTCATAAACCAATTATCCAATCTATCCTAGCGTCGAGACACGTTAAGTGTGTGACCCTTCGGGTTCGAGAATATGCAGACATGATCTTCTATCAATAATCAACAGCGGGGTCTGGAAACCCATATTGACTCCCACACATTCATCGATGAACATATCGGATGAACCACGATGCCAGGATTCAATCAATCCCATATATATATTCCCTTCATCTCGCGATATTTTACTTGCCCGAGATTTGATCGTCGGTACCGTCATACCTAGTTCAATCTCGTTCACAGCAAGTACTTTAATCGTTCCGTAATCCGATATCACTTTGTGATTAACTCCTTAACCACATGCTTGCAAGCGGTGTTGATATCGATTACCGAGTGGGCCCGAAGTATATCTCTCCGACTTGGGAGGGACAAATCCCATCTCGATACATACAACCCAACAGGTACTTTCCGATCACCTGAGAGACACCTTTATGATCACCCTCTCATAGGATGACGTTTGATGACCTCAAAGCTTTCATCCGATACCAGGGAGTTGCATTATCTCATGGTCTAAGGAATACAATATATGACATAAGAAAAGCTTCGCAAAGATGAACACGATGACACGATCTAATTGCTCCGCTTAGTTTGGGTCTGTCCATCATATCATTCTCCCAATGATATGATCTCATTATTAATCGACAACTCATGTCTATGGTTAGGAAACCTTAACCATCATTAATCAATGAGCTAGTCCATAGAGGCATACTAGGGACACGGTGTTGTTCACAAACCACACAAGTATTAAAGTTTCCGCTTAATACAATTCTAGCATGGAATATAAACTTTATCATGAACAAGAATTATAATAATAACATCTTTATTATTGCCTCTAGGGCATAATTCCAACAGTCTCCCACTTGCACTAGAGTAAATAATCTAGTTTACATTTGGCAACAATCTCACACCCATGGCACTAAGGTGCTGATCATGTTTTACACGTGGAAGAGGTTTAGTCAATGGATCTGCGACATTCAGATCTGTATGTACTTTGCTAATCTTCAGATCTCCATCTGCTATATAATCTCGGATTATATGAAACTTGCGGTTGATATGCTTGGTCTTTGGATGATATCTTGGTTCCTTAGCGAGTGCTATGGCGCCAGTGTTGTCACACAATATCTCCAGTGGGTCCAATGCACTTGGAACCACGCCAAGCTCAGTGATGAAGTTCCTGATCCAAACTCCTTCACTTGACGCTTCTGCAGCAGCCATGTATTCCGCTTCTACTGTAGATCCCGCGATCACGCTTTGCTTGCAGCTTCTCCAGCTCACAGCTCCTCCATTCAAAATATAAATGTATCATGTCTGAGATTTAGAATCATCCTTGTCGGTGTCAAAACTAGCGTCGACGTAACCCTATACGACGAGCTGTTCATCACCTCCATAGACCAAGAACATTTCTTTAGTCCTGTTCAAGTACTTTAGTATGTTCTTCACGGCTCTCCAGTGTTCCACTCCTGGATCACTTTGGTATCTGCTCGTCAAACTAAGAGCATTGGACACATCCGGTCTAGTACACAGCATGGCATACATGATAGAACCTATGGCCAAGGCATAAGGCACTTTGCTCATAGCTTCTCTATCATTTACCGTAGCTGGACACTGAGCCTTGCTCAATATCTTACCTGACAACATAGGCACTGAACCTTTCTTTGCCTTATCCATTCTGAACCTTTTCAGAACTTTGTCTAGGTATGTACTCTGGCTTAAAGCTATCAGGCGTCTTTATCTATCTCTATAGATTTTGATGCCCAATATATAAGCAGCTTCACCTAGGTCTTTCATTGAAAAACACTTGTTCAAATAACTCTTCACATCGTTAAGCATGTTAATGTCATTTCCAATAATCAATATGTCATCCACATATAGTACCAGAAATGTCACTGAGCTCCCACTCACTTTCTTGTAGATACAAGCTTCATAGCAATTTGGAACAAATCCAAAGATCTTGATCACTTGATCAAAACGAAGGTTCCAACTCCGAGATGCTTGCTTCAGTCCATAAATGGAACGCTGAAGTTTGCACACTTTATCAGCATCCTTAGGATCGACAAAACCTTCGGGTTGCATCATATACAACTCTTCATCAATGTTGCCATTGAGGAACGCAGTCTTGACATCCATCTGCCATATTTCATAATCATGAAACACAGCAATTGCTAATAAAATCCGAATGGACTTAAACATCGCTACGGGAGAGAAGGTCTCATCATAGTCAACACCTTGAACTTGTCGAAAACCTTTCGCGACAAGCCGTGCTTTATAGACGGTAACATTACCATCCGCGTCCGTTTTCCTCTTGAAGATCCATTTGCACTCAACGGCCTTTCGGTCGCTAGGAGGGTCCACCAAAGTCCATACTTGGTTTTCGCTCATGGATCCCAATTCGGATTTCATGGCTTCTAGCCATTTCTCAGAGTCTGGGCTCATCATCGCTTCCTCATAGTTCGTAGGTTCACTGTCTTCTACCAACAAGACAGTCAAGACAGGGTTGCCGTACCACTCAGGAGGGGCACGCGACCTTGTCGACCTGTGACATTCAGTAGTAGCATCGTCCGAAGCTTCATGATCCTTGTCATTAGCTTCCTCTATTGTTGGTGCGGTAGCTGGAACAATTTCAGTCTTGCTACTCTCCAATTCAAGAGAAGGTTCAACAACCTCGTCTAGCTCTACTTTCCTCCCACTCACTTCTTTCGAGAGAAACTCCTTCTCAAGAAAGGAACCGTTCTTTGCGACAAACACTTTGCCTTCGGTTATGTGATAGAAGGTATACCCAATAGTTTCCTTAGGGTATCCTATGAAGACGCATTTCTCCGCTTTGGGTTCAAGCTTGTCCGGCATCAACTTCTTGACGTAAGCTTCGCATCCCCAAACTTTAAGAAACGACAACTTAGGCTTAGCACCAAACCACAGTTCATACAGTGTCGTCTCAATGGATTTAGATGGTGCCCTATTTAAAGTGAATGCAGCGGTTTCTAATGCATAGCCCCAAAATGATAACGGCAAATCAGTAAGAGACATCATCGATCGGACCATATCTAATAGGGTTCGATTCCGGCATTCAGACACACCATTTTGCTGTGGTGTTCCGGGTGGCGTGAGTTGCGAAACGATTGTTTGCTTTAAGATGCGTGAGAAAATCTTAACTCAAATATTCACCTCCACGATCGGATCGTAGAAACTTAATCTTTCTCTTACGATGGTTCTCTACTTCATTCTGAAATTCCTTGAACTTTTCAAATGTTTCAGATTTATGTTTCATTAAATAGATATACCCATATCTACTTAAGTCATCGGTAAAAGTGAGAAAATAGCGATATCCACCGCGTTTCGAAACACTCATCGGTCCGCATACATCGGTATGTATGATTTCCAACAAGTCCGTTGCTCGCTCCATCATTCCGGAGAACGGGGTTTTGATCATCTTGCCCATGAGGCATGGTTCACATGTGTCAAATGATTCAAAATCAAGAGACTCCAAAAGTCCATCAGAATGGAGTTTCTTCATGCGTTTTACACCAATATGACCTGAGCAGCGATTACCACAAATAAGTAGTATTATCACTATCTACTTTGCATCTCTTAGCCTCAATGTTATGGATGTGTGTTTCATCCCTTTCGAGATTCAGAAGAAATAAACCATTCACAGAAGGTGCATGACCATAAAAGATGTTACTCATATAAATAGAACAACCATTATTCTCAGATTTAAATGAATAACCGTCTTGCAATAAACACGATCCAGAAATGATGTTCATGCTCAACGCAGGCACATAATAACATTTATTGAGGTTTAAAACTAATCCCGAAGGTAAAACTAAGGAGAGCGTGCCGACGACCATCACATCAACTCTTGATCCGTTGCCAACGCGCATCGTCACCTCATCCCTCGCAAGCCGCCATCTATTCCGTAGCTCCTGTTTCGAGTTATAGATATTAGCAACGAACCAAGATCAAATACCTGGCACTACAACGAGGGCTAGTAAGGAAAACATCAATAACATGTATATCAAATATACCTTTGATGGTGCCAGCCTTCTTGTCCGCTAAGTACTTGGACGATTCGCTTCGATGACCCTTGTCCTTGCAATAGAAGCACTTAGTGTCCGGCTTAGGTCAGACTTGAGCTTCTTCTCAGCGAGGGCAACGCGCCGCCTTTCTTGAAGGGCTTCTTTGCACCCTTACCTTTCTTGAAGGTGGGGGGCTTGTTGACCATCAACACATGATTATCTTTTTTGATGTCCACCTCCGCAGCCTTCAGCTTTGCGAAGAGCTCGGTGATCGTATCAGTGGAACCAATCTGAGTATGAGTCACTACAAAACTTTTGTAGCTGGGAGGGAGTGATTGCAGAACCCTGTTAATCTTGAGCTCCTCTGGAATCTTGCAGTCCAGTTGCTCAAGGCGTTGAGTGTAGCCCGACATCTTTATGGCGTGCTCACTATGAACTCCCTTCCTCCATCTTGCAGTTAAAGAATTTCTCGGAGATCTCATATCTCTCGAGCGGGCTGAGTGCGAAACATAGTTTTCAGCTCCTCAAGAATCTCAAAGGGCAGGATAGTCTTCAAAACGATTTTGAAGGTCCGATTCCATAGAAAACAACATGGTGCTCTTAATCACACCATAATCATCTTTCTTGTGATAGACAGCTTTCTCATCAGGATCTACAAAGTAGGCCACCTAACGCATTCTCAAGGACATAGTCCTTTTGACCGCCAGAGAGAATGATTCTCAGATTGCGGAACCAGTTGGTGAAGTTAGACCCATTGTTTCTAAGCTTTTCCTTCTCAGCAAAAACGTTGAAGTTGAAGTTGGACTTAGCCATTTGATCTACAATGTTTGCAAGTACAAATTAAACTATGTTCATGATAACTAGTTCAACTTTAATCAAATTACTAGATGAACTCCCACTAAATTCAACATCCCTCAAGTTGTTTAGTGAACATGATCCAAATTCACCACACCTAATCTGATCTTCACGAGAAGAGATGTGGTTTCAATGGTGGACAACGAAGTGTCGATCATATCATTCATATGACTCATGCTTAACCTTTCGGTTCATGTGTTTCGAGGCCATGTCTGTACATGCTAGGCTCGTCAAGTCAAACCCAAGTATTTCTGTGTGTGCAAAACTGGCTTGCACCCGTTGTATGTGAACGTGGAGTCTATAGCACCCGATCATCACGTGATGCTTGGACACGACGAACTTTCGTAACGGTGCATACATGGGGAGAACACAGTTTTATCTTGATCTTTAAGTGAGGAATCATATTACAATGCTATCGTCGCGATCTAAGCATAATAAGATACATAAAAGGATAAACATCACATGCATATAACTTTATGTGACATGGTATAGCCAATCTTCGCGCAATGATCTCCATCTTGTGCGTGCCGGCATGATCTCCATCACTCCACCATGATTGCCTCCACCACGAATAGCAACTACAACTATTGCTAACTACTTAGCGATAAAGTGAAACTATTACATGGCGTATAAGAAGTTCACACATGTCATACACATTATAAAGACAACCATATGGCTCCTGCCGGTTGTGTACTCATCGACATGCAAGTCGTGAAATATTACAAAACATGATCATTGCATACAACATACACATCACATCTTGGGCCATACCATATCACAGAAAACACTCCCTGCAAAAACAAGTCAGATGCCTCTACTTTGTTGTTGCATGTTTTACGTGGCTTATGGGAGTAGCAAGCTAAGAACAATTCTTACCTACAGAAAGCCACAACGGTGATATTATGGTTGCCAAACTCCGGTGTAAATCCCATGACAACTATAGTGAGAGAAACTGGCATCCACCAGCCGCATGTGTGGAACAAGCCACACGTCAAGTGCGGAGCCGGTCTCACGAACGAGGTCGCGTAAGGTTGGCCTGGACCGCTTCGATCTCACTATCCCGCGTCATAAGAAGAACACAAACAAGAGGCTTGCAACAGAAAACATCAACGCCCGCAACAACCATGTTGTGTTCTACTCGTGAATCACATCTACGCATAGATCTAGCTCTGATACCACTGAAGGGTTTCGCAGCATAGTAAATCAAAAAAATTCTACGGATGCGAACGGGAAAGCCAAGATCTAATCTAGGAGATGCAAACAACGAGGGGGATTAGATGAGATCTTCATACCCTTGAAGATTCGCCTGTGAGCGTTAAATCGGGCGTGGGTGATGTAGTCGTACTCTCTTCTCCTCCTCGCGATCCGATCCGATCTAACACCGCAAGTGGCGATGCCTCCGAGAGATGCACACGTGCGGCACCTCAACGTCTCCTCCTTCCTCGGTCCAGCAAGTATGGTGGAGAGACGGATTGGATCTACAACACGATGGCGCGGTGCAAGTGGTGGAGAGTTTCTGCAGCAGGGCTTCGCCTACGTGCAGTCGGGAGGGAGAGAGAGAGGAGGGCAGCAGGGCGGCTAGGGCTTGAGGAGGAGGTGTGGGAGGGGGTGCGCCCCCAGCCCTCTTTATATAGAGGGGTGGGCCAGCCTGCCCTCCCCCAAGCCCTAGGGCCGGCGTCCAAGGAGGGAGGAGTGGGGGGCAAGTTTCCCCCTTCTAGAAGCTCCCCTAGGGTTTGCCCTAGGTTTGGCCGGCTGGGCCCTATGGGGCCTTGTGCCCCTGGCCCAATGCGTCCAGGGCACTCCCTCATAGGCCGATGCCCCCTCCCGTCAGGTGGGGCCATGTTGGTCCCCCTCTGGAAGGTTCTAGAAGCTTCCGGTACAATACCGATTAACCCGAAACAATTCCGAACTCCAAAAACTGCATTGCCTTATATGAATCTTATTCTCCGGACCATTCTGGAACCTCTCGTGATGTCCCGAATCCCATCCGAGACTCCGAACAAAAACTCATAAACCAATTATCCAATCCATCCTAGCGTCAAGACACGTTAAGTGTGTGACCCTTCGGGTTCAAGAATATGCAGACATGATCTTCTATCAATAATCAACAGCGGGGTCTGGAAACCCATATTGACTCCCACACATTCATCGATGAACATATCGGATGAACCACGATGCCAGGATTCAATCAATCCCATATATATATTCCCTTCGTCTCGATATTTTACTTGCCCGAGATTTGATCGTCGGTACCATCATACCTAGTTCAATCTCGTTCACAGCAAGTACTTTACTCATTCCGTAATCCGATATCACTTTGTGATTAACTCCTTAACCACATGCTTGCAAGCGGTGTTGATATCGATTACCGAGTGGGCCCGAAGTATATCTCTCCGACTTGGGAGGGACAAATCCCATCTCGATACATACAACCCAACAGGTACTTTCCGATCACCTGAGAGACACCTTTATGATCACCCTCTCATAGGATGACGTTTGATGACCTCAAAGCTTTCTTTCGATACCAGGGAGTTGCATTATCTCATGGTCTAAGGAATAAAATATATGACATAATAAAAGCTTCGCAAAGATGAACACGATGACACGATCTAATTGCTCCGCTTAGTTTGGGTCTGTCCATCATATCATTCTCCCAATGATATGATCTCATTGTTAATCGACAACTCATGTCTATGGTTAGGAAACCTTAACCATCATTAATCAATGAGCTAGTCCATAGAGGCATACTAGGGACACGGTGTTGTTCACAAACCACACAAGTATTAAAGTTTCCGCTTAATACAATTCTAGCATGGAATATAAACTTTATCATGAACAAGAATTATAATAATAACATCTTTATTATTGCCTCTAGGGCATACTTCCAACAAGATCTTGGTACATAGTTGTTCCCATCGTAGGAATTTTTTGTTTTCTATGCTGCAAATCCTACAACTACAAACGGTTTCGTGGAGTTTTGATCGGGTGCCTAGGGTTTCTGCATCGAGGGCTTCTTATAGGCGAAGAGGCGAGGTTGGGAGGCGACCAGGGGGCCTACACCCTGCCTAGGCGCGGGGCCAACCTGGCCACGCCTAGGGGGGTGTGGCGGCCCTGGCTTGCCTATCCGTCTCTCCTCTGGAATTCGTGTCGCCCACGGTAAAATATTGAATTTGGCTTTTGTCCCGTCCAATTTTGAGAATATTGATTTTCTGCATTTCTAGAACCAAAAACAGAAGAAAACATGCAACTAGCATTGTGGCAACTTGTTAATAGGTTAGTTTCAGAAAAGATATAAAAACACCTCAAAGTGTAGACAAAGCAAAGCAAAGTAGATACTAAACAAGGATGGAGCATCAAAAATTATAGATACGTTTCCGACGTATCAAGCATCCCCAAGCTTAACTCCTGCTCGTCCTCGAGTAGGTAAGTTATAAAAGAATAATTTTTGAGGTGACATGCACCATCAAAACCAAGATCAAACCATTTGCAAGCATTGAAAGCTGGGATCAAAGAACTCTAAACATGTGCATGAAAGATAGAGTTCTAACAATAAGACAAAGTAACTATGCATGCAACATGAAAGACTACAAACAAAGATCATGAATAACATGCATTGAAAAATGTTTGTTTGTTTCACATACATAAAACATAGCATAGTGGCAACCAGCTTGTCCCTCATAGAGTAGAAAATGGATGCATAGGACACCTTCAAAGTTCACAAGGGTGACTAGAAACAGATAGCACAAGAACAAGTAATATCACAATATGCATCAATCGATAATTTTTGGGACACTGCACATAGAACTAAGAATGGAAACTAAGGTCTCTTAATGATGCCTAAAGGTAGAAGGTGGAGCCTCAATAGTAATGGAAGAAAGGCCCTTCATAAGGGAAGCATGGATTTCAAGTTTCAAAAAGAGCTTCCAAAAATTATGGTACTTGTTAGATTTCAGCCCTCATTGCCCCTGTCATAAGCATCTTGAAGTGATTAAGGTTAAAGTGAACAAACTATGGAGTATATGCTTGACAAAGTATAAGTTGGCAATATCAAGTCCCTTGAATACGAGGGCCACACCTCATTCTACTCAATTTCAGTCACATGTAAGTTCTTGTCATTGCAAGTACATTCGTATCATAGAGAACCGCCAACGGGGTACCCCTTGCACATGGTACAGGAGCTATCCCATAACCAAAATGACAAGGCAAGCAGACAATGAGCATCTCAGCGATCTTTTTATTTACTATGTGCATAGCTTTTTTTTAGGATGCTTCATAGACAGCTCACTATAGTGATGCTACAAGTTTACACCATGATTAGGCATGGCTTAGGCTAGCGGCCCACGCGTTTCTCTAACACAAAATACATAACTCCATGGACTTACAAGCTCCCTCTTTATTTCACACCAGTGACATCCATAGACAAAAGAGCATGATATCAACTGAGTACAAAGTACAAGTGCAATGTTGAAAATGTTCCCCATGACAGCATAGTTCTGCTAATTCCAACATATAAATGCAATCATATACAACATAGACGACACAATGGTTCAAGTTTATTAGGGGCAAAGAATATAAAGTGTGCCATCAAGTTTGTGAGGGCTTTAATCACTAAGTTTTCACATAACAAAATAGTTTTTAATTGGAAGATAGCTAAAAACAAGAATACACTTGGAATGGTGTAACACACCATGTATAGGAGTTTATAGTGGACACTTTGGAATAACTGGGTTTCTTGGGAGTTGGAAGCATGAGTAGAGCTTACTCATACAAGTGGAGGCTATCAAGAGACTAGGAGCAAGCAACTAAGGGAGCAATAATGGTCATAATCATGCTGAGCGACAAAACATTACTAATCAAAGCATAGAGTGGTACTACAAGTCTAGGACTAGATGATCATGGAGGCTATGGTGACTTGTCATAATTATAACATGGTGTGAGCATGTGCCAAGTCAACCCAAACAAAGCATGAAAGAAGAATACCACAATACTATGCTTTTGTATGCTAAAACAACCATGATTTCTTCAAGGCACACTAAGCAATTCCAATTGTTTGGAACAAAACATGATACAACAATAATCACTAAGCATAAGGTCAAAACAACACCTAGCATGTCAAGCTAGAGTCTAAGTCATAGTCAATGCAAGCTCCTCTTGCACTTTCAAGCAGGAACTTCCTACTCCTTTCCAACACCAATTTGACTTATTTGAAACAACACAGCGAGAATAAGGGTCCAAACTACTTTATTAAAGCAAACTAAACAAGCTAAGCATAACAAACGAAAACTAAGACGCTCCAAGAACAACACAATTATGCATGAAACAATAAAAACGAAGTGTCTAGACAGACCTGAGCTTTTTATTGATGAAGAAGGTGATGCCCAAGCCCTGGCCATACCCAAGCTTTTACGCATGTACCTCTTGGATATTTCTTGGGGTGACACTGGGGTGGCATCCCCAAGCTTGAGCTTTTGTCCATTCTTCATCTCATTACATCATTCTCTCTCTACACCTGAAATTTTTTTTCATACAAAACTTCACACAATCTTCATTAGCAACATTAGTGTATTCAAAAGATAATAGACCTTTAGGCAAAACTTTGGAACAGCAAGAATTTTCACTAAAAACACAAGCTACTATAGCAAACTCCTTCAAAAAGCTCAATTTCCCAAAAGATAATTCAAAAAGAATCAATAAGAAGCAAATGCAAATAATGGCAGAAATCTGTCAAAACAGACCAGCATGTAGAAACCGATTTTTTCGAAATTCTTCTGTTCCTCAAATCAAAAAGTGTTGTCTAACATAATAGGGGATTTATTCTTAAATTTTCAGCTCAATCCGAGTTACAAAGACTCCTCACGGATTTTTATGGTGGAGGACAGAAATCTGTTTCGGGACAGCAACTCCCAAATCTTACTTCCCTCTCATTAGGGGTCATTCTTGGCACAAAAATTAAAAAAAAAGGATAAGTAGAGGTCATTACTGAAGTAATAACTTTCAAGACTCAAGGAAACTCTTGGGTTATCTCCCAACAAGTGCTTTTTCTTTAACGCCTTTAAGTTAGGCACAAGAAGCAAGAAGAATCAAGTATTTTCAAATAAAGAAGCATTAACATCAAATCTTGCTTTCAAAGATGGATCAAAAAGCAACCTCTCTCTCCTCATAGGGAAGTATTCAATACCTTTCTTAAATGGAAAATGATATTTAATGGTGCCTTCTTTCATATCAATGATGGCACCAACAGTTCTAAGAAAAGGTCTTCCCAAAGTAATAGGACAAGAAGCATTGTATTCAACATCCAAAACATAGAAATCCACAGGGACATAAGCATTGTTAACCATAATGAGAACATCATTAATACTCCACATGAGTTTCTTTTTAGCATTATCATTGAGTGGGACATCCAAATAACAATCTTCCAAAGGTGGCAAATCAAGCATTTCATAAATCCTGCTAGGCATAATAGAGACACTAGAACCAAGATCACATGAAGCTTTGAGATCAAAGTCATTCACTTGCATATTAATAATGGGTTCCCAACTATCTTCTACTTTCCTAGGAATAGAAGCTTTGTGTTTTAGCTTCTCTTCCTTAATTTTAAAAAGAGCATCTGTAATGTGTTTGGTAAAGGCAACATGCATATCACTAGCATCAGGACTTCTAGCAAGCTTTTGTAGGAACATAATCACTTCAGAAATATTGCAACCATCAATATCAAAGTCAAACTTAGCATCACTAGTAGTAGGCTCAGTAGGCTTAGACATAGTAGGAGGAGGAATAGGGACTACTTGTGGTTTAGTAGTGATGGTGCACACACTATTGTTTCTATCAATTTCAGCTTCTCTTTCCCACTTAGCATGAAGTTGAGCTAACAACCTAACATTTTCATCAATAGTAACTTGTATGGCATGAGAAGTAGCAAAAGTGTTTTCGATAGTTTCAGGTTTAGCAGCCATTTTATTAATCAAGAAAGATTGAGCTTTAGACAAATAGGATTGATGACCCACAAGTATAGGGGATCGCAACAGTCTTCGCGGGTAGTATTACCCAATTTATTGATTCGACACAAGGGGAACCAAAGAATACTTGCAAGCCTTAACAACTGAGTTGTCAGTTCAGCTGCACCTGGAAATAGTTCTTGCTCACATAAGTTTATGAGTAGCAACAATTTGTAGTAGCAAAGCAAAGCAACAGTAGCAGTAACAGCAACAGTGAAACATGAGCAATAGTAACAGTAACGGTAACAGTAGGATTCAAGTGCGGTAGGCATAGGGATGGATGGACGGGCGTTGCATGGACGAGTCTAAACATGTAACTTCAAGATCTAGGGCATTGCAGATAAATAATAACAAGCATCCAAGTACTAAACAATCCTAGGCATGTGCTCCAAATATAGTCATACGTGCTCACAATGAGAACTTGCACAACATCTTCTGTCCAACCAGCCCATGGCAGCGGGGCCTCTAGGGAACTACTGGCAGTTAAGGTGCTCCTTTTAATAGAGCATCGGAGCAAAGCATTAACACTCCGTGAAAACATGTGATCCTCACACCACAGCCATCCCCTCATGTTGTCCTAATTATTGTCACTTTGGGGTTTTTGGATCTGGACAATGATATGTATAGACAACTTGCAGATAAGATCATAACAATACTATCATAATGATTCAATAATAAGTTCAGATCTGAGATCATGGCACTCGGGCCCTAGTGACAAGCATTAAGCATAACAAGTTGCAACAAAGTCAAATAGCACTAATAGAGATACTAGGCACTATGCCCTAACAAATCTTATTCGATTACATGATAGAACTCATCCAATCCCTACCATTCCCAAGCCTACAGCGGTGGATTACTCACTCATGGATGAGGGAAACATCGGTGGTTGATGGAGATGCGTTGGTGATGACGATGGCGATGATCCTCTCCAAATTCCCCGTCCCGGCAGGGTGCCAGAACGGAGTTTCTGGATCCGAATCTTGGTTTCTGGTGGTGGTGGCAGAGTGGAACTCTTTCTAGAAAACTATCGAACCCCCCCTCTGTTTTTAGGTCAGAAGGCAACTTATAGACGCAAAGGGAGGCCGAGAAGCTGCCTGGGGTGGCCAAACCTGCCCAAGGCACGGGGTCAGTGGGCCCGCGCCTGTGGTGGGTCTGCCCCCCCAGGCCTCCCCTCTGTCTCCCCTTCTGGCTCCATGAATCTTCTGGTGAAATGTAATATTCGGCATATTTTCCGGGATTTTTCCTGATAGTTCATTTTCTGCACAAAAACAAGACACCAAGGTAATTCTGCTGAAAACAGCGTCAGTCCATGTTAGTTGTATCCAAATCACACAAGTATAGAGGAAAAACAATAGCAAAGTGTTCGAGAAAGGAGATACGTTTTGGACGTATCAACTCCCCCAAGCTTATCTTATTGCTTGTTCTCAAGCAATTCAGTTGAAAACTGAGTGCGATAAAAGAACTTTCACGAACACTTTGCTTCATATGATGTAAATATTCTCAGCACAGGAGTAGATGCTTAGACAATTCATAATAAGGAGTATGCAACTAAGTCTACTCAATAGTCATTGCAAGCTACGAAGATAAACCAACTCAATAATAATAAGTAGCATGAAACATAAACATAAGCAACATTGCAATGCTCATAATAAGGTATGATAGAGTGGTATCTCGCTTGCCTCTATTTAAAGAGCACAATATAAATGCCAAGGCACCTCTGAAGTTCATATGAGGACTAGAAGTAAAGATATCAGAGATACAAGCATCAAATTCATGACATAATTAACCAAGTTTTGGAACAAGCACAAGAATGACAACTGTGCTCTTAAGAAGGTGCTCATATAATAAGTGGTGACTCAACAAGGTTGTGAAAACGGTTTTGTGAAGGTTTGAAAGGCTTCCTAATGCTGAAAGGAAGGTACTCATTAGCTTTGAGCTCTCATTGCCCCTATCATAGGCATCTTCATGTGGTTAAGGTGAAAGAGGTCCACTCTGAATTATATGCTTGACAGACCATATACTAAAAATCCCAAGTCCCTTGAGTGCAAGGGCCACTCCGCATACTACTCAACTTTGGGTCCAGGCAAGTCCTTGACATTGTAAGTATTTTCATATCATCGAGAACCGCCAACGGGGTACCCCTTGCATATGGTACATGAGCTTTCCCATAACCAAAATGACAAGGCAAGCAGGCAATGAGCATTTTAGCAATCTTTTTATTTACTATATGCATAGTTTTTTATTGAGGATGCTTCATAGATGACTCACTATGGTGATGCTGCAAGTTTCCGCCATGATTAGGCATGGCTTAGGCTAGTGGCCTAGGTGTTTCTCTAACACAGAATACAAACTCCATGGAATCACAAGTCCCCCTCTCATTTCGCATCGTTGATATCCACAAAAAAGAGAGCAAGGTATCAACTAGATATAAATGTATCTAAAAGGTGTTGAAAGCGTTCCCCATGACAACACGGTTCTGCTGACTCCCAGCATATAACTTTCATGGACTAGTCACAATGGTTCAGGATTATTAAGTGCACAGAATAAAGTGTACTATCAAGTTCGTGAGATCTTTACTAACTAACTTTCTCAAAACATACAAACATTTTATTTTGGAAGAAAACACAACATATGGATATGCACTAAAATAGCAAATGATGCTAATAGATAGGTATGGTGGACACAGCTGGCAATATTGGTTTTGGGGAGTTTGAAGCACATGTAGAGCACATACTCAGTGCAAGTGAAAGCTAGCAATAGAGAGGGAGCAACAAACGAGAGAGCAATAGCTGTCATAATCATGCTCGCAACAAAACATGACTAAATATGGCATGGAAGTGATACAAGAAGTCTGGGGCAAAACAAAACATCGAGCCTTACTGACTATTGATTAGTCATATGCATGCGTGAGCATGTGCCAAGTCGATTCACATGAACAATCAGAGGAGGATACCACAATATCATACCAAAGTATGAATAAAACAATGCAAGCAAACATTCATATGACATGCTACAAACTATTAGTAAGATGGATCTGATCATAGGCAAGCAAGAACTACTAAGCATCCATAATGACATACACCTTACACAAACAGGCTAAGCATGCCCACAATGATGAGTATATGTACAAAAATGAAACAAATAGAGTTCGTTACCAGCCTCTTACCACACCTCGAGTTGTCTTAATCTTCATTATTGCCCTTCACTTGTGTGACTTGAATAATTAACATGAAAACCAATATCCACTAAGGACGGCTGAGCCTTGCGAAGAACTCACAAAACCAAAGAACAAGAACACATATTTTTGGTGTTTTCGATTTTTTTAGAAACAAGCAAACAAATAAAAATCAAACAAAAACAAAGCAAACCAAACAAAGCAAAATCTTTTTGGATTTTTCTTTTAAGGCAAACCAAAGCAAAGGAACAAAGAAACAAACCAAGAGAAACAACGATAATATTTTTGATATTTTGGGGGTTTTTAGAAAGAAGCAACAAGAACCAAAAAGAAAGCAAAACAATGGATATACAAATAACCGACTAAACATGATATATATATATGAGTGTGATGTCGGTGTACCTCCCCCCAAGCTTAGGGTTTTGGCCTAAGCGGGGCTCAATAACGCGGATAGTAACCCCATGCTGGTGGGTCATCATAGGAATGATCATAGTCAGGCACCTATGATGAAGAAGAAGAAGCGCCCCAATCAAATGAGGGTTGCAGGTATGAAGACTCTCCCAAGTTGGATGGCTAAACCGAATTGTCTTCGGCATCCTCTTCAACATTCTCTTCTTGCTGGGAGAGTTCCCCAACATATGTGTCAACCTCCTCCTCCGTAAGTGACCATCCTTGCCTGTTATCAAAGTTAAACAAAGCAGGTGCAGGCAAATAAACTATTTTATCACTCCTACCCTTTCTCCGACCTTGCTAGACAAAAGATAGTTCAAATGACAAACTTCTCACATTAGCCCCCAAAGAAACAAAACCATGTTGAATCATAGATTCAATATCAAGCCTCTCTATAGAGAACTGAAAATATGAAAAGTGAGGCTCTAAACCATGGAAAGCTAGCAACCTAGAAGCAATGAGACCTCCACAAATTCCACCCTTCTCATGGTTGGTGGTGAGACGGTGAGCTATCAAAGCACCCAAACTATAGGAACTATTCCTACCCAGAGCAGCTGCAATAAAAGCTAGATCAAAATAAGACAACTTTCTAGCAGTCTTTCTAGCAAGAACACACTTGGTAATGAAATAGGCAAAGTATCTAATAGCTGGGAGCTGGATGTTCCGAATTTTACCAGTTTCCTTTGAGAAGTCGAAACCTTGGCAAATCTTAGCATACAAATCAACAAGTGACTTGGGCCTCTCCTTGATCTTCTCACAAGATCCCCACTGAGGTACTCTAATTGCTGCACAGAAATCAGCAAAAGGCAGGTTGACAGGCATATTATATATTTTGTAATGGACCATGAGATTAGAGGTAGACCAAGTGAACCAGAAGTCCTGCACAAAATCCATGGTTAGCTTAACATATTGGATTGGTTCACCTTCAGCAAAGTGCTCCAACCCTGCACTTGTAACCAAAGTTTGGAAATCTTGGAGGATCCCCGCGGCTCTCATAAATTCGTAGCATGGATATATGGAAGGAAAAACTTCCTCATCACGATGAACCTTCATTGGCTCATGCACCATCAAGTCATATTGATTCAGTGAATAAGCACTCATCTTCCTTGCTGAAATTTTTAGACAACCATCAAACCAAGTGATTTCTAAGTTGATAAAAGATGAGAAACTACTATAGGAACTTGCTAGAGGACTACACATGCATCAAAACAAAGTTTCTAAGCATAGAACAAGCATGCAAGCTCAAACAACCTGTCACCTACAGTAGCAAAATACTCAAGATACAATCTACCAATCACAAATCTAATTGGACAAGTGGAGGAGGCACATATCAAGGAGCAATCCCTCCAAAAATCAGCACTTGAGATGGGCTGAACAAGGAGATCAAAAATCGCGAACAATAATAGCAAGAACTCGAGCTTGAGCAAGTTTTCCGGTGTTTTTCGGGAGAAATAAAGAAGGTGGCTCTAAGGAGGCAGCCTGGAGGGGCCCAGGTGGTCCAGACCCCCCTAGGCGCCACCAGTGGTGGGCCCGCGCCTACCAAAGGTGTAGGGCCTAGGGGTGTCCCCTGGGTCATCTCAGGTGCCACTCTGCCCCTTTTTTCGAGAAAAAAATTATTTTGAATTTTCTGGAATTTTTCGAGAAACTTTATTTTGGCCAATTTTCAGGGTATGAAAATTGATTTTCTCGCAGAAACAGTTTTTCAGAAGAAACAAAAGCAAAACAAAAGCCAAACTACAATAGTTCTAAGAAAACGAACAAGCAAACAACTAGCAAAACTAAAGCTAAAGCAAAGACTAGGAAGAAGGAAGGAAAAAGAAAGCAAGTATAACCATAGTGGAAACATTATTTTGTTCATAAAAATCCTTTTGTTAACAAGGTTGATCAAGTCTTGTTACCAAAACAATCTTATATGAAACAAAACTTTGCATTCCACAAGGTGATTATGTTACCTCATACTTGATAGCAATGGTCCCAATCATAATAGTTTCAATATTTTCTTGTGGAATGGGACAATATATTTCTCCAACCTTGATGCCTTCAATATTTTCAATGGAATTCAGGCAATAACTCTTAACAACCTTCTTGGGGAAATAGACAGTGTGCTCTTTGTCATTAATATTGAATGTTAATTTTACTTGATTGCAATTGATGACAGCATCTGCAGTATTAAGAAAAGGTCTTCCAAGAATAATAGACATATTATCATCTTCAGGCATTTCAAGCACAACAAAATCAGTTAAAACCATGCAATTATGAGCAACTTGAACAGGAACATCCTCACATATACCAATAGGAATATTAATTGACTTATCAGCCATTTGCAAAGATATATCAGTTGGTATCAACTTTTCTAACTGGAGTCTCTTATAGAGAGAAAAAGGCATAACACTAACTCCAGCTCCCAAATCACATAAAGCAGTTCTAACATAATTATTCTTAATGGAGCAAGGAATAGTTGGTATACCTGGATCACAAAGTTTCTTTGGAACCTTACCATTGAAGGAATAATTAGAAAGTAGAGTGTAAATATCCTCATTAGGAATCTTCCTTTTATTAGAGACAATATGCTTCATCTACTTTGAATAAGGAGGCAATTTAATAGCATCAGTCAAAGGAATTTGCAAGAATAAAGGTTTCATCCACTCACAAAACTTGTTGTAGTGTTCTTCCTCCTTTGACTTGTGTTTCTTACCTTTAAAAGGCATAGGTTTCTGCACCCAAGGTTCTCTCTCTTTACCATGTTTATTAGCAATAAAATCTTCCTTTTTTGTACCTAGTGTTCTTAGTGTGTTTTTTAGGTTCTTCCTCAACTTCCTCCTTATCAGGAGACTCATCAATATTATCACTCTCAGTTTCAACATTAGAGACAGATATACTATTAGGATCTACAGCAGGTTCAAGTGGTTCCTCAACTTTCTTATGTTTCTTTTTCTTCCTCTTACGAGGACTACCACTATCCTCACCTTGTTGGGAATCCTACTCTATTCTTTTAGGGTGTCCTTCAGGATATAAAGGATCTTGAGTAGTTATACCACTCCTAGTTTTAATTCCACAAGCATGTTTATCTCCTGAGGCATTAACTAGCATATCCTTTTGCACCTTAGCAAGTTGATCAAGTTGGGTTTGAACCATTTGAAAGTGTTTACAAAGCATTTTAATATCATTAGAAGTTCTTTCCACAATATCTTTCAACTCATGGATAGCTCTAGAGTTTTCCAATAAATGATTCTGAACTTGTTTATTAAAGTGACCTTGTTTAACAATAAAAATGTCAAGTTCCTCTAAGCATTGATCAGGAGGCTTACCATAAGGAATATCAACTTCATCAAAGTTTTGGAGAGAGTGTACCTCAATAGTAGATGAGTGGGGAATTGACTCACATAATTC
Organism: Avena insularis; assembly: GCA_023614405.1. NCBI lineage: Eukaryota > Viridiplantae > Streptophyta > Magnoliopsida > Poales > Poaceae > Avena > Avena insularis. Next base: position 341,399,497 of record CM042687.1, read on the forward strand.
TTCTATAGGAGGTAGATTCTTCACATCTTCAGCTCTAATACCTTTCTCCTTTAGACACTTTTTAGCTTCCTTCATCACTTCATCATTTAACGCAATAACTCCCCTCTTCTTTGTTGTTGGTGTTGGAACTGGTTTAGGAGCAACTAGTTCAGGAGTAATAGGCTCAAGTGTGTTCAGCTCAGTTGAAGTCCAATCACCATAATTCTTGCTTATCTTGTTTATTAATTCTTCAGCATCTGTAGGAGTCCTTTTCCTAAAATCATAATCATCAAAGATATCTAGGTAGGTCCTAGAATCATCAGTTAGTCCATTATCATAAATATCAAGCAACTCATTCTTAGGTAATGGACATCTAGGATATGCATGAATCAAGGAACAGAATCTTTTCCATGACTCAGGCAATTTCTCTTCTTCTTCCTGTTTAAAATCAAAAAAGTCTCTGCAAAGCAGCATGTCTAGCACTGGGAGGAAAATATTTATGGAAGAAAGAAGCAATCAAGCAATCAGGGCTATCAATGGAACCAAGGGGTAATCTATTAAACCAAGCCCTAGCTTCTCCTTTTAGTGAAAAAGGGAAGATCTTAGCAACAAAGTACTTGCGCATCTTAAAATCATCAGAGAACAAAGCACTCATAGTAGAAAGCTCATTCATATGAGCCACAACACTCTCGTTTTCAGTACCACAAAAAGGTTCTTTCTCAATAATATCTAAATAAGATAAATCAAGAGAGAAATCATAATCTTTATCTTTAATATCTATGGGAGAGGTGGCAAACTTAGGATCATAGGACTTCTTAGGTATAATAGTATGTCTAGCAAGGAGACTCTTAATAGCACTAGCACCATGTGTGTTTTGGCACTCTTCAACAAATTCATCAGTGAGCTCTATGTAACCATCATTAATATCAAAACTCTCACTAGACTTAGGTGAGCTAACAGGTGTCACAGTGTATTCACTAGGAGTTTCGGTATTTCCTAGTCTAGCAATAGTAGCATCTATAAAAGGACCTAATGAACCACACGCATCAAGCATAGTAGAAGTAACATCATGAGTATCAAAAGCAGTTTCAGATTCAGCAGTAGTAGCAGTGTTTGTAGCATGAGAATGTGGTGGTGGTGTGACAAGTTTACTTATAACGGACGGTGAATCAAGAGCAATAGAGGTGTTTAGGACTGTACCTCTTCTTGTAGTGGATGGTAAAATAGAGAACTTTCCATCACGAGACTTCCCCATGATGAAAGGAGTAGCAGTGAACAATAATAGATCCAAGTGAACTTACAAATAAAGCTATGCTCCCCGGCAACGGCGCCAGAAAATAGTCTTGATGACCCACAAGTATAGGGGATCGCAACAGTCTTCACGGGTAGTATTACCCAATTTATTGATTTGACACAAGGGGAGCCAAAGAATACTTGCAAGCCTTAACAACTGAGTTGTCAGTTCAGCTACACCTGAAAATAGTTCTTGCTCACAGAAGTTTATCAGTAGCAACAGTTTGTAGTAGCAAAGCAAAGCAACAGCAGCAGTAACAGCAATAGTGAAACACGAGCAATAGTAACAGTAATGGTAATAGTAGGATTCAAGTGCGGTAGGCATAGTGATGGATGGACGGGCGTTGCATGGACGAGTCTAAACATGTAACTTCAAGATCTAGGGCATTGCAGATAAATAATAACAAGCATCCAAGTACTAAACAATCCTAGGCATGTGCTCCAAATATAGTCATACGTGCTCGCAATAAGAACTTGCACAACATCTTCTGTCCAACCAGCCCATGGCAGCGGGGCCTCTAGGGAACTACTGGCAATTAAGGTGCTCCTTTTAATAGAGCATCGGAGCAAAGCATTAACACTCCGTGAAAACATGTGATCCTCACACCACAGCCATCCCCTCCTGTTGTCCTAATTATTGTCACTTTGGGGTTTTTGGATCCGGACAATGATATGTGTAGACAACTTGCAGATAAGATCATAAACAATACTATCATAATGATTCAATAATAAGTTCAGATCTGAGATCATGGCACTCGGGCCCTAGTGACAAGCATTAAGCATAACAAGTTGCAACAAAGTCAAATAGCACTAATAGAGATACTAGGCACTATGCCCTAACAAATCTTATTCGATTACATGATAGAACTCATCCAATCATTACCATCCCCAAGCCTATAGCGAGGGATTACTCACTCATGGATGAGAGAAACATCGGTGGTTGATGGAGATGCGTTGGTGATGACGATGGCGATGATCCTCTCCAAATTCCCCGTCCCGGCAGGGTGCCAGAGCGGAGTTTCTGGATATGAATCTTGGTTTCTGGTGGCGGCGGTGGAGTAGAACTCTTTCTGGAAAATGATCGACCCCCCCCTCTATTTTTAGGTCAGAAGGCAACTTATAGACGCGGAGGGAGGCCGAGAAGCTGCCTGGGGTGGCCAAACCTGCCCCAGGCGCGGGGTCAGTGGGCCCGCGCCTGGGGTGGGTCTGGGCCCCCCAGGCCCCCCAGGCCTCCCCTCTATCTCCCCTTCTGGCTCCGTGGATCTTCTGGTGAAATATAATTTTCGGCATATTTTTCGGGATTTTTCCTAATAGTTCATTTTCTGCACAAAAACAAGACACCAAGGTAATTCTGCTGAAAACAGCGTCAGTCCGTGTTAGTTGTATCCAAATCACACAAGTATAGAGTAAAAACAATAGCAAAGTGTTTGAGAAAGGAGATACGTTTTGGACGTATCAAGGATATGTTCTTCTCAACACTCAAATTTTTTGACTGTAAACTAGGAATTTCTCTATTCAGATTCTCAAGTCGATGACTAATATTTTTCAAGATAATAGATTGTTCTTCCATAGTTGTAGTGAATATCTTGTTTTGCTCATATTGCATCTGCATAAAGTTCTTAGTGGATCTTTCAATTTCTAGAATCCTGTCTTCACTAGGCATTCCAGACCTACCATGATAAGTATTTCCATTAGGAGGATAAGGCCTATAATTACCATAAGTATTGTTGCCAAAACTGTTGTTGCTAATGAAGTTCACATCAACTTGTTCTTCTTGAGCAACCAAAGAGGCTAAGGGAACACTATTAGTATCTAGAGGAGCTTTCCCATTAACAAGCATAGCCATAATAACATCAATCTTATCACTCAAAGAGGAGGTTTCTTCAACAGAATTTACCTTCTTACCATGTGGAGCTCTCTCAGTGTGCCATTCAGAGTAGTTAACCATCATATTATCAAGGAGCTTTGTTGCAGCACCCAAAGTGAGGCCCATAAAGGTACCTCCAGCAGTTGAATCCAACAGGTTTCTTGAGGAGAATTTCAAACCCGCATAAAAAGTCTGGATAATCATCCAAGCAGTGAGTCCATGAGTGGGACAATTCTTAACCAAAGATTTCATTCTTTCCCAAGCTTGAGCAACATGTTCATTATCAAGTTGTTTAAATTTCATAATGTCACTTCTCATAAATATAATCTTAGCAGGAGGGTAGTAATTTCCAATAAAAGCATCTTTGCACTTAGTCCAAGAATCAATACTATTTCTAGGCAAGGATAGCAACCATTCTTTAGCTTTTCCTCTCAAGGAAAAAGGAAAAAGCTTGAGCTTAATAATGTCTCCATCTACATCCTTATACTTATGCATCTCACAAAGTTCAATAAAGTTATTGAGATGGGCAGCAACAACATCTGAACTAGAACCAGAAAATTGCTCTCTCATCACAAGATTCAACAAAGCAGGCTTAATTTCATAAAAGGTAGCATCAGGAGCAGGTGGAGCGATAGGAGTGCTAAGGAAATCATTGTTGTTGGTGCTAGTGAAGTCACACAACTTTGTGTTCTCAGCAGAGTTCATTTTGGCAAAGGTGGGCAAGCCAAAAACAGCAGCATCTAGAGCAGGAACTAATTTTTGTGTGTTTTTGAATAGGGAAAGCAAATCAAACTAAACTATTTTTTTGAGTTTTTGAAAAGAGGCTAATAAAACCAAGCAAAAGAAACTAAGCAAACTAAAAACAAAGTAAAGAGAAAGGAAGTGGAGGACTCCCCTTGTGAAGACGTCCTTAGCCTCCCCGGCAACGGCGCCAGAAAGGCTTGATGCAGCGCTGAGTTGATGTAGGAGCGCTGAGTTGGGAACCCCAAGAGCAAGGTGTGAAGCAGCACAACAACAAATTTTCCCTCAGTAAGAAACTGAGGTTATCGAACCAGTAGGAGGAAGGAAACGTCACACAGGTGTTGCAAGCAACCCGGAGACCTGCACAACAGAAACTCAAGACTTTGCCCCAACGAATCAGTGAGGTTGTCAAGCTCACCGGTTTGATGTAAAAAAGGATTAAACGTATGGTGTGTAAGGTAATGGTGGTTTACAGCAAGTAAACATGTAACGGGGGAAGATATCAATGGTAAATATTGGACCGGGGTCCATAGTTCACTAGAGGTGCTCTCCTTAGATAAACAACATGGCATAAAGGGTAAACAAATTACATCAGGGCAATTGACAGGAACTGAGCTAGGCATAACAATGCAATACCAGACAAAAAGATTCTATGAGATTCGATTGGGCAATACAACAATATGCATAGACCGCCATCCAACCACATCTATGACTATAAGTCCACCTTCAGGTTATCATCCGAACCCCCTCTAGTATTAAGTTGCAAGCAATAGACAACTGCTTTAAGCAAAGTGTGTAAGGTAAACAATCCACTTGTTCCATGAACAAAAGACCGTTGTTTTCTCCCTAGTGGCAACAACACATCTACAACCAAAGAAATTTCTGTCACTTTCCTTGGAAACTAGAGGCATGAACCCACTATCGAGCATAAATACCCCCTCTTAGAGTCACTAGCAACTACTTGGCCAAGATAGCTACTAACAACGGAGAGCATGCAAGATCACAAACAACACAGACATGATAGAATCGTAAGACAAAACCATTGATCAATCTAACATATTAATCTCAATATCCATCGGATCCCCGCAAACACAACATGCATTATTACAAATAGATTATATCTTGATTATGAACGGAGCTCACAAGATCTATACATGAAAGCACAAGGAGGAGATACAACCAGCTAGCTACTACATGGACCCGTAGTCCAAAGTGGAACTATTCACGCATCATACCGGAGAAGAAGGCCTACAGGATGATCTCCCCTCTGGCAGGGTGCCGGGAAGAACTTTAGATCCCCCCAGATCTAGGGACGATGGTGGCGGCGGCTACAGACGGTTTCATGGAGTTTTGATCGGGTGCCTAGGGTTTCCTCATCGGGGGCTTCTTATAGGCGAAGGGGCGAGGCTGGGAGGCGACCAGGGGAGCCACACCCTGCCTAGGCGCGGGTCCACCCTGGCCGCTCCTAGGGGTGTGGCGGCCCTGGCTCGCCTCTCTGTCTCTCCACTCGACTTCGTATCGCCCATGGTAAAATATTGACTTTGGCTTTTGTCCCATCCAATTCCGAGAATATTGATTTTCTGCTTTTCTGGAACCAAAAACAGAAAAAAAAACAGGCAACTGGCACTGTGACAACTTGTTAATAGGTTAGTTTCAGAAAAGATATAAAAACACCTCAAAGTGTAGACAAAGCAAAGCAAAGTAGATACTAAACAATCATGGAGCAACAAAAATTATAGATACGATACCGACGTATCACCGGACCGGATCCCCATGCCTCCGCCTGCACCCGCCGCCGGACCGAATCCCCGTGCCTCCGCCGCCGCCGAACCGGATCGCCGTATCTCCGCCGCCTGGACTCGCGCACGCTGTGTCTCCCGGTTTTGCTCCTCCCTGCAGCGTCGCCCGCGCGCCCTGCTTCTTTCCCGGAGTGCCGACGGTGCTCCTCCCCAAAGCGCAATACATCTAGCCTATGTTCCTCTCCACCTCCCCGCCTCCTCCAGTCCTTTCCGTGGGCACTCCCTAGCATGGGGTCGCCTCCGGTAGGGACGTCGCCGGACACCGCCCACTGCTCCAACCTCCCTACCTAGAAGACTTTGCTACAGATGATCGGCGTTTTAGCTACGCCGACGGCCAGGTCGGGGCGGCGCCCTTCGGCCAACTAGCCGTCGAGGAGGATGGCAAGCCTCTCCTCTTCGTCCTCCCACTCGTAGGGATCCACGCCGGTGGCTTCGTCGCCGCTCCGGCCCGTTAAGCGGGAGCCGGAGACGCCTGACCGGTCGCTGCCGAGGAACAGGTCGGGCGGCATCGTCATCAACGAGGCGCGCGCTCCGACGCCGCCCACCGGCCGTCCCCGCCTTCGCATGCCGAAGCCGGAGCCGCAAGACTGGGCAGTCCCGATCGATGAGGACGCGTTCGCCGTCAAGATGGCGATGGAGGAGTCCCTCCGGGAGGCGGCGCCGCAGCCGCCGGTGGATCCTTCCTCGCCGGACATCCTGGAATGGTCCAGGGAGGAGAAGGAGCGGCAACGCGTCCACCGCCTGCAGCAGCAGGCCTGGTCTGGCCGCGTTCTCACCTACCAGGGCGCGCCGCTCGTCGTCCTCGACGACGACGAAGCCGGCCCCTCCTACCAGCCGTGGAGGTGCGGCGACGCTGGCCAGGGAGCTCCCGCTCGCCACAGCCGCCGAGCGACGATGACGATGACGGCGACGAGGACGATGGTAGGACCGATCCCGGCTACACGTCCTTTTACGGCAACTTCGGCATGTAGAAGCGGCGACGGCATCGGCGAAGGCGACGGCAGCGGCCTTTTTAATCTTTTTTAGTTTATTATCTAGTTATATAGTTTAAATTCGATGTAATCCGCCTATATTCGTCCATCTTTAATGAAATTCGCCTAAATTTGTTAAACTCGTCCGAAATTTTGCCAAACGCGAAAACTCGGCTTGAAAACGCGGGTGAGAAACTCAGCGTTCCCAGGATCGCCGAGTAGGGATGCTCTTACATCCATAAACACTTACTGCAAGGTCAACATTCTAACAGGAGCACTTGGAGGAGTCGCGTCCATCTAAAAACCGAGTTGCATCTATTAAAAAAACCGAGTCGCATCCATCTGAAGAAAGAAAGAAAAAAGAGAGTTGCATCGGTTTGGTGGGGTGGTCTCACAGTCCAGATTGGAGGATTTCGAACTCCGAAGTCCGTTTGGGCTGTCACCTGTCAGCTTTGCGTGCTCCAGTTTGTTTGTCGAGTCCTTGTCGAAAATGAATTCTGCCCGGTTACTAACTCATGGATATAGGTTCCCCGATCTATAAACTGGCGAGGCCCACCACAGGCTTCCTAAGTAACCCGAGCTCGAACTACGGAGAGGAGCAACAATCGATCCGGCGAGATCATAGCGAGCTCGTCCGAGGAAAGCGAGGTTCCTTTTGACAAATTTGCAGCGGCGACCCGAGTAAGCGAGCTCGTGAGGGTGCTCATGAAGATGAAGAACAAGGACTCCCCGAGGGCGGTGGCGGCCCGGGCGGAGGCTATGTCCCTGTCGCAGGCCCTCGGGAGAAACGCCGCCCGGATGGAGCAGCAGAGTTCCTCCGTTGAAAATCCCACCGCCGTGGCGCCGGCGCCCGCTCCACGGGAAAAGGTTCGCCTCGAAACATTAGACGACGCGCTGGCGATCGGAAAAGCCTTCTACGGTCTAGAGGAGACGCCGGAGAAGGAGAAGAAGTATAGGAGGGTGAGGCTCTCCAAAAAGGAAATCCAGGACATCCTCTCGTACAAGAGCAGCCCCATGCCTCATCCGCCTTCCAAATTCCTCACCGACGAAAAGCACATCCTCGACTGCTACCCGGTCCCCAAAGAGCAGATCGTGGACTATTTCACCCTGCTTTTTTCCGCTTCTGATGGCCCAGACGATGAGTTCTTGGAGGAGCAGAAGAGGGTCCGTGAGGAGTATGAGAAGAACGGCTACGCTCATGGATGGGTCACCGACGACGAAGACGAGGCCCCTTGGTCCCGGGCTCCGAGGAGGAGGGCTCGCCCGGGGGTCATGAAGCGCAAGGGTGGAACCTGCAAGAAGATCAACTGAAGAGATCGCACAATGGCAAGCTAGGTGATTGTACTGAAACTAGTGCCCGTTGAATAAACTGATAGGCTTTTATAGCCTATATCTATGTAAACATGTTCTTATGCTGTAATGAAACCATGCCTTACGGAAGTAATCACAGTGCGTATCACAAAATCAAAAATATATATACTTGCCCTAGATCTATTCAATAACAGCATTGCAGCAAAGGCATAATCTCTCGGAATCACACCACATCTCGATAGTTGATAGGAACACACGTGCACAAGTAGTTCCTGAATACGCGCAAAGCAAGTGGCATACTCCTCAAGTATCACGAAATATAGAGGCCTCCCAAATATAATCTAGCAGTCCAATAGCAACACACAAAGTGCAGTAAGATAGCCTAAGCTGGTTAGAACAGAGTTTTAGAGCAGATTCAGACAGGGAAGCTCTGTTCATCATCCTCCATCAGGCTCCATCGTGCATGTTCTGAGAAATATGCAGATAGGGATTGCGATTGGTCAAGCTGATCAAGTTGCACATAAACATTCAGTTCCATAACCGAAGAACTCAAACTCAGAGAACACCCGCATAGGATCGGGTACGACAAAGACATGCTTACCACAGCAGGAGATACAATCTGTATCCGTCTGGTGTGAGCAACAGTAGATGATACCAACTAGGCGACTGTACTGAAACTATTGTCAATTGTATAAACTGCCTAGGCTTTTCATTCACAAGCTTAACACGCGTCAATGCGAAAATAATTGTACATTGTACACACCCGAATCAACTTTTCCACCGCATGGTTCTCTTCTTTTCAACTTTTCCATCAATAGATGTAGAAGCATTACAGCCAAACCCTTCACAACCAGAACCGGCTTCATCTTCTTCAAGCTGAGCATAGGATGCTCCAACATTAAGTATTGCATCCGGTACTATTGGTTGCTCATTTGTAACAATTCTCACTTTATACTCATTATCAAGTGGAGCATGTCTAAGTTTCACGTCGTCTGGACATTTCTGTAAACAATATATACAAGAACTTTAGTTAAAAATGCATTAGGAAATAGAAGAACTCATGTGAATGACATAAATTCTAAGGGCTACAACATCCCAAGTTACTTTGCTTGACTCCTATTTTCTAGCTATGAACACATCACATGTAAAAAGAAAGCTATGCCATGCAAAAGAAATACATCACTACCTTTGAATAAAATAGCTAACATAACAAGTTTCTTCAGTGCATACAAGCTACAACATTTATCAATTGTAGATGCTATAAGGTCAAGTTAACACACATTAAATAGCATAAAGTACTATATATTTCGCACGACGGTATTCTGCAGTAGTAAACCAGTTGAACACGTTCTACTTATCATGGAACTAGAAGGTCAAGTACAACATTTGTGAAAATTGTTACAGTACATCTCATGAATGCACTCAGGTAAACACACGTCTTAACATTCCAGGCCCAAACCCGAAATTTTCCACACTAATCTTTGTACATGACATGGATATCAGCCAATAATAAAGCAAAATATAGGGAATCTCAATAGAATTCCATCCGAAAACTTAACAAGTAACCTTGGAACAAGAATAGCAAATTGGTCCAGACTAACACAATGGTTGTATCTAAATATGAGCGTTCTGGAGAAACCTGCAAAATTGACTTGTATAGCATGTATTGGAATCATCGCAAGATACCTAGAATGATGTTAAGGTACCATGCCCCACAAGACATCAAGAACAACCATACAAGCAGTTACCTAAACCAACAATCAACTAATCTGAACTGAATCAGTAACTCTTCTCTAATTGGCAAATTATTTCTCGTATAACAAAGGAAGCATACCAATGGGAAAGGATACAACAAGTCAGTGGAGTATCAATCAGGGAATATTCTTTAAGCAAACATGATCAAGTCATAAAGCCTAATAAAATTACAGGTAGAAGATTAGCATAACATTCGACCCGATAAGTAAAATTAGCCCCTAGTTGATTATAGACTTTAAGGTACAGAAGAGTATTGTCAGACCAATCGACCAATGCTAAATCCAACCCAAGAGCAGACCGATTCAGGATATTAAATTAGCAATACATACTACTGAGGCCTGGGGCCAAACTAAACTAAACCCTAGGGGCGTGGAGATGGGGGGATGGGGTGGACGGAAACGGGAACTCGAGGTTGACGAAGAGAAATGAGGATGAGATGCAGTGTACCTCGGAGGATCCGGTGGCTTCCAGGAGGGATCCTAGCTCGGTGGTCCTCCCAGTGTCCGCCTCGCCGCCGCCGTCCCCGTCCATTTCCGTTTGCTCCTCCTTGCTACGCGCGTCCCAGCTTTCCGTTTCCCGCCTCCGGTCGCGCACACAACTTTCAGGCACCAGCTACCAGAGCAATCCGCGCCGAAGTGTATCCCGACCGTCCATGTGAAACAACGCCAGAGCATCCTACCCTTCCACGTCAGCGATCCGCGGCACGCACCACTCCACCAATCATCGCCCACCTCCTTCCTCCTATATACTGCTTCCGCTCCCTCCTCGACTCCTCACATCTCATCTGCAATTCCCCACCTGTTATCCCACTTCCCCCCTGCGAATCCCCACCACAGCCTCTCCTCCCCCCGAGAATCACCCATGGCCCCCAAGGCGGAGAAGAAGCCGGCGGCGAAGAAGCCCGTGGAGGAGGAGCCCGCGGCGGAGAAGGCCGAGAAGACCCCGGCGGGGAAGAAGCCCAAGGCGGAGAAGCGGCTGCCAGCGGGGAAGACCGCCTCCAAGGAGGGCGGCGAGGGGAAGAAGGGCAAGAAGAAGGCGAAGAAGAGCGTCGAGACCTACAAGATCTACATCTTCAAGGTCCTCAAGCAGGTGCACCCGGACATCGGCATCTCCTCCAAGGCCATGTCCATCATGAACTCCTTCATCAACGACATATTCGAGAAGCTTGCTGGGGAGTCCGCCAAGCTCGCCCGCTACAACAAGAAGCCCACCATCACCTCCCGGGAGATCCAGACCTCCGTCCGCCTCGTCCTCCCCGGCGAGCTCGCCAAGCACGCCGTCTCTGAGGGCACCAAGGCTGTCACCAAGTTCACGTCCTCTTAGGTTGCCTCGCAACTGCTAGTAGTTTAGGATAATTTCTCTGTCTGTTGGGATGCTGTAAGATCAACTGCTATCTTGAATAGAAATGGTACTGTGTTTCCACCTCCATATGATCTGTCATGTGCTCGTTCTTAACATCTTCTAGATTGAATGTGTTTTGACAATGTCGAGAAATTGGAATTGTGAAATCTGAATGATTATTAGGAATTGAAGGATCTTCAATGCCTTGAAGTGTCATATTCATATTGCATACTCTTTGCCTGCAGTATAAGAACTATGTGCATTGCAATTTGTATATCTTTCTAGTTTGTCTGAATTGTGAAGATTCAGATGTGTCTTACTATCACATACTATCTCCTGATTTACATTGTTGTAGTGATTGTAAATGAATGTTATGAGCAGAGTATAAATCTTTGTCTACAACTTGATTCAAAAATAATGTTTCAATGGTACTCCATTTGGTTTACATGCATATGTAATGGTTCTGGAATGAGATAACTGGCACCATTTGGTTTTCAGAAAAAAAATTTGGACATGTAATTAATAGAATAGCTTTTGTACCATTGTGAACCACTTAGGAATTGAAAGTTCAACTGGTGTCTTTTGAAATGTTGTAAGATGAACTGCTATCTCAAATATAAATTGTATTTCCGCTCCAGCTCCATATGATCCAATTTTTAGCCATTTTCTGCATTGATTGTGTTTGATGGAGAACGTTGATGAATTAGGATTGTGAAATCTGAAGCATTACTAGGAATTGTTGCCTGAAAGTTAACTTCCTCTTAGGCTGCTTCGCTTCTGGTAGTTTAATTGGGATGCTTTCTGTCTGTTGAGTTCCTGTAAGATCAGTTATATGGTGTTGCAATCTTGAATATGATTAGTCCATTCCCACCTCCATATGATCTGGCATGTGACGGCTAAAGATTTTCTAGATTGGATGCGTTGATGGAGAACGCTGAGAAATTATTGTTGTGAAATCTGGCCGATTACTAATGTTTGTTGTTTGGCAGATAGTGGTCCTTGCATTCTGAGATCTTAGGCTAGAAATGAAATTAGCTGTAGTTTTCCTTGCATTTCTCATTTATCCAAGACTGCTGCAATTCTGCAAATGACATCTATAACAGAAGGAATAATTCCTGTGCCAACGTGCTTGTAAGTTCATTGCTGTTCTGAATCTGACTGCCTTAAATTAGCTAGGGCTTCTCTTTCTCCTCCATGTTCTGCTTTGTTTAGCACTAAATTTGTAGCCGTCTGGACTTTGTAGTGACCTGAATTGTGGAACTTCAGAGGTTACTATTGCATCCTATCCCTGTTTTTACAAATTTGTAGTGATTATAGATGGACAATGTTATGTGTGGAGTATAAATCTTTGTCTATGGCTTGATTAAAAAATAACGATTCTGGTACTCCTACAGATGACCTGATTCAGGAATGAGAGAACTTGGGCATCATTTTGGTTTCAAAATCTTTTTGGACATATGTATATGGTACTAGTAGTTACTACAATTGCTATTGCTATTGTACCATTGTGAATCACTTGGGGCTTCAAAGTTCAACTGATATCTGAAGTTGAATTTGATTTACATTTTAAATTTAACTGATACTGTTGCAAAGCTCCGGGAACAGCCACTAACTGAAACATTGTACTATATAGCTTCTGATTGTTTTAGAATCACCTCTTGTGCCAGCTTGCTTCCCCACTGCTGTTCTAAATGTCTTGGATTCAGACTTCTCTTTGCTGCATCCTCTTGCCTGTATTTCCTGGAATGCCTCATTGAGTTGTGCTTCCTTCAGAACACTTTTCGTCCAGTAATATCCCTTTGTAGAAATGTAATTTCATATGTTATTATGTATTTTGCTAGACTTGGATCCCTCATAGTATCAATTCTGAGTTTAGTCATGGCACCAACTTTTGGTGCAGCGGTCCAGATAGAATGTAATGATAAACCCAAATGCCCTAAGTTGAAAAGTAAGAGGGGATCTCTGCATTTGATCTTCAACAGAAACAATTGTGGAATTACCAGATTCTTTGCTATGCCAGACCCTTATCATGTGGAGAACCCCGGATTCAGTGAACTTGTGGTTATAATAATGCCTTTTCATCATAGGGATCAGAGTCGTATCATGGGAAAATTACAGGCACATAATTGTAACTAGCATGTGTATATATTGATTTAAATCAATGCTCACCCCTTAAGGTATGAAGTGTTAATTCGTATTTAGAAACGACAGGTGCTGTGCATTTTGTTCATATGGCAGTTCATAAAGAATTTATGTCCCCAAGTTAGGGTCCTAAGGTACGCATTGTGATCATTTTATAAAGATAAATACGCTATTTCTGCACCTCACTGGAATGCTGTCTTGAGCTTTGGAGAATTCAGGTCCTTGGAATAACTGTAGAGAATTCGGCATATAAACAGCTGTTATGCTTTCTCTGGCCTTACGGTACTGTGATAATAGTTGATGAAACTGAATATTTTAGCAAAACAGCATTCTGCTATTTCTGCGCTCAGTTAGCTGAATATTTTTAACATTTACGTTTAACTGAGCGGCATAACTGTACTATCTGTAAACTGACTATGCTATTTTCCAACTAGGCGATTGTACTGAAACTAGTGCCCGTTGTTATGTAAATATGTGCTTCATGCTGTAATGAAACCAGCTGTTTATCGAGTATATGTGATTTATGGCAGTAATCACGGTGCGCATCACAAAAGCGAACATACATCATACTAACGTACTTGCCACCGACCGATATATCTGACAATACCAATGTAAGGCATAAACAACACATCTAGATACGAACACAGAAGTAGTTCCTGAATACACGCAAAGCAAGTGGCATACTCCTCATCTACAAGCATCACCAAACATAATCTAGCAGTGCAATGATAACACACAAAGTGCAGTAAGATACTCCATCTAAGCTGGTTAGAGCAACACAGTTCTAGAGCAGATTCAGACAGGGAAGCTCTGCTCGTCATCCTCCTTCAGTTGCGTCAGGCTCCCTCGTGCATGTCCTGAGACATCTGCAGATACGGATGCAACTGGTCAAGTTGATGAACTTGCCCCCAGAGATCATTCAGTTCCATGACTGATGTACACGAATTCCAGCAACACCCACATACGACTAGTCGTACGACAAAGACAGCAATGCTTACCAGAGACGGAGGACGTAGCCGTGGATGTTGTCCTCCTGCAGGTTGGGCTGTAACGGCTGGAGCTTGTACTCTTGAAGCTGCGGTGAGAGCTTCAGAGTCGTCATGGAGGACTCGGCTTCCTGGCCGTAGATCGGCTCACCGACATCCCACATAGGGAACAGCTTCGGGTTCATCATGTCAGCTGCCTGGCCCTGCACCCTTAACGGATTCTTTTGACAGACACAGACAAATTCAAGGGTAAATAAATTGGAGCAGGCTATTGTGGTTTCAGTTTGAATGAAACGGTAACCGGGGCGGTGGTGGAGCACAAGTTCATCTGAGAAGAAAAATTAAGCGTACATGTGATACCATGGGGAACATGAAGTTGCTCTGGTCCTCTGAAATGTGCATCTCCTATCAGAATGAATTAAACAAAAGTCCATGGAAACTCAGTTCATGAATCGAAGGTGTGATAAAGAATGGTGCAATGCTGAGCCAATCGGTGCGTCTTGTTTTGCGTACCCTGTGGCGCATCCCGAGCAGCTGCTGGTCAATTAGCTCTTGCTGCAACAGATTGGTTAGGGTGTTAGCATTGGGCACTGAGGAATGCAGAGTTTTGTACAGAATAAAAGAACCTAGAACTTTTACACCATGTTGTTTGGTTGTTACCTTCTTCAGACGAACTTTGTACAGGGAGAAGTCAATCTGCTGCTCAAGGTTACTCACATCTTGCAGGCTCAGTGAACCCAGGTCCTCGCCCATGTACTGTCGCATGATGATCTTAAGCCTGTTGCTCTCATCCTTCATTCTTGTCATCTCATGGATGATTTTCTTCATGAAGAAAAATGAAGATTATTAGGTAGCACAAGTAAAATCTAATTGATTTATACTAAACTGGTGTACCTGCTGGATGTCCATCTCATCAAAGCGGGTGCTGGGGGCTTTCAGGTACCTGTCAAAGATATTTGCAATCCTGGCATATGCATAATGAAAACAAGCAGGGGTTACTTGATCATCATCAGTTCTTCATGAACCTCAAAGGGGATAACTTAGTACAAGTCAGTAACAAAATTTTCAAATTGAACCTTGATTTCATTACTAAAAGGCCATTGCAGAAAATGCTGGAACCTTGCAGATTATGAACAACAGAAGTTCCCAACAAGAAGTTCAGAAAGAAGTATAAACATCGTGAAAAAAATTCAGAAGACTAACTGGACATGCAAAAGAACGTTGTCTTCTCTAGAACAACACTATGAGATCTGCACCGTATACAAAATTTCCACTTCCCCTCAAACCAAAACGAACAGATAGTGGTCAAAATGCAGAGGACATGCAATAGTTGGACTGGGGAAAAGATGTTTTACTCACCTCCATGGAGGGCTGGAGTACTCATACATCTTGCCACTGCCAGAGAAAACAATGACCCCAACCTGCGCATCACAAAGAATGGCTAGCTCATTTGCCTTCTTGAGCAGCCCCATCCGCCTCTTGGAGAAGGTAACTTGGCGGCTAGTCGTGTTCTCGATCTTCTTAAGCTCTACTTTCCCACGCCCCATTGGTCCAGTCCGATGGTTCTGTTCTCCTCTGCAATCTACCAGAAAGTGATAGTCAAATCATGATGCCAATGTTCTTCCAAGATGGGAATCAATTAATGGTTTCAAACCCACAAGAAGAGATGCACCAAATGGCTTCAAGTGCAGGAAGTAAGAAGGAGCAAATGGTATGAAATGCATGAGTTCAGAAGAAAAGTTATATGAGATGGAGTTCACGGAATTAAAGTTGAATCCAAAAGATTAAACCACCACCAAGATCAAGATGAAATGGAATCAAATGTATGAGATGGGGAAGGAAAAACTATAGACAGAAAGAGCATAAATCATATTTTCCACTATGAACAGTAAGTGATAGCATTTGCAATACACATGTTCTTGCACCGAGAGTGTGCTGCAGAACAAGAGGGGCAGAAGACTAAGGAGTAGTGGCATTACCTGCGTGTGCTTCTTCAAAAGATGGAGGGGAAAGCAAAGGGGCCAGGGGCACCTTTATAAGTCTGGAAAGTTCTTGTTTTAAGACTTGAAGACTAGTATTATTCTGATCATCTCTTGTCAGGCTGTCCCACCATATACTAGACAGAAGTAACACATATCACACTATAAACGAAAGAGAGCAAAGCAAATCAAGCAATGTAGCAAACTTAACTTCCTACAAATTATGCCCTCCACCAGATAACATGTGAAAACAGATTAGCAGAGTACCATCTATGTTACAGACATCTCCCGCGTAAAATACGCCATGTCCTTAAATTAGCACCATTAGGATAAGCATCCCAAATATGTGTGCGTTTAATGCATGCTAGTGGATTGCAAGTGTAATGTTGGGTGTGCACGAGAGGTGGCACCAATGAATAAAAATGGTAATGCTGTGGACTGGTAACTGCCTCTTACTTAGCATAGAAAGTGGTGGTGAGCTTGCAGCACAGGCTTCTCCTGTAAGAAGACCAGCCTAGAATTGACCAAGACAGAGAATAACTAGGAGCAATAATGCTCTCCATAAGGTAGCTTTTGGTCCACACTACACCTAACCTACTGGATGTCAGGGAAGCATAGTCAAATGCATGACATATGTCACACACATATCCCCTGCCAATGTCATCAGTTTGTACTACCAAATAAAGCCCCCAGCTTACAAATGATCAACAGACATCTCTCTGGCAAGGTATTTCAATGACTGCTTCGTTTTAAAATGCACTTTCATATAAGAAGAGACACATCTAAATTAACAACGCTACGGTAACTATTTCACAGAAATTGCCATATTCTCACTCTGATATTGAACATTCAGAAGATTTTGCTCTGATTTCCATTCATGTTGCAAGAAAAGAAGTGCTAAGTTCATTCCATTGCTCAGCTTTCATTTTTCTTGTGTAACAGATGGGGGTCTTGAAGTGAGAGTACCACAAGGCATTGAGAGCTCATTCATCAGCCGTGATCAAGAGCCAGCAGAACATGATGGCAGAAGATATGTTTTCTAAAATAGAGGTACCTCCAAGGGAGCCTCCAGGCACCATCAGACCGGCTTATAAGGCAAGGAAATTATGCTCTCCCTCTCACGAGGCAGTTGAGGCACAGAACTGGAGGCTCACACATTTGCCTGGCCTGTCAGCATCTGACTGTCTCTATCGTTTTTTTTTTGTTTCTCTTGGACTACTGAGTCATGTTCACACCTGGTAAGGAATATAGTTGTTGCGTGTAGTTTTACACATACAAATTATTACACAAAAACAAGCTTTGGGTCACTGCCCTGAATTTTGCAGTGGTTATAGCTTCAAATGCTACCCCATTTCGACAAGCTGACAAAAATTGTTTGTACTAAACTTAACTTTATTATGAAGGAGGTTGTAACTTGTTCACATCTTTATATGACAAATCATGGAAAATTTGGCAAATGGACATCTTTTCGCTGGGATCCCAAATCAATCACAATATTTCTGGTCCAAGCCAAATCTCAAAATAACAGATGTATAAATTGAGCTTGCTCGTTGAAACAAATTATTTCAGCAGATTACAAGGTTCATGTATACAATAAAGTTGACACCGGGCAGATGGCAACAGTACTGAAGGACGCTACATGACATACATAAGATCGTGACATAAACCAAGGATGTCATCACAATTTGCTGGATGGTACACCAACACCAGAGACCCTAACCTTCTTCTCGATCACCTTTGAGAGCTCCTTCACTTCCTCCTTGGGAATGTGGCGCGGATGACTTAACCAAAGACCTCCATCGACCACCAATGTAGTCCCATTGACATATTTGCCTGCGAAACAGATTGTTGAATACATCAAATGGCCCACTATCCGACAAAGGTCAGCCATTACTTACTGATTTAAATGCTTTTGTAATATGTGTCAATTTCTGGGGATGATACTGACAAGGCAAGAAACAGTTTAACTGAACCAAATTAGCAAACATGAATAGCAGGGCTTGTTAAACTTATAGCCCTAGCGATACCAGTATCTTCCAAATGACCTCCAGGTTGTTAGTGTTCCCTCTCTGTTCTCTCTTTTGAGTAAAAGCAGAAAATGAGGGGCTAGCACTACAAAGGAGAACACACAGAAGTTTCAGGCAACAAATGCCTTCTTCTATTAGCTTTTGCAGCAACGGATGCTACACTACTCAGCAACAAATGCCTACAGAACTTAGCAACCCATCCTTACACACATATGTATGACACACATACATATGTGCTTCAACCTGACACACAGGCTATCTACTACATCTGGGCTTGCAACTTATGCTAGCCCACAGCAACCTATGCTTGCTATTCACACTACACCCTGAACACAACCTATGTGTGCAGATCACACCATGACAAGATTACATTCAGGCTAACACAGGTAAGTGGATAATCAGCTTATTGAACTTTTACGGTTGAAAGGGCTTCTGGCTGTTTGGTTAGAGGAGAACTGAAGAACACAGCTGACCTGCATCAGAGGCAAGATAGAGCGCAGCCATTGCTATGTCCTGTGTTTCCCCCAACTTAAATAAAGGCATCATTTCCCTTTTTCCCTTGGCCATTTCATCAGGTGCAAGCTTCCTTAGTCCTGGAGTGCCTCCGATTGGTCCTGGTGCAATTCCATTGACCCTAATTTCATAATCTGTTCCCCATTCGAGAGCCAGTGTTCTTGTGATACTATCAACACCTGCCTGTAGAAGCCAATCCCATCAGAAGAAGTCTACTACCTATTTCAATCATCTTTTGAAAGTGGTTAGAGCATTATATAAGTACCTTAGCAGCGGATACATGAATTTGGTACCAAGACGCGGTGTAATGCAGTGTCGCACTTATGTTAATGATGAGGCCACCAGTGGAGGGACCTTTCCCTGGCCCACCTTTTTTCAGATACTTCAGGGCTTCATAGCACATTGTGTATGTGCCCACAGTGTCAATATCAAGAACTGCAGAGACAAAATTCAGTCAATACTGAACCCTCCAAAAGAACAAAATTACATAGCAAAAAAGTTGCCAGGGCAACACTGCTTGAGCTCACAGCCTAACACAACTAAACAAACTAGCAAGACCAAATTAATTTTCAAACGTCGTGCAGGAAAATCATCATGTAGCGCTGCCAATATTCACAAGATTGCACCAAGCAACAATTCTTAATAAGTAAACCAAAGATGATATGGTTTAACGAAGCACCTGTTCGGAATCCCTTGGGCGTCAGATCCTCAGGGGAGGCAAGGAAGTTGCCCGCTGCACCGTTGACAAGAATGTCAAGCTTGCCAAAATGCTCAACGGTGGACGCAAGCACCCTCGCTGCATCCTCCTGCTTGCGGACATCTCCCTGGAACCCAACAGCCTGCACCCACCACAAGCTCATATTAATACTACAGACTAGGACTAGTTTATCCCCAACGCACAAGAGGATAGTTCATTTAATCATGGTGGGCAACACATTTGTTTATGAATATGGTTCACAATTCAAAGTCAAACGAAACACGAAGCAATGGTACGCCGAGCACTTCGATTAGTATAACATGTGCTTGTCACTTCAGAAAATAATAAGGTAATCTCGTTTCATAGAGGGACACCCCTTCAACAGAAACGCTCACGGAGCTACTTGCTGGTTTCTTATGTTTTGCTTGTGAACTGGTCTGAGCAGCGTTTGCTGTCAATTTAAATCAGGTCGAAATGCCTAAAATAAATTGCTACAACCGAGGCGCTCACCATATGTACGCTTGCCTAACATTGCTAACAAAGCTCAGATTGCCGTCGAACCCAATGAAGGAAACGCAAAGTGCATACAGAATCGCAACGATTTCCCTTCTTATTCGTTCAGCAACTACTATTGAGTACCAAAATTATTCCCACCTAAAGACCGGACCAGAGAGGACCAGAGAGCACCAGATTTTATCATTTCAAGCAAGGGGGGCCAAGGTGAAAACATGGGTAGCAGTGGTAGGTAGGGTTGTCTAGAGCGGAAGGAGGAGGGGAGCAGATGAATCGGGGGGCACGCACCCGTAGGCCCTCTGAGCGGAGGGCGGCGACGGCCTTGTCGAGGACCTCCTGGCGGCGGCCCATGATGGCGACGCTGGCGCCGTGGCGGGCGAGCTGGGCGGCGATCTCGAAGCAGATGCCGGAGCCGCCGCCGGTGACCAGCGCCGCCTTGCCCCTCACCACGTCCGCCCGGAACGGCGACTCCGTGGCCATCGCCTCCTCCCAGTCGTGCCGGCGTACAAGGGAAGGTGGAGGGAAGAAAGATGCGTGTCCGTCGCTGAGCTGCTCGCTGCCGGCTTTGTTCCGTGTTTGGCCCTTTGTCGTCGATTGAATCCGTCGTCGACACGATGCTTGGCTTTCCACGTCAACAAAAAAAAAACTCCCACTATACCAATTTAAACGCAAATGGTCTATTTCACTAAGGAGTACTCCTTCCGTTTGGAAATATACACTAAAAGGTGTCTAGATATATCTTATTCATAAATCTAAAATATTTTATATTTCTAAATCGAAGGGAGTACCAATTTCAAGTCGTCAATTCGATTCCGTGTTTGACTACTCAAAAGTCCGGCGAATCGTTCTCGTGGAAATAGGGGTTTACAGTCCTCCACACAAGCCAAATCCGCATTGTTTAATGTAAATCTTTAAGGCTGGTCCAAATGAAAGTACTCCCTCCGATCTATATTAGTTGACTCAATTTTTTTTAGATTTAGCTGAATCTAGACACTATTTATATATAGGTTCATCCAATTTTTGTCAAATCCAAGTCAATTAATATGGGTCGGAGGAAGTATTATATATTGGTATCATGCATATGATACTTTGTACTCCATCTGTCCATAAATAACTGACTTGGTTTCGTCTATATTCGAATGTATTTAGACGCATTTTAGTGTATATATATATTTGAATCTAAACAAACCCAAAACAGTTGTTTATGGAAGGAGGGAGTATATGATATTATTCCTCTAATACATAGTATCTCATAGTAGTATCATAGTTGTATAGTATTTAATAATTTATAAAATCTCAATATAAATATGTGTACATGATTTATTTGGTATTAATATATCTAGTTTTATGTGATATGATACCGTATCATAATATTATACCACCATCATCTCTTTCCTCATTAATTGACATGCCACGTCATATTTTTGCCAACATGACATGCATGATACTAGTTATGATACTCCCATTAAGACTAGCCAACACGTCATATTTTTTTTAGTGTGTAGATTTATTCATGTTTAGAGTGAACCTACACACTAAAAAAAGTCTAAATAAATTTATTTTAGAAAGTTAAAACATCTTATATTTTAGAACGGAGAGAGTATTTTTTAAACCTCCTATTCATCCCGTGTAGGTAAAATCTCAATCTTTCACCTATGCATAGTTCGCTAGAAACTTCTCACACGCCAACTGCCTCGGTTGTTTAAAGTGATCTATATAATACGCTCCCGTCCAATGACCTATTTGTATTCTTCATTACTTTTAGGACCCTTTGTACTGTTGTTGATGATTATTAATAGATCTATGGAATTTCGCAAAAAAAAAGATACAAGGGCTAGGTGGTTCATTTTTAAGTGGGGTGTACGGATCTGAAATGATTTTTTTGTACATAACCATAAAATAACCGTCATTTTAAATTTTCGTGTGTGTTTTAGGGTATCTGCTAGTGGTTGCTTTTGATCATCTTTATACTCCCTCCTATCCAAATTAGTATTCTTAAATTTTTCTAGATTCGGACATATCTAATTATGTTTTAGTAAGTATTAGATACATTTGAATCTAAAAAAGTCTAAGAACATTAATAATAAGATCATTTGCTGCCCAAAATGAAAAGCCATTTTTTACATTATAGAAAACTAAAATACCGTGGGCCCACCGAGTTTTGGCCCACGAGCACCAGCGTATAGCGCCTCCCAAAGTCCCAACACGCGCGGCCCAGCCTTACATGCATGTGCTGGAACCCTGTGTTTTGGCAAGCGACCTGCGTGTGACAAAGATTCAGGTTTCATCAGATTGCTCAAATGTTGGTAAAGAGAATATAGGGACATATACACCGCAGGGAGAACACTGCATGATCATTAAGGAGATAGCATTGAGGAGGGAAGAGTTCCAGGAGGCGACAACATTCGTGCACGAACGGAGAGAGGATAATGGAGAAGCGCATGGTTGAGCTAGAACAGCGAATACTTTTAGTTTTGGTAGACATGTGTGGTTCAGTAATCCCCCTGCTAGCTAATATGGGAATCCCTGTAAACTCTCCGTTAGTTGATCGATCAATAAAGCTTGCCGTTCTACAAAAAAAAAAAAAAAGCCACTCGCTCGGATGACTCGGAGCCACACCAAGTCGGAGCAACATCAAAAGGCAGGCACAAAGTAACGCCAAGAACTCTGAAAAACTAGTGATCGATAGGCGCCCCTCCGATAAGCACAACATCGTGTTCGTGCGCACCCAGTTTCCGTAGCTAGTCGCTGTCCACCACACATAGGAAGATCCAGCAGATATTCGCGCACTCACGTACTAGCTCGCTCGCCGATCGACGGCGACCACGACAGCACGTGCGTGCTCTGAACAAGTGCAGAGCGGTGCGGCACGTTTACTCTCGCTCGACTCTCCCCATCCACGACGACCGACGACTCCTGTAGCTCCGTGGAAGTGGAAAAGAAAACGTCCGGTCCGCCGTCGATCAGCGTCGTTCGTTCCGGGTAGGCTGATCGAGTCGGGCAGATAATGGAGCGCAGCCACACGTACGCCAACGTCTGCTGAGTGCTGACCTGACCTGCCGGCGGATCGGAACCGGTGCCCAGGCGAGATCGACGGCGCAGCCACCACATGTACAGGAAATTAAAGCTGATCATCAGCCCCGCACGTACGACTCCACAGTACTCCACACGTACTACGTCTATCTGCACGTACGCGAGATAGGCTAGGCTAGCTGCCTCCAAAGGTTTCGATCCGACTAGACTACGAGGCGCGCGTGACTGCTCCGGCCGGAAACGAACCTACTAGTAGTAGCTATGTACGACGACGTTGACACAGCACCTCACCTCGCCTCATCGTGGGTCTTGTGTTCTGTCGTAGCGCGATTGATGGCATGCAGAGACGATCGATGCTGTGGCCAAGATCCGCACAGAGCACGGACGTGTAACCACACAGAGCTATACGCTCTCCGTCTTTCGATGCAAAATAAGTGAACCTACACACTGACATATATATAGTCCTCCAAGCTTCGTCAGATTGGTACATGATCAGATCGACCAACAGTCAGGGAGGACATCAACCACCTGTGTAATACGGTCTCGATCTGCACTTCCAATTTCTCCTGTCGTCCAGAGGAGTCCAGAGGTGTGTGTTTGAGAGAGATTAACGACTCGATCGCTTTCCCGCGCATAAATTTGCTTTCGACCACAGATGAACCGGACAACCGGTGCAGGTACACGTATGCGCCTCCGTAGTCCGTACGTTTAATTCCGACAGATGATTAATTGATGGTGGGACGTCGGTGCAGGGTCCACAATAATCCGATCGACTAGTTGAGCTGCCTGCTCATCGGTGTCCCGCTCCTATGCACTCATGCATGGTCATACTCCCTCACAGTTCAACGATGCAAGTTCTTTGAGATATTGTAAAGTAAAATAGATACACTCTAAAATAAGTAAAACTACACACTAAAACATGTTTAAATATATACTCCGTCCGTCCTAAAATAGATGTCTTAAATTTGTCCCAATTGTGGTGGTTGTTTTGTAATTTACTCTATAGATTCATTTAAAATTTAAAAAATCTAAGACACATCTATTCTAGGACGGAGGGAATTTTTGTTTTGGAAAAAAAAAACTAGGTTTACATTAGTGAACGGAGAAAGTACTATGCATGTATGCGCTTAACGTCACATATATCGATCATAGGAGGATGACACTTTTCCCCACCCTGCACCAAGCAATCTGTTTACACTCGTTGTTTTTGTACCACCTGCGATGTGAGTATCATTTCCGTCATATTTTATCTATTTTTATGGATAATATGGAAAATTACTCATATTTGCAACATTATGTACGTAGCTAGCTCTAAGCTATTTCTGCCAACAGCAAAATTTATTGAAGTTTCTGGAGCAACTTTCGAAAAGCAGCAAAACCGCTATGAACATGTTGAACAGGTCGAGGATTCTAACTCAACCATAGGCCTAGAGTCCCATCAGTATAATTCAAAGTCTGATCAGGTACCGTGCACTTTGCTGGAGTTCATAAGTGAGAACGGCCATGTGTACACACGATTATAACCGGTTAAGGCTGCCGGAAAGAAAAAATGGGCAAGGCGAAAGCGACCGTAAGGTTTCCTGTGCTCGCCACATGTTTCTTTTGATTCCCTCGGCTGATCGATCAGTGCGTAATGACGTGACTCGTCGTTAAAATGTTTTTGTTCCGACATCGTGTCCACTCATATAGCCTAAATCGGCCATATCTACTTAGATCAGCACCGGTAGTATGATTAATCCTGGTGTCTAGTGATGTCCGGTTTGTTCAGCTAAGGTATACAATATACATCTAAATTGTAAATTCAAGATATACGATACAGAATTAGTGAAAGCTAGGAGTATATATATCAACAACAGCAGCTCAAAGACAAAAGGAACGCTAAGATGGTAGAATGAAGCGTGTGGGACAACTTCTACACGCTAAGTCTGATCAGGCTTAGGCCTTGATGGTAGAATGAAGCGTGTGTGATAATTGATAAGCATCCGTGGTGGCGTTTGTTGGTGGACAACGAGTTGGGTGGAGCGCTAGGGAGCGTCTGGAGCGGTGGTTTTTTTTGGGTTAGGAGAAATCCCATTGGCTTGTCCGGCTCCGACGCGGTGATGCTTACGGGTTCCGTCATCCCTTCGTGAAGGACGTCGGGGGCACTCTTTCCTCACTCATTTCAGCGTGCTGGGGAAAACCCTAGGACTTGTCTTGGCAGCAGCGTCGTCGTCTTCGCATTCCTTCTTAAACGTGTTGCTTGGTACGTGGCGGTTGAGAACGCTAAGAGCGTGTGGGCCAACTTCGAATGACGCAAACGGTTACGGGTCATCCTTGTTTTTGTCAATCTGCCGGTGTTGGCTTTAGTTTCTTTAATTTTTCTTCTTCTTTTGAGCGTGCTTGTGTTGTTTGCCCCGGTTATTGTTCCATGTGGTTGACTATATTAATATAGTGAGACGAAAACCCGTTTCGAGAAGAATAAATGATAAGCATATGGTGATCTTCCAATCTACCCTACACCCCTGTATATTCCCCTTCCCTGTCTAGTCGATCAGTGTCCGCACATGGTCGGTCACTCGCTGATGACCACGACTCACCACGATACTGACTTTTGAACTGCGGCTAGTGGCGCGCAGTTCGTTTCTCCCTTGATCTTGATCTCCATCGATGACTGACTACTGTAGCATGTAGGTCCATCGGTACAGTGCCGGGGTGCTGTCCGTGTCGTCCCTGTTTTTGGAGCAGACTGAGCCGTGAGAGTGAGCGCAGCCACGCGGCCACGCCTGCAGGGTGTTGCTCGGGGTCCGTCCAGATCGAGCCCAGGCGGCGGCGCAGCCACATGTACAGTCTGCCGCGCGGGACAAGTCCACGTACGTCGTCTACACGCTAGCTAGCTAGCTGCGCCCAAAGGATATCCAATTAGACCAAGACATGCTAGCTAGCTGGCTGCTGACTGGTGTGCTACGTGTCCCGCGCCAAGACATGCCTTGTCATCTCGTCTCATCGATCTTCTCTTCCTGGCTAGTACTAGCGACTACTAGAATCTTACTGTTACTCTGAAGCAACGGTGTACGATATCCAACAGTTACAGAATATATGAATTACTGATTGCTCATCAATTAGACCTATATATGCGGATCGATGATATGCATATCCTATTGCTATATGCATGCATGTAGACCCATCTAAATTGGAAAAACTATTTATTACACAATAAAAGGAAATGCATGAGCTATATAGATAGATAAATTACCCACAAGCGAGCGTGTACCATAGTTTTAAAAACCGGACCGGGTGAGTGAACCGGTGAGACGAATGGTTTACTGGTTCAGACCACCGTTTTGTCTAGTTCGATAGTGATAAAAAAACCATTATTTTTAATTAAAAATTTAAGAAAATTTCAAAATAAAACCATAGATGGTGAGCCCAAAACATGGTGAGCCCAAACGGCATTGGGTCTCACCTGGTGCTATTTCTACCGCCCGGAAGGTTATGATTCCAATTTCTCTAACAACATATTTCTTATTGCTGATTTTTGCAATTTGAACCGCTGCCTCTCAAAAAACGATGAGCCGGTTAGTTCGGTTTTTTCCAGTAGCCTGACTGGTCTGGTTTTTTAAATATGGCCCGGACGCACTTGTTTTTATTGTGGACTAAAATCATTCGGCAGAAAATCACTTTAGAGCTCAAGCGACATGGAGCCCTTTATCTTTCAAAATTTTAAAACATGATTTCTAAGTTTCATTTTTTTTTGAAAAAAAGTATCTAAACGTACATAATGATGTTCTCTACCAACACACAAAGTCCCAGCCCGAAATACCTTATATTTTGGACTTAACAAAAATGAAAAAATCTAACAGAATTTTATGCTCTAAAATTTTGCACTATTTACTACTTTGGATATCAGATTTTGTCGTTTTTGTGCAACAAAAAATACGGAATATTTCAAGTTGAGAAATTTTCATGTTGGTAGATTACACTATTTTCTACATCCAGAATTTTTTTTATCAAAGTTGTTTAGAATTTTAAAGTGCAGTTTCTGAATTGCTCAAAAAAGAGTTCCATGTCACCCGAGCTCCAAACCTCCGCGTCCTCTTCAAATCTAGTGCTATCTGTTTGATTACGACAGCTGTGTATATAATACATCATGTACTAATATATTGACTTCGTCATGAAAATAATTCGATGTGGATGTCAAACTGTCTACAGTACACCCATATGAGGATGGGGATAAGATGCTAACTAATCAGGAACACATGCGTCAAGGTTGTATCTAGATAGGTGGCATTTGGTTCACCTAATTTGATGATCTAGCTGATAATTATCATGTACACGTTGCTTTAAACTTCTTCTTTTTTAGCAAAGAAGACTTACACGTAAGAGGTCCTAAATTATTTTGGAGGATTTTTCGTGGCGCTTTCACTGAAAATTTTCCTTAGAGTTGGACCTCTCACAAATAACATTTTTTTCAATATTTGAATCGTTTTTAAGAAGTGATTATCTCTTTAGGAAAATGTCGAACAATTTGAAGAAAAATGCAACCATAATTCAAAGTCTCATGAGATGCACCTGCTGGAGTTCAAGAATTGAATACGGTTTTACAAGGTAAGGCTGCCCGCAAAAATAATAAAGGTAAAGCAAAAACGACCACAAGTTCATAAGGTTTTTGTGCTCGCCGCACATCTTTCTATTGATTCGATCGAGTTATCAGTGCGTAACGATGTGGCTCATCAGATGTCAATTTTAGGCTGACCAAATGTTTTTTCTTGACGTGTCCACTCATATGGCGTAATTAACCACATCTAATTAGATTAATGCTAATCCTAGTACTATTGTAGAGTATGTTCCACTTAGGTGTAAAAAATACAGCTAACTCATAAAGTCAATATATGATAAAGAATTTGTGAACCATGTATATTCCAACTTGCAAACCGCATGAT
The DNA here is from genome assembly GCA_023614405.1 of Avena insularis. Classification (NCBI taxonomy): domain Eukaryota; kingdom Viridiplantae; phylum Streptophyta; class Magnoliopsida; order Poales; family Poaceae; genus Avena; species Avena insularis. The sequence continues at coordinate 341,427,363 of CM042687.1, forward strand.
GGAAAATGACGTTATCAGAATAGTTCTGACTATTTTTTAATCATATACACATTACCACCGGCATTTGTAAAGTCAAATGTAGCATATTATTCTTATTATCCATGGTCTAAACAATTCGTTTTATTTGATCTATGCCATCAGTCTTTTGATGCACCACACACAAGCTTATAAATTTCTCAAATTCTAAATTCCGCTCGTATATACGAGTAGGATGTCTATGACAAATTATACGCGCGGGAAAATCGCAACCAAAAAGTCATGACCCATGTTTAACCCTGGGAGGCCTTTTCAGAAATAAGAGTCCATAGGTCCGGCTTTTAACCCAAAAAGTGGTTTCTGCCCCCCCAAATGTTTGTTTGCCACAACCCTACATAAATGACGAGGGATGAATGCATCTTGAATTTTTTTTCTGGATGCCCTGAACTTTTGCTGCATATAATTGAAGATCAGACAAGTTACACACTACAAGACATATATGTCTACATGTTGCCTAGTCACAACTTTTTTACGTGTTGCCTAACCTCGTATTATGATTGCTATATAATTGAGTATCAGGCAACAATTAGGTGAGGATTAGCACGTTTCGTTGTCGTTCAAGCTGTACCCTTCTTCATTATTTATTTTAATTATGTGGCATATGTACGTCGGTAGACACATCTTACTCAAGCACCAACATATATGCAGCTGCGGATCGATCTTTTTGTTCGGTCTTAATTAATGTAGTTAAGTAAATAGAAAACTTACAGCCACATACTGAACTTTCATTCAATTATTAAGAAGATATGAAGAACAGCCTTTCTACTAATAGTAGAAAACATTTATTTATTCTAGAACAATGCTTATTTTTTTCTTGGAGTGGGGATATGCCACCTCCACGATAAGTAAGAACAAACTTTTACTCTTCTCTCGTTTGCTCAGTGCAACTTTGACCGGCATGCATCAAGCTATAGGATGATAGCTTAAAATATAACCAATCAAACACACTGAAAAAACAGAGGAAGGCAACCGAGGATGTGTACTGTGGAACTGTGCATGCATCTTTTAATAAAAAAATCACTATAAAGGATGAGCCATTCTCCGTCGATGTTTTAAAATATAAAATGTTTTATCTTTATGAAAGAAATGCATCTAGACTCCTTTAGTGTAGGTTCACTCTAAATTTATACACTAAAAGATATATAGATACACTCTTCGCAAAACTAAAACATCTTATATTTTAAAATGAGAGAAGTACATGCTAGCTAGAGCCTAGAGAGAAGAAAAAATAGGGTTAGTGTGGGAAGAATGATCAAATAATCATATCCAGATACCGAACCCAGCCACCAACAAGACAACAAGCATGGTAGTGGAGTATATTAAACCTGCAGAGAACAACAGCCACTGAAAAAGTATTGTACCATCTCATTCTCATCTCAACATGCATACATATATACTCAGAAAAGCCATGAGGTTGTCCATGACTTTTTGTCATGACATGACTCGAAGGTTCAGGTGCTCTCCTTTTTGGAAGAAAGCTAGCTAGGACGGAGGGACAGAGGCGTCATTTCATCATCTCATGTAGGATGGATACACCTTCGTGATGACGATGATGCAACCGTCCGGTTCGTCTGTTCGTGCCCCTGTTTTCATGCACATCGTCACTGCACCCGACGACCTAGACCTAGAGGCTAGCTCGATCTGCTTGCTTCCTGGGGGCGTGCATATCCGGACGGATCGAGTAAGCAAAACCACTTGGACTGGGGTTTAATTGGCACCACACACAAATGGCAACAAAAGTCGTCAGGTAGCACGTCAGTTTCTCTGAGAATAATGCCATTATTCCTTCTCGCATTATTGATTTGATGATTAGTGTTTAGCATAATCAATCATCGCAACCTATTCGAGTTCCCCATTCATAGTTGGGGCACATTATCTCCGATCCTGTAATTTTTGTTCGGCTCACGAATATATTTGTGCATGGTGCATAACCGGAATATTCGTGCGATCGTATCAGTTGGTTTCAGGTTTCTTAGATCGATCGACAGGGGCTAACTTGATCGGAAGTATTCCCACTGTTTCACAATATAAACGGTTTTAGCAAGCTGCGGAGGGAGTAACATGGACATGTTTGTCTTTACCGGAGGCTCTGAAAACTTCACAAAAGAAGTTTTGCAAGTTACACATGAAGAAGTCTTGCAAGTTACACATGAGGAAGTTTCAAGGTTTTCTCTATGGGGAGATAAGTACACGGGCAAGGACACACGTTTGAGTTTGAAGATCGTGCATGTTTTTTAAGTAAATATAAGTAGCTAACAAAAAATATACTAGGTGATTGAACTCCCATGACGAGTGGCCAAGTTGAAACTAACTACTACTGGGTTATCTTGAAAATAAATTCCAAAAAATATAGAAATATTGAGTTTAGATCTCAAGAATCAAGACACGAAATAAAAATAAAAATAGTATAGTACAACTCAATAAAGTCAAACACCAAACTGTATTCAGGTAGTAGTACAGTCCAAGTTGCAACCTGGACGCTACTACCAAACAAAAGAAGCAGAACCACAGACAGAACTACTTTTTAAACACACAATTAAAGTGACGACCTTGGATTGGATCTCAGTACTATGAAGATTAGCAACTAATACTTGTTTAACACTCAAGCTAAACAAGGAGCATCAGACCAGGTAGGTAGATTAGGAGCTACTAACTGATCAAGCTGCTAGATTAAGAACACGCCACGCCGGCGTCAGCATCAGCACTCAGCAGTAATAAAACCAATTTGATCCTCCTCCTCATCATCCTTGTCAGTTGTCACTGTCCCTAACAGCAACAGTACGATTCTCCAATGAGCACCCAAATCTGAGAGCTTTTCATCAGTTAAATTCCAGACAAAATAAGTGGGCGTCCACCCTGTGCCTCTTCTCCCCTCCCTCTCCCTGTCCTCATATGCCGCTCCCCTCCTGGCAATACTACTTCATTGCTTCTTTCGCTCCGTGTGGGTTGGTTGGTTGGTCGGTCGGCTGCTGCTCTCTCCGCCTCGCCTACCCCCGTCCTCCCCCTCTGACTCTCCCCTGTCGCTACGGAGCCCGGCCGTCCCGGCTCCTTTCTTGGTTGGGCGCTGGCCTCGGCGCCCGCCGCGCCAAAGTTTGATTTTGGGGAGGTTTTCCGGAGGAAGAAAGGTTGTGATTTTTCCGTGGTTTCAGGAATCCGTGGCCGGTTTCTGTCTGTACGGTGATTTCGATTGCTGTACGAGTCTTGGAGTTACGATTTGGGGTTTGCCATTCCTGGTTAGACCGGAGCTTCCATTTATGGTCCCTGCAGATATCCCCAAGAATTCAGACCGGTCGAAGCAGTTCTTCAGTGGAAGAAGAACGGCTTGGCCTTGAGATTCGGTTGCAAGACTAGTGCCTTCTTGGTGAGCCTGAATGCTCTACTACTTATTGATGTAATAACGGAGGTGTGGAGGTGTTGATGTGGAGATTTGGGTCTGAACTCTGAGTTTCAGTTGGGTTGAAGTGGGTGACTTGTTTTTTTGGGACTGTTGTATCTGTGAGGATTTGAGGCTTTGGCAAAAAGAGATCGATGGCATCGCTATCCGAGAGTGAGCCAACAAATAGGGGGAGCATGTGGGAACTAGATCAGAACCTTGATCAGCCCATGGATGAGGAAGCAACCAGACTGAAGAATATGTACAGAGAAAAGGTCCGACGTTTCTCTTCTTCAAGTTAGTTACATTTTTTAATTTATTTCTATGTTTTTTAGAGAATATAAAATTTGTCTCTGCATGTGACCTATTCATCAAAATTGCACTGCATGGACATGTTGTTTGTCATCCGTAAGGCTTGAAACAATCTGGTTTGGTTCATATGATGGGAGTACCTTATTTATTTATTTTACTGGGGTGCGGTTACAGAGTAACTGAAGAAAGCAGGATGATTGTGTTTTATTCTAGTTTTTATGCAGTCCATTTCGATGAAACAATTAGCTGAAAAAGCTTTAGTCCTAATAAACTTTATGCTGATGTGTTCTTGAAAAGGAATTTAATGCTTTTCTTATTACTGAAGTAGCTAAGCTCCTAAAGCATGGCTTTATACTGACTGTTATTTCCCTTGATGCAGAAGTTTTCATCAGCTTTGTTACTGCGGCTCGCATTTCAGAGCCTTGGGGTGGTATTTGGTGACTTGGGAACATCACCGTTGTATGTGTTCTATAATGCCTTTCCTCATGGAGTAGAAGACGACGAGGATGTTATTGGAGCTCTTTCCTTGATCATTTACACCCTTACACTGATCCCTCTTCTGAAGTATGTTTTTATTGTCTTGCGAGCAAATGATAATGGTCAAGGTGAGATAGTTTATCCTCAAGTAACATGCTGCTTAGACCTTCAATAATAGATGGTGCCTCTTATGATCTGCTTTGCGCTTGGAAAAATTACTGACTGTAATACATGAAAAATGTTTGTTTCTATACATTAGCCAGCACACTTGAAGTTTATAAGCGGCAACGATAGTAGTGCAACTTTTCCATCAAATTAGTAGGTGAATAAAATATATGAACAGAGCGCCTTTCTATTCAGGAGAGATGCCAGAGTGGCAGCTAATTTGCTTTCTTCAGATTAGGGAAAATTTAGTCTGATAACGTTTTACTTTATGTTGGAAACAAGTGGTACATGCGGTGACTGCTTGACTTGGTAGCTTGCTTGCACATTTTCAGCAATGCTGACATCTTTTTGCCTTGCAGGTGGTACATTTGCTCTTTATTCACTACTCTGCCGTCATGCAAAGATCAGCACTATACCCAACCAACACAAGACTGATGAGAACCTCACGACGTATAGTAGGCAAACTTATGAGGAGAACTCATTGGCAGCAAAAATAAAGAGATGGCTGGAGACACGTGCATATAAGAGAAACTGTCTTCTTATTCTTGTTCTCATTGGAACTTGTACAGCTATTGGAGATGGAATCCTTACTCCTGCTATATCAGGTATTCTGCATAATCTCTTCTGAAGTCATGTTTAGCATCATGTATTTCTGAATAAATCCAGTGTATCCAGGAATCTGACTTATGATTCTGTGTTTCGACAGTCCTTTCTGCATCAGGTGGAATAAAAGTTCAAAATCATAACATGAGCACAGGTATATCCTGCGTTCAATACGGTTTATTCTTATTCTGGCATATTGTAACTTATGTACATTCTTCAAGTAGCATGTAGAAACATATTCTCATCCCAATGATGAAAGGAAGTCAATGCAATTCACATCTGTGTGTTGTATTAATTATGATCTCATATGCATTGCTTACCTTTCTTGGTCTTACTTCAAATTGTTTTGCACACGTTAATGTTTTGAAGTCACTTCACCTTTGATTTTCTCTTCATCTGGCAGATATTGTTGTACTTGTTGCTGTGATCATCTTGATTGGAATATTTAGCATGCAGCACTATGGTACAGACAAAGTTGGATGGCTGTTTGCACCCATAGTGCTGATCTGGTTCATTCTAATTGGAAGTGTGGGAGCACTGAACGTACACAAGTACGGCAGCTCCGTGTTGAAAGCATACAATCCAGTCTATATATACCGGTATTTCCGAAGGCGAGGGAATACTCCTGACAGCTGGACTGTTCTTGGAGGAATCATGCTTAGCATCACAGGTCAGGCCGTTTTACCTAATTAGAGATTATCTTCCATCAATTTATAGTTGACCCGGTGTAACATGCAGAAAATTGTTTCTTTCTCTTCAGGAACTGAAGCATTATATGCAGATCTATGTCATTTTCCCGTGTTGGCCATTCAGGTAATATATCCTCGGTTAGGAATTGTGTGATATATCTTATTGTAATTATGCGCTCCTCTAAAATAAAGAGGGTCTATTTGCAGATTGCTTTCACCTTCATTGTATTCCCATGCCTTCTACTGGCATACACAGGGCAGGCAGCTTATATAATTTCCAACAAGCAACATGTGAAGGATGCCTTTTACCGCTCCATTCCAGGTTCTCCTCGGCTCCTATCGCTTCTCATCCTTTGACTAATCTTAAGATAGATCTGTCGGTGTGCCACCACATCATGTCTGCTAGGTGCACATTGGCGTAGTACGTATTCAATTTTTTTTGAGATTCATATTCATCATTGATAGTGTACAACAGTGCTGTATGAAATATGGTTCTCATAGTGAGATGTTTAATCGTTGCAGATGCCATATACTGGCCAGCCTTTGTTATAGCAACTGCTTCAGCCATAGTTGCAAGTCAAGCCACCATATCTGCAACATACTCAATAATAAAGCAAGCTCTTGCACTAGGCTGCTTTCCCCGTGTGAAGATAGTCCACACCTCAAAGAAATTCCTTGGGCAGATTTACATCCCGGACATCAATTGGCTCCTTCTGATTCTTTGTATTGCTGTGACTGCTGGATTCAAGAACCAAAGCCAAATCGGAAATGCCTACGGTAAGGTTTACATTTCAATATGTGAATTTTCATGTGTACTCCCTGTCCATGTAGTTATATACTGCTGAGCTTGGAGAGGCCAGGGGTTATCCTCCTTTTCCAAAAAAAAGTAGTGCCGAGCTTGGAGAAGCTACATAGTTTAGAAGAAAGATTGGCATATAATAGTAACAATTTATGCTAACGGTATGTTTTGTTTTGTCCTGTTTTACCTGAACTCTGTATTTGGCTGGCTTCTCTTAATTGAGATTGGGCAAAAGCCTTTCTTTAAAACAACAGTTTCTGGTAATACTAGCAGACTGAGATTGTCCTGAACTAAGAACTAGTTGCTGATTTTTCATGATATAATCTCCATTGCATACATCAGGCGGCTCTTAACTCACATTTCATGTTGTGTCAACAGGCACTGCAGTGGTTATAGTTATGCTAGTGACCACGTTCCTCATGGTACCAGTAATGCTCCTGGTGTGGAAGAGTCACTGGATCCTTGTCGTTACCTTTATTGTGTTCTCGCTGATGGTAGAGCTACCCTACTTCTCGGCTTGCATTTTAAAGATCGACCAAGGAGGTTGGGTTCCACTTGTCATTGCAGTAGCCTTCTTCACCATCATGTACGTGTGGCACTACTGCACCGTGAAGCGGTATGAATTTGAGATGCACAGCAAGGTCTCGATGGCTTGGATTCTTGGCCTTGGTCCTAGCCTTGGTCTGGTCAGGGTTCCAGGGATAGGCTTTGTGTACACTGAGCTCGCAAGCGGCGTCCCTCACATTTTCTCCCATTTTATCACCAACCTACCTGCTATCCACTCGGTTGTTGTCTTTGTGTGTGTCAAGTATCTTCCGGTCTACACTGTCCCGATGGAGGAGCGGTTCCTTGTGAGGAGGATTGGGCCAAAGAACTTCCATATATTCCGGTGTATCGCAAGGTACGGATATAAAGACCTCCACAAGAAAGATGACGACTTTGAGAGGATGCTCTTTGACTGCCTCACGTTATTCATCCGACTCGAGAGCATGATGGACGGTTATTCTGATTCCGACGAGTTCAGCGTGCCAGAGCAGAGGACAGCCAGTGATACACTTCAAGGAGAAAAAACTATCAACACAATGTGCTCCAACGGTGACCTGAGCTACTCATCACAGGATTCTATTGTGCCGGTGCAGTCGCCCCTTGGGGTGAACAATCTACTGACCTACTCAAGCCATGCCAGCCAAGCAGTTGGCAACGAACTGGAGTTCTTGAACCGATGCAGGGACGCTGGTGTGGTCCACATCCTAGGGAACACCATTGTGCGTGCACGGAGAGATTCAGGGATCATCAAGAAGGTTTCTGTGGACTACATGTATGCTTTCATGAGGAGGGTCTGCAGGGAGAACAGCGTGATTTTCAACCTTCCCCATGAGAGCCTTCTTAATGTTGGGCAAATATACTACATCTGAAACATCTTCTTTTTCTACTGAGTCAGCTCTGTTGCACTGCTCTCCTGAGTTGTAGGAGGGAAAGATTTTTAGGGCGAAACGATAGGGACCTGTTGTTAAAGTGTAAATAGGAAACACATCGTTCATGGAGTATAAGCGGTGTTAGCTTAAAATTTTGTTTTCTGTTCTGGCAGTGTTTACACTGGAAATGGTAACGTTTTCTGTTGTGTCATGTAAGATTCAGATGGTTCTTCGCCATGATATATATACTCTTTATATAGACAGACTATAGTGATGGTTATTTCTGTCAGGTAAGAAAACAAAACTTCTGGCTGGGCGATCCGGCTCTTGGCTCTTGGCTCTTCGCCACGGATTCAAATATACCATACTGCTACTAATTTTGTGGCAGAATTTAAAGTTTTATAAGAATGGCTGGAATCAACATGACAGATAGACCAATGAATGAATGCACAGATGGTGTGGCAAAACAGAAAGTTGACGCAAAAGGGCACAGTATCACCTAATACCCAGAGTCATAGCCATAGTACTCATAATACTCTAAACTGGGCAACATGTTCAGATTCCGGGCGAGCTCCACATCCAACTCGGAACTGAAGTGGACGAGGTCCATCTCTAGCATGCCATCCACGCTGCCGGTTCCACCATGGGTGACATCGTCAGGGATGTACTTGGCGTCGTCCGGATACACGATCTTCCTCGCGGAGTGCTCGTCGCAGTAGCAACGCCCCGCATATGCGCAGGGTAGAGGGCAGCATAGTTCTTCTGGCTTTGGCTTATTAGGTGACCTAGATGAGGACCAGAACTTGGCGTAGAATAGGGTCCTCTGAAGCTCGAGATCAGAGGTGGCCATGAAGTTCACTTGGTAGCACGTGTCAAAGAAACGGGGGCGGCCTCGCTTCCTTTCCTCCACGCCAAGGATAAAATCAACCGAAGGTAAAGCGAATGAAGCAAGAAGCAAGCAGCTATAATAATGATCGAAAATAATAAGCTGAAGAGCTATCTATAGCTGCCTACCCAGAAATGCTGGTCCGTGTAGTCCTTGAGCAATTTTCCAATCTTTGAGCGAAACCAGCTCCTTCGGTCCTCATAGTTTGATCTCTTACTTGACACCCTGCTCAACGCCTCTTCACAAAGTTTAGGGGCTTGCTGCACTCGTACCGGGGCTCTGGACACCAACTCCAGAACAAGTCTCATCTCATCGACGGGCAACACGGTACCACCAGTTTGAGCCTCGGTTATACAGGAGAGCAGTCTGTTTCGCTCGACGGGCATGAGCAGCAGCTGCTGGTGGAAGTCAGCCAGCTGAAGGGGCAGAGGGTGTCTAGCGGCCATGGCAGCTTCATGGAAGGGGTTCCTCTCTGTAGATGATGGTGATGGTAACATGTCGACAATGTAGCATTTTGCATTGCAGAGTTTCTCCATAGCACGACAAGAAATCGAGGATTGGGTGTCGGCGAACAGGGCAAGCTTCTCAAGAAATCGAGGGAACGGACGACTAGTCTGAGACTCTGAGCAGAGATAGGGGGTCCAGGACGTCGTTGTAGTCTTCCAAATCGCTGCGGTCAGAAACGGAGCCACAGCAGGTGTCATACCAGATTGAGTTAAGGATGATGTTGGAGAGAGGGTCCATGGAGCCGTAGCAGATCGTGTTGGACAAGCATGACGGCGAGGAGGAGATTGGCGCCGGCCCCTACATTCGGAGATTCACATTATGCCCCGGCTCATGAGAGCTATATTTATAGGAATCGAAATTGCAATGACCACCCACAGCATTGTCCCCAGCCGTTGGTTCAAAACCTTCCTCGTCTCTAGTTTACTCCGGACCCGGCCCTAATCATTATAATTATTATAGAAATACTATCGCTAAAAAGTTTTCGCTTTCCCCTTTCAATTCCTGTTGGGTGGCTCCAAAGTGCTCAAAGGCGGACCTTGGCTTATTGGTGGTCGGGTTTTCATCCTGCAAAAATGGGAAAGAGGATTTAGAGGTAGCGCATGGCCTGTGACTCGTCGAGGCATCCAAAGTATGCCACTAGGAAATCCACGAGACTCTGGCAGGACCTCATTGCAGCGACGTGCCAGGGGTCAAAACCGGGTCTTGTTCTCTTGGACCTCTTTGCGGCGGGTGGAGAGGAGGAGGAAGCGTCTTTGGGTTTGGGGAGGAGGGCGAGGGTGTTGAGGATGATGTTGGAGACAGGGTCGAGGAGGCCGAGGCAGGAGCCGCCCGTGCTGAGGAGGCCGAAGAGGTCCGGCATGGTCCTGCAGGGCTGCCGGAGCCGGACGAACGCCTCGTCGTAGAAGCCGACGATGAGCTTGTGCATGGCCTAGCGCAGATCCCGGTCGGAGAGAAGAGGCGCATCGTCGGAGCGGCAGCTGTGGCTGCAGTGTGAGCACGAGATTAGGCCCCTCCCGAGGGGAGCAGAGGGGGTAGAAATTGAGCTAGACGCCATCGGCACCGGCAGCGATCTGGGAGCAGACGGTGGACGGAAGTGCTAATTTTTGTACGCGGCTGTTCCGGATTTATATGTTCAAAATATGGGTTGGATCGTCTTAGGAAACGGATCCATATTTCCTTACGAAACCGTCCAATTCTACTCCATTACCGACCTCTCGGCTAAATTAACATAAACTAGCATAATATCCGTACGCTTGGGGGCTACGGGACAATAATCGTTGAAGTTGAATGCTCCTGAAGTTGAATGCTCCGTGTGATGTCAGGGACATTCAAATTTATTTGGGCAAAGTATTTGATTTTGACTCCAAGAGGGAATATTTATACTCGACAGTAGGTTTATGTCTCTAATAATCTGAAAGAGTGAAAATAATTTCTAAGATTATAGATGTGTTGTTGATACTAGGGAGAAAACAACAATCCTTTTGTCCAAGGGAAATTGTATTGTTTACTTTACACACTTTGCTTAATGCAATTATCTGTTGCTTGCAACTTAATACCCGAGGGTTGTTCCGATGATATCCCGGAGGTGGATTATTAGTCATAGATACAGTTGGATTACGGTCTATGTATCATGTTGTAATGCCCAAGTGAATCTCATAGTGATCATCATGTCATATACATGCATTGTTATGCATTCTATATTTGTCAATTTCCTAATTGTAATTTGTTCACCCAACATGTTATTTATCGTATGGAGAAATACCTCTAGTTGTTAGGGGTGATCCCTTGGGGTGGCCCGATCTTTCACGAATTCCGTGGGAATCGAGGGGAAAGCGGGTGGAAGGAGGAAGGGGATGAAATCCACGAACACACACGCGAAGAACTCGATGAACACACACACACGAAAACACGATACAAGCCGATAGCTCACGCCGGTGGCAACCGGTCCAACACAATCCCTAGGATCGACGTTGGGCAAGACACTCTCCCATGGCCAACAACGGGGGTGAGAGGCTTGATGAGATCTTGACTACTTGAGGACGAGACACCGAGATCCCAAGGACTTGTACAACTTGAACGCATGAGGCAAAATCCAAGAGGTTGTGGATAATTTGGTGCTCCTTGTCAAGGAGCATGAGACAAATAGTTGATAGATCCTCAAGGGGTATCTTCAACTACAATTATCCAAGTCTAGGGTTTACAATAGAGGGTGGGGTCTATTTATAGGCCAGCCACATAAACAGGGGTAGTTTAGGAACGAAACGGAAAAATGTAGAGAGGGGTACAGTGCGCTGGGCCGAGTGGACGCGAACAGGTTCAGTCACGACCGATAGTACCGGGCTCGCGACCGGTAGTACCGCTGGCGGTCCTAGGACTTCAGTTGGGGTCGTCAGTAGCGAGCGATAGTAGAGGGCGGTAGTACCGGTTCCAGCACCGGTAGTACCCCTGGCGTCTGGGGCTTGGATGGGTTCCTTCTGGAGCATCCGGTAGCAAGTTCCGGCTGTGCCGCTTGAACCGGTAGTACCGGTCGTCGGATCCGGTAGTACCGCTGGAGTCTGAATGCGGTTGGTCCCTTCCACTGTGGTTTCTCCGTTCCATGGGTCCTTCTCTTCATACCTGATGATGCACAGGGTAGGCGTATGAAGTAGCAAGCCATCCAGGGGCGTATCGAAATCACACAAGGAAAGGAGCGAGTTAACCTTAGCTTGTAGGAGTTTGGCTCGGGCGCGAGTCATGGGTCCACTTGGGGAGCTCGTAGGAGTAGATGTAGTAGCGTTCGTAGGACGGGCTGCATCAGCTCCCCTCCTTGGGAAAGAGTCGTCCTCGACTCTTCAACCTTCTCAACATCATCATCTCCATGGAAGGGTGAAAGGTCCTTGACATTGAACGTTGGGCTCACAAGGTACTTTGATGTAGGGATGTCGATGATGTAGGCGTTGTTGTTGATCCTCTTGAGTACTTTGAACGGTCCATCACCTCTTGGCTTGAGTTTGGAGTCGCGATCCTTGGGAAAGCGGTCTTTACTCAAGTGTATCCACACAAGGTCGCCTTCCTCGAAGATCATATCTTTCTTGTTCTTGTTTAGCCTTGAAGCTTGGCGAAGAACTTGTTGCTCGATCGTAGTTCATGTGTCTTCATGTAGCTTTTTCATTGCTTGGGCACGCTTGTCAACGTCCATGTTGGTGCGGTCGTGTAGAGGAAGAGGTAATATGTCGAGCGCGATGAGAGGCTCGAATCCATAGACGATCATGAACGGGCTCATCATGGTGGTGGAGTGCTTCACGCGATTGTATGCGAACTCGGCGTGTGTGATGCATTCCTCCCAATCTTTAAGATTCTTCTTTATCAACATGCGGAGAAGTGTGCCGAGGCTTCGGTTGACGACCTCGGTTTGGCCATCAGTTTGAGGATGCGAGGCGGACGAGAATAGGAGCTTGATGCCGAGCTTGGCCATGAGTGTCTTCCAAAAGTAGCTCATGAAATTTGACGTCGCGGTCGGAGACGATTGTTCGTGGTACACCGTGTAGCCAAATTATTTCCCTAAAAAACAGATTTGCAACATGTGAAGCATCATCGGTCTTATGGCACGGAATGAAGTGTGCCATTTTGGAAAAGTGATCCACTACCACAAATATAGAATCATGACCATGTTTAGATCTAGGCAATCCTAACACAAAGTCCATGCTAATGTCCGACTAAGGTGCATGAGGAATAGGCAATGGCATATAAAGACCAAAGGGGTTAGACTTGGACTTAGCTTGGACACAAGTAGTGCATCGTTGGACGTGGCGCTCCACGTCACGCTTCATCTTGGGACAATAGTAGTGAGTGGAGAGCATGTCATATGTCTTGTCGCGGCCAAAGTGACCCATAAGACCTCCACCATGGGACTCTTGAAGAAGCAAAATTTGGAGAGACGACTTCGGAATGCAAAGCTTGTTTTGTTTGAAGAGAAAACCCTTATGCAAATAGAAATCATCAACTCCTTTTGTCTATTGAACATTTTGCAAAAATTGATCCAAAGAATGGGTCGGACACGTACAACGATTTGATGTCATCAAGACCCAAGACATTTACTTCGAGTCACGTAAGAAGGTTTGTGTTTTTGCGAGACAAGGCGTCCGCTACTACATTTTCTTTGCCCTTCTTGTACTTGACAATGTAAGGAAAAGATTCCATGAACTCAACCCATTTGGCGTGCCTTTTACTCAAATTGGTTTGGCCCTTAAGATATTTCAACGACTCATGGTCGGAATGGATGATAAATTCTTTGGGCCAAAAGTAGTGTTGCCACACTTGAAGGACACGAACCAAGGCAAAAAGCTCTTTGTCATAAATTGGATAGTTAAGGCGTGCGCCATCAAGTTTCTCACTATGGTATGCAATAGGACGCCCATTTTGCATAAGGACGCCTGCCAATACCACTAGCGTCACATTCAATCTCAAAAGTTTTTGTGAAATCCGGTAATGCAAGGAGTGGTGCTTCGGTGAGTCTCTTTTTGAGTTCATCAAAAGCCTTTTGTTGTGCTTTGCCCCAAACAAATGTGACATTTTTCTTGGTCAATTCGTTGAGGGGGCAGGCAATGGTAGAAAAGTCTTTCACAAAGCGACGGTAAAAACCGGCCAACCCATGAAAACTACGAAGTTCACTAACATTGGTAGGGATGGGCCAATCTCGTATGTCCTTAACTTTTGAGACATCAACTTCAATGCCATTAGAAGACACAACAAAACCAAGGAAAATCAGTTTGTCTTTCGCAAAGGTACACTTGGGGAGATTAGCATATAGCTTTTCATGACGAAGGATTTGGAGTACCTCCTTAACATGTGTAACATGCTCCTCTAGTGACTTGCTATAGACAAGAATATCATCAAAGTAAACAACGACACTCTTGCCAATTAGAGATCTCAAAATATGGTTCATAAGGCGCATGAAGGTAGATGGGGTATTTGATAAGCCAAAAGGCATAACCAACCATTCATAGAGACCAAGCTTGGTATTGAAGGCGGTTTTCCACTCATCACCTTAGGCCATGCGAATTTGATGGTAACCACTACGAAGATCAATTTTCGAAAATATAGTGGCTCCACATAACTCATCAAGCATGTCATCAAGACATGGTATAGGATGTCGATAACGCACGGTGACAGCATTGATTGGACGGCAGTCCATGCATAACCGCAACGTATCATCTATTTTTGGTACGAGAATCACGGGTACCGCGCTTGGGCTAGTGCTTACTTGGATCAAACCTTTGGAGACGAGTTGGTTGATTTGTCGTTCTATCTCTTTCGTCTCTTCGGGGTTTGTGCGGTACGCGGCGCGGTTTGGGAGGGGTGCGCCGGGTATGAGGTCAATGCGATGCTCGATTCCGCGAAGAGGGGGTAGTCCATGAGGAAGCTCTTCGAGAAATACATCTTGGAATTCCTGCAAAATAGTCATCAAAGGAGGAACTTTTGTCAAGTCATTAGTTCCTTGCGCTAGTCCCTTGCATATAAGGACGTAGTGCAAGATGGATGGGTTGTTCCTCACTTCTCTCATCTCACTTTTGGTGGCAAGAAGAACACTCTTATTTTTTCCACTCGAGTTTGGCTTGTGGCTCTCACTCACGATAGTGTGGTTCTCTCGCTCACCGCTCTTCGCACAAGGTGGTGTTGTGATTTGTGCCCTCGCTAAAGCCTTTGCATTGTCCGCAATTATTTGACTAGGAGTCATTGGTTGCAAAACACAAGTCTTTTCAAGCCACTTGAAGGTATAAGTATTTGTGTGACCATTATGCAAAGCACGCTTGTCATATTGCCACGGCCTTCCTAGCAACATATGGCAAACCGTCATGGGGACCACATCACATTCCACCGTGTCTTTGTATGGTCCAATTGAGAACGTTACCGAGACAGTGTGCTTGATCTTGACGGACCCTTGGTCACTTAGCCATTGTATATGGTAGGGATGCTTGTGCGGATGGAGGGTGAGGTTGAGTTTCTCACACAATTTCGTGCTTGCAAGATTGTGGCAACTCCCTCCATCGATGACAACTTTAATGGACTTCCCATTGATACCGGCACGAGTTTGGAAGATGTTTGATCTTTGGTCTTCATTCTCATTGACTTGAGTAGTTAAGACCCTTATGACCACAAGCGATGGACTTGCGTCATGCTCACACACAAGTAGTTCTTGGTCATCTTCCAAATGTTGCCTTGCCATTGCTTCCTTGACCCTTACATCAAAATCATCTTCACTCAAGTATTCTTCATCGCCATTGTCGTGGATGAATAAAACTTTCTTGTTGCCACATGCGGCCGACTTGTGTCATTTTCCTCCACACTTGTAGCATTCACCATTGAATGGTTGATCATCCTTTGTGTATTTGCCACTTGGGGGCGGTTTTCCTTGAGGAAGTGTTGGCTTGAAGGGAAGCTTGGTGGTACTTGATGAGCTTCCACTTGGGGTTGTTGGAGTAGTGGTTGGTGCTTGCTTGTAGGTGAAGTATTTCTTTGGCTTGTTGTACTTGATGTCCTCTTGCACTTGACATTCGGCTTTTGATGCTATGTGTACAAGCTCAACCATGTTGTTGTACTTTTGGAACTCGGTGATGCGCTTGATTGGATGGTTCAAGCCATTGAGGAAACGTGCCATTGTTTGTTTATCATGCTCTTCAATGTTGGCATGGATCATGTTGAGCTCCATTTGCTTGAAGTACTCTTCCACGGTCTTTGTCCCTTGACTAAGCGTTTGAAGCTTGTTGAAGAGGTCACGCGTGTAGTGCGAAGGAAGAAAGCGGGATCTCATATGAGCCTTCATATCTTGCCAAGTTGTGATTGGAGGTTCTTCTTTTGCTTCACGAGCGAGTTGGACCTGTTCCCACCAAAGGTTGGCATACTCATCAAACTCGAGGGATGCCATGGCCATCATCTTCTCATTTCTATAGTTGTGCATGCGGAAGATCTTGTCAACCTTGAGTTCCCACGAGAGATATTCTTCGGGTTCATTGGAACCGGTGAACTTGGGCATGGTGAATTTGAGCTTGCCGAAAGTTTCTTCTTCATTGCGGTTCCGGTATCGGCGGTTGCCATGATTTTGGCGGCCATCTTCATCATCCGATCTCTCATGTCTTGCTTGGTGATGGTTGCGTTGCCCTTGCGGTTGTTGAGGTGCCGCGTTTGGTGGTGGAACTTGATTTTGACGACGAGCTTGGGGAGCTTGCTCGTGTTGTTGGCGCGGTTGAGGACGAGGAGGAGGTTGTTGGTCCTCACGACGAGCTTGGGGAGCTTGCTCTTGTTCTTGTCGTGGTTGATGCCGATGAGCATTGTCTTGCGCCATGTGACGAGGAGGACGACGAACCGAATGCGCAATGGGCTGCTCCCTTTCTTCTTGATGTGGAGGAGGCTCGTCATGATGATCATGTTGTCGACGTTGAAGTTCATGTCGATGATAACGCCTTGGTGGATCTTCGAGTGCTTCACGCCGACGGCGATCTTGTTCATCCACTTCAGATGCTTCACTTGTTGTTGAAGGGACATGTCATTGGCGATGGGCTTGGTGGTCCACGTGAGGTTGCTCTTGTTGAATCACGAGTGCCCTTGGTTGTGGACGGTTCGCTTCACGTCTTGGAGGTCTTGCGGAGAGGTCACCATCATAGCTTGACGTCGCGGCGTGTCGCGGAGATGGTACCGCTTGAGAAGAACTCATGGAGTGAAGGACGGGTCCATCTTGGTGCCTTGAAGCGTGATGGCGGGGAGCGCTTGATTCACTTGAGGAGTGCCGTGACGAGCTTGAGTCCCGAGGTCATGGCCTTGCTAGCCCATCAATGAGGCGTTGAAGCTTCTCATCCATTGCGGCGAGGGCGCGACCAAGAGCTTCATTTTGATGTCCCGAGGTTGTGTTGCATGGCATGCATTTGGCCTCAGACTTCTTCGAAGCGGTTGTCGATGTTCTTAAACTCCACTCGAGTTTCGCTGAATTGTTCATCTTGGCGCTGCTCAAGGGCGTCACAACGGTAGTTGAATTCTCCTCGGACCTTCCAATGATCCCATCTTGTCATGTATTGTGTGTCTTCCTCTTGAGGTGGTGTTGGTTGGGACGACTCGCCGTTCCTGTCCATGATGCAAAGCCGACAAGGGTTGTGTATGGAGAAGAAAATGTGGGGAGTTAGCCTTTTACCTCACCTTGGAGATTGTATCAAACCAATTGCCACACAAGAGAGCTAAGAGCTTGCAAAGTGAAATCGCAACGAAACTCACACAAATCAAGTAGGACGCTCAAAAGCTTTTGGTGCAAGGTTAGGAGTGTGGGAAGCCAAACAAAACGATCCAAGAAAAAGGTTATTGTTCTAAGTGGTAAAGAACCAAAGATCAAAAGCAAAAAGGATACGATCTGCAAAAACACGAGAAAACGCACACGTGGAGATTGAGGGGGTTAACACGACTATGAAAATGAGCACAAAAGGTTCTAACGGAGACTAAGCTCGGTGTCGTGCCAACGCAAGGAGAGACCACAACTCGTTTACCAAAAGAGGGTTAAGCAATGGATTTGTGCACTTGCCTTGGCGCGCTTTTTCCTCTCTCCTTTTGCTTACAAGCTTGATACTCTCTTTGTATTGGGAGACTATGTATCTTTTTATTTTTATTTTGCTTTTGCTTTTTTTTATTATTTTTCTCCCTTTATATACTACTATGTTAACTTTTGTATTTTCCCTCACACTCTCACTTTCCAAAGGAAAGTGCACAATGCTTAGACAAACACAAAATGAGTTGCTCTCATAGGATATATACACACAAAGGAAGATATGGGGCTGTCAAAGTGGCGCAAGTTATACCTTTGGTATTGTTGACGACTTGCAACCGTTGTTGTGGGCGATGTTCGAGTGTCGCGGTGTCGTTGAGCGCGTGGTGAATTTTGTTGCGGAAGCTTTTGTTAGTATGGTGACAAACACGCGAAACACGAACAAGCGAAAGAGGTCAGTCAGCAAACGAAGTTGAGGTGTCAAAAGGAAATGAAATACTGTGAGTAGCGAGCGGTAGTACCGCCGGGTACGACCGGTAGTACCGGTGATTTGCGGTAGTACCGCTCGTACAACCGGTAGTACCGCCGAGAGCAGACCTGGCACGCAATCAACCTGAAAACATCCTCAAATTCGTGGTAATCTGACCGAAAGGCTGGGCTAGGAACATATGAAGACTGTAGATCGACTCCAAAAGCAACAGTTCTATGGTCCAAAACCACGAAAAACTCACCAAATCCAAATATTGATCCGAAGGCGATTTGGGGCTCTTTTTTTTGGGAAATTTTCGAATTTATGGTGGATAGAAGAAAAATTTGAGGGAAAATTAGTGATCAACCTTGCTCTTGATACCAATATGTTAGGGATGACCCCTTGGGGTGGCCCGATCTTTCACGAATTCCGTGGGAATCGAGGGGAAAGCGGGTGGAAGGAGGAAGGGGATGAAATCCACGAACACATACACGAAGAACTCGATGAACACAGACACACAAAAACACGATACAAGCCGATAGATCACGCCGGTGGCAACCGGTCCAACACAATCCCTAGGATCGGCGTTGGGCAAGACACTCTCCCACGGCCAACAACGGGGGTGAAAGGCTTGATGAGATCTTGACTACTTAGGGACGAGACACCGAGATCCCAATGACTTGTACAACTTGAACACACGAGGAAAAATCCAAGAGGTTGTGGATAATTTGGTGCTCCTTGTCAAGGAGCATGAGACAAATAGTTGATAGATCCTCAAGGGGTGTCTTCAACTACAATTATCCAAGTCCAGGGTTTACAATAGAGGGTGGGGGCTATTTATAGGCCAGCCACATAAACAGGGGTAGTTTAGGAACGAAACAGAAAAATGTAGAGAGGGGTACAGGGCGCTGGGCCGAGCGGATGCGAACAGGTTTAGTCACGACCGATAGTACCGGGCTCATTTCGAGAGTAATCGGTCACAACCGTAGTACCGCTGGCGGTCCTGGGACTTTAGTTGGGGTCGTCAGTAGCGAGCGGTAGTAGAGGGCGATAGTACCGGTTCCAGCACCGGTAGTACCGCTGGCGTCTGGGGCTTGGATGGGTTCCTTCTGGAGCGTCCGGTAGTAAATTCTGCTGTGCCGCTTGAACCGGTAGTACCGGTCGTCGGATTCGGTAGTACCGCTGGAGTCTGAATGCGGTTGGTCCCTTCCACTGTGGTTTCTCCGTTCCATGGGTCCTTCTCTTCATACCTGATGATGCACAGGGTAGGCGTATGAAGTAGCAAGCCATCCAGGGGCGTATCGAAATCACACAAGGAAAGGAGCGAGTTAACCTTAGTTTGTAGGAGTTTGGCTCGGGCGCGAGTCATGGGTCCACTTGGGGAGCTCGTAGGAGTAGATGTAGTAGCGTTCGTAGGACGGGCTGCATCACTAGTGAATTGTGGACCCCGGTCCATTCCTTCCCATTGATTTACCATCTACCATCTATTGTTTACTTTCTGCAATTACTACAAGCAATTACTTTCTTCCACACTATACGTTTAATCCTTTGTTTTCAGCAAAACCAGTGAGCTTGACAAACTCACTGTAAGTTGGGGCAAAGTATTTTGGTTGTGTTGTGTGCAGGTTCCACGTTGCTAGCAACACCTTCGGAAAGGTTTCTTTTCTCCTACTGGTTCGATAACCTTGGTTTCGTAACTAAGGGAAAACTTGCTGCTATGCTCATCATACCTTGCTCTTGGAGTTTCCCAACAGGCTCCGTATCAGCTGAGCCACCATCAAGCTTTTTCTGGCGCCGTTACCGGGGAGAAAGAAGATTTCTGCAAGGGGAGTCTCTCACCACCAATCTCTTTACTTTGTTTTTGTTTTGCTTTGTTTCTTTTGCTTTGTTTGGTTTGCTTCTTTTTATCAAAAAAACACAAACAAATTAGATCCTACTTTAGCTGCTATTTTTGTTGGCTTGCTTTAACCTTGAAAATAATGACTACTCTTGAAAACCCTAAGTTGTGTGACTTGACTAGCACAAATAACAATGATTTCATTTGCACACCTATTGCTCCACCTGTTCCTAAAGCTACTTTCTATGAAATTAAACCTGCTTTTCTGAATCTTGTTATGAATGAGCAATTTTCTAGTGTTAGTACTGATGCTGCTGCTGCTCACCTTAATAATTTTGTTGAAATTTGTGAGATGCAAAAATATAAGGATGTAGATGGAGATATTATTAAGCTTAAATTGTTTCCTTTCTCTCTAAGAGCAATAGCTAAAGATTGGTTGCTATCTTTGTCTAAAAATAGTATTGATTCTTGGATTAAATGCAAAGATGCTTTCATTGGAAAATATTATCCTCCTGCTAAGGTTATATCCATGAGAAGTGACATAATGAAATTTAAACAATTTGATAATGAACATGTTGCTCAAGCTTGGGAAAGAATGAAATCTTTAGTCAAGAATTGCCCAACTCATGGACTAACTACTTGGATGATTATCCAAACCTTTTATGCAGGACTGAATTTTTCTTCAAGAAATCTGTTGGATTCGGCTGTTGGAGGTACCTTTATGACCATCACTTTGGGAGCTACAATAAAGCTCCTTGATAATATGATGATTAATTATTCTGAATGGTATACTAAGAGAGCTCCACAAGGTAAGAAGGTAAATTCTGTTGAAGAAACCTCCTCATTAAGTGATAAGATTGATGCTATTTTGTCTATGGTTGTTAGTGGAAAATCTCATATTGATCCAAATAATGTTCCTTTAGCCTCTTTGGTTGCTCAAGAAGAACAAGTTGATGTGAACTTCATTAGAAGTAATAATTTTAGCAACAATGCTTATGGGAATAATTTTGGTAATAAAAATTATAGACCATATCCTTCTAATAATGATAATGCTTATGGAAAACCTTATGGAAATTCCTACAACAGCAATAGAAGCACACCCTCTGAACTTGAAGTCATGCTTAAGGATTTTATTAGTAAACGAACTGCTTTCAATAAAACTGTTGAGGAAAAGCTTGGAAAAATTAATGATCTTTCTTCTAAAGTTGATAGCCTTGCCCATAATGTTGAACTTCTTAAATTAAAGGTTATTACTCATGATGTTAAAAAGCAAGACTTTGAATGCCATTCAAGTTAGAATTGATGAAAATGTTAGGATGTTAGCTGAATTGCATGCTAGGTGGGAGAGAGAAGATGAAATTGCTAGAAATAATAGTATGACTAAAATTTGTACCATTACCAACACTAGTAATGTTGATGCTAGCAAACCTCCTACTATTAATGGTAAAATAATTGGTGTAGACAAAGTCCACATTCCTTTTGCAACATTGCCTAAACCCACTGGAATCTTGTCCAATAATAATGCTGAATTTTTTTGAAATATGGGAGACAATAGTTCTACTACCTTGAATGATAATATTAATTTTGATCTTGATTGTTGCAATATTTCTGAAGTAATTATGTTCTTGCAAAATCTTGCTAGAAGTCCTAGTGCTAGTGCTATGAATATGGCTTTTACAAAACATATTACAAATGCTCTCATGAAAATTAAAGAAGAAAAATTGAAACATGAAGCTTCTATTCCTAGTAAATTAGAAGATGGTTGGGAGCGCATCATTAATATGAAAGTGAATGATTTTGATTTCAAAGCTTCATGCTATCTTGGTGCTAGTCTCTATGATGCCTAGAAAAATTTATGATATGCTTGATTTACCACCATTAGAAGATTGTTATTTGAATGTCCATCTTGATGATAATGCTAAAAAGAAAACTATGGGGAGAATTAATGATGTTATTATTATGGTTAACAATACCTTTGTACCCGTTGATTTCTATATTTTGGATGTTAAATGCAATGCTTCTTGTCTTATTATTTTGGGAAGACCTTTTCTTAGAATTGTTGGTGTCATTATTAATATGAAGGAAGGCACCATTAAATATCAATTCTCACTCAATAAAGGTATTGAACACTTCCCTAGAAAAAGAAAGAAGCAATCTTTTGATTCTCTTATTAAAACAAAATTTTATGTTGATGCTTCTTCATTCTAAAATACTTGATTCTTGCTTTCTATGCCTAGATGAAAGGCGTTAAAGAAAAGCACTCTTGGGAGATAACCCAATTTTTTTCAGTAATTTTTCTTTTGTTGAGTCTTGGAAGTTATTGCCTCTATAATAACCTCTCGTTATCCTTGTTTTTGGTTTTTGTGCCAAGAATATCCTCTAATGAGAGGGAAGTAAGATTTGGGGAAGTTGTTGTCCCGAAACAGATTTCTGTGCTTCACTGTAAAAAATCGTGAAAATCCCAGAACGTTGGATTGATCTTTCATTTTTTGTGCACATGCCCCTAGTATTTACCCAACTTTTGTTAGTTTTGCACTTTTCGATTTGATTAACAGAATATTTTCTAAAAAAATCGGTCTTTACCTGCTGGTCTGTTTTGTCAGATTTCTACCATTATTTGCATTCGCCTCTTAATCGATTTCTTTTTGAGTTATATTTGATCACTTGAGATTTTAAAAGGAGTTGCTACAGTAGATTATGTTTTAATGGACGATTTACTTAAATTGAAACCGAACCCAAAGGTTTATTATTGAAAGTACAAAGGAAGTCGCCTATAGGGGGTGAATAGGCTTTTAAAATTATTACGGTTGAGGCTCAAGTAAATGCGGAATAAAACTAACGTTTAATTTATTGAGCACAAAACCTACCCACTAAGTTTACCTAAGTGCACCAACAACCTATGCTAAGCAATACAAGCAATAAGGTGATAGCAAGAAATAAATACTTCAAGCACGATGGCTATCACAATGTAAAGTGCATAAGTAAAGGGCTCGATTGAGAGATAACCGATGGACGCGAAGACGAAGATTTGTTTCCTGAAGTTCACTTCCAAAGAAGCTACGTCTCCATTGGAGAGGTGCGATGGCGCAATGCTCTCTGAACGCCACAAACGGCTCACCTCGAGGTGTGGTGGCTCGATGCTCACCCAACGCCGCACAAGGCCTCACCCCGGATGCGGAAGCACGCAACTCACCGTCGCCACAAAAGGCTCACCCTATTCTCCCAAGTGCGCACCACAAAAGGCGGGCACTTGCTCCACTATGGGACGCTTGAGGGCGGTCACCGAAACCGTACAAGATTGGGGCTAACTCCACAACTCAATTGGAGGCTCCCAACAACAAAGCCACAAAAGTCTACAATGCCACAAAAGGCCAACAAAGCCACAAGAGGCTACAAGACCACAAAAGGTCAATAATCCAACCACACAACCGTCTAGGGTTCCAAGAACCCAAGAGTAACAAGCCCACAAGCTTGTACTCACCGAATCTCCGAGGAGAACTCAAACCTATGCACCAAATACAAGGGCAAGTCCTTCTCTCCCAAATTCCAACAAAGCTACAAAAGCTATTGGAGGAATAAGGGAGGAAGAACACAAGAGGAGAACTCAAACCTATGCACCAAATGCAAGGGAAAGTCCTTATCTCCCAAATTCCAACAAAGCTAAATAAGCTATTGGAGGAATAAGGGAGGAAGAACACAAGAGGAGAACACAAAACTCTCCAAGATCTAGATCCCAATGATTCCTTCACAAAGAAGGGTTTTGACTTGGTTGGATTGTAGATCTAGATCTTCTCTCAATTTTCCCTCAAAAATATGTAAGAATCATGGGAGGGATAGGGAGCAAGAGAGCTCAAATAGGTCAACAATGGTGGGCAAAACGAGCTCAAAAGATGGGGAACCTTTGGGGAAGAAGCCCCCCTTAAATAGGACAAGGAAAAACTGACCGTTTGGGCCAGATTCGTGCCCCACCGGAACTTCCGGCCTCCCACCGGAACTTCCGGCAAATAGAAACACAAGTTACTGAATCTAACCGGAACTTGGGTCGGAACTTGGGCCGGAACTTCCGCTGAAGCGAAAACGCATGACAACATTACACGAAAACTTCAATAACTTTTGATTTCGGACTCCGTTTTTGATGATCTTGGGCTCGTTTTGAAGAGAACGAAAAGTTTTACAAGATTATGCACAGAAACATCATAGTCCAGCATGGAAGGATAAAACCAAATTAACAAAGGTATGACCTCTTTAGAAGCGATGAACCGGTAAAACCTCAAAAATCCAAAACATAAGAACTTGAAGTTGGAAACTCCGATTGGGATGAAACCAATTTTGTTGGAAAAATAAAACCAAGTATAACCCAACAAAATGTTAAATATTGGATACCACCAAGGGATAAAATATCAAGTATATATATGTGAAGTATCCCCCAAGGTGTGGAGCCGAAAAAATCGCAAGATCAAAAACCGCAATAAGAAATGCAAGGGAAATTCTTGGACGATGAACTAGAGCTTGTTATGATGATGACCACAAGATCTAGATCCTTTCATGGACAAGAACCGAATAACAACCAAGAAATATGATGTTATGAATGCAAAGGTTTGATCTCTATCCGAACGATGCAATCGAGACACCCGCTTGAGAGCCCCTCTTGATAGTATGGCTATCTATCCTAAACCCGGTCTCCCAACTAACAACACGAGATCGGAAAAGAGAATACCTATCAAGAACATACCTGTGCCTTGAGCATCCCACTTGAACTTGATGTAGACCGTCTTGTTCTTCTATAGTGGGAACACCTTTCTTGTTTGCTCTTGCTTGATGAAGATGAAGACTTGCAAATTGCTCCCCCATACTCCATGGGGAAACCTCTTCTTTGAACTTGTCTTCATCACCCCATGATCATGAGGATGGCAAGCTTCAAGCATGAGATCTTCTAGAGATGGCGCATCTTGAGCTTGCCCTTCTCCATCCCTTCTTGAGGTTGATCCATCTTGATGCAAATATTTGCACTTGTCTTGATCAACCTTCAGGCTCCTTCTTTCTTCATGATTCCAATGGCAAAAAGACCTTTGACATTTCTTAAACTCTCAACCTTGAGACCAACACATGGCCCAAGCGATGCCAATGGAAAACCTACAAGTGAAACTCAATTTACACATTAGTCCATAGATATTGTCATTAATTACCAAAACCACACATGGGGGCATACATGCCCTTTCAATCTCCCCTATTTTGGTAATTGATGAAAATACCTTAGCGAGGGTTACATATGACAATTAACGACCAAAGCGGTTGCCCCAACATCAAATACTACACAAGTATGTGATGTTGGTACAACCACAATATATAGAGCAAACTCCCCCACAATCTATGCATGTGTGATAAACTTGAATTTCATTGCATAGATTGCCAACCATTACCGTTGGTTGAGTTTCCTATATATATTAAACATGCAAGGCAACCACAAATAGGGTGTCAAGTGGGATCCCACCAAAATCCCACTTCTAGTTCATTTGTCAAAATTTAGTGTAAATTTTTGCTCAAAATTTGAACTAGATTTTGACAAATGAACTAAAGGTGGGATTTTGGTGGGATCCCACTTGACACCCTAACCACAAAGATGCAAGAGCATGAGAGGCTAATTCTCAAGAAAACACTCAAAGCAAAGGCCAACTTCCTTTAAACCCTTCAAAACTTCTCCCCCATTGGCATCGATTGCCAAAATGGGTGAAAAGTTCTAGACGACCAATATAGTGAGAATTCCTCCAAAGGTGTGCATATGCACAAGTCAAATGATGAGAACTTGGGAGGAAGTAAAACTATATTGAGGACCCAAAGAAAGCAAAAAGAAAAGAAAAAGAAATAATCTTCAACAAATGAAGCGAGGAATCAAAAGATCCAAACGAAACAATTGAAACACCAACAAATGATGTCAAAAGGAAGCAACAACCAAGAGTGTTTAAATGAGAATAGAGAAGATCCCCAATTTTTTGCAAAGTTTATAATACTTGTATTGAATACAATATGCACAAATATGGAATCCTTGCTCCCCCATAAGCATTTAAACCACAAGAAATGAGAAAGAATGAAATTGTGCACTATTAAATGAATTAGAGAAGCTCCCCAAAGATTATGCACAAATTATAGTAATTGTATTTAGAAACAACATGCACAACCATGGAATCCTCACTCCTCCAAACTCATTTAACAATGCACACAAAATACAATAATCTAGAAGCCACCAAAGAATCAAAATGAAGTAAGAGGTGATTTCCAGGAAATGCAAAAACAACCAAATATTGATCTTCTCTTGTGTGTATAAATTTCTAGGTGGAAAATATCACAAAGACATATGACCATAAAGAAATATGCACAAACAAGATAGATACTCAAGAAAGCACATTGAAAGGCAAAGAGGAAGTCATAGAATATACCAATAAGATGTTTTGCTTGAAAGCATGCCCAAGGGCTCAAATATATCTTATTGTACATCGATGAGCTTCAAACACCAACAAACTCCATATATAACAACTATTACCAAGGTTAGAAGGGGATAGAAGTAATATAAGGAGAAAGGAAACAAGTATCACAAGGTTGGAATCAACTTGCAAAAAATACTCACTATTGCACATGAGAGATATTAAGGAAATTATATGCAACAAAATTGCTAGATTGACATATTTGGGATAGGTGAATTATGAGCATGATTTAGAATAGTCCCCATTATATGCAATCATCTCAACATACACACATTTGCAATAGAGAGAACTTCTTCAAAACCAAAGCAAGAAATCCAACATATGCAAGTACACAAATTCATGCCAACAAGCAACCTACAAAAGGTTGGGAACAAGATAAGTATGCATGAGAGAGAGATACTTGTTACCGAGATATAATTGGTAGGATGAAAAAGATGTGAATTCGTTGATCATCCTAGCTTGCATCCAATTGACATGTAGACGCCACTCCTTCCTTGTTCAAGATACAAGCACCCAATATATATCTCCAATGTACCTAAAACACAATTAAGTACACTATGGTCCCCAAACAAATTTGGTCCAAAATAGTTAGTGCAACTACAATACATAGGAGAACCTTCACACAAACATGTGCATATTGATATGAAATGGAATTTCATGCACATCTTAGCCCTTTAGGATTCGGTGGAGTTTCCATTATATATTGGATCAAAGAAATCAAGCATGCCATAATATATACAAGAAGTAAACATGCATGCATATTCTTTTAAGAACCAAAAGGAAATATAATTTGAACAAAAACACCAAGTAAACCAATAAGACACACACAAAGGTGTGCCTTGAGAAAAAGTGTCCAAATTGTATCAAAGAACCAAATTAACACATGAAAGGTCACAAGTTCAACAAATGAACTAGAAAGAGCCAAAAAAGGATAAGAAAAATACCAAGGCTCAAGGATTTATCTCATCCTAAAAGAATAAAACAAGTGAAAAGGAATGAGATAAAACCAACTCACAACGAGAGCAAGGAAGCAACAACTAAAACAAACTCTTCACACTTTTCATGATGGCACACAAAGTACCAACACAAAAAGGATCGAGCTTCCAAGAAAAAATGGATCAAATCAATAAGCATAAAACAATGTTCTAGATAATATAGGAGAGCTCCCCCATAAGTAGAGCATTATATATAATTTTGCCTTTGAATGCAAAATGCCCACAAATGAGATCATCACTACTACCTACACTAAATAAAACACAAGGGGAAACAAATAAAATAAGAAGGTCCACAAGAGGCAAGGAAAGCTTGGGAGCAAATAGACAAACATTTTATTGGCCAAAGATAAGGCAAATAAGAAAAGGCCAAAACGAATATGATCAATGAATTTTACCATATATCAAGTACTAATTGTCCAAGGACAAGAAGTAATAGGTATAATTTTACCGAGGTAGTTTGCAAGGATATCCAAGATCATATCCACACAAAGAAGCATATAACAAGATAGGAATTAAGCTTGATGCTTCGAAAGAGATTCTTGATTGCTTCAAATAGTCACACGATCACTAGTGATTAAATTAAATAGAAGCAAGTGGTTCCCATGAGGATATATAGATCCAAATATGAGGAAACACATACCAAGAATCACTCTCACAAACAAGATCCAAAAGATGAGTGATAAAAACATTTAAGCAAATTGGAACTTGTATGAGCAAACGTGCCACAAAGGTGCTAGATAATTATCAATATCAATTCTAAGTGGCACTACCTCAAATGTCCACATTTTCTAAGTTTGTAATATGCACAAAGCATATGACTCCCCCATAATGTGATAAACCAAGAAATATCAACAAGAGGCAATATCAAAATAGATGTATTAATGGACGTTATAGAACTTGAGTTTATCATGAGAGAGACATACCACATAGAGACTAGATAAACATGCAATAAAACTACTAAGTGGTCTTCCTCATGTACACACATTTTAGGATTGTGGAATGACCAAGCATGACACTCCCACAAAACGGACTAGTCCATTAATCCCTCACAAGAGCCAAATAAGATACCTACTGGAAACAATAAAGGCTCCAAACCAAGAAACGCAAATACATTGTGTGCCAACCAACATACACAAATATACATCATAGGTCAATATAAGTAAGTGGGAAGCACAACATGTACAAACACATGCAAGGTACAAAACCAACACATGCACAAGGGAGCAAGTAACTATAATGTAAAGGAGTTTAGCACAAGTTACCGCAAGGAGTAGCATTGGATAAATGATAGAAGCATGAAAACCCAAATGACTTGACTTGATAAAAGGCATTGATGAAGATCCCTCAATTCTTCATAAGGTAGCCAAGTCTCCAATGCCCTCCAAAAACACCTATTGATCAAGTTTTAGCTTGTTGGTCCCCAACCAAGTTGGGTCCTAAGAATTTAGTCACAATAGGTTTGGCCATCCAAATGGTTCTTCTCTTGACACCACTTTGGGCACCAACAAATTTGGCAAACACATTGCCCATCTCATCCTTACGAAGAAAATAAGCATCATCAATCAAGATAGGATGAGATGAGGAGATACCCATGGTGCATGAGGAAGAAAGGTGCCCCTTTTCACGGCATATGTAGCAAGTTCTTCTCTTGCCATCTTTCTTCTTGGGAGGAGCTGCGCCATGAAGAAGAGCTTGAGGATTCTTGGGAAGTGGCCCATCTTGAGCTTGTGGAGGAGCTTGAAGCCGCTTCCCTCGTTGCTTCTCACTAATAGGCTTCTTCTTCAATGGGCAATCCCTCACATGATGCCCTTCTTCCTTGCACATGAAGCACACAATGTTGGCCGGATTCTTCACTTGTCCTTGGCCCTTATTCTTGTCGCCCTTGTGCTTCAACGAGTTAGTGGGATTGCTCTTGGTGTTGGAGTTGATCCAAGCGCACTCTTGTCACTTGGGGGTCGTCGCACACTCAACATCTTCTTGAGTGTGGTCTTCCCTTCATGACACCTTTTCAAGTCATTCTTCAAAGAAGTGACTTGAGCCTTGAGCTCTTTGACTTCCTCTACATGGTTAGTATCAACAACAATACTAGAGGAAGTAGAAGCTTCATTGTTAGAGCAACAAGGCAAGGAATGAAATTCATCACTAGATATAACATGGTTATGAGTGGATGAATTACAAGGACTAGCACATGGCAATATAACATTAGTAGTAGATGTAGTGCTAATGTCCACATGAGGCCCACTAGATGTTACCTTTGACACAATGGCCTCATGAGCTAACCTTATCCTACCATGGGAGACTAGAAGTTCCTCATGCGAGCTTGAAAGCTTGGCATGACTTTCTTCTAATTTCCCATAGTTGCTAGTTATCAAAGCAAGTTGAGCCTTTAGCTCAACATTCTCCTTCAAGATAGATGCTTCACAAGAAATAGAGTTAGTAGCACAAGCATCATCATTTAAAGCAAGAGGTGAGGCCAACTTGGAAAGCTCTTTGGAATAAGAAGCTTTAAGTTGCTCATGTAACTCGGTGAGTTTGATGAGCTCACCCTTGATGACCCTAGAGCCATTGTTTAGGTGCTCAAAATCCTCAAGGAGTTTGGCATAAGCAACTTCAAGTTCATCATTTTTAATTTGTAGGGAACGTGCCACTTCAAGATCTCTATCATGAGATTTCTTCACTCTAGATAGCTCTAGAGCAAATGTCTCCTCAAGGGATTCCTTAGTGGTTTGTTCCTCTTCAAGAGCTTCATTTAGGTTGGCAATGTCATTAGCATACTCACGCTCAAGACAACCCATTTTGTCAATAGTATCCTCGTGCTCATCAATAAGTTGCCTACTTTCTATAGAAAAGGTTAATATTTCAATGAAAGTAGAGCAAGCATTTTTATTTGGATGAAGAGCACGAAGAACTAGCCCCCCTTCTCTTTTAAAGAAGCTAAATCATCATCTACTTCTACATGATCAACATTCACATCATCATGAGATATATTGGAGTCCAAAGGAGAGGTTACCTTTGAACCCTTAGCCATGAGGCACAAGTGATCATTGGAAGAAGATGATGATGGGGGAACACATGAAGCTCCAATCACAACCTTGCCTTGGCCCACAATATCTCCGATTTCATCTAGATGGTTAGAAATACAAGTACTAGAGGAAATGGAAGCACATTTATCATGGCAACAAGGCAAATCAAGCATATCATCATGAGATATATTCAATTCATTTATACAAGATATGCAAGGGCAATAAACACTAGGATGTAAATCACATATGGTCCTACAAGTGTTCATGCCCAAAGATACAACATTGCAATGAGATAGACACAAAGAATCATGAATGGGAATCTCACTATCTACATTGCAAGTTCTATCACCACTCACCATATCATTACCTTGTGTCAACTCACATGTTGGTGTAGTGGAAGAAGATGAGAACTCATCGCGGCCGGAGGTGGATGGAACACAATCATCCTCATTAAGCTTGGACACATCATATTTTGCTTGAAGCTTGATCCATATATCATGAGCGTTCCGGAAAGGCATGATTGAGAAAAGAACTACAAAGCTCACACCATTAACAAGAACATTAGATGCTTGAGCTTCGAGATAAGAGTTTGTATTCTCCTCCAAAGATAGATTTTGGGTATCCTTAGGAGGAGACAAGCCCATATCTAGAATTCGTTCAATGTTTGGGTCAATGGACCGGAAATGACTAAGCATGCGAGTACGCTAAACATCATAATGTGTGCCATAAAAAGTAAATGTGTGAGAGTGCACTAAACCCCTAGGAGACATCTTTACTCTCGAGGCGGTGAAGCCTAAAAGCGAGAGACCTTGCTCTGATACCAATTGAAAGTACAAAGGAAGTCGCCTAGAGGGGGGGTGAATAGGCTTTTAAAAATATTACGGTTTAGGCTCAAGTAAATGCGGAATAAAACTAACGTTTAATTTATTGAGCACAAAACTTAGCCACTAAGTTTACCTAAGTGCACCAACAACCTATGCTAAGCAATACAAGCAACAAGGTGATAGCAAGAAATAAATACTTCAAGCACGATGGCTATCACAATGTAAAGTGCATAAGTAAAGAGCTCGGTTGAGAGATAACCGATGGACGCGGAGACGGAGATTTGTTTCCCGAAGTTCACTTCCAAAGAAGCTACGTCTCTGTTGGAGAGGTGCGATGGCGCAATGCTCTCCGAACGCCACAAATGTCTCACCTCGAGGTGTGGTGGCTCGATGCTCACCCAACGCCACACAAGGCCTCACCCCGTATGCGGAAGCACGCAACTCACCGACGCCACAAAAGGCTCACCCTATTCTCCCAAGTGCGCACCACAAAAGGCGGGCACTTGCTCCACTATGGGACGCTTGAGGGCGGTCACCGAAACCATACAAGATTGGGGCTAACTCCACAACTCAATTGGAGGCTCCCAACAACAAAGCCACAAAAGTCTACAATGCCACAAAAGGCCAACAAAGCCACAAGAGGCTACAAGACCACAAAAGGTCAACAAGACCACAAAAGGTCAACAATCCAACCACACAACCGTCTAGGGTTCCAAGAACCCAAGAGTAACAAGCCCACAAGCTTGTACTCACCGAATCTCCGAGGAGAACTCAAACCTATGCACCAAATGCAAGGGCAAGTCCTTCTCTCCCAAATTCCAACAAAGCTACAAAAGCTATTGGAGGAATAAGGGAGGAAGAACACAAGAGGAGAACTCAAACCTATGCACCAAATGCAAGGGAAAGTCCTTCTCTCCCAAATTCTAACAAAGCTACAAAAGCTATTGGAGGAATAAGGGAGGAAAAACACAAGATGAGAACACAAAACTCTCCAAGATCTAGATCCCAATGATTCCTTCACAAAGAAGGGATTTGACTTGGTGGGATTGTAGATCTAGATCTCCTATCACTTTTCCCTCAAAAATATGTAAGAATCATGGGAGGGAGAGGTAGAAATAGAGCTCAAATAGGTCAACAATGGTGGACAAAAACGAGCTCAAAAGATGGGGAACCATTGGGGAAGAAGCCCCCCTTAAATAGGACAAGGAAAAACTGACCGTTTGGGCCAGATTCGTGCCCCACCGGAACTGCCGGCCTCCCACCGGAACTTCCAGCAAATAGAAACACAAGTTACTGAACCTGACCGAAACTTGGGTTGGAACTTGGGCCGGAACTTCCGCTCAAGCGAAAACGCAGGACAGCATTACACGAAAACTTCAATAACTTTTGATTTCGGATTCCGTTTTTGATGATCTTGGGCTCGTTTTGAAGAGAACGAATTTTTTTACAAGATTATGCACAGAAACATCATAGTCCAGCATGGAAGGATAAAACCAAATTAACAAAGGTATGACCTCTTTAGAAGCGATGGACCGGTAAAACCTCCAAAATCCAAAACGTAAGAAGTTGAGCTTGGAAACTCCAATTGGGATGAAACCAATTTTATTGGAAAAATAAAACCAAGTAGAACCCAACAAAATGTTAAATATTGGATACCACCAAGGGATAAAATATCAAGTATATATATGTGAAGTATCCCCCAAGGTGTGGAGCCGGAAAACTCGCAAGATCAAAAACCGCAATAAGAAATGCAAGGGAAATCCTTGGACGATGAACTAGAGCTTGTTATGATGATGGCCACAAGCTCTAGATCCTTTCATGGACAAGAACCAAATAACAACCAAGAAAGATGATGCTATGAATGCAAAGGTTTGATCTCTCTTCGAACGATGCAATCGAGACACCCTCTTGAGAGCCCCTCTTGATAGTACGGCTATCTATCCTAAACCCGGTCTCCCAACTAACAAAACGATACTGGCAAAGAGAATCCCTATCAAGAACATACCTGTGCCTTGAGAATCCTACTTGAACTTGATGTAGACCGTCTTGTTCTTCTATAGTGGGAACACCTTTCTTGTTTGCTCTTGCTTGATGAAGATGAAGACTTGCAAATTGCTCCCCCATACTCCATGGGGAAACCTCTTCTTTGAACTTGTCTTCATCACCCCATGATTATGAGGATGACAAGCTTCAAGCATGAGATTTTCTAGAGATGGCGCATCTTGAGCTTTCCCTTCTCCATCCCTTCTTGAGGTTGATCCATCTTGATGCAAATATTTGCACTTGTCTTGATCAACCTTCAGGCTCCTTCTTTCTTCATGATTCCAATGGCACAGAGCCCTTGGACATTTCTTCAACTCTCAACCTTGAGACCAACACATGGACCAAGCGACGCCAATGGACAAACCTACAAGTGAAACTCAATTTACACATTAGTCCATAGAGATTGTCATTAATTACCAAAACCACACATGGGGGCATACATGCCCTTTCAATTATCTTGCATACACTAATGTTGCTAATGAATATTGTGTGAAGTTTTGTATGAAGGGAGTTTTCAAGTGTAGGGAAAGAATTACTTAATGAGATGAAGTATGGACAAAATCTCAAGCTTGGGGATGCCACCCGTTTCACCCCAAGAAATATTCAAGAGGTACAAGCTTCAAAGCTTGGGGATGCCCAAGGTATCCCCTTCTTCATCAACAAAAATCTCAGGTCTTCTTTCAAGACATTATATTTTAATTGCTTCATGCACTATGTGTTGTTCTTGGAGCGTCTTTGTTTTTGTTTTTAGTTTCCTTTTGCTTTGTTTGCTGCAATAAGTTGGTTGGACAGCAACACACCTATTTTGGAGAAGTCACACCCTGTTCTTCATTGCCTAGAAAACTCTAGTTTTCACTTTATTTATTCTATGAGTGTTCACTTTTGCTAGCACTGCGTTTAGATTTAGTTTTCTTCTTCTTTTTGCTTAGAAATTTTTAGTTCTTCTCTGTAGATTTGTGAGACAAGCTCTCTGGTATTTATTGATTATTATCTTTGTGAGTTCTTTCAAATAAGTTGATTGGTGTTGGAAAAGAGTAGAATGTTTCATGTTTATAGTGGTACAAGGAAGGTTGCTTTGACTGTGGCTTAGACTTTATCATATCATGTTAGATGTTGCTTTGACCATATGCTTAGTGATTATTGTTGTAGCATGACTTGTTTCAAACAAATGAGATTGCTTAATGTGCCATGAAAATAATCATGCGTTGTTTTAGCATACAAAAGCATAATATTGTGGTATTCTCCTTTGATGCTTTATTTGGGTTGACTTGGCACATGCTTACACCATGTTATGACTATGAAACAGTCACCATAGCCTCTATGATCATTTAGTTTTTGACTTGCGATATCACTTTATGCTTTGATTAATAATGTTTTGTCGCTCTGCATAATTATGGCCATTATTGCTCTCTTAGTTGGTCGCTCCCAGTCTTTTGCTAGCCT
This sequence comes from Avena insularis, assembly GCA_023614405.1. Classification (NCBI taxonomy): domain Eukaryota; kingdom Viridiplantae; phylum Streptophyta; class Magnoliopsida; order Poales; family Poaceae; genus Avena; species Avena insularis. The sequence goes on from CM042687.1 coordinate 341,462,241, forward strand.
CCACCTGTACTGAGTATGAGCTCTACTCGTGCATCCAACTCCCAATAAACCAAGTTATTCCAAAGAGTCCATTATAAACTCCTATGCATGGTGTGTTACACCATTCCAAGTATATTCATGTTTTTATCTATCTTCCAAATTAAATTTTTGTTATGTGAAAATTAGTGATTAAAGCTCTCACGAACTTGAAGGCACATTTTATTTCTTGCACTTAATAAACCTGAACCATTGTGACTGTCTTATGATGCTTATATGCTTGCAAATTATAAGTTGGAGTTAGCAAAACCATGCTGTCATGGGGCACGCTTTCGACATTGCACTTATTTATTCAGTTGATATCATGTTCTTTTGTTTATGGATGCCGGTGGTGTGAAATAAAAAGGGAGCTTGTAAGTCCATGGATTTTGTATATGTGTTAGAGAAATGCCTGGGCGGCTAGCCTAAGCCATGCCTAATCATGGTGGAAACTTGCAGCATAACCATAATGAGCATTTTATGAAGCATCCTTAATAAAAAACTATGCAAATAGCAAATAAAAAGATCGCGGAGATGCTCATTGTCTGTTGCCTTGTCATTTTGACATGGGATAGCTCATGTGTCATGGGGCAAGCGGTACCCTGTTGGCGGTTCTCTATGATACACATATACTTACAATGACAAGAACTTACCTGTGACCAAAGTTGAGTAGTATGCGGTCTGGTACTCGTATTCAAGGGGCATGAGATTTTCAACTTATGATTTGTCAAGCATATAACATATTTTACCTCACTTTAACCTTAATCACTTCAAGATGCTTATGATAGGGGCAGTGAGAGCTCAAAGCTAATAAGTACCATAATTTTTGGAAGCTCTATAAAACCATTTAATCCCTACTTCCCTCTATGAAGGGCCTTTCTTTTTTACTTTTTGTTGTATCTCCATATTCTATCTTTATGCACCAACGAAGAGAGCATAGTTGTCATTCTGAGTTCAATATGCATTGTCCCAAAACTTGTTGATTGATTCATAATTATGATATTGCTTGTTCTTAAATTATTTGTATCCGGTCACCCTTATGAACTTTGAAGGTGTCCTATGCATTTATGTTTTGCTATTCCATGAAGGACGAGCTGAATACCACTCTTACTATGTTTTATATATGTGAAACAAACAAATGTCTTTCAAAGCATTATTCATGATCTTTTGTTTGTATTGCCTTTCATGTTGCAACATAGTTGTTATGTCTTATTGTTAGAAATATATCTTTCATGCTTATGTTTAGAGTACTTTGATCCCGGCTATCAATGCTTTGCAATACCTTGATCAAGATTGTGATGGTTCATGTTACCTCAAAACATTATTATTTTTATCACTTACCTACTCGAGGATGAGCAGGAGTTAAGCTTGGGGATGCTGATACGTTGCAAACGTATCTATAATTTTTTATGCTCCATGCTTGTTTTACACCAATTGCTTTATGTTTTGTCTACACTTTATAGCATTTTTATGCATTTTCTGGAACTAACCTATTAACAAGTGCCACAGAGCCAGTTTCCTATTTTCTGCTGCTTTTGGTTTTAGAAAAACTAGTAAAGATATATTATCGAAATTGGACGAAACAAAAGCCGAAGTTCCTATTTTTTCTGACACAAGACGAAGCCCGAAGGAGAGATGAAGAGGCGCCACGAGGCGGCCACACCATAGGCCGGCATGGGTCCACCCCTGGACGCGCCTGGCCATGGTGTGGGCCCCTCGGGCATCCATCGACCTTGCCCATTCGCCTATATATCCCCCCCTCCCGAGATGAAATCCCTAAGTACCCGAACAGAATTCCACGAAAGAGTCCGTAGCTGCTGATACGTCCATTTTGCATCACTATTTTATATCATAATTTACTGTTATTCATTGATATATTTCATATTAAGAGATGATTCTTATGTTATTCCATCTATTTTCATGTTTGATGACTTTTGGAGGATGAGCCGCCAGAGTCAGGATTCTGATGGAAAAAGCGCTGTCTAGATGCAATATTTCCGAAGATCAGGAAATCCCCGAAAATACACGGAAGTTCCTATTTTTTCAGAAGACGAAGACAACCAGAATGAGAAGTGGAGATGGGCCATAGGGGGGCCACACCACCCCCTGGCGCGGGTCCCCCCTAGGCCGTGACACTAGGTGGTGTGGCCACCCTGTCCCACCTCTGGCATTGCCCTTTTGTGTATTTATTCCCCCCGAAAACCTAAGATCGACCAGGATGACCACAGAAATATTCCGCCGCCTCTGTGGGGCGAAAACTACAGAGAGATAAAGAGCTCTCCGGCAGGCAGAAATCTGCCGGGGAAATTCCTTCCCAGAGAGGGGAGATCGTCGCCATCAACACCGTCATCAAGCTAGACTTCATCAGGATCATCATCATCTTCTTCACCATCTTCTTCACCATCATCTGCACCAGCACCATCACCACCACGTCGTACCACTATAACAATTGGGTTGAATCTTGCATAGTTCTTAGGGGAAACTTCCCCGGTGTTAATTACTTTTGTAGTTGATGCTATTGAGTGGAACCATTGAAATATTGTTCATGTTTAGATTGTTACTTATCATTATTTCATCTCTGATCTTGATCCATATGATGTATCGTGAGTAGTTCGTTTAGTTCTTGAGTACATGGGAGAAGTCATGTTGTTAGTAGTGGAGTCATGTTGAGTAATATTTAATGGTTTGATATTTAGGTTGTGGTGCTATTATTCTAGTGGTGTCATTTGAACGTCGACTACATGATACTTCAACTTTATGGGCCTAGGGTAATGCATTGTGTATTTGGATACTAATTGTGGGGTTGTCGGAGTGACAGAAACCTAAACCCCCATTAGGAAACCATTGCATAAGGGAGTGTAGGATCTCAGAGTTTAATGTTGTGGTTAGGTTTCTATCTTAATTACTTTCTTGTAGTTGCGGATGCTTGCAAGGGGTATAATCACAAGTATGTATTAGTCCAAGTAAGGTCAGTACATTAGCATAGGTTCACCCACACAACACTTGTTCAACCAAAGAAGATTAATCAACTATATGAAACGAAAGCACTTGACAATATTCCCATGTGTCCTTGAGAACGTTTGGTAATCTTAAGTAATACAACCGTCTTGTCCTTTGCTGAAGAAATGATTGGGCCACTTGCTGCAATTATTATTACTGTCTTTTATTTACTCGCACTTTATTTATATACATTACCAAAAACCCCTAAAAATCCGTTTGTTAGTATTTACAGTGAATCCTTGATCCAAACCACTTGTCAACACCTTATGCTCCTCGTTGGGTTCGACACTCTTATTTATCGAAAGTACTACGATACACCCCCTATACTTGTGGGTCATCAGCCGCCGCCACCATCGTCCCTAGATTGGGAGGGATCTGAAGCTCTTCTCGGCACCCTGCCAGAGAGGGGAGATCATCCCAGAGACCTTCTTCATCACCATGCATGCCTCCGGAGTGATGCGTTAGTAGTTCATCCTTGGACCATGGGTCCATGGAAGTAGCTAGATGGTTGTTTTTCCTATTTGTGCTACCATGTTTAGATCTTGTGAGCTGCCTATCATGATCAAGATCATCTTATTGTAATCCTACATGTTGTGTTTGTTGGGATCCGATGGATATTGAGTATTATGTAAGATTGATTATTGATTCTATCATGTCTATGTTATTTGTGATCTTGCATGCTCTCCGTTGGTAGTAGTTACTTTGTCCAAGTATTTGCTTGTGACTCCAAGAGGGAGTATTTATGCTCGATAGTAGGTTCATGCCTCTAGTAATCTGGGAGAGTGACAATAACTTCTAAGATTGTAGATGTGCTGTTGCTACTAGAGAGAAAACAACAATCCTTTGTCCAAGGGCATTGTTATGCATTCTCTATTTGTCAATTGCGCAACTGTAATTTGTTCACCCAACATGTTATTTATCTTATGGAGAAATACCTCTAGTGAACTGTGGACCTCGGTCCATTCCTTCCCATTGATTTACCATCTACCATCTACCGTTTACTTTCTGCAATTACTACAAGCAATTACTTTCTTCCACATTATACGTTTAATCCTTTGTTTTCAGCAAAACCAGTGAGCTTGACAACCTCACTGTAAGTTGGGGCAAAGTATTTTGGTTGTGTTGTGTGCAGGTTCCATGTTGCTAGCAACACCTTCGGAAAGGTCTCTTTTGTCCTACTGGTTCGATGATACGCCCAATTTGCATCACCATTCTATATCATAATTTACCTCTATTCATTGATATTTGTCTTATTATGAGGTATTACTTACGGCTTTTCATCTGTTTATGCATGTTGGATGACTCTTGGAGGATGGACTGCCAGAGTCTGGATTTTGATGGAAAAGAAGGCGTTTCGGTGCAATTTCACGAAGATCAGAAAAATACCAGAAAAATATGGAAACAGATTATTTTACCTGAGGACGAAGGAAGCCAGAAGGAGGAGCGAAGGGGGGTCATAGGGGGCACACCCCCTAGGCGCGGTCCGACCTGAGGCCGCGCCTAGGGTAGGTGTGGCCCACCTGCCCGGCCTTCGACTCTCCCCCTTCACCTATAACTTCCCTACAGAACCCTAACATCGAGGGAGCAACCACAGATATATTTCCACCACCTCTGGGGGGCGGAAAACACCGAGAGAGAAAGATCTCTCTGACAGACAGATTTCTGCTAGGGGAATTCCTTCCCGGAGAGGGGAGACCATCGCCATCAACACCATCATCAAGCTAGGCTTCATCGGGATCATCGTCATCATCATCCACACCATCATATCCACCAGCACCATCATCACCACTCCGTCCCGCTGTAACAACTGTGTTGGATATTGCTTTAGTTCGTAGGGGAAACTTTCCCGGTGTTAATTACTATTGTAGTTGATGCTTGTGAGTGGAACCATTGGATTATTGTTTATGTTCAGATTATTATCCATTATCATCTTGATCCATATGATGTCTCGTGAGTAGTTCGTTTAGTTCTTGAGGACATGGGAGAAGTCATGTTGTTAGTAGTGAATCTGTGATGAGTTATTATTCAATGGTTTAGTATTTAAGTTGTGGTGCTATTCTTCTAGTGGTGTCATGTGAACGTCGACTACATGACACTTCACCATTTATGGGCCTAGGGGGATGCATTGTGTATTTGGCTACTAATCGTGGTTCTTGGAGTCATGAAACCTGAACCCCCGTGAGGACACCTTTGCACAAGGGAGTGTAGGATCTCAGAGTTTAAGGTTGTGGTTAGATTTATATCTTAATTACTTTCCTGTAGTTACGGATGTTTGCAGGGGTTTTAATCACAAGCATGTATTAGTCCTAGGAAGGGCAGTATGTTAGCATAGGTTCACCCACACAACACTTACAAACACCAGAGAAGAGTACTCAGCTATTTGCAACAAAAGCACTTCACAAAATTCCCATGTGTCCTCGAGAACGTTTGGTCCTTATAAGTATTTCCACCGGCTTGTCCTTTACTAAGAAAGTATTGGGCCCCACTTGCTCCGTTTGTTCGTATCACATTTGCTCTTTGTTTTGTTGCCTTGTCAGAAAACCACTAAAAATCCGTTTGCTAAGTATTCACAGGGATTTCCTGCTCCATACCACTATTTAGCACCTTCTGCTCCTCGTTGGGATTGACACTCCTATTTATCAAAAGTACTACGATACACCCCCTATACTTGTGGGTTATCATTAGATAACCTTGGTTTCATAACTAAGGGAAAACTTGATGTTGTGCTCATCGTACCTTGCTCTTGGGGATTCCCAACAGGCTCTGTATCAACTAAGCCACCATCATTTTCTTTAGTTGAATCAGTGACTCCACCAACACCTATGGGACTGCCACTATCGGAGTCTATGTCAACATGCGGGTTCGCGTCGCTTACATCATTAGGGGAGACGGCCCTCACGGGACGAGCCGGTGTCACACGGCGATTGGCGCAACGTGGAATCCACGTGTTGATGTTGCAACTGCACGGGAGACAAGGGCGCCGACTGCACAAAGGACGATGATGGTGAGTGCACAGTGTCGGCGATAGGAGAAGAGCGGCGGGAGATGCTCTCATTGGCTGCATGCGGATCCTCCTCAATCAAAGTGTCAGGAACATGATCCGAGGCACATTCTTGGTGGATACTACTGCTGGGATTTTTTGAACCAATTTCTTCACTGTTTGATCATTTTCTTCACCGTTTTTTGCAGAATTTCCATCTGATGCTTGCGGTACCACACCATCATATGCGACAACATCAACTGTAGATGCTAGACCGGTATTAGTAACATTAGGTACATGGTGCAAATTCATATGATCATCAATGTGCATCTCCCCATTATTTGGTGGCAATAGGAGTATGTCTTCCTTGAGACGTCTACCAACATTAGGATGTAAATCAGCAAAGATAAAAACATTTTCGTCAAATACAACATCGCGAGAAATATAGACTCGAGCTGTTTTGGTATCTAGACACTTGACTCCTTTATGTCAAGGACTATAGCCTAGGAAAACAAAGTTGGTAGAGCAAAACTCTACTTTGTGTTTGTTATAAGGACAGAGATTAGGCCAATAGGCATAGCTAAAAACTCTTAGAGACTCATAATTAGGATTTGTGTTAAGAAGACGTTCAACAGGGGTAGAATTGTTGATAACTTTGCTGGGAAGAAGATTGATAAGAAAAGTGGCCGTGAGGAAAGCTTCATCCCAAAATTTGAGAGGCATAGATGCATTTGCAAGGAGGGCTAGTCCTAGTTCAACAATGTGACGATGTTTGTGTTCAGGAGAACCATTTTGTTGATGGGCATGAGGACATGAGACATGATGAGTAATGCCAACTTTTTGAAATAAACCATGGAGTTTTTCATATTCACCACCCCAATCAGTTTGCATGGTAATGATCTTCCTATCAAATTTTCTCGGTGTTAAGAAAAACTTGCTGGAAGTTAAGAAAAACTTGATACACTTCAGAACATTTTTTAACAAATATATCCATGTGAACTTACTAAAGTCATCAATAAAGCTTACATAGTATGAATGTTTGCCAACAGAGCAGGTGCTGGTCCCCATACATCAGAAAAAACTTGTTCCAAAGGAACCGTGGAAACACTAGTGGAGAGATGATATGGCAATTGATGGCTCTAAGCTAATTGACAAGAATCACAAATATATAGATTTATTTCAGGGGAATGATAAATATGATGTTTCCTAAGAATTTGTTGCACCACAAAGGATGATGGATGTCCTAGGCGGCGATGCCATGTAGAAGACGATGACTTTATTGTGATGAAGGCTTGCTTGGTAGACCTAGTAGACAGAGGCACAAATGGATAGAGACCATCATGACATGGACCTTCAAAGATAATTATCCTTATGGCCCGATCCTTAATCAAGAAATAATATGGGTGAAATTCTAGAAAAACATAATATCAAGTGTAAGCTTATGGACTGAAAGAAGATTCTTTGAGGCATTTGGAACATGAAGAATATTTTTTAGATGCAAGGAACTATGAGGAGTATGTAACATTGAATGACCAATATGGGATATTTGCATACCATTACCATTTTATGTGTGGACTTGATCATGACCGGTGTACTTTTTCTGGAAGGAGAGCTTGTTCATCTCATGAGCAACATGATTTGTGGCACCAATGTCAGTATACCAGTTTGTGTCCACACCATAGGACACCATATTTGCACCCTTATCACCATGATCTAGATCATCACGTCGGTCACGAGTTTCATCATCTTGGCGATCCCTGTTGCTCAGAAACCTCCACTAGCAATCACTAGCGGTGTGCCCGTGAATTTTGCAGATCTGGCATGTTACGTTGACATATGGAGTGGGTGCACGTCCACGTATACGCTCGTCATCACGGCTATCATCTTGGAAGCGAGGTGATACGTCAGAAACGTATCTATAATTTTTGATGCTCCATGCTTGTTTAGTATCTACTTTGCTTTACTTGTCTACACTTTGAGGTTCTTTTTACATGTTTTCTGGTACTAACCTACTAACAAGTTGCAACAATGCTAGATGCCTGTTTTTTGCTGTTTTTGGTTTTAGAAAAGTTAGTAAAGAAATATTCTCGGAATTGGACGGGACAAACGTTAAAGTCAATTACTTTCCGTGGGGGAACAAGAAGTCCAGAGGGGAGCCCGAAAGGCAAGCCAGAGGGGCCACCCCCCCAGGCGCGGCCACAGGTGGGCCTACGCCTGGCTAGGGTTTGGTGGCCCTGGCCGCCTCCTCGACCTCCCCCTTCGCCTATAAGAAGCCCCCGATGCAGAAACTCTGAGTACCCGATCAAAAATCCACGAAACCGTCTGTAGCCGCTGCCACCATCGTCCCTAGATCTGGGGATCTGAATTTCTTCCCGGCACCCTGTCGGAGGGGAGATCATCCCGGAGGCCTTCTCTCCGGTATGATGCGTGAGTAGTTCCACCTTGGACTATGGGTCCATGTAGTAGCTAGATGGTTGTATCTCCTCCTTTGTGTTTTCATGTATAGATCTTGTGAGCTCCGTTCATGATCAAGATCTAATCTATTTGTAATCATGCATGTTGTGTTTGCGGGGATCCGATGGATATTGAGATTATTATGTTGGTTTGATTAATGGTTTTGTCTTTATGATTCTATCATGTCTGTGTTGTTTGTGATCTTGCATGCGCTCCGTTGCTAGTGGTTATCTTGGCCAAGTAGTTGCTAGTGACTCCAAGAGGGAGTATTTATGCTCGATAGTGGGTTCATGCCTCTAGTTTCCAAGGGAAGTGAGATAAATCTCTTCGGTTTTAGATGTGTTGTTGCTACTAGGGAGAAAACAACGGTATCTTGTTCATGGAACATGTGGACTGTCTACCTTACACACTTTGCTTAAAGCAGTTGTCTGTTGCTTGCAACTTAATACTGGAGGGGGTTTGGATGATAACCTAAATGTGGACTTCTAGTCATAGATGCAGTTGGATGGTGGTCTATGTATCTTGTTGTATTGCCCAATCGAATCTCATAGGATCTTTCTGACTAGCTATTGCATTGTTATGCCTTGCTCAGTTCCTGTCAATTGCCCTGCTGTAATTTGTTTACCCTTCATGCCATGTTGTTTATCCAAGGAGAGCACCTCTAGTGAACTATGGACCCCGGTCCAATCTTTACCATCAATACATCTTCCATTGTTACTTGTTTACTTGCTGCAAACCATTATCTTCCACACCATACGTTTAATCCTTTGTTACAACAAACCGGTGAGCTTGACAACCTCACTGATTCGTTGGGGCAAAGTCTTGAGTTTGTGTTGTCCAGTTCTCCATGTTGCCAGTAACACATGTGTGACGTTTCCTTCCTCCTACTGGTTTGATAACCTCGGTTTCTTACTGAGGGAAAACTTGTTGTTGTGTTGCTTCACACCTTGCTCTTGGGGTTTCCTGACGAGGCGCTCCCACTTGTACTAGCATTGCATCACGAGGGCAGTCTTCATAACAGCGGTCACCACGATCACCACCACCATCACGCTTGTCATCATAGCGATCACGTCGATCGTCATATTTTTTTCGGCGTGTCCTGTCATCTTGGTGGTCGTCATAGCGTCGCATGCGATCATCCTGTCGAGGGAGATCATCGTACCGAGGACGATCACCACTCCGACGCGCCATGTTGGCAGAGGAGATGAAGGCATCACCACTGCTCGGTTTCTGTAACATCCCAGCAATTAGGAACCAACGAAGGGCAGATTTAGGAATTTGTGCATGTGCATGCATTCATCTGTAAAATGTGGGTAAATTTTTCGCCAAATAAAAAACCTAAAGTGATCAGAGTTTCTTTCACTCTCTAGGTGTAGGAATAGCTCTGGAGAGTGATCCTTATAAATTTTGACATGATATTTTTGAATTAAGGTGTTTTGGGGGAAAGAATCTGAATTCAAATTTGAAATTTGAGCTTATATTTTTAAAGTTAGGATTTGGCATTTTCGAATGAATTCCAAAATGATTTAGTAATATTATTTGTTTTGACAAAGAGGTAAAATATAGTAATAAGAATTCAAGGTAAAGAAATACAAATAAGAAATGAATCTTTATTCCTTATATTTATTTCATAAACAAAGTACAAATATAAACTCATTCAAGTAATAAAGATTCATTACAGTAAAGAATTTAAAAATGAGGAAATTAAAAGAATGAATAAACTATTACAATATTCTTACAAAGGAATAAAATAAAGATTACAAAAGAATATGTCTAGGTCATCCTATACTAAATCTTGAGTGTCCAGATCCTGTACCTGCAAAATACAAAAAAAATAAAAAAAAAGATGAATTGTTAGTTTTACTCTCAGTAGAGAGCAGTGAAGTGCACTTCTCAAAATTACATCCTTGAGTAATTCTTATAGGGGCAAGTTTCACCAATATGAAAGAATTTGATCTTTCATAATAAATAAGCCACAAGTCAAATATTCACATCAGGTAAGAGAGACAAGTTTCACCAGGAAGGTTAACAGTTAAAAGATCAAAAGGCAAGACACCTCACTGATCTGATCCAGAACCATGCACCAAGCACACATGCAGCACAATCACCAAATGCATGGTGTGTGCTGTCGACACAGCAACAACAACTCACATAAGTAAAAGGAGCTAGCACAGCCGTGGGCAGCCCCACTAGTTCATCTTTACATCTCAGACACCACACCAAGAACACACTCAGCTTATCAAAGCCAAGCAAACCACCAGCCAGACCACACACACCAGATCATCCTAACATCACCAGATGGTGACATAAGGAGGGGGAGAATCAGGTGGATAACAAGGTCAAGCTGCAGGAGCTAGGAGGTGAAGGGCAGATCAAGGTTAAGCTCACAGGAAACAAAAGTAGCAGGAGCAGCACCAGGAGGTGAAGGACCAGATCAGGCCAGCAACCAAACCAGCAAGATCAAGCCACCAGATCAACCAACAACCACCACAATCATCAACTGTTGTGGTGAGTGTCATAAAACTCTCACATAATCTGCTCATCTTATCTGAATAGAAAAGCATGTGTTGTTTCATAATTAACCTCTCAGTAATCACCCTAGTGGGGTGCATCTATCATAGAGGTTTTGAAATATAAAGGCCAACAGTAAATCTATCAAATCAATCAGGATCTCAGGCTAGCATCATAGATCCTGGTGATAATAAACAACTCATCTTTTCCAACATGTTTCCATATAATTTATAAATTCTGGGCACATCTCCTAATGGAGTAGCACCTCAGATTTCATAAATTCTATACATCAACATAAATCTATGAGCAAACCAATCAGGATCCAAGAACAGCCATGATATTTAGGCATATCTATAAGGGACAGCAAGATAGGAACCTAGTTCCTAAGCCTCATACCAACATCGTAGGCAATTATTAAGATAAGCTTTCAACTTATTTTTGGCATCTATCCAATCTTAAGCACTGACCATAGTAAAGCCCAATAGTAGAATCACAACTTGTGTGCCATTATAAGATGGTGTCACAAGAACAAATTCTAAAACCAATCCAAACAATTATTTAGCTTTCATAAATAAACCAGCAAGCCAATTACTATCATTTTCCTGGAAACAATTACCAGGAATCATGATCAAGTTTATGTGAACATATCATCATTGTAAGAAACTAATTAACCTCAATCCGCGCATGAATCCATAAGCAAACATTTAAAGATGCAGTGAATAAACCACTGACAAAACCACTATCTATAACCAGATCATGACAGTAGTAAATTTTCAAATCACTAGGATCCACAAGGAATGATTCCACAGTAGAACTAGCACTTGAACCATATCAAATCACCCACTGAAATTAGACTAGTAAGCCACTAGTATCACCAAAGGCCAAATAGTAGACAATAATCTATATCCAATAACCATTCATCATCCTCAGTTACCAACACAACTAATTTCTATCCATCATGTATCACCCAAAACAGAGGGATGAACCCTAATTAAGTCATGAACCCTAATCAGGGATGACCACTAGAGTCACACCGATGAACTCAGAGGAGATAGAAGGCAGAAGGCATGGGTGATAATCAAGACCAACTCACATGAGGTCCTCGCTGAAGAATAGAAGAGGAGGCAGAAGGGCCGACGAGCGCACGGCGGCACGTGGAGCACCCCAAAGGGCGTTGCAACCTGCACAGAGCCGAGGCGGCGGCCATAACATCACACGAGGACACACAACACCCCACAACAACACACCAGCATCTCATAGCACGGGAGCAGCGGCGAAGGCATCACCGGCAGCATTCCAAACCCTAGGGTTCGGGACGGAGCCAGCCTGGCCGCAGGAGTGCCCCAGAGCCAAATCAAGTTGGATCAGACGAAGGAGTGTGGTCAACAACCTCGCCATACACCACGGCGGCAGCCAGGGAGGACCACGACAGCGGCCAGGGAGGACCACGACGGTGGAAATCACATGGCGGCGGCGCCAACGACCACGGGGTCGAGAAGGAGAAAGGGATAAGGTTGAGAGAAGGAGAGGCAACGAGCTGGGCCGGTAGAGCCAGTATCCCTTCGGGGAGATCCTTTAACTAGGCCACTTGGGCCAAGTTGGGCCCAATAAGCCCAATGGTTGTCCCAAAATCATAAAAGAAATTTTAATAATTAATAAAAGACCAAAATACCCCTATAACTCAATAAATTCTAGAAAATAAAATAGAAGTCTAAAAATACAAATAATATATTTTTAGGTTCATAATAATCCAATCTATTTAATTAAATTAAGAAATTATTTATATATATATATATAATTTTTGGTCAAGAATTTTATAATATATATTCCCTATGGAATTTATAAAATTAAAGAAAAAGAATAAAAATCACTTTTATTATATCTTGTTATTGTAGTATTTTAGAAAAATACTAAATAAATATTTAGAGTTACCAAAAGAAATTCTATTTTATTTAAATGCTAATTCTTAAAAGAATTATTAAACAAATAAATACAAGAGTTTATATTAAACTAAAATTTTAGCTTTTAACTCTATTAATAATATATTACATTATAAAAATAGTGAATGTAATAGTTATAAAATATTAAAGGTTATTCTTTAAAATAAATTTCTTTATTACTTAAATAAAATTCTAAAAACTAAAATATTGGGTAGAACACATAAAGAAGATAAATAATACATAATGCATTACATTACTATGCATATCCATTTGCTTCTTTAAATATTGTCCTTATCGGGCAATAATGATGTTTTGTAGACATAGAAGCTCAAGGTCCAGTGCAAGCATCCGACTTCACTACCTTGACATCATAAGGAAAGTTCATCACTTGCTCATGTCCTTTGAAGAGTCTTTACCAAAGTATTTATAAATTGTGTGTTATCATCTATGTTTGAAGGAAAGAAAATATTATTTTCCCAAATAAATAAATTCAGGATATCATCCTAAGTGATGATATAGTAGGAAAATAGAACTTAAAGTTCTATTGGCAACAATGACAATCATCTAGGAATTTAACAACCCATGACATCAGTGATTCTAGCGCCACATATTATGCGTTAACCATGAGATTTGGAATGTGACAGAGAAGTCAGCTGTATCTTCTTCCTCTCGCATGTAGCCAGATGTGTAGGTCGTGGATTTTATCCTCGTAGCGTGCATTAATTGGTAATTCGTAGAGGATATGAAACATATGGGTGGGAACCCTCAACGTCCCATGATATTTCTGGCATCTAACGGTCTGTACAAACCATTGCGGTAATTCAATGGGTGTGCATGGTGTACACGAAGGAGGCATGCGAGGTCGCAAAGGGGGCAGTGATTGGCTTGGATCACCTACTGGGCCCCACATCATGGAATTGTGGACGGGAAAGTACGCCCGGTTGTGCAACAAGGAGTTGATCTCTCATGGGTAAAGTAATGCACCTTTGCAGAGTGTAAGAACTGTAACTTGTTACTCCCTGTTCCGGGAAGGAGCTTCGAACGCTGCAGGAAAGGAACCCCATAAAAGTTCTGGTAAACCTATGAAGGCTGATGGGCATAGATTTTCACAATAAAATCAATCTTTGAAGAAAGATTTACGAAAACTGCATAGTGCCAAGGACTTATAGTCCGAGGTGGTAGATAGAGAATCAAACTCCCCACCTTACATATAATGAACTTGCTGGGTAACGCTGTTACTCACCCTTTCCTTTGATGCCTTGCTTAGACTCTAAGGATCCAGAAGATACCCCAATGTTTGCATCAGAATGTCAAGAGGATGTCTTCTATGAGGAGCCTGACCTGTCGGGCGGTATTGAAGGGGTGGACTACGAGATCCGATATGGAGTGGACGACAACGAGTCAAATTAGTTGCCTTAGTTATTAGTAACCGACTGAGCCGAGCAGCATGAACCTTATATAATAAGCCGTTGAGCTCAACTCTGAGATGAAGTTGTTACTTTAAACTTCCGTTGAAACACTTTATATTTGGTTTGTAAGTTGAATCTTTTGAAGTCTTAAACTTTTGGTATTGTAATAATAATAATGTGTGTATGTTTGTAATATGGACCCGCAATGTTTCTGTTGTACCACTCTGAGGGATGTGATATTTACGGAACGGTGTTCTGTGGATGTCATGTCAATGTCTATAATGTACTATACATGCAGTGGTATGCTGGGTCACCGCAGTTTCTCCAGCTGATCAAAGGCCCGAAGCTGACTGCACAAATCAGACATGGTGGTGTTGGTATTGGCATTGATGGCAACCTTTAGTGTGTTATATGAATCTTCGAGACCGTGAAGGATGGACCAGATCAATTCATCATCATCAAGCGTGAAAGGACACGGATGTCGCCTAGAGGGGGGTGAATAGGCGATTAAAACTTTTCCTAGAATGGCTCAACAAAGGCGGAATAAAACTAGTGTTTACTTTGTTAAGCACAACCTAGAACAACTAAGGTTCACCTATGTGCACCAACAACTTATGCTAAGCAATACAAGCAACAAAGTGATAGCAAGATATATATTACTTCAAGCACGAAGGCTATCACAATGTAAAGTGCATAAGTAAAGAGCTCAGGTATAGAGATAACCGAGGCACGCGGAGACACCAATATTTTACCGAGTTCCTCCCAACATGGAGTACGTCTCGTTTGGATAGGGGGTGGTATCAAACCACCAACGCCACAAAAGGCCTCCCTTATTCTCCGATGAATCTCACCCCAATGGGATCGATCCACGCTTCCACTATCGGTGCACTTGTCGGTGGCAACCGGAACCTCTCACAAGGTTGGGGCACAACTCCACAACTTAATTGGAGGCTCCCAACAAACGCCACAAAAGGCCACAATAAATGCCACCAAGGCCACAATGCCACCAAGGCCACAAAACTGTCTAGGGTTCCAAGAACCCAAGAGGGACAAGCTCCAATGAGCAACTCAAACCAAATCCTCCAAGGAGAACTCAAACCGATGCAACAAATGCAAATGGCAAGAACACCACAAAGGTGCTCAAATCCCTCACTCTCAAGTTCCAACAAAGCTACTAAAGCTATTGGGGGAACAAGAGAGGAGGAGTCAAAGAGAGACACAAAATCCCCCAAAATCTAGATCCCCAAAGATACACTCACAAAGAGATGTTTTGGTTTGGTCAAAACATAGATCTAGATCTCCTCCAACTACCCCTCAAATATATGCAAGAATCAATGGAGAGGTGAGTAGAAATCAAGCTCAAGGAGTAAAGCAAATGTGGGCAAAGCTTGAACACAAGGAGGAGGAAGGAGTAACCCTAAAAGACAAAGGGGCAAGGCTATTTAAAGGGCTAGGCAAAATATGGCCGTTGGAGCCTGAATGTAGCGGTAGTACCGGAAGTTCAAGCAGTACTACCGGAAGACTCCGGTACTACCGGACCAGGTACCGGACTTGGTACCGGAAGACCAACATTCAAACTTCATAAGCCCAGGCCACAACGGTACTACCGTTGATGCTACTGTAAAGCGGTAGTACCGCAAATGGCAACCGGTACTACCAGACGTGAAATGGAATCAGCAGTTTAGACGAAAAAACTCTCTGTCACGCACCGCATTTTACTACCTAGGAAGACAGAAGCTTTTTGCCAACGTACAAAAGTCTCTGCCCTGTGCGGTACTAAAATGCGGTAGTACCGGAGCAGGCAGAAGCTTTTGACAAGTGGTCAAAAAGCTACTGTCGCGCTAGGTACTAAAATGCGGTACCACCGCTTTTTAGTACCTAGCCCGGCAGAGGCTTTTTGACAGTTATTCAAAACCTTCTGTCGCATCCGGTAGCAAAAAGTAGTACTACCGCTTTTTGGTACCGCACCAGGCAAATATTCAAACTGCAATAACTTTTGACTGGAAGCTCCGATTGACCCGATTCCAATTGCGTTGGATAGAGGACGAAAAGGGCTTTAATGTGATATACCTCACTTGGTGAGACATAGAAAAGCCGTATAAATCAAAATCGCAACAAGATACAAATGGGAGATCCGATTTTGATGAACAAGAGCTTGTTATGGAGATTACCACAAGCTCTATATCCTCACATGGATAAGACCAAATAACAACCAAATACGATGATGCAAGTATGCAAAGGTTTGAGATCTCTCCGAATGATGTGACCGAATTACTCATACGAGAGCCCCTCTTGATAGTACGGTTATCTATCCTAAACCCGGTCTCACACACACAACGTGAAACCGGCAAAAGGGAAAACCTATCAAGATTATACCTTTGCCTTGAGCGTTCCACTTGAGCTCGATGTAGACGATCTTGCCCTTCTCAAGATGGAACGCCTTTCTTAATTCCCCATCATCGACCTCGCATATTGAGCATGCCCAACATATCTTCTTTGCAATTCATCATGCTCCAAGCGATGCCAATGGACAAATCCTACAAGTATAACTTAATACACACATTAGTCTATAAAGATTGTCATTAATTACCAAAACCACACATGGAGGTCCAACATGTTCTTTCAAAGCGTCTTACCAGCAACCGCAAGCTCAGAGGCGAGATTTTTCATCTTGTCAAAGTATTGATCCGCAAAGAGATCTCCCTTCTTCATATCACTGAGAGTTGATCTTAGTTGTTGGGTGCGAGAGCGAGAGGCGGTTGTGGTGAGAGATTCAATTGCCTTCCACACCTCCGCAGATGTATCACACCCAATCACATGCGATTACAGATCTGGGGAGAGAGAGAGTTCAGAAGGTACCATAGTACTTGTTGATCTCGTGTGATCCAGGTGGTGTACTCATAATTATCGACCTTGACACGCTTCCCATTGACATCCTCCACTTCGATCTCTCTAGCAGGAGCAAGCTCAAGACCTTTCACTAGGTTGAGGACCCGGGCTCCTCGCAGGGCAGGAACAACAAGGGTTGTCCAGACGAGCAAGTTGTTGCGGGTGAGAAGCTGGCTCGGCGGCGCGCTTAGGGCAACAACGAGCGCGATCATCGATGATGTTGACGACGACATGGCGAGGAGGTTTTTCAGCAGAAGGTTTTGTTTGTTTCGGTGCGACGACGAATATTGATCTCGGTAGCAGCACAAGGTTTTTGATTTGGCTTGTGGCTAGTTGTTTGATTTGTTGATGTGTTCTAGAGGGCGACGGCTACAAGAATCTGCAGAGGCGAGGCTTTGTGGTTTTGGGATTTTTGCGGCAGCAAAGGCGGCAAGGTCACGACAACGTAGAAGGGTTCTGGCGGCGGCGATATGGGAGCTAGGTCATTGGCTCTGATACCATGAAAAAACCGTTAGGCGTCGAGCAATGCGTGGCCTAGCACTGGTTTCATGTTTATATATGACCATGGCAAAAACCCTAGATCTGATCGATATAAGGAGTTTGTAGTATTATACAATTGGAGTACTACTCCATATCAATACAATACTGAAAATACATGTATAAAACTGAAACTACTAACTATGTTTAATAAATCCACCCTACCGCGACCACATGTTGAAGGTGAGCGCCATTAGGGCACCACTGCCCACATGCTATGATGCATATCGTTCTGCCTTGTCCCGATCGTAGCCTCTAGCGTGGCTTCCATGGATAGCATCAAAACTGAAGAAAAGACTCGACACCGGTGGCCATAAATCGAGCATATGAGATGGCGGGCGATGGCGTCAAAGAGAATGGAGGCTTTAGGCTTGCATCCACGCGGCTTGGGTTTAGGCGTGCTTTCATGCGGATTTTTATGGAAACAATCGAGGGTAGGTGATGTATTACATGATGGATACAGTATGTATCCAAAGAGTTCGAGCAGATGGAGGACATACGATGCATTCTAGATATGCACGTTTAGCGCTTTGTATAGGACTCATCTAGCAACACAAAAAAAACCGTTAAAAAAACCCTGTCGCTAAACGTGTTGTTATTTCTCTAGAGTCCGGCGCACAGGGCCACTTAGGAAAAAAGAATAAAATGAACAGGTACTTGGCAATGCGGCAATATATAAATTGGTGGGACGACAAACTTGTCCAATAAAAAAAGTATTGGACCAGAACAAACGCTTAGTGTGTGGTATAGCGATGGCCAATCGCGGTTCAAAAAAGTATTGGACCAGAACAAACGCTTAGTGTGTGGTATAGCGATGGCCAATCACGGCCCAAAAGAGCAGAATAAGCATATGGAGTGGAGGGGTTATCTGCCCCCCCCCCCCCCCCACACCCCCCCACACACACACACCAACACCCACCACACACACACACACAAAAAAAAAAGGCCGCCGCCGTCCAAGGAGGAGAAGCCGAGAAGGAAGGAGCGAGGTAAGGCCCCTCCTCTGGTTTTCCTTACACCGTCGGTCGGTTCAGCCGTTTGACCACCAGATCCGCTTGATTTTTCGGGGGGGGGGGGGGGCGACGGCTTGATATTTGTGGATTTCTAGCTCCACAAGGCCGTAAGAATTTATATGAGTTGCCATGGAGATTGTACATACTTAAATCATGGTGGTGGCAGGACGGACTGCTGGTGCTTGCACGGTTCCATCTCGAAGATCGCCTCCGGGTTCCAGTCATTGTCCGAGTCGTGCTCAGCACTGACTCCTGCGCCTTCCCTTCCAATCAATAAAGACGATCGCTTGGGCTCTTGGCGTCCTGGCTTCCGAGCTTGTTAGTGTTATATCCTGGACATGGAGTCCAACAATGAGCGCCGCAGCCGCCCTGTACCTCTCGCTCTCTCTATCTCTCTTTTATGTTCAAATCAATCAACTGGTCCTCAGATTATGCAGTGTTTTTGTTGATGAGCTGTATTTATTCATGGATCACCTCGTCTTTTTACAGAAGGCGCACCAGGAAGACATGCTCAGCGCGCTGACCGATGACATTTTGCTCTCTATCCTGCGTGGAGTGGACCTCGCCACGGCGGCAAGGACCAGCGCTCTGTCGACACGATGGAGGGACTTGCCATGGTTGCTCCCCGAGCTCAACCTTCATGCTAGGGACTTCCTGCCTGCGCCGTGCACTGATTCCCCAGTCGCTGGTGCACAACCGATCGATTTTTATTCTCGAATACCACTGCAACACATAGATCAAGCAATGGCGTCTCTGACAAGAGCTGCTGGGAGTTTCTTGCGCACCAGACGCAGCGGCAACGTCGTCACCAGACTGTCCCTTGAGATCCACCTGCTATCCGACTACTCGCGAGAAATTGGCCCGCTAGTCCGTGACGCCATTAACAGTGGCATGGTAAAGGACCTGTACCTCGCTATTGTGGACGACGAGAATCCTAACCACTGCAAAGATGGGGACATGGTACAGAAAGCTCAGAACGTAGGCGGGTTTTTCAGTGCCTATCCTAATATGCTTCTTTGCATCACAAGGCTACAGCTTTGTAACCTGCGCTTTGCCGAGGTGAACATAAATCACATCCTATTTGACTGCTGCAAGCAGCTGCAGCACCTTAGTCTGGACCATTGTGACGTTGGGGACTGTTCGGTGTGGCAGATAAATGCGCCAAATTCGACCCTAAGAGTTCTCGAAATCTACTATTCCTACTTGAAGAGGCTTGAGGTGCTCTGCCTTCCTAAACTAGAGCGGCTCCATTGGGAGGTCTGGATGCATTACGAGGCCCCTCTGCGTTTTGGTTCAGTTCCATCTCTGAAGGACTTATTCCTGCTATGTGGTGCACATCTGGCTCACCCAGGTTTTTCGTTTAGCCAGCTTCTAACTGGTGCCATGGGTATTCATGCTCTGACCTTAAACTTCCAAGGAGAAAAGGTAATTTCACATTCCAGTACATGTTGTGGGATGTTGCTTTATTTTCATTAGTAGGGATCGTTAAGTTGCACAAGATGGATCGAGGTGGCAGTGCTAATGTTGCTGCTACATGCTTGATCAAGATATCTGCTTTTATTTACAATTGTCACAGCGTTTCACTAACTACTCCCTCCGTTTTAAAATATAAGATGTCTTAGGTTTATGAAGCAAATGTATCTAGACTTCTATCTACATACTAAAAGAAGTCTAGATACATTTGCTTCACAAAGCTAAAACATCTTATATTTTGAACGGAGCGAGTAGATGATTCCCTGTAAGTCGTGGGTATAGAATTTTCTTTCTGGCGAGTAAAATTAGAAGACATGCAAATTTCTCTATAGGCAGAAAGATCATAAGCTGGATGGGAGGTCATTAAAAGAGTTGATTTACGCGGATAATGCAAACAAAATGTTTGGCCAGTAGATCAGGTTAACAAAATAATCAAAATGCTTAGTATGCATAGCAATGGAACATTAGTCACACAAAAAATTGAACAAATCTTACTTTCTTGAGATTGGCAACCTAGACTAGTAAGCATTTTTCCTAAAATTCCTTTAGGCTTAACCATGCCACGCTTAATACTTCAGAGGAATAAAAATGACCAATAGTTATCAGAACATACAAACTCCACAAATTCATTGAGTTTACAGATAAAACCTTTTGAAATCTTATAATCAAGTAAATAAGTTTGGACGTACATAAGTACGATCTCAATTAGACCAAACAAAAAAAGCAAACTAATCAAGTTGATGCTTGCAGATTGAAAGTAATAACTAATGTGCCGAACAACATACAGTAGTACGTATATCATAACTGTTAATGCACAATCTAAAAATCTTCTTAGATGGCTAATACCCTTCAAAGGAAAATGTCGAACATGTATAGCAAAGATAATTTAGTAGAGCTACTAAATAGCCAAATAAGTTGACGGCAGTAAAAATATGTAAACAGTGGGAAAAAACATGACATGACATGATTGTAATCAGGAAAAGAGAGAGGGATTTTGAATAGAAAATCTGTAAAAGATTCTGGAACTGAAATTTGACTGTACACACTACATGCTAACATTCATATACTTGGCCTGCTGCTCATGGTGAGTTTAAGCTGAGAGCAAAAGTTTACCACACTTCAGATAGTAATACCACAGTGGTCTAGAAGTGGAACTTCAAAAGAACAAATCCCAAGCTGACTGGACTGGAGATAACAGCTGACTTCAGGAGCACCATCCGGAGGCAATACGAAACGCTGAAGGTCCAAGCTGACTGGACTGGAGATAACAGCTGACTTCAGAAGCACCATCCGGAGGCAATACGAAACGCTGAAGGTCATAATCCACGGCTTGGTAGTTAACTGCACATTTGCTAGAAGGCTCTAACCTTAGCTTGATGTCACAAAATTTCCAAGCTGATCATCCAATTATATCATAAAATATGAGACCAGAATCACATAGCTTAAACAACTTGTATTCTGAATCACTGTTCGCCTCTCATAATTCCTATTCTCCTTCCTCTGCAAAGCCCAGGCCCCTAAAGCAACTAGCAGAATAGTACTGAAAGGATGAGCAGCGACCAACAGAGGGCACAAAACTGGGGAGCCAAAAACCTGAGAAGAGACTCAATTTGAGAAGGATTGTAAGCCCCTCTCCCTAATAACACAGTTCGTGGAAGCTAAGACCGCATCATCCAGAGGGGTGGAGATGATGCTAGAGGAAGAGGTACCGCCAGCGACATGTATATTCTGAAGATGGATGGTGCCCATGGGTGGTTGCCTGGACAAGCCTTAGAGTTAATAAACCCACCAGGAAGAGGAATGGTTCGAATTAAATACGCACGGACAGGACCTGCGCCAGAAGGAGCCAGAACGACATAGTAACTTGGATAATGTGGACATGCTGCATGGCGGCCTAGAAACTTAGTTTTTTAGGATGAACTATTTAGTCATATAGGATTTGCACACGAATAACCTTGTGCACATTGATTTGCCTCTGTCATGTACAAATCAATACATTTTTATTTTATTTATTTATGTGTTCACCAGCTTTGGATTCAGCCTGAAAGACCACAACTCCTCCGTACTGCATTCAACAAGCTAAGGAAGCTGTCTATTCATGGCGTGTATGTTGAATTTGACCTGTTATGGACAATTAATCTCCTTGAAGCGGCACCAACTGTCGAGATATTTGATATTGAGGTACTCTTAGTCATTCCTTCCCCAATTGTTAGTTTAACAGATATAAGCATTTCTGGTTGTTGACATCATCGGATGATAGAATTTAGAATAGGATATGTTGGAATTCCACTATACTCAATATAATTAGGTCTTGGTTTTTGAATGCAGATATTTGAACATCCATGTCAGAAACCATATTGGGGATGTGTTGGCCTTCAAAGAGTGCAACCTTCATGGAAGTTGCCTGCGTTCACAGGCTGTAATAAGTGGCAATTGAGAGAGCTCCACTTTGTTAACTTTAGCCCCCTCGTGAGGCATCATATGTTATTTGTACGTGCCATGATGGATCGAGCGCCAAACTTGAAGACGGTTCTTTTGAAAAGAGACGAAGAGCCATGCAAGGCATGTGAGGCAATGGCCGCACTTCCTCCTCCAATAGGAGGCATATTTCCAAGGGGCAAAGAACAGCAAGAAGAAATAGCTAAGCAACTTAGGGGCAACAGGGTCTTGTCCTCGGCACAGATAATTTTCAGCAGTAGTGTTTCAACAGTAGTATTCTGAATTTGAGAATTTGGCTGCAAACAAGTGAACTAGTATGAAAACAAACATATGTATCGTTATCTTTAACAATTTGTGTTTTGTTTGTGTTAATTTATGTGCAAAATTTTGCACGCAATGATATCATTGTGCCTGCTATTTATTTACTTTATTGTCATCCTTGTTCCTTGCATGTTTATTGAAGGAAATCCCAAAAGGATCTGTTTCCAGTTTCTGTTGCAGAGTGAGATTTCTGGAGTTGGGATAATAGTTTCTTCACTTGTGTGAAACTGTTAGGAAATAATTAATCGATATTCTTTTCTGTTTTTTGCGTTGAGATTTCATCAACATCAATTTTGCTATGAAAAAGATACTACGGTGTAAACTGTACATTGGCACTGAAATCCTTACTCCACATTAGTAATCGGGTGATTACACGCATGCATCCAACATGGTTTCGACATGTGGCATAGATTCAAACGAAGAAACCTAGTCACAACGCAGAAATAAAGTGTTTGATTCGAAAAAGGGCCACCCAGAAACTGCTAGACTGACGAGATAGATCAGAAACTGCTAGACTGACGACAGTTCACAAGTCATAGTTGGAACCTAATGTGGAGCGCGATGGTCATGGTTGCTGGTGCGGATCGGGGCTCGTCTCCTTCTTCTCGCGGTCACGCGGATGCACGCGGAGGTGATCGATGAGCATGTCAGCGGCAATGCTGTAGATCTCCTTGGCGGGGGTTGCGAGAGGTACGTGGACGACGGCGAGCTTGTCGGAGGAGAAGGCGGGGAGGATCTCGTAGAGCGCGGACTTGGGGTCGATGTTGAGCAGAGTCACCGCGCGGGTCTGATTCTCGCCGGAGTTGGTGTGGAGCGGCTGCGAGTCCTCGCGCGGCGCCGTGGAGCGGGAGGCCTCGGCGTTGGGGCTCGTCTCCTTCTTCTCGCGGTCGCGCGGATGCACGCGGAGGTGATCGATGAGCATGTCAGCGGCGATGCTGTAGATCTCCTTGGCGGGGGTCGCGAGAGGTACGTGGACGACGGCGAGCTTGTCGGAGGAGAAGGCGGGGAGGATCTCGTAGAGCGCGGACTTGGGGTCGATGTCGAGCAGAGTCACCGCGCGGGTCTGATTCTCGCCGGAGTTGGTGTGGAGCGGCTGCGAGTCCTCGCGCGGCGCCGTGGAGCGGGAGGCGTCGGCGTTGGGGCTCGTCTCCTTCTTCTCGCGGTCGCGTGGATGCACGCGGAGGTGATCGATCAGGATGTCGGCGGCGATGCTGTGGATCTCCTTGGTGGGGGTCGCGAGAGGTACATAGACGACGGCGAGCTTGTCGGAGGAGAAGGCGGGGAGGATCTCGTAGAGCGCGGACTTGGGGTCGATGTCCAAGAGGGTCACCGCGCGCGTCTGCTTCTCGTCGGTGTGGGCGGCGGCGGCGGCGACGGCGGCTTGGATGCGGGAGTCGTCGGCGAGGTCGGGGTGGCCGCCCTCCCGCTGCCGACCCTGCGTTGGCGGGATTCGCCCACTCATCTCTCTCTGTCTCTGTGGAGCTTTGGGGGATTTGGGATGAGCAGGCAGCGAGCACCGGGGGTTTGGTATTTATAGAAGTGAGACTCCGGTCCGGCCGGATGGTGCGGCGGTTTCAAATTTCAGAGAAAGGTGTCGTGCAAGATTGGCCAATGTGTTGAACAGGTGAAGACTATGTTACCTAGAATAATAATAAGAAGAAATAAATTGACTTCAGTTTGGGTATCACGCCTTGCTAGCTGCATCCAGGTGAGACTGGGAAATTCCGTGGTCCACTAATTAGTTGTTGTCTGCATAGAATGTTTGTTCTGTAAGCAGTTGAATCGCGCTGACATAACAACTACTTCCTCCGTCTAAAAATAACTTATTTAATTTTATTTAGATTTATATGTATTTAGACGCATTTTAGTATAGATAAATTCAAATCTAGATAAGCTCAAGTCGATTATTTCTAGATGAAGGGAGTACTTTTTTTTAGGTTCACATATCAACTAGCTAACCTCTCTAAAATTGGAGTGGTAGTAGCTTGAGGAGAAGTTTAGATGATAACGAACATGGCTTCTTGGCAATTTGGAATTTCCTAGATTTTTCTTTTTTATTAGTAATTCGAAATCCATGGAGGGAGGAGTTTGAGTGGGGTAAGGCAGCGACGGACTGCCACAATGCTCAGGAGCATATCACGGAAGCGGTCAAGCCTTCGGGCCGAGCTCGTGACGACGGTCATGGTTGCAACTCGGCTAGGGCCAGGCTAAAGGCGACGCCACACCGACGGGATAGGTGGCTATGGGTTGGGCGTGGGGCGGAAATTCCCTTATTTTGGCGTTTCTCGGTGTACTAACATTTTTATCACCATACTAGATATCCACGGCAAGGGAGGATATATCTTAGTATATAAGAAGTTTAGTAAAAGCGTTTTCAACATCAAGACAGTTTTTGTTAGAGTAAAATAATAATACGACTAGACCCTGGTTCTCAAATAACAGTAGTCCCTCTGTTTCGGTTTAAAAGACATACTATATAGCAAATCTCTAAGATCTAGGCATCTTCTGATTAGGGCTACTTTTGCCCGAGATCTTGACGACGACCATGGTTGGAACTCGATGAGGGCCATAAGAACCTCTGCCATGGGTGGGCAAATGGGGTGGCACTGCTTGGAGGAGGCTAAAGGTGACGTCACACCGGCGGGATAGGTGGCCAGGAGTTGGGCATGGGACGAAAATTCCCTTATTTAAGTGTTTTTCTATGTACTAACATTTGTTGTCATCATACTAGACATCCACGCGGTAAGAGAAGATTTACATATATTAGTATATAATAAAAAAGCTTAGTCCAGAAAGCGCTTTCAACATTATAACGGTTTTTCTTAAAGAAAAATAACAACAAGGCTAGACCCTGATTCTCAAATAACGGTATTTCTTTTACAATATGCCCTCTTTTTCAGTGAAATGTCTGTTTAACGTGCACGGTACTCTCTCTCTTTCAAATTACTTCGCACGCACGCTTATCTAGGTGGGCTAGTATTCTATTATTTTTTGTTCAAAAAGATGCCGAGATTTTTGAAATAGCTAGTACACATTTTATACTATCTAGTTTAAAAATTCTAGGATTTTTTTGGATAAAAAATAAGGGAGTACTAGCCCACCTAGATAAGAGTGCGCGCGGAGTAATTTAAAACAGAGGGAGTATTTAGCATGCGCAGTTTTCACACGTTTCAATTTACAAAACACAATAAAACTTGATGATATGTCATCGCAGGAATCTCAAAACAAGGCACGTGCTCTCCTCTTTTTCAGTGTTGCTAGATTTGCCAATTAGATGTCGGACTGACCTGTCTAAGTCATATTTTAAGATGACATCCATCCATCAAGTCTGGGATTCTCTACCGTCGAGACATCCTAATCTAACCAACTGGGATTCTCCACATGATGTAGGAAGTGCAAATTAAACTAATCACCCTCGCTACTACTGCTGAGAAAACACAAACGTCGGCTAATCTGGATTCCGGACGCCGTCCTCTTCCGGCATTCTTGCTGGATTACAACGAAATGTACGTGATTTGGCATACAGGCCGCCTCATTAAAATCTTTCAGTCCCCTTAGGTATCCTGATAAGAAAAAAGAGTGCGTCTGAAACCTGCAGCCAATCAAGTAATAGTTACATCATTTATGAGGGTCTCAAGAATAAAGCTAGGGGGTTCATCGACCCAACTACAAGAAGATTTATCTATAAAACAAGACTTGGCCAACTCATGAGCGACTCCATTTGCCTCCCTCGGACAGTGTTCAAATAGGACAGTGCCAATCATGAATGCTTCATCAATACAATCAGCAATCACCGCAGATGATTCACCCCACCAAGCTTCTTCTCCATTACATGCATTTAGTGTTTCCAATGAATCCGACTCAGCCACCACGTTGTTGCAGCCAAGACGATTTTCCAAGGACAAACCTTCTCGCATAGCCATTGCTTCTATTGCTGCTGGTGATGCCACATTTGGGATAAAGAGGGTAGAAGCTGCAACAAAGCGTCCGGTATGATCCCGGATAATTGCTCCTACAGCACCCGAAGAACTATCATAATGAAAGGAGCCGTCGACATTGACCTTTGTTTGCCTTGGATTTGGTTTTTTCCACTTCGCCTGCACCGGGACGGGGCATGCACTTGCTCTTACTGCGTTTGCGGCGATCGAAAGTATTGACATACGACACTGATGAATTTGAGGGACCACTTCATCATGAGTACGGCGTCGTCTAACCCACCAAATGTACCAACATGCAATAACAATCACTTCCTTTAAGCCAAGACTAACAAATCCAGGCATCATAATGGCAGGTTCCACGAGCAGAAATTCCAGCACCGCTGACCCAGAGCGATCAATGGTAGCATTCTCAATAACCGTTGCCAAACCCAAAGAATCCCAAAGTGATTTTCCAGCTTGACATTGAAATAACATATGCAAAAGATCTTCCGCATGAGCATGGCAGATGGGGCACTCACCACTAGTACCGACATGTCTGTTCACTAGAATGGATTTCAGAGGTAATATACCATGTAGAGCACGCCATGCAAAAATCTTGACCTTTCCAGGGATCTTCAGTTTCCAAAGGATCTGCCAAACTGGGTTAGTAGCCGATGACCCAGGTAGGGCTAATTGAGCAGCTCTTGGACCAAACGTATGTCTCCATTGCAGGTGATAAGCCGAACGTACAGTAAATCTGCCATGCTTAGAGTGTTGCCATGCAATAAAATCACCAAACCCCTGAGAGTTTAAGGGTATTTGTAATATCCGGTTCACGTCAACGGTACAGAACAGGTCCCGGAGAAGCTGCTCATCCCATTGTCCATTAATTGGGCTAATTAACTGGGAAACTTTTGTAAAAATCGAGTTACCTCTCGGGCTGATAATTTTCCTGTCAGAGCTTGCAGGAATCCAAAGATCCGTGTAGATGTTTATCTTGTCACCATCACCCACTCGCCAAATATAACCGCGTTTAAACGTTGTAAGACCAGCCAACACACTCTGCCAAGTAAAAGAAGACCCCGCTTTCGGTCCCGCTTTTAAGACATCACCATGCGGGTATACTTGGCACTGAGAACCTTTGCACATAGAGAATCCGGATCGTCATCTTTTCTTTATGCCTCTGCTGCGCACCTCAACAATGCATTGTCGAGACACGCAGACGCAATGCATTGTCGGTTGACTTGTACAGTTGTCCTTCCATCTTAAAATATAAGTTGTTTTATGTTTTTTTTTTTAAATATCAAGATTTTTTAGTGTGTAGATTTATTTTAAATCTAAATGAACCTACATATTTAAAAAGTCTAGATACATTTGCTTTCTAAAACTAAAACATCTTATACTTCCTCCGTCTCGGTCTATAAGACTTACACGTATTCCTAGATTAATAAATTAACCAACTTAGCATAAGATATATATAATAAAAACTATATTATTAAAAATTTTAAGAGGCCATTTGGCATCCAGGTATTCATTTCATTTAGTGGATTCATTTCATTTATATTATGATTCCAAAAACACCCATATGTTTGGCTGCCACCGGAATTTGGAAATGACAGATCTGAAATAGGAATTGAGTTTACACATAGGGATATTTGGATGGATTTGCCAAATAAAATGACGGCCCAATTCCATGTCAACCAAACAACATAGAGATGGAATTGCAAAATGAATTTCAGGATTATAGGCCCAAATGATGGATATCAAACGACCTCTAAATGGTATATTTTCTAATGCAGATGATCTAGGTATACGCACAAGTTTTTTATACGGAGGGAGTAGTAATGAGTAGTCGTACTACTATACTACTATACTAGTACTCCAGCATCTCCACTCGTTGGTCGTTTCCAAACCGAAATGCGGACATATTTTGGACCGAACGAAGCTAGTTTTCAGCCTAGGAACGCTGAGTTTTTCACTCGCGTTTCAGTCCAAGTTCTCGCGTTTAACTAAAATTTAACAAAATTCGGCAATTATGGGCGAATGTAGGCGGTTTTCATTAATAAAGATGGAATAAATAAATATTACATCAAATTCGGGCGAACACCCAAATTTTAACCGCATTTAGGCTAAATAAAACTAAAGAAACTTAAAAACGCCGCCACCACCGATGCCGATGCCGGACGCCGCTTCTACATGCCGAAGTTGCTATAGAAGCAGGTGTAGCCGGGGTCGGCTTTGTCGTCGTCGTCGCTCGGGAGCTGTCCTGACCGGGGTCGCCGTACCTCCACGACTGGTCGGAGGGGCGGATTTCTCCTCATCATCGTCGAGGATGACGAGCAGCGCGTCCTGGTAGGCGCGATCACGGCAAGCACTGGCCTAGCGCTCGGCCTCCTCCTGCAGCCGTGAGAATAACAATCCATGTCTATTTGATCTTAGTCCAAACACCGGCGCCCATAAGAAATTTTCTTGTTCGCGTGAGAATAACAAGCCATGGTTATATCTACCTTCAGACCACGTTTGTGCTTCCTCTAATAGTTTGGTCTTTCTACGCTGAATTCTTTCTCCATTGATCAACTTAATAATGCCATTCAGAAGGTCCCCTTTACGCTCGAGGAGCTTTGGGAGACGTTGTGGACGATGAGGCTAGACAGTAGTCCTGGGCCCAATGGCTTTGGTTCTGCCTTCTTCCGCAGTTTTTGGTCCACGGTTTCTTCCGACCTCATGGTTTTCCTTGAGGAATTCTACCATTGCCGTGCGGAACTCGACGGCTTGAACCGCGCATACATTGCCATGCTTACCAAGTCTGAAGATGTCGTCACTGCGGTTGACTTTCAGCCCATCTCCCTCCAGAATTGTGTGGTCAAGATGCTCACAAAAATCCTGACTTCGCGTCTCCGACGGTTCATTGAGGAGTTGATGGCGTATGAGCAGACGGGTTTCATCCGGGGACGTTGTATCACCGACGGGTTCCTCTATGCCGCCGACCAGATCTAGTATTGTCGCCTTCGGGGGTTCCTACGGTTGCCCTTAAACTTGACTTCAGGAAGGCCTTTGACTCGGTAAATTGGGGTTCCCTCGATGCTATCCTCCGGGCACGTGGATTTGGTGACCGATGGAGTACCTGGATCCGCATCCTCCTAGAAACCGACAAAGCTGTTGTGCTTCTCAATGGGGTTTAAGGACGTTGGATCAACCGCAGGAACGGGCTGCGCCAGGGGGACCCCCTCTCGCCATATTTATTCATAATAGTTGTCGACATCCTGCGACAGATGATCCTGAAGGACACTGACGAACATCGGCTCCTCCACCCCCTGGTGGATGATCTCCCGTGCCCCGTGGTGCAGTATGCTGATGACATGCTGCTCTTGATGCACACTGATCCCGGTCAGCTCTGCCGCTTGCGAGACAAACTTCAGGAGTTCTCAGCCGCGACAGGTCTCGCCATCAACTATCATAAGAGCGCCTTCGTGCCCATCGGCGTGCCTGTTGCGGATGTCGCGCGTCTGTCTGCCATCTTGGGATGCTCCGTCTCCTCGTTCCCGCAGACATACGTGGGGCTCCCGCTATCGGATCGCAAGTTGCCTGCCTCTGCCCTGGACTACCTTTTCGGGAAAAATGAGCGATGCATCCCTTCCTGGCAGATCTGCCCCACCTCCCTTGGTGCTAGGCTGACGCTCTCTACATCCGTTCTGTCGGCTCTCCCCGCTTATGCAATGTCAGTGGATCAACTCTCTAAGGGGACAATCACGAAGATGGATCGCCCCTGGCGCGGCATGCTGTGGAGTGCCATGACGTCCTGCTCGGGGGGCTCATGCCAGGTGTCGTGGGAGGTGGTATGTCGGCTCCACTCGGAGGGTAGGCTAGGTATTGTCGACCTCGCTCTTCATAACACGTGCCTCCTGCTCAATAAACTTCATGTCGTCCTCTCCGGAAAGCGCACCCCGTGGGCCGACTGGGTCCGAGCAAACTACATGTGTGCGCGCCCTGCCCTCTCGACCCCCGCTTGGTAGGTTTTCTCGTCGCTTTTACCCCTATATCGGGCGATCACTTCTGTGCGTGTGGGGCACGGCCGTTCTATGGATCTCTAGGGAGACAAATGGACCTCGCTTGGTGCACTCTCGATCGCCCTGCCTGCGGCATACTCCCATATGATATGATCTGTGTTCCTGGCTCTGTTTCCGACGCACTTGCGGACTAGGCCCTTGTGCTCCGTACGCACGACAGGGTGACCGACCATGCTTGGGTGGAGCTTCGTGTGCTTCATGGCGTTCTGGATCGCCTCCTCAAGCGCTCCTCCACGGCGGATGACGAGTGGTCTCTGGCGTGGGGTGATGCCCATCAGTTCGGTGTCGAGGCCGTGTATAGGATGTTGAAGAGCTCCGGTTGTGGCCCTCCCCTTCACGACCTGAATTGGGCTGGGTACGTGCCAATCAAGGTCAAGGTGTTCGTTTGGATCCTTCGCCACGGCAATACTCGCACGCGTGCCTTCCTGCGACACATCGGGTGCTCGGACACTGACGTGTGTCCCTACTGCCCGCGCCAACCAGAGACTCTCGACCACCTATTCTTCACCTGCTCCCGTCTGCGGTTGTTCTGGCGGCGTGCTCTTGGGCCTCGTCGATGCGCCCTCCCCACCTCTGCCGAAGCTGCCTAGGTCTCTCTCCAAGTAAGCAACCCATCCTGGGGTGTGCCGTTGTGGAGCACCGTCTCCTCGTGCCTCCTCTGGGTGATTTAGAAAACCAGGAACCGGATGGTCTTCGATGCCGTCTGTCTCCCCCTTCCGGCGATCCTCGACCAAGTCGTTGAACATCTGCGGATATGGCGGGCTCGGGTTCCTTCGTGTGTTAGCTTCGAGAGTGTAGAGCAGTGGTGTGTCGCATTGTTGTAATCCCTTGAGCTGACCCCCGCAGCCCCCGTTTTTGTAATAGTTTGATGGGCATTTTTCGCCCTTTCTCAATAGAAAAATATGCAGGTGGGCAGTTCGCCCCCGTTGTGCCGTTCAAAAATAATGCCATTCAGTCTGCTGGTGCTTATGCTCCCGCTAGATTCATTGTTTCCTCGGAGCATTGCCTGATATCCCTACAGATTAAGCGTATTGTGATTGTCAAAAACAATATGGTTAACTAATTGTCGTTTCTCTAGCAGTTTCCCTGCAAACAAATTTGTT
Source organism: Avena insularis (assembly GCA_023614405.1). Taxonomy (NCBI): domain Eukaryota; kingdom Viridiplantae; phylum Streptophyta; class Magnoliopsida; order Poales; family Poaceae; genus Avena; species Avena insularis. Next base: position 341,494,309 of record CM042687.1, read on the forward strand.
CCATGTGGCTAAATTGTACTTTAATCTGGCTATTTTAGTCTAAATCCTGCAGCTTGCCAAACATGTTAGCGTAACGAAAGTCTGAATCAGACTGTTGCACTATCTATTACGATCTTGGTCATCAGCGGTAGTCCGCTGCATTGAACTTGTTCCTTCTATCTATTTTCGTTGTAGCTAATGAAGTCTTGTGTCGGCGCATGAGAAAGGGATTTTGGCAGGTGCCAGGAGACAGGGTGATAGAAATTCAGTACACGGCATTTCCTGGGCAATGTGAGCTCATGCGGCCCCATCATTCAATTGGAACATCTTCATTATCCGGCGATGAACATCTTCATTTTTTTTTTCTAAACAATTGTGATATCGCCTCTGAAACTACATTCCCATTTCAAATTTTACTCTTCCGTACAAGGGACATGATGCCAAAGCATTGCTTGTGGAGGCAGTACAGTCAAAGAGATTGGTTTGCCGTGGTTTTGCCCACACGGCTGGCTTGCTTATATTGATCAGAAACCGTGCTGTGCACGTATACAACAATTACAAGTTAGGTTAGGACTCTAACTACGAAACCGTATACAGCAGGGAAACCGACTATGTCGGTATTCATCTAATACACCCTCTCGATCTAAACCGTCGTGAACAAGGTTAAGATTGGAACTAAAATGACTAAGCAACTGAGCAGAGACAGGCTTAGTAAGAATATCAGCAATCTGATCTCCAGAAGCGATGAAGTGTACATCGAGAGGACCAATGCAACTTTCTCTCGGACGAAGTGAAAATCCACCTCAATGTGTTTGGTGCGAGCATGAAATACTGGATTGGTGGATAAATAAGTGGCACCTAAATTATCACACCAAAGAATGGGCGCCCGTGGTTGAGCAATACCAAGCTCCTTAAGCACAGACTGAATCCATGCTGCCTCAGCTGTGCCATTCACAAGAGCTTTATATTCGGCCTCAGTACTGGAACAAGAGACATTGGGTTGCTTGCGAGAACTCCAAGAAACAAGATTAGACCCAAGAAAGATGGCGAAACCTTATGTTTATCAACGGAGCCATCCGGACAAAATTTGGTCTTGAAGATCCATTTGCTGCCAACAATATTAGTACCAGGAGGACGTGGTACAAGTCTCCATGTCTGATTTCGCTGAAGAGCGTCGAACTCATCCTCCATGGCAGAGTACGCCAAGCTGGTTCAGAAAGGGCAGTACAGTGTGATGACGGAACTGCAAGAAGTGCACGACGTCTGTAAGGATCATAATGAACCGTGCCATCTGTATATTGCCTGGGACGAGGCACATCATTGCGAGCACGAGTGACCATGGGATGAGGTGACACGACGGACGTGTCGACGTCCGCAGGAGGCGCGGACGGAGTGGCGGAGTTCGCAGGCGATGCGGACTGCACGGCGTCCGCTGGCGAAGCGGACAGCGGCTCCGAATCCGCTGGCGAGCGTGGGCCGGGTGAAGGAGGCCTAGCTGTTGCTGGGATGGCAGGCGAGCCAGGAGACGACCCGAGGGACGCTGACGCGGGCTGCTCAGGAGATGGAGTAACCGTGGGCTCCCCGGGCGATGGAAACGAGGCATGCACGTCGATCGCGGGGAAGGCTGAGACGCCAAATCCTGCATAGGCAAAGCACGAGAAAATCCAGGAGGGTCAACTGGTAACAAAGTAATGTCATATTTATGCAAATTGGGACCCTGTAGAGCTGGTTCTTACACAGGAAAAGTAACTGGATGAAGAGATGAAACATCGACAACAACTCCCGGAGTAGCAAAAGGAAACACCTTTTCATCGAACACGACATCGCGAGAAATATAGATGCGACCAGTACTGCGATCTAGACACTGGTAGCCCTTGTGCATCGGGCTATATCCAAGAAAAACACACATCTTAGAATGGAACTCTAATTTGCGCGAATTATACTTGCGCAAACTAGGCCAACAGGCAGACCCAAAAACTCGAAGGAAGGAATAATCTGACGACTGTTGTAGGAGACGAGTAATGGGTGATATATTTCCTAGGACGGGGTGGGCATCCGATTGATGAGGTAACATGCAATAAGAAAGGCTTCATCCCAATATCGTAAAGGCAAAGATGAGTGAGCCAAAAGTGCTAGACCGGTCTTGACAAGATGTCGGTGTTTACGCTCAATAATACCATTTTGTTGGGAAGTGTGAGGACATGAGACACAGTTAGCAATACCCGTGCGACGGAAATAGCTATGCAAACGATGATATTCACCATCCCAATCAGATTGCACAGCTCGGATTTTTGTGTTTAAAAAACGCTCGACATGCTTTTGGAAGAGATAGAAGGTATCCTCAACATCAGACTTGTGTTTAATCAAGTAAATCCAGCAATGACGACTATAATCATCAACAAAGCTAACATAATATTTGTAATCACAAGAAGAAGCCAAAGCAGAACCCTAGACATCAGTATGAACAAGCTCAAGCGGTACAGTGGAAATACGATATGACTGTGTATCTAACTAAGAAACCGTATACAGCAGAAAAACCGACTATATCGGTATTCATCTAATAAGTACTGCCGGTGGAGAACACGTAACCTTGGCTTGGCAGTGAGCACTTCAGTGTAACACGTACGAGAGCAGCAAGAACTGATAGATAGCACCGATCGTGATCGGCCAGAGCTTGATCGACAACGATCTATATCCATCGATCCAGCAGGAAGGCTATGCCCCCTAGCTACGTGCCTGGTGCCTTCATACCTGGCACAACATTCGTCATCATTTTAAGTAGACTGAGTTATACCGGTTAGTTCGAGTAAATGGCACTAGGGATCATACAACTTGTCCCGTATATACAGATAAGTCACACATCTTGTAAAATAAACAAACTGGTCACTCTATATGTCAAACGTGTGCATCGCAGTTCGCAAACAAGTCAACCGACCTGTTTTTGACCAAAAAAAAAGGACATCTGCGTCTCACGTGAGCATCTCAGGACAGTCAATATCTTACACAACCCCCTAGTATTGCCAAATATTTTCAGACCAGGTTTAAATCAATTTTGCAGCTGCTTGGGCTTAACCAGGTCACTACGTACGTCAATTGGCTAGTTAATTTCAAATTTGAAGTTGCAATTTCTATGTACTACGATACAACAACAATTGGCTACTTAACTATATATATTGACAGGAACTAGCATACATATGACCATTTCGCTACATTTTGACAGCAATAATCCTAGCTGTACAAATTTTAACAGCACAATCCCAACAATACATAGCAAAATATAGTGTCAAATCACAACAGTGCATAGAAATATAGTGTTAAACTCCATATCTAAAAATATTTGGCAATAATAGGGGGTTTCCGTAAGATATTTATTAACTGTCCTGAGATGCACGTGCCCTTTTTTGTTAAAAATCGTCCGACGCGCAGGGTATTATCTAGTACCCGAAAAGTATATCCTCAACAGCAAGAGCCTCCCAACTTTTAGTGTTATGGTTGAGGGTTATTTTAGACATTGCACATGAGAGAAGGGAGAGGATAAGCCTCCCATCCAACCATCACTAGGTGGCACGTGACAGAAAAATCCAGATTAGCCTCCATTGGAGAAGAAAACCAAGTTAGAAGGAAAAGAGGAAGAAGTTAAGAAAGAAGATAAATCAAACACCGAGTTCTATCCATAAGGTCATGACGTTTAGATCCACTACATTTCTCTTTTTAGCTACAATTTCATCATCTTTAGTAAGATTGTTCTAATCCCTAACTTTTGTGCTCCAAATTTTGTTGTTGGCATCCAAGATGTGTGTATCTTTATATATAGGATCTTCTAATGGTCTCTAAAGATGAACAGGTTGTAACTCCATTTGATAATAGTGGAAGGAAAATTTAGATAGCTTTGGCCCGTGATTTTTTCTCTCAAGTTGAGAGATTTTCCACGTAAACATGATTGGTGCCCCGTGTTGATTTGCTTATTGTTGCAATTGAGCTCATTACTATCCACTTGCAGAAATCAGCTACATGTATGCTAAGAGCACCCCATGATTTTTTTTTCTCGTTTGATAATAGTGAACGAAAAACTTAGGTGGGTTCAGCCCTTGGTTTTTAGGTGATCTTCTAATGATCCATCTTTGGATATAGCCCCCTACGAGACTGGTGCCTTCGTACCTGGCGCAACATTCGTCATTGTTTTAAGCAAACTGAGTTGCGCTATGATGGAACCGGCCTATCCAGATTCAAATCCAAGATTTGGTACGAGTGTTTGCATAGGCTGAATTTATTTATTTCAAGCTTTAACAGTCATGTTCTTTTAGTGATAAATGACGTGTTAGTCAACAGCGAGGCGTCCATAGTGATTTCGTCAACCTCAAAATATATGGGTTATCTCGGAGGTACTCATAAGTTATGCTTGTGTGCGTACATTCATAAGGATGGATATACATTGGCGAACATAACCTCCCTATTGCCCGGCACTTGCGCGGGCTTCTGGCTGATCGGCAAGCCTATTTTTTATAGAGATTTGATCTAAAATTACAGTTTAAATCTTTAAATACACAGTTTGTCTAGGCTTCAAAATTTTCTCAGGTCCGCTACCATGGGTCTATGAACGTTTTCGATGTACTGTGCTTAGAAAAAACAGCGTGTGAAAATTTATGTTTTGCATGTAAAAAACCATCGTGTTAAATTGTGCAGGTTAATTAAACCGAGATCGACCGCCTGTACATAGCAAGTTATATAGCGCGCGTCGATGTGTGAACCAATCCAGCCTCCGTCCGGCCCTCAAAAAAACCAATCCAGCCCTAGCCGCCGGCCGGTCGAGCCGATGGCCCGTCCACGCGCACGCGCACGCGCACGCGCAGGAGGCGCCGCCGGCGAAATCCCGGACGAGCTCCTCCAGGACGTCTTCGCGCGCCTACCGGGCTTGCGGAACCTCCTACGGTGCGCAGCCACCTCCAAACGGTGGCTTCCTCCGCCGGCTCGGCCTCTGGCCGGACACGTCGCCCCACCCATCCGTCCTCGTCGGGGTCTTCTCGCAGAACTCGTATGCCTGCAAGTGGTCTTGTTTCGAGAGGAGTAATCTCTCTCCTAGGCCCCCGCAATTCTTAAGCCTCCAGCCTGGGGACGACGGGGCGCGTCATACCTTCGACTCCTTCTTCGCCGGTCACGATGTGCTCTTCAACTTTGCAAGGCCTCTGGCATCGCGGCGTGGTCTTCTCCTCGCGCGTGTCTGCCGGCCGCGTCGAACCCGTCGACCACAAGTTCCAGCTGGCTGTGTGCCGTCCTATGGACGACAACACCAGGAAGCAGAGCACGCATCTTCTCCCAACGCCTGCCTTCGACATGATTGGATTCGGGGATCACGATTTTACCGGCGAAGCGCTTCTCACCGACGCGGACTACGGCGGCGGCGGCGGCAATGGTGGTAATTTGGACCGTCAGGGATTTCGAGTTGTCCTGAATTACACCGACCGCGACGGATTCGCGTCTTCCTGCACCTACTCCTCCGCTACCCGGAGCTGGAGCGCTCCCGTCAAGTGTCGTCGGCCATCCGGGCTCATCAGGTGTGGACCGCGTGCTGGCCTTGTCATCCAGTGCGTCGTGCATTGGCTCTACATGGGCAAGGACAACAACTTCTTCTACACCCTCAACGTGAACACTACCACGACAGAAATCTCTGCGACCAAGATCCCAATCAAGGCCCACGCCAACCCTCTTCTGTCCCGGCCGCCGATCCCATGCATCGCCGGAGAAGCAGGAATGCTTTCGTTTGTTACTATACCACGACATGGCGTGCTAGAGCTTTGGACCAAGCAGCAAGGACAAGACGATGATGGGTGTGAATTAGAGGGCTGGCAACACTCCGAGCTGACGGATTTGGGGAGCAACAAGATCATAAACAGCGTCTTCTTCGCAGAGGCTAGAGGCGTTTTGCTCCTCCAGCAAGCTGGTGCCTTCATTACCGTGGACCTCAGGACTAAGGAGAAAATGGTTGATGATCTCAAAGACGATAAAGTGAGGCGTATCGAGGGTACGTCTCTGGATGCAGAGAATTGTAGTAGCACCTGCTGCAGAGGAAGGCACTACTACGGTGGTAGGATGTGTTCACCTCCGGTACCTGTTCTCTACGAGTTGGATTGGGTATTTAGCCGCACTATGCTCCTCGCCTGATGAGTACTACTCTTCTTATTTGTCTAGCTATTGTTCTGGATAAGAATTGGTTTCTGAATTATTATGGATTCCGTTCTTCTTGGCCATAATATCCAAAGGTTTATGTGTCCGAAATCCTAGTTATATAGAGTATAGTTTGTTAACTTTTTGGTGTATTGAAAGTCTCAATCAGACTGTTCCCATGTCTATTTGATCTTATCCTCGGCATTTCGATGATGCACTGTCACTGAACAAGTTTTTGGTATTTACTTTTTTTTTCTATGCCTACCGAATTCAGTCTGCTGCAGTTGAAGTGTTAACCCTAGAGATTGAAAAATTGCATCAATGACAAAAAGAAAATACCAGCTTGCATAAGATTTTTCTTGCTAGTTCGACCTTCAGACCTTGGTTGTGCTTGCTGCCAAGAATTGGCTTTTTTCTATGCTGAATTATATCTCCGTTGATTGTTGAATCAACTTTATATTGCTGTTCAACCTGCTGGGGTTTAAACTCCTCCTGAGTCTTGGCTCTCCATTCTTCGTTCGGGACAAAGCCTGAGATATCCCTACAGATTAAGCATGCTTGAGCGTCAGAAACAACATGGTTTATATTGTTGTTTTGTCAAGCTAGTTGCGCTGGACATGAATTTGTTCCATGTGATAAATTATACTGCAATCTTGCTATTGCCCTAAACCCTCGAAACAGGCTTTCGCCCAGCTATATAAATATAGCAACTGTCTGAGACCGCTGCTGGGCCAGACAGCACAACGCCCAAAAGAAAAACAAAGAAAAAGAAGAGAAAATAAAACCGACAACAGTGGCTTGACGAACAAGGACGACCCGCCACCATTGCGCCCTCCGGAGAATTCCACCACGCTCCTAGCGCTCCGAAGCGTCACATACCAAGCAGCACCCCCGGAGGGAAAGCGACGACAAAGACGCTGCTGCCCGGACAAGGCCTAGGGTTTCCCCCGGTACGCTACAAAAGGTGGGGAAGAGATACACCCGACGCCCTTCAAGAAGGACGATGATACCCACAGGCGTCACCGCGTCGGTGTCAAGAAGACAAGGATTTCTCCCGACCTCTCAAAAAACCACACTCCCGGACGCTTCGAATTGCTCCACCAAGCTCGCCGCCCACTAGCACACGCCACCATGGTCTTGCAGTCACCACCGTCGTCTCACCGTGACCCACAATGTGAGGCTGGTCCGACCAAAAAGAAGAAACTTTAGCGGGGTCGGCGGATTAGTAACACGCGGGAGGGAACGACCTCCACCGCCGAAAAGCGATAGCCGACCAGATATAGCAGCAGGGACAGACCAGGCCCTCTCTGGCCCGGTCGAGTCCAAATGGACTCGTTAAGCCCCGCGCCACACTGCAGCAGGGGTGTCACCGACGCCACCAACCCTAGCCAGTGAGTGCGCCCGTCAACATGTTAGTGTAGTGAATGTATGAATCAGACTGTCGCAATATCTATTTTGATCTTTGTCCTTGGCGGCAATGTGACGCATTGAACAAGTTCATTTGCTCTATATTTTCTGCCTCTGCTAGAAATTTAGTACTCCATGACAAATTGAGCTCTCATTTGTTCCATCATTCAATTGGAACATCTTCAGTGGAATTTCTGTGTGAAATGCCACAAGACATACCTTTAATAAGTGAAATATCATGCACATATTATTGCACCATGCAGTGTTACGAGATCTCTGACGGTGCTACGTGCAGTGTCGGATCTTGCTACAAAAGTTTTGTTGTTGTACTACAATAGCATGAAGGTTTTGTTATGAGATCTCTGGCAACATCAAGTTTGCTTCGGTAGGAAGTTTTTCTTACTATAACCGGTTTTGTGGTTTTATGGTAGCAAGTTTTTCTTACTACAGTTTAGTGGCGTGATAACAATGGCGCATCCCAAATGGGCCCCAGAAGTTGAAAAATGATACGCTACTGATGAGCTTTTTTCTAGTAGTGCTGGTTTTATGGTTTTACGATAATAGCGTAAATTTTGTGGTACGGAAGTCTCCGACGATGTCTTTGCTGAAGTCAAATTTGCTACGTTAGTATAACATTTTTTTTAAGTGTGATTTTTTTTTTATATATAGCGGGACATTTTAAAACAAAATCAGGGTGTTATAGCAAAAGCGGAAATTTGGGAGAAAAAAAGACAATGGCTGCGAGGGAAAGCGGGACGATAGAAAAATTCTATCGTACGGCCAAAAAAAACATCGTGTTAAATTGTGCAGGTTAATCAAGACAGTATATTAACCGAGATCGGCCAGCTGCATATGGATCCCTCCACATAGATCGATCCAGCCCTAGCCGCCGGCGGTCGAGCCGATGGCCGCCCGTGCACGCGCAGGAGGCGCCGCCGAGGAAATCCCTGACGAGCTCCTCCAGGACGTCTTCGCGCGCCTACCAGGCTTGCGGGACCTCCTGCGGTGCGCAGCCACCTCCAAACGGTGGCTCCGCCTGGTCGCCGAGCGTGGCTTCCTCCGCCGGGTCGGCCTCTGGCCGGAGACGTCGCCCCACCCATCCGTCCTGGTCGGGGTCTTCTCGCAGAATTCGTATGCCTCCAAGTGGTCTTGTTTCGAGAGGAGTCATCCCCATCCTAGCCCCCCGCAATTCTTAAGCCTCCAGCCTGTGGACGACGGGGCGCGTCATACCATGGACTCCTTCTTCGCCGGTCACGATGTGCTCTTAAACTATGCAAGGCCGCTGGCATCGCGCCGTGGTCTTCTCCTCGTGCGTGTCTGGCTGCCTAGCTCCAACTCCTTCGATCCCAGCGACCCGAAGCTCCAGCTGGTCGTATGCCGCCCTATGGGCGACAACAAGAGGAGGAGCACGCATCTTCTCCCACCGCCTGCATTCGACGACACGATTGGATTCCGGGATCACCATTTTATCGGCGAGGCGCTTCTCACCGACGCGGACTACGGCGGCGGCGGCGGCAATTTGCACAGTCATCAGGAGTTTCGAGTGGTCCTGAATTACACCGACCGCGACGGATTCGCGTCTGCCTGCTACTACTCCTCGGCTACAAGGAGCTGGGGCGCACCCCTCAAGCTTAAGTGTCCATCCGCGCTCATCAGGTGTGGACCGCGTGCTGGCCTTGTCATCCATAGCGTCGTGCGTTGGCTCTACATGGGCAAGGACAACAACTTCTACACCCTCAACGTAGACACTACCACGACACAAATCTCTCTGACCAAGATCCCAATCAAAGCCAACGGCAACACGCCGCCGCCGATCCCATGCATCGCCGGAGAAGAAGGAATGCTTTCGTTTGTTACTATGCCACACCGTGGCGTGCTAGAGCTTTGGACCAAATTACAAGGACAAGACAACACAGCAGGTGACCATGACGATCATGGGCGTGAAGACGAAGAGGGCTGGCAACACTCTGCGCTGACGGATTTGGGGAGCAACAAGATCATAAACAACATCTTCTTTGCAGAGAGTAGAGGCGCTTTGCTCCTCCAACAAGGTGGTGTCTTCATTACCGTGGACCTCAAGACTAAGCAAAAAATGGTTGTTGATCTCAAAGACGATAAAATGAGGCATATCAAGGGCGCATATCGGGATGGAGAGAGTTGTAGTAGCACCTACTGCAGAGGAAGCTTAACACACTACTACGTGTTGAATAAAACTTTACCACGGATCTAGTCTAGATCTAACAGTAGCACTATACATCACCTTTAATAGATCGAGAACAGAGAGAGAGAACCGAGACGAACTCTACCTGCTCCCTGGCTCGACAAACACGAACCAGAGGGAATCCCCGAGCTGGTGCCGGAGCTAGAACCTCCGTCGTTGGCCATGGGTGGTAGGGGGTGAGTGTGGCGGCAGTGGAGCTTCCCGTCGGCGCAGCGCTTAGCCTAGATCGGATTGGCTTGTAGGTGGGGCGGCTAGGGCACGGCTAACCTCGTAGATCGTGCTGCCGGCTCCCCACCACTTTTATATAGCGCTGGCGACAGGGGCCCACCGTCCTAGATAAGGATGGGCGCCGATCGTATGCTAGTTAGAAGCGTGCTGGGCCGTTGGGCCCAGTCACGTTAGAGATCTATCTAACATTCTCCCCCTAGATCTCGACTTTACTTTTAACCTTGTTCTTTACTTATTTCATCACAGAATGATACATAGAGCATGTTTCATCGTCTCAGCTCAATTGCCGATAGAATCAGACAGCCACTACACACCTTCATGTTCTGAAACAAATTCTGTTACTTTTGGGCCTCTATGGTCCAGGAATCATAGGCTTGCCGTTAAACCCATGCCGGCTATGTGTTCCTTGAACACATTGGGTGGTAAGCCTTTCGTTAGCGGATCCGCAAGCATATCCTTTGTCCTTATATGCTCGAGACTTATAGTTTGATCCTGGACTTTGTCCTTCACAACATAATACTTTATATCTATAGACTTTGAAGCATTACTGGTTATCAATAGAGTAGGCCAGCTCCAATGGAGCATGGTCCCTCTTCCTTTTCTCAAAGTCAGCACTTTCCTCAGCAGCACCCCTGACCGGGTCATCGGGCTTGACTGGTTGCTTGGTGTCAACCACCCAATCCACTTCGGCGCACACGAACGCCAAGTCAACTTTCTTCCTCCATTCGGAGTAGTTGTCCCCCCTTAGGAGCGGGATGTCCTTCAAACATGCCATGAGGTTGAGACCTCCTGAAAATCACAAAAGATGTGAGATCACCAAGTAAAACAACTGTATGCGTTAATTCAACGTTGGTATAAATTAAGCATGCAATCGTTTCGTGCTATTTAAAATTACATCACCGTTGGGCAGAAATAAATTTAAATGCACCTTTAATACTTAATAGGAAGAGATTATGGTCATGATTATTAATAACGTTGGTCAATTAATAGCATGAGGCATAATCACTTTAATCACATCTTTATGTCAAGATTTAAACAACTTTTATTGCATTTGTTGCAATTTAAACCATACATTTGCAATTTTGGAAAAAGACTATTTGCAGCGGAAACTTAATAATAGCTTTCTTTATTCTTTGAACTTAGAAAAAATCTGCCTTTATAATGTTCTCTAGTCACAATATGCTCAAAAGTAAAAGGATTAGAGAAAACTATGCAAAATTTGCTTAAAACTAAGCAAAAAACCATTAAAACCAATTCTGTAAAATAAAAAACAGAAGACTTTAAAGAAAAAACGCCCTACTGGGCCTCTTTCCCTGGGCGGACTAGGCGGCCCAGCCGACCTGCCCGCCAGAACCTGCCCCGCACCGGGCGGCACGCAGCGGAGGGCCGCTCGCCTGGTACCCCCCCCAGTGGCCCACCTGGCCCAGCTAGGTCCGCTTCACCAAGGCCGCCCGGCCTTGGCCTTCAACTACTAGGCTAGTGGCCCAGCGTGGTTGGCAGCCCAGCGGCCACAGTGGCTCAGCAGCCAGCCCCTCCTCCCTCGCTGGATCCTGGCCGCTCGATCGCCTTACCCTAGATCTAACGGTCGCGCGCGCACCTCGAAGGTATAAAGCCCCATGCCGCCGCCCCCACACAAACCCTAGCTCATTTTTCCCCTCAGCCCCGGTCCGGCTCAGCGTGGCCATGGCGGCGGCGTCACAGCAACCGCCCAGCGTGGTCACCTGCCACCGCGTCACCCGTCCCGTCTGCTCAAGGCGCCCGCGTTTCTCCGGCTGCCCAGCGTCGGCCGCCGTGGGCGGCCTTGGGCCCAGCGAGGGTGGGTCGCCCTCTTCTCCCCACTCCGCGCTCGCTGCTCTGCCCCGAGGTGAGGCGGCGCCGCCCAGCGGGCCCCTCCCTCTTCCTCGATCCCGCGCGGTGGCGGCGGCTTGCCCCACGCGTGGCGGTGGCAGCGGCGGCCGGAGCGGGTGAGGGAGCGCGGCGAGCTCTCGCGTGGCTGTCCCCTTGTGCATGGCCGAGGAGAGGCGAGGTGGCCGCCACGGCGTGCCCCTCCCTCTGCCTCGGCTCCGGTGGTGAGCCCGCGAGTCGGGGAAGGCGAGGTGGCCGCCACGGCGCGCCCCTCCCTCCGCCTCTTCTCCGTGAGCCGTGCCCCCCCCCCCCCGTCCTCCTTGCCGGCGGTGCGTCCACCCGAGGGTGGGCGCACCACCGTCAAGAGGGGCGGCGGTGGAGCCTTTGCTCCTTTTCCCATTTTTTTTACTTGGTCCAAAATGAAACTGCGGCGGCGCCCCCCACCTTGCTCCTTGCCGATGTGTGCATCCACCCGAGAGTGGGTGCACCGTCGTCAAGTGGCCGAGGTGTGGGGCGAAGACTTTCCCGGTGATGGCCGGAGGAGACCCTTTTTTTCTTTTCTTTTGGGGATCTATGGGGTGCGTTCGGAATCTTTTTGGGGCTTTAGATCTAGGGTTTTTCTTTGCCCCGAAGGGTTTGTTCTTCTTCTAGATGTCTCCATAATGGATGCCCATCTAGATCGAGAGGAACGGCGCGGCCATAAGGCAGGCGCACTTTGGATCTATCCTTTCTTTTGAACCTTTTTACTTTCTACAATAAGCACTGTAAAATCTAGCAACTAAAACCATTGCTCTGATACCAATGTGGAATAAAACTTTACCACGGATCTAGTCTAGATCTAACAGTAGCACTATACATCACCTTTAATAGATCGAGAACAGAGAGAGAGAACCGAGACGAACTCTACCTGCTCCCTGGCTCGACAAACACGAACCAGAGGGAATCCCCGAGCTGGTGCCGGAGCTAGAACCTCCGTCGTTGGCCATGGGTGGTAGGGGGTGAGTGTGGCGGCAGTGGAGCTTCCCGTCGGCGCAGCGCTTAGCCTAGATCGGATTGGCTTGTAGGTGAGGCGGCTAGGGCACGGCTAACCTCGTAGATCGTGCTGCCGGCTCCCCACCACTTTTATATAGCGCTGGCGACAGGGGCCCACCGTCCTAGATAAGGATGGGCGCCCCCGATCAGGGCGCAGTTAGGGGGCGTGCTGGGCCGTTGGGCCCAGTCACGTTAGAGATCTATCTAACACTACGGTGGTAGGAAGTGTTCACCCGCACCTCCAGTATGTGTTCTCTACGAGTTGGATTGGGTATTTAGCCGCACTATGCTCCTCGCCTCTTCTCCGTGAGTAAATTACTACTCTTCTTATTTCTCTAGATATTGTTTTGGATAACAATTTGTTTAATGTGCTGAATTATTATGGAATCTGGTTTTCTTGGCCATAATATCCAAAGATTTATATGTCTCCTAAATCCTAGAACTCGTGAGTATAGTTTTTGTTAGTAACTTTTTGGTGTATTGAAAGTCTCAATCAGACGGTTCCCATGTCTATTTGATCTTAATCCTCAGCATTTCGATGATGAACTGCCACTGAACAAGTTTTTGGTATTTACTTTTTTTTTATGTACCTACTGAATTCAGTCTGCTGCAGTTAAAGTGTTAACCCTAGAGATTGAAAAATTGCATCAATGACAAAAAGAAAATACCAGCTTGCATAAGATTTGTTCTTGCTAGTTCAACCTTCAAACCTTGGTTGTGCTTGCTGCCAAGAATTGGCTCTTTTCTACGCTGAATTGTTTCTCCGTTGATTATTTAATCAACTTTATATTGCTGTTCAACCTGCTGGGGTTTAAACTCCCGCAGGCTCCATTTTTCGTTTGGGACAAAGCCTGAGATATCCCTACAGATTAAGCATGTTGTGAGCGTTAGAAACAACATGAGTTGTATTGTTGTTTGTCAAGCTATTTGCCCTGGACACGAATTTGTTCCATGTGGTAAATTATACTGCAATCTTGCTATTGCCCTAAACCCTAACAATATTAGTGACTGTGCTCGTCAACATGATTTGTATTGTTGTCTGAATCATACTGTCGCAATATCTATCTTGATCTTTGTCCTTGACGGCAATGTGACGCATTGAACAAGTTCATTTGCTCTATATTTTCTGCCTCTGCTAGAAAGTTAGTACTCCAAGACATATTGAGCTCTCATTTGTTCCATCATTCAATTGGAACATCTTCAGTGGAATTTATGTGTGAAATGTCACAAGAGATACCTTTAGTAAGTGAAATATCATGCACATATTATTGCACCATGGTGTTTTCAGTTTCTTTTCTAAATTTTCCAAAGCGTTTTTCTATCCTGAATTATACTTAACAATTTCCACGGCTCGTGTCATTTTTTAGATGACATACGTGCGGTTATTCACCCTTGATCGTGGATGGTTGGTAGCTACGTGCCTGGGGCATAGTATAAGTGCTGCTTTAGGAAAAAGTCCACCACAAACCTTGAACTTGAAGCCAAAAGCTAAATCGAACTCCCAACTCGAATCCCAGAAATCAGTACTTCAAACTTTTGTATCACGGCTATTTTAGACCCTAACTGTACCTGTTTGGCACACAGGAAAAAAAGAAAAGCCCAAGGAAATGCTCGCCGCCTCACTGACTACACATGACGCATGTCATATTCATCTCTACCTCCGGCCAATCAATACTTCTAGCTCCAGTGAAGCCTCACCGACTGGTCCCTTCTCCTCTTACTCGATGCAAGCATCCTCTTCATCATCCTCGCCACTCAAATTGTGCCGCCACTTGTGCAAGCTCGCCAACCGTTCTTCTCTCGTTGACGGGAGCCGCTTTTCCCTGAGCTTGTCAAACCCCATAACCAGCGCGTGTCCTTGCCGGCTCTCGTCCTTGCCTCGACCTCGCACTCGGGAGCCTTCTTCTTCTGGATACAAATTCTAGGAAGTCTTCTTATAGATACTTGATGACTTATACATGTGAGCAGTGTCATGGCAATAAATGTTGCAAAAATGCATTTCATATCAACAAACATCTTGAGTACACATCAGCGGTTGAGGCTTGCACGAAACTCTTATGGATGAAGAACTTCTTGCAAAAGTTAGGCATGTATCAAGAGAATTACTATCCATTTTGCGATAGTTAGATCACTATCCATCTTGCTAAGAATCGAAGTTTTCACTCTCGAACTAAGCACATTGATGTGAGGTACCTTTAGATTCAATATGTTGTGTGTTTCACATGTTGCTGAAAGTTGAGAAGATCCATACCGACAAGAATAGTTTGGATATAATGACCAAGATATTGCCAAGTGAGAAGCTAACAGGCATGTCGATGCCCCCCACATGAGTGAGATCGGGGAGATTTGTTGGGTATCCTCCTCATGTGGGCTATGGGGAGATGGTCTACTAAAGCTTTTTACCCGAACCAAACATGTGCAAGAGCCTTCCAACCTTTAGTGTTATGGTTAAGGGTCATTTTGGACATTGCACATGAGAGAAGGGAGAGGATAACCTCTCATCCAGCTACCACTAGGTAGCACATGGCGAAAAATCCAGGTTAGCCTCCATTGAAGAAGAAAACTAAATTAGAAGGAAAGGAGAACGAAGTTTAAGGAAGAAGTTAAATAAAGCACCATGCTCTATCCACAAGGTCATAACGTTTAGATCCACTACATTTCTCTTTTAAGCTGCGATTCCACCATATTTGGTAAGATTGTTCTAATTCCTAACTTTTGTGGTTCAAATTTGGTTGGTATCCAAGATGTGTGTGTATCTTTGATCTATGAGATCTTCTAATGGTCTTGAGAGAAAAAAGTTGTATTTCATTTGATAATAGTGAAAGAAAATTTTAGGTGGCTTTGGACCGTGGTTTTTTTATCTCAAGTTGGGAGTTTTTTTTACGTAAACATGATTGGTGTCCCTGTATGTTGATTGCTTGTTGCTGCAATTGAGCACATTACTACCCACTTGCAGAAAATCGGCTACATGATGAGCACCCATGATTTTTCCTCGGTTGGGAAAAAATATGTTTCTCCATATATGTTTGATGCATATATTTCTTTTCATGATCGGGTAACAATTCGTGGAGTTAGTGGAAACAGGGCCTCCAGTACCGGGCCGTAAGGGCCTCTAGTCCCGGTTTTAGAACCAGGATTAACCAAGGGGGACTAGAGGCCCAACCACTAGTGTCAGCCCAGTCACCAGCTGGGACTAATGGTTGTCCAGGTGGCCGCCGAGGCGCGCTCCGGATATACCCCCACTAGTCCCGGTTGGTGTTAAGGACCGGGACTAGTGGTTCTTTACCGCGGCGGCATTTTGTGCCATTTCTCTGCCGTGACAGTGCATTCCCTCGGGGACTAGTGGTTCTCTGCCGCGACAGCATTTTGTGCCCTTTCTCCGCCGCGGCAGAGCATTCATTTTGTATTGTTTTATTTATTTCTTTTTCATTTCGACATAGTTTTTAAATATTTCTAGGCCACAACATATCGTACACGTTCGTGCATATATAAGATAACTTGTATTACGATATCGAGCATACAAATATATACAATTTTGATAGTTACATGGAGATCATAATTACCGGGACTAGAGCTCGTATGTTCGATTACATGGAGATCAGTAGCGCCTATTCACACTAAATTTTTCGGCATCGTCTATGATCTCTTTGAAAATAAATCCCGCCAGCTCCTCCATAATTCCTGGTAGGAGTTGATCCCGCATTCTTTCAAACTATATAAGAAAAGGGAGATCAATATGAATATCAATCATGATAACAAAAAGTGACGGTAATAAAATGATGGTGTGAATGTATTGCTTACGTCGACTATATAATATTTGTGCTCGGTGATAAACGTGCGAATGAACTCGTAAACGTAAAATCCACATAGATTCGACCCTGTGGCTTCCTCGCTCACTTTACGAGAATAGAATTCAATCAAAATAATAATCTAGCATCATTATTATATTGAAACTAGAAGTAAAGATATGCGCGGACATATCACGTGCTACTTATCGAGACCGCCTTAAACGTCAGCTTCTGACTAAATACACTCGTAACATCACGCTTGAACCATATCCAAACCTTGCCCGGTGAAAAAAATGTATGAATGAGTTATTCATTACCTGATATCTCAGGAAATCAACGAAAGAGACCGATATAGCGCGAAACGTACTTCTGGAGCATGTCCTGCATGCTGCGGAAATCTTCCAGGTTTCTCTTTGATGGGTCCATGACATTAACTCTTCCCTTATCTAATTGAATGTCTAGCAGAATCCAGTGAAAGCTGCAAACATTTATATATATATATATCAGTAACTCATCAATTACACTTAGCATCTACTAATTAAAAGTGAATGTGTACAAAAGAGTAAGACCCTCACTTGAAATTGTAAGGAAACAGTATATGGTCAGAGAAATTTTGCTCCATTAGAAACCTTAGAATGTTTTCCTCCATCTCCTCGGAATTTGACGTTAGCGTGTTTATATGCACTTTATCTGGGTCAATGAATCCAACATTATAGATTCTTCTTCTTTTACATTCCAGGATCTTCATTCTACATAATAATAGAGTACAAAAGGATATAATAAGGATAATTACATGTACTGAACTGAACAACTAAAAAACTGAACATGTAGACAATGAATTCAACAACTTACAGATAATAGCAGCTGAGGATGGATTTGTCGAGGGCGTCAAGATGGTATAACTGGAAAAGTTCTGGAAACTCAATATGTACCTCTTCGGGTCTGAAGTAGTACTCACGTGGGACTTTGTCTATGAGCATTATTCTCCCCTGCTTTATAACTGTCGAGTACAATTGATAGAGATTCCGCATTTGTGTTGGCAGTTCTATCAGCCTCTTTTTGCTGACCAAATCCTTACCTTCGACATATCTACGGGCTACAACAGCCTTGGGTAGAAGGTCGTCTTGGGAGCCTAACAGTTCAGCAATACTAACTTTCATACTGGCCGCCAACTCCGCAACTGCTTTCACATCTAGTGGTTGGGGAACATTTTTTGAAAACACCTTGAGGTGTGCGATCGTTTGTTTGGCCTGTTGTCCGAGAAGGGGAACGTCTAATTTTTTACTTATTGCTGTTTTGCTCCCGCTTGCACTTGATTTTCTCTTTGTCACTTCTTTCTGAAGTGTGCGTAGATAGTCATCTGGCTTATGGTGCAAATCATATTGCAATTTTGTGTTCAGAAAATCAAGTGTATACGCCTTTTGCTTCTCGGTGTATACTAGAGTGGGCTTGGGTTTCTTCTCAAAATGCGCAGCAACTTTGGCCTTTGTTATCGCTGCAGTTTATGCATCAGTATGATCGTAAGGTCTGATGGGAAGATTCTTATGATACACTGTTAGGAGGGGCGACATTTTCTATTTTGGGTTGCCGCGTCGTTTAATACTCACTGACGGAGCATGCTTCTGCTTATTGTCCTTAGCGGGCGACGAAGACTGCTGAACCTGCGAAGGAGATCGAGATGGACTCACGATGTGGTGGTCGTAGTCATCATGGGGTGGGCTTCTTGGAGGTGAAGGTGACCTGCGATGACTCGGAGGCGGTGTTGGCCTTGGGGACGAGCCTGGAAACTTGATGTTGTTCTTGTCCCATAGAATGATACCACCTAGTACTTCTCCGAGTGTGCTCTCACCTTAAAGTTCAGGGATGTCAAGCTCCATTGACTCCCACTCCTTTACGATTTGATCCACCCTGACTTTAGCATAGCCAGGTGGAATCTCACAGCCATGCCAAGTGCGTCAGGCGGACAAAGTAAAGAAGATCCGACCGCCACCTTCATGGATATGTTCTTCAACTTATGATGGAGCTCACAAG
Source organism: Avena insularis (assembly GCA_023614405.1). Taxonomy (NCBI): domain Eukaryota; kingdom Viridiplantae; phylum Streptophyta; class Magnoliopsida; order Poales; family Poaceae; genus Avena; species Avena insularis. The sequence goes on from CM042687.1 coordinate 341,513,002, forward strand.
ATATCTGCTCCTTGATTCCATCCACGGGGTAGCCGGGATCGCCATCTATATAGAGTGCATCGTCGGACGGGAACTCCGATTCAGCCACGCTCTTCTCCGCTGAGATGGGTTGGCGGTAATATCGAGTGGAGGATCTTGCAAGCGTGCTACTCCTCTAAGTTTGTCTATCTGCTGCTGCTACTTGTCAAGTCTCGCTAGCAGCTGGTTGAACTTGTCTTCCTCCTCCTCCTGTCACGTATTTTCTCTTGCTCGGCTTCTATAAGTACCTTGGTCCTTAGGAAACCCAGTCTCCCACGTGAAACTAGAGTCAAGGCCTCGGACTCGTCCTCCGTGTTCGGGATTCCTGAGGACCAAGGTCAACAAGTCTTTCTCTCTATCGGGATGAAATTTTTTTATCCCATCTTTAATCTCTTGCACCACTTTTAGCCATATATTCCTGGGTACCCTAATCCCGTCACTGCAAACACGGTCCCCTTTAAGTTCGTCATACTTACTGATACGTCGGAGACGTATCTATAATTTTTGATGCTCCATGCTTGTTTTGTATCTACTTTGCTTTGCTTTGTCTATACTTTGAGGTGTTTTTATATCTTTTCTGGAACTAACCTATCGAAAGGATGCCACAGTGCCAGTTGCATGTTTTCTTCTATTTTTGGTTCTAGAAAAGCAAAAAATCAATATTCTCGGAATTGGACGGGACAAAAGCCAAAGTCATTATTTTTCCTGGAGCAACATGGAACCACGAAGCAGAGCCGGAGGGGGGCCACAGGGTGGCCGCGCCCCCTAGGCGCGGGCAAGCCCTGGAGGCACCCACAGGGGGTGTGGGCCCCCTGGATTCCCACCAACCTTGATTCCTGCGCCTATAAGAAGCCTCCGACCCAAAACCCCTAGGGAATCCATCAAAAAGCCACGAAAACCCCTGTAGCACCGCCGCCACCGAAGGAGAGATTTGGGGGATAGAAAGTCTCTGTTCTAGCACCCTGCCGGGACGAGGAAGTGCCCGAAGCCATCTCCATCGATCTCCATCGCCATCTTCATCACCATTGTTGATTCCCATGATGAGGAGGGAGTAGTTCTTCCTCAGGGCTAAGGGCTCTACCGGTAGCTATGTGTTCATCTCTCTCTCTATGCATGATCTTGTGGTCATGAGCTTTGTAATCAAGTAGATCTACCTTGCTACTCAAGTGCTTCATTAGATCTCTGCTCTCCCCATGTGTGTGAAAGTGACAGCGTGCACGCCATGGTGGCACTTAGGTTTGAGTCTACATAAATACTCTTTGCGCTTTAATAGATCTATGCTTTTCCCCACGTGTGTGAAAGTGACAACATGCATATTGTGTGTGGCACTTTAGCTAGATTGAATATTTGTTATGAGTTATATTTGGAGTTGGATGTCTCTATGAAATTGTGGTGTTTGTTGGAACCATCTAGCGCTCAAGGTGACAGTGTGGGGTTATCTAGATTGGGGAAGGTGGACCTTAAGGAGTGTTGTTATAGCCCTCCCGATGATTAGAGTGTCCAACTGGAGAGTAGTTAAGAGTAGTATCATGAAGAGAGTATATTTATATGAGAGAGTGTTCACTAGTGAAAGTATGATCCATAGGCCTTGTTTCTAAACATTGAAACACCGTTTGCATCTAGATCTGTTGCATGTTTGCTTGCTTTAGTCTTTACCTCACCGTCAAGATATTTTCTAGCACCGTTACCACTTGTATTTCACTATCTCTTCGCCGAACTAGTGCACCTATACACCTGACAAGTATATTGGGTGTGTTGGGGACACAAGAGACTTCTTGTATCTTGATTGCAGGATTTCTTGAGAGGGAATACCTTTGACCACTTCCTCCCTGAGTTCGATAAACCTTGGGTGATCCACTTAAGAGAAACTTGCTGCTGTTCTACAAACCTCTACACTTGGAGGCCCAACAACTGTCTACAAGAATAGAAGTGCGTAGACATCACTTACTCCCATGCCCAAGGAACCAATTTCTTGCCCTCAAATTCCATTCTTCGCGAATTGGTTCTGGAATGATCCCTTTATCATTAAGCTCTTTCTCTTTTGCATCCCACTTAGGCATGGCAGTTGCGTAGCCCCCTGGCCCTACGTTATGGTGATATTTATTCTTCGCAGCATTTATCTTGTTTTTTCTGACTTTTCCTATGCAACTCCTGACTTCCTATACTCCACAAATGCATCCAAATAATGCTGCTGCTTCGCTAGATAGCCTTTGAATATTGGAGTTTTCTTGTCCTTCTGATACTTCAGCCATAATGATTTATTTCAGTTCTTGAATAGTTCGGCCATCTTCTTAAGAGCAAACTGCTTGACTGCCTTCCTCAATGCAGTCGTCTCGGTATCAATCTCACATTCTGACAGCATGAAATGTGCCATGAGGTCATTAAAAAGTTCCTCTTTGTACCTTTCGTCGATATACAAATCACTCCTCACTTTCGCCTCTTTGGGCTTATGCCACTCTCGAACAGTGATCGGGACACGATCTCTAGCAACAACCCCGCATTGTTGTATAAATAATTGCTTTGCTTTTTTCGGTTCCAATGGTTCGCCCTGTGCTGAGACCTCCGTAATTTCAAAAACAGTACGGGCATCCAACTTTTTGGCTGGGCCGTGCTTGAATTTTTTGCTCGATGTGGAGGCCTAAGAGAAGAAACATTCGTCAATATAATATATATACAACTCGGTACATACAGCTACTCCCGGACATCTAGTGATCATCGGACATCATATATATATACCTCGTCAGTCTTCGTTACACGTCCATGGGCTTCTCCATCATTGGAGTTGCGGCTTCTTCCTCTCGTTGGTTGATCTCCTCTCCCTCATCGGATGAGTTCAGATACCTCGAGGGAGATCCCTCACCGGATGGATCAGCATCGTAAATCATATCCTCGAGAATGTGTTCTGAATCTAGGTCTATGCAGATTGGACTAGGTGGATCCATAGTTTCCGCAAAATGCGAGATGCACACAATATTTAATTCAACATAATAAAAAATATACTCATACAAAATATTACTATACACAGATATTTCTATACGAAATAATAGAAATAAACCCTAAATCCTAAACCCGGAGGTGTGGTGGCCGGTGCCGGTGATGGTGGCCGCGAGAGAGGCGGGCAACTATGGCTTACCGCAAGAACCACCACCCTAACCCTAACACCGGTCATCACCGAGCACCAACACCCTAATCCTAACTCCGGTTACAAAGAGGGTCTTACAATATTACAATAAAAATACTATATTACACTATTATATTACAATAAAAAAACTTAAAATATTATAATATATCTCATACCCTAAAAACTTACAATATTATATTAGAATAAATTCCTATATATACTAAAATAATCCTATATCATAATCATATACTAAAATAATCATATATCATAATCATATACTAAACTAATCATAATCCTATACTAATCATATACAAATTCTAATAATAAGAAAATACACTATATATCCTACACTAAACTAATAATAATCCTACACTATATATCCTACACTAAAGTAATAATAATCCTACACTATATCATAATCCTACATTATATATCCTACGCTAAACTATAATAATCCTACACTATATCATAATCCTGCACTATATATCCTACACTATATATCCTACACTAAACTATAATAATCCTACACTAAAAAAATCCTACATTATATCATAATCCTACACTAGTATATGTATATAAAAAATACACATATCCTAAACTAATAATAATCCAACACTAAAATAATTACCTAATTAATTAGCAGAGTGTGGGCGTGACAGTGGTGGTGCAGCACAGCGAATGCCGGAGGTGTGCCGGTGGAGGGAGCCATGGTCGGGTGGTGGTCTTGTGGGCACAGCGGTTGGGGCAGCGAGGCGCTGATGGCGGCAGGCGCGAGCGGTAGTGCTTCTCGCTGACCGGGCCGTACTGGCAGCTGTTGTTTGGCCTCCAAGTCCCGGTACGTGGAACGCATCGACGGAGGAGGCCCCTTTTTATACCCCCCTCTAGTCCCGGTGCGTGGCACCAACCAGGACTAAAGGGGGGCCTCTAGTCCCGGATGGTGCCACGCACCAGGACTAGAGGGGGGGGCTTTTCGGCTGCGCGCGCTGGGCCAAAACCTTTAGTCCCGGCTTGTTATTTAGGGTGGGACTGAAGGCCAAAATTTGCGCGCGCTGGGCCAAAATCAGTACGCGTTGTGCTTTTTTCCATCAAATTTTTTAATATATTGTTTAAAACATTTAAATTATACATTTTTGCATACTTATGAATTTGAGAAAATTTTCAACATGAAAAGTGCTTGAATTTGAATAAGTAATCCAAATCTATTTCTGTTTTATAAAAATAATTATTTTAAATAGTCAAATTATTAACCATTTTTCCATTATAAATTTAAAAATGCATTAACTATTATATTTTGCATATTTTTGAATCTCACTAAATTTTCAAAATGAAAAGTGCTTAAATTTGAATAAGTAATCCAAATCCATGTTCTGTTTTATAAAATAATTAATTTAACTAGTCCAATATTAACCATTTTGCCATTATCAAATAAAAAATGCATTAGTTATATTTTGCATATTTTTGAATCTCAAAAAACTTTCAAAATGAAAAGTGATTAATTTGAATACGTAATCCAAATCCATTTTCTATTTTATAAAATAATTATTTTAATTAGTCAAATTAGCCATTTTTCCATTATCAATTTAAAAATGCATCAACTATTATATCTTGGGACTGTCCTTTTGCAAGAGCTTGCTGGGCTGAAATCTCACATGTCCAAGTGGCTGATCAAAATCTTTTTGAAGCTTTAGCCAGTATTAAAAAAGATCTTAAAGTCCCTTTTGCAATGGAAATTATTATGTTAGGAGCTTGGGGCATATGGATGTGCAGAAACAATAAAATCTTCAACAACAAGCATGCTTCGATTGAGGAATGGAGGGCTATTGTCGTCTAGGAATTAAGATGGGTCCTGTATAGAATTAAGAAAAAGAATTATCAGGGCCTCAAAGATTGGATTGAGAATAATTTAGACAGGAGATAGGTGCTTAGAATGTTATCCCTCATTTGAGGTGGCCTGAACTTGTAAATATGTTTTTGTAACTCTCTATGATATATAAAAAAATTGCAGTGGGGTGCTTTACCCTACTGTTTTACCCTAAAAAAACTATTATATTTTGCGTATTTTTTGAATCTTACTAAACTTTCAAAATTAAAAGTGCTTGGATTTGAATAAGTAATCCCTCTAACCTAAGCTTCAGTCCCGGTTGTAGCCACTAACAGGGACTAAAGATATTTTCCGTCATTTCCCACCGCTTTCCGCCAAGTTTTCCCGCCCTTTCCCTCTAAACTAAGCTTTTAGTCCCGGTTGTAGCCACTAACCGGGACTAAAGATATTTACCGCCATTTTCCACCGCTTCCCGCCATGTTTTCCCGCCCTTTCCTTCTGAACGGAGCTTTTAGTCTTGATTGTAGCCATTAACCGAGACTAAAGATATTTCCCACCATTTCTCACTGCTTCCCGCCATGTTTTCCCGCCATTTCCATCTATATATAGGCCGACCACGCCATGGTTATGCACACATCCACATTCTTCTATCACAACAATGGACAACGCCTACTGGGCCATTCTGACCCTCGAGGAGACCGAGGTGTTGTGCGCCTCCAGCTACCCTTACCCGCCAGGCTACCGGCTGCCCGCCGGATGGATGCTGAGCGCTGGAAAGGTTCCTGTCCCTCCTGTCCCTCAAGCTTCCGCACGCCAGACGGCCATCACGAACCACTTCTACCACGAGCTCAAGCCGGAGCAGCGGATGGATCCCTAGTGGGATCTCGACAACTATGACACCTGGAATGCCTTCTTTGCTAACCGGCAGGAAAGGAAGCTCGCCAGGTACGAGGGTGACGGACCTCCCCCGGTGAACCACAATGAAGCCGGTCGCCGCCTGTGGTGGGCGAACCAGACTATCATCGTCGTGATGCGCTACATCGCCGGGGGAGACCATCCTCGCCTGCGGTACCCGCAGCCGCAACAGAGCCATAAGAAGGGTGGCGGTGGTGAAGGTCACGGGTGTAGCGGCGACGTCATCCGGGATCCCCCTCCCCCACACGTCGTGAATCCGAGGCCGGAGTGGCAGGTGCCCCCACAATATGCCATGGCTGGGCTGAGGATCCAGCCGCGTGCGCCTAGCAGCGACCATGATGATGACGACGATGACGAAGACGACCCTGAAGATGAGTACTATGGGGCTAGATATGAGCATGACTAAAGGAGGGTCTTTAGTCCCAATTTCGTAGATTTCTTATTCCACATGGGTGCGTGTCCATCGGCGTATTTCGGAACAAGTTTTACTCCGGGACCCTTTCCAAATATTACATTGAAATTCTTGACCATACCAAATACATCAGCACCAGTACGGGGGTCAGGCTTCTTCCGATGATCTGCCTCGCCATAGAAATGCTTGCTTTTTTCCTTAAGGGATGTCTGGGCGGAAGAAAACAACGATTGTACGGATACACATTCTTCCTAGATTTATCCAGATATATACTTTCAGTCTCATCTAAACAGTATGTGCATGCATTGTATCCCTTGTTCGTCTGTCCTGAGATGTTACGAAGAGCAGGCCAATCATTGATGGTTACGAACATCAACGCTCGTATGTCGAATGGCTCTTGTTTGTGCTCATCCCACACACGTAAACCTGGTTCGGCCCACAACTGTAAAAGTTTATCAACTAATGGTCTTAGGTACACATCAATATCATTCCCGGGTTGCTTCGGGCCTTGGATGATCACTGGCATCATAATAAACTTACGCTTCATGAAGAACCAAGAAGGAAGGTTGTAGATACATAGAGTCACGAGCCAGGTGTTGTGACTGTAGCTCTGCTCCCCAAAAGGATTCATGCCATATGTATTTAGACTAAACTATTAGTTCTCGCGTCACCAGCAAAGTTCGAAAAGTCTCTCTCAATTTTTCTTCACTGCCGACCATCAGCGGGGTGCCTCAACATCCCGTCTTTCGTACGTTCTTCCATGTGTCATTGCAACAACTTGGCATGCTCTTTGTTTCTGAACAAATGTTTTAACCGTGGTATTATAGGAGCATACCACATCACCTTGGCAGGAACCCTCTTCCTGGGTGGCTCGCCATCAACATCATCGGGGTCATCTTTTCTGATCTTATACCGCAGTTCACTGCATATCGGACATTTATCCATATTATCATACTTCTCACTGCGGTAGAGGATGCAGTCATTAGGGCACGCATGTATCTTCTGCACATCTAATCCTAGACGGCAGATGAGCTTCTTTGCTTCGTACGTACTAGCAGGCAATTCGTTATTTTTTGGAAGCAACTTCTTCATGAGTACCAGCAACTTCTCAAATCCCGAGTCAGTCACACCGGTCTCTGTCTTCCACTTCAGCAATTCTAGTGTGCTACCCAGCTTATTTTCTCCATCTTCACAAGTTGGGTACAACAATTTGTTGTGGTCCTGTAACATCTGCTCGAACTGCAACCTCTCTTTTTCTGTGTCGCAGTCTCGCTTTGCATAAAAAATGACCCGACCAAGATCATCAGCGGGCTCATTTGGTTCCCATTTTTCACCTCCTTCTTCTTCATTGTCTTCCATTGTGGTATCAGCGTATTCAGGAAACATAGATCGGTAGTTGTCATCATCGTCTTCCATAGCAACCCATGTTTCTTCGTGCTTGGTCCAAATATTATAGTCGGACATAAAACCATACCGAAGCAGGTGGCTCTGAATGACTGTTGTGGAAGTGTGAGCCTTCTCATTTCTACAGTCAACACATGGACAACACATAAAACCAACCCCCCCCCCCCCCCCGCTTGTTCGCCTCGGCCACAAGACGAAAAGAACGCACGTCTTTTCTGAAATCGGCAGAGAGTCGGTCACCGTACATCCATGGATGACTCATCTGTATCATACAAATATATATCAAATGCAATCACGATGCTAAAATTAGTATCGCGCGGTCTAAATGAGAAAATAGTTGCTAACGTTTTAACACACTTGGAAACAAAGATGAGAAAACTGAAGTGTGGCTCGGGCACCTCATATCATGTTTGTCTTGTGTGACCTAAAATTGCATCGCTCTAACGGGCATTTCATCGAACACCTCTTGTGCATATAAACAAGAAAAAAAATAGCACAAATCCACCACCTCTCCCACCAGGAAAAAAAAGTTGAGAGAGGAAGAGGATATGCCATATATATAGGGCCAGACCACTAGTCCCGATTTGACATACAAACCGGGACTAAAGGGGGTGCCCGCAGCGAGCGGCAGGCCCCAGACCCTTTAGTCCCGGTTCGTATCTCAAACCGGGACTAGTGGTGTCTAACAGGCCGGGACCTATGCCCTGGGCGGCTCGGGGCCGTCCGGACCATTAGTCCCGGGCCAGACACAGCCAAGGCTAATGGCCCGGACGAAAGGGCCATTTTCTACTAGTGGTGGTGCTTAAATTTACAACTTATTTTGCTGCGTATTTTCGTATCACGGTCGAGTGTGCTGATTTCCTAGCATAGAGAGAGCAGAGGTGTAAGATGAATATGACAAGTGGATCTACTTTGTAAGTGAGCCAAAAAATTAGTTTATGTTTTTTTATGTGCAAAGCAGATTCAAGATTTAAAATAGATTGGGATTAACAAGTTCAGAGAGTGCCAATTTTGGGGATTGAAAGTTAGAGGTTCTAATTAGTTTTGCCTAGGAGTACCAGGTTTGTTTTGAATTTTTTAACTCTTGGACTTGCGTGGGCCGTGCACCCGGCCCTGAGTCTGTGATGATCGGTCGGTTGCAAGTACTAGCGCGAACCAACCCTAGCGAGCTAGCCGGTCGAGATTATGGCCACTAGACGTGCCGGAGGCGCCGCCGGCGAAATCGCGGACGACCTCCTCTGCAGTGTCTTCGCGCGCCTGCCGGGCTTGCGGGACCTCCTGCGCTGCGCAGCCACCTGCAAACAGTGGCTCCGCCTCGTGACCGAACGGGCCTTCCTCCGACAGGTCGGCCTCTGGCCGGATACGGCGCCCCACCCTTCCGTCCTCGTCGGGGTCTTCTCCCAGAGCTCGATCGCCGGCAGCCAGTATTGTTTCGAGGGGAGTTATCCCCGTCGTCCCCCGAAATTCTTAAGCCTCTAGGCCGGTGGCGACGGGCATGATCTTACCTTTTTTTTTGACATAGAACTCTATGATTCTATTAAGATGGCACAGCCGACTTGCTGGCCACAACACCAATTACACAATCTGGGACATCATCCACCCACATGGCCCTCGTCTCCCGCCGAGAGGAGCCCCAGGCAGCTAGTTCATGGGCAACAATATTACAAGACCGAGGTGCAAACACCACCTCCACTGAAATGAAGTTTAACGATATAAAAGCACGTAAATCACGAAACATCACTCCTTCAGGTGCGAAATCGAAATCCTTGGTGGTGAGGGCCTTAACCAGATTCAAAGAGTCCGATTCTAGAATAATATTGCCCATTCCCCACCCAGCAGCTGCTTGGATCGCTTCTGTACACGCCATAGCTTCTGTTTGTATCGCACTAGCAGCTGAGAGTACTGGACCAGCACCTGCACCTCGAACAGTCCCCATAGCATCTCTGGCAACGAAGCCCCAACCCCCTGTGTTCGTTGTCTGCTGGAAGGCGCCATCAAAATTAATTTTCAGTCTGTCCTCATCAGGTTTCTCCCATTTAGCTATATTTTTTGTCTGTTTTGTTTCTATTCCCTGCTTTGCAAACTGCAATGACTCTTTTGTCAAGTACCGTATCTGCCCGACCAGTTCCGGTAGCGACAACTTCTTGCCCTCGGCATTAACTTTATTCCGACGAAGCCAGCTACGCCACAACAAGCAGCGCAACAGAGAACCTTCTGCTCATCATCTAATTTCAGGATTTCCTCCACCACAGCTCATGCGTCCTCATAAACGCAGATACGTTCACGTAGCGCATTCAGTCCAACCATCTCCCACACCTTCGTCGCCTCAGTACATTTCAGGAATAGATGGGCATGATCTTACCTTGGACTCGTTCTTCACCGACGTCGACGACGGGCTCTTCTTCACCTTTGCAAGGCCACTGGCATCGCGCCGCGGTCTTATCCTCGTGCGCGTCTGGCTGCCTAGCTCCGATTCCAACTACGTCGTCGACCCCATGTACCACAAGTTCCAGCTGGTCGTATGCCGCCCCATGCCCATGGGCGACAGGAGGGGGAGCACGCATCTCCTCCCGCCGCCCACCTTCGACACGACTAGATTCCGGGATAGCGACTTTAACGGCTATGCGCTTCTCACCGACGCCGACTATGGCGACGATGCTGCCACCGGCGATCTGGACCGTCGGCAAGAACGACACACCTTTAGAGTGGTCTTGAACTATACCGACCGCAAAGGATTGGCGTGTGCCTGCACCTACTCCTCGGCCACAGGGAGCTGGAGCGAACCCATCAGGTGTCGCTTGCCATCCGTCCTCATCAGGTGTGGACCGCTTGCCGGCGTCGTCATCCACAGCATCGTGCACTGGCTCTACATGGACAAGGACATGAACTTCTCTGCTCTCAACGTGAACACCACCACGACGCATGTCTCTCTCACCAAGATCCCAATCAAAGCCCACGGTAACCTGCTCGGATTGCGGCCGCCGATCCCATGCATCGCTGGAGAAGCAGGAATGCTTTCGTTCGTAACTATCCAACAAGACCATGGCGTGCTGGAGATTTGGACCAAGCAAGGAGAAGAAGACGACGGTTCCCATGATGATGATGATCATGGCCGTGAAGAGGGCTGGCAACACTCTGAGCTGGTGGATTTGGGGAGCAACAAGATCATAATAAACAGCTAGCGTCTTCTTTGCGGAGAGTAGGGGCACTACAGGACGCGCGCTATGCCGAGAGCAAAAAGCCGTCGGCGTAGGCAAAAATACCCTCGGCGTATGGTACGCCGAGGGCTGCCCTCAGCGTAGCCTCCTCGGCAAAGATCTTCCTCGGCGGAGCACACTCAAGCCGTCGGCGTATGCTACGCCGAGGGCTTTGCCGTCGGCGTAGCGGCCGTCGGCATAGCCTATCGGCCGGTTGCAAAATAATTTTTTTTGAAAAAAAAATAATTTTTTAAATTTTTTTTCTTAATTTTTTTATTCTTTGAATTGTTTCACTTGTTAATCTCCTACTTTGAACATTTTTAACACTAATTATACTTAATATTTGATTAAATTCTAGTATTAGTCAAACTTACCAAAAGGTCATTCATCCTAATACTACTCCAGCTTCAGCACGCTTAACTTCTTCGTTTCTTCAGAATCCGTTTCCGCAAAGTAATACATATATTGGTGTCAATACTATGATTTCAATCCTATTAACTCTTATATCATCATGTCACATGTTTGTATTTTTTGAAATTACAAACAATTATTTAAGTAAATATTAATGAATACGTAAAAATATTATTGAATTCAAATAAAAATAACAATTTTATTTTTTTGTATTTTTCTATTTAATATAGAATAATTAATATCTTTAAATCTGTAAATCAAAATTCAACAAATAATATGTCTAAATTGATCAGAAAAATGAGAGGAATCCAAATATGATATCGATGTTAACTATTCACAAACCCTCCGTTTTTGAATTAGCTATTTGGTGGTTGCTTTAGAAAATCCTTTTTTTGCGCTCGGATAATGAAAAATGTCTTTTGGTGCGATGAAAAGGAAAACTTGCATTGGATCTTTGATAAAAATAGCATATTGTGAACCTAAAAATGATTTTTGTAAAAAAACATGAGCATCGGATCATGTACCTGTAGTTCATATCTGACCCACTTCCTACCGATTCGGCAGGAATTTGTCTTTTTCACCAAAGGTGGACGGAAAGGTTTCGGATCCCCCTGTTGGGACATTGTCTATATAAGGTGGTATAGTATTTTTGTAAAATGTGGTGATAGTATTTTGAATTAGCCATTTGGTGGTTGCTTCACAAAACTGTCCGTTTTTTATGCTCGAAAAATAGAAAATGGCTTTTTGGTGCGACGAAAAGAAAAACTTCCTCCTGCAATATTGTTCGCCATCCCATGATGCATGTGTATGCACAATATGGGTACATTATCACAAATTATGCCTTGATTCTAGACATAACATTGGTCATTTGACCCGAAAGCCAAGAAACCTCGAATGAGATAGGTCATTTTGTGAAGGTTTCTTTGAGACATAACCAATATACCAAGTTTGATATTTTTCCTTCTAACTATGTCACATAATATGTCATCACGCGAAGATTTCGCATTGTTTCGATCGTTTTTGAATTTTTTATGCCCGTTTTAAACTATCGTCAAACTTTGTCGAACGGTAGGCATTTAGATTCTTAGCTCGGGGCCGAGCCTCGCTAAACTTGCATTTGATCTTTGATAAAATAGCATATTGTGAACCTAAAATTGATTTTTGTAAAAAAATATGAGCATCGGATCATGTACCTATAGTTCATATCTGACCCACTTCCTACCGATTCGGCAGGAATTTGTCTTTTTCACCAAAGGTGAACGGAAAGGTTTCGGATTCCCCTGTTGGGACATTGTCCATATAAGGTGGTATAGTATTTTTGTAAAATGTGGTGGTAGTATTTTGAATTAGCCATTTGGTGGTTGCTTCACAAAACCGCCCGTTTTTTATGCTCGGAAAATAGAAAATGGCTTTTTGGTGCGACGAAAAAAAAAACTTCCTCCTGCAGCATTGTTCGCCATCCCATGATGCATGTGTATGCACAATATGGGTACATTATCACAAATTATGCCTTGATTCTAGATATAACATTGGTCATTTGACCCGAAAGCCAAGAAACCTCGAATGAGATAGGTCATTTTGTGAAGGTTTCTTTGAGACATAACCAATATACCAAGTTTGATATTTTTCCTTCTAACTATGTCACATAATATGTCATCACGCGAAGATTTCGCATTGTTTCGATCGTTTTTGAATTTTTTATGCCCGTTTTAAACTATCGTCAAACTTTGTCGAACGGTAGGCATTTAGATTCTTAGCTCGGGGCCGAGCCTCGCTAAACTTGCATTTGATCTTTGATAAAATAGCATATTGTGAACCTAAAATTGATTTTTGTAAAAAAATATGAGCATCGGATCATGTACCTATAGTTCATATCTGACCCACTTCCTACCGATTCGGCAGGAATTTGTCTTTTTCACCAAAGGTGAACGGAAAGGTTTCGGATTCCCCTGTTGGGACATTGTCCATATAAGGTGGTATAGTATTTTTGTAAAATGTGGTGGTAGTATTTTGAATTAGCCATTTGGTGGTTGCTTCACAAAACCGCCCGTTTTTTATGCTCGGAAAATAGAAAATGGCTTTTTGGTGCGACGAAAAGAAAAACTTCCTCCTGCAGCATTGTTCGCCATCCCATGATGCATGTGTATGCACAATATGGGTACATTATCACAAATTATGCCTTGATTCTAGACATAACATTGGTCATTTGACCCGAAAGTCAAGAAACCTCGAATGAGATAGGTCATTTTGTGAAGGTTTCTTTGAGACATAACCAATATACCAAGTTTGATATTTTTCCTTCTAACTATGTCACATAATATGTCATCACGCGAAGATTTCGCATTGTTTCGATCGTTTTTGAATTTTTTATGCCCGCTTTAAACTATCGTCAAACTTTGTCGAACGGTAGGCATTTAGATTCTTAGCTCGGGGCCGAGCCTCGCTAAACTTGCATTTGATCTTTGATAAAATAGCATATTGTGAACCTAAAATTGATTTTTGTAAAAAAATATGAGTATCGGATCATGTACCTATAGTTCATATCTGACCCACTTCCTACCGATTCGGCAGGAATTTGTCTTTTTCACCAAAGGTGAACGGAAAGGTTTCGGATTCCCCTGTTGGGACATTGTCCATATAAGGTGGTATAGTATTTTTGTAAAATGTGGTGGTAGTATTTTGAATTAGCCATTTGGTGGTTGCTTCACAAAACCGCCCGTTTTTTATGCTCGGAAAATAGAAAATGGCTTTTTGGTGCGACGAAAAGGAAAACTTCCTTCTGCAACATTGTTCGCCATCCCATGATGCATGTGTATGCACAATATGGGTACATTATCACAAACTATGCCTTGATTTTAGCCATAACATTGGTCATTTGACCCGAAAGCCAAGAAACCTCGAATGAGATAGGTCATTTTGTGAAGGTTTCTTTGAGACATAATCAATATAACAAGTTTGATATTTTTTCCTTGTAACTATGTCACATAATATAACACCACGCGAAGGTTTCGCATTGTTTCGATCGTTCTTAAATTTTTTTATGCCCGTTTTAAACTATATATAATGTTTTATGTTTTACTTAATTTTTATTTATAAATGTGTAATATTTGATTGTAGATAGATAGGTCTTATTTTTCTGCAAATTTTGATATATTATTTGTATTTTTCTGAATTAGAATGATTTAGTTATGATTTTTCAAAGTTTAATGAGATAAAATAAAAAAATAGCTACGCCGAGGACGGCCGTCGGCGTATGCTACGCCGAGGGTAGCCGTCGGCCTAGCGTAGAATATGCCGAGGGCAATTTTACGCCGACGGTCCCCCACGCTTGGCGTCGGCGTAGCTTCCTAGTGGTGTGCTTTGCTCGTCCAGCAAGGTAGCGTCTTCCTCACCGTGGACCTCAAGAGTAAGGAGACAATGCTGGTTGATCTCAAAGACGATGAAACGAGGCGTGTCAAGGACACATCTCTGCTGGCTGCAGAATATTGTAGTAGCACCTACTGCAGAGGAGGACACCGCTATTGGAAGTGTTCACCCATACCTCCACTACATGTTCTCTACGAGTTGGATTGGGTATTTAGTCGCACTATGCTCCTCGCCTCTTCTCCGTCACAACAAAATTAATCTGAAGAATCTTCTTATCCCGAGGAGATCATAATAATCTGAACAAAATCTGGCCACAACCTGCCCAGGCCATGAAGGCCACGCGCAGGCCGGCCATAGGATGCAACACACCCTGTCCCCCACGAACGCCAGAGGAAATGGCCATCCGCCACGCGCTGCCAAAATCAATCGGGGCCTCCACCTGCGACGAGTCCTAGTGGGACCCAGATCCAGAGGGCCGCCCCTCCGCAGAATGTCGTTGTGCGGCGTCGGAGAAGGAAGCCAGCGCCACCATCTCAACTAGGATCACCGTCGCGGCCGTCGCCCACGACGCAAAATCGCACGGCGCCCCAGCTTTGCACGACCGTCGTCGCTGCCCCCTCCCCCTCCCCCCTACGTACAGCACCTTCGGCGCTGAGGTACCCGAAATAGATATCGTATCCAACTTAAACTACTTCCTTGGATCCAAATTAATAGTTTTAGATTTGACTAGATTCAGATATATTTAGCACGAAAACATGACTAGATACATCTGAATTTAGACAAATATAAGACCATTAATTTAGATTGGAGGGAGTATAATTATTATTTTTGTTTCCGGATTATTTGTTTCAAAATGATATACTTCCTTCGATCTATATTAATTGATTTTGATTTGTCAAAATTTGAATGAAACTATATACTAAATAGTGTCTAGATTCATTCAAATGTAGACAAATTTAAGTCAATTAATATCTGCCAGAGGCTTATGAACACGCACGTCTACCTAAAAAGATTCCATCTCGCTCTTAATCAACACGTGATTGATATGTGTACGATTCGTTTTTTTTAGCATCGATGTTTAGCAAATAGCTATACACACGTCACACGTGTCCCTGATTTCGCGGAACCATACGTACCAACCACCGGCTCGACCACGAATCCGCCGATCGATCGATCCGAGATGGCCAATCCGCGAGCAGGCGCCGGCGGTGAGATCGCGGACGACATCCTCCTCGACGTCTTCGCGCGCTTGCCGGGCTTCCAGGACCTCGTCCGCTGCGCGGCAACGTGCAGACGATGGCGCCGCCTCGCCACGGACCGAGCTCTCCTCCGACGACGGATCGGCATCTGGCCGGAGACGGGGCGCCACCCGTCGGTCCTCGTCGGTATCTTCTCTCAGAACACGGTGCAAGCTGGTGGTGGCAGGTTTCAGCCCCTCAAAAGGAAACCAGACACCCCTCCCCAGTTCTTGAGCCTTCAGGCCGGCGATCCGCATCGTAACTTTACCTTCGACTCGATCGTCGACAATGGCGACGGGCTCTTCAACCTAGCAAGGCCACTGGCGTCACGTCGCGGCCTTCTCCTCGCCCACGTCTTTCTTCCTAGTAGCCCCGACGACGACCACCACCATCGCAAGAAGCTCCACCTGGCGGTGTGCCGCCCTTTGATTGACAGGCGGTACAGGCGTCTTCTCCCGCCGCCTCCTTTCTTCCTCGACCCTCGGCTCTCCTACCGCGAGCTTACCGGCTGCGCGATTCTCACCGATGCGGACCACGGTGGTGTCGCTGATGATTCGGATATGAATCAGAAGCCGGTGGTGTTTCAGGTGCTCTTAACCTACACCACCGATGACCATGCTGGACCCGTGCTGGCCTACACATACTCTTCCTCCACCGACACTTGGGGCGCACCCATCGACTGTCGGAGGGCGTGGGATTATTCAAGCCTCGTCAGTTGCGGACCGCGAGCTGGCGTCGTCGCTCGTGGCGGCATCGTTCACTGGTTGTACACAGACAAGACAAGCTTCTACACGCTCAACATAAACCTCGCCGCCGCCACGACACATCATGTCTCCTGGACCAAGATCCCGATCAAAGTCCATGACTGTGGGGAGTGGTTGCGAGTGCCGTTTCCATGCGTCGCCGGAGAAGGGAGACTTTCATTTGTCACCATACCAGACCATGGCAAGCTAGAGCTTTGGACAACAAAGCAAGGGCAAGACGACGACGGTGAGGATGGCATGGGAGCGTGGTCGCGCTCTGAGCTGATAAAGCTAGAAGAGATCAGAAAATTAGACCTCGTCTTCTTCGCAGAGAGGAGAGGTGCCATGCTCGTCGATATGAAAGGTGTCTACTTCAGCATCGACCTCGAGAGCAAGGAAATGACGCCGATTGACATGATCGGCGAGGAAATAATGGCGCATAAGGCAGGCACGAGGAGGTTTCCGGCGGAGAGTTGTAGCAGCACTTGGTGTGGCCGGCAGCATATGCCGTGCCGGCACAACCCGCCCGTGTTGTACGAGATGGACTGGGTATTTCACCGTCGCACGGTCGTCGATGATAGGAAACACAAAAACTGCGGAGTCGTAAGTTCATGCGATGTTTAATGGTGTGCAGTGTAGCTAGTCTGCCTATGATCGATAATGGGTCGATCGAATGATCTGGTATATATGCATTGGACATACCGTCGCCTTCTTCTTTCTATCAATCGTTCAACTTTCAGACGCTTCTACTCGCCAAGGAAAGGTTGAGGAAGTATTTGGCTGGAATAACTTGACTTCGCCTCATTGTCATGTGTAGCCCCGTTTGCTTCCGCTTCAGCTTTAGATTTTGGTGCTTCTTGGGTCCAGAATCTGCACGAGAAACAAACAACTAAATTTTCTACAGCACTAGCAATATTAGCAATAATGCAATATACATCCTGACCATACTTTAAGTGGATAGTTTCCATTAGTATCCAGGTCCTTCCATTCTGTACTGTCAGTCTCATCCTGGACTGATGTAGAAACTTGCTCTCTGCTCAAGGACATACTGGACTAATGTACCTGTCAAGGTTAGTATACTGTTACCTCTGTTTCTAAATGTAAGACATTCTAGCAGTTCAATTTAAAATTTCTGGAGTATTTACGAAACAGAGGTAGTACTTGTTACGAGTTTGTGTTTTACTGTTTTGCAATAGAGCTTACAAATATAGTGGCTTTTACAGCTGATATATCCTTTCCATGCTCATTGAGGTACTTCAAGACTCTGATGTTCTGAAAACACAACTGTAACTAACATCCTATCTCATGTATTACTCTGTACCAGGTTGTAATTTGAGCCTTGCAGAGTCCAAGCCAGAAGATGTTAAGGAAACAATAGGGAAGTTAGATCCAATTTTCCTATCAAAATAAAAAAAGAAATACAATGTAAAGCAGCCATAGATAAGACTTTTCTGAATATAAAAGGCAACACAAAACAATATCATGACATTGGCTAACTGTTCCTTGGTAAAAAATCTTCTCATAACACAACCCAGTACTTGTAAATCATACAGATAAGATGCAAGTCCTAATTCAATTAGGACGCGAAGTGAACCACACGAGACGAAGTGAACCACACGAGACGAAGTTATCCCCAACATCTCTCTGACACCCATCCTCTCCTCGGGAGTCTGCGGATATCTCGACGGGCAGACTTTGAACTTGGGTTCCAAATCACCACCACAATACCCATTACATGACTTGCGGTCGTGCAGAGATATCTCCTCCAGATTCACCGCAGCTTCCATGACACGACTGATGTATCCAAGGAAATTGTCGTCGGGTTGGAAACCATAGATGGTAAGCTTAGCCAGATTCTTGTGCCTGAAGTTAGAAGCAGATGGCTTCCACTCCACGTTTGCTTTGTCAAAGTAGCCATATTCCCGTCGAAGCTTCTTGTCTGTCACAATGGTGCACCAATGATCACGTACTGCGATGCATAGCTCCTTTACTGATGGTGCAGCTTCGAGGATAAACATTGTCCAGGCAATATCACAACCTTCAGGAAGATTGTCCAGATTCACAAACTGTAGTTCGCCGAGCACAGGAGCGAGCAATGTGGGGCATTCTGGTAGAACCCAAATCTGAACAGAAGAAGCAAACCAAAAGTTAATTGCAGCTTGCAAATAAATTACACCCTAGAGTAGCAGAGAAGACTCTGCTTAAGTTTACTACAGTTACATATAACAATCATAGGGTGGAAATAAGATAGCAACCTTTTCACTTTCAAAATCCAGATTTAGATCGGTTATAGAGGGAACATCAGCAAGGAGTTGGCTTAACTCGAGTGTCTTGTGCGAACGAGTTCCAGCTTTCGTGAGGCTTAGCTTTGAAAGCCGCGGGACAAAGACAAAAGACAGAGGATCCTCACAAGAGACCCAATTATTATAGCTCACCTGTTCGAGTTTGGGTAGGCAGAAGAGCTCCACTTTTTGAAAATTTCCATAGTCGATAAAAAACTCAACAAGTTGAGCATGCTCCACTTGTAGCGTGGAATTGATCCCAGAGTCACAGTAAGTTAAGTGCAAAGACTTCAATCTCTTGCAAGTTCTGAGGATGTTGGGGATGCCAGATTCACCAAACCTCATATTGTCCAGCCGCAGGCGGGTAAGGCCAGCGAATGCATCTGGGGAAGCACCAAGGAAAGTATTGAACTGCGTCGCAAAGTTGAGGAGATCAGCAGCCGTGCAACCCTCACGAACCTTCTCCGTAACGATCTCAAACTCTGCCGCCTCAACCTTGTGGGTTGCCATGGCACGGGCAACAGACCTGCCGATGGAGAGACAATCATAGCGCCTCAAGATGAACCTCACGCGCAGCTTGCGTATGGTGATATCCTTTCTCCTCGCAACCATGATGTTTTCTGTGACATCAGCCACGGCGCCATTGATCCGGACCACATCACGAATAGTGAACTCACTGTTTTCATCAGTGTGCCGTGCAATCGAAGCAATATCTAAGTCCAACCGCGAGAGCATAGCGGGGAGGTTCAGCATTTGCTTCGAGAGGATGCATGTCCTTGCAGCGTCGAGTGTGTCCACCCTCTCCAGGATGTTGAGCAATAGGTGGTTGGGTAGCTTGCTGATCCTGTCCCCGTTCCCGCTGCCCGCGGCGTCTTCGTTACAGGTTGCTTTCTGCAATGCATTGTAGCAGGGAAAAACAACAAATTAGCATTGGGAGGTTGAATCGACACAGAGGAAGAACAGCGCGGACAAAAGAAGCAACACTTACATTGCGGCTGCGGCGACCCTTTCTGTTCTTCATGGCTGATCAGGGGGGTGGCAACTTATTTGATGAGATGTTGCTTCCTCTGAAAATCAGGGACCTTATTGATGAGATGTTGCTTCCTCTGAAAATCAGGGACGCCAACTTATTCGATCCTACTCCTCCTCCCGCTCCTCTGTTTATTCAGGCCGGCGGACTAAATGCCGGCTCTCCTCCAAAAGGGAGGAGATTATTAAGAGGAGATGGAGAAGGATTCCGATTACAGCTTCGCTACAGACAGACTAACCATAAAAATCGCTCCTTTTCGAGTCCGCTTGGTACACAAACCGAAATGGATATCCTCTCTGTCACGATTGCACAAGGAAACCGATTCTTCCGTCTCCGCCTCCGGATCCCGTGAGATTACTTCGCCGGAAACGCAGTAAGACATGAGGGGGCGGAGGAGAGTGGTGGTCGCCGGTGGCGGAGGGCAGGGTGGGCGTGGGGGGGCACAGGCGGCAGAGGTGGTGTGGTGGTCGGCGGCGGGGTGGGCAGACTAGGCGGCAGAGGTGGTGTGGCAGCTGCAAGTGACGCGAAAGAGAGTGGTGCTCGCCAGCGGCAGAGGGTGGGCGGCTGCGGCCTACAGGATCAGCTATGATTCGCTCATGCTACCCACTGCATTCTTCAAGCATTTTGGAGTGGGGATCGAGTGTGGGAGGAGGGGATCGTGAGGAGAGAGATGAGGATTTTGGGCTTTTCTACCTGGGCTGGTCGGTTGACTAGGGCTTTTCTACCTTCTCATTCGTGGGCTGGCCAAATGTCACAAGCGGACACGCCACTATCGGGTCAAAGTTGAAGAAGCGTCACGAATATATAAAAACAAAATCTTGAAGAAGAACATGCCACAATGACGTATTTTTTGTCAAACCTGTCCAAATCTGAAAACTTCAACCAAATCTGACCCTCTTCATAATTCAGAATCCGATCCTAGGGTCGGCGTCATTTTAAATGGAGTCGAAAGTGTACAGGTCGGCGCACATACATTAGAAAACCGAACCGATGGAGGTCGTCTCCATTTAAAATGGCGTCGACGTCGGCTCCGTTTAAAAGGGCACAGACATCCCTAGGTTGTCCCCCCGTTGTCACATGTTGGCGCCGACCTGTATAACTTCGGCTCTGTTTAAAATGGTGCCGACCCCAGGGGTCAGGTTCCGAATTAGTTACGGGGAGGGGTCAGATTCGGTTGAAGTTTCTCAAAAATGTCAAATTGACAAAAAAATACACAATGACCGAGAGATTTTTCCCGGTCGTCAAGGGTTCTTTTCTTCCCGGAGTCCGGCGAAGGGATTGCTCTGGTGCTTGGGCTCATGTTCCGCTACCCGACCTTGGTATACCATTCTAGTTTTTTCCTATGTCGGGTCTTGGGTTCCACACCAAAGTTTTCTGTTAGAGATCGATCTAGGGTTTAAAGTTCTGTGTCGTCTAAATCTTCAAGTTCGGGAGAGTAAGTAAGGAGGAAGAGCTCGCGAGAATGATGGATGAGATGGGGTTGTGCGAGGATGATCTTAACGATGTAATTTTCGAGGAGTAGGGGCCTCGTGTCGAAGAACTCCCTAGTTGGCTTGCCATGGCCAAGCCCACCACGTCCCACCAAGTGACCGCTTGTGCCCCTGTAAATTAAACGGAACACCGCTAATTGCCCATTTAATACTTTGGTGTTTAGCGGTTGGTCGCTTGCCCGCTCCCGCTAGCTCTAGACTAGTGCTCCCTCTATTTCAAAATATAAGATGTTTTAGGTTTGTGAAGAAAAATATATCTGAACTTCTTTTAGTGTCTAGATTCACTCCAAACATGAGTGAACCTACATATTAAAAGAAAAGAAATCTCGATACATCTTATATTTTGAAACGGAGGGAGTAGTATATATCCGTGCTTTGCCAATCAGAGACTGAGAACCTCTCCCCTTCGGCTACCGAGTTTGATTCACCGGCAATCAACGGGAATTTGGAGATGCATTCAAGACCCAACGGCGGTGAGCCTATAGAGATCTCAGGCGGGAGCTGGCAGCCAATCCGGGCTACATATTGGATGGAGGCGGACGCCGGCTGCTCAAGATACAGGTTGGACATGGCCAGAAGGCTCCTTCTCTCTGCACCATCGCTAACGACGATGACGTCCGATGCGCCGTAGCCGATCCAGACCAGAGCCCCAAGGCCGCTGTGGACTACCTCGCCACCAAAAAGTTGATTTCGTTCTTGACTTCTTGTCATGGGTCATAAAGAGAGATAGGTATAGCAAGGTTCCTTTCGTGAATTTTATGGATATATCCTTGATGGGTGGCCTTGTAAAGGACGTGGCGTAGAGGGTCATTCCTGCAAAAAAAAAAGTTTTGATAAGGTGTCATGGCCATTCCTTTTGCTGCCGTTGATATACTGGCAGTCGATCATGCATGGAGGCTGCTGCCACATGAGAGATCGGAACCAACAAGAGAGACCATGTCACGTCGAACTTTATTCTCTCTCGTTTCGAAGGAGACACCCGAGTTTCTCAAATCAGTATAGCGTATCTTTTTTTTTCATCGGACGGTATGGCAGGAACGGGTATGTTGCTACGTGATGACTCTAGTGCTATCATTTTTTCTGCATGCCATTTCATGGACTCTTGTGTTGAAGCTTTGGAGGCTGAGCTGCGATCTTGCCTACAGGGCCTAGATTTATCAATTTGTCATAGCCTTCTTCCTATTATCATTGATACTGATCGCACTCAGCTAGTTACGCTGTTCTGGAGGGCTCACAAGATAGATCACAATTTATCCACTTAATTTCAGATATTAAGGCTTTAGCCGGTAATGGTAGAGTGTGTAAATTTGTAAAAGTAGATCGAGGGCAGGTGAGGGTTAGCCACTGTTTTGCTAATTGGGCAAGAACGGAACGTAGAATTATGATCTGGTTTGGATCGACTCATGATGTTGTTCTTGGGGAGTGCGAGCTAGAGCAACTTGTAATTCCTCCTGCTTAATATGATCTGGTTTTACCCATAAAAAAATCATGGTTTCATAAAGTTCTATCAAGTTATGCACGAGTTCGTACACAACCATTTTATATTTTTCTAGAAAGATCAGTGCGTGATTGACATGGATACGATTAGTTTTGCTGGCCCAGGACAGTGACCATTTATTTGCATGTCCGTAGGGTTTGCGGATCCCTTCCAACGACCGGCCGGGTGGACGAATCCCAGATCGATCGAGGCCCAGGACCTCTAGCCGACATGACCAAACGGCGCGTAGGCGCCGGCGGCGGCGATATCGCGGACGACATCCTGCTCGACGTCTTCGCGTGTTTGCCGGGCTTCCAGGACCTCCTCCGCTGCGCGGCAACGTGCAGACGATGGCGCCGCCTAGTCACCGACCGATCGAGCTTTTCTCCGACGGATCGGCATCTGGCCGGAGACGGCGCCCGGCCCGTCCGTCCTTGCCGGGATCTTCTCGCAGGACGCGTGGCCTGCTACCACTACCAAGCCTCAGCCCCTCACAAGGGAGCCGGTGCCGGACAGGCACAGCACGCCGCGATTCCTAAGCCTTCAGGCCGGCGGCGCCCATCTCACCTTCGACACGTTCGTCGCTAACGACGACGGGCTCTTCAACACGGCGAGGCCACTGGCATCACGCCGCGGTCTCCTCCTCCTGCGCGCCCTTCTGCCTAGCCTGGCCGACGACAACCGCCTTCAAGAGCTCCATCTGGCGGTGTGCTGCCCTCTGGTCGACATGCAGCGCAGACATCTTCTCCCGCCGCCTCCCTTCATGGTGAACGACAGATTCATGTCCTTGGACTGGCACGTAAGCGGCTGCGCGCTCCTCACCAACGAGGACCACCATGATGTCGCCGCTGATTTGTATGATCATCAACTACAACAACAAACGTTCCAGGTGATGTTGGCATACACCGCTGACAGTGGAGACGTGCATCCGCCACGAACACCTGGAGCGCGCCCATCGAGTGCCGCCGTGCTTCACGCCGCCTTACCAAGTGTGGACCGTTTGCCGGCGTCGTGGCCCGTGGCACCGTGCACTGGAAGTTCACTGACCAGACAAGCTTCTACATACTCGGCATAAACGCCGCGCCACGGCACATGTTTCTATCACCAAGATCCCCATCAGCGTCGACTCTGGTATGCAATGGCGGTTCCATGCGTCACCGGAGAAGGAAAGCTTTCGGTTGCGAACATACGAGATGGTGGTGTGCTAGAGCTCTGGACCAAGCAGCAAGGACAAGACCACGGCCACCATCATGACCATGAGGCTGGTGGTGTAGGAGGGTGATTGCACACTGAACTGGTAGAGACCTCGGAAGTGACCGAGAATTTTTTTACAATTGCGACGAGTAAATAACAAAGAACGAAAACGAAATCACAGCAAGGGGACACAGATTTAAAGTGGAAATACCTCTCCAACAAAGAGAGAGAAAAACCATGGACGCCAGCCAGCAGCGAAACTTTACTATTTCGAGGAGTGTTTACAAACGCCGGGGATTTTACATATGCAACTCATCCCAACCGGCGGCTTACAAGGGGTATATATCGGTGGAAACCTAGGTCTTCGACGATCCGTACCGTACTTTGTAGAATTTGAATCAACGATCCGTATCTAGGTCTCCGGCGACGGGCCTCGCTCCACTCGTTAGAAGTTGGTATATACTTTGTAAAATTTGGATCAACATTTAACAGAAAATAACCTCAGTCTTCTTCGCGGAGAGGAGATGCGCGGTTCTCGTCGAGCGGAAAGGCTCTTTCTTCACGATCAACCTTGACAGCAAGGAGAAGGCCTCGGTTGAGCTCAAGGACAAGGAAAGGGAGCACGCCAGGTGCATCGAAATGCATGACTGCAGCAACAGCTGGTGTAGTGGATTACACTCCAGATTGATTGACGAGGTGCCAGCATAACAAGCCTGTGTTGTACTAGTTGGACTCGTGAAAACATGCGGGTTTTTCTTTTGTGGACAGTTCAACCTTGTGATAATTGAACTTTCATGGTGTTGTCTTTCTTCCTGAAATCCGGTGCGTTAAATGAAACTGACCAGCATACTTACTTGTGCACGGGAACTGAACCCAGCACTGGGCACTTGTGATTCATTCGATCAAGAAGATAATGCATGTATATCTTGTTGTACTTCAATTTCAGGGAACAGAATCATCTGCTTTCAGTTCATTGTTCACAAGACTCAACTTGCCGTTTCTGTTACAAGACTCAAGAGGTTCCGCATAAGATAATCCTTGAACAAGTCTAGGTGCATGTTGAGGGGGTTCCGCATTCTCTGCGGACTTTTCTTGGGCTTTGGGTTGTTGGTTCTCTTATGGGTACTACCTTGGATGTGGATCTTCTGAGCCTCCGCTGGCGGGGTGTCGTCCGTGTCCTTGTTGCTATGTGCGACATTTCTGTTTTCCAGGAGAAGAAGGATGCTTTAGGTTTCTTCCTTTTATCTGAAGTTGTGGTTGATCTGAAAGGATATGAGCTACGCTTCAGATTGGAACCCGCTGATTTTGTGTCTGAACCTGATTTTTCACCGCTCCTGTGGAGAAAGAGTAAGGATGATTCTGAGGATGATGGTTCTGGAAAGAATGGTGATGATGCCATGGATACTTCTGGACCAACGGATATCAATCCTGCTCACGCTTCGGCTGGACAGTCTAGTGATCAGACTTCTGAGCAGGGTGCACCGTCTACTTATACTCGCCAGGTTCCGGGTTCGGTTTATGCGGTGACTCCCTTTAATGCTGCACCTACTACTCCGCGTGGCAAAGAACTTTTGGACGCTCTTCCAAGGGATTCTCCGCTTCGCGGGAAGGCTGGTGGATCTCCCAGGGTTTCTCCTTCTCAGCTATCAGCGGCACTTCAGGCGGCGAGCATGTCGGCTGGAAGGTCTTCGGCACCGGTGGAGCGGCCGGGCGAGCCGGTGCCCCAGGGGGGATCGCCAATGGCTATTTCGTCGCTGGCTTGGCGGGCTGCTGGAGCGTCGATGGCCCAGGAGGGGCCGTCATCTGCTGCGGTGCGGGTGGTGCTGCCCATGACGGGCGGCCCACTGCTACAGTCCTCGAGGGCCCAACCGTTGCTGCCCAGGTGGGGTGGTTTACGGAGGGTAAGGCCCCGGAGGGTCTGCCCTCTGTCGATGCTTCAGTGGCCCAGGCGGGGCTGCTATCCGATGCGGCCCAGGCCCAGAAGGGGCTGAATGCTGGCCTTGGGCCCGTCACCCAGGAGGGGCTGCGGGAGGGCGCTATTTTAGCCCAGGAGGGGCGACCATCTGGGGGAAATCTGGCCCAGGCAAGGCTGGGTGTTCCCCTGGAGGTGGTCACGCCGATCCAGGTGACACCGGCACGGCTACTGATGAGGACTCGATGGTCAAGGAAATGCGCAGGAAGGCGGAAATAAATCTTGATTCTGATGGTATGAAGTCTTCGAAATCATTCCTTTCTTTTTCCACACCTGTAATGACTAAAAAACTAGCAAATGTTGGTATTAGTCTGGGTTATTCTGTCAAACAGGTTAATTTATCTAGTAATGTACTTAGGCATATGGAGGTTGACCGTTTGACGGTTACTCCTAAGACCTCTTCTATTCCCGAATCTTTATCAGCTGAGGAGGAGGAGTTGCATGCCACAATAGATGATCAACTGCTCTCTCACTTAGTTGGTGAAGTATCGGAGGTTGGCTTTGATGAGACGGAGCTGGGTTCACTGTTTGAACTAAAAGCTTCTGTTCGTAAATCAAAGAGCCAAAGGTCTCGGAAAAGGACTCGTGTATCCAAAAGCATTATTGTTTCTCAATGAATGGAATGTTTTCAAACACAGAGGTCTTCGGGACTTGGCTAAATATCTATTCTTTGCCGATTGTGTAAGAGAACATAACTTGGATTTCTTGGGTATTTTTGAAACCGGTCGACGTGATTTCTCACAAGCTCTGCTCAATCTCCTTTCTGGTGGAGTGGACTTTACGTGGGTATCACGTCCTCCACGTGGTAGATCCGGGGGGATCCTGTTAGGCGTCAAAGATGAGACTATGAAAGTCTTGGCCAGTTTGGTTGGAGATTTTTTTATTAAACTCTATATCCGTAACAAGACCGATGATTTCACACGGTCTCTAATCGCTGTCTACGGGGCTGCCCAGGATGTTTATAAGGCTGACTTTCTGCGTGAGTTGGTAAATCTAGCTAAGGATAACCCTTACCCTATTCTTATATGTGGGGACTTTAACTTGCTAAGATTCCCTCATGAGAAAAGTCAGGGCAGGTTCGATGAACATTGGCCTTTCTTATTCAATGTTGTCATAGATAGCCTGTATTTAAGAGAGGTTACTATGATTGGAAGACAGTTCACTTGGGCTAATAGTCTCCTAGAGCCTACTTACGAGAAATTAGATAGAGTACTTATGGATACACTGTGGGAGAATAAGTTCCCATTGGTAACCGTTCGGGCTCTAGAGCGTATTGAGGCTTTATCGGACCATGCTCCATTACTTTTATCTGTTGGAACACCATCACAAAGATCCAAACATAGCTTCAAGTTTGAACTTGGATGGATTGAAAGAGATGGATTTTTTGATTTAGTGAAAGACGTGTGGGAAAAATCGGTGGTTGGTCAAACGCCTATACAGCGGTGGAATAATAAAATGCGAGCTCTTCGTAGATTCCTTCGCGGTTGGGCCAGACATACTGCCGGTATCCTGAAAAAAGAAAAAAATCGTCTTTCATCTATTATTGATGATTTGGAGGCTTCTGCGGAAATAAGGCTTTTAACCACATCTGAGATTGAGCTTAAGAAGCAATCGAATGCAGAAATTGCCAGAATTCTTCGCGAGGAAGAACTCAAGTGGTACCAACGCTCTAAAGCAAAATTCATCCTTGAAGGAGATGCGAATACAAGATACTTCCATGCTATTGCCAATGGCAAGCATAAGAAGAAACTTATTCACTCTTTGGTTCAGGATGAAGGTATGATTGAGGGACAGGAGCAGCTAAAATCTTACATTACAGAGTATTACAAATCATTGTTTAGGGCACCACCAGAAAACTCCATATCACTGGAGGAATCCCAAACAGGTGATATTCCCCAGGTTTCTGTTGACGAAAACTAGTTTCTAACCGCCCCTTATACGGAGAAAGAGGTCAAGAAAGCTGTTTTTCAAATGGAACACAATAAAGCACCTGGACCTGACGGCTTTCCAGCTGAATTTTATCAGAAATTCTGGGAAGTTATTAAGGAGGATTTGATGCACTTGTTTCATGTTTTGCATGAAGGTCAGCTTGATATTTTCAGACTGAACTTTGGCAACATTATTTTACTTCCTAAAGTTATTAATGCAGAGCGAATACAACAATACCGCCCAATCTGCCTTCTTAATGTAAGTTTTAAAATCTTTACAAAGGTGGCAACGATTAGGCTAAATTCAATAGCTGCTAATGTAGTGCGCCCTTCTCAAATGGCTTTTATGCAAGGAAGAAACATCTTAGATGGTGTAGTAATCCTGCATGAGACAATCCATGAACTACACTCAAAGAAATTGAATGGAGTAGTGTTCAAGATTGATTTTGAGAAGGCGTATGATAAGTTAATTGGTCTTTCCTTCAGCAAACACTCCGTATGAAAGATTTTTCTCAGGAGTGGCGCAATCTCATTCAGTCTTTTGTTTCTGGGGGTAGTGTTGCTATAAATGTCAATGATGACATAGGCAAATACTTCCGGACAAACAAAGGATTAAGACAAGGGGATCCACTTTCGCTTATATTATTTAATATAGTGGCGGATATGTTGGCAATCCTTATTGAGAGAGCTAAGGCTGATTGCCAAATTGAAGGATTAGTTCCACATCTGGTAGATGGTGGACTATCAATCCTTCAATATGCAGACGATACAATACTTTTATGAAGCATGATCTTGAGAAGGCTAAGAATCTGAAGTTAATACTATCAGCTTTTGAGCAATTATCAGGACTGAAAATCAACTTCCATAAAAGTGACTTGTATTTCTTTGGAGAAGCTAAAAATGAGGCACATTTATATGATGAGTTATTTGGTTGTGGCCATGGGCTCTTTCCTATTAACTATCTGGGTATACCGATACATTATCGGCGTCTCACGATAGCTGAATGGAAAGGGGTTGAGGAAAGACTATAAAAACGTCTTAATAGTTGGAAAGGAAAACTACTATCTATTGGTGGAAGACTTGTAATCATTAATTCAGTACTGACTAATATGGTACTGTATATGATTTCATTCTTTCAAATACCGAAAGGGGTCTTGAAGAAAGTGGATTATTTCCGCTCAAGATTCTTTTGGCAAGGGGATGAGGTGAAAAAGAAATATCGACTGGCCAAATGGACTGTGGTTTGCCGACCAAAGGAATATGGTGGACTTGGCATACATGATTTGCAAGTCAAGAACACTGCACTCCTAGGTAAATGGCTATTCAAACTTCTCTCAAAAGAAGGAGTCTGGCAAACCATTTTGTGGAGGAAGTATATTGGATCCAAAGCACTGTCTCAATTGGTCTAGAAGCCAGGTGACTCACACTTTTGGGCTGGACTGATGGCATCCAAAAAACAATTTCTACGCTTTGGTTATTTTAATATTAAGGATGGATCACAGATTAGGTTCTGGGAAGATAGATGGCTTGGCCAAATGCCCCTTAGAAAACAATATCCTGCTCTATATTCGATAGTTAGATATAAGGGGGATACACTTTCCAGGGTAATGGAATCTAATACTCCTAATGTCTCTTTCCATAGAAGTCTTATAGGTCCTAGACTACTATCATGGAACAATCTCTTATTGAGACTATCTACGATACAGTTGTCGGAGGGTGTGGACGAATTTAACTGGAAGCTATTACAGAATGGTAAATTTTCTGTTGATTCATTTTATAGAGCTTTGATCCAACCAAATATTCCAGTTGATGATAATAGTAGAATTTGGAACATGAAAATACCCCTGAAAACGAAAGTATTTGCTTGGTATCTTCGAAAAGGGGTAATTCTTACAAAAGATAATCTTGTTAAGAGGAATTGGCAAGGAAGCAAACAATGTGTCTTCTGTAATCATAATGAGACAATTAGACACTTATTCTTCCACTGTAAATTTGCTCGTACTATATGGTCAATCACCCAAGTGGTCTCTGGTTTATCTCCCTCTTTATCGGTTGCTAATGTTTTTGGCAATTGGTTGAATGGGATTGATGATAAATATGGGACTGTTTTTAGGGTGGGAGCGCTTGCCATTATTTGGTCGCTATGGCTATGTAGGAATGACAAGATTTTTAATAATTTGATGTCTTCTCCATTGCAGGTTATCTTCCGAGCCACGACAATCCTACGATCATGGACAATTCTTCAACGTATGGAGTTCCGAGACTTCTTTGCGGAAGAGTGTAGGCGTTTGGAGGCCGCGGCGCGGGATATTTTTTCTAGATATGGATGGCAGCGTGACCTACGATTAGAAATATCATAGTCACAGTCCATTGTGTTATCTATACGTTTGTACTTATTATTCGATTACCTCTGGTTGTAACTTGTGAAGATTTTCAGCTGTGTGCATCCTAGTTATGAAGAGACCGGGTGTAAATATTGCTTTGAGTAATAAAACGCCCATTTCCAAAAAAAAAGGTCATTGTTCATGTTCATTCCTTAAGCTGCTTTGACATTTGACGTATGATTTGAGGGCGCCGTTGTCACTGAAAGCCATCAGCAAGAGGGACCTTCCTCTGTTGCAACATGTACGGCGCGTCCTTGGTCATCGCCGCCGTCGGGCACTTAAAGCACTCTAGTTGCATCGGGAGGTAGGCCCCGGCGTACTTAGAAACCTGTGTTACGCATCGGCGTAGGATACTAGGAAAAACCGCTAGTACTTAGGCCTACTCCCGTGATATTAGACTACTAAGCGCCTTTTCCTCGGCGAGGCTCTGCATTGTTGTCTCCTCTTTGATCTTCGACATGAGCATGGTGGGAGTTGTAGATTGATTCCTAAAAACAGGGCGTTCCGCTCCTTCCAAATTTTCAAGCATCATGTGACGAGGTTTAATCTCATCAATGCCCATTGTTATGAGCTTAGGTTTTGAAGAAGATGAGGGTGCTGGAAATAGCGGAACGGTTAACAGACAAGCAACCAGGGGACACGAGATTTACCCAGGTTCAGGCCCCCGGAGGGAAAACCCTACTTCTGCTTGTCTGCTCTTGATTACGGCGGAACAAAAGGTTACAGGGGTGCGTAGATGCAATCTGGCGTGGAGGTGTGTATGCGGTGGAAAAGGATTCGTCCTCCTCGCCGTGCCCTCCTAGTATTTATATAGAGTTAGGCAGGTCTCGAGCACAGATCGAGTTGGTTACAAGTTTAGGGTTTGCCCCTTTGAATATTCTATCTGTTCTAGTCTTGCTCTCCAAGGATCCGAAGACGACATGGGCTTGGGCCACCCGAAAATCTCCACAGGTCACGTATATTCTTGTGGCCTTCCTTGGGCTGGACCAGGTATGCTAATATTGTGTACCCGTAGGGTATAACCATGTCAGTATCCTCCGAGTGTTCAGTCGAATCGCAGATTCGGCTGAGGACTCTTCAATCTTTCGGGTGCAGTTGTTTCTGTTCATCAGAGAGAAAGATGATTTTAGTGTGTAGGGATTATTGATGCGTGTGTCTGACTCTCCTGGCGGATCAGGGTCAGTTAACTGTCTTAGGACAAAACAACACAATCTTCTTCAGACTCGAGTCCCTAGACTCGAACCTGGAACAGATGCTGGCATAATTCGACTCAGGCCGTTGAGGTCTTATAGGAGTCAAATCCTAGTAGTTTTCGAATGATGTACCCAACGCGTCCGTCGGGATTTTCATCGCGCCTATTGGCACGGATTTTTACTAGTAGAGCGTAGTCAGGTGCGTTACCAGGCCATCAGATGGTATTTGTAGGTCTTATCTTTGCGTCGCAGACACAACATCCGAAATTTTATCAATGCGGAGGTGTTTCGGGTGGCCAAGGAGGATGTTACTCACTTAGCGTGGTTGGGGCAAAGTTGCCAAAAAGTTTTTGCATTTTGATCCGAAGGATAGCAGCCAAAGAATTCATAGGGTGTGCGACCAGCGCTCCCTATGGGAGTAGCCCCCGAGTGTCTGTTCGAGTCGTAGACTCGAGCAGAGACTTTAATTCAGCCGTTGTTGGCTTCAGGTCGGTAGGACACAATTTTTTCGGATGCTTGAATCAATCCTCCCTATGGGAGTAGCCCCCGAATCCGTAGTGGAGTCGTAGACTCGACGTAGGACTCGAAGAATAGATCATTGGTATAGTACCTTATTCATGCCTCGGGTGTGTGGCCAGCGCTCCTGATAGGATTAGCCCCCAAGTAGTTGCTCAAATCGTAGATTTGAGTGAGTAATTTTAGCTGTCAGTCGAAGATTTTCAACCATTGCTAGTGTGGTTTTGATGACGTCAGTGCTGATGATCGGTGACCTCAACCTTCTGCGGTGCCAGAGGTGACGTGACCGGACGAACGTGGGTCCCACTTTCTGACTTGGAGTTGACTGTTCATGTGCGACATGGCGAGAATTACGGCGTCTCCTCGGTTTCTGTGCGTAGTGGACGGCGTGCGAGAGATGGTTCGCTGTTGTGTTGACACGTGGACGGTTGGATCTGATCCTGGTGTTAGGGCTTCGAGATGAACGGTCCCTGTTCATCGTCTTCGTCCTTATAACTGTGGGGAAAACTGTAGTTTGTTTTCACCCTTAGCCATTTTCTTTTCACTGCCTCCATTTCTTGAGCTTTTCCCTTTGCACGCTGGACGTTCTCCGATCGTTCCCTTCCTCGTTCTTGCGTGCACACTGTAGTCGTCGACGCGCCACGATAGGGAAGTCGAAGAAGGCCTCCACCGGACCGGACACCCGTGCTGCTGTCGGTGGCAAGAAGGGCACCGCCGCCGCTCGTATCACCGAAGGTGGGTGATGGCGCTCGGAGATGCGCGAGGGCGACCTGCGCAAGCTGCGTGATGCGGGTTTGATCCCGCGGGATAAGGAGGCCGTCAAGATCCCCGGCGATGAGGTAACTCCCCATCCACCCGCAGGGTTTCGGGTGATGTTTGTCGCTTTTGTCTTCTTGTCTTCTTGCTTTTGATTGGTGTTTTCCTTGCAGCCACTCCTTTGAGGGATCTTTTAGTGAGGCCACTCAGGAGGCAGTAGGGGAGTCGAAACTGACGCCCCCTCCCTCTCAGACGGTGGCCACCTCTGGGGGCGATGCACCGAAGCCCTCTCCGCAGGAGGCTCGAGTGATCGTCTCCCAGAAGACTACACCGGGACCTTCGCAGTCTCAGTCTAAGCATGTACGTTACTTTTTTCTCTCTTTTTCCTGGGGGGAGCCCCTGAGTCTTTGTCGGGTCATTTTTGCTCGACGTTGTGCTCGTTGCGGGGCGCAGCCCCCGAGCCCTTTCCTTGATTGTTTTAGTTTGCTTCCTTCCGCAGCCCTTTGTGCATAGTGCGAATCTGCTTGTGCAGCAACATCTGGCGCTGGAGGCTAGCATGCCGCAACTTCGAGGTATGTGCTGAATCGATCTTCTTCTTTTTTGTTTGCTCGCGTGTCTGTAGCTTGTGTTGCTTATGTGTGTTCTTGGTGCTTTTGCAGATGAAAATAACGCTGCCCTTCGCGAGCTTGATGCTCTCAAAAAGATCCTTGGGCGAGCGAACAAGAAGGTTGAGGATGCCATTGGGGCGAAAGAGCGTCTTCAGCAGGAGTTGGCTAACACAGCCGCGGCCAAGGAGCGCCTTCAGCAGGAAGCTTCGAATCGTGAAGAGCAGCTCGCCACTGTTGCGGCTGCGCGCGAGAAGGAGGTGGCCGAGAAGCTGATGGCTGCTGCCAAGGCCGTTTCTGGTAAGTGCTTTTGCCTGTCTTTGGTTTTTTCAGCTGCTCTGTCTCCATGCCCTTATTCGATTCCTACTTTGTATTTCTTTTGCTCCAGATGCCTCGGGCATAGAATTCGAGCGCAGTGCCCTGGAGCACGAGAGCGCCTTGGACGATGCTGCCACGGCGGTCGAAGACCGCTGCGGTACTGCTGCTAGCTCCCTTGCCAAGGCCAAGGAGATCCTCGGGCGCTTCTACAAGGAGATCGTTCCCAAGGGCGCTGCCCTTAAGGATGTGGACTCTTTGGCAGATGCGCTGTCAACGGATGCGCCTGCGGCCTACAAGCGCAAGCAGAAGGGCATCGACGCTTCCATGGGGCTGGCTATGGCCATGGCGTCCGGGGTGGAGCTGGATCTTCATCAGGTCACCTCCCAGATGCCAACAGCTCCCGACAGTTCCGAGGTAGCCTTCGCTCTCTACGCTTCTTGCTGTAAGCGCTATGGGCCAAAGCTCATTGACCTTCTGGCGGAGTATGCGGCAAAGCAGCAGGAGGAGGTCAAGAGCAGGCACTCTGGCTCCGAGGCCACTCCGGATGCGACTGCTTAGGCTTTGTCGTTGTATATTTAGGATAGTTGTCTTCTTCTTTTGTTGTAATATTTGTCGAACAGTTTCTTTGTGCCACATAGTGGCCTTTTATTGTATATAAATGATGCTTTGAGATGTTGCTCAGTCGTGTGTTGTTCATACTCTTGCCTGTTTTCCTTTAGGGACCTTCGTGTGAGGATCCCGTCGATACTTCGTCTTTTCCGCAGCCGCGACCATCTTTGGATGATGCGTCGCAGCTTGTTTTTCTTCGTGACCGCGTCCGCAGTCTTGAGAAGGAGATACTTGGCATCCGAGGCCATGCGGATGTCTGTAAATCGAAGGCGGAGTGGGCTACCACCAGGGAGGAGTATCTAATGGGGGAGCTGCGGCAGTTGGCCGAGCAGCTGCAGTGTAAGTTCCCTTGAGTTGCTGCTCGTTTTTGGATGCGCCTGTTGTGCGTGTCATCTTACTCTGTATTTTCTGCAGGTGCCAACCTTGTTCCGAGGGAGGAGGAGCGTGTTGCAGTTCGAATCAACTGCTTGACCCAACAGGATATGGAAGCCGGAGGCTTTTTCTGGATGGATCGCGACCGTGCCACGGTCCTTGCGACTGTGCAGGATCGTACGCATCAGGTGTCACGGGTGCTAAGGCAGGTGAAGACCTCTCTGGCATCGATTCTGCACGTCATGTTTCCCCTTGATGAAGCGCCTTCGACTCTATGGGGTTTGCTGGCGAAGTTTCGAGACGTGGGTCACGTCAGGGAGTTGCTGTGACACCAGTTGGTTGCGGGGGTGAAGGCCGCCCTTTCCCTCGTGCGGCTGCATCGCCCTGATGTTAATCTTGCGGCTGTGGAGGCTGGGCCGCCCCCTCAACCAGATGGTGGCCTATGGGACATGCGCCCACACTACACGGCTGTTAGGTAGTATGCCGAAAAGATTGTAGATATTTTTGAGCATCGGGCGCAGGTGATCCTTCAGAATAGGTAGGCCCTATAAAAAAGATAGATGTAAAACTTGTATGTATTTTGACTGTGCGTGTTATGCCCTTTGTTGTAAAGGTTATTTGTATGAGCACGTGGTGCTTGATTGTATGCATGCCCTTTTCGTTAGCCTGACGTGATCAGCTACTTAGGTTTACATGCGTTATGCTCAGTCGACGAAGTCGTGAGGTGAGGCGGAGCCCCCGAGTGTGTTGCAACAGAAAGTAGTGTGAGAAAAAAGGGATAAATTTTCGGGCGAGACACTTAGCTTTTATTCATATCGTAACGAGGAGGTACATTGTTCGGCTGAGTAGCCTTATTGAAAATAAAGAGGGATAGCTAGGCGTAGAAGCGTCGCAATTGGCGACGTTCCATGGGTTGGAGTATGCGACTCCAGAATCCACGTGATTGAGGCGGTAGGCGCCACCTGGGATGACTTTGGTGATGACGTAGGGTCCTTCCGAGGGTGACTCGAGCTTTTTCGGCCGCTCTTACTTGAGTCGTAAGACGAGGTCTCCTTCGACGAAGGACCTTAGGCGCAGCCGACGGCTGTGATAGTTGCGGAAGCTCTGCTGGTAGACCGCCGAGTGAGCCGCGGCGATGTCGCGTGCCTCGTCGAGTGTGTCGACGGTGTCTTCGAGAGCGGCCGTCGATTCGGCTTCACTGTAGGCGACGACCCGTGGGGCCTTATGCCGTACTTCTGCAGGTAACACAACTTCGGCTCCGTGCACCATGAAGAAGGGCGTGTAGCCAGTTGAGATGTTTGGCGTTATGCACAAGCTCCAGAGGACGGAGGGTAGCTCTTCTGCCCATGCTACCGCAAGCCGTTCGAGTGGGCTCAGTAGGCGTTTCTTGATGCCGCCGCCTACGAGGCCGTTGGCCTTTTCGACCTTCCCGTTGGTTTGCAGGTGCGCCATGGTGGCATATGATATGTTGACCCCGAGGCCTTCATAGAAGTCCTGGAATTCTATGGTGATGAAGTTCGACCCGTTGTCCGTGATGATGCTGTGCAGC
The DNA here is from genome assembly GCA_023614405.1 of Avena insularis. Classification (NCBI taxonomy): domain Eukaryota; kingdom Viridiplantae; phylum Streptophyta; class Magnoliopsida; order Poales; family Poaceae; genus Avena; species Avena insularis. Next base: position 341,549,324 of record CM042687.1, read on the forward strand.
ACGCCGAACCTGTAGACTATGGACTCGAAGAACTTTACGGCTGTTTTGCCCTTTTGGTTGGTAACGGGCATGGCTTTGATCCACTTGGTGAACTTGTCGACTGCGACCAGGAGGTAGACATGGCCTCCTTTCGAGGATTTGGGCAGTTTGCCAATCATGTCGAGGCCCCATTGGGCGAAGGGCCAGGCCAGGGGTATGGGACTGAGCTCCGATCCTGGCGCGTGCGGTTTATCTACAAACCTCTGGCAGCTGTTGCACCTTCGGACGAAGTCCTTGGCATCGTTTATGGCCGTTGGCCAATAGAACCCAGCTCGTAGAGCTTTGGCGACGAGGGCGCGGCTGCCCGCGTGATGGCCGCAGATGCCCTCATGGATGTCTTGGAGGATGGTTTTGCCGTCACCGATGGTGACGAACCTTTGGAGTACACCCGAAATGCTGTGCTTGTACAACTCGCCATTGATGATGGTGAAGGCCTTTGACCGGTGAGATATGCGTCGGGCATCTGTCGGGTCATCAGGCAGTTCCCTGTTTATCAGGTACCGTATGTACGGTTTTGTCCATGTTTCCTCGATTGCCATGACCTGCATCAGGTTGACCAACGCGACCTCTGTGTCCAGCTTTTCGGGTCCTTCCTGACCTTCGGGTAGCGCAGCTCCCGAGTGCTCTGCTTCTTCGGGTGATCCCTTGGGGAATTTACTTTTGATGGAAGGCACGCAAATTTGTTCGAGGAACACACCTGGTGGTACCCGTGCGCTGGTGGAGCCGATGTTGGCGAGTCTATCGGCTTCTTCATTGCGTTCCCTTCCAACGTGTCGAAGCTCGCAGCCGTCAAAGTTTCTTTCGAGTGAGTTGTAGAGCGCGCGGTACGCGATCATGTTAGCGGCGTGTGCATCGCACTCGTTCATCGTCTGCTGGACGACGAAGTTTGAGTCACCGTAGATGACGAGGCACGTTGCACCGCAGATCTTGGTCATCTTCATGCCGTGGATGAGGGCCTCATATTCGGCTTCGTTGTTGGAGGCCCGAAATTTCACCCGGAGGATGTATTTCATCTTGTCGCCTTGCGAGGGTGTCAGTATCACCCCGGATCCTGCTCCAGCCTCACGCTTGGAGCCGTCAAAGTGCATCGTCCATGACTGCGTCATATCCGGGGTGTCTGGCAGCTTTAGCTCCATCTAGTGGACGAGGAAGTCCGGTAGGACCTGAGACTTGATCGCATGGCGCTTCTCGTAGACTATGTCTAGAGGGGACAGCTCAATGCCCCACAGGGCTACGCGTCCTGTAGCTTCGGGGTTGTTTAGGATGTTGTTCAGTGGCGCCTCGTTGACGATCATCATCTGATGCTCCTGGAAGTAGTGGCTCAGTCGACGAGCCGTCATGAACACTCCGTAGGCGAGTTTCTGGTAGTGAGGGTACCTATGTTTTGTTGGTGTCAATACCTCACTAAGGTAGTAGATTGGGTGTTGGACCCCATGGGTCTTGCCTTCTTCGTGTCGTTCGACCATGAGCACGGTGCTGACCACCTGATGTGTGGCTGCTATGTATAGCAGCAAAGGCTCGTGTTCCTTTGGTGTGACCAGGACGGGCGAGGTGGAGAGGAGCCTTCAGATCTTCAAATGCGTCGTCTGCTTCAGGTGTCCATTCGATTTTTTCTGCTTTGCGTAGCAACTAGTAGAAAGGCAGGGCCTTCTCACCCATGCGGCTCATGAATCTGCTCAACGCCGCGACGCGGCCGGCGAGTTTCTGGACAGCTTTGAGGTTCTTTGGCTTCTCCATGGCCAGTATGGCCTGGATTTTCTTCGGGTTCGCCTCAATCCCTCGCTAAGAGATGAAGTAGCCAAGCAGTTGGCCAGATGGGACGCAGAAGACACACTTTTCTGGGTTCAGCTTGATCTTGTAGTGATCGAGGTTGTCGAACGTCTCGCGGAGATCATCGATCAATGTCATGGCCTTCCTTGTCTTGACTACTTCGTCGACATAGACCTGTATGTTGCGGCCGATCTGACTCTTCAGGCATGCCTGCATGCACCGCTGGTACGTGGCACCTGCGTTCTTCAGCCCGAAGGGCATTGTGTTGTAGCAGAATACTCCGAACGGCTTGATGAACGCCGTTTTTTCCTGATATTCGATCTTCAGTCGAATCTGATTATAGCCTGAGTAGGCATCGAGGAAGGAGAGTTTCTCGCATCCTGCAGTCGAATCGATGATCTGATCGATCCGAGGGAGAGGGAAGTGATCCTTCGGGCAGTGCTTGTTGAGCGATGTGAAGTCCACGCACATCCGCAGGATGTCCGTGTCCTTTTTAGGGACCAGCACAGTGTTGGCGAGCCACTCGCTCTCCTTGATCTCCCGGATGAAGTCGGCGTCGAGTAGTCTGTTGACTTCGACTCCGACGGCTTCAGTCTGTGGCTCGGACAATCATCGGATGGACTGTTTGGCGGGCTTGGCATCTGGAAACACATTGAGTGCATGCTCGGCAAATTCCTTAGGAACTCCTGGCATGTCCGCAGGACACCAGGCAAAGATTTCCCAACGCTCACGGAGGAGTTCGACGAGCGTGCTTTCCTATGTGGGGCTGAGGTCGTTGGCGATCAGCACCGTCTTGGACGCTTCCGTCGGATGGACCTGCACCTTTTTCATGTTGACTATGGAGTCGAACGACATATTAGGTGCGTTTTGCCTGGAGACCGGAGTGCCCCGTTGTCTGTCACCTCTCGAAGCCTTGTGAGCTCCTCCTGCATGCTGAACGACTCGGAGATTCTGTTGAAGTCCCTGTCATAGTGGTCGGATCGGGTGAAGCTGCCCTGGACCGTGATGACGCCCCTAGGTCCTGGCATCTTGAGTAGCAGGTACGCATAGTGTGGTACTGCCAGGAACCTTGCGAATGCCACGCGCCCGAGGATGGCGTAGTATTGTGATGGCCAGTGCACCACTTCGAACTCGAGCCGCTCACACCGAAAGTTGTCGGGTTTGCCGAAGATGACATCGAGCCATATTTTTCCCAGGGGAAATATTCCCTTCCCTGGGACTATGCCGTGGAACGTTGTGTCGGATTGTTCCAGACTGCACAGCGGGATCCGCATTGCTGCTAGGGTGCTAGCGAACATCAGGTTGATGCTGCTGCCACCGTCCATGAAGACGGGGCTCATCTCAAACCCTCCGATCTGCGCCTCTAGCACCAGGGCAACATGACATGGGCGAGGGATCTGGCGGGGTTGATCTGAACGACGGAATGTGATGCAGGACTCTGAACCGCTGAGGTACTTAGGGATGGCGGGTGGAACGGTCATAGCCAGGCTGACCTGGCGGGTGATCTTCTTTTGCACCCTGTTTGTTGGGCGCCCCTTTCGGATCATTAGTGACCTTTTCGGCGCGGGGTACTCGTTTACGCCGTTGTTCTGCACGGGCGTGATCACGTTATTCGAAGGTCCCACGGGTGGTGGTGGAGGATCTCCATGGGCGATGTCGCCTGGTGCAGGTGTGTGTCCGAACTTAGGGTTCGGGATCTGCTATCTCATCTGGGCGAAGCCCTCACTGAGTTTCTGGAATTTGCGGCAGTCCTTGAGCATGTGACTGGCCTTCTTTTTTCCATCCTGCTTATCGATGTCGAAGTGGATGGTGCATTGGCCTAACAACTTGTCATATGCCGAGGGTTCGTCGTCGCGGCCGCGGTGTTGCCACGTTTGCGTTGGGCGTCCTCCATCACGGAAGTTGTTTCCATGGTATCCGCCGCTGCTGCGGTTGTTTTTGTTGCGACGGTCGGCGTAGCCAGCCGCAAACATATCGGGTCCATCACGATCGTCGTAGACGCGTGATCTTCGCTTTCTATGGCGTTCGCGTCTGCGACCGTAGTCATCTTCCTCATCCGAGTGCGCCCGGTGGAAGGAATCCTCGCCATCTTCCCACCTATTGGCGATGTCCATGAGGTGGTCGAGTGTCTTTGGCTTGACTCACCCAAGTTCTTCCTTAAAGTTCTGGCGTTTGACGCCATCTTTGAAGGCGTCGATCGTTCTCTCCTCGGAGATGTGTGTCGCGGAGTTCTTGATGTTGGACCAACGTAGTATGTACGAACGAATGGATTCGTCCGTTCGTTGAGTACAGGCCCGCAGCTCCTCGATCGAGGCTGACCTCTTGCTAGTACCCTTAAAGTTTCGGATGAAACTGTACGTCAGTTCCTCCCAACTTTGGATGGAACACGAGCCAGCTCTTGAGCCAAATCCGGGATACCGCAATAAGGCATTGCGCAGAGCAGTGTTTTTGTTTCCGCCGTGCAGCTTGACGGACGACAGGTGGTCGCTGAGCCATGCCTTAGGATCCCGCGTGTCGTCGAACTTTGGAGTGTCCGAAGGGAGCTTGAAATTTCTCAGCATCCGTGTTCGCCGAACAGATCTGCTGAAGCATCGAGCTCCGCAGAGTTCTCTGTCGTCATCCTCTTCGAATTCGGATGAGCACGCGCGTTTGGCGCGTGCCTTGTCGACCTTGCGCTGAGCGAGGTCGCTTCGAGCGTCGTAGTCACGGCTGCGACGTCTTGGGCTCTTGCGTCATCGAGGCAGATCGTGCTCGTCCTCGTCAGATGAGGGTGTGGGGCTACGGTTGAATTTGACCGTAGCCTTCTTCTTCGGCTCCATAGGAGCCTCCTCGTGGAGCGCAGCTCCAACGAGTCCGAGTCAGGCTAGTGCGGACTTGTGCATAGCTCTCTTCGGGTCCCCGAGGTGGATGGGACGCGAGATATGTTGTGGCTGCCATGATCGCAGTCTGCGGCGTCTTCGGGATGACGTTGCCGTTGGCGTCCATCTCCATGAAGGACGTGTTGAGGGTTCGAGTGACCTCGCGACGTGTAGCGGGATCCATGTGCTATGTGCGAGAGCGATGCTCTTTGGCATTGTTGTCGTGCAAGCTGGAGCCCCCAGCGGCGGAGAGCGCAGCTCGCCGCGCGCTAGACTCCGAGGCCGCTTGCTTGCGTTTATCGATTGCCTCTTGCATCCTCACCCGCCTTTTGTGTTCTTCGATGAGGAGCAGGTGGTACACCATCAGCGGGTCCCGTGAAGCGTCAACATGTAGGATCTTGTTACCCGCCACGGCTTCACGTGCCTGGTGCCATCCTTCCTCACTGAGGTGAATTTTTTGATGGGCATCGGGGTCGTCCTCATTGGGCAGGGGTGGTTGCCTCCTGTTTCTCCGTTCCTACCCTATGGGTTGGGTGGTGGCACGTGGACACTCGAACCTGGTGGTTGTTCCACGTCGCTTTGGATGACCACGACGCACTAGTAGCGCTCGCGGATTGGATCGCTGCTGCCGTAGCTTTCGGATCCGGAACCATAGGTTCCTTCATCCAACGGGGGGGCGCATAGATCTGAATTCCAGCTGCTGCTGTCGTATGACTCATCTGTCGACGTTGTCGTGCGTAGCACGTTGGGATGCGAGGCCCATGAGGCGGGCCTGATCGATGGCAATGGCACCCGCTCTGGGAGGCGGAGAGTGTCGGTCTGTCCCACCTGGAAGCAGAAGCTCCCGAACAGGATCTCGAGTCTGTCGCCTACGGGCTCGAAGTCCTTCATGGTGGCTGGCGAGTGGGCGATGAAGTCGAAAGCGCCGAAGAGGAGATGGCTCTCTGTCGCTGAGGAGTTGTAGATCGCTTTGGTCGGGACCGTCACGATCGCACAATCAGCGCCCCGCTTCCCACAGATAGCGCCAATTGACGAGGTTTAATATCATCAATGCCCATTGTTATGAGCTTGGGTTTTGGAGAAGATGGGATGCTGGAGATCGCGGAACGGTTAACAGACAAGCAACTAGGGGACACAAGATTTACCCAGGTTCAGGCCCCCAGAGGGAAAACCCTACTCTTGCTTGTCTGCTCTTGATTACGACGGAACAAAAGGTTACAGGGGTGCGCAGATGCAATCTGGCGTGGAGGTGTGTATCACGGTGAAAAGGATGTCCTCCTCGTGCGTCCTCCTAGCCTTTATATAGAGTTAGGCAGGTCTCGGGCACAGATCGAGTCGGTTACAAGTTTAGGGTTTGCCCCTTTGAATATTCTATCTGTTCTAGTCTTGCTCTCCAAGGATCCGAAGACGTCATGAGCTTGGGCCACCCGAAAATCTCCACAGGCCGCATATATTCTTGTGGGCCTTCGTTGGGCTGGACTAGGTATGCTAATGTTGTGTACCCGTAGGGTATAACCATGTCATCATGAGCGAAGCCAAAGCCTTTCTTGAATGCCCCTTCTTGTGGGTCACATTAGCCACCAACCTTTGAAAAAAGTGTAGATAATGCCAATTTTGTGGGTTGATATCATCAGTCCCAAGCCGAGATTTCAAGATCTCCAAAGTCGGATAGAGAGAGCCACATTTGAGGAGAAAATGGGCGGGCGAATCTTGCACTTAATTACAAAGCTTAAAAAGCGCACAATTTTGTGACCCTCTTAACTCAAGCTTATCACCCATCATCCACACTCGGTTTTGATGGATTAACCATGCGAAGATCTTGCATTGGTGGGGGGGAGGTGCAAGGTTTCCAAACCAAGGATGACATCAAATAGGAGGTAACTCCTAGAAATTGCATCTTATACGCCGAGCACGAGGAGTAGCACCCATCATTGGGAAGTTCCAAATGACCGCGTCAGGGATGGCTTGATCAATGTGGACAGAGTCTAGCATTTCCCAAAGCTTGGAGAGTTGACCAATATGATCAACCGAGAGGCAGCCTTGAGTATTGATTTGAGAAACCCAAAAATATTTTGTAAAGCTTGCTGAACGAGCTTCTTCGTTCCTTCACACGCTCAAAATGAGAGGAGTGTGTTAGACATGTAATATGGGGGGGTATTCGGTACGGCGGACTCTGTAATCGCCACGTGAGGGGATTTTCCTCATACGTTATAACACGTAGCCGGTGCAATTTATATTCAGCATAGTGAAGTCCTTTGCCCCCATTGAGCTAAGTCAATACCCCAAAAGTGTCTTCTCCACATTGCCCAAGGTTACGGTCCTATCCGACATAAAGCTTACATAGTCTATAATTTTTCGACCCTCTTAACTCAAGCTTATCTGCCATCCATACTCGGTTTTGATGGATTAACCATGTGAAGATCTTGCACTGGGAGGGTGAGGGGATTCAGAACCAAGGATAACATTAAATAGGAGAGAAATTGCATCTTATATTCTGAGGATGAGGAGTCGCACCCATCATTGGAAAGTTTCCAAACAATCATGTCGGGAATGTCATGATCAATGTGGACAGACTCTAGCATTTCCTAAAGCTTGGAGAGTTGACCTTTATGATCTACTGAGAGGCATCATTGAGTATTGATTTGGGAAACCTAATAATCATTTTGTAAAGCTTGCAGCATCTCCGTTCCTTCACATGCTCAAAATGAGAGGAGGAATGTCCTTTGCCCCCTGTTGAGCTAAGCCGATACCCTCAAAAGGTGTCTTCCCCTCATTGCCCAAGGTTACCGTCCTAGCCGACACAAACGGATCGTGATCTTTTGAAGTAACAAGGATTTCCAAGACCCACCCAAGGTTTAGTGTATCTATCCATTCAATCCAAAGCAACCACAACATTATCACCGAGTGAAATTTGAGAGGTTTAGGATTCCTAGTGCCCCTCGATCTTTTGGCTTGCACACGGGCTCCCAATTGACTTAACACTTTCCTACGGAAACTTTGGTGCAAGCCGCCCCAAAGAAAAGTTCTTCCGATGCCATCAATCTTCAGTAAGTACCTCCATTGGCACGTCCAAAATAGTGATGAAGTAGACCACAATGGTAGTGAGCATCACTATGGTGGCATGCATACCAATACAAGGTACTACCTCTATATCGGTTTGTTGGGCTAACACGAAGTTAAAAAAATTGACCATAAAATTGGTCAACAAAACATGAATTATATATTGCAAAAATTATACCATTGAATTCATATTTTAAAAACCTTTACAATGGTATAGTTTTTGTGACATATGATTCATATTTTGTTGTTTAAATTTGTAGCCGCACATTTTTCTTGAACTCCGTGTAAGTCCAATAAACCGATATAAAGGGAGTACAAGTTTGACAGCGACTCTAGATCCAAAGCATTGGAAATAGATCCTCTCTAGCCTCGAAACCGACAAAGGTAGACCAAGATACTTGAGCGGGAAAGTTGTGTGCAATGCCGGAAAAGCTTTGTAGGATATCATCAGGATTTAGCACATCACATCTAATGGAGGACACTTGTCTTTTTTTGTGCAATTAGTAACAAGACACGTGACCATGCCGAATTGGGCTATAGTGTTGGCCAAAAAAGTTGACGTCATTCTCGTCATGGGTCAGAAAGAGGTAGGTATAGCAAGGTTCAGATAGCTGGTTTTCTTTCGCGAATTTTATGGATACCCTTAATCGGTGGCCTTGTAAAGGACGTGGTGTAGTGTAGAGGGTCATTGACCAACAGAAAGAGAAGTTTTGATAAGGTGCCATGTTCATTCCTTGTATTTGCTGCCGTTGATACACTTGGCGGTCGATCGTGGAGGCTGCTGCCACCCAACAAGAGAGACCGTGTCACGCCGAACTTTATTCTCTCTCGTTTTCGAAGGAGACACCCAAGTTTCTCAAATCAGTATAGCGTATCTTTTTTTTCCACAGGAATGGAATTATGGAAGATTAGAAAGAAAACTAAATCGTGCAAATTAGGATTGTCTTTTTTTTATATGGAGCTACAACTCGTGGTTTTCCCAAAGCAAGTTCGAAGACACGCTTGGCACAAGAAAAGCCTTGTGGTCCTGGTCTGGAACTAAGCTTTAATAACACACATACACACACCCCTGCTAACATGTTTTCATGTTCATCACATCACTGTATACGTGATCCAGCTAGCTAGCTGGGTAGCCTTGCGGACGAGAATTGGATTCCCTGCTGTTATATAATATCCGTCTTATTATCCAATCGACTTTTTTTCCTGGGAGAAAGAAACCAGGAGGAGATGATGAGCATCTCGCTCCTCCTGTGGCGGCAGTATGGACACAAATAATCCAAAATCAAAAGGATTTCACAAAATGATCCATCTAGAAAACTATTTTTCTGGACTAATCCTTTGGGTAACTCCTAACAGCTAGGCGCTATGCTCTGAGGTGTGTAGCCTATCGACAGCGGCTTATCTTTCGAGGTGTAGCCTATCGACATGCCTACACTCTGACTTAGAGTTTTTCCCTGCCAGCGCCTGGGCGTCACACGGCCGGGTGGGACATAACGCCTAGCTGAAAGAAGCTACACTGTAGAGTGTAGCGCCTAGCTGTTAGGAGTTACCCAAAAGGTTAGTGTCAGTGAAATAGTTTTTCAGATTGGTTATTTCGTGAAATCCTTTTGATTTTAGGTTATTTTTGTCCATACTGTCTCCTGTGGCCTGGTTTAGTGATCCGTGTGATGACCACGGTTGATCTTTTTGGGACCAATAATTGAGGGAGGGAGAGGAGTACTCCTACTATACTGTACCAGTAGTCGTAGTGACTTGCCATGGAAGGGTACCCTCACGTGTACGACAAGACTAGAGATGCCTAGCTAGCTAGCTAGACTTGGAGCTGGATGGGCATGCCGGATTTTTTTATAAATATGACCCTCTGCAATTCGTTATTCGTTATCGCCAAAAATACCTCTCTCGTACTGTAAAAGCCAAAAATGCCCTGGCGGGAGGCTGAAAAGGTGACACGTGTCACCTCCCGCCATGGGGGTTGGCGGGATGTTCCTTCCGCCACAGGGGGTGACGGGATGTTCCTTCGGCCAGGGGAAATGGCTGGATGAGGTGGGCCTCACGGCCGGGCCAACGGGGAGGTTTGACTTGACGCTGGCGGGAGATTCGACTTCGCGCTCACGCTGGTGGGCCCCACGGCGTCATTCCGCCACCGCCAATGGTGGAAGGAACATCCCGCCGTCCCCCGTGGCGGGAGGAACATCCCGCCACCCCCGTGACGGGAAGTGACACGTGTCGCCTTTTCAGCCTCCCGCTAGGGTATTTTTGGCTTTTGCGGCGCGAGAAGGGTATTTTTGGCGATGGCAAATTGCAGAGGGTCATATTTGTAAAAAAAGGCATGCCGCATGCAGTGATGAAGCTGCTAGTCAGCTAGTGTAGTGGTGAGTCAGCTGGAAGCAGAGGGAATCACGCTGGCTTCATTACGCAAGGACACACGCATCGTCGCAATGTATTTTTTTTATTTTTGGAAACATGGATGCCTTTTGTGCAGGCGACGCGCGGCGAGCTGAGATTTCTGGCTGCGTTTTTTTGCCTCATTTACGCAGGCAGTAAAAAACCGAATCTGCAATCAAGGACGACGGTTCCAATGGCCGCCGGTGAGTGAGGTCGCACGCGCCGGCACGTGCATCTTTTTTTTTTTTTTGGAGGCGGAGGCGGAGCGACTCTTCCCTGTCCACTCGTGGTCGTGGCCCGACGGAGGAGGAAATTATTACCTCGACGGACGGACGGACGACACTGTCACAGTCCACGCATGACGGAATCACGAGACGGGAGGGAGGGAGCAGGGCAGAAAACAAAGGGTGGGAGCCTGCCGCTTTCGCTGCCATCCCTCCGACTGCGCCCCCAGTACTAGTGCTCGTAGTCGTCCTGGAGTGGAGCCAGCCACCTCCCTCCTCCCGTGCCGTCCTCCTCCTTCGCTCTCTCCTTCCCCCAACCACTCGCCGACGATGAGCTCCGTGGCCGCCGCAGCCGGCCGGTGACTCGCTGACCAGGTGAGTTCCTTCCTACCGCTTCGTTTCTTCACACGCCGTATTTCCTTTCTTGCTGGCTGTGCGCCGCTGATTATTCCGAGTAAACTTGGCGAGAATCCGTTCCATTCATCTCCCCCCAAAAATGGATTTCAATGCTCTGTAGTCTAGCGTTCTGGCCGCGAAGAAATGTTCTTGAGGGTAGCAGCATGCGAATATGCCATCACTTTGCTGCCCTGGTTACTACTCACCGTGCCGCTTCGCCTGGATCTGGATTCCGGTGCCGTACAAAATATATATCTTCTTTTATCTTTCCCAATGAGGGGAACGACGTACTATCGGTGCTTGGTTTCGTTCAGTAATAAAAGTTACTGCTAGTTCGTGGGTTGATTCTGTTTACTGCGTGCTTGAATCGTTTCGATTTCTGAAATAGAACAAGATTTTTCCTGTGAAATACCAACACCTCTTATTCAGGTCTTTCTTTCCTCTCCCTTTTGTGTGTCTGCGTTCCGATTTTTCTAGTGCTCAGAGCTTTATGATTCAGTTAGCACCTGCTAATCTCCCAAGCAAGTTCCCAGACGGGTTTACTGAGCTACCTGAATCCCCCCGTGTTCACTTTTTTTTTCTGACTGAGGTCAAAGAGAGTTTTTGTTCAAGAGAAGTACCGAAGTGTTTACAATCAGTAGAAACAACATGAGCAATAGGACCTGGGGCATGCACAATCCACATTATCACCATAGTCTCTTTGTTAACAAGGATACCTTTTTTAGCTTCTCTGGGCTTGTGCGAATATATCCGTTTGTGGGGGTGCTAAAGTTAGGCAGCTCTATTAGTAGCTCAACTGAGGTATTCGGGAGTGGATCTGAGATAATTGTTCTGCAAGTGCCTTTTATGTAGTGCTGTGTTCCCATTGCCTTGTGCCGTCAAACTTTCCTGGCAAACGGCTTCAGCCACTTGCAGAGGCCGGGGTTACTCCCCTTTTTGCGAAAAAAAGGGCTTCAGCCACTGTGTATTGTTCCTTCAATAAACCACACAAGTTCACTTCATTTTGCTAGTAACAAAGCCATTTTTACCTTCACATTAAGCTCCATGCATTTATGTGCTTCATAGATGCTTATCATATTCCTTGCATGATTTAGGTCATTTTAGCTAGACAGGACCTTTTGGATCGCATTCCGGAAACGGGATCATGGTATGGACTCTTTAAACCCTTCTCCTTTTTTGCTTATGTAACTACTCAGTACTATTTGGCAAGTTTTCTTAATTACTACCTCTTACCTACCTGCTAGGTTGATACCAAGAATGAGCCTGCCGGAGAGGGGTTGCCTGATGGTTGGACCAAAGAATACAGGGCCAGAAAGGTTCGAGCTGGAGCTAGGGCCAGGAGGGACATGGTAAAATGTAGTTCCCCTTGGTCAAATTGACAAGATATTTCTACTCATGCCTTAGATAATGGGCAGTCTGTTAATGCATCTAGTTGATACGTAACTATTCAAATATCTAAATAAATTCCGAGATTGAGCACAAAAACAAGTGTTGTTGTGATCTGGTACAATAAACAACTGCTTAACTCCCCACTTGCATTAGGATTTCTACAGTTTTATTTTAGTGGAGGTTAGACCACTGCCTTTCCTTTTTCACTAGTAATACGCTGGTCGATTTAATTTATTTGGAGAAAAAAGCATTAATCCTTGTTCTGGTCATGGTATGCAAATGAAGAAAACATGGAAAGATGTTACTCTGAACCTTGTATAGATATAGTACAATAAGTTACATGCCTTTTAACTGAATGAGTGCACATTAACATGCCTTTTTAACTGAATGAACTCACATTACCATGCCTTGATGTGTTCTTAGGGAATGAGTTCTAGGTAAATAGAAATTAACTGAAAGTAAATTCTTCTTGAGTTGTTCTCTTCCAATAGCGTTTGGGCTCTTGTTTTGCCACAAGATGGTATGGCCAATTTATATGACATTGACATCATTTTGCTTATTTTCCGTGCAATCTCTGTTTTGTATTTGTAACTGATCTAATTTTGTATTTGTAACTGATCTAATCATTTGATCTCCACAGTTCTACATTGATCCTACCAATAGTTATGAATTCCGTTCTCTGAAAGATGTTTACCGTCATCTGGAATCTCGAAATGCCAGTAATTCCATTGTGACACCAAACAAGAAAAAAGTTGAAGACCTGCGGGTTCCAGAGAACCAATCTCATCATGTATGTTATTTATCTTTTGGCATTTCTTATTTGACCCATGTCTAAATGTTCCTACCGCCACCCACCAAGCTCACCAATCTTGTGTAAGCTAATTATTCATTGCTGAAGTAAAAACAATGTGAAATAAAAATTATTTCATGTACTAATGCAAAAGTGTTTCGTTTGAAGTACACCAGAAAATGGATCATTTCCTCATGCACCTACAAAGTTGCGATATTTGCTAAAAACACACCACACCCATTGAAACTATGGTATTTAAAAATATAAGAGAGAAGGGACACAAACAAAACGTTTAAATTGCCCAACAAATTTTGAAACAAAGTTGAGATGGTTAAATTATCAACGGTCAGATTATCAAGTCCTGATGGCCAGATTATTCTTTTAAGTTGGACTACTTCACACTTCTAAGTATCCCAACCAATATGAGATGCAGATGAAATGTGTTACAGCTGTTAATATCTGCATTTCACTCCCTTTATCTCCTCCTAAATTACAAAAGATTGATATATTAATAGCTGTAATGTGTTTTGGCATTGAACTGCAATTTGTAGTTTACATCTGCGAATATCAATTCATAGCATCCTTCAGGGCATGCCACTCTTTGGCATCCCAATATCTTTCCTATGCTGACATTAACATCAGCCTTGCTGTTATTAGAATGAACTGATGCCCTATAATTTCCCTTGTACTGCAGCCATATACAAGGCCACTGCCAAAAATATATTTTCTACATATACAAGGCCACTATCACCCCCCGAGAAGATTTCGTTAGATTTCTACCTCGTATGATGGTTCTTACTAATGCGACTGTTGCATGCAGCCATAGAGAAAGAGGCACTGCATACGACATCTTTAACTAGCCCGGAGCATGCGAGGTTTTCCAAACAACTAATCATGCTAATTATTGGTTCGCTTTGTTTTCTTGGTATCCAAAAAGTGAGATAGAGGCCTTGTATACGAAAACGGACGGAGTACCTATGTTTGCCTTTCTAATTAATCATTAGTACACCGTCTTATATCCTTTATTTTGAAATATACAGGAAGAAGGGCCTTCAGATAACATAAAAATGGATACTGTTCACGAGTCGAATCCAAAGAGTAGAGAGAATTCTGAAAACATGCCATCATCAGTGCACGAGGGTGTCTCCCATGGGTGGCTAACAGAGTTGGAGCTTCAGAAGGCAAAAGTGAACAATCAGTCTCCGAAGCATGAATCAACTGGGAGAGAAGAAGCAAATGGGGAGCCAAAGCCCAAGGAAAAGAAGCAACGAACTAAACCAGCGAAACAGATTTCTGCACCTCTTCGAGCGTCGCCTCGTTTAACTGCACTGAAAGTCAACCAGGAACCGAAACTCAACCAGGAAGCCAGTAATTTCTGCAGAGATTCGCCTGTCAGCACACGGACGGATATCGCCGATCAGTTAAAAACAACAAAGCAGGCCGAAAATCCTAAATCAAAGACTATTCCCTCTTTACTTCCTCGGAAGAAAGATGGAGCACATACCGCAAGTGCTTCTAAGCATACTGCAGACAACCATCCTTCAGCTCCTGAACTGATACCAGGAATGTCTGCTGCATGCTCTATAACAAATGTTGGATACCAGAATGAGCCCGCTGAGGTACATGCTCCACTGAAACAGTCTGGGCTCTTTGAAACAGCTGATGCTATGCCTGGTTCCTCCTTGTCGTCACTGCTGCAAAGCATCTGCTCAGACCCATGCCTTGAGTTTGCATTCAAGACTCTTACAGGTGATATCCCTGTTCTTGACAACAATATAGCTGGCGCAAACTACTTCCTTCCAGCACAGGAATTGAGCAAAGGGGATCCATGCCTTGAGTTTGCATTCAGGACTCTTACAGGTGACATCCCTGTTCTTGACAACAATCTAGCCGTCACAAACTACTTCCTTCCACCACAGGACTTTAACAGAGGCACAGCACCTAGTCGTTCCGCTTCCACTTACGATGGCACTAGGATGAACCATGCGCAAGTCGACCGTGTCAGGATGCCAATGGCAATGCCATCAGATAAGCTCTACAGCAGTGGTTGGTTCCCTCCCCAGTGAACCACATCAGGGCATTATGCAACAATTGCTAAAATGCAAATAATAAGCGGTCCTTAGTTTGGCTCATACATTAGGCTTCTTATTATCTAAGCGTTAGGTACCTTCGACAAGGATGCATGTTGTAAGAAAGACTGTATCTTGTTGTGACTGTAGTAGAGGATGCATCGCTGCCATGATATGCTAGACTTGCGAAACCTTTTGATTTTGTGTAGTAAGCTGATCAGTAACTCAGTTTGTAGTATGGTTAGCAGATAGAGATGTCGACAGTACCTGTGATACCCCCTTCTATTTTCGTGGCTAGGGTTTCACTCTGTCTGCATGTAAGCCATTTGATGTGAACTGGACTAAGTTCTGCCTGAATTTCGGTTTCTGTTTTGCTGGCTCTGAATATCTCTTTTGATGGCGTAGCAAATGCTGTTGTGATGTACCCACTCTCCATTGATTTCCTGAAGTACTTCAGTGTGGCTGGCAGTGGCACCTTGTGTTGTTTTATGTCCCTGTTTGCTTTGCCATGTAGTAACAACTGTGGTTGGGTAATAATTGAACTTGCATCCAACAGTTGTTGGGATGGTGATGGCATTGGATGCCATGCAAGTACATACCAATGGTCTAATGATCTGTGCCTGTGGTCCTTTGGACTGTTCCTGGACCAGTAATCAGACATCAAAAGGATCTGCTATGCTGAGAGGTCCACAAACACACTGCTAGCTTTGCATTGTGAGGCTACAGGTCAAACTTTTTCCATGCGAATTAAATTTGATGTGATGCGTTTGTTGGGCTTCTGTCACTTGACAATATCTTTAATTGGAAGATGATCTTGCAATAATGCAGAACTGTCTGCTGGCACTTTTATCGTCTCTACAGTAGAGGTACTCAAGTGTATCTTATCTAGTGCTTTACAAGTTCATGGATAGTGCAAACAGAGCTGACATGGATTCCAAATGTAGTATTGCAGGTTAAAAATTAGTCTGATTGCTAGTTGCTTCACTCAAGTTGCAGCTGCAATGATAAGCTAGAGATTGTGGGAGCCTAATACTATATGATCCCAATATCCCTGCTATCTCATGATGAGATGTAACTTTGAACAGAATAATAATGTGCTAATCACCAGCACTAAGCAGCAGCAGGAGCAGCACTAAGTGAGCATATTCGTCGCTTGGAGCAGTACATGCCTGCTGCGTGGTGCATCCAAATCCACGAGGACTTGGCTAGCAACTAGCAATCATTTCTTTGTTGCTTGCTTTGCTCTAGTTCAGCTGTCAAGATTTTTGTCGTAAATTTCTTGATACTTTCTTGTAGGTAGAAAATGTTTCCTTGACTTCCTAGCGCAACTTATCTTGACTTGTGAGACTGCTAATCTGCGGTGCATAACTGTCCCCAGTTCACAGCTAGAAAATGTACCGATCACCAACAGGGCACCAGCTAGCAGAGATCCAGGAAAGTCGGATCCTAGCTCTTGCCAAAATTTTCCTTTTAAATAAAAAATATTGTCAAAGTTCAAGCAGGGGGTGTAGGAAAAAAATCTTGTGAAATCTTGGTAAGATTAAACCTGAAGAATCTAACAGTTTTTTTGCACGTCTGATTACCCGTAGCATCCTCAGGTCTAAACAAAAAAAAAAGGATCAGTTGTCTCTGTGGTGAAGGCTTAATGCTCATCTACACATTATCCATTATTGATTCCCTCCCTAAAAACCATCGGCATAATTGCGAGGGACATGTGAGCGTTTCTAGCTCGGATGTCAGGTTCCGTTGCAGCTAGAGGTTTTAGCTAATTAGCTTTGCACGACAGCGACCTGAGACCTGTGAACATAATTAATAATATGATGCTGCTGCTGATGATGAGTGTACGCGCGAAGTGCTAAAGCAGCTACTGGCCGTATTGGGCGAAAAGAAACCAGCACCTACTACTATACTATCGCTGATAAGGCTGACGACGCGTTCGGTGTTTCCCAGTCCATTACTGAAAGCAGAAACCAACACCACCAACTATGGTTGTTGATAGATAAGGCCGACGCATTTGGTTAGAATCGGTTTCTTCAGAGTCGGTGCACGCTCTTATATTATTGGAGAAAAAGAAGATGCGCACAATGCTGTTCAATAATACGTAGGAGTCCATCGAATGAATCCGTGATGTTCTGATTGATTCTTGGTTAGTCCGTGTCTAGTTAGTTAGTGTTAAGTACTCCCTGTATAATTTAGTTGGCCAAAACATGTTATATTTTCTCCGTCCAGAAAAATAACTGGCTTGAGTTTGTCGAAATTCGAATGTATCTAGACGTATTTCAGTGTATAGATGTATTTGAATCTAGACAAACCTAAATCAGTTATTTCTAGACGAAGGGAGTATTGAGGAGTTTCTATTTTTTGGAACTTATCTTCATGCCGCTGACAGTTTTTTCAGTTCACTTTTTTAAGTTAATATAAGGAAAAAAATATACGGTACCGTGGTTTAATTTGTTCATTTCTCTGAGAGGATTCCAAGGATTTTTTTTTCCACGTGGCAATGCTTGCGTGCTCGCAGGGCAACATTATCATGGCAATGAGCTTTTCTTTTCTTTCTTTTTCCAGCCTGACCACCCCTGCGTCCGTGCCAGGCGTCCCCTACTCCCATGCATGCGGTTGCATCTACTACCGTCCGGTTGTCAGAAAATTAACATTTTTTTAAAAAAAAAATCGCTTCCTTTTCAGCCGACGATGCGATTGCATGGCCGACGCGTCTTCTCCCATGAAGCGAGCGACGCACCACCAAACAGTTGGTCGATGATACATATACAAACAGGTGATATTTTCACATCATGATGGGGCTTTGGATTGGTCTCTCTCTCTTGAGTTGAGTGAGGTGCACGCTCAAGAAAAATGCTGCATCATGCATTACGTGCAGGTAGTGACAGAAAAAAGATCTAGAAAGAGAAGAAAAGAAGAAGACGGAGAGAGAGGAAAAAATGGATAATAAAAGAGAGAAAAAAAAGGGAAGGATGTAAAAGCTAGGCTGCCTATTGGTAGTGGATCGTGCAACCAGAGAGAAAAATATTACTCTACTAGTAGTATCATGGTGGTGCGGTGCCTTTGCAATTCAAGCCTACTTTGGGCGATGATCCATCAGCTTGTCCTGTCGGTGATCGCTTCGGGTTCTTCTGGATAGGTACGTTGTCTGTCTTGTCAATTTTCCTCCAGTTGTCCAACCGATTTAATTAATTAATTAATTATGTGCTTTTTATGTTTTCTTTCATATATGCACCAACAACCATACAGCTGAGAATCGCGAAGAAATCGCTGCATATGGCTATATATACCTGTATGTTAAATCACTATGACCTTGATGATGCGTTTTCAAAAGTAGAAGATTAAGATAAGGGTGCCCTAGCCCACTTACGAGTTTTTGTGGTTGCAAACAAACCACCGAGCTGTTAATAATCGTCAAGACATCAACGATAGTGAAAAGCTGTCCCTTCGGGAACATCCGATAAAATTGGAGCGAAACGATAGTGAAAAGCTGTCCCTTCGGGGACATCCGATAAAATTGGAACGAAACGATAGTAAAAAGCTTCAAAAGTAATAAAAATTATAACCCAAATTATGAATAGGTAGCCCACTTATACGAATTGATGTACTCAACCGTACTATGCTGTTGTAGTATCTGAGATTGGGATCTCAAAAAAAAAAAAAGTATATGAGATTGCAATGCCACGAGTTGTTTTCCTGTTCTTGGTATGCATTGACGCATGCCAGTTAATTCACTGTACGCGGTCCATGGCAGCATGAATGCAAAGCAAGTGTAGCACTTTATCAACTGCGCGTAGTGAGAGGTACTAGCTCTGGTGGTACGCCATGAATGAAGCTGGACACACACTGACTTCTCATATGGCAAGAACATATGTGTATGCTCTGCTAAGAGCATCTCCAGCATGCAAAGAAGTTATTTTTGCAGCAAGCACATTTTTAGGTTATTATGTTCATAAATTTAGGCTTTTACAGTGTATGAGTCATTACAATGCAACAAATACGTATCGTGTTTATATACATCGCATAAGCAAAAAGTTTAAGTTATACTTATATTTTCATACGCTGTGTTCGATTTTCAAGGTAAAAAAGCTTATGTGACGAAAACCCATGTAGGGTTGCAAAGAAACAGAGCTGAGTGTAGAATAACTATTTCGCATGAGAGAGAGAGCCATGCGATTAGGGTTCCCTGCCTCCCGTTGCGGTGACGTCGATTTGCCTCGTCCATCGATTTCGGATCATGGACGCAGTGGATCCCTGTTCTTGTTGGCGGAAGGGCTTCATTTTTTTTTACATTTTTCTCTATCTGTTTAAGGTTTATGTCCTACTAAGGAAGGCATGAAGACGACGACTCTCTGAAGATGGAATAAAATTCTCCCCACCTAGCCCGGTTCCAACGGTGCATCTAGTATCGTTGAAGAACGTACAAAGGTGAGTCTTCGGCAGATCTCGCTGGATTTGGGCGATGCTTCTTCTAGCATGATAACTTTCTGTTTGTCTACTGTAACAAATTTTACTATGATGGATTTTGCTTGACTCCGATGAGCGAGGAAAAAAATAAAACGATTATAATAAACCAAATAATAATAACCATACACACAGATGTATTGTCTGGCCAGCAGCGGTCTCAACTGGTTATTATATTTATATAGACGGTGTTTCGAGGATGATTGTCGTAACAACCAAATGGTGTCGCCGCCATTCACGTGTTTCCCTTGTATCGACGCAACCCACCTGCTCCCATCCAAAAATCCAGTGAGGACCGAGGCGCGACACCTGACCTGAGCTGCACACACAGACACAGGCATCACGCACGCATGGTATATAACCTCGCGCGGCGGGCGGCCCACACGCACACCGGCGACGCGACCCGAGAACATTCCGACCTGCCTCCCTCGGCCACCGCGTATCATTGCCCAATCACGGATCTCTCGTCTCTACTACTAGGAGCAGGCCTCTTCTCGCACCTGCTCCGCTGCTAATCTCTCCTCTCCCTCCACCACCGCCTTCTCCTCCTGTTGTCGCGCCGAGGAAGAGGAGGAGGAGATGAAGGAGATGATGGTGGGGTCGGCGGCGCCGGTAGGGCCGGTGGGGAGGTGGGGCGCGGCGCCACCGCAGGCGCTGCTGGAGAGGATGAAGGACTACGGCCAGGAGGGCGCCTTCGCGCTCTGGGACGAGCTCTCGCCCGAGGACCGGGACCTCCTCGTCCGGGACATCGAGGTGAGCCCAATGCCGCCCCGTGGTTTAGGTTGTCGCCGATACCAAGAATTTCGCTCGTAGGCGGCCGGGGGAAGATTTGGTTTTGCATTGGGCCTTGGAACTGTCGGGCGAAGGTTTTGATTCGAGTCCCGGTCTTTTTTTCTTCTTCTTCTGCATATCTGTTTCCGCGTCGGGATTATGAGACGGATTTACTCTGTTTTAACAAAGTTGGAATTCTGCATTTTGATTCGGGATTATGGGTTGGTTTGGTTTTATTGGATTTTGAGCCGCAAGTGTGTTGCTCAACAATGTAAATCTGCATCAGTTCATTGTGTCCAGTTGGACAGATTGCCTAGGATCCTCAACCCACCCTTTGATCCCATAGGCAACACCACAATCCAAATTCGCAGCATTTAATTACTACCGATTTCTCAGTGGCTGAATACTACTGTCTGATGGACGTGTGCATACTATATTGCAGAGTCTGGATCTTTCAAGGATTGATCGGATCATTCGGCGCTCGTTTGGATCACAAGGTAAGGGGTCCCTCGGTTTGATTATACTTTGCAATAAAAATGGATGCCTGCATCGATTGATGCCGAGGCCAGGGTATTTCCCCTTTTAGAAAAAAAAAAAGTTCAATAATCCACCATTCACACTGAACATATGGTTTCATTTGATAATGGAGCCGAGGTGGTGTCCTGTCTTTCTAAGAAAACAAACATCATTCTAGTGAAGATGTGTATCTTTCATTAGCATTCTTAGTTAATGTGGTGATTTTGCTAGCACAGGCTTTCTAGCTCCTGCCGTGGAGCCCGTGCCGGAATCCAGTGTCTCCAGGGTGGAGGACAGGTCTCCAGAGGACAAAGAACGCTGGTGGAAGAAGGGGCTGAGAGCCATTTCAGAGGGGAAGCTGGCCGTTGTCCTTCTGGCTGGTGGTCAGGTAATTTGATGAAATAGGATCCTCCCAACCCTGTTTTCTGCTACTGCAATATCTGTAGTCTGTACCGCGCAATGAGAAGCACTGTACTTATGATCAATTTTGTTCTCATGTGTGCGTAGGGAACTCGGCTTGGTAGCAACGATCCCAAGGGATGCTTCAGTAAGTTGATCCCACCTGAATTCTTGTATGTCACTACTTGACTGCATATATGTGCTGGCAAGTTTTTAACACATAAACGTATGCAGTACCAAGTTTTTATCTGTTCACTAAATCTATGCATTAGCATATAATTAGGACAACAGAATATTTATTTGCTATTACTATATCTGGTGTTACATCTTTGTTCATTCCTACTAGTATGGAATCACACTATGCTGATAATTTCAACTCCAATTCTACTTACACTACATTTATCACTGTTTGTTTTTGACACGTCATTTTCACCCTTCAGATATTGGACTTCCATCTGGAAAATCACTTTTCCAGCTCCAAGCCGAACGAATTTTGTGTATTCAAAAGTTGGCTGCTCAATCCAGTGATAGTAATGTCTTTTGATCACAAGCTCCTGGATTTTTGTTTTTTGCTTCATGTCCTTACCCTTGATTTCAAATATTTGTAGCTCCGGGCAATATTTTATCGATCCAATGGTATATAATGACCAGCCCCTTCACCCATGATGTCACACGCAAATTCTTTGAAAGCCGTAAATATTTTGGCCTAGAGGCTGACCAGGTAAGAACAAGTTAAAAAAATGTTATGTTCAATATTCATGGATTCAACAAAAATGCACATAATGTCCAATTCAATAGTTAGCCTTGAAAATGTTGAACCTCTTTTTTTCTGGCAGGTGACTTTTTTCCAACAAGGCACCCTTCCATGTGTTTCTGACGATGGCAGATTTATTATGGAGACGCCATACAGGGTACTGTGTTGCACCTTCTCTTCTATTAATCATTCATCTGACCATGAATAACCAGGAGCCAGATTTTTGGTTTATTGCAACTTGATTTCTAAGTTCGCTCATGGTGTGAGATCCCAGAGTTTAAATGCCAATTATTATGCCTGCAAAGCTACTTTGACACTGCATATCTGCAATGCTAAATGATTGTATTGTTTGTACATGATCTGCTGAAACCAGGTAGCAAAGGCCCCTGATGGAAATGGAGGACTTTATTCCGGTAATCTCCCGTAAATATGGAACAGTTGTTATGCACCGTGCAGTGGTTCTATTTTATTAAATACATATCATTTACGATGCTTTGTTTTTGCAACTGTAACATCTCACAGCCCTAAAGTCCAAGAAGTTGCTTGAAGATATGTCTGCACGGGGTGTAAAATATGTAGATTGCTATGGAGTTGATAACGCATTGGTGAGGACATTACACTTTGAGGTGTCATCTGATTTCCCCACCTCAATGGCTAATCGATGTCTTAACCGCAGGTTCGTGTTGCAGATCCAACATTCCTAGGGTACTTTATAGAAAAGGGTGTATCTTCTGCTGCAAAGGTTGTTAGGAAGGTAAAGTCAAATATCTCATCTGTCGAGCTTGCAAAAGGAAATTCTATTGGTCCATCACTTGATGGCTTGTCTTTTAGCACATAATATGCACTTCGCTAATAGTCATCCATATTCTGAACAGGCTTATCCACAAGAGAATGTTGGAGTATTTGTTCAACGAGGTCGAGGGGGACTTCTCTCCGTGGTCGAGTATAGTGAAATGGATGCGGCTATGACTACTGAAATTAATCAATCAACAGGGCGCCTTCGTTATTGTTGGAGCAATGTATGTTTCTGTCCTTAGCTTGTCGATCCCTCTTCTCTCAGTCACTGGGACGCATGCCAACTGTATATTCTTTTGTTTCTTTGCAGGTATGCTTGCATATGTTTGCTTTAGATTTTCTGAATCAAGTGGCAAACAGCCTTGAAAAGGACAGCGTGTGAGTATTTCCATATCCAGTTTGAATTCTGAAGCATTATGAATTCATTGCATGTTTGCTTCCTCTTCCAAACTGTGTGAGTTCAGAGTTAACGTTAGATGATTACTTTTGTTACCTCTTTGCTGCTTATCTCTCTTAATCTTCTCACCTTCTGGGAGAATGAGAGTTACGTCTAGAACTACACTTGTGATTTAAGGATCAGCTAGTCGTGTCATGGCAACTAATTTTACCTCGCAACTGCCATCTCCAGCATAAATTATTTTCTGTTCAGGCACTTGATATTTAGAAACTTGGTGGTCAGGTATCATCTTGCGGAGAAGAAGATACCTTCCATTCACGGGTGTACAATGGGCCTGAAGCTTGAACAATTCATATTCGACGCATTCAGTTACTCCCCATCCACCACACTTTTCGAGGTTCAACTTCTCAGCCACCAATCTTGATAGCGCATCTTATGCTCCCTCCATATTTCCTGTTTTCTTCCCTGTTAGAAGATCGAGACACTTACTGCCGCAAATCTAAAAACCCAGGTGTCACGTGAAGAGGAATTTGCGCCAGTGAAGAATGCAAACGGCGCAGCTTACGACACCCCTGATACCGCCAAACTCATGCTGCTCCGGCTCCACAGCAGATGGGTAGTTGCTGCCGGTGGCTTCCTGACACATTCAGTACCCTTATATATGACAGGTAATTCCTTAATGTTGCCTTTTACCTAGAACCTGTAAGGAACCACAGTTTCAAACATTGCAAGAAAGAGCAATGTTTTTTCTTGACATCTTTCTCATGGTCCCTGTTCCTCGTAGGCGTCGAGGTTTCACCGCTCAGCTCATACGCCGGAGAAAGCCTGGAGGCAATCTGCCGCGGGCGGACATTCCATGCACCCAGCGAGATTTCATTCTAGGTGTATCGGCTCATGACAGCAGCAGCTACACGCAAATGGAAGCTGTGGTGGACTGGTGGGGGTGGGTACATTGGTGTGGATGGGCCTGAGCTCCTTGAGCAACGGCAATCGAGTTTCAGATACTGGCCTGGATGTTGTATCGTTTGTGAGTAGTTCGGCCAAGGTTCTGAAGCATTTGTAATTGTGAGTTAATGATGCCCATGTAGATGTTTATTCTTCTTGTCAGTTCCATGTCAAAACAATGGTACCATTTTGATTGCAAATGTAGAACAGAGCAAGCCCTGATTTTGAAGTTCAGATCAAACTGTCCCCAAATTCCACTAAGATATGACATACACCCTCGGTTCCATGACAAGAATTATGGGGAAGGATTAAGAGTAGATCAACCAGTCATGACTCCCTACTACAGCTCAACTCCATACCTCATGTGCATACTCTAGATAGACAGCCACCGGAGGGGCATCAACTGGATCATCGAGGCCCTTGAAGACTGCAGATGCGGCAATTGATGAACGAACGCCATATGTTTCCATTTATCATCTTTAGCAGACCGTCAGGATAGCCACTTTATGATCTTCAGCAGACCGTCAGGAGAGCCACTTTATGATCTTCAGCAGACCATCAGGAGAGCCACCCACCTGGGCATCAACTGGATCACACCGTTATCAAGGCCCTTGAAGACTGCAGATGCAGCAATTTTGAATCAAGGTCATTTTTAACACCTTCTCGCTGCATTTTGCAACTAGGCACTATCTTTCTTGCTCTACTGTTGAGAGCCATGTAGCCTTTTTAAAATAAAAAGTCACGACTAACAGGACTAGTCCATGACCCTGAGTACCACAAAAAACATTTGGTTGCATAAGAACGCAGGCTGCTGATATAAATACTGATGAGAACACATTGACAGCATTCTGGTGATTCATAGGAGTAAACATCACGGCAGAGCAGGGGAACAAATTCACTAGTTTCCGCAAAAGCAACACAGTACAATTTAAGCAAAACTGTTAATGATAGATAGATTCCACAAACATGTTCAGATGACAAGACTTCAGTTTGACAGAAAATATGGAATCAAGAGCCAAAACACCAGCCCGGTAGGTCCTGAAGTGCGAAAAGCGGCTATGAACTACTCATGAATCTAGCCTTAGGCAGCGATGAAAGCTTTCTTCCCACCACCAGTAGTTCCAGCTGGAATAACCTTCAGGACATTGAATCTCACAGTTTTCGACAGGGGCCTGTTGAAGATAGAGACAACAAATGCTTCAGCAACAAAAGAAAATCATGTAATGCAGTAATCAATAGGTAATAATCATGTTATGAAGTAGTTAAAAGTATAACAGAGGGTGACGTTGTGATGGTTTTAACAGGTCTACTTACTAACCAGGCTAAATTTCCAAAGTTACATACTGTGTCATTTATAAGTATTTGAGTATTACCTGCACTGGCCAATGATGACATGGTCGCCTTCCTTGATACGGAAGCATGGGGAGATGTGAGCTGGAATGTTTGAGTGCCTCTTCTCATACCTGCATGGTGGTCAATTGTTTCCTGAGTTAGAAATGCAATTGCCAAGGAGAAATTGTAGTATCATGTTTAAGATCCTTGATCATTTTACTTGCCTCTGGTACTTCTTGACAAAGTGGAGGTAGTTCCTGCGAACGATGATGGTCCTGTTCATCTTGGCACTGTGGCATGTTCCGGCGATGATTCTGCCCCTGATGGCAACAGTTCCAGTGAATGGGCACTTCTTGTCAATGTAGGTACCTGGAAGGGAATTGATATTAATAGATTCCCTAACAAGTGAACAATGTAATGTAGAGCCTACATTACATTGAAAGTGGGACTACAGACTACACATGTTTGCACCACAGAAACAATTAACTCTGAACTAATCAAAAATAATTTCTGTAACACAACACTGCCTATTGTTAAGCAGGAAAAATTATACAGATGTGAAAGTTAAGCATCCTCCAGCAACAATTGATTCAATTCCTATTAGCACATATACTTATGAGTTTGAAGACAGAACTCAGGAAAGGCCTATTGTTTGACCTTCGATCGCTTCCTTTGGGGTCTTGAAACCAAGGCCAACACTCTTCCAGAAGCGGTTGCCAGCCTTGCCTGGCCTCTTGGACTTGTCAGCCTTCTTTGTGCTGAATTAAACAGAAAAGCTCTGTAAGTAATGTACAGAAAACAATTTGTCCATTGCAAAACAATAAGAAGGCCAATGAAATGAATCAAACCCCTCACCTGAGGAAAACCTTTGGCTGCTTGAGGAAAGACTTCTCGGTCTGCACGGAATGGAAGTGAACCATTAAAGCATCACGACTACAAGCTATCATAAATTACATGTAGGACTAAAACAGGAAACTAATACCAAAATCTATACTTCGTTCAATCCTTGAAAAACTACAAATGAACCATACACAACAATAACAACGATATCAGTGTGCAGGAAACTAAAGAACAAATCAATACTTGATTCAGTTCTTGCAAAACTACCAAATATGCATTCAACAATCACAACCATATCAGCGTACAGCTATAGCAGATCCAAAAAATTAGCACGGACATACCACTACAAACATTAAATCCTACTGAATTCAGATGAACAGAGAGGATGGCTACGGAGGAACAGCGAAGATTTACAAACGAAGTGAAAGGTAAAGTAGCACAGTAAAAAACAATCGCACCGCCCACAAATACCAAAACCTGATCAAGTTCTTCTGGCAGCGGGAACTACCAAGATACGATACCACTAGATATGCGACGGATACACAAACCTCTCGACGAATAGATCTAACTATACATGGTACAAAGCATAAGGGCGCATCACATATCCAAGTACACGGCGCAAGCAAGTGAAAGGGAGAGGCGCAAGCAGAGCACTACGGAAAGGACAGGAGGATCCTTTACCTGCTCCGCCATGGCTGCGCTGCGGGCTTCGGGCGGCGGCGGCGCGCGGGGAGATGAGGGAAGAAACGAGAGAGCTAAGGTTTCGAGAGGAGGTGGCGGCCGCTGCGGAATGTGCAGATACGCCCCCGACCTTTACGGCTTTTCTACGCATCTCCTCGGGCCAGCCCGTCTCGAGGCCCACGCAAGGCCCATATCTACCGTACTCGCAGCGGGCCCCATTGCGCGCTCTACTAGTTCACGCCGTTGATGGTGTATTAGCCGTGCTGTTACGTGGGCCGTCCGATCTTAAACTGCTCCGACCGAGAGACATAGAGAGAGATCCCAGTCGTGGCCTGCTCCCTCTGCTTTCCCCTCCCCGTCGCGGCCAGCTCCGGTGGTCTCCGGCGCGGCGAGGCGAGGCGGCCGCTCTGCTCGCTGCGGTCGTCTCCTCCCCATCCACCCTCTCCCCGTGCTCGGGTTTTCGTGTAGCAGTGTACAGTGCAGATCCGTCCGGAACTCCATCGAGCTGATTTGTTCGGTAATCTCCAAACCTTGGCTGGTTGTGCATCTTCCCCGATCCACCCTGTGCTTGCGGCAATGGACAGCATGATCGGATGCACGGGATGCTTGCGATCCGCACGAATGTGCTATGTGCTCGTTGCTGTGGGTCGACTCGATTAGCTGCGGGTGCTATTTTTTGTTGTTGACGGGTGTTTTCGCTGGTTTTTGTGCAGTTATGGCGAACCTGCAGCCTTCCGTCCCCATGCCCCCCTCCTTCGCCGGGGCCTCGCCGCCGTCCCCCTCCCCGATTGGTGGAGGCGCCGGCGCGGGGGGCGCTGCGGCGGCGCAGGAGCCCAATGACAGGAAGATGGCGTCGGCGGAGCAGCTGGTGCTCGACCTCTGCGACCGCGAGCTGCGCGAGAACGCCCTCCTCGAGCTATCTAAGGTCCTTCCCGTGCTCTCCGAGTTCTTCTAGGGTTCTAGCGCCTTCCTCGCGGGGAGGGATTGTGTGGTTTTTTTTAATATCTGGGAGAGATTTTAACTTGAGTTTAAATTACCATGAAACAGAACTGCTGTTAACTGTGTGTTCAGTCATTATCATGCTATAATGCATTTTGTCAGACCAAAGAAAGTTACTATAACTAATAAATGTACTCATTTCAGAAACGAGAGATCTTCCAAGACCTGGCCCCGCTTCTGTGGCACTCTTTTGGCACAATCGCTGCACTGCTTCAGGTATCCATGATTCATCTGTCTCCTATGTTTATGATTTGCATGCTTGAACATCGAAATTGAAAATCCGTGAGCCATGGCCCTGCTCTTTACCTTATGCTCTGTTTTATGTTGTCGAACTGTTGAAATCAGTCACTATTTGTTTTTTGACTTGGCACTTGCTGTTCTGAATGCAACTTATCAAAGTTTAAGCCTGCCTTCCTCACCTGGTATATTTTGCAACTTGCAAAAACTCGCAGGAAATTGTGTCGATCTACCCTGCACTTTCGCCCCCAACTTTGTCGCCAGGTGCATCAAACCGAGTCTGCAACGCACTTGCACTTCTTCAGGTACAGTTTCAGTGGAAATTACATTCACGAAATTGCTTGAAGTTTGCCATGTTAGAATTAGTGCATATATTTATTGTCTGATTGTATTTTATGTTTGTCTTACAATTGATTGCAGTGCGTTGCATCACACCCTGATACCAGACTCCCTTTCTTACATGGTAATGAGTTCAACCATTTGCAACGTGTCTCACATATATTGATATCTAGTAGTATGATACGACCAAAGAGCCATTTAGCTCTTGATATTGTTGCTGTAGATTCACTTTCACCTTTCTGTCCTCCATTTGTTCCTTTCAGCTCACGTGCCACTGTTCCTGTACCCGTTCTTGAATACATTTAGCAAGACACGACCCTTTGAGTACTTGCGGCTTACCAGCTTGGGTGTCATTGGTGCTCTTGTTAAGGTAATTTATCTGTGCTAAGTTTTCATGAATCAACAGATTACGTATACTGCACCCAACTCTGCAGAACATGCCATTTCACTAATTCTACAATACAGTGATACACCACCAATGAAGATTCATGTTGCTGTCATACCAATGCCCTGGCATGAAATGATGAATCTAATATGGTCATAAGGGATACATCCTTGTTACTCTGTGTAATGAAGAGATAATCAGTTGTATAGTTTATAAACAAGCAATGTTCTATCTAATGTTTTCATCTTTTTTTTGGAATAAGCTGCATGTGTTCACAAGTACCAATTTTGTAAATGGGAATGAAGCTTAGTTATGCATGCAGGTTGATGATACTGAAGTTATCAGTTTTCTGCTGCAAACTGAAATTATTCCTCTGTGCTTGCGTACCATGGAGATGGGCAGTGAGCTGTCAAAAACTGTATGTAGCTAGCCATCTCAATCCTCATCTAAAGTATCAAATTCTTTCTCTTCTGTTTAGCCCTGGCAAAGATCAGATTGCTTCTTGTTTTCAAAAAAGTATATCATGCTGTCTGAAGTTTGTGTGGAACACTGTGTTCCGATTCAGTTCAAAGGTTTGTCAGGTCTGGAATGTAAAGTAGGCCATTGATTATCATCACAGTCTTTTTCTGCCACGTCATGCTTCTCTTTGACAGGTGCTTAAAATCACTTCACAATTTATATAAACCTAAAATGTGTATTATGTGAGAAACCTCAAAAGCTGCTTGGCTTTGGCAATCCGGGAACTGATCTATGCTTCTAATTTCAGTGCCATACTTTTATCAGTTATCTCTTGAACTGGAAGATATATAACTTTGTTGAAGCATAAATATGCCAACATTTTTGCAACAACTTTCCTGTATAACCTACAGGAGTTTGATATGAACTTGGAGGTGCTTAAGATTTTTTCGTCGTAGAGTTCCAAGTTGAGGCTAGGCCAAACGGTGTATTATTCAGATGGATGCGATATATTTATAGTTGTCACTTCAATTTCGCTAATTTAGTCAACTGTATAAGCAGGTCGCTACCTTCATTGTCCAAAAGATTCTGCTGGATGATATTGGGTTGCGTTATGTCTGTGCCACCGCCGAGCGTTTCTATGCTGTGGGCAGCGTTTTAGGAAACATGGTAATATCACTTGCTGATCAGCCTTCCACAAGGTTGCTCAAGCACATTATCCGATGTTACCTCAGGCTGTCAGATAATCCCAGGTTTGTGCTGTCATTCTTATGTTACAAAAGTACTTCACATCTATCTTCAAGTCTGCTAATTTTCTTCTTCCCCATTTTACCTGCAGGGCCTGTGTTGCACTGCATAACTGCCTCCCTGACATGCTGAAAGATGGGACATTCAATGTATCTCTTAGGGTGAGTCGTGCCCTTTTAACATATCTGTCGTTACCAACTCATGACGTCATTCCTCGCAAGTGAATTGATGCATATAAATTGAAGTTAAGGACGAGAATACTGACTGTATTTATTTGTCTTGAAACAAAGGATGACCCCGCGACAAGGCGCTGGCTCCAACAACTGCTGCACAATGTGACAGTGGGTGGCATGGGAGGACCTGGCATGGGAGGTCCTCCCCAGCCAGGCCTGGATCACATGATGGGGATATAATCCAGTTTAGTTGGTGTGCAATTCACAGCAATAATACATTCGCCTGTGAATTGCAAGTAGGGGAAGATATCGTTCCCTTGGTGTCTAGAAGAAGGTTTGTATGGTGTAGTTTCAACCTTCCAAAAAGGGAAATGATGTGTTATGTTGTGTCCTAGCATCTTTAGCAGTTATAAGCTGGTATGCTTATCATGTAATACTTTTAACACAAGCAAGGCAAGCTGCTATTTTTATCTGGTCTTGCGCCAGGACTGTTGTTGTTATCTAAGTTCATTGTCCTACTGAAGCTGTGAACACATTGTCTTGTTGAATTGCAAGAGCGGAAGGAACACATTTTCAAGGTGACAGTCCAGGTGGCAACCTGCAGAGTGATTAAACACTAGTAACATGCAGCAGTGAGACGATCTTCAGAAACCTCGTAGGAGGGATTTGGGGAGTGTGTCATTTTGGCACCCAGGCTCAATGGACCTCGTTTTTGAAAGCTTCGAAAAATTCAAATTTCCAGCATAAAAAAATTCAATGAAAAATATCAGAATATACTCAATGATTTATTCTACCTGCCTGTAATGTTTTAAAGACGGCGTACATTCTACTCCATACTCAGCAAAAAATGACAAAATGCAAATCTGGGAGCATGAACGGTGCAACTTTTGAATCTTCTAAAATTGTCTCATATGTTTTTTAGCCTAAAATCCAAAGTATTTCACATTTAAAATTTGCATGCTCATATTGTACATAGTTTACTATATCCAGGTATTTTTTGGGGAATTGTTTAAAACTCTGACCAAATCAAGTTTTTAATTTTCTTTAGGAAAGCTCCAGGGAGCTTGGGTGCCAAAGCCATTTTTGGGGATCTAGCACTCCTTCACACCCAGTGCTTTTAGACCGCGTCGGACTATCAGTGGGCGGGCAACTCAGGAGGTGGTGGTGAAGTCTTTCGATGATCTCCACAATAAACTTATGGAAAAGGTTCTTGATGATGGTCATTTCATAGATTTTGGAAACCCAAAGACAACATGACACCAATGGCCACTCGTTTAAAGTGGCAAAGCTCCCCTAGGATCAAGCCGGCAAAGGCCCCCCTACTCAAAAAATACTCCTTAAATATATTTTAATATTTATGATAAAAATTTAAAAGATTACTCTATGTTTAAGCATGATCAGCATGCCTCTCAACAATGTTTGTCATGCTCCGTCACTTGTTCACACACAAACACATAAAAATATTAGTATTCTGGAAGAGATATATTACTGTTATGTAATAGAAAATTAAATAATCCGTACATTTGATAGATCCATGGTCTTTGAAATCTTACTAAAAAATTGAAACTACTTATTTCTATTGATGGAGCAAACTATATATCATGATACTTATTTCTACCAATTGCTCTTTGTGTACACATGTATATACATATGTAACTCTAGAATTAATCACGTAACAGATTCATATGACCACACAAAAATGAGTAGAATAGTAGACATATTAGATACTGAATTAATAAAAGTATGAAATAGTCTCCATTAATGAATGCTCACAAACTTGTACACATGAGCACCAATGTTGTCCACACTTTGAGAGTCTAGATAAATGTGGTGTAGAGAAAAAAATCCAAAAACGTCGGAGTATTTTTTGGGGAAGGGGGGAGAGAGAAGAGCCAGAGTAAAGGCATGGTAGTGCAACTTGTGCCATCTATATTTTTTTAGATTATTCTACCTCAATATTAGGAGACTACTATTAATACACAAACGAGTCTTGGGTTGGATCCCAGGGCTCGGGGAGAGCGCCTCTTTGCGCCGCCGTATGGGTCGGCCCTACTTGTGATGTGAGGATGGGTTTTTAATAAGGATTATCTAATAAAGCTCACTTTTTATCTCATATGACATGTTGCCTTGTATTAATATTTTTTAGATTTTTATGTAATATTTTTTTGATTGTTTTTAATTTTATAGCCATTTCTCGCAGGCAAAAGGGACCAAAATCGGTCCCCGCGTGCAATGCCGGATCAATAGATTTTAGGATTCCTAGAGCAACAAGACACTAATACCCTAATTGTTTAAAGTGCGAGAGATACCCCGGTTAAGGGGCCAAAAATCCCCTACTCCAGAGAACTCCTTAAAAATCATTTTAATATTTGTGCTAAAAAAATTAAAATTACTATATATTTTAGCATGATTAGCGTTCTTAGTAGTGGCGGAGCTAGGGGACCAGCAGGTGCCTGGCCCCCCTATGCATCAGTGCAAGCAATTTTTTAAGCATATAAAGCTAGATTATATGTGATTTAGTAGTAAATTACATGTTTGGCCCCCTCTAACAAAAGATTAAGCATGTTTGCCCCCTCCCCTTAATTCGTAATCCTGCCTCCGCTGCTGGTTCTTAGGCCTGTCAACAATGTCTGTCAAGCTCCGACACTTGTTCATGCATGAAAGACATAGAGAATATTAGATATTACTATTACATAAGAGAACTATTACCGTAATATAATAAAAAATTATAATCTGTACATTTGATAGACCTATGGTCTTTGAAATCTCGGTAAAAAAATCAAAACTACTTATTTCTATTGATCGAGCAAACTATATACACGTCGTATGCCCTTCCTAGCATGTTGACGTGTCCCACGTTGCGCCTGCAGGAAAATAATCCTACAGGACCTAGTCAACAAAATCACCTGTGTGGACCAATTTCTACATTTGACACATGTCTAGGAGAAAGAAAAATCGTACAATTTAATTGTCTATTTTTAGATCTAAATTGCCATGCATGCCAGGTGTCAATTTTAGGAGTTGGTTCCATAAAATTATTTTCCGCGCCTACACCTTTCCATGTTCAGGTATCACACGGCTTGGTAGGACCAAGGCGTATCGACGCCTGCGTGGGAGCTCGATGCAATTGATACGCTCAATTTGCATCACCATTGTATATCATAATCTACCTCTATTCATTGATATTTGTCTTATTATGAGGTCTTACTTATGGCTTTTCATCTGTTTATGCATGTTGGATGATTCCAGGAGGATGGACTGCCGGAGTCTGGATTCTGATGAAAAAAAGGCATTTCGGTGCAATTTCGCGAAGATCAGAAAAATACCAGAAAAATATAGAAACATATTATTTTACGAGAAGACGAAGGAAGCCAGAAGGAGGGACGAAGAAGGGCCTCAGGGGGCCCACACCCCCTAGGAGCGGGCCCACCTTACCCCGCGCCTAGGGCAGGTGTGGCCCACCTGCCCGGCCTCTGACTCCGTCCCTTCGCCTATATCTTCCCTACGAAACCCTAAGGCCAGGAGAGCGACAACAGATAGATTTCTGCCGCCTCTAGGGGGCGAAAAACACCAAGAGAGAAAGATTTCTCCGGCAGACAGATTTCTGCCAGGGGAATTCCTTCCCGGAGAGGGGAGACCGTCGCCATCAACACCGTCATCAGGCTAGACTTCATCGGGATCATCATCATCATCCACACCATCATCTCCACCAGCACCATCATCACCACTCCGTCCCGCTATAACAATTGTGTTGGATATTGCTTTAGTTCTTAGGGGAAACTTTCCCGGTATTGATTACTATTGTAGTTGATGCTTATGAGTGGAACCATTGGATTATTGTTTATGTTCGGATTGTTATCCATTATCATATCATCTTTGATCTTGATCCATATGATCTCTTGTGAGTAGTTCGTTTAGTTCTTGAGGACATGGGATAAGTCATGTTGTTAGTAGTGAATCTGTGATGAGTTATTATTCAATGGTTTAGTATTTAAGTTGCGGTGCTATTCTTCTAGTGGTGTCATGTGAACGTAGACTACATGACACTTCACCATTTATGGGCCTAGGGGGATGCATTGTGTATTTGGCTACTAATTGTGGGGTTGCCGGAGTGACAGAAACTCGACCCCCCGTTAGGACACCATTGCATAAGGGAGTGTAGGATCTCAGAGTTTAAGGTTGTGGTTAGATTTATATCTTAATTACTTTCCTGTAGTTATGGATGTTTGCAGGGGGTTTAATCACAAGTATGTATTAGTCCAATTAAGGTCAGTATGTTAGCATAGGTTCACCCATTAACATTTGCAACACCAAAGAAGAGTACTCAGCTATTTGAAGCGAAAGCACTTGACAGAATTCCCATGTGTCCTCGAGAACGTTTGGTCCTTATAAGTATTTCCACCGGATTGTCCTTTGCTAAGAAAGGATTGGGCCACTTGCTCTGTTTGTTCGTTACCTTTGTTACTTGCTCCTTGTTTTGTTGCCTTGTCAAAAAACAACTAAAAATCCGTTTGCTAAGTATTCACAGGGATTTCCTGCTCCATACCACTGTTCGGCACCTTCTGCTCCTCGTTGGGATCGACACTGCTATTTATCGAAAGTACTACGATACACCCCCTATACTTGTGGGTCATCAAGACTATTTTCTGGCGCCATTGCCGAGGAGTGAAGCACTATTGAAGAGTGGAAATGGTAAGGGAAACTTTTACTGTGAGTATGCTTTTGTTACTGCTTGTTACTTTGTTTCCAATATGGATAACCCAATTGGTTTTCTGTTTGGGAAAACTACTACCACTGTTAGGGTAGTAGATGAACCACCTCCTGTTGAGATAGATCCTTTTAAGATACCTACAAGTATTGTTAATCGTGTTATGGATAATTATTATTTTGGGGATGGAACTGTCCATCCTGGTGATCATTTTCTTTTTATCCATGAATTATGCGGGTTGTTTAAGTGTGCAGGTATCACAACTGAACAGGTGAAGAAGAAGTTACTCTCCATATCCTTGAAAGGGAGAGCTGAAGAATGGTATAAGCTGCTGAAGAATGGACAATCCATGGAATGGGAGGAGATGGCATCTCTCTTTTACTCTAAATTTTATCCTCCTAGTGAAATTCATAAGGATAGAAATCTTATATATAACTTTTGGCCTCTTGATGGAGAGAGTACAACTTAAGCTTGGGGGAGGTTGAAGTTACTAATGCTTAAATTCCCTATTCATGAACTCCCTAATAATATTATTCTCACTTTTATGTTAGGCTTTCTCTTCATGATAAAGATTTACTAGATGCTTCTTGTGCTAGATCATTCACACGTATGAAGGAAGAAGCTAAATGGGATCTCTTAGACCGTATTCAAGATAATACTGAAGCTTGAGAGAATGACAAAGGAAGAAAGTCAGGTATAAACTATGATTATAAATGCATTAAATCTTTTATGGGAACTGATAACTTCCATGAAATTAGTAATGAGTTTGGTATTTATCCTCAAGTTCTTGTAAAATGTTTTAATGCCTTTGCCTCTTATATTGAAATTCCTAAGAAAGAGTGGGACAAGTACCACGCTCCTTATAAAGACATTGTCACCCATGTTCCTGCTAGCACAGAGGTTTGTACTGTCGATCCTATTTTGCCTGAACCTTATGTTGAGAAAATACCTTCTCCCTCCAAGGTAAGGGAGCATTATATTATGGCTAATGTGGTTAGCAAAAGCGCAAAGAAAACTGTAGGGTTCGATGAGCTTATTGATATTGAACCTGTGGTAGCTATTGTGAAAGATCTTGTCACTAGAAATATAGAGGATGAGCATATTGTCTTCTGCGAAGACGCTACTAATATTGTTTCTCATCCTAAGAAAGTTAGAAAAGCTAGTGTTCATGTGCTTTCTATTAGAATTGGTAGTCACAGCTATTATGGTTTATGTGATATTGGTGCTAGTTCTAGCACTATTCCTTATGAGCTTTATAGGGAAATTATGCATGAGATTGGTCCTTGTGAGCTTGAGGACATTGATGTGGTTATTCACCTTGCTAATAGAGAGCAAGTTTTCCCCATTGGTATTGTAAGAGATGTGGAGGTCCTTTGTGGTAAGATTAAATATCCTGCTGATTTTCTAGTACTTGGTAAAGAAGCTAGTAAAACCTATCCTATTATCTTTGGTAGAACCTTCCTTAATACTTGTGGGGCTATCATAGATTGTAGGAAGGAAAAAGTTTTGACTAAGTTTGCTGGAGAATCTTATGAGTTTAATTTTTCCAAATTTGCCAAAACTCCTTATGAAAATGAACTACCTGATGAGGATTTCAGGGTTGAACAACTATCTTCTATTTCTCTTGCTCCTAACAATGCTTTGCAGCAGTTCATGGAAGACCATGAAAGTGATGTCTTCATGAAGGAAAGAAATGAGATTGACGAAGTTTTCCTTCATCAGCCGGAACAGCTTAAGCATAATATACCGATGGAAGATTTGGGTACCACACTACCACCTAAAGGGGATCCTGTTTTTGAATTAAAACCTTTACCTAATGATCTTAAATATGCTTATCTTGATGATAAGAAAATATATCCTGTTATTATTAGTTCTAAACTTTCAGGGAAGGAAGAAGAAAGGTTATTGGAAGTATTGAAGAAACACCGAGGAGCTATGGGTTATACTCTTGATGATTTAAAAGGAATTTCTCCTACTATATGTCAACATGCTATTAATATTGAGCCTCATGCAAAACCAGTTGTTGAGCACCAACGCCGTCTAAATCCTAAGATGAAGGATGTGGTAAGAAATGAGGTATTAAAACTCCTTGATGCTGGTATTATTTATCCTATTGCTGATAGTCAATGGGTTAGCCCTGCTCATTGTGTTCCTAAGAAAGGGGAATAATTGTTGTGCCTAATGAGGATAATGAGCTTATACCCCAAAGAGTAGTGGTTGGGTATAGAATGTGCATTGATTTTAGAAAGATTAATAAAGTTACTAAGAAAGATCATTATACTTTGCCCTTTATTGATCAAATGCTTGAGAGGTTGTCCAAAAAGACTCACTTTTGCTTTCTTGATGGTTATTCTTGGTTTTCTCAAATTGCTGTGAAAGCACAAGACCAAGAGAAAACTACTTTCACTTGTCCTTATGGTACTTATGCTTATAGGCGTATGCCTTTTGGTTTATGTAATGCTCCTGCTACATTTCAGAGATGTATGTTTGCTATCTTTCATGGTTATTGTGGAGGTTTTCATGGACGATTTTTCCGTCTATGGAACTTATTTTGATAACTACTTGCACAACCTTGATAAATTTTTGCAGAGATGTGAAGAAACCAACCTTGTTCTTAACTGGGAGAAATGTCATTTCATGGTTAATGAAGGGATTATTCTTGGACACAAGATCTCTAAATGAGGCATTGAAGTTGACAGAGCCAAAATTGAAGCAATTGAAAAGATGCCTTGTCCTAGAGATATCAAAGGTATTCGTAGTATTCTTGGTCATGCTGGTTTCTATAGGAGGTTTATTAAAGATTTCTCAAAAATTTCAAAGCCCCTTACTAATCTTCTTCA
Organism: Avena insularis; assembly: GCA_023614405.1. Lineage (NCBI taxonomy): Eukaryota > Viridiplantae > Streptophyta > Magnoliopsida > Poales > Poaceae > Avena > Avena insularis. Next base: position 341,587,082 of record CM042687.1, read on the forward strand.
AAAAGATGTGCCTTTTGTTTTTGATGATGATTGTAAGGAAGATTTTGAAACCTTGAAGAAAGCTTTGACAACTGCTCCTATTGTCCAACCACCTGATTGGAGTTTACCTTTTGAAATCATGTGTGATGCTAGTGATTTTGCTGTGGGTGCTGTCCTTGGACAACGTGTTGATAAGAAGTTGAATGTTATTCATTATGCTAGCAACTCTCTTGATGCTGCTCAAAGGAATTATGCTACTACTGAAAAAGAGTTCTTAGCTATAATCTTTGCTTGTGATAAGTTTAGACCTTATATTGTTAATTCTAAGGTTACTATTCATACGGACCATGCAACTATTAAGTACCTTATGACAAAGAAGGACGCTAAGCCTAGGTTTATAAGGTGGGTGTTACTTTTACAAGAGTTTGATCTGCATATTGTGGATAGGAAAGGTGCTGATAATCCTGTTGCTGATAATTTATCTCGCTTGGAAAACATTTATTTTGACCCTTTGCCTATTAATGATAGTTTTCTAAATGAGCAGTTAGCTGCAATAAGGGTAAGTCCGCATGAGAGTCCTTGGTATGATGATTATGCTAACTTTATTGTTTCCAAGTATTTGCCTCCAACCTTTACAGCTTAGCAAAGAAGGAAATTCTTTTATGATCTAAGGTATTACTTTTGGGATGACCCACACTTATATAAAGAAGGAGTAGATGGTATTATGCGAAGATGTGTTCTAGAATTTGAACAACAAGAGATATTGAGAAAATGTCATGGCAATGATTATGGAGGACATCATGCTGGGGATAGGACCGCACAAAAGGTTTTACAATCTGGATTTTATTGGCCTACCCTTTTTAAAGATGCAAGAAAGTTTGTCTTATCATGTAATGAATGCCAACGAGTAGGTAACATCTCTAGACGCAATGAAATTCCTATGAATTATTCTCTTGTTATTGAACCTTTTGATTGTTGGGGATTTGACTTTATGGGGCCTTTTCCTCCTTCAAAGGGGTATACTCATATTCTTGTTGTTGTTGACTATGTTACAAAGTGGGTGGAAGTTATACCTACAAACAATGCTGATGGTAAGACCTCTTTGAAAATGCTTAAAGATGTAATTTTTCCTAGGGTTGATGTGCCTAGATATCTTATGACTGATGGAGGCTCGCATTTTATTCATGGGGTTTTTAGAAAAACTCTCGCTAAGTATGATGTAAACCACAGAATTGCTTCATCCTATCACCCCCAAACTAGTGGGAAAATAGAACTTTCTAATAGGGAAATTAAATCTATCTTGCAGAAGACTGTTAATAGATCTAGGAAAAATTGGGATAAAAAGTTAAATGACGCTTTGTGGGCTTATAGAACTCCTTATAAAAATCCTATGGGGATGTATCCTTACAAAATGGTCTATGGGAAAGCTTGTAACTTGCCTTTAGAATTAGAACACAAAGCTTATTGGGCAGTGAAAGAGTTTAATAGAGATTTTAGACTTGCTGGTGAGAAAAGACTGCTCGATTTAAGTAATCTAGATGCATGGAGAGGGGAAGCTTACGAAAATTCTAGGCTTTTTAAGAAAAAAGTAAAAAGATGGCATGATAGGAGAATTCTCAAAAGGGAGTTCCATGTTGGTGAGAAAGTTCTTTTGTATAGGTCTCGTCTCAGATTTTTTGTAGGGAAACTACTCTCCAAATGGGAAGGACCTTTTGTTATCAAGGAAGTCTACTGCTCACGTGCCATCAAAATTTCTTCTCTGAAGGATGACACAACACAGGTGGTTAATGGTCAAAGACTAAAACATTATATTTCTAGAGATTCTTAAAATGAAGATGTGGATGTTATTCAAATGGTGACTCCAGAAGAATTTGTCAGAAACCAAACACCAGAATCTGTAGAGTCCGTCTTTGAATAGGTAAAAGTGGTGAAAACAGAAGGTTCGTGAAACTCCAATCTTTTTATATTTTTGATGTTTTTAATACATAAGGGAAGTTACAAGATGAAACTGAAGAGGAAACAGAGCCCGGGGTGGACACACCCACCTCAGGCGCGGGCCTAGCCTGGTCGCGCCTGAGGGGGGGTGTTCCCCCCTCGAACTCCGTCTCCACTGAAGGGTTTCGCGGCATTGTAAATCAAAATTTTCTACGGATGCGAACAGAGGAAAGCCAAGATCTAATCTAGGAGATGCAAACAACGAGAGGGATTAGATGAGATCTTCATACCCTTGAAGATTACAAGCGTTATGAACGCTCGGAACGTGGGTGATGTAGTCGTACTCGCTTCTCCTCCTCGCGATCCGATCCGATCTAACACCGCAAGTGGCGATGCCTCCAAGAGATGCACACGTGTGGCACCTCGACGTCTCCTCCTTCCTCGGTCCAGCAAGTGGGGTGGAGAGATGGATTGGATCTACAACGCGACGGCGCGGTGCAAGCGGTGGAGAGTTTCTGCAGCAGGGCTTCGCCTACACGCAGTCGGGAGGGAGAGAGAGGAGGGCAGCAGGGCGGCTAGGGTTGAGGAGGAGGTGTGGGGGGGTGCGCACCAGCCCTCTATATATAGAGGGATGGGCGCCTGCCCTAACCCCTCCCCCAAGCCCTAGGCCGGCGGCCAAGGAGGAAGGAGTGGGGGGCAAGTAATCCCCCCCCCCCCTTCTAGAAGCTCCAAACTAGGGTTTCCCCTTGTTTGGCCGGCTGGGCCCTATGGGGCCTTGTGCCCCTGGCCCAATGCATCCAGGGCACTCCCTCATAGTCCCATGCCCCCTCCCGACAGGTGGGACCACGTTGGTCCCCCTCCGGAAGGTTCTAGAAGCTTCTGGTACAATACCGATTAACCCGGAACAATTCCGAACTCCAAAAAACTGCACTGCCTTATATGAATCTTATTCTCTGGACCATTCCGGAACCTCTCGTGATGTCCCGGATCCCATCAGCGACTCCGAACTAAAACTCATAAACAAATTCTCGAATCTATCCTAGCGTCGAGACACGTTAAGTGTGTGACCCTTCGGGTTCGAGAATATGCAGACATGATCTTATATCAATAATCAACAGCGGGGTCTGGAAACCCATATTGACTCCCACACATTCATCGATGATCATATCGGATGAACCACGATGCCAGGATTCAATCAATCCCATATTTATATTCCCTTCGTCTCGCGATATTTTACTTGCCCGAGATTTGATCGTCGAATCAGTCATACCTAGTTCAATCTCGCTCACGGCAAGTACTTTACTCGTTCGTAATCCGATATCACTTTGTGATTAACTCCTAACCACATGCTTGCAAGCGGTGTTGATATAGATTAAGTGGGCCCAAAGTATATCTCTCCGATTGGGAGGACAAATCCCATCTCGATACATACAACCCAATGGTACTTTCCGATCACCGAGAGACACCTTTATGATCACCCTCTCATAGGATGACGTTTGATGACCTCAAAGCTCTTCCGATACCAGGAGTTGTATTATCTCATGGTCTAAGGAATACAATATTTCACATAAGAAAAGCTTCAAAAGATGAACACGATGACACGATCTAATTGCTTCGCTTAATTTGGTGCATCCATCATATCATTCTCCCAATGATATGATCTCATTATTAATCGACAACTCATGTCTATGGTTAGGAAACCTTAACCATCATTAATCAATGAGCTAGTCCATAGAGGCATACTAGGGACACGGTGTTGTTCACAAACCACACAAGTATTAAAGTTTCGCAATACAATTCTAGCATGGAATATAAACTTTATCATGAACAAGAATTATAATAATAACATCTTTATTATTGCCTCTAGGGCATAATTCCAACAGTCTCCCACTTGCACTAGAGTCAATAATCTAGTTTACATTTGGCAACAATCTCACACCCATGGCACTAAGGTGCTGATCATGTTTTGCATGTGGAAGAGGTTTAGTCAATGGATCTGCGACATTCAGATCCGTATGTACTTTGCTAATCTTCAGATCTCCATCTGTTATATAATCTCGAATTATATGAAACTTGCGGTTGATATTGTTGGAGATATGCCCAAGAGGCAATAATAAAGTGGTTATTATCATATCTTCATACTTATGATAAATGGTTACATACCATGCTATAATTGTATTAACAGGAAACATTAATACTTGTGTGATTTGTAAACATAAAAGAGTCCCTAGTAAAGCCTCTTGTTAAACTAGCTTGTTGGTTAATATATGATCATGGTTTCCTGATCATGAACATAGAGATGTTATTAACAACAGGGTCATATCATTAGAGGAATGATGTGATGGACATACTCCTATAGTTAAGCGTAGCATAAAGATCAAGTCATTTAATATAGTTCATTTGCTATAAGCTTTCTGATACATAGTAACCTAATTACTTCGACCATGAGATCATGCTTATCACCATCACCGGAAGGATGCTTTGATGACATCAAACACCACACCGTAACTGGGTGGCTATAAAGGTGGCATTGAGTGTTCGGAAAGTATGGGTTGAGACACATGGATCAAGAGTTGGATTTGTCCATCCATATGACAGATAGATATACTCTGGGCCCTCTCGGTGGAATGTCATCCAATTAGCTTGCAAGCATGTGACTGGCTCACAAGGGATCACATACCACGGGAATGAGAAAAGAGTACTTATCGGTAACAAGGTTGAACTAGGTATGCAGAGATACCGACGATCAAAACCTCGGATAAGTAAACTATCGTGAGACAAAGGGAAATTGGTATCGTATGTAAGTGGTTCATTCGATCGCAAAGTAATCGTATAAATATGTGGGAGCCATATGAATTTCAAGATTCCTCTATTGGTTATTGATCGGAGAAGTGTCTCGATCATGTCCGCATAATTCACGAACCGTAGGGAGACACACTTAAGGATTTGATGTTGTTGAGTAGTTATGGAATGATGAGTAAGAGACCAAATGTTGTTCGGAGTCTCGGATGGGATCCGGGATATCACGCGGAGATCCAGAATGGTCCGGAGAATAAGATTCATATAAGGAAAGTCCTGTTTCGGGGTTGGAGAATGGTTCCGGTGTTTTCATCGGGAATGTTCTAGAAGGTTCCGGAATGTCCGCAAGACTCGAGGGAAGGGTACATGAAAGTGTTATATCAAGTTGGTATGATTGCATCATGTACTAGGTGTCATCGCTGAACAAAATAGAGGGTTTATTCAAATCCTAGTTTGAAAAAGTCAAACGCCAATTTGAAAGTCAAACGGCTATTTTGGGAAGTGGAGAGGGAGTTGGAAACCGACTTGGGGGAGGAGTTCCTCCTCCCACCGCCAGCCCACCTCCAAGCCGAGTTGGGGAGGGACTTCCCTCCCCTTGGCCGCGCCTCCCACCTATAAAGGGAGGGGCAGGGCTGCCCCTCCCAATACACAACACCTCCACGCCTTGCAAACCCTAGCCCCGGCGCCGACACCTCCTGCTGCTGCCGCCGCCGCCTAGGGAAACCCTAGCCGCCGACTTGGGATGCTCCAAGCCCGAGCCGCTGGCTCTATACCCTCCTCCTTGGTGCGTCTAAACCCTAGATCGCCGAGGATCTCTCTCATAGTCCACCATACTCGCTTAGGCTTAAGGCGAAGCTCATGAGATCTCCCTCTACTTAGGTACCACGCCGTCAGGCCGGAATCGCGAGGAGAGTGCTACAACCTCCGCTGCCTGCTGGAACAAGGGAGAGGAAGGTCTTCATCGAGTACCGAACGTGTGACCGATCTGGAAGAAGCACGCCGAACGTAGCGCCGGAAGGATCGTCTACGCGATCTTGAGATCGGCAAGTGTACGACTACATCACCCACGAGAATCTGCTCTCATTAACCGCTTTGGAATCTTCAAGGGTGAGTTCCTCTATCGACTCGTTGCTACAATCTAGTAGATAGATCTTGGCTTGTTTGTGTGCATGCGGTAGAATTTTTTTTGTTTTCCATGCTACGAACCCCTACAGTGGTATCAGAGCCGTGTCTATATGTAGATCTGTTGCACGAGTAGAACACAATGGTCATTATGGGCGTTGATGCTTTTGTTGTCGATTGCTTCTTGTGTACTTTGCATCTTGCGGGATGGTGGGATGAAGCGGCCCGGGCTAACCTTACATGACATCGTTCATGAGACTTGCTCCACGCTTGACATGCAACTTGTATTGCATAAGTGGCTTTGCGGGTGCCTGTTTCTCCCAACATAGTTAAGATTCAATTTACAACAGGTGATTGACAATACTAGTATCAATGTTGTGGTTCTTGTTCGTAAGTTAGAACGACACTTTTTGAAAGCCCCAAACCACGTAAAACATGCAAAGAAAATTAGAGGCGTCTAACTTTGTTTTGCAGGGGTCTGCTGTGATGTGATATGGCCATGATTGTGATTATATTTGATGTATGCAATGTTCCGTATTGTAAGTTGGCAACCGGCAGGAGCCATATGGTTTTCTTTAAATTCTGTTAAGACCCGTGTGTCTATTCAAAGTAGTTGTAATAGTTGAAGCTGGTGGACGACAACCATGGAGCGGCGTCATTGACCTTGATGCAATGCCGGTGATGATGGAGATCATGTTCGTGCTTGGAGATGGAGATCGGAAGCACAGAGAAGAAAGGCCATATCATATCACATATTATGAATTACATGTGATGTTAATCCTTTTATGCATATTGTATTGCTTAGTTCACGACGGTAGCATTATAAGATGATCCCTCAAGCACACAATTTCAAGTTTTAAAGTGTTCATCCTTAGTAAGCACCGTTGCTAAAGCTCGTTGTTTTGAAGCACCACGTGATGATCGGGTGTGTTAGATTCTGCGAGTGTATACAACGTGAGCAAGCCAGATTTGCTCATGCGGAAGCTAAGGTTGATCTTGACGAGCCTAGCATGTACAGACATGGTCTCGGAACACGGATTACCGAAAGGTAAAGCATGAGTCATATAGTAGATATGATGAACATGTTGATTGTTCGCCATTGAAGCTACATCAACTCTCATGATGATCGGTTTTGATGTGGTGGATTTGGTTTGTGTGATCACTAAAACAATGTGAGGGATATTGTTTTGACTGGGAGTTCGACAGCAATTTGATTAAAAGTTGAACACTATTTATCATAAATTAAATCAAAGTGAATTTGCATAGTTGTTGTAGTCATTGGCATCCGTTTACCACCTTGCGCTTAGTTTTAATTGAGATGATAGAACTATAGAATTCTGGTTAGTTACTTTACGAACTGGTATCGTATTGTTTTGAAGTGTTAATCTAAAGTTTAAAAGTCCTATTGCAAACTTTCAGTAAGTTTCGGTTACTCCATGAAGTTTAATAATTGGTATTAAAGCAAGAGTGACAATTCCAAGTGTTAGTGTATGAGTATCATGTTTGTCTCCATGATTCTTGATATTCAAAGGATTGTCTTAATATCAAGGTTATCTAGGATCTGAAAGAGTTGTTTCAGAAACCATGATGCGTGGAAGATATTGTGATATCTAAAACGAAGTTTTGGTTGCAACATGATAGAGTATAATATAGCAAAAGTCATGTTCTCATATTTGATGAGAATTTGCAAAAGGTTGGAGACACTAGTTGTCCTAAACCACCAAAAGGTTTTGGAGAGCAACATTATACTCGCGATTCACCATTACAAGCTAAAAGTAGCTTGATCATGGATAATTCCATGATAAGGGTGAATATTTGATGTAGGTAAAATGTTTACTACACCAAGAGATTACTAAAGAAAGGAATTTGAAAGAGCACCAAACATTTGATGATGGTGATCTACTTCAAAGTGCAAGCCCAAAGACATTGGTATTTAATTATACACGCTTGGACTATGTGTCATATGTATGACTCCACTATTGATGTTGATAGATTCTTTCAAACAAAAAAGGAAATACTGAAAGAGAATCTCATAAATATATGGCAGTAAAGAAAAGACTAGAATTGTTCAGCCTAAGTATATAGATGATATGCATGTTATGGATATATTCTTTGCTTATTAAACAATGTGGTTCTTAAGTATTTGATACTGAATTTGTTGGTATGAATCATCATATGAAACAACAAGATTCATGAATTACAATGGCCTAAGTAACTAGCAAAAGAATATGTGATGATGTTCATCGATAACAAATAAAGGTTTATTATGTTGCTCGTTAAAAGCTTGCCTTCAAGATTTGTTTTATCAGGTATTATGAGAACAAAAGGGTTGTTCAGTTAATTGTCGTAATCCATAAAAGATGGATGATTCACAAATCTCGTTGGAGAAATCACATCCATAAAACTAGTGCTAAAAATGTCGAAAGACAAATTGATTGAAACATCATTTAGGTAGTGACATCGCCGTTTAAATTATATTGGAAAGAAAACATGAAGAAACTCCATGTGGATGGAATTTTGGAGTCCTTTTGATTTTTGATCAAATGACGCTTGTGAAATTTTCCTAGAGATAATTAAAACTTCGTTCATAGGCCAAAAGGGAACGAATGACTAGCTTATTGGAACTTGTACATATTGTTGTATGAAGTCCATTATGTGTAGTCAAGAGCGATGGATTTCAACTTCATATGCTTCCTCTGAAAATTTGAGTGAATATATGAATATTTACTTAATAAGGATGAAGTATGAAACAATTGAAAAGTTCAAAGATTTTCAAGATGAAGTGCAAAATCATTGTAACAAGAATATAAATAGTTTATGATAAGATCATAAAGGAAGATATTTGTAAGAGGGAGTGTCCCAACCTTTATTAACATAAGGTGGTGTCCCCTGTGTTTACAATGCTAGTCCCTGGATCAATAGCTAGCACCCACAGTTTAGATGTAATATCAAGAAACAAAGGTCATAATATAACTTTATAACTAGGAATAACATAATTTTATTACATCTTTACATAGCTCATTTGGCTATTACAATACATTGCAGCGGAATAACTATAAGCATGGGGTCCTTCATCTTCAAAGTGCCACAGGCAGACATGTTGGTTGTAGGCTTTGTAATCCTAATCAATCAATCTTCACTAAAATCAATCAAACCTGCAACATTACAAGTTACAGCCACAAGGGTCAATACATTTGAATTGTATTGGCAAGTTTCACTACTATGTAGAATATAAGTGGATCCTATCATTACATGCATTTTTGGCTAAGTAGGGTTTAAGGCTCATTTGCATAAAGCAATAATTTATCCTATCTTTTCAAAATGGTTTTGGTCCTTTGTCAAAACTCCTTTTCAAAAATCCCTTGAACTCCTTGGTATCCCCAAGTATTCAAGTCCTTGTCAAAAATCCCTTGAGCTCCTTGGTAACCCCAAGTGCATCAAGTTTTATCAAAATCTCTTGAGCTCCTTGGTACCCCCAAGTGCATCAAGTTTTATCCAAAATCTCTTGAGCTCCTTGGTACCCCCAAGTGCATCAAGTTTTAAAAGTTTTCTTTTAGAAATTAGAATGTCGAGATTTCCCATAGCTTCAAACTTTAGTTGCTCAGTATTGTCCATAACCGGGGACACGGCTAAGTACTTAGATTTTATTATCTTCTGCAGAAGTAGTACACTTTACCCACATGTCACAATCCCATCTTGTTGCCACCAGTGGCCACTGGATTAGTGCTCACCAAGATGGAGTACCGGCAGATTGAGAATGTGACGAAGTCTTTCCAGAGGGTCCTCCCATACACCATTGCTAGCTTGTCTTCAGCACCCATGTAGGATTCCAGGTCCCCATGTCCAGTAAACTGAAGACAATGCATGGGTCTTCCCAATGTAGTTGACTAAGCCAGAGCCATAATAGCATGTGGGTGCACACGAAAGCCACAATTGGAGAAACATGTTCAATCTCTAAGTTTCCTGGGTGGTTTCCTTTGGAGCACAACAAAAAGAGACTGCCATAGACATGGTTCCTTTTGTTGCCACCTTCTCCAAAACTCAAAGTATCCTTGGCCACCCAGGTGGTTCATTGAGTCCTTGTTTTATTATATAAAAACACAAGTCCTTTTCTCAATTCCATAAAATCTCAACATGTAACTCTTTTCAAAAATATAGCATGGCTAAGCATGTAACAACTACATTGTTTCCACTAAGGAATGTATAGGGTATCCTATTAGGATTTAGCATAGCATAAGTATAGAATTATTTTCATGCATGTTTCAAAATCCACTAAGTATAATGAAAATAGTAGGACTTAAGATGATAGTGTAACTTGCCTTTTTGGTGGGGAATGTTGGTTCACTCCTTGATCTTGCTAGTCTCACACTTTTCTAACTTCACTACAAGTCAATCAAGCAAACACAATATCAACTAGCATTCCCAACCAATAATCAATCAAACAATTTTACACACATAAAACAATGTGATCTAAGTCATGCATGTAAGCATGCAAGAGATAGTTTTATTTGCAAAAGTGGTCTCCACTAGGCTTCTGATCTTGGTAAGGTTCTAAAGTGGTCATTTTCCAAAGTGGCAAAGTCATTTGCAAAAGGGTTTTGTCCAAAAACCATTTTTAAATCCATTCATCATTTTATGTGGTAGAAAATGTTTTTATCAAATCCAAACTTTTAGGTCTTTCACCAAATAAGTTGTTAATCCTCAAAACTTGGTGTTTTGGGTCAGTAGGTTTGGTCCAAAACATTTTCCCAAAGTTTTTTTTACTCCAAAATCATTTTCATAACAAAACCATTATTTTTATTTGGCTAGAAATGGGCTAAGTCAATTAATCCATCCTAAATTCCACCAAATCCATTTTCAAAATCATGGGTTGGTTCCTAGGGTCAGTAAGTTCACAACAAACCAATTTGCCAAGGTTTCAAACTCAAAAACATTTTTGAATCATTTTTCTAATCTAAACAAGCATACCAATGTTTCTGCAAAAACAAACATTCTAGCAGATACTATTTACTAAACAAAAGGCATGGCTGGCTAGGGCTTGATCCACTGATTCCAACGATATAAAGTTTGAAATTTTTGGACGTGTGGATCAAAAGTTATAGGGATTTCAATTTGCAACTCAAATCTGTTTTAAACCAAAAACTGGCCACGCGTCATGTTTTGGTTGGACGGTACCGGTTCGTTCGGATCGACAGACACAGACTGTAGGATCTAACTTAGATCTAGCGGCGCAGAGGCATACGATACCTCTTCGATTATATTCTATCATAGCCATACGATTTTGATTCAACGGACACAAACAACAGACCATTTACTGGCGGTGCTCGACGGCTGCGCGCGGCGGCGACGGTCAAACGATGGCGGTGTTGGCGAAGCAGGAAGCAAGGAAGGAGGGGAAGATGCTCACCGAGATCGCAGAGGGCTGGGGAAGCTCGGCGTGTTTTTCTTGGGTCAAGGGGTGCTCTGTCGTGGCGGTAATTGCTTGCCGGAGTTGCTCCTGGCGTCAGACGGCTCTGGTTGTGGTTGGAGACGGTGCTGTGGTTTACCCCGAGACAAAACGAAGACGCGGTTAGATGCGCAGGATCGAGGCAAAGCTGTGTGCGTGAACGGGAGGTGAAGGGGCGGTCTGGACTTACTGGGAAACATCGTCGGAGTAAGCAGCAGTCACGGTGGCGCTCAGTCGAAATGGTTGCCTATGTTCTGGGGCGCCCGCGGTTGTATGGGTGGTATGGGGAGAAGCGTCTGAGAGTGGGGAGTCTGCTAGTGTGCTCAGGGAGGCAGGAGGTGGTGGAGCTTGGCCGGAATTGGTCAGAGATGGGGTCGGAGCAGTGAGAGGGCGTGCTCGAATTGAGGCAGCCTCGGGGCAGAGCGGGTGTGGAGTCAGAGGGGAAATGGAGGAGAGGCGCTGGCGGTTAAATGGGCGTGGTCGCAGCGAGGTTAAGGCGCGGCATTCTCAATAAGCCGGAATCCTTTGGAAGAAACGGCGGCATGGCGTCGCGAGGAAGAAGAGGAGTGAGCTGGCTGTGTGGGTCCCTGCTGTCAGCGAGGAATGAGAGGGAGAAGAGGTCCACCAGTCATTGGCTCAGCGGGTTAGTTAACAGGTGAAAAACGATTCGCCGAGGGAGAGTGGAAGTGGGCTGCGAGTTGGGCCTTGCTGGGCTGCTGGTTGGGTCGACCTAAACCTTATTTTTTTCCTATTCTGAACCCTTTTTCTTTTCCTAAATCTATTTCCTATTTTGAAATTCAAACAAACAAACAACAATCAAATCCATTCAAACTTTCACCACACTTCACAACTTTGAACTTGGTTCTGTCCAGTAACATAAACCAAAATTCAAAGATCAAAAATAAAATAATTTTATTTTAGGGTCCATTATTAATTAAATAAATAGACCTTGTTATTAAAACAAATAGGATTTGTTTTATTTAAATACTCCTTTTGAAATCTAAATATTTTTAAAAACCAAATCAGTAGGTTTTGTTTGAGAACATAAAATACTTGGAAAACTTATTTTAAACAAATAAATAAGTTTTGGTTGTTTTAGAAATAGTAAAACCTTTATTAATAAAACTTGGATATTAAATCCTTATTAATTTATTTTAAATAAACCATTACTATTTTTATCAAAACAGAGTATTTTATTTCATAAGCTTGGCCAAGGTTTAATTTGACTCTATAAAATAATCTTTATTTATAAATCCACCTTTTCTTTTGAAACCAAATTCTTTTATTAAAAGATCCAAAGTAGCAAAAATATTTTTATTTTCCTTTAATAAATGTTTACCTTTTTAAATCTCTTTAGGATTTTATTTGATCCAATTTGGTTTGAAGGTTTCCAATTGGATTCAAAAAGTTTCTTATCATCCTGAAAATCAAACAAAGTTTTATTTTATTCATTTATTTTTCACATTACAAGATTTGGAAAATCTTGGGATGTGACAATATTTGAGTTACGAGTTTAGCATAATACCTAAGATTTAAGGAATCGTTCCGTGGATTTGCATTTCCCGAAACACCATAAGAGTATGGAGCGTTCGAGATAGTAATTAAACCTTGTTTAACATGGTAAGATCAAAGGTGTAATTCATAAAACTGTCATTATATTTTAAAGATTAAAAGCTTGAGAGACTACCGTTTTTCCACTGAAAAGAGCTCCATCATAATCCGCTGAATTGACACCATATAAAGTTATGGTTTGGGATAAAACCCAAGTTGTCCTTTATTAAACATTGGTATACTATGCATAAGAAAGATGTTTGCAACCAAAGTCGGATGAACCTATCTTTGTATGTTATTTCGAATAACTGTTCCTCCATAACATCAGAGACAAAAATGTTTGTCACTTAGAACGTCAAGTTTCTTTAAGAAGGAATTTTTCGTGAAAAGTTAAGTGGGAGGACAATAGAACTTTGATAAGGTTAAAATAACCTTAGCTATATGTGCAAAGTTCTGCGCAAAGAAAAATGTTAGGAGGCAACAATGCTCATGGCTCACGTGCCTCAAAGGTTGTGGTTACGGAGATCTATGTTCCTATTAAAACAAGTAGGTCGGATAAACAATCAAATGCCAAGATTTGAGAGTTAAATCATTATTTGACAATAATGATCTGACTACATGCAAACAAGCAATGATGGGCCCTGACTCCGTCAAATGGCTTGAAGCCATAAAATCCGTGATAGTTCCATATACGAGAGATCAAGCTTGGAACTTGAAAGACCCTCTGGAAAGGTATAAGACCTTACAATCGTATTTGGATCTATAAAGAAATAGACATGGATGTTTCACATCTATGAAATTATCGACATGTCGGGAAAGAGTTCACGACAATGTTCAAAGAGTTGACTATGACAAGATCTGATCTTTCATTAAGCGATATTTAGTCTAGACGGATTAATGTAGCAACTATGACATATAATTTTGTTATGTATTGAATAAACAAAACAATTTCTTCTAATAGAATGGTTACCAAGGACGTGTGCATGACACGGTCCAAAGGGTTTTGTTAATTCAAAGGATGCTAAAAGCATATGCAAACTTCAATAGTTGAAGTAAGCATCACGGAGTTGGAATCTTCACCATGATGAAACTGTTAAAAGAGTTTAATTTCATCGGAGACGATGAAGATGCTTGCATTTGCAAGAAATTAAGTGGGAGCGCTAAGACATGTTTCTAATACATTATGTGGAAGACATATTGTTGATTGGAAATAATGTATTTTTTTATTAACACAGGATAAGAATTTCATCTCGATGAAAGATTTAGGCAAAACCCAAATATTTGGCATCAATAGACGCTAATATGGTTGTGCCTAAAGTACATACATGATATATTGAATGAGTTCAATATAGAAACTACAAGAAAGGTTCTTGTCGCACAGAAAGGATTGAATGAGTTCAATATTGATGATATATTCTAGTGTATTGACACTTGGTAAGTGAAACAAAGATTCAAGTATAGATTGATACTTGATGTATGAAATCACAAAGAGTATTTATATCAATCATACTGTGATATGTACAAATCCAGATATGTCCTATGCTCTAAATGTTATGAGCATATACCAGAATGATTCATAAGATGATCATTGGACAATAGTAAGGATATTCTTATGATCTTTTGGAAGAACTAAGAGTATAATATTTGTAGAAGTGACAAATAGATGGTTAGTTCATTGTAAATGAATTACATTGATACTAGTTTTGTCACAAAGTACAAATTAAGTTTATCTCAATCTAAACTAAGGGTGGCACAATATGATGGAATGAGAGTTCCATAATGAATTTGGATGAGTTCCAAAGTTAAGACATTGTGACAGATACTACAACAAAAGGGCTAAGTATATATAACTGCTATTATAGCAGCAAAAGAGGGCATTTGTGTCAAGTAGTTTGTTATCAAACTAGGTGTAGTTCATAGCAGGGATAATACTATGAAGATATATTGTACGACAATATTATCAACATGTTTGAACCCCAAAGAACTAAAGGTCACACCAAAGGACCAAATTTGTACATAGCCATCTCATTAGAGAATGAGTGATGCGTAGAGACGCAAAGACATGCAATTACACACGGACCTGGAAGTGTCAGATCCGGGGATCAGTTGATCACTAGCAATCGTGTACATACAACACCGAAAAGCCATAGGTGTTGAATACACAAAGGTTTGAAACTAGATTATTGACTCTAGTGCAAGTGGGAGACTGTTGGAGATATGCCCAAGAGGCAATAATAAAGTGGTTATTATCATATCTTCATACTTATGATAAATGTTTACATGCCATGCTATAATTGTATTAACAGGAAACATTAATACTTGTGTGATTTGTAAACATAAAAGAGTCCCTAGTAAAGCCTCTTGTTAAACTAGCTTGTTGGTTAATATATGATCATGGTTTCCTGATCATGAACATAGAGATGTTATTAACAACAGGGTCATATCATTAGAGGAATGATGTGATGGACATACTCCTATAGTTAAGCATAGCATAAAGATCAAGTCATTTAATATAGTTCATTTGCTATAAGCTTTCTGATACATAGTAACCTAATTCCTTCGACCATGAGATCATGCTTATCACCATCACCGGAAGGATGCTTTGATGACATCAAACACCACAAAATCGGGTGGCTATAAAGGTGGCATTGAGTGTTCGGAAAGTATGGGTTGAGACACATGGATCAAGAGTGGGATTTGTCCATCCATATGACAAATAGATATACTCTGGGCCCTCTCGGTGGAATGTCATCCAATTAGCTTGCAAGCATGTGACTGGCTCACAAGGGATCACATACCACGGGAACGAGAAAAGAGTACTTATCGGTAATGAGGTTGAACTAGGTATGCAGAGATACCGACGATCAAAACCTCGGATAAGTAAACTATCGTGAGACAAAGGGAAATTGGTATCGTATGTAAGTGGTTCATTCGATCACAAAGTAATCGTAGAAATATGTGGGAGCCATATGAATTTCCAGATTCCTCTATTGGTTATTGATCGGAGAAGTGTCTCGATCATGTCCGTATAATTCACGAACCGTAGGGAGACACACTTAAGGATTCGATGTTGTTGAGTAGTTATGGAATGATGAGTAAGAGACCGAATGTTGTTCGGAGTCTCGGATGGGATCCGGGATATCACGAGGAGATCCGTAATGGTCCGGAGAATAAGATTCATATAAGGAAAGTCCTATTTCGGGGTTGGAGAATGGTTCCGGTGTTTTCATCCGGAATGTTCTAGAAGGTTCCGGAATGTCCGGCACTCCGGAGGGGAAGGGTACATGAAAGTGTTATATCAAGTTGGTATGATTGCATCATGTACTATGTGTCATCGCTGAACAAAATAGAGGGTTTATTCAAATCCTAGTTTGAAAAAGTCAAACGCCAATTTGAAAGTCAAACGTCTATTTTGGGAAGTGGAGAGGGAGTTGGAAACCGACTTGGGGGAGGAGTTCCTCCTCCCATCGCCGGCCCACCTCCAAGCCGAGTTGGGTAGGGACTTCCCTCCCCTTGGCCACGCCTCCCACCTATAAAGGGAGGGGCAGGGCTGCCCCTCCCAATACACAACACCTCCACGCCTTGCAAACCCTAGCCCCGGCGCCGACACCTCCTGCTGCCGCCGCCGCCTAGGGAAACCCTAGCCGCCGACTTGGGCTGCTCCAAGCCCTAGCCGCCGACTCTAGACCCTCCTCCTTGGTGCGTCTAAACCCTAGATCGCCGAGGATCTCTCTCATAGTCCACCATACTCGCTCAGGCTTAAGGCGAAGCCCTGCGAGATCTCCCCTCTACTTCCGGTACCACACCGTCGTGCTGCCGGAATCGCGAGGAGAGTGCTACAACCTCCGCTGCCTGCTGGAATAAGGGAGAGGAAGGTCTTCATCGAAAGCGAAACGTGTGACCGATCCGAAGCGCCTGCCGAACGCAGCGCCGGAAGGATCGTCTACGCGATCTTGAGATCGGCAAGTGTACGACTACATCACCCACGAGAATCTGCTCTCGTTAACCACTTTGGAATCTTCGAGGGTGAGTTCCTCTATCGACTCGTTGCTACAATCTAGTAGATAGATCTTGGCTTGTTTGTGTGCATGCGGTAGAATTTTTTTGTTTTCCATGCTACGAACCCCTACAGATATGCTTGGTCTTTGGATGATATCTTGGTTCCTTAGCGAGTGCTATGGCGCCAGTGTTGTCACACAATATCTCCAGTGGGTCCAATGCACTTGGAACCACGCCAAGCTCAGCGATGAAGTTTCTGATCCAAACTCCTTCACTTGACGCTTCTGCAGCAGCCATGTATTCCGCTTCCACTGTAGATCCCGCGATCACGCTTTGCTTGCAGCTTCTCTAGCTCACAGCTCCTCCATTCAAAATATAAACGTATCCTGTCTGAGATTTAGAATCATTCTTATCGGTGTCGAAACTAGCGTCGACGTAACCTTTACACGAAAGTTCATCACCTCCATAGACTAAGAACATTTCTTTAGTCCTATTTAGGTACTTTAGGATGTTCTTCACGGCTGTCCAGTGTTCCACTCCTGGATCACTTTGGTACCTGCTCGTCAAACTAAGAGCATTGGACACATCCGGTCTAGTACACAACATGGCATACATGATAGAACCTATGGCAGAGGCATAAGGCACTTTGCTCATAGCTTCTCTATGATTTACCGTAGCTGGACACTAAGCCCTGCTCAATATCTTACCTGACAACATAGGCACTGAACCTTTCTTTGCCTTATCCATTCTAAACCTTTTCAGAACTTTGTCTAGGTATGTACTCTGGCTTAAAGCTATCAGGCGTCTTTGTCTATTCTATATATTTTGATGCCCAATATATAAGCAGCTTCACCTAGGTCTTTTATTGAAAAACACTTGTTCAAATAACTCTTCACATCGTTAAGCATGTTAATGTCATTTCCAATAATCAATATGTCATCCACATATAGTACCAGAAATGTCACCGAGCTCCCACTCACTTTCTTGTAGATACAAGCTTCGTAGCAATTTGGAACAAATCCAAAGCTCTTGATCACTTGATCAAAACGAAGGTTCCAACTCCGAGATGCTTGCTTCAGTCCATAAATGGAACGCTGAAGTTTGCTTACTTTATCAGCATCCTTAGGATCGACAAAACCTTCGGGTTGCATCATATACAACTCTTCATCAATGTTGCCATTGAGGAAAGCAGTCTTGACATCCATTTGCCATATTTCATAATCATGAAACGCAGCAATTGCTAATAAAATCCGAATGGACTTAAACATCGCTACGGGAGAGAAGGTCTCATCGTAGTCAACACCTTGAACTTGTCGAAAACCTTTCGCGACAAGCCGTGCTTTATAGACGGTAACATTACCATCCGCGTCCGGTTTCTTCTTGAAAATCCATTTGCACTCAACGGCCTTTCTTACGCTAGGAGGGTCCACCAAAGTCCATACTTGGTTTTCTCATGGATCCCAATTGGATTTCATGGCCTCCGGCCATTTCTCGAGTCCGGGCTCATCATCGCTTCCTCATAGTTCGAGGTTCACCGTCTTCTACCAACAAGACGGTCAAAACAGGTTGCCATACCACTCGGAGGGGCACGCGACCTTGTCGACTGCGACGTTCAAGCGACATCGTCCAAAGCTTCATGATCCTTGTCATTAGCTTCTGTATTGTTGGTGCAGCGGCCTTTGGAACAATTTCACGTGTTGCGCTACTCTCCAACTCAAGAGAAGGTTCAACAACCTCGTAGCTCTACTTTCCTCCACCACTTCTTTCGAGAGAAACTCCTTCTCAAGAAAGGAACCGTTCTTATGACAAACAATTTGCCTTCGGTTACGTGATAGAAGGTATACCCAATAGTTTCCTTAGGGTATCCTATGAAGGCGCATTCGCTTTGGGTTCGAGCTTGTCCGGCATCAACTTCTTGACGTAAGCTTCGCATCCCCAAACTTTAAGAAACGACAACTTAGGTTTAGCGCCAAACCACAGTTCATACGGTGTCGTCTCAACGGATTTAGATGGTGCCCTATTTAAAGTGAATGCAGCGGTTTCTAATGCATAACTCCAAAATGATAACGGCAAATCAGTAAGAGACATCATCGATCAGATCATATCTAATAGGGTCCATTTCCGGCGTTCAGACACACCATTGCGCTGTGGTGTTCCAGGTGGCGTGAGTTGCGAAACGATTCCGCTTGTTTTAAGATGCGTGAGAAAATCATAACTCAAATATTCACCTCCATGATCGGATCGTAGAAACTTAATTTTTCTGTTACGATGGTTCTCCACTTCATTCTGAAATTCCTTGAACTTTTCAAATGTTTCAGATTTATGCTTCATCAAATAGATATACCCATATCTACTTAAGTCATCGGTAAAAGTGAGAAAATAGCGATATCCACCGCGCGTCGAAACACTCATCGGTCCGCATACATCGGTATGTATGATTTCCAACAAGTCCGTTGCTCGCTCCATCATACCGGAGAACGGGGTTTTGATCATCTTGCCCATGAGGCATGGTTCGCATGTGTCAAATGATTCAAAATCAAGAGACTCCAAAAGTCCATCAGAATGGAGTTTCTTCATGCACTTTACACCAATATGACCTAGACGACAGTGCCACAAATAAGTAGTATTATCACTATCTACTTTGCATCTCTTA
Organism: Avena insularis; assembly: GCA_023614405.1. Lineage (NCBI taxonomy): Eukaryota > Viridiplantae > Streptophyta > Magnoliopsida > Poales > Poaceae > Avena > Avena insularis. Next base: position 341,606,566 of record CM042687.1, read on the forward strand.
GCCTCAATGTTATGGATGTGTGTTTCATCCCTTTTGAGATTTAGAAGAAATAAACCATTCACAATAGGTGCATGACCATAAAAGATGTTACTCATATAAATAGAACAACCATTATTCTCCGATTTAAATGAATAACCGTATTGCAATAAACAAGATCCAGAAATAATGTTCATGCTCAACGCAGGCACATAATAACACTTATTAAGGTTTAAAACTAATCCCGAAGGTAAAACTAAGGAGAGCGTGCCGACGACCATCACATCAACTCTTGATCCGTTGCCAACGCGCATCGTCACCTCATCCCTCGCAAGCTGCCGTCTATTCTGTAGCTCCTGTTTCGAGTTACAAATATTAGCAACTGAACCAGTATCAAATACCCAGGCACTACAACGAGGGCTAGTAAGGAAAACATCAATAACATGTATATCAAATATACCTTTGATGATGCCAGCCTTCTTGTCCGCTAAGTACTTCGGACAGTTGCGCTTCCAATGACCCTTTACCTTGCAATAGAAGCACTTAGTGTCCGGCTTGGGTCCAGACTTGAGCTTCTTCTCAGCAGGGCAACACGCTTGCCGCCGCCTTTCTTGAAGGGCTTCTTTGCACCCTTACCTTTCTTGAAGGTGGGGGGCTTTTTGACCATCAACACATGATTATCCTTTTTGATGTCCACCTCCGCAGCCTTCAGCTTTGCGAAGAGCTCGGTGATCGTATCAGTGGAACCAATCTGATTATGAGTCACTACAAAACTTTTGTAGCTGGGAGGGAGTGATTGCGAACTACAATCTTGAGCTCCTCTGGAATCTTGCAGTCCAGTTTCTCAAGGCGTTGAGTGTAGCAGACATCTTTATGGCGTGCTCACTAACGAACTCCCTTCCTCCATCTTGCGTTAAAGAATTTCTCGAGATCTCATATCTCAGAACGGGCCTGAGTCTGAAACATAGTTTTCAGCTCCTCAAGAATCTCAAAGGGCCCGGGATAGTCTTCAAAACGATTTTGAAGGTCCGATTCCATAGCAAACAACATGGTGCTCTTAATCACACCATAATCATCTTTGCGCGACTGATAGACAGCTTTCTCATCAGCCGGCGCAGTTGCAGCAGGGGCGTCACCTAACGCTTTCTCAAGGACATAGTCCTTTTGACCGCTAGAGAGAATGATTCTCAGATTGCGGAACCAGTTGGTGAAGTTAGACCCATTGTTTCTAAGCTTTTCCTTCTCAGCAAAAACGTTGAAGTTGAACTTGGACTTAGCCATTTGATCTACAATGTTTGCAAGTACAAATTAGACTAAGTTCATGATAACTAGTTCAACTTTTAATCAAATTACTAGATGAACTCCCACTAAATTCAACATCCCTCAAGTTGTTTAGTGAACATGATCCAAATTCACCACACCTAATCCGATCTTCACGAGAAGAGATGTGGTTTCAATGGTGGACAACAAAGTGTCGATCATATCATTCATATGCATGCTTAACCTTTCGGTTCATGTGTTCCGAGGCCATGTCTGTACATGCTAGGCTCATCAAGTTAGACCCAAGTATTTCTGTGTGTGCAAAACTGGCTTGCACCCGTTGTATGTGAACGTAGAGTCTATAGCACCTGATCATCACGTGATGCTTGGACACGACGAACTTTCGTAATGGTGCATACATGGGGAGAACACAGTTTTATCTTGATCTTTAAGTGAGGAATCATCTTATAATGCTACCGTCGCGATCTAAGCATAATAAGATACATAAAAGGATAAACATCACATGCATATAACTTTATGTGACATGGTATAGCCAATCTTTGCGCAATGATCTCCATCTTGTGCGTGCCGGCATGATCTCCATCACTCCATCATGATTGCCTCCACCATGAATAGCAACTACAACTATTGCTAACTACTTAGCGATAAAGTAAAGCTATTACATGGCGTATAAGAAGTTAACACGCAGGTCATACACAATTATAAAGACAACCATATGGCTCCTGCCGGTTGTGTACTCATCGACATGCAAGTCGTGAAACATTACAAAACATGATCATCGCATACAATACACACATCACATCTTGGGCCATACCATATCACAGAAAACACTCCCTGCAAAAACAAGTTAGACGCCTCTACTTTGTTGTTGCATGTTTTACGTGGCTTATGGGAGTAGCAAGCTAAGAACGATTCTTACCTACGGAAAGCCACAACGGTGATATTATGGTTGCCAAACTCTGGTGTAAATCCCATGACAACTATAGTTAGAGAAAGCGAGGCATCCACCGCATGTGTGGAACAAGCCACACGTCAAGTGCGGAGCCGGTCTACATGACGACGTCGCGTAAGGTTGGCCTGGACCGCTTCAATCTCACTATCCCGCGTCATAAGAAGAACACAAACAAGAGTCTTGCAACAGAAAACATCAACGCCCGCAACAACCATGTTGCGTTCTACTCGTGAAACACATCTACGCATAGATCTAGCTCTTATATCATTGAAGGGTTTCTCGGCATAGTAAATCAAAATTTCTACGGATGCGAACAGAGGAAAGCCAAGATCTAATCTAGGAGATGCAAACAACAAGAGGGATTGGATGAGATCTTCATACCCTTGAAGATTACCAAAAGCGAGCGTTAAATCGGAACGTGGGTGATGTAGTCGTACTCGCTTCTCCTCCTCGCGATCCGATCCGATCTAACACCGCAAGTGGCGATGCCTCCGAGAGATGCACACATGTGGCACCTCGACGTCTCCTCCTTCCTCGGTCCAGCAAGTGGGGTGGAGAGATGGATTGGATCTACAATGCGACGGCACGGTGCAAGCGGTGGAGAGTTTCTGCAGCAGGGCTTCGCCTACACGCAGTCGGGAGGGAGAGAGAGAGGAGGGCAGCAGGGCAGCTAGGGTTGAGGAGGAGGTGTGGGGGGGGGTGCGCACCAGCCCTCTATATATAGAGGGGTGGGCGCCTAACCCTCCCAAGCCCTAGGCCTGACCAGGAGGGAGGAGTGGGGGGCAAGTAATCCCCCCTTCTAGAAGCTCCAAACTAGGGTTTCTCCTTGTTTGGCCGGCTGGGCCCTATGGGGCCTTGTGCCCCTGGCTGTCACATCCCAAGATTTTCCAAATCTTGTAATGTGAAAAATAAATGAATAAAATAAAACTTTGTTGATTTTCAGGGTGAGAAGAAACTTTTTGAATTCCAATAAGGAAACTTCAAACCTATTTTGAACAAATAAAATCCTAAAGGGATTAAAAAGATAAATATTTAATAAAGGAAAATAAAAATATTTAGATTCACTATTTTGTTTCTTTTAATAAAAGGATTTGGTTTTCAAATGAAAAGGAAGAAATTTAAATAAGGATTATTATAAGCCAAATAAAAACTTGGCCAAGCCTTTAAAACAAAATATTTCTATTTGAGAAAATTAGTAAAAGTTTATTTAATTAAAGTAATAAGGATTTAATATCCAAGTTTTTATTAATAAAGGTTTTACTATTTCTAAAAACAATCAAAACTTATTTATTTGTTTAAAATAAGTTTTCCAAGTATTTTATATTCCCAAATAAAACCTACTGATTTGGTTTTGAAAATATTTATATTTCAAAAGGAGTTTTTAAAAGAAATGAAATACTATTTTGATTTAATAAACAAGGTCTATTAATTTAATTAATAATGGACCCTAAAATAAATAAATAAATAAATTATTATTTTGACGATTGGTTTATGTTGTTAAACAGAACCAAATCCAAGTGCTTTGTTTGGTGAAAGTTTGATTGAATTTGAATGCTTGAATTGTTGTTTGGAAATTCAAAACAGAAATTAGAATTAGAAAAAGAAAAAGCTATCAGGAAAGAAAAAAATAGGATTTGGTCGACCCAACCCAACAGCCTAACTAGGCCCAGCAGCCCATTTCCCTCTCTCCCCGAAGCGTTTTTCTCTCACTTTCAGACGACCCTTGAGCCAATGGCGAGTGGACCCAACTCCCTCTCCTCTCTCTCGACCGGTAGGACCCACCTCCTCCTATTCATCGTCTTCAACCGCGCGCAAACATCGCCGGCGGTTTCTACCGATTAAAGCTCGCGTCAATACTCGTTACTGCCGCGTTGATTCAGTCCAGCAACCACGCTATATTAAATGCCATGCTCCTCTCCCCCTTTCTCCCAAACCAGAACCACCAGAGCGCCCCTAGGCTGCCTCAATTTGAGCTCGCAACGCCACAGCTCCGACCATCGTCCCTCCTCGATTCCGGCCGAGCCTCTCCACCCCGTGCCTCCCCGAGCACACGAGCACACTCCCCACTCCCAGGCGTATCTGCCCGTGCCCTCCGCTCAACCGCGGGCGCCCCTGAGCGTCACCTTCGACAAGCTCTGAGCGCCGCCGCGTCTGTATTCCACTCCCGCGAACTCCACAGGTAAACTCCGTCTGCCCCAGTACTCCTCGATGATGCTCCCAGTACTCCTTAGATCCAACGCCCCACAGAGCACGATCCACCCGAACCGATACCAGCGAATAGGAAAGCGACGCGTGTCACCAGGCGATTTAAAACAGAAGTTTGAATCTGATTAGAATGTGATTTTGAAACCTTTGTAACTTTTGATCCACACGTCCAAAAATTACAAACTTTATATCATTGGAATCAGTGAAACAAGCCCTAGCCAGCCATGCCTTTTGTTTAGTAAAAAGCCTCTGGTAAAATGTTTGCTTTTGCATAAACATTTGTATGCTTGTTTAGATTAGAAAAATTATTCCAAAATGTTTTTAGGGTTAAAACCTTTGCAAAATGGTTTGTTGTGAACTTAGTGTCCCTAGGAACCAACCCATGGTTTTGAAAATGGATTTGGTAACGTTTAGGATTGGAAAATTGATTTAGCCCATTTTTAGCCAAATAAAATTATTGATTTTGTTGTGAAAATGTTTTGGAGTAAAAACTTTGGGAAAATGTTTTGATTCAAAGCTACTGACCCAAAACACCAAGTTTTAGGGAGTAACAACTTATTTGGTGAAAGACATAGAGTTTTTGATTTGATAAAAACATTTTCCACCACATAAAATAATGAATGGATTTAAAATGGTTTTTGGACAAAACCCTTTTTTGCAAATGACTTTGCCACTTTAGAAAAATGACCACTTAGAACCTAACAAAGTTTAGAGCCTAGTGGAGACCATCTTTTAACTATCTTATGCATGCTTCCATGCATGACTTAGAACCCATTATTTTATGTGTGTTTTGTTTGATTGATTTTGGTTGGAATGCTAGTTGATATTGTGTTTGCTTGATTGATTTGTAGTGAAGTTAGAAAAGTGTGAAACTAGCAAGATCAAGAAGTGAACCAACATTCCCTACCAAAAAGGCAAGTGACACTATCATCTAAAGTCCTAATATTTTCATTATACTTAGTGGATTTTGAAACATGCATGAAAAGAATTCTATACTTATGCTATGCTAAATCCTAATAGGATACCTTATACATTCTTTAGTGAAAACAATGTAGTTGTTACATGCTTATCCATGCTATATTTTGAAAAGAGATACATGTTGAGATTTTATGAAGTTGAGAAAAGGGACTTGTGTTTTATATAATAAAACAAGGACTCAATGAACCACCTGGGTGGACAAGGATACTTTGAGTTTTGGAGAAGGTGGCAACAAAAGGAACCATGTCTATGGCAATCTCTTTGAGTTGTGCTCCAAAAGAAAACCACCCAGGAAACTTAGAGATTGAACATGTTTCTCCAATTGTGGCTTTCGTGTACAACCACATGCTATTTATGGCTCTGGCTTAGTCAACTACATTGGGAAGACCCATGCATTGTCTTCAGGCTACTGAAAATGAGGACCTGGAATCCTACATGGGTACTGAAGACAAGCTAGCAATGGTGCATGGAAGGACCCTCTGGAAAGACTTCGTCACATTCTCAATCTGCCAGTACTCCATCTTGGTGAGCACTAATCCAGTGGCCACTGGTGGCCACAAGATGAGATTGTGACATGTGGGTAAAGTGTACTACTTCTGCAGAAGATAATAAAATCTAAGTACTTAGCCGTGTCCCCGGTTATGGACAATACTGAGCAACTAAAGTTTGAAGCTATGGGAAATCTCGACATTCCAATTTCTAAAAGAAAAACTTTTATGTGACAACAAAAGACTTGATGCACTTGGGGGTACCAAGGAGCTCAAGAGATTTTGATAAAACTTGATGCACTTGGGGTTACCAAGGAGCTCAAGAGATTTTGATAAAACTTGATGCACTTGGGGGTACCAAGGAGCTCAAGAGTTTTTGATAAAAACTTGAACACTTGGGGGTACCAACGATTTCAAGGAGATTTTGGGAACAACTTAAACACTTGGGCTTTACCAAGGAGTTTTCAAAGACTTGATCAAAGATCAAACCATTTTGGAAAATAGGATAAAATATTGCTTTCTACAAATGAGCCTAAGAACCCTACTTAGCCAAATGTGCATGTAATGATAGAATCCACTTATATTCTACATAGTAGTGAAACTTGCCAATACAATTCAAATGTATTGACCCTTGTGGCTGTAACTTGTAATGTTGCAGGTTTGATTGCTTTTAGTGAAGATTGATTGATTAGGATTACGAAGTCTACAACCAACATGTCTGCCTGTGGCACTTTGAAGATGAAGGACCCCATGCTTATAGTTATTCCGCTGCAGTGTATTGTAATAGCCAAATGAGCTATGTAAGATGTAATAAAATCATGTTATTCCTGGTTATAAAGTTATATTATGACCTTTGTTTCTTGATATTACATCTTAACTGTGGATGCTAGCTATTGATCCAGGGACTAGCATTGTAAACACAGGGGACTCTACCTTACCTTATATTAAAGGTTGGGTCACTCCCTCTACACTGGCCCAATGCGGCCAGGGCACTCCCTCATAGTCCCATGCCCCCTCCCAACAGGTGGGACCACGTTGGTCCCCCTCCAGAAGGTTCTAGAAGCTTCCGGTACAATACCGATTAACCCGGAACAATTCCGAACTCCAAAAACTTCACTGCCTTATATGAATCTTATTCTCCGGACCATTCCGGAACCTCTCGTAATGTCCCGGATCCCATCCGAGACTCCGAACAAAAACTCATAAACCAATTATCCAATCTATCCTAGCGTCGAGACACGTTAAGTGTGTGACCCTTCGGGTTCGAGAACATGCAGACATGATCTTATATCAATAATCAACAGCGGGGTCTAGAAACCAATATTGACTCCCACACATTCATCGATGATCATATCGGATGAACCACGATGCTAGGATTCAATCAATCCCATATTTATATTCCCTTCGTCTCGCGATATTTTACTTGCCCGAGATTTGATCGTCGGTACCGTCATACCTAGTTCAATCTCGTTCACAATAAGTACTTTACTCGTTCTGTAATCCGATATCACTTTGTGATTAACTCCTTAACCACATGCTTGCAAGTGGTGTTGATATCGATTACCGAGTGGGCCCGAAGTATATCTCTCTGACTTGGGAGGGACAAATCCCATCTTGATACATACAACCCAACAGGTACTTTTCGATCACCTGAGAGACACCTTTATGATCACCCTCTCATAAGATGACGTTTGATGACCTCAAAGCTCTCTTCCGATACCAGGGAGTTGTATTATCTCATGGTCTAAGGAATACAATATTTGACATAAGAAAAGCTTCGCAAAGATGAACACGATGACACGATCTAATTGCTTCGCTTAATTTGGGTCTGTCCATCATATCATTCTCCCAATGATATGATGTCATTATTAATCGACAACTCATGTCTATGGTTAGGAAACCTTAACCATCATTAATCAATGAGATAGTCCATAGAGGCATACTAGGGACACGGTGTTGTTCACAAACCACACAAGTATTAAAGTTTCCGCTTAATACAATTCTAGCATGGAATATAAACTTTATCATGAACAAGAATTATAATAATAACATCTTTATTATTGCCTATAGGGCATAATTCCAACATCCACCTCGTTTCCATGTCAAAACCTTCCTTATGCATTGAAACTTCGTAATATATAACCCCCCGGGATCCCCGAGGTTCCTGCACCGTGTTCTCATCGTGTTTTCCTTTGGATCACCCACGGAGGTTCCTCTGCGGACGTCCTCAACCCGTACATGTATGAGTTGAGGATTCATCCCAAAGAGCTGATCCTCAAGGAGGGGAAGGTACATATGAAAGAAGTTCAAGGACCTAAAGGAGAAGGCAGTCTGGAAGACAGGATGGAAGCATTGGAACAGGAAGTTTTCAGGTACAAGAAAATGGCAGAACGCGAAGTGGATGATATTCACAAGATAAGTTCAGAACTCATCACCAAGCACGAGGGATAAGTATCTAAGCTCCGAGAAGAGATCTTTTCACTCCGTCAGACCACCAACCAATTGCAAGCATAGCTCTATGACATACAGAACCAAAACTGTGAGTATGAGGTTAGATTTGATCGCATAAGCTCTGCTGCTAGTTTTAGGATTGCGGAGACAAGGACATCCTTTTTGGATGGGGAACCATTACCTTGGAAGTTTTATGATGGCAAAAGAACACCACCACCACCAAGGGAGTAATTCGTCATCAGGTTTGACATCCCCTTTGCTTGTTCCAAGCTTGGGGAAGTGTCGCGGTATCACCACCATTATCTTTTATCTTTTACCTTTTTAGTGGATTCATATCTGTGGTAGAGGTGTTATCTTATAGTTTGGTTTGCATGTGGAAGTATCTCTCCGTTAGTTGATTATCTTTGTATCCCTTGGTGTGAGTGCCTTTATTGGAATATTAATGAGAAGTCTCATCTTTTACTTTTTGCACTTCTTATTTTAGTTTGCAATCTCTATTATATGATGGATCTTGTTGATCAGTATTGGCACCACTTTGGGATCATCAAGTGGATCTAAATTGGTTTTGGCAAACCGAGTTCTGGTTAGTAGCATTACTATGAAAGAGAAAAGGAAAGAAAAAGCTTACAAGTATTTTGTATCATTTGTTTTCTTTCTTGTTGGATCATAAGATTAGTATTCTTTATTTAAGATCCTTTTGTGTCTTTAAGGAAGATTGCATGTTTGGCTTTATTACTTGTATGTTTGCTTGTTTCTTTCAACTCTCTTGCTTGCTAGCCAGCCTTGCTTGCCAAAAACCTGTTTTGAGAAGGCATACTTCTCATGTTTCCAAAATCCTTCAAAACCAAAACTTTTGCCATTTGTGTGCACCATATCTACCTAGTAGCTTTTGCTATTCCAAGATAATTCTCAAGCTTCATCTACCTTTCGAATTAAAAAGTATTTTGTTATGTGAAAACTAGTTAGTAAAGCTCTCACGAACTTGACGGCACACTTTATTTCTTTGCCCCTAATAGACTTGAACCGTTGTGAACATCAAAGTTGTATATGCTTGCATCTATACATTGGAATTAGCAGAACCGTGCTGTCACGGGGAACATTTTCAACATTGCACCTGTACTTTTGTACTTAGTTGATATCATGCTCTTTTGTCTATGGATGCCAACGGTGTGAAATAAAGAGGGAACTTGTAAGTCCATGGAGTTTGTATCCTGTGTTAGAGAAACGCCTAGGCCGCTAGCCTAAGTCATGCTTAATCATGGTGGAAACTTGCAGTATCACCATAGTGAGTCATCTATGAAGCATCCTCAATAAAAAGATGTGCATATGGTAAATAAAAAGATTGCTGAGATGCTCATTGTCTGCTTGCCTTGTCATTTTGGTTATGGGAAAGTGATACGTTCAAAACGTATCTACTTTCTCGAACACTTTGCTATTGTTTCTTCTCTAAACTTATGTGATTTGGATACAACTAACAAGGACTAACGCTGTTTTTAGCAGAATTACCTTGGTGTCTTGTTTTTGTGCAGAAAATCAACTATCAGGAAAAATCCCAGAAAATATGCCAAAAATTATATTTCACCAAAAGATCCACAGAGCCAAAAGGGGAGACGGAGAGGAGGCCTGGGGGGCCCACACCCACCCCAGGTGCGGGCCCACCACTGGCCGCGCCTAGAGGGGGTGCGACCACCCCAGGCACCCCCTCGGCCTCCCTCTACGCCTATAAGTTGCCTTTCGACCTAAAAACCGAGGGAGGTTCGATAGTTTTCCAAAAAGAGTTCCGCTCCGCCGCCGCCACCAGAAACCAAGATTCGGATCCAGAAACTCCGTTCTAGCACCTTGCCAGGACAAGGAATTTGGAGAGGATCATCGCCATCGTCATCACCAACGCATCTCCATCAACCACCAATGTTTCCCTCATCCATGAGTGAGTAATCCCTCGCCATAGGATTGGGGATGGTAGGGATTGCATGAGTTCTATCATGTAATCGAATAAGATCTATTAGGGCATAGTGCCTAGTATATCTATTAGTGCTATTTGACTTTGTTGCAACTTGTTGTACTTAATGCTTGTCACTAGGGCCCGAGTGCCATGATATCAGATCTGAACTTATTATTAAATCATTATGATAGTATTGTTTGTGATCTTATCTGCAAGTTGTGTACACATATCATTGTCCGGATCCAAAGGCCCCAAAGTGACAATAATTGGGACAACCGGAGGGGGTGGCTATGGTGTGAGGATCACATGTGTTCACAGAGTGTTAATGCTTTGCTCTGGTGCTCTATTAAAAGGAGCAAATTAATTGCTAGTAGTTCCCTAGAGGCCCCGCTGCCACGGGCTGGATGGAGAGAAGATGTTGTGCAAGTTCTCATTGCGAGCACGTATGACTATATTTGGAGCACATGCCTAGGATTGTTTAGTACTTGGATGCTTGTTATTATTTATCTGCAATGCCCTAGATCTTGAAGTTACATGTTTAGACTCGTCCATGCAATGCCCGTACATTCATCCCTATGCCTACCGCACTCAAATCCTATTGTTACCGTTATTGTTATTATTGCTACTGTTGTTGTTGCTACTACAAACTGTTGCTACCGATTAACTTCTGTGAGCAAGAACTATTTCCAGGTGCAGCTGAACTGACAACTCAGTTGTTAAGGCTTGCAAGTATTCTTTGGCTCCCCTTGTGTCGAATCAATAAATTGGGTAATACTACCTGCAAAGACTGTTGCGATCCCCTATACTTGTGGGTCATCAGAAAGCTCCTGTACCATGTGCAAGGGGTACCCCGTTGGCGGTTCTCAATGATATGCAAATACTTACAATGACAAGAACTTACCTGGACCCAAGTTGAGTATGCATGAGGTGTGACCCTCGTATTTAAGGAACATGAGATTGCCAACTTATATTTCGTCAAGCATATACTCCATCTTTGTTCACTTTAACCTTAATCATCTCAAGATGCTTATGATAGGGGCAATGAGGGCTCAAAGCTAGTAAGTACCATACTCTTTTGGAAGCTCTTTATGACTTGTAATCCCTGCTACCCTCTATGAAGGGACCTTTCTCCTAGTTACCAGTTGAGTCAGTAAACCTACTTCCTCTCTATCTCCAGCAAGCATTTGAGTTGTTGTGTTTCAAGCATTCATATGGTGATTTATTCAATCATGTTCTTTATCTTCCTTGTTTGCACAAAACTCTTATCTATTGAGTATTACTTTGAAAGCCTTCACTTGTGAAAAAAACCTTTTGAGCAAAGAGTGCTCCTGTTTTGAAACTTCTATAAAAAGCTTTTGTGAAACTGTTTGCCAGGTGTTCTCTGACCAAGAACAAGTTTGCCAATTCCAATTCTGATTTATCTTTATGCATCTCTATTGTGACTGATGTACTTGGTTGCAAGCTAAGTTATACAATGGTGAGTTGCTTTCTTCTATGAGTTGTGCAACGGTAAGTGTGATGCTTCTTGTTCGTATTATTTTATCGACACTTCACTCCATAAACCTGTGGACATGTTTACTGAGCTCAGTTTTCGCTTGGGGACAAGCGAAGTCTAAGCTTGGGGGAGTTGATATGCCCAATTTGCTGTTGGGGTTCGTAGCATGGAAAACAAAAAATTTCTACCGCATGCAAACAAACAAGCCAAGATCTATCTACTAGATTGTAGCAACAAGTCGATAGTGAAACTCACCCTCGAAGATTCCAAAGTGGTTAACGAGAGCGGATTCTCGTGGGTGATGTAGTCGTACTCTTGCTGATATCAAGATCGTGTAGACGATCCTTCCGGCGCCGCGTTCCGGCAGCGCTCCCGCAGTCGGTCACACGTTCGGTACTCGATGAAGACCTTCCTCTCCCTTGTTCCAGCAGGCAGTGGAGGTTGTAGCACTCTCCTCGCGATTCCGGCAGCACGACGGCGTGGTACCAGAAGTAGAGGGGAGATCTTGCAGGGCTTCGCCTTAAGCCGGAGCGAGTATGGTGGACTATGAGAGAGGCCTCGGTGATCTAGGGTTTAGACACACCAAGGAGAGGGAGCTAGGCTGGCGACTAGGGCAAGGGGAGCGCCCCAACTCGGCGACTTGGGAGAAACCCTAGGGCGGCGGCGGCTATGGCGGTGGCCGGTGGCTAGGGTTAGGGTTTGGTGGGGCAAGGTGTAGGTCTAGAGGGGCACCCTTGCCCCTCCTTTTATAGGTGGGAGGGCGCGGCCAAGGGGAGGGGAGTCCCTCCCCAACTCGGCCTCCTTGGCCGGCGGTGGAGGGAGAGGAACTCCTCCCCAAGTAGGTTTCCTACTCTCCCTCCACCAAGCAAACTTGCCGTTTGACTTTTCGAATTGGCATTTGACTTTTCAAACTAGGATTTGATTTATCCCTTTGTTTTGCTTAGCGATGACACCTAGTACATGATGCAACCATTCCAACTTGTTATGACACATTCATGTACCCTTCCCCTTCGGAGTGTCGGACCTTCCGGAACCTTCTAGATCATTCCCGATGAAAACACCGGAACCATTCTCCAACCCCGAAACGGGACTTTCCTTATATGAATATTATTCTCTGGACCATTCCGGATCTCCTCGTGATATCCCGGATCCTATCCGAGACTCCGAACAACATTCGGTCTCTTACTCATCATTCCATAACTACTCAACAACATCGAATCCTTAAGTGTGTCTCCCTACGGTTCATGAATTATGCGGACATGATCGAGACACTTCTCCGAACAATAACCAATAGAGGAATCTGGAAATTCATATGGCTCCCACATATTTCTATGATTACTTTGCGATCGAATGAACCACTTACATACGATACCAATTTCCCTTTGTCTCACGATAGTTTACTTATCCGAGGTTTTGATCGTCGGTATCTCTGCATACCTAGTTCAACCTCGTTACCGATAAGTACTCTTTTCTCGTTCCCGTGATATGTGATCCCTTGTGAGCCAGTCACATGCTTGCAAGCTAATTGGATGACATTCCACCGAGAGGGCCTAGAGTATATCTATCCGTCATATGGATGGACAAATCCCACTCTTGATTCATGTGTCTCAACCCATACTTTCCAAACACTCAATGCCACCTTTATAGCCACCCGATTCACGGTGGTGTTTGATGTCATCAAAGCATCCTTCCGGTGATGGTGATAAACATGATCTCATGGTCGAAGGAATTAGGTTACTATGTATCAGAAAGCATATAGCAATTGAACTATTTAAAATGACTTGATCTTTATGCTACGCTTATCTATAGGAGTATGTCCATCATACCATTCTCCTAATGATATGATCTTGTTGTTAATAACATCGCAATGTTCATGACATGGAAACCACAGTCATCTATTAACCAACAAGCTAGTATTATGAAGAGGCTTTACTAGGGACTCAAATTTAGTTTACAAATCACACAAGTATTAATGTTTCCTTGTTAATACTGTTATAGCATGAATGTAAACATTTATCATAAACACAAAGATATAATAATAACTATATTTATTACTGCCTCTAGGGCATATCTCCAACATTTGCATCAACATTCTATATCATAATTTACCTCTATTCATTGATATTTGTCTTATTATGAGGTATTACTTATGGCTTTTCATCTGTTTATGCATGTTGGATGATTCCTGGAGGATGGACTGCCGGAGTCTGGATTCTGATGGAAAAGAAGGCGTTTCGGTGCAATTTCGCGAAGATCAGAAAAATACCAGAAAAATATGGAAACATATTATTTTACTAGAAGACGAAGGAAGCCAGAAGGAGGGACGGAGAAGGGACTCAGGGGGCCCACACCCCCTAGGTGCGGGCCCACCTTACCCCGCGCCTAGGGCAGGTGTGGCCCACCTTCCCGGCCTCTGACTCCGCCCCTTCGCCTATATCTTCCCTACGAAACCCTAAGGCCAGGAGAGCGACCACAGATAGATTTCCACTGCCTCTGGGGGACAGAAAACACCGAGAGAGAAAGATCTCTCCGGCAGATAGATTTCTGCCAGGGGAATTCCTTCCCGGAGAGGGGGACCGTCGCCATCAACACCGTCATCAAGCTAGGCTTCATCGGGATCATCATCATCATCCACACCATCATCTCCACCAGCACCATCATCACCACTCCGTCCTGCTATAACAATTGTGTTGGATATTGCTTTAGTTCTTAGGGGAAACTTTCCCGATGTTGATTACTATTGTAGTTGATGCTTGTGAGTGGAACCATTGGATTATTGTTTATGTTCAGATTGTTATCCATTATCATATCATCTTTGATCTTGATCCATATGATGTCTTGTGAGTAGTTCGTTTAGTTCTCGAGGACATGGGAGAAGTCATGTTGTTAGTAGTGAATCTGTGATGAGTTATTATTTAATGGTTTAGTATTTAAGTTGTGGTGCTATTCTTCTAGTGGTGTCATATGAATGTCGACTACATGACACTTCACCATTTATGGGCCTAGGGGGGTGCATTGTGTATTTGGCTACTAATTGTGGGGTTGTCGGAGTGACAGAAACCTGAACCCCCGTTAGGACACCATTGCATAAGGGAGTGTAGGATCTCAGAGTTTAAGGTTGTGGTTAGATTTATATCTTAATTACTTTCCTGTAGTTACGGATGTTTGCAGGGGGTTTAATCACAAGTATGTATTAGTCGAAGTAAGGTCAGTATGTTAGCACAGGTTCACCCACACAACACTTGCAACACCAGAGAAGAGTACTCAGCTATTTGAAGCGAAAGCACTTGACAGAATTCCCATGTCTCCTCGAGAACGTTTGGTACTTATAAGTATTTCCACCGGCTTGTCATTTGCTAAGAAAGGATTGGGCCACTTGCTTCGTTTGTTCGTTACCTTTGTTACTTGCTCCTTGTTTTGTTGCCTTGTCAGAAAACCACTAAAAATTCGTTTGCTAAGTATTCACAGGGATTTCCTACTCCATACCACTATTCAGCACCTTCTGCTCCTCGTTGGGATCGACACTCCTATTTTTCGAAAGTACTACGATACACCCCCTATACTTGTGGGTCATCAGTAATCGTTTGATTCCTCTAGGTGATGTAATGACGAAACATCGTCGGACGGGAGGGGGGTATCATGACTTGTTGACCCGAGTAGCATGTTGTCCCCAAGGGATAGCCATAAGCCGAGTGCACACAACCCCACGTCCTGGGTTCGGCTTTCATATCCACGCGTGTTGCGGTTAAGGCTAGACGAGACCTCGTCGGCTTTTCTTCTGCCAAAGGTAGCACCCGGCGTCGATCAAATTTGCATGACGCAGGCTCCCCATGTCTAGCACACCGAATGACGAATGATAGTTTTTACCATCATACGGCAATATCGATGTAACACCCCGTCCACTCCTGGGCCCGGGGGTGTCACTCCTGGCAGCTTAATAGGATATCTAGACTGGCCCCATAGGCCAACACTAGTCTTTTCTGCGCACTTTGTCCTCACTCGTGCGCACCCGGTTACCCACTTCCCGGTCGGTCACCCATCCTAGAATTGCTCTAGGCCAAGCACGCTTAACCTTAGAGTTCTTTTCGAATGAGCTTCCGGAAAAGAAGTTGCAACTTGTTGATATGGGTATCCTATCAATCCTATTAAGCCATGTTCCTGGATCTCACATACACCCACCCTTTAGAAGATCGATGCCCTCATCGATCAAGCACACCCCAGGAACGTTCCCTCTTGGCACGCTGCGTCTAGTGCAAACACATGTGCCATGTCGTGTCCACTCCGCCACACGCCATGATCCACATGTCCCGCCATTGACCCTTACACACGTGTAATCGCAAGGGTCGGCTCGATACCACTTGTAACACCCGTCCACTCCACGGCCGGGGGTGTCACTCTGGCAGCTTAATAGGATATCTAGGCGGCCCCACAGGCCAACACTAGTCTTTCTGCGCACTTTGTCCTCACTCGTGCGCACTTGCTACCACTTCGGTCGGTCACCCATCCTAGAATTGCTCTAGGCCAAGCACGCTTAACCTTAGAGTTCTTTTCGAATAAGCTTCCGGAAAAGAAGTTGCAACTTGTTGATATGGGTATCCTATCAATCCTATTAAGCCATGTGCCTGGATCTCACAATCGATTCTAAAGATCGAGAATTTATTTGTTCGGCAATCGTAGGCCAGTAGGTTTGGATCATCAAGAAAAAGGTAACGATAATGACGGGATTCCTCGGACTTTATGAGATGATCCAAACCTACTGGCCTACGATTGCCAGTAGGTTCGGCAAAGTTTTGGTTTTCAAATGAAATAGAAGTTTTATAAATAAGGATTATTTTATAAGCCAAATTAAACCTTGGCCAAGCTTTTGAATTAAAACATTTTGTTTTGATAAAATTAGTAAAGGTTTATTTGAATAAAAATAATAAGGATTTAGTATCCAAGTTTTATTAAATAAAAGATTTGCTATTTCCAAATCATCAAAACTTGTTTATTTGTTTCAAATAAGTTTTCCAAACATTTTATAATCCCAAATAAAACCTACTGATTTGGTTTTGAAAATAAATAGATTTCAAAAAGGGTATTTAAATAAAACAAATCCATTTTGATTTAATAACAAAGGTCTATTTATTTAATTAATGATGGACCCTAAAATAAAATTATTATTTTAGTTTTGGAAATTTGGTTTATGTTACTGAACAGAACCAAGTTCAAAGTTACAAAGTGTGGTGAAAGTTTGAATGGATTTGAATGTTGTTTGGTGGTTTGAAATTTCAAAACAGAAATTAGTTTCAGAAAAAGAAAAGGGTTCAGAATAGGAAAAAAATAAGGTTTAGGTCGACCCAACCCAGCAGCCCAACTAGGCCCAACAAACCAGCCCAGCTCCCCCTCCCGAAGAAAACGCTTGGCACCAACTTACCGACCTGTGCAGTGAATGACTGGTGGACCCTTCCCTCACTCCTTTTCTCACTGACGACTGGACCTCACCTCTCCTGTTCATCCTCCTCACCCGCGCGACCTGTTCTCCCTCCCCTCGTCGCCGTTTCCTGCAGAGATTCCGCGGCTTCAATTCGTCTTAACGCAGCCACCATTACTCGCTTTGATCACGCAGGCTTAAACGCTCATGCCTCCTCTCCATTTCCCCTCTGTCACCCCGCACTAGCACGCCCCCAGGACGCCCCAATTCTTCCCCGAGCACCTCTGTCTCCGACGACCTTCCTTGTCGATTCCGGCCGAGTTTCGCCACCCCTTGCCTCCCTGAGCACACTAGCAGACTCCCCACTCTCAGACGCTTCTCCCTGTACCACCCATACAACCGCGGGCGCCCCAGAACATAGGCAACCATTTCGACTGAGCGCCACCGTGACTGCTGCTTACTCCGATGATGTTTCCTAGTAAGTCCAGACCACCCCTTCACCTCTCGTTCACGCACACAGCTTTGCCTTGGTCCAGCGCATCTAACCGCGTCTTCGTTTTGTCTCGGGGTGAACCACAGCACCGTCTCCAACCACAACCAGAGCCGTCTGACGCCAGGAGCAACTCCGGCAAGCAATTACCGCCATGACAGAGCACCCCTTGACCCAAGAAAAACACGTCGAGCTTCCCCAGCCCTCTGCGATCTTGGTGAGCATCTTCCCCTCCTTGCTTCCACGCTTATCGCCCGATTGCTGCCACAAATGCCGAAAGCACCGCCAGTAAATGGCCTGTTGTTTAGGTCCGTTAGATCAAAATCGTATGGCTGTGATAGAATATAATCGAAGAGGTATCGTATGCCTCTGCGCCGCTAGATCTAAGTTAGATCCTGCGGTCTGCGTCTGTCGATCCGAACGAACCGGTACCGTCCAATCAAAACATGCCGCGTGTCACCAGTTCTGTTTAAAAACAGATTTGAAAATCAGATTAGTTTGCAGTTTTGAAACTCTTGTAACTTTAGATCCACACGTCCAAAATTTACAAACTTTATATCATTGGAATCAGTAGAACAAGCCCTAGCCAACCATGCCTTTAGTTTAGTAAATAGTAATTGTTAGATTGTTTGTTTTTGCAGAAACATTTGTATGCTAGTTTAGATTAGAAAAATTGTTCAAAAATATTTTTAGGGTTAAAATCTTTGCAAATTGTTTTGTTGTGAACTTACTTACCCTAGGAACCAACCCATGGATTTAAAAATGGTTTTTGTGAAAGTTTAGGAATAAAAACTTGATTTAGCCATTTCTAGCCAAATGAAAATATTGATTTTTGCTATGAAAATGGTTTTAGAGTAAAAACTTTGGGAAAATGTTTGGGATCAAACCTACTGACCCAAAACACCAAGTTTTAAAAGCTAGTAATTTATTTGGTGAAAGACCTAAAGTTTTGGTTTGATAAAAACATTTTCCACTACATAAAATGATGAATGGATTTAAAAATGGTTTTTGGACAAAACCCTTTTGCAAATGACTTTGCCACTTTGGAAAATGACCACTTTAGATCTTGTAAAATTAGAAGCCTAGTGGAGACCACTTTTGCAAATAGAACCATCTCTTGCATGCTTACATGCATGACTTAGATCCCATTGTTTTATGTGTATGAATTGTTTGATTGATTTTGGTTTGGAATGTTAGTTGATTTGGTGTTTGCTTGATTGACTTGTAGTGAAGATAGAAAAGTGTGAGACTAGCAAGATCAAGGAGTGAACCAACATTCCCTACCAAAAGAAAGGCAAGTTACACTATCATCTAAAAGTCCTACTATTTTCATTATACTTAGTGGATTTTAAAACATGCATGAAAATAATTTTATACTTATGCTATGCTAAATCCTAATAGGATACCCTATACATTCCTTAGTGAAAACAATGTAGTTGTTACATGCTTAGCCATGCTATAATTTTGAAAAGAGATACATGTTGAGATTTTATGAAGTTGAGAAAAGGACTTGTGATTTTATATAATAAAACAAGGACTCAATGAACCACCTAGGTGGACAAGGATACTTTAAGTTTTGGAGAAGGTGGCAACAAAAGGAACCATGTCTATGGCAATCTCTTTGTGTTGTGCTCCAAAAGGGATCCACCTAGGAAACTTAGAGATTGAACATGTTTCTCCAATTGTGGCTTTCGTGTGCAACCACATGCTATTATGGCTCTGGCTTAGTCAACTACATTGGGAAGACCCATGCATTGTCTTCAGTTTACTGGACATGGGGACCTGGAATCCTACATGGGTGCTGAAGACAAGCTAGCAATGGTGTATGGGAGGACTCTTTGGAAAGACTTCGTCACATTCTCAATCTGCCGGTACTCCATCTTGGTGAGCACTAATCCAGTGGCCACTGGTGGCACAAAGATGGGATTGTGACATGTGGGTAAAGTGTGCAACTTCTGCAGAAGATAATAAAAGCTAAGTACTTAGCCGTGTCCCCGGTAATGGACAATACTGAGCAACTAAAGTTTGAACTATGGGAAATCTCGACACTCCAATTTCTAAAAAGAAAAACTTGAACACTTGGGGGTACCAAGGAGCTCAAGAGATTTTGATAAAACTTGGTGCACTTGGGGTTACCAAGGAGCTCAAGAGGATTTTGATAAAACTTGATGCACTTGGGGTTACCAAGGAGCTCAAGAGATTTTGTTGAAAACTTGAACACTTGGGGTTACCAAGGAGTTCAAGGGAGTTTTGGTTAACAACTTAAACACTTGGGATTTGCCAAGGAATTTTCAAAGATTTGATCAAAGACAAAACCATTTTGAAAAGATAGGATAAATTTGCTTCTGCAAATGAGCCTCAAACCCTACTTAGCCAAATTGCATGTAATAATAGGATTCACCCATTTTCTACTTAGTAGTGAACTTGCCAATACAATTCAATTGTATTGACCCTTGTGGCTGTAACTTGTAATGTTGCAGGTTTTATTGTTATTAGTGAAGATTGATTGATTAGGATTACAAAGTCTACAACCAACATGTCTGCCTGTGGCACCTTGAAGATGAAGGACCCCATGCTTATAGTTTATCCGCTGCAATGTAATGTAATAGCCAAGTGAGCTATGTAAGATGTAATAAAATTATGTTATTCCTGGTTATAAAGTTATATTATGACCTTTGTTTCTTGATATTACAACTTAACTGTGGATGCTAGCTATTGATCTAGGGACTAGCATTGTAAACACAGGGGACACCACCTTATGTTAATAAAGGTTGGGACACTCCCTCTACAGGTCGGGTCGGTTGAAAGCTTCTGTATATGGGCCTTCGAGTCATGGGAGTTTAGGTCCTGATGGGCAGGAAAGTGGGGGTAAAGCCCGTGTAATATACATGCCTTAATCCAGCCATCACCGACAATAGTTATAAAAAATATTGATCTAAATGCTTACCATTGATTTTGATAAGGGTCAATAAATACTTTACGTACCCCTCAATTTTTTGTTGATCTCCAAATGCTCCAATTTAGAAAATGTTGGATGTTAGCGGCTATGACCCTGGTTGGTCATGTTGTGGATCATACTATATTCTGATCATATTATCATACTTCGTTGAAGCATGAAAGAAATACCAAGGATTATGAAGATGGCATATTGTCTCTTTTGCACACAGGTGGTGGAAAAGGACCAAAGATGGCGGGGAGAAAGAAAATCAATGGCTTCATTGTGGTCATTGGCGAGAGAGAAGCATGAGGAAGAAGCCACATTCGTCGAGACGAGGTTGGAAACATGCTTTGCTTTTGAAGTCTCTATTAGTAAAATAATGTGTATATTATATTATTTCATAGCAACACATGAATTCTTCAATTGACAATTAGATCGGTTTTTTTATATGCATATGAAGTACAATTATAGCCTTTAAACCAAATTACATGCTAAAAGTATAATTTTATTGTTCCTAGAATAATATATTGCTATATCTTTTTATATACAGAAACAAAAGAAACAATTTCTCCTGTAGCAACACACGGCATTCAACTAGTCATTAAAATACATGGTGAAAACTATAGATATGATGCAAATATGTTAGGATATCACATAGTACACTACAAAGTTCATGGATATGAGTTTCCGACGTATCAAATGTCTATTTATACATGGGATATATATGGCTATGTTTCTTCATTATCAATCTTGTTAGGCTTGTATCTTCTACTCTATCATCTGGATGACGATCTCGTCTATTCATGTGCACTAGGGTATCATGTACCCTATGATTCTTGTGGCGGGTCTGATATTTACTTCTGTAACATCGTGGGCCAGTTTCTAATGGGGTTGGTTGGACATTTTTTGTGTGCTATTGGAAGGCCTTCATGAGTTTAGATGCGATGACTCCCTCTAGTTTCCCTTCTTGACGGCGTTGGTGGAAGTCCTTTGCTTCAAGCACCCTGGATGCTCCCGCTCCTGGCAGGCCCTTGGGGCCTATTGGGCGGTGGTTTCCTCCTGAATTGATTATCTCCTAGGGTGATATATGCATGGGAGGAATCATGGGTAAGTCTCCCTACATGGCATTGATATCCCACAAGTATAGGGGATCGTTTGTAGCCTTTTTGATAAGTAAGAGTGTCGAACCCAACGAGGAGCTAAAGGTAGGATAAATATTCTCTCAAGTTCTATCAACCACTGATACAACTCTACGAACACTAAACGTTTGCATTATCTAGGAAATAAAACTAGAGCAAAGAAACGAGTACTAGAGAAAGCTTTGCAAGATAATAAATAACAAGAAAGTAAAGCTAGTTGTTGCAGCAATAAAATACACTAAACTAACAGAACAATGAGTGTGGAATATTGGTGGTAATTGTGGTGGCTTTGTCCAAGTTTAATTGGCGAATAAATCGGGTCCATTGTCTTCGATGCAGTATCTCCATGTGGGAGAGGCTAAATATACATGCGCTTCACTACTTGGAATTACATGTACTATATGATTGGATTGTTAGCAAACATTCGTAACTACTAACAAAGCATTAAGGTTTCCCCAATCATAGGCTTAAGTTAATGGTCCTCTTACTCCCATACGTGCAATGTTCCAGTTCGTGTCCTTAGTTTTCTGCCACTCCGGCAGAACTTTCCCATTCCTCTTACACATACTATAAACCCTATGATGTTTAATCCATGCACGCATAAATATAATGTACACCAAAGGACTGTCCATATCAACATACAACTCTAATGAACAAAAGACGTTCAACCATTCAATCTAAGAACAAAGAAACTACACAAACATGCCATAGATCATAGGATTATAACTTATAGCATCAAACGCCATGTTTACATAGGACGGTACAGAGGTGTGTGGGAGGATAAATCATTGCATACTAGGAGGATTGGGTGATGAATATGGCGGTGAAGATGGTGAAGAGGGCGGCAGCGGCGCGGGGGACTCTTTCCCTGCCGCCGGTATCGTGGGGGAGCACCGCCCCTTAGCGCCCTTCCTTCATGGCTTCTTGGGAGACCTCCCCCATGAAGATGGGATCCATGGGGAGGAAAAAACGTGGATTTGGTGGCTGCAAATTCGTGGGTGGAGGTGTCTCACACGAATTAGGTTTCCTCCCTTTATATAGCTTCTCGGATTCCCGTCACCCCATCTTGGGCTGCAGTAAATTGGGTCTACCAGGCCCGTTCGGACTCGGAA
Source organism: Avena insularis (assembly GCA_023614405.1). NCBI lineage: Eukaryota > Viridiplantae > Streptophyta > Magnoliopsida > Poales > Poaceae > Avena > Avena insularis. Next base: position 341,629,426 of record CM042687.1, read on the forward strand.
TCAGCTAAATTTTATGTCTAGAACGACTGTCGTGAAATTTCCTATAACTTTGTAGTATAAGAGTTTTCCGTTTGATACCGTCTTCGACCCGAAACACGACCATCTTTAAAAAGAGTTTTGAGACAGATTTCTGGAAAATCCCAATTTGACTCCAACAAGGGTTCCACTTGTATTCTTGATAATTCCTACACATTAAAGTGTAAAACAAGAACATTGTGCACTTTTGCAACTATTAGTAGGTTAGTCCAAATAACTCATGAACTTTATATAAAAAGAAGTATCAAAAGCATAATAATAGCATGAAACCATAAAAAAATATAGATATGTTATGGACGTATCAGATGTCATGGATCCAATCCGAGACTCCGAACAACATTCGATCTCCAACACATATTACATATCTACTAAATAACATCAAATCTTTAAGTGTGTCTCCATACGGTTCGTGAATTATGCAGACATGATCGAGACACCTCTCCGATCAATAACCAAAGGAGGAATCTGGAAATTCATATGGCTCCCACATATTTCTATGGTTACTTCGTGATCGAAATGAACCATTAATATTCGAAACCAATTCCTCTTTGTCTCGCGATACTTTACTTATCCAAGGTTTAATCACCGTTATCTCTATACCTAGTTCAACCTCGTTACTGATAAATACTATTTACTCGTTCCTGTGATATGACATCCCCTGTGACCAAGTCACATGCTTGCAAGCTAATTGGATGACATTCCACCGAGAGAGCCCAGACTATATCTCTCCGTGATATGGATGGACAAGTCCCAGTCTTGATCCATGTGTCTCAACACATACTTTCAGAATATCCAATGCCACCTTTATAACCATCCAGTTACGGAAGTGATGTTTAATGTCATCAAAGCATCCCTCCGGTGACGGCGATTAACATGATCTCATGGTCGAAGGCTTTTGTTACAATGTATATGAAAGCTTATAGCAAACGAACTTCTAAATGACTTGATCTTATGCTATGCTAATAGTAGGAGTATGTCCATAACATCATTCTCCTAATGATATGATTTTGTTATTAATAACATCTAATGTCCATGATGATGAAACCATGATCATCTATTAATCAACAAGCTAGTTTCAACAAGAGGCTTACTAGGGACTCTTACATGTTTACAAAACACACATGTACTAATGTTTCTGGTTAATACAATTATAGCATGGGCTGTAAACATTTATCATAAACATAAAATATATAATAATAAGAATTTATTATTACCTCTTGGTCATATCTTCAACAATCATTACCACTGTTGTGAGCTCATACCGGCCTTTGTCCTCCTCGCCTCCATCCTAACCCGCACTTATAACCTTTTTCATCGTCCCTCATCCCATTGTTTATTTGTGTCTAGATTCATTATCCTTCATGCCTCTTCTCAAGATTTTGCATGTCCACGACCTCATATTTTCTTGGTCACACGATATGTCATGTGCATGTCCTTCTTGTCGAGCTTCATTGCCACTAGTTCCCTCAAGAACTCTTACATAGCTAGCGCCCTTAGCCTACCTTTGTTGCCAAGAGAGATTATGTTTCTTGATATCTTGGAGCTCTCAATTGCAACAAAGGTGAAATCCTCATCCGTTTCCAACAAAGCATGAACAAGCACCAAAGACATAGACAAATTCGATTGTGAATAGTGTCGGATTTGGGTGAATATTTTCTCGAAACAGGCATACGCCCAGCTTTATAAATAAAGCAACATCCATACAACATCCATAGTACACCAACAAACGAGCCACACCACACAAGCCAGAGTTCACCCACATAGCAGAACACACACCCAACACACACAGATACACACGCGCCAAGAGGACACGCTCAACGGCCGGGGGGAGAAGCAAGTTGGCGCGCCACCACCAGTAGGTGCTCTATCATCCCATCCAGCCGCGCCCTGTCCTGCTGCCTACTACTCAACGGGTACCACTACTGCAAAAAAGCCAAGAATTTAAAGATCGAGTCAGAGGCACGGCAAAGAAAGACACGCTCGATGACCATCTTGTTACGGATGTTCCATAAAGTCCAGGTCATCCCTGTAAACACAAACCAGAAGAGGCGCCTCCTCCTGCCGGTATGGTTCGCATTGGCTTCCAGGAATTTCCCCAGGTCTGGGGCATGCCACGACGACCCCAAAGCCTCCCGGGCGAAGTTCCAAAGGAAACGAGCAGCGGGGCAGGAGAAGAATATGTGGTGTCCCGTTTTCGGGACCGAACACAGGTGTCAAGGTTTAATCTCATCAATGCCCATTGTTATGGACTTGGGTTTTGGAGAAGATGGGGATGCTGGAGATCGTGGAACGGTTAGCAAACAAGCAACACGGGGACACGAGGTTTACCCAGATTCAGGCCCCCGGAGGGAAAACCCTACTCCTGCTTGTCTGTGTAGGGGTTCGTAGCATGGAAAACAAAAAATTTCTACCGCATGAACACACAATCAAGATCTAATCTATGATCAAGCCAAGATCTATCTACTAGATTGTAGCAACGAGTCGATAGAGGAACTCACCCTCGAAGATTCCAAAGCGGTTAACGAGAGCAGATTCTCGTGGGTGATGTAGTTGTACACTTGCCGATCTCAAGATCACGTAGACGATCCTTCCGGCGCTATGTTCCGGCAGCGCTTCCGCAGTCTGTCACACGTTCGGTACTCGATGAAGACCTTCCTCTACCTTGTTCCAGCAGGCAGCGGAGGTTGTAGCACTCTCCTCGCGATTCCGGCAGCACGACGGCGTGGTACCGGAAGTAGAGGGGAGATCTCGCAGGGCTTCGCCTTAAGCCTAAGCGAGTATGGTGGACTATGAGAGAGATCCTCGGCGATCTAGGGTTTAGACGCACCAAGGAGGAGGGTCTAGAGCCGGCGGCTAGGGATTGGAGCATCCCAAGTCGGCGGCTACGTTCCGGCAGGGCTTCGCCTTAAGCCTCGAAAACCCTACTCCTAGAGGGGAGATCTCGCAGGGCTTCGCCTTAAGCCGGAGCGAGTATGGTGGAGTATGAGAGAGGCCTTGGTGATCTACGATTTAGAGGGCACCAAGGGGTGGACTTGGTCGGTGGCTAGGGTTTGGGGAAACCCTAACTCGCTGAGTTAGAGGAGCTCTAGGCGGCGGCGACTTGGAGAAGGCCGGCGGCTAGGAGGCTAGGGTTTGGGGTGTAGGAGGTGTGTCTAGGAGGGGCAGCCCTGCCCCTCACTTTATAGGTGGAGGGAGGCGCGCCAGGGGAGGGGAGTCCCTCCCCAACTCGGACCCAAGGTGGGCCGGCGGTGGAGGAGGAGGGACTCCTCCCCAACTCGGTTTCCTCCTCTTTCTCCACTTCCCAAAAATAGCCGTTTTGACTTTCAAACTTGGCGTTTGACTTTTCAAACAAGGATTTGATTAATCCCTCTATTTTGTTCAGTGATGACACTTAGTACATGATGCAATCATACCAACTTGATATAACACATCCATGTACCCTTCTCCCCCGGAGTGCCGGACATTCCGGAACCTCCTAGAACATTCCCGAAAAAAACACCGGAATCATTCCCCAACTCCGAAACGGGACTTTCCTTATATGAATCTTATTCTCCGGACCATTCCGGATCTCCTCGTGATATCCCAGATCCCATCCGAGACCAACAACATTCGTCTCTTACTCATCATTCCATAACTACTCAAACAACGTCGAATCCTTAAGTGTGTCTCCCTACGGTTCGTGAATTATGCGGACATGATCGAGACACTTCTCCGATCAATAACCAATAGAGGAATCTAGAAATTCATATGGCTCCCACATATTTCTACAATTACTTTGTGATCGAATGAACCACTTACATACGATACCAATTTCCCTTTGTCTCACGATAGTTTACTTATCCGAGGTTATGATCGTCGGTATCTCTGCATACCTAGTTCAACCTCGTTACCGATAAGTACTCTTTTCTCGTTCCCGTGGTATGTGATCCCTTGTGAGCCAGTCACATGCTTGCAAGCTAATTGGATGACATTCCACCGAGAGGGCCCAGAGTATATCTATCTGTCATATGGATGGACAAATCCCACTCTTGATCCATGTGTCTCAACCCATACTTTCCGAACACTCAATGCCACCTTTATAGCCACCCTGTTACGGTGTGGTGTTTGATGTCATCAAAGCATCCTTCCGATAAAGGTGATATGCATGATCTCATGGTCGAAGGAATTAGGTTACTATGTATCAGAAAGCTTATAGCAAATGAACTATATTAAATGACTTGATCTTTATGCTACGCTTAACTATAGGAGTATGTCCATCACATCATTCTCCTAATTATATGACCCTGTTGTTAATAACATCTCTATGTTCATGATCAGGAAACCATGATCATATATTAACCAACAAGCTAGTTTAACAAGAGGCTTTACTAGGGACTCTTTTATGTTTACAAATCACACAAGTATTAATGTTTCCGGTTAATACAATTATAGCATGGTATGTAAACATTTATCATAAGTATGAAGATATGATAATAACCACTTTAATATTGCCTCTTGGGCATATCTCCAATAGTCTCCCACTTGCACTAGAGTCAATAATCTAGTTTTATACCTTTGTGTATTCAACACTTATGGCTTTCCAGTGTTGTATGTACACGATTGCTAGTGGTCAACTGATCTCCGGATCTGACACTTCTAGGTCCGTGTGTAATTGCATGTCTTTGCGTCTCTACGCATCACTCATTCTCTAATGAGATGGCTTTGTATAATTTTGGTCCTTTGGTGAGACCTTTAGTTCTTTGGGGTTAAAACATGTTGATAATATTGTCGTACAATATATTTTCATAGTATTATCCCGCTGTGAACTACACCTAGTTTGATAACAAACTACTTGACACAAATGCCCTCTTTAGCTGCTATTATAGCAGTCATATACTTAGCCTTTTGTTGTAGTATCTGTCATAATGTCTTAACTTTGGAACTCATCCAAATCCATTATGGAACTTACTTTCCATTATATTGTGCCACCCTTAGTTTAGATTGAGATAAACTTAATTTGTACTTTATGACAAAACTAGTATCAATGTAATTCATTTACAATGAACTAACCATCTATTTGTCACTTCTACAAAATAATATATTCTTAGTTCTTTTACAAGATCATAAGAATATCTTTACTATCGTCCAATAATCATCTTATGAATCATTCTGGTATATGCTCATAACATTTAGAGCATAGGACATATCTGGATTTGTACATATCACAACATGATTGATATAAATACTCTTTGTGATTTCATACATCAAGTATCAATCTATACTTGAATCTTTGTTTCACTTACCAAATGTCAATACACTTGAATATATCATCAATATTGAACTCATTCAATCCTTTCTGTGTGACAAGAACCTTTCTTGTAGTTTATATATTGAACTTTATTCAATATATCATCTATGTAATTTTGGCACAACCATATTAGCATCTATTGATGCCAAATATTTGGGTTTTGCCTAAGTCTTTCATCGGGATGAAATTCTTAATATGTGTTAATAAAAGATACATCATTTTTAATCAACAATATGTCTTCCACATAATGTATTAGAAATATGTCTTAGCGCTCCCACTTAATTTCTTGCAAATTCAAGTATCTTCATTGTCTGTGATGAAATCAAACTCTTTTAACAGTTTCATCATAGTGAAGATTCCAACTCTGCGATGCTTACTTCAACCATTGAAGTTTGCATATGCTTTTAGCATCCTTTGAATTAACAAAACCCTTTGGACCGTGTCATGCACACGTCCTAGGTAACCCTTCTATTAGAAGAACTTTTTTTGTTTATTCAACTACCACATAACAAAATTATATGTAGTGGTTGCTACATTAATCCGTCTAGACTAAATATCGCTATGAAAGATCAAAATCTTGTCATAGTCAACCTTTGAACATTTTTGTGAACTCTTTCCCAACATGTCGACTATTTCATAGATGTGAAACATCCATGTCTACTTCTTTATAGATCCAAACACAACTGTAAGGTCTTACACCTTTCTCGAGGGTCCTTCAAGTTCAAAACTTGATTTCTCGTGTATGGAACTATCACGGATTTTATGGCTTCAAGCCATTTGATGGAGTCAGGGCCCATCGTCGCTTCTTTGCATGTAGTCAGATCATTATTGTCAAATAATGATTTAACTCTCAAATCTTGGTATTTGATTGTTTACTCGACCTACTTGGCTCAATAGAAACTTAGACCTCCGTGACCGCAACCCTTGAGGCACGTGAGCCATGAGCATTGTTGCTGCCTCCGGAACACTTTTCGGCGCTGCGCAACTTTGCACATATAGCTAAGGTTCCTTTAACCTTATCAAAGTTCTATTGTCCTCCCACTTATCTTTTCACGAAAAATTCCTTCTCAAAGAAACTTGACGTTCTAAGCGACAAACACTTTTGTCTCCGGTGTCAATGGAGGAATACTTAACAGTAATACAAAGACAGGTTTATCCGACTTTGGTTGCAAACATCTTTCTTATGCATAGCATACCAATGTTTAAGAAAGGACTACTTGGGTTTTATCCCAAACCATAACTTTATATGGTGTCATTTCAGCAGATTATGATGGAGCTCTTTTCAGTGGAAAATGGTAGTCTCTAAAGCTTTTAATCTTTAAAATATAATGGCAGTTTTGTGTATTACACCTTCAATCTCACCATGTCAAACAAGGTTTAATTACATATCTCGAACGCTCCATACTCTTATGGTGTTTCGGGACATTCAAATTCACAGAACGATTCCTTAAATCTTAGGTGTTATGCTAAACTTGTAACTCAAATATCTTCCTTTATGATCGTATCATAAACTATTTACATTCTTGTTACAATGATTTTGCACTTCATCTTGAAAGTCTTTGAACTTTTCAAATGTTTCATACTTCATCCTTATTAAGTAAATATTCATATATTCACTCAAATTTTTGGAGAAATCATATGAAGTTGAAATCCATCGCTCTTGACTACACATAATGGATTTCGTACAACAATATGTACAAGTTCCAATAAGCTAGTCATTTGTTCCCTTTTGGCCTATGAACGAAGTTTTAATTATCTCTAGGAAAGTTTCACAAGCGTCATGTGATCAAAAACCAAAAGACTCCAAAATTCCATCCACATGGAGTTTCTTCATGTTTTCTTTCCAATATAATTTAAACGGCGATGTCACTTCCTAAGTGATCTTTCAATCAATTTGTCTTTCGACATTTTTAGCACTAGTTTTATGGATGTGATTTCTCCAACGAGATTTGTGAATCATCCATCTTTTATGGATTACGGCAATTATTTGAACAACCCTTTTGTTCTCATAATACCTGATAAAACAAATCTTGAAGGCAAGCTTTGATGTTTAACGAGCAACACAATAACCCTTTATTTGTTCTCGATGAACATCATCACATATTCTTTTGCTAGTTACTTAGGCCATTGTAGTTCATGAATTGTGTTGTTTCGTATGAAGATTCACACCAACAAATTCAGTATCAAATACTTAAGAACCACATTGTTCAATAAGCAAAGAATATAGCCATAACATGTATATCTTCTGTATACTTAAACTGAACAATTCTAGTCTTTTCTTTTCTGCCATATACTTATGAGATTCTCTTTCAAGATTTCTTTCTGTTTGAAAGAATCTATCAACATCAACAGTGGAGTCATACATATGACACATAGTCCAAAGCGTGTATAATTAAATACCAATGTCTTTGGACTTGCACTTTGAAATAGATCACCACCATCAAATGTTTGGTGTACTTTCAAATTCCTTTCTTTAGTAATCTATTGGTGTAGTAAACACTTTACCTACATCAAATATTCACCCTTATCATGGAATTATCCATGATCAAGCTACTTTTAGCTTATAACGGTGAATCATGAGTATAATGTTGCTCTCCAAAACATTTTGGAGGATTAGGACAACTAGCGTCTTCAACCTTTTGCAAATTCTCATCAAATACGAGAACATGACTTTTGCCATATTATAATCTATCATGTTGCAACCAAAACTTTGTCTCAGATATCACAATATCTTCCACACATCATGGTTTCTGAAACAACTCTTTCAGATCCTAGATAACCTTGATATTAAGACAATCCTTTGAATATCAAGAATCATGGAGACAAACATGATACTCATACACTAACACTTGGAATTGTCACTCTTGTTTTTAATACCAATTATTAAACTTCATGGAGTAACCGGAACTTTACTGAAAGTTTGCAATAGGACTTTTAAACTTTAGATTAACACTTCAAAACAATACGATACCTCAGAAAGTAACTAACCAGAATTCTATAGTTCTATCATCTCAATTAAAACTAAGCGCAAGGTGGTAAATGGATGCCAATGACTACAACAACTATGCAAATTCACTTTGATTTAATTTATGATAAATAGTGTTCAACTTTTAATCAAATTGCTGTTAAACTCCCACTCAAAACAATATCCCTCACATTGTTTTAGTGATCACACGAACCAAATCCACCACATCAAAACCGATCATCACGAGAGTTGATGTAGCTTCAATGGCGAACAATCAACATGTTCATCATATCTACTATATGACTCATGCTTTACCTTTCGGTGATCCGTGTTCCGAGACCATGTCTGTACATGCTAGGCTCACTAAGATCAAACCTTAGCTTCGCATGAGCAACTGGCTTGCTCACGTTGTATACACTTGCGGAATCTAACACACCCGATCATCACGTGGTGCTTCGAAACAACAAGCTTTAGCAACGGTGCTAACTAAGGGTGAACACTTTATGATTTGAAATTGTGTGCTTGAGGGGTCATCTTATAATGCTACCGTCGTGAACTAAGCAATACAAGATGCATAAAAGGATTAACATCACATGCAATTCATAATATGTGATATGATATGGCCTTTCTTCTTTGTGCTTCCGATCTCCATCTTCAAGCACGAACATGATCTCCATCATCACCGGCATTGCATCAAGGTCAATGACGCTGCTCCATGGTTGTCGTCCACCGGCTTCAACTATTACAACTACTTTGAATAGACACGCGGGTCTTAACAGAATTTAAAGACAACCATATGGCTCCTGCTGGTTGCCAACTTACAATAAGGAATATTGCATACATCAAATATAATCACAATCATGGCCATATCACATCACAACACACCCCTGCAAAACAAAGTTAGACGTCTCTAATTTTCTTTGCATGTTTTACGTGGTTTGGGGCTTTCAATAAGTGTCGTTCTAACTTACGAACAAGAACCACAACATTGATACTAGTATTGTCAATCACCCGTTGTAAATTGAATCTTAACTATGTTGGGAGAAACAGCACCAAGAAGCCACTTATGCAATACAAGTTGCATGTCAAGCGTGGAGCAAGTCTCATGAATGATGTCATGTAAGGTTAGCCCGGGCCGCTTCATCCCACCATCCCGCAAGATGCAAAGTACACAAGAAGCAATCGACAACAAAAGCATCAACGCCCACAATGACCATTGTGTTCTACTCGTGCAACAGATCTACATATAGACACGGCTCTGATACCACTGTAGGGGTTCGTAGCATGGAAAACAAAAAAAATTTACCACATGAACACACAATCAAGATCTAATCTATGATCAAGCCAAGATCTATCTACTAGATTGTAGCAACGAGTCGATAGAGGAACTCACCCTCGAAGATTCCAAAGCGGTTAACGAGAGCAGATTCTCGTGGGTGATGTAGTCGTACACTTGCCGATCTCAAGATCACGTAGACGATCCTTCCGGCCATGCTCGGCAGCGCTTCCAATCGGTCACATGTTCTACTGATGAAGACCTTCCTCTCCCTTGTTCCAGAAAATGAGGAGGTTGTAGCACTCTCTCGTGATTCCTAAAGACAACGGCGTGGTACCGGAAGTAGAGGGGAGATCTCGCAGGGCTTCGCCTTAAGCCGGAGCAAGTATGGTGGAGTATGAGAGAGGCCTTGGTGATCTACGATTTAGAGGGCACCAAGGGGAGGACTTGGTCGGCAGCTAGGGTTTGGGGAAACCCTAACTCGCCGAGTTAGAGGAGCTCTAGGCGGCGGCGACTTGGAGAAGGCCGGCGGCTAGGAGGTTAGGGTTTGGGGTGTAGGAGGTGTGTCTAGGAGGGGCAGCCCTGCCCCTCACTTTATAGGTGGAGGGAGGCGCGCCAGGGGAGGGGAGTCCCTCCCCAACTCGGACCCAAGGTGGGCCGGCGGTGGAGGAGGAGGGACTCCTCCCCAACTCGGTTTCCTCCTCTTTCTCCACTTCCCAAAAATAGCCGTTTTGACTTTCAAACTTGGCGTTTGACTTTTCAAACAAGGATTTGATTAATCCCTCTATTTTGTTCAGTGATGACACTTAGTACATGATGCAATCATACCAACTTGATATAACACATCCATGTACCCTTCTCCCCCGGAGTGCCGGACATTCCGGAACCTCCTAGAACATTCCCGAAAAAAACACCAGAATCATTCCCCAACTCCGAAACGAGACTTTCCTTATATGAATCTTATTCTCCGGACCATTCCGGATCTCCTCGTGATATCCCGGATCCCATCTCAGACTCCGAACAACATTCGGTCTCTTACTCATCATTCCATAACTACTCAAACAACGTCGAATCCTTAAGTGTGTCTCCCTACGGTTCGTGAATTATGCGGACATGATCGAGACACTTCTCCGATCAATAACCAATAGAGGAATCTGGAAATTCATATGGCTCCCACATATTTCTACGATTAATTTGCGATCGAATGAACCACTTACATACAATACCAATTTCCCTTTGTCTCACGATAGTTTACTTATCCGAGGTTATGATCGTCGGTATCTCTGCATACCTAGTTCAACCTCGTTACCGATAAGTACTCTTTTCTCGTTCCCGTGGTATGTGATCCCTTGTGAGCCAGTCACATGCTTGCAAGCTAATTGGATGACATTCCACCGAGAGGGCCCAGAGTATATCTATCCGTCATATGGATGGACAAATCCCACTCTTGATCCATGTGTCTCAACCCATACTTTCCAAACACTCAATGCCACCTTTATAGCCACCCTGTTACGGTGTGGTGTTTGATGTCATCAAAGCATCCTTCCGGTAAAGGTGATATGCATGATCTCATGGTCGAAGGAATTAGGTTACTATGTATCAGAAAGCTTATATCAAATAAACTATATTAAATGACTTGATCTTTATGCTACGCTTAACTATAGGAGTATGTCCATCACATCATTCTCCTAATGATATGACCCTGTTGTTAATAACATCTCTATGTTCATGATCAGGAAACCATGATCATATATTAACCAACAAGCTAGTTTAACAAGAGGCTTTACTAGGGACTCTTTTATGTTTACAAATCACACAAGTATTAATGTTTCCGGTTAATACAATTATAGCATGGTATGTAAACATTTATCATAAGTATGAAGATATGATAATAACCACTTTAATATTGCCTCTTGGGCATATCTCCAACAGTCTGCTCTTGATTACGGCGGAACCGAAGGTTACAGAGGTGCGCAGATTCGATCTGGCGTGGAGGTGTGTATGCGAAAGTATGAGTCGAGCTATCTAGGTCGTCCCCTCCTGGCCTTTATATAGACTTAGGCAGGTCCCGGGCATAGACCTAGTCGGTTACAAGTTCTAGGGTTTTACCCCTTTGAATTTCCTATCTACGCTAGTCTTGCTCTCCAAGGATCCGAAGGCGTCATGGGCCTTGGCCACCCGAAAATCTTCATGGGCCGGCGTATATCTGCCGTGGGACTTCCTTGGGCTGGACCAGGTATGCTGAGATCACGTACCCGTAGGGTATAACCATGTCAGTAGCCCTCGAGTGATCAGTCGAATCATAGATTCGGCTCAGGACTCTTCAATCCTTCGGGTGCAACTATGTATTAACAATATGTGTGTAGGGACTGTTGATGCAGCTCGACTCACCCGGATGATCGTGGGTCATTAATCGTCTTAGGACGAAACAACATGATCTTCCTTAGGTTCGAGTCCCTTAACTCGAACCCGGAACATATGTTGGCGTAATTCGACTCAGGTCGCGGAGGACTTACATGAGTGGAATTCCAGTGATTTTAATTGATGTACCCAACGCGTCCGTCGGGATTTTTCATCACGCCTGCTGGCACGGGTTTATACTAGCAGAGCGATGCGTGCGTTGCTGTGCCATCGATGATATCTGCAGGTCTTATCTTTGCGTCGCAGACGCAGCATCCGAAAATTTGTCACCGCGGAGGTGCTTCGGGTGGCCAAGGAGAAACATTGCTCACTTAGCATTTTACTGGGGCAAAGTTGCCAAAAAAGTTTTGCGTGTTTGATCCGAAAGATCGCAGTCGAAGAATTCATAGGGTGCGCGACCAGCGCTCCCTATGGGAGTATCCCCCGAGTGTCTGTTCGAGTCGTAGACTCGAGCGGAGACTTTATTCAGGCATTTGTTCAGTGTTAAGTCCGTAGGACACAAAAAATTTCGGATGCTTAAATCCATCCTCCCTATAGGAGTAGCCCCCGAGTCCGTAGTGGAGTCGTAGACTCGACGTAGGACTCAAAGAAAGTATTTTGTCTTTATTCGTCTTTCGGGTGCGCGGCCAGCGCTCCTGATAGGAGTAGCCCTTGAGTATTTAGTCGAATCGAAGATTCGAGTGAGTACTCTTAGCTTTGAAGCCGAAGAATTGTAGTAGGTGCTAGTATAGCTCTTTTGATGACATCGTCGACGACGATCAATGACCTCCGCTCGCTACGCGGAGATGATTTGACTGGACGAACGTGGGTCCCACTTGCTGACCTTGAATTGACCGGTCACGCGCGGCGTGGAGATAATTACGGCGTCGCCTCGATTTCCGCGCGTAGTGGACGGCGTGGTAACGACGGTTCGTTGTGATGCTAACACGCAGTATGGTCGACCGCTGCATGCGTTAGGTCTTCGGATGGACTACCGCAAGGCGTCGTCTTCATCGTTATAATCATTGGGGAAAGCTGCAGTTTGTTTTCACCGTATCTACTCTTGTTTTCACTGCCTTCTTGTGTTCTAGAGGTTCTTGCTACGCGCTGCTAGGTTCTTCCACAGTTCCTTCTTCCCGTCCGCACTCTCACCGTCGGTGCCGCCAGAGCGCGATGGGGAAGACGAAGAAGTCGTCATCTGCGGTTGGTACCAGCGCCGCCGGAGGGAAGAAAGGCACCACCACCACCACCACCACCCGTGTCACCGATGGTGGTTGGCGGCGATCAGAGACGCGAGAGAGTGATCTCCGCGGACTTCGCGAGCGGGGCTTGATCCCGCAGGATAGGGAGGCCGTCAGACTCCCCGTCAACGAGGTAATCCCCCGTCCCCCTGCTGGGTATCGGGTTATGTTTCTTGCCTTCGTTATTCGTGGGTTTTCCTTCCCAGTCCACGACTTCCTTCGTGGGCTGCTCTTTCTCTACGGCATCCAGCTGCATCATCTTTCGCCCAATTCTCTTCTTCATATTGCTTGTTTCATCACTTTTTGCGAGTGTTGGCTCGGCATCGAGCCGCACTTTGGCCTCTTCCGGAAGCTCTATTCCGTGAAGAGGCAATCCGGCTCGGATGGTGTGTATCCCATTGGGGGTTGCATCATCTCTCTTAGGGCCAATATTCTTTTCTTCTCCTTCTCTATGTCCGAATCTGTCCAGTACTGGCGGAGGCGATGGTTTTACATTCGCGACTCCACAGTGGCTGGGCAGCAATTTGGTCTTGCTCCTTTCGACTCCTCCCAGATAATCGAGCCAAAGAGATCCTAGAAAAATCAAATCTTGGACGGTGAGTCAGCGGAGATAGAGGCCCTTTACCGTTGGGTGGAGGATCTCCAGTTGATTCCTGATAAAGAGGTGAACGGCGTGGATATTATCCGCATGTTTCTCGAGCGTCGGGTGCAGCCGCTCCAAGCTAGGGCGCACCCGATGTTTCTTTATACTGGGCGCCGTGACCCGACGAGAGTTTCGGCCGAGAAGCTTTCCCAGGGTGATCTCGACAGGGCCCTTCGTACGCTGTTGAAGTACAAGGCTGGAGAGGATATCCCGGGGAAGTCGTTGACTCCGCCATTTTCTTCGACGCTGGCCGTTCCACAGGTGTAGATTCATGCGCGTGGCGCTTTTCTTTGATTGCGTGTTTGTTTTCTTTTGTTTTCTAACAAACTCCCTTCTTAATGGCAGAGCTTTAAGGTGCCGGGCATGGTACCTCCATTGCCTGAATTGTTTCCGGATGCACCGGATAATGACGTGGTGGACTCCGTGTCCGAACTTCCTTCGGCGCGATCTCCGGCGGAAGATGCCGACGAGTCGAGTGAGGACCATACGCGCAAACGATCGCGGAGCTCTAGCGAGTCTTCGGATGCCTCGACTCCTCCGACTCCCAGAAACCCTCTGTGCCTTGAGCGTCATAGTGACGGGCATGGAGGCTCTTCCTCTCCCATTCCTGCCATTCCTGTGTGGGCTGTAGCGCCACACCCGCTAGCAAAGCGGAAGAAGGAAGAAAAGAAGGAAGAGAAGAAGGAAGAGAAGAAGGAAGAGAAGAGAGCCCGAAGGACTCCTCCTGTCTTTGACCTGAGCTCGCTGGACTCGTAAGTTTCTTGTCTTACTGTTGTCCTTTTTTCTTCTTGATTTTGCACTTGTGCTGATTGCTTTGTATGTAGGCATTCTTCCCACGACTCCTCCAGCGATCGTGCTCGGGAGATGATGGGGGAGTCGAAAGTTGCATCTCCTCCTCCTCAAACGGTGGCAACGTCAGGGGGCGCCGCTCCGAATCCTCCTCTGCAGGAGGTGCAGGTGGTTGCGCCTCAGAATTTCGCCAGCGGGCCTTCGGAGTCGCCATCAGAGCATGTAAGTACCTCTGCTTCGTGCCACGGGGGGAGCCCCCGGGTGTCTGAAAAATTTCTTCTCTTGTTCTTTTTTCGAATCTTCGGGGGGGAAGCCCCCGAGTGTCTTCGTGTGCGAATTTTGCTTTTATTCCTTTGTGTTGGGCGTACCCCCCAAGTCCTTTTTCTTACTGGTGTTTCTTTTTCTACAGCCTTTTGTGCAGGAGGCCAAGCGGCTGGTGCAGGAGCGCCTGGTGTTGGAGGCTAACCTCTGACAGCTTCAAGGTACCTGTTTGTTTTTGGTGCTTCTTTCATTTATTCCGGTCCTGCTCTCTGACGTTTGCTTGTTTCGAATGCAGAGGAGCATAATACTTATCTCCGTGAGGTCGACGCTCTCAAGAAGAGCCTTGGTCAATCGGAGCAGAAGGCCGAGGCCGCCGTTGGTGCGAAGGAACGCCTCGAGCTAGAGCTGACCAAGGCAGCCGAAGCTAAGGAGCGTCTGCAGCAGGAGGTCATGATCGTGAGGAGCAGCTGGCCACTGTTGCGGCTGCGCGTGAGAGAGAGGTGGCAGGCAAGCTCATGGCTGCTGCCAAGGCTGTTTCGGGTGAGTTTTGTATTTGTGCTTGTTTCTTTGTGTTTCTTGTCTTCTTCTGTGCTGTTTTTCTTCATGTCTTCTCTTTTTTTGTCTCAGATGATGCGCAGTATCGAGTTTGATCATGGCGCCTAGAGCACGGAGTGCTCTAGATGATGCTATCGCAGCGTCAAGATCGCCGCAACACCGTCATCAGCTCCTTGCCAAGGCGAAGGAGGTCCTTGGCGCTTCTACAAGGAGCTTGTCCCTAAGGCGCGGCCCTTGATGATGTGGATGTTGGCGAGGCTTTGTCACCTGAAGCGCCTGTGGCATACAAGCGCAGCGTAAAGGGCATCGGCCGCGTCTGGGCTGGGCGATGGCCTTGGCCGGAGAGCTGACTCTGCCCAGATCACCTCCCGGATGCCGACGACCGCAGACGGATCCGAGGTAGCCTTTGCTGCCTACTCTGCTCGCTGCAAGCGATATGGGCCAAAGCTCATTGATTTGCTGTCTGAGTATGCGCTGCGGCAGCAGAGGGAGGCCAAGGCTAGGCAGTCCGGCTCCGAGGTGACTCAGGGTGCCGCGTCTTAGGCGTTGTAGATGTAGGATAGTTTGTAGTCTGCTTTTGCTGTAAATATTTTGAGGAACACAATTCTTGTGCCACGTAGTGGCCTTTATATGCTTAATGAATTTGCCTGAGTTGTGCTCTACCACTGTCTGAATGTTTGTGTCCTTTGCTTTTCTGCCGTTCTAGGTTCCTTCGGGTGCTGACCCTGTTGACACCTCGCCTGCAGCGCAGCTGCGGCCATCTTTGGATGATCCTTCTCAACTCGCTTTTCTTCGGGACCGTGTTCGTAGTCTTGAGAGGGAGTTGCTTGGGTTGCGTGGTCATGCCGATGTTTGGAAGTCCAAGGCGGATCGCGGTGCAACCAGAGAGGAGTACTTGATGACGGAACTACTTCGGCTATCTGAGCGGCTTCAATGTAAGTTGTTCTTTATTTCGAGCTGTAGCTCAGTTCTTCGGATGAGCCTGCTGGCCTTGCCTTTTAATTTGTGCAATTGTCGCAGGTGCTAACCTTGCTCCGAGGGAAGAGAAAGAGCATGTCGCTGTTTGGGTCAATTGCTTGACTCAATAGGACATGGAGGCTGGTGGCTTCTTCTGGATGGATCGTGACCGTGCCATGGCTCTGGCGACGGTGCAGGATCATGTGCACCAGGTGTCGCGGGTGCTTCGCCAGGTGCAGACGTCGCTTGCCTCGGTTTTGCATGTCATGTTTCCTTTGGATGCTGTGCCGACGAGCCTTGCGGGTCTTCTGTCGAAGTTTTGGAGCGTGAGCAATGTCAAGGAGTTGGTGCGGCAACAGCTCGTCGTCGGAGTGAAGGCTGCTTTGTCTCTTGTGAGGCTGCACCGGCCTGATGTAGATTTGTCTATTGTGGCAGCTGGGCCACCTCCTCGGCCGGATGGTGATGATGGGACATGCGACCACATTATGCAGCTGTGAGGCAGTATGCCGAACAGGTCGTAGATTTGTTTGAGCAGCGTGCTCAGGTTATTATTCAGAATAGGTAGTAACTGTAAAATAGATAGATGTAAAATTTATATATTTCGACTGGGCGTGTTGTGCCCTTTGTAAATGTTTGTTTGTTGTAAGCACGCAGTGCTTTGTTTGAGTACGTGTCCTTTTCGTTTGCCTGACGTTGTCAGCTACTCAGGTGTACACGCGTGACCCTCAGTCGCTGAAATCGTGAGGTGGGGGGAGCCCCCGAGTGCGTTTGTAGCATAAAGTAAAGTTGCAAAATAGCGAACGAAAGTTTGGGGCGAGACACTTAGCTTTATTTATATCGTAATGGAGGAAGTACATTGTTCGGCTGAGTAGCCTTGGATGAAAAGCCTTATTGAAAGTAAAGGGTAGGTAGCTAGGGTAGAGAATCGTCATGCGCGATGTTCCATGGGTTGGAGTATGCGACTCCAGACTCCACGTGCTTGAGGCGATAGGCGCCACCTAGGATGACTTCGGTGATGACGTAGGGTCCTTCCCATGGTGACTCGAATTTCTTCGGTCGCTCTTGCTTGAGTCGCAAGACGAGGTCTCCTTCGACGAAGGACCTTGGGCGCAGCCGGCGGCTGTGGTAGTTGTGGAGACTCTGCTGGTACACCGCTGATCGAGCTGCTGCTATGTCTCTTGCTTCGTCGAGTGTGTCGACGGCGTCTTCGAGTGCAGCCGTGGATTCGGCTTTGTTGTAAGCGACGACCCGGGGGGCCTGGTGGCGTACTTCGGCTGGTAGCACGACCTCAGCTCCGTGCACCATGAAGAACGGCGTGTAGCCGGTGGAGCTGTTTGGCGTAGTCCATAAGCTCCACAGGAAGGATGGTAGCTCTTTCGTCCAGGCTCTAGCTTTTCGTTCGAGTGGACTCATGAGGTGCTTCTTGATGCCAGCGCCGATTAGGCCGTTGGCCTTTTCCACTTGCCCGTTCGTTTGCGGGTGTGCCACTGAGGCGTACGTGATGTTGATCCCAAGGCCTTCGCAGAAGTCCTGGAACTCCTTGGAGATGAAGTTCGATCCATTGTCGGTGATGATGCTGTGCGGTACGCCGAACCTATAGACGATGGACTCGAAGAACTTGACGGCAGTTTTGCCTTTCTGGTTGGTGACCGGCATGGCCTCGACCCACTTGGTGAATTTGTCGACTGCGACCAGGAGGTAAACGTGTCCCCCTTTCGAGGACTTTGGCAGTTTGCCGATCATGTCGAGGCCCCATTGAGCAAAAGGCCAGGCTATAGGTATGGGTCTGAGCTCGGACCCGGGTGCGTGCGGTTGTCGGCGAACCGTTGGCCCTCGTTGCATCTTCGGACTATGTCCTTTGCGTCGCTCATGGCCGTTGGCCAGTAGAATCCGGCTCGTAGAGCTTTGGCGACAAGGGAACGGCTGCCTGCGTGATGGCCGCAGATGCCCTCGTGGATGTCTTGGAGGATGGCTTTCCCGTCACCGATGGTGACACACCGTTGTAGTACACCCGTAATACTGCGCTTGTACAGCTCGCCATTGATGATGGTGAAGGCTTTTGACCGACGAGATATGCGCCGGGCATCTGTCGGGCTGTCAGGTAGTTCTCCGTTTATCAAGAACTGGAGGTACGGTCGTGTCCAAGTTTCTTCGACTGCCATGACATGCATCAGGTTTACCATGGCGACCTCTGTGTCCAATTTCTCGGGTCCTTCATGACCTTCGGGCAGTGCAGCCCCCAAGTGTTCTGCTTCTTCGGGTGATCCTTTGGGGAATTTCCGCTTGATTGATGGCACACATATCTGTTCGAGGAACACACCTGGTGGCACCTTTGCGCAGGTGGAGCCAATGTTAGCCAGTCTGTCGGCTTCTTCGTTGCTTTCTCTTCCGACGTGCCGAAGTTCGCAGCCGTCAAATTCTCCTTCGAGTGCGTTGTAGAGCGCCGGTACGCGATCATGTTTTTGGCGTGTGCGTCGCACTCGTTCATCGTCTGCTGGACGACGAGGTTGGAGTCACCGTAGATGACCAGGCGCGTTGCGCCGTAGATCTTTGCCATCCTCATACCGTGGATGAGGGCTTCGTATTCGGCCTCGTTGTTGGAGGCTCGGAATTTAATCCGAAGGACGTACTTCATCTTGTCGCCTTGCGGGGAGGTCAGTATGACCCCTGCTCCTGCTCCAGCTTCACGCTTGGAGCCGTCGAAGTGCATCGTCCATGACTGCGACATGTCTGGGGTGTCTGGCAGCTGCAGCTCCATCCAATTTACCAGGAAGTCCGGAAGGACTTGAGATTTGATTGCGAGTCGCTTCTCGTAGACGATGTCCAAAGGTGATAGTTCGATGCCACACAGGGCCACGTGTCCTATGGCCTCTGGATTATTTAGGATGCTATTCAGGGGTGCCTCATTGACGACCATCACCTGGTGCTCCTGGAAGTAATGGCTCAGCCGCCGAGCCATCATGAACACGCCGTAGGCGAGTTTCTGGTAGTGAGGGTACCTCTGTTTTGTTGGCGTGAGTACTTCGCTGAGGTAGTAGATTGGGCGTTGGACCCTGTGGGTCTTGCCCTCTTCGGGTCGTTCGACCACTAGCACAGTGCTGACCACCTGGTGTGTGGCTGATATGTACAGCAGCAGAGGCTCGCGCTCCTTTGGCGTGACCAAGACGGGCGAGGTGGAGAGAAGCCACTTGAGGCTTTCGAATGCGTCGTTGGCTTCCGGCGTCCACTCGAATTTATCTGCTTTGCGTAGCAGTTGGTAGAATGGTAGGGCCTTCTCGCCCATGCGGCTGATGAATCTGCTTAGCGCCGCTATTCGTCCTGCGATATGCTGGACGCCTTTGAGGTTTTTCGGCTTCTCCATCGCCATGATGGCTCTGATTTTCTTCGGGTTCGCCTCGATCCCTCGCTGAGAGATGAAGTACCTAAGCAGCTGACCCGATGGGACGCCGAAGGCGCACTTTTCGGGGTTGAGCTTGATCCTGTAGCGATCAAGGTTATCGAACGTCTCGCGGAGATCGTCGATAAGTGTTCTTGCCTCCTTGGTTTTTATCACTATGTCGTCAACATATACTTGGACGTTGCGACCGATCTGGTCCTTGAGGCAGGCCTGCATGCATCGCTGGTACATGGCACCTGCGTTCTTTAGCCCGAAGGGCATTGTGTTGTAGCAGAATACTCCGAACGGTGTGATAAACGCCGTTTTCTCCTGATCTTCGACCTTGAGTCGAATCTGGTTATAGCCTGAGTAGGCGTCGAGGAAGGAGAGTTTCTCACAACCTGCCATCGAATCGATGATCTGATCGATCCGAGGAAGAGGGAAGTGGTCCTTTGGGCAATGCTTGTTTAGTGACGTGAAATCCACGCACATCCGCAGGATGTCCGTGTCCTTCTTTGGGACCATCACTGTATTTGCAAGCCACTCGCTTTCCTTGATTTCACTGATGAAGTATGCAACGAGTAGTCTATTGATTTCTTTGCCGATAGCTTCGGCTCATGGCTCGGACAGTCTCCGGATGGACTGCTTGACGGGCTTGGTGTCTGGAAAGACGTTGAGTGCGTGCTCGGCGAATTCTCTGGGAACTCCTGGCATGTACGCAGGACACCACGTGAAGATTTCCCAGCGCTCACGGAGGAATTCGACAAGCGCGCCTTCCTATGCAGGGCTGAGGTCGTTGGCGATCAGGGCCGTCTTGGATGCATCCGTCGGATGGACTTGGACCTTTTTGGTGTTGACCGTGGAGTCGAAGGACATGTCAGGTGCGTTTTGCTTTGTGACTAGGGGTGCCCCATTGTCCGTCACCTCACGGAGCCTTACGAGCTCGTCTTGCATGCCGAAAGACTGGGAGATTTTGTTGAAATCCCTATCGCATTGGTCCGATCGGGTGAAGCTCCCGTGGATTGTGATGATGCCCTTCGGCCCTGGCATCTTGAGTAGTAGGTATGCGTAGTGTGGGACAGCCAGGAACCTTGCGAATGCTACACGCCCAAGGATGGCATGGTATTGTGACGGCCAGTCCACCACTTCAAATTCGAGTCGCTCCAGCCGGAAGTTGTCCGGCTTGCCGAAGATGACGTCGAGCCCTATTTTGCCCAGGGGGAATATGCCCTTCCCTAGAACGATGTCGTGGAACGTTGTGTCTGACTGTTCCAGGCTGCATTGCGGGATCCGCATTGCTGCTAGAGTGCTTGCGAACATTAGGTTGATGCCGCTGCCGCCGTCCATGAAGACGTGACTCATCTCGAAACCTCCGATCTATGCCTCCAGCACCAGGGCAACATGACCTCGACGGGGGATCTAGCAAGGGTGATCCGAACGAGTGAATGTGATGCAAGACTCCGATCCGCTGAGGTACTCAGGGATGGCAGGTGGAGTTGCCACGGCCAGGTTGATTTGTCGGGTGATTTTCTTCTGCACCCTATTCGTGGGGCGTCCCTTCTGGATCATATTTAGTGCTCCTTTCGGTGGGGGGTACCCGTTCCCAGCGTTGTTCTGTGCTGGTGCGACTGGTTGGTTTGGGCCTCCGATAGGCGGCGGTGGGGGAGCTCCATGTGCTATTTCACCTGGTGCAGGTGCATTTTCGAACGCAGGGATTGGGGCTTGTTGCCTCATCTGCACCATGCTTTCGCTGAGTTTCTGGAACTCGCGGCAGTCCTTAAGCATGTGGCTAGCTTTCTTTTTGCCATCCTGCTTGTCGATGTAGAAGTGGATGGTGCATGGACCCGAAAGTTTTTCGTATGCTGAGGGTCCGTTGTCGCGGTCGCGGCGTTGCCATGACTATGCTGGGCATCCGCCGTCGTGGAAGTTTCCTCCGCGGTATCCTCCGCTGTTGCGGCCGTTGTCGTTGCGACGGTCGGCGTAGCCGGCCGCGACCATATCGGGTCCGTCGCGATAGTCGTAGACGCGCGATCTCCTCTTGCTACGGCGTTCCCGTCTTCGGCCGTAGTCGTCCTCTTCATACGATTGTGCTCGGTGAATGCAATCTTCGCCGTCGGCCCACCTGTTGGCGATGTCCATGAGGTGGTCGAGTGTTTTGGGCTTGACGCGCCCAAGTTCCTCCTTGAAGTCTTGGCGCTTGACGCCGTCCCTGAAGGCATCGATGGCCCTCTCTTCGGAGATGTGTGCTGTAGAGTTCTTGGTGTTGGACCAATGTAGTATGTACGAGCGAATAGATTCGCCCGTTCTCTGAGTGCAGGCCCGCAACTCTTCGATTGAGGCGGGCCTCTTGCTGGTGCCCTTGAAATTTCGGATGAAGCTGTAAGCTAGCTCCTCCCAACTTCGGATGTATCCTGGTGATAGGCTACTGAGCCAGATCCGTCCTGCGCTACCGTCATGCGGTGAAGGCATTGCATGGCGGTTTCTTTGTTACCGCCGTGCAGCTTGACGGATGACAGATGGTCACTGAGCTAGGCTTTTGGATCTTGCGTGGCGTCGAACTTCGGAGTATCCGAAGGAAGCTTGAAATTGCGTGGCATCCGTGTTCGCCGAACAGATCTGCTGAAGCATCGGGCTCCACAGAGTTCTCCTTCATCTTCGTCCATCTCGGATTCAGACGAGCATGCACGTTTGGCTCGCGCTTTGTCGATTTTGCGCTGTGTAAGCGCGTCTCTGGCGTCGTAGTCACGTGTATGGTGACGCGAGCTCTTCTTCCTTTGAGGAAGGTCGTGTTCCTCTTCCTCTTCGGATGAAGGGGTGGGGCTCTGGTCGTGCCTGGCCGGAGCTTTCTTCTTCGGCTCCGCATGAGCGTCTTGGTGGAGCGCAGCTCCGACAAGTCCGAGGCCGGTGAGTGCGAACTTATGCATGGCTCTTTTCGGGTCCCCCTCCGGAGGTGGGTGGGCCGCGAGATACGCAGTGGCTGCAATGATCGAAGCTTGCGGCTTCTTCGGGATGATGTTGTTGTCGGCATCCATCTCCATGAACGATGTGTGGAGAGTTCGGGTCACATCACGGCGCTCCTTGGGATCCATGTTCTCCACCCGAGAGCGATGTTTGTTTCCTTGGTTTCCGTTCGTGCTGGAGCCAGGGGCCATGGCGGAGAGCGCAGCTCGTCGCGCGCTGGACTCAGAGGCTGCTTGCTTGTGTTTGTCGAGTGTTTCTTGTATCTTGACTTGCTTCTTGTGCTCCTCGATGAGGAGGAAGTGGTATGCCATCAGTAGTTCACGTGAGGCGTCTGCAGGAAGGACTATGTCGCCTGCTACGGCGCGGCGTGCCTGGACCCATCCTTCTTTGCTAAGTCGGATGACGTGTCCGTTGTTTTCCTCGTTGGGTAGGGGGACTGGCTTCTTCTGTTCCCCCCGTTTCCGCCGTTTCTGTCCTGCGGGTTGGGGTTCGGGTTGGGCGGCGGGTTAGGTGTTTGCTGTTCCACGTCGCTCTGGATGACTACGGCGCATTGGTAGCGCTCGTAGATTGGTCCGCTGCTGCCGCAGCTTTCGGATCCGGAACCGTAGGTCCCCTCATCCGAAGGTGGATCGCACAGATCGGAGTTGCAGCTGCTGTCGTCGTAGAACTCATCTGTTGATGATGATGTGCGTAGCACAGGGTGTGGAGCCCATGAGGCGGGCCTGATTGATGGTAGGGGCACCCGCTCAGGAAGGCGGAGGGTGCCAGTCTGACCCACCTGGAAGCAGAAGCTCCCGAATAGGATCTCGAGTCCGTCGCCTACGGGCTCGAAATCTTTCATGGTGGCCGGCGAGTGGGCGGTGAAGTCGAAAGCGCCAAAGAGGAGGTGACTCTCTGTCGCCGCAGAGTTGTAGATCGATCGGGTCGGGACCGTCACGACCGCACAATCAGCAGCCCTAGTTCCCACAGACGGCGCCAATTGACGATGTTTAATCTCATCAATGCCCATTGTTATGGACTTGGGTTTTGGAGAAGATGGGGATGCTGGAGATCGTGGAACGGTTAGCAAACAAGCAACACCGGGACACGAGGTTTACCCAGGTTCAGGTCCCCGGAGGGAAAAACCCTACTCCTGCTTGTCTGCTCTTGATTACGGCGGAACCGAAGGTTACAGAGGTGCGCAGATTCGATCTGGCGTGGAGGTGTGTATGCGAAAGTATGAGTCGAGCTATCTAGGTCGTGCCCTCCTGGCCTTTATATAGACTTAGGCAGGTCCCGGGCATAGACCTAGTCGGTTACAAGTTCTAGGGTTTTACCCCTTTGAATTTCCTATCTACGCTAGTCTTGCTCTCCAAGGATCCGAAGGCGTCATGAGCCTTGGCCACCCGAAAATCTTCATGGGCCGGCGTATATCTGTCGTGGGCCTTCCTTGGGCTGGACCAGGTATGCTGAGATCACGTATCCGTAGGGTATAACCATGTCAACAGGGGACAAAGCCCATCCCCAGGGCCATGTCGCTTGGCCACCTCCACGCCCGAAGGTAGCCGGTCCCGCAACAACTGCCAAAGGAAATCTTAATCTTTAGCGGAAGAGGGGCCTTCCAAAGGGGGGCCGTCCAGGGCATGGACAGCCCACCAAACAGGGCCCGATACATGGAGCCCACCGAAAACACGCCCGAGGGCGAGAGGCGCCAAGACATACTATCTGGGGATTGGGACTGAGACAGCGGGAGGTTGTCTCGCAGTCCCTCCCAAGCAGCCCGCTCGGCCTCCCTGAGGTTCCGGCGGAACTCAACTTGCCAGACCCCGTCCTGGAAGGCATCCGCCACCAAGAGCAAAGGGTCTGCGCAGATCGCGAACAACTCGGGAACCTCAAGGCGCAAGGGCCGCCCATCCGCCCAGAAGATGGAGTCTCTCCCATTACCTATGGAAATAGAGAGTCCCTTCCGGATTGCCGGCTTGATGTCCTGGATCGATCTCCAAAACTGGGATCCCTCCCGACGATCACAAGCCAGAAGTGGACGCCCATGCAAATACTTAGCTTTGACTATTTACGGGCGAATCCGTTGTTATTTATTCTTTCAAGTGTGGGTTAAATTTGGGGCAGTAATTTTTTGGCTTGTATATACTATATGAATGTGTGTTTATGATTTTATCAATAACTTTTAAACATCTTATTATACTTTTTATGGTTTTATCCTTTATCAATACCATTTCCAAAAAAATGATTTTATCAATAACTTTTAAACATCCTATACTTTTTTTAGGGGAAAGCCATCATGCGCTTTTTATTTATTTGCCAACACAGTTACATCATTGATTCGCATATTCTAGCTAAGAATGCCTAAAGGAAACAGAGTCTGATAGAGTATTTGTTACAGCATCGAAACGTCCACGACGGTCTCTCTCGCGGACAATGAAGCTCGTTGCAGCTTCGGCAGCCACTCAAAGGCACCCTCTTTTCTCGAGCACACACCATACACGACCGCACCACAGTCCACACGCACCCAAGAACGCAATTTGAAGCTTCTACATGGAACACCTAGGGCTCGTAGGAGAAGACGATAAGTAGCAGACATCATAATCAGCTCGGAGGAGAAAAAATCGAGAGCAGGAAGCCATGGCCTTCCTCCTCCCCAAGCTCACCACGCCGCCCTGCAGATCGCCCCTCAAACCCCAGCTCGCCCCGCCGAGCCATGGCGGCGGCAGGCTCCACGGCTTTGGCTCGGCGCAGGCCGCGGCGCCGATCCACCTCAACCTCCCGCTCCTCCTCAGCGGCTCGCAGCAGGAAGCCCCCGCGGCCAAGTCCGCGGAGACCAAGAACCGGGGCGCGAGCAGCGGCGGCGGCGGGGACCCGCGAAGGTCGGATTTTTACCTCAACCTTGGGACGGCGGTGCGCACGCTGCGGGACGACCTGCCGGCCGTGTTCGTCCGGGAGCCCAATTACGACATCTACCGGTGAGGAGACCTTCCTGTTTTCTCTGTGACCGCTTCTGTTAATTTTTGTCGCTGGTTCAGTACCTAAAGAGTTCGTTGGTGATTAGCCATGGAAACATCTTACCACCAAATTGTAGTTCGGTGGTGATGACACTTCAACTGAAATTGTGCAGCTAATAGAAACTGGTCATAAAATGGATAATCGTGCAAAAATTGACACAGCTTGCCAGTGATACGAGTCGTGATTCAGAATGAAGGATAGTCTCTATGTGGTGGTGATATGTTCTACTGTCTCAATATCATCCTTTTATCAGCTGATAATATGTCGTATTCAAGATCGGAGCTGAATTAATTGAGGAACACAACAAATTATAAGAGTTTAAGGACACTAGAAGACACTGACTGTGACAGTCCATCACCAGCAATTTTGACAGTAGGTGACCTAGTACTAACACAAATAACTGACTGTGATTCTAGTTATGTCTGACAAGAACCCTACCTGCATGAATTTAATTTTTGCAAGCTTCAGTTCGTTAAAAATGGCGATTATAAACGTTATTTACATCCTTTTGCAGCGAAGACATCACATTTGTCGATCCTTTGAACACTTTCCATGGGATTGACAACTACAAAACAATATTCTGGGCTCTCAGATTCCACGGGCGTCTATTATTCAGTGAAATTGGGCTTGACATATCACGCATTTGGCAACTAACAGAGAACTCGATAGTTGTCCGCTGGGAACTGTGGGGTACCCCGCGTGTCCCGTGGGAATCATATGGATGCTTCAGTGGCACATCCAGGTACAAAGTCGACAGGAATGGGAAAATTTACGAGCACAAAGTTGACAACTTGGCTTTGGACTTCCCCCGGCCAGTAGCCAAAGTGGGCAGGATTGCTGACTTAGTAGTTGCTGCTTACCCGCCGAGCCCCAACCCGACTTTCTGGAATGTAGTAGGGACAGATGATCGATGCTCATGGACAAAGCTTTACCGAGCGGTGCTGGAGACTGTAGAGCGGGGAGGCGACGTTCCTACAGGCATTTGCATTGAAGGTCTACTCACTTGTTCATAGATAGAATCAGCTTCAGGACTAGCTGCTTGTTAGTGAGTTTTTTCTAGATAAAATGTATAGAATGTGGGTACATAAATTAACCACATTACTGTCAGTTCTCTCTCTCTGTATACTGTAGCTCAGCTCTAGAACAACAACTTTACATCAACTACATGTTAGATGAATATATCTCGTCGTCCTTGGTGTGTATAGTATATTATTACTGCCACTTGTTTACATACTGTGAGATATGAATACATAAGCTGTAGTTTTTATTCATAGGTTGGGCAAACTTTGCTCTCTAAATTATTTAAATATATATATATATATAATATCTCCAAGAACTTTTTGTGATGCATCATTTATTTTGCTTTGCAATTTTTGAGCTTGGTGAGTGAGCTGGGTCATTTGAATTGTGAACTATTGTTAGTAGCACCCATGAACTATGAAAGAACACTACGTGAGATGCCATTGGGAGTGGTATCAGTTTTTGTTCTCTTAATTTAACTTGACTATGCAGGCTTTACTTGATTAGACATAATCCTAGTTAAACATTCAAAATTTTCAACTGTTGATGATTATTAATAGATCGGTGGAACTTTCGCAAAAAAAAAACATTCAAAATTTTGACTAACAATAACTTTTCAAATATTCGGGCTGGAAATTTACTCATGGCAGTTTTTCTAGGAAAAAACTTGTGCAATATGAAAATATTATTTATTTATTTATTATAAGAATTACGTCAAAGTGATGTTTTGTAAACTGTATTGATGTCCAAAACTTTAGGTTTTTTAGTTGGAGTGAAAATAAGATATGTGTATGAGTTTATCGCTGTTTTTTTTTTGCTTCGTTTGGCCTTTTTATCATGTCTTCTCTCTCCTGGTATCAAAGCAGCATGGCAATTTCCCTTGTCCGGCACTGGTATAACCTTCTTATAATCCTTGGAGGTTGTCCTTTATATGCTTGTAGCCGTCCTTCATCTAAACTTTTTTAGTATTCGCAAAGAAAGGGACATATATACTTGATCCCATATGACTGATAAACAACCATCCTAACAGCCGGCTGGCCAGCCGGCCGCCGGCTTCCCTAAAAGGTTTTTATTCTATGGCGCAGCACATCACTACCTGTGGTGCAGCGAAGCAAATTTCTAGTGTCTAGTTCTTAGCTATCTATCATTCCAATCATCAAAGCCTGGAACTTCTATCCTGGCTGCTGAATCTTTTGATCTGACTGTCCACACCCAAGCCACCATGAAGCACCTACTACTATCCTGCACCTGTCTTCTACTCTGTGCCATTGTCACACCGGTGAGTTCCGACATCCGGCGTGAAGCTGAAGCTCTTCTGAAATGGAAGGCTAGCTTTACCGGTGCCGAGGAGTCCCTAAGTTCATGGTCGTTCGCCAACTCTCCCAGCCTCTGCCACTGGATGCACATCGGTTGCAACTCAGTGGGGAACACCACCATAATGCTCAACATTAGCGGAGCGAGTCTGAATGGCACGCTTGACAAGTTGGACTTCTCGGCTTTCCCCAACCTGAAGACGCTCATCCTATCTGGTAACGGTCTGCATGGCGACATTCCAGGAGGGATTGGTAATCTGACAAGCTTGGTGAAGCTGCAGATCGACAGCAACCAGTATTTGACAGGTGCAATTCCTCGCGGCATTGGCCAGCTGAAGCAACTCACTGAACTGCAACTGGAAGATTTGGGTCTTGATGGCGCACTGCCTGAAGAGATTGGTAACTTGACAAGTTTGAAGAAGCTGTCACTCTACTCAATCAATTTGGCCGGATCAATCCCGCTAACAATCGGGAAACTGAAGAAGCTCCACTTGCTGAACCTAAGAAAGAACAATCTGACAGGGCACATCCCGCTGGAGATAGGCAACATGACAGAATTGGGGCGCATGGACTTAACACAGAACTATTTACACGGCAAGATACCAGGTACAATCTCTGATTTGGTAAAACTAAGTGCCTTGTTGCTGTCAGAAAATCAGCTCGGAGGCGACATCATCCCTGAGCTAGGGAATAGCAGCACTCTGTCTTATATCAACATTGCAAATAACCGCTTCTCTGGGCTGTTCCCGTCATCCATTTGCGCGGGGGGAGCACTGGTTACAGTCATTGCTGCATACAATGGATTTACGAGCCTTGACGACCTGACATTCCAAAATTGCACGACCCTGAAGCACATTGACTTCACGGAAAACAACATTGTTGCAGACCTGATGGGTTGGTTTGCCAAGCCTCCAGAACAACTTCAGGGGATGGCTTTCAGTAAAAACCAACTGTCTGGCACTCTTCTGACAGATCGGGGTGAGGTATTTCTCTGTAACTCTACTAAAATGAGACTTCTGGACCTATCAGACAATGCGTTATTTGGGGATCTTTCCAACTCCAAGTGTTTATGGAAGATGCGGCACTTAGAATTCATGGATCTGTCGAGTAACTCACTCAGTGGTGTAGTTCCATTCTCGGCAACACCTAACCATAAGCTTCAGTCTCTACACCTAGCCAATAACCATTTCAGAGGAACCTTTCCTTCGGTTCTTAAGAGAAGCAAGGAGCTTATCACTCTAGATCTGGGAGAAAATAATTTCTCAGGCAGAATACCTTCTTGGATAAGTAAGAGCTTGCCAAAACTAAGATTTCTTCGACTGTCATCAAACATGTTTGACGGCAGCATACCCTCACAGATATTGCAATTTCATCAACTTCAGCTATTGGACCTGTCAAAAAACAAGCTCACTGGACGCATCCCAGACAATTTTGTGAACTTCACTTCCATGATGCAAGAACGGAAAAATGGAAACATCACATACTGTTACCTGCCAGTGGAGCAGCTTAAAATAATCTGGAAGAATGAGGCTTATCTTTTCAACAACACGATAGCATTCATAGCGGGTATCGACTTATCTAGCAACTTCCTTTCACAAGAGATCCCAAAAGGACTCACATCACTTTTGGGACTCAGGTACCTCAACTTGTCAAGAAACCATTTCTCAGGTGGTATCCCCAGAGAGGTTGGCAATCTGGCATTGCTAGAATCCTTGGACCTTTCAGTAAACCAACTCTCTGGGGAAATTCCTCCAAGTCTTGCAGATTTGACGGCCATAAGCACTCTGAACCTCTCGAGCAACCGCCTATCGGGGAGGATACCTACCGGCAGCCAGCTGCAGACGTTCGATCCTTCAGCATATAGCAATAATTCAGGGCTATGTGGTTCTCCATTGCAGGACTGTGTGAATCCATCGGCACCAAAGCAGAATGAAATGATCCAGGATGAAGAGGCACTTTGGCTGTATTGTTTTGTGGTTGCTGGAGTCATCTTTGGGTTTTGGCTATACTGGGGAATGCTCTTATATTGCAACGAGACATGGAGATGTGCATTGTATCAGTATGTCGACAGTGTGCAAGACAAGGTAATTACCAAGTGCGGGTATTCTGTTAGTGCTCCAACTCGTAATCTCTTTTTTCCGTCTCCTGTAGTTGCTGTGTTAGAAAAACCTTCGTATTTTCGTTAAGCAATTAATGCAGAAGGGTATTACCTTGGCCCAAAATAAAGGTAATTACCAAGTAGCTGCATATCGCACCTTCAAGCTAAGGCGTTGAATGAAGAAATGTATCGCAAACTTCTTGGGTCGAACATTGTTTGTAATATTTTCCTTTTCCCGGTATGATATTCCTATGTTGTTATTTCTTACTTGACCGAGCTAGTTGCACATCATCAAATCAAAGTTGCACAAAAACATTACATTCTATGTAACTTTAGGCTCGCATAAATTGTTGGCCACATTTTCAGTTTAGAAAATGTTGACCTGATATCCAGTCACAGGTAGTTGGCTAGATTAACTCACCAACAACAACCAGTTCCCAGTTTCTAGATCTATTAGGGATGAAGTCTAGTAATTGGACTTTGGTGAATTCGTTGTCAGATACGCTGACATTGAATTGTGTAGTTAAGACTTCGGACATTGTACAGTTCAGACTTCAGACATTGATGTTCAAATTTCAGGCGATTTGGTTGTACATATAGCACCTTTTCGTGCCGCTGCCACCTTTATAAACTATGTATGTTCTTCTCGACATGATGCTCGTTTGAATCTGCAGGAAATATAAACTTAACGGGAAAATCATCCTTACAAATTACTGTACTGTAAAATATTTATTAAAGTAATTCGTTTTGACAATGGGATGGCTTTAAACTGAGGTATTGTTCAGCAATTGAATTTTGATTATTATGAGTAGTGGGTTCTTTTTTCAGATGAACTAGTGACAGACCCGTTGGCCTTAAAGAGAGGCCATAATTCACATGGGCTGGGGCCAATCGACCACCTCCCACCCGCTCCACACTATGTATGGTGTAGTGTTCCGATAGAACATAAACTAGGGAAAATATGGTGGAGAACCTGGGGAAAATCGAACAATGCTATTTAAATGTTTCAAAAAAATAAAAATTTCATGCACCTACATGTCACCTTGATACTTACTCGTGCAAATGTTGAAGAAAAAATACGACTGTATGTGACCTGCACAAAAATGTGAAACTGGAACTTTGTTATACTGTCACCTTCGATGTTAAGAAACCAACGTACTTAATTAATCGTCCATTTACATGATTAATGGATGCCAAGAAGATCAAGAAAGAGAAGTCCTGCCAACCAACCAACCACATCACCATATGACCATGTCCAAAAATACATCAAGAGAGGCTCGAAAGGTAACAATTGCCTTGACTTTTTAAGGTATTTCCTTGACATTTCAGACCAACTAGCAAGGAAGGAAAGACAAATTTTGCATGCGATTAAAAGGGGAAACTGATTTATGTGATGTGAACAAGTACGGAATAAAACAGAACAGGCAATCTTATTCGTTATGCTTATTATCAATTGAGTGAGGGCAAAACTAATGCTAACAACAACCCACTAACATTCTAAAATAACAATCCACTAACACTAATACTCCATTCATTTCAAAATATAAGATATGTTTTAGCTTTGTGAAACAAATGTATCTAGACTTGTTTCAGTATGTATGTTCACTTTGATTTGGAGTGAATCTACACACTTAAAGAAGTCTAGATATTTATTTTTTACAAACCTAAAACATCTTATATTTTAAAACGAAGGAAGTACTAGTTAAGAAAAAGTGACAAGTTACCTGCATCTAAACTACACGCCATTGTAGTTGGATCACGCATGAAGAGGCCAAGAAATGGCCGTTGCCGACATATCGGAAATAAGTGAGGAAAACTTTTGTTTCAAGAACTACCCAGAAAAGCTGGTACAGTTGCTTGCAGCACTTTAATACTAGAAAACACAGTACTACCATGCTTTAATCTGGGTTTCCGAATCAGGAACGGGGAATGATTAAGCGTGCATGAACGAACAGGGTATTTGAGTGAAAGTTGGTGCACTCGATCAGAGATCGACAGAAAAGTTGGCGCACTTGAGATTGACAGGTTACCAGCAAAACAAGTACGGTAGATCGAAAGGCTGATGCCCAACGGCTCCATAGGTTCCATTTCCGGCACAAGTAATGATTATCACTAATTTTTGCACGATTTTGGGGGCTTCTTTTACTTGCACGATTATCAAATCACTGTGACTGAAAGTGTATCTAGTGCCTTCAAGTGGGTTTTAGATGATATAGATGATAGATGACAACTTCAAGTGGGTTTTTCTTGCATGATCTGTAGATGTTTTTGATTTTGGACGAGCAATGCAGGGTGTGATCCATTCTCTGAATCAATCACTATGACTATTACTCTCTGCCAATGGCAGCATGACACCCAATGTGCCATGATAAATCGCGAGAACAAATGAAGTGAGGAGGTGTGGTGGTGTGGGTACACACTTTCGACACGTACTCTCGCCGCCTAGCTAAGGTTCAGGTCCTCGATCTCCGGCCGGCCAAGATTCAGGTGGCCAGTAGTAGTCCATAAAAAATCTCGCAAGAATTAGAAACGAATATGACGACGCCTTGCTCGCACGCGCAGTGGCAGCCGGCAGCAGGCAGCAGGCAGCATTTGTTGGATCCATGGATCAGTTGCTGTTCTGGTCGACGAGCACGTGCACGGTGGCGGAGACGGCCTTGTCCGTGGCGACGACGACCTGGTTGCCGGACACGTTCCTGAGCGTGTGGCCGGGGAACTCGTCGCCGGAGACCAGCGAGTACTGCACGTGGCCGATCCGGTCCGGGAAGAGCAGCGCCGACGCGAAGTCGACGGTCCAGGAGGTCCCGTTGCCGTCGACGGAGCCGCGCGCCGCCGTGGCCTTGACGTTCATCCCCATGGCGGAGTTCTGCTGCACGTACACCTGCTCCACCGTCTTGAACGCGCCGTCCAGCTGCACGATGTCCACGCCCTTGTCTCTCCCGTTGAACAGGTTGCCCGTGATATGCACGCCCCGGGCGACGCCGTTCACCGCCTTGAGCACCACGTTGGCGTCGCCGAGGAAGAATGACCCTGACACGTGGAGCAGCACGGGGTCCTCGGCGACGATGCTGGTGTAGTCCATGTAGCAGTTGGTGAGCCAGGTCTGCGTGAGCCCGGGCACCTTGAGGTAGATGCCCGTGCCGCCGAACCCGGCCGCCTTGTTGTAGCAGTGCACGCCGGAGATGGTGTTGGCGCCGCCGGTGACCATGATCCCCGTGCCCGCCGAGAACACCACCACGTCGGACACCGAGTTGTCGTTGCCGTCGAGGCGGATGCCCGTGCCGGTGAAGGAGCGCTCCCCTGGGTCGGTCCCCGCCGTCATGTGCTGGCCCAGGAAGGTGTTGCGGATGTACGTCTCGTGCCCCCCGCGCACGGAGATGCCGTCGGTGCCGAAGTGGGTGACGTAGAGGTTGTCGATGCTGGTCCGGAGCGAGTCGACGACGGTCACGCCGCCGCCACGGTAGCTGCAGTCCAGCATCAGGTCGCGCAGCGTGGCGAACTCGTAGTGGTACCCCGACGACGACGACCCGGCCGACAGCTCGATCAGGTACCGGTCCGTGGGGAACTCCGCCGACGCGCGCAGGGAGCCGCTGTGGATCTGACACGAGGCACGTTTTTACACTAGTCAGACATCACTCTCCACAAATGCAGTGAGGACGTTTGTAATTTACCTTGAAGTTGCCGCCGCCGGAGGCCGGCAGGGTGAGCGGGCCGTTGACGAGGTAGGTGCCGCCGTCGAGGTGGATCTCTGCGCCGCCCAGGTCAGGGATGCCGCCGGTCATGGTGGCGTTGGAGGGCAGGCTAAACGCGTCGGCGATGGCCTTCTTGATGGCCGCCGTGGCGTCCGTCGCGCCGGTCGGGTCGGCGCCGTAGTCCATCACATGGTACACCCGCGACGCCGAGGCCTGCAACGAAATTCACACGTCAGACGTGACAGTACAGTAACAAGCTGGCCAGTGCGGCACACCTAAGCGAAATCCAATGGGACGAGCAGAGCAGGAGTAGCAGGGCAGGCGAGCATTGGACGTTTGTCGGGTGGGTGGTTGTCAGCTGTGAGGTGGGGGCAGTTACTACTTTCGGCCAGGAGCATTACCAAACACGGAAGCGAAATGATTAAAGAATTAGGATGAGAAGTTTCTTTGCTGATACACCTAACGTTCTTGACAAAATTGCGTGTGAAACTAACTGGAAAAATGATCCAATAAGCTGATGAAACATGAAGAAGACCGAGACAAAGAATGGCATGCACGGCGGCGTTTTTGACTGCGGCCAAGAAAAACAACAGGAAGATGTTTTTTTTTTTCCCTTTTATTCAGAAAAATAAGAGAAAGGGGTTCCTTTTAGGTGAAAGGAACAGCTTATTTTCCTTGGTAAAAGCGAAAGAAAGATCTCCCAGACCAGAAAGCAAACCGACCCTTCCATCTGCTCCTCTGTTCTTCCAAGCAAGAAGCATCACAGGATTACACTCTCGTTTTAATACGAACAGAAGCGATTAGAAGCAGAGGTAGTATTAGTCCAAATGGAGGAAGCACTTTGCATTCATGACCTGACGACGCACTTTTGCCCCTGCCGTCCGTCTTGCTCAAAGAAAAAAACAACGGGAAGATGATGTTTTACCATTTCCATTAAGAAAATAAATAAAAGTTTCCTTTTTTTAGGTGAAAGAAACGGCTCATCTGCCTTTGCAAGAAAAAGCTACTCCCTGCTAGATACATTCAAATTGGAGTCAACTAATATGTGCTAGATACATTCAAATTGAAGTCAACTAATATGGGTCGGAGGGAGTACTAAAACGAATAATCTCCGAGAAAGCTACTAAAACGAAGAAACTGTGGATTTAGCACTAACTATGGTCCCATGCAATTAAATCACCCCCACTACAGAAATGATCAGTTGGAATAAAGGCAAGGACGCGAACGGTAATAACAACTGCTCCCAGGACAGGATGATCAACGGCAACGAACGAACGAATGGGTCACATGATTACACCAGCAGGCAGCAGCTCTTGTTTTAATTTGAACACAAGTGATTATTAGAAGCAGAGAGATTAGTCGTAATGGAAGAAGGCACTAACTATGCATGTTAGTGGTGACTGGTGAGTAAAGTACTGACCGTGGCGAGGCCCCTCCTGGCGCTGGCGGCGGCGGCGGCGCCGAAGGAAGATCTGACGCTGGCCATCCTCCCGGACGCGAGATCCCTGTAGCGGCGCTCGGGAACTCCGAGGGCGCCGCCGAGGGCGCCGTGGTGACCCCAGGCTTCGGCGCCGCCCGCCAATGCGAGGAGAAGGTGCAGCAGGGCGCCGAGAATCAGGAGGAGCGCCAGGAGGCCGCGCTTCCCTCCCGTGAGGCCGAGAAGGAGCTCCATGCTTCTTCCTCGCCCCTCCCCCTTCCTCCTCTGCTTCTTCAACCTGGCCGCCCTGCCTGCCGCCACAGCATCAATGGCGTCTCCCTGTCTCTCGGTCTGGGTGGCAGTCAGGGGCGCCGCTGGTTCGCCCTTTAGTTAGCAGCGCCGGAGTAAATGGAGGTAGTAACGCTTCCGGGGTGGCGCGGAGTAGACGGGATATATAGGCAGGTTCCAGCAGCAGAGCCGCGTCGTCGTATGCGAGTAAGTAGAAAGGATGGTTCCGTTCCGTCGCGATGGTTACAATGTTGGTGGAGTGGAACTGACGGATGAGAGAGGGGAGAGCGACGAGTTATACAGCTAGCACTTAGCAGCAGTGTCAAGCTAATGGCAAAACTACACGTCCGAGTTTTCGATAATTGACAAAGTCCGTTCAATGCAACCGACGAATGGGTCCTGCGATCTTTTCTGCCTGCCAGCAGTAGGCTTTCAGTTGGGAAAAAAATGATCTCCTTTTCTGACTGTCAAACTGCTGCACCAGCCTCATTGTGGTTTTCCCACCTGATGACTAATAAGTAGCTGTAACAATCTGCGAGGGATTAGCCACTGTCAACAGGTGCAAATCTAGCTTAATTAGATCCTGCTGGTCAGCGACCGACCGGTTCAGATCGAACGACGGACGCGTGTCATGTATGCCGACGAGATTTTACTTTATTTACCACCAACGGTTAACTCACTCTCTTGGCGTGATGATGCTGTGTCTGGGTAAACAATGTACTAGGAGTGGATCTACTAGAAGAAGAAGAAGAAGAAGAAGAAGAGGAGGAGGAGGAGGAGGAGGAGGAGGAGCAGGCCAGGTGGCGTGTGCATCTTGGTGCGTGCGGCCTTGTTTACTCGGATCCAAGGGGAGCCGATACAAAGTTGCTTTGGTGCGTGGGGTTGCTCATATTCTTTGGTTCTCTTCTTTCCTCCTACTACTCTTTCCTTTGTGCTTTCCTTTTCCTTTGTTCCCACTACACATCAGATGCCTCTCTTAAATCAATTTGAAATTAAAAGCATACCTACTGTTAAAGTGTATAAGTGGATTGCACTAGCCCTTTTCATCAGTTCGGACTTTTGGTTGCGTTGGCTAGTGCATGAAGCTTAACACCTAGCAGATCCTTAAATCCTCACCACAAAAAATTCCCACCCGTACACGGTTATGTCCTCCTTTCTATGTCGGATCAAAACGCACATCTTGCGCCGTCCTGAAAAATATATATGTGTGTTGAATATTGACCCAACCCGATTTCGGGGTTGATTTCCCCATCCCCTCGCATTGCTTTGCTCCGTATCCACAATCCACCGCCCCTCCTCCGGTGACTCTGTCCCAAAAAATCTGGCAAGCCTCCTGCTGGATCCACAAAATGTGGCCGGTGAATAGCTCGATCGCCCGCCATTGGGGCTTCTATCTCCTTGCACGACCGTGTAAGCTCCTCGACATCTTTTCGCGAATCTCTCCATTGTCGAGGACCGCACACGACAAATTCATCGCGGCGAGAGTTGGAGAGCGCATGGGTCACGCACCCGGAGGGTAGGCAGAGAGCTCCCAGGCTGTCGCACGTCGCACACCACCGTTGTCCTACATCTTTTTAGCACCTTCCATCCTCCAAGGAGGCCGAGGACAAGGCAGAGGAGGCAGAGCCCGAGCCCGAGCCTGAGCCTGAGGAGCACGCGTACATGATCACAAAGATTGCTAGCTCCGGAGACCTGATCTCCCTTTCACCATTGCATGCTGGCGCTCGGGGTGGAGTAGACTACGGTGGCATCACGGGCGGAGAGTTGGCAAAACCCTAACAGTGTTTCGGTGTTTGTGCGGCGGAAACCCTTCCAGACTTTATGTAGAGCATCTCGAAAAAACCCTAACGGGTATAACGTAGGCTGAGTCCACGTCGCCGCATGTTCGAGTCGGTTACAAATAGCACAAGATTCGGGAGTGATCTGAACCGACTAATTGCAACACGTCTATCAAAAGCATAATTTTCTTAAGTAACAAAAAAAAACCTCAGCTATTTCTGCAACCCGCGGCGTGTGGACAACGGAGGAGGAGCACGCGTGTATCGATCACTTCTCTTCTCACTCACTTACCGTTATAAGGTGTTACAACCTTGTTCCATTTTTCAGGTGGGACTAAACTTCTTTCTCACTCATTCCGCCACTCATATGGGAGTTGTCAGCAACGTGAGCTTTCACACACATGGATTTAAATATTTAGGAAAAGTCTAAAAATTTGTACCAGCAAAGGGTTTAGCCCATTATTTCTATCATTCCCGTCCTTAATTTGTTGATGAATTTGTTGTATTCCCTCCGTTCCATAATAGATGTCTTAGATTTATCAAAATTTGAACGAACCTATAGTATATAGATTCATTCAAATTTTGACAAATTTAAGACATCTATTTTAGGACGGAGGGAGTACGAATGATCGCTAAAAATCATGGCCCCATGTTTTTTTCTAGATTTGACATTTTGAATTTCTACTAGGGTCTGGTACCCGAAAACACTTTTTCCGGTGTACCCCATCCACGATTTCCGGTATGAGTTTATTATTCGGTATCAGCTAGAAATGCTGTGAGCCCTAGCCACTTTATGGTATGCGAGCGGGGCGTGTACGTGCGACTTGTTTGTTGAGAACAGTGACGATACTGTAACGTTCGTTCGTTCTCCTACGTACTATGTTCGTACGTTCTCGACTTGTTTGTTGAGAACGGTGGAGTACGTACGTAGGGGTCGTTGCAACTGCTTCGTAGTGTAATGCAGCAACACGTACGCACACCGTTAGATAAGAAAGCTCCTTTGATTCGTTGGGGTTGCTGCCAACTTGTTGACATATAGTAACAGTTTGAAGGCCTTGGCTAGCTTTTCTGTGATATTTTTCTCCAACCAACCCGAGTTTACCTGACCTTTCCCACCAGTTTGCTGGAGGGGTACTACGTGCGTACGTGGCCCGTTCAACGATAAATCCGAGAGCTAGTAGTAGTCTCCACGATCCGGACGACGGACTTATTTTTACGTACGTGGAGCGTTACCATTAATAAGAAGACTTATTTTTTGTTGTTGCTTCCACGGGCGACGGCCGGCCGTTGGGAGGACGCGTGTGCATGCATGGACTCGAGACCGCACACATGGATCGGATCGGAGGTGTGTATCGTCCCAAGCGCTCTCCGTCGTCGTGTTCGAACGATCAAGGCCGAGCGTACGTGCGCGCGGCTGCCGCCGATCGAAAGCGAAGCTGCGCTACGTGCGCGTCTCAGGCACCCCGGCCGGTCAACCGTTTGTCCGGCGATCAAGGCTAGACGGCTTTGGGTTTCTGTCCCATGTTGGCTTTTGGCTCCAACGTGGGTCTGCGTCAAGTGTGGGAATTCCATCAAAGACACACTTTTAGTTAATTTGATAAATTTTATTTAAAATTTTGTTCAAAAATTAAACTAAAATTTTAAAAATGAACAAGAGTGTGATTTTGGCGGGATCCGGGCCTGGCACCTTAGGTCCGAGTGTCACAGCCTCCACCCCCGAAGGACCGAGGGAGGCTTGATCATCCGTATAGATTTCACCCAAAGTTAAATTATCCAACTTTGAGGAAAAGTATCTACCTTTACAATGATAAACTGGTCTCACAAGAAACATCATTAAATATATTCTAATATTATACCCATATATACCATCTTTTTTCTCGAATGGGGATGAACAACCCCGGCCTATCCATCAACTGATGCACACATGACAGAGAACTAGCAGAAGTTTGTAGCACGAACAAAAGTCTGAACCAAGAACAGCATGCACGTCTTCAGGATTAAGCTCACGCGTGGTCTAGGGCGTCGTGAGATCTTCATAGGATGGACTTCTCTTCTGCATGATCTCTAAGAAAAATGACAGGAACAAAACGTTAGTAGTTGTTTCCTTCTTGTTTGGAAAACTTAGGTAGAAGAATGGTACTAGGTGCATTTTGCAGACTTGAACAAGTTCACAATACTTCATGATTTTTGATGTGATATGAAAAAAAATACTTGCTTCTGTAACATGCAAATTAACTTTGTACCTTCAATTTATTTGCTTCTATAAACAAAAATGATCTAGTAGTATATTTTTGCATGCATAGAGTTTGACTATCATACTGTTGGTATGGACCTAAATGTTCAACCCCGGGACAATGAAGACATGCAAAACTTTGTGGGCGAGAGAGGTCAAGATCATGCAGCATAAGAATAACAAGTTACAACGCATGTGCAAGGGTGTATAAAAGGTTACGGTCCATACAACTCCATGACCCCCTAATGTACATGAGTAAGCACAAAGATATATGCTAAGATGAATTAGTGTCCTCTTCATCTAAATAGCCCTAAAAATAGTGCTAATTTGACGTTACATCCTAATATGAATTAGTTGCGTACAACATATCTTCAACAACATAATCCATACAAAACAAGAAAAATCGGAGAACATAGAAAAACTCCCGTGCATATAACAAATGTCTATCGACTAAAAATCTGGCCCATGCTCAGCTAGAGCTGCACATGAACACTATAGCTCAACTAAAAAGGGACGCGGCTAGGCAGCTCCCAATGACATCCCCGATGGCCGATGTTACTACGCGTGGTGGTAAAAGTAGATAGGGGATGTATAGTAAGGTACTATTGCACAGAACCGAGACACGTACACAGAACCTCACTATTGATGCTCTCCAACGTACTTTGCTCTTATTCTGGCCCAATCGACCACATCCCCCCTTTGGTCATACGATGGAGCCTTGATTCGCGACGTCAATGAAGCACCACCACAAACCGGTACATGTGCCTGGGCAAGAGGCGGCTCCTGCTCAAGACTCATCTAGGTTCCCTTCCCTCTGCTGGCGACGTCGTCGGTCCGTTCCGTCTCCAGTTGTTTTAGGGCTTTGGAGGTGTGGCGGACCACAGTTCTCGTCGACGGGAGGTTTTCATTCTTCGTTTAAGATGCTCCGTTGGCAGGAGGCCATGGCTACATCTTGAAGTCAGAATAAAGTCCTCCCCGCCCTATCCTCCCTCTGGTGGTGCGTCTAGCACTGACGGAGGGCGCGTGGAGTCGTGTGTCCGGCCGATCTCCTTAGATCTGATCGGTTTTCGTGTTAGTTGGTGTAATTCTAGGTCAGTCTCTTCCAATCTATAGATGTCACCATTATCGACGGTTGTTGCTCTAGTGCGCTGGTTCTTTGGTGCCTTAGCACGACGATTTCCCGTCTGTCTACTACAACAAGCTCTACTACGACAAGCTTTGCGCGGCTCCGATGATGGAGGGGCGGGAACGGCGGCGCATCTTCGGCTCATGTTAGTGTTTGTAGTCGTTGCTAGGTGGTCCATCGATCTATTTGTACTCTTTGTACTACTGTTGATGAATATTAATAGATCGATAGAATTTCACAAAAGAAAAATAAAAAAATGAAGCACCACCGCTCCAAACCACGAACATGAACCACCGCTTGCGCTTGATGCGTCTTCCGCGGGACAGCTCGTCGGCGATGACAAAGATTGACACGAGGAGGTGAGGGGATCGAAATCGCTCCATGGTAGAGACGATGAAGTGGGATGGGGACTTTTGGACATAGGGAGGGGCAACTTGGGCTATGCGTTTGTCGGTAGCACCGGTTCGCTTGGAAAAGAATAGACCACGCGATGCTGATACAACACATCAGATTTCAGGTTTTCATTAATGCAAAATACCCACACCCACGCAAATGGACGGTTGCGATCTAGCCCGTTAATACTCCTCCCGTTGGAGTAGTAAATTGTACCCAAAAAAAACCTCATATTGTATGACCCTATGTACACATTACAAACATCGTGACCTAAGTCCTAACAAAGGGTGGGGTGATGGGAAAGGAGGGAGTCATCAGAATCCCTCAGTTAATAAATTCGAAACATATAGGTGACTAAATGATGGCAAAATTTGTACCCGGACTTGAATTTTATTGGCAGGTTAAAACCAATTCACCTGCTCGATAACTCCATAAAACCTCTACATCTAGTATCTTTTTTCCATACTAGAATCTAAAACCTTGGCGTTATCCAGATCGGAGCCGGTAAATCTAGCCAAGAATGCATGGTTGGCCATGCATCCACAATGTTCTGCATACTCCTCTTGTTGATGTTCCAAATACAAAGATCCTTCCATAATATCGGGCCATATGCAGAGCAGTCATCGGTCGTATAGGCATGGTTTGGTTCCAACGGTGATAAGTCCTTAGTTGGAAGGCACACGGCAACATTGAACCCAAGGAAGATCGCGTGGTCTCCAATATCCCCAAGCTCAACTAGCTTTTGTGTGTCAAAGTTAACCTTGAAGACCAAGAGCTTGTGCGTGCTAACCTGGTCAAAGAGATAAAAACAATGGCCTAGAGTCCACACGGGCTAACCCAGAAAGAAAAAAAGAAAGATAATAAACGAGATAAAAATCGGAAACAGAAGCCAGACGAGACGATCGAGAGCTCTCTAAAAAAACGAATTGATCGAGAGCTAACGTGATTCTCGATTAACCGAGAT
Source organism: Avena insularis (assembly GCA_023614405.1). Taxonomy (NCBI): domain Eukaryota; kingdom Viridiplantae; phylum Streptophyta; class Magnoliopsida; order Poales; family Poaceae; genus Avena; species Avena insularis. The sequence goes on from CM042687.1 coordinate 341,671,492, forward strand.
TTAGCAGACCTGCATCTTTTTTCGCGTCACTCCGCTCGTCGTCTTGGTCGTCATTTGCTTGCATATTATTAGTGAGCTTATTCTTGTCATTTTCGGTTACAAAATCTATGCAATCTTGGAGCACATATCTCCTTATGTCTCTGTAAGCCCATCGACACTTGAGTGGAGTACCCACGAAATTCCGCATCCTCCATACCTGGAGGAATTCACCCGATGGCAACATGGCGAGGTACATATCAGCAACACTCCCTCTTACCACATTGTCCATGATCGTGGCCACGGACGGCGAAGGCCCGCTTATTAGATCCAAAGTAGAGATGGAACCCCGAGAATGTAGAATGTAGAACAAGCCGTCCTTGTCGTTATAAAGAACGTCGCTGACGAGACGTATATCATCGGGGAGCAATGTCCATGTCTTGTCGCCTGGCCTGACGAACGAGAGCCTGTTCTCCGGCGGGTGCACGATCACGACTGTGCATGCGGCCACCTCGCCGGCAGAGGAGATGGCGACCCGGACATACGCTTCATGCCGTGCCCAGATGACGCCGATCCTCGAGTCTCCGTCGAAAACTACATGCTTTCCTTCATCATCGTAGTAGTCGTCGTCCTCATCGCGGCCCATGATCGTCTTGACCGGCGGGAGCGTGGCTTGGACGCCGGTGATGGGGTTAAAGAGGTACGGGTTGCCGACCTCGTCCACGGCGAACACCCAGCCGTTGCACGAGAAGACAAAGCCCCTCTTGTGGTGCGGAGGGCCCGGGAAGGGGACGCGGAACGTGGCATCGACGGAAGGGCAATAAAGAGCGGCGTCGTTGGGCCCGTACTCGTCGCACGCGTAGAGCAGGCAGGGCGCTTGCTTGAGCGCCGGGAGGAGGAAGATGTTGCAGACGTCATGCCAGGACCTGCAGACGGCGCCGGAGCGGATGAGGCTAGGGACATCCAACGCGGCCATGATGATGAGCAGGAGGTCGTCTGGCAGGCCGGACCAACCGGCGGCGGCGGCCGCAGCCGCATCTGGCGGAGCAATTGACCTTCGTCGTTGCTCGCAGTCCTTGGTCGCCCTGACTAATGTGTCGCCGACGGTGGAGGACGGTAGCTCTTCCATTGTTTATACTATCGATCGGTGGTTCTGCCAACAGCGAGACGACGCACGCCATGTATGTGGAGTATTATTGTATAGACGGGTCACGACCTCACGGGGCGCAGATCCACTCTCCGAGTCGGACACCAGCCTGGTGTTATCCGACGCTGAGTCAAATACCCTGCAAGGACTAGCACATGCTACGATTGATAATTAAAGGTGTGTTTTAGGCGGCTACGTACGCTCCGAAGCTATAAAAACGTGTTCGGAAACAAATTAGCTTTCGGCTTTGGTTCATACCAAAATTGACGTGGAAAGTCAGAACAACTCTTTGTTTTCTTTTCTTCTCATCAGCTCTTCGCTAATTCATCTCTACATCTTTTTATAAAAAAGTATATATTACTACCGCGATGATACCATACACTTGTCCCAGCGGTCTTATGTGTACACATGGCACAGCAACATATGACGTAATGCTCACAAAGGTCAAGGACGAGGGAAGAGAAATGGGTCATCCAAATGCTGGATTGAATAAATTTCAAGCAAATATGAAGAAATCACGGCATAATTTGAATCAGGTCCCGAATTTTATTCTATTTTTTAATCAAACCCTCTAGTAGTTACTTTTACACAGAGCTTGTAGCTAGAACCGTGGTGTGATCCAGATTGGAGCCGGTATATGTAGCCAAGAATGCACGTTTGGCCATGCATCAGCAAGTTTCTGCATACTCCTCTTCTTCATGTTCCAGATACGAAGATCTTTCCGCAACTGTGGGCCGGTGAGGCAAGAGTCGTCGGTAAGGTAGACACCGTTTTGTTCTAGCGGCGACAAGTCTTTGGCCGGAAGGCACACCGCGGCATTGAACCCGACGAATAACGCGTGGCCCCCAATGTCCCTAAGCTCCACCAGCTTCTTCCTATCAATGTCAACCTTGAAGACTATGACCTCGGTCGTGTTGTCCCAGTCATGATTATCATCAATGTCCGCTTCTTCATCTCTCATGCAGTAGTCTTTCTCATTGTAGTTACTTTCTAGAATGGGCTCGCCGCTGCCATCTTCGTCGGCGAACTCTATGCAATCTTGGAGCGCAAGTCTTTGGACATCCTGGCGAGTCAAGTGGTTCTTGAGTGGTACAACTCTCTGATCTCCTAGCCTCCACACTTGCAGGAGTTCACCTGAGGGTGTGAAGGTGAGGTACCGCTGAACCCCCTTGCTTGTCCCGTGATCCATGATGGTGGCCATGGACGGCGAAGGCCCACTGAGGTCCAAAGTATAGATGGCACCCCGAGAATGTAGAATGTAGAACAAGCCGTCCTTGTGATTATAAAGGACGTCGTCGATGTAACGTATATCCTTGGGGAGCAGTGTCCACCTCTTGTCGCCCGGCCTGGCGAATGAGACCATGAAGTCTGGCAAGTGCACGATCACGACGGTCACCTCGGCGGCGGAGGAGGAGGAGGAGATGGCCGCCCGAACATACTCTGAATGGCGTGCCCAGGAGACCTGCCTCGTCGGAATTCCGTTCTCGATGCTAGGCTCGTAGACGCGCTTGCCTTCATCGTCGTAGAAGTTCTCGTCGCGGCACATGATCGTTTTGAGCAGCGGGAGCAAGGCCTGGACGCCGGTAATGGGGTTAAAGAGGTAGGGGTCGCCGGCCTCGTTGGCGGCGAACACCCAGCCGTTGCACGAGAAGACGAAGCCCCTCTTGTCGTGCGGGCCGCCTGGGAAGAAGGGGACGCGGAAGGTGGTGTCGGTGGAAGGGCAGTAGAGGGCGGCGTCGCTGGGCCCGTACTCGTGACACGCGTAGAGCAGACAGGGCGCTCGCTTGAGCGCGAGGATGCCGGGGCGGACGGTGCTGCATGCAGGTGTCGCGCCAGGACGAGAAGACGGCGCTGCAGCGGTCGCGGCTTCGGATGTCCAGCGCGGCCACGACGGTGAGCAGGAGGTCCTCCGGGAGGCCGGACCAGTCGACGGTTGCGGCATCTTGTTGAGCCATGAACCATCGGCAGGCGTAGTTCTTGGCCGCCCTGACAGCGGAGTAGACGGCGGCGGCGGCGGACAAAGCTGCTCCCATAATGTTTGTGTATCCGTGCGTCTTGAACTTGCGGTGCGCTGATCGGTGGTTCTGTCTGCGATCGAGACACGGTGCACGGCCAGGTAATATAACGTGAACCAACGTAACGCAGACATCCACTCCGAGTCGATCGGATAGCAGCAGAAGCCCGTACGTATACGACGCTGACTCGGAGAAAGGTATGCAATTCTGATATCGGGCTACGTTGATGACGACGCGGGCTTTAATTTGGGTAGCTTCTGTGTCGATCGTACGCGCCCGCGTATAGAACTTCTAGAACTCCATGTTTCCCGGCTAAAGATTCTTTGCACGATTTTAATCTGCAATCAAGTCTAGTGAAAGGACCATGTTAGCAATTAATTTTGATTAGGAGTTTCGGGCACTTTTCCTTGAGGTAGAAGTGAGAAAAACCCTTTGAGCATCCAATCCACGATAGAAAAAATCCTAAACCCTAGAATAGGGGGCCCCCACTTGTTGGGAGTTTCCTATATATATGTATATATGTATATATATATATATATATATATATATATATATATATGATTCTTTGCACGTGTTATGGTTGGCTTGCATGCCAAACCGAGTCTATAAGTCGTATTGGTTGTGTCCGTGTCGTACAAAGTTACCTAGTTTGGTTGGTTTGATAGCGAAAAGTTGTATTCATCCGGGAGTTGATAGCATAAAACTATCAGTTTTATGGCTAAATTCTGGAAATCTATCAGTTTACTTTTTTTAGCAAAATCTACCATATTTTGAGTTAGTTTTCTCAAATCGCACTAAACTTAGTTCTTAGAAATGCTTGAACATTTCGAATACAAACTTAGTTCGCTATTTTGGATCATTAAAATATGCAAACAATTAAAATTGCTTCTATTACAAATGGAAATTTTGGAAATTCATAACTTTAATTATATAACTCCAAATAATATAAATAATATGTCTAAATTTATTAGAAAAATCCAAGGAGTTCCTTTCTGGCATCTATCATGTATGAATAACTTATGTTCCTTTCAGATATTTTGATTATTGATGCGAACCTAATAATAAATGTGTGCTATTTTGTTTATTCTTGCATGTTAATGTATCGTAGAGTCATTGAAGCCATATAAATTGGATGTATATGTTTTCGGCCCATATATGCGCAATGATCAAAATGAAGGAACGGAGCCTTGCTAAGTCCATCGCTGGATTTTGTCTCGTTGCCGTACATATATGCATGTAGACGTACCTGCGGTTCTTTTTTAAGATAAAAAAATATGTTAAAAAGATAGAAAAAGAGGAAGGAAAAAATGATAGCAGCTGGAAGACGTGTGTCGGGTCAAGTGCTACGAGTCGACAAGCAATTAATATATGCATGAATTACGCGCGACGGGAACAAATGGAGATAGTCAATCGATCGCATTCACCTCCTTGTAGGCGAGCTACACGTGATTCTCATTTGAGGGCCGGCGTCCTTCATCACAAACGTGTTGAGAAATGTGACACAGATAACAACGTACATGGACTGTTATCGTCAAAGTTGCATAATAAACATATTAGTGAGTAACATATATGATTCACGTATAATATATGCTAGAAAGGAACTCCTTGGATTTTTCTAGTAAATTTAGACATATTATTTATATTATTTGGAGTTATATAATGAAAGTTATGAATTTCAAACTTTCCATTAGTAATAGAAGAAATTTTAATTGTTTGTATATTTTAATTATCCAAAATAGTGAACTAAGTTTGTATTTGAAATATTTAAGCATTTCTAAGAACTTTTTGTATGAAAAGTTTTTCCATTTGAATTTGTATTCAAAAGTTATTGACGTTCGCAAATAAACAAAATATTATTTAAATTTGGTAGTTTTCTGAATATTAAGCAGAAAAGTGGTAGTTTTTTAAAATCCGTTAACGGCTATCCTCTCCCGTCGTCATGTCAGCACAACATGTGGGCCAGTCTTGTCAGTTTTCGTGTCAATTCGCGATAGAAACGAGTTTAGTGCAATTTGAGAAAACTGACTTAAAATATGATAGATTTTTACTACGAAAACGTAAATTGGTAGATTTCTAAAATTTAGCTATCAAAACTGGTAGATTTATGCTGTCAACTCATTCATCCGGTGTTATTTAGTGGCGAATTTCGGTTTGAAAACTCCTAACGAGCGGAGGTGTGCTCTTAGGGTATTAGAAGAAGTTGAGTCTGGTTTGGTGTGTGGTCATGTTGGAGTCACGTACGGGCGTGAGGTTTTGTACCGGAGTAAACAACAACAAAGGGCTCAATACGAGTACTTGGCAAAAAGATTTCCGCGTGCGAGTGTTCGCCAATTTTTATGTGATCGTGGGCAAAGTCCAACAAAACAGTTGAGTCGTATGGAAAAGTTAGTCTGGACCGGTCGTCAAGCTTTCATCAGGCGTGTCTAGATGAAATCAGTGTAACAGTCCTACTTAGATCCACAAGAGCAATCAATACTGCACGGTATCAACTCCAACTAGACGGAGAGCGCGCTTCGCCGCACCGCCTACCGAGTGTTGCAGTTTGACGGTGCATCGTCCACTCTGTCCAATCCGTTCTCTGAGATGGCATGATCGTCGAGGATGCCAACTCGACGTGGGTAAACCGGATGCGCTGGCAGGCGGCACATCTCCTTGTGTCCGTCCAGGCTGACCACGGTGAGAAAGAGCAGGTGCTTGATGAGAAGTAGAAGGCGGCCGAGAAGTCTTTGTTGGCCCAGCCCCGCCGAGTGCAGTCCGGCGTGACGACGACGAAGTATTTCGGCGAGTTGTGCGCACGTATAAGAACCAGCTAACAACGATCAGCAAGCTAGCTATCTAGCCTGATCAAAAGAACTAGCTCTCTCAACTCACACGAGTACGTACGGGAAAAAAATGTGATGGCTACAGGGCTCTCTCGGTCCTGTTGTTTGTATTGAATCTCACGGTTGTCTTACAAGGCTACTACATGTGTGTATATATACCCGGCAAGACGACGCAACGTCAATACCGAATAGGTGTTGGACTACTAGTCCTACTCGGTCAGTATACGGAACACACACGCACACGACACTGTTCCGTGTTCTATCGGGATTATTATTCCTAACAATCACCCCCTAAGCACGATGTGCCCATCTTCACAGCTTGGACGCCGATCCTTTCTCGCATCTCCGCAAACTTCACTCGTCCCAAAGATTTAGTTAGGATATCCGCAAGCTGATCATTGGTGCAAACATAGTTGACTTCAATCTTGCTCTCCTCTACACACTTCCGTATGTAGCGATACTTCGTATCAATGTGCTTACTCCTGTCATGATGCATCGAATTCTTGCACAATGAAATTGCAGACTTGTTGTCAATATTGAGCACCACTTGTTCCGCCTCTCGATTGGTGAGATCACCGAGTAGACTCCTTAGCCACACACCTTGACACGCCGCAGTTGCAGCCGCAATATACTCAGCTTCACAGGATGACTGTGCCACCACTTTTTGCTTTTGTGATAGCCACTTACTATGCTTCTTCCCAAGAAATATGCCATGCCCGAGGTACTCTTACGGTCGTCTATATCTCCTGCCATGTCACTATCACTGTAGCCAAGTAGCTTCACCTCCTCCTTCTCTTTCGAGTAGACAATACCAAAGTTTGTAGTACCTTTGATATACCTGAGTATATGCTTCACGGCTGTCCAATGCTCCATCGTGGGTGCTTCCATGAAGCGACTCACATAGCCAACGGAATAGGCCAAGTCGGTTCTTGTGTTAATGAGATACCTCAAACTTCCGACCACACTCCTATACTCCGTTGCATCAACCGCAGGTGCTTCACTCTTTTTGCTTAGTTTAAGACGAGGTTCCATCGGAACATGAGTTGGATTGCATTCTTCCATGCCACACTTCTCGAGTATCTTATTTGCATATGCCTCTTGGCATAGCGTGATCTCACCCAGCTTTTGATGTACCTCGATCCCAAGGTAGTAGCTCAACAAGCCTAGATCACTCATCTTGAATAACTCCTTCATCTGTAGCTTGAACTTTGCAATCTCCTTCTCATCCTCTCCAGTTATCAATAGATCATCAACATAGATGCCAGCTAGTAGATGATCCCTTCCTTTACCTCGCTTATACATCGCATGCTCCAGTGGGCTCTTCTCGAATCCGAGAGAGATCAATGTACGATCAAGTTTGATGTTCCACACCCGAGGGGCTTGACGTAGCCCGTACAACGCCTTGTGTAGCTTCAAAACCTTGTGTTCTTCTCCCTCTTTGATGTATTCCGGTGGTTGCTTCACATAAACTTCTTCTTCTAACTCCCCATTCAAAAACGCGGATTTCACATCCATGTGATGCAATTTCCAAGATTCTTGAGCTGCGAGAGCGATAATTAATCTCACCGATTCCATCCTTGCAACGGGAGCAAACACTTCTTCAAAATCCACACCTTGCTCTTGCACATACCCCTTGGCAACTAGCCGAGCTTTGTGTTTCACTAACTTCCCTTCGGCATCCTTCTTGATCTTGTACACCCACTTGAGCCCTATGGCCTTGTGATTGTTGGGTAGATCGACAAGCTCCCATGTATCGTTGTCTTTGATCGATCCCAACTCCTCATCCATAGCACGACGCCAACACTTCTCCGTATTAGCATCCTCGAATTTCTTCGGCTCCTCGGTGAGTAAACTTCGGAATTTTTCTGTACGAAGGGTCTCCCATGTCCTCTCCCTCGCGCACGCGCTGTACGAAGGGTCTCCGGCGGATATAATTCCAGTACACTTCGGAAATTTTCTGGAGTAGGCGGCCGTCTCCTTTCTTCCCGTGCACTTGGAGGAGACGTGGAAGCTGACGTAGTACTTGTTTCAGCGTCTACTCAATTTCCTGCAGTTTCTGTCGGTGTACTGCATGTTGGCGACGTGACATCGTCGTCCGCGTCCACTTCTGGACTACCGCTAGTCCCTCCTGGATGGGAGTGTGCAGCTGATGGGCCACTTGCGCTAGGGCTCTCGTCCGCGTGTGGACTGGATGGCGACGCCGAGCCTCCAGGTGCAGCGCGTGAGCTGCTGCTCGTGCTGGGACTCCCACGCGGAGAGACGTCTCCAGGCATAGCGCTGCTGCTGCTCGCTTCCGTACCTCCATCTTCTGAACCAGCGCCTAAATCCGTAACGCCACGGGACGCTGTTTCTTGATCATCTGCATGCGAATCACTGTAGACTACAGTAAATATTTCATCAGAAATTGATTGTACCGGTTCCGCAGAGCCCCAATTCCATGATTTCTCCTCCTCGAAGATGACGTCACGTGTCACCACCAACTTTTTGTTCACTGGATTGTACGCGCGATACGCCTTCGAACCGTATTCATAGCCGATCATGACCATTGGAGTACTACGATCCGCCAACTTGCTAGTATGCCCGGTCACCGTCTTCACATGCGCCACGCACCCGAAAGTGCGAAGATGATCAACCGAGGGCTTGCGTCCGTACCATGCTTCGTACGGTGTCATACCAACTACACTCTTAGTTGGCGCCCTATTCAGCAAATAGACGGCCGTCGTGACCGCCTCGCCCCAAAACCTTTCTGGCACGCCTTTGCTTTTCATCATGCTACATGCCATGGCCACCACGGTTTGGTTCCTTCTCTCCACAACACCATTTTGCTGTGGTGAATATGGCGCGGTAAGGTACCGCTGATCCCATGAGCTTCGCTAAATGCCTTGAATTCATTGGATTTGAACTCCCCACCCCGATCGGTACGGAGGGCCTTCAACTTTGCCTCAGACTCCACCTCGGCCGCTATCTTCACAATCCTGAACGCTTGCAAAGCTTGATCCTTACTCTTCAGCAACACAACCCATATGAATCTACTGAAGTCGTCGACGATGAGCAAAAAGTACTTGTTCCCGGCGGGGGTCGCCGGCGTGATTGGTCCGCATAAGTCTCCATGCACCAACTCAAAAACCTTACTTGCTCGATATTGTCCCTCCCTTGGAAACGGGGCTCTCCTTTGCTTCCCAATGAGACAACTGTCGCACACCTGCTCAACATGATCAACACACGGTAAGCCACGTACCATCTCCTTCTGTCCAAGTTGTCGTAGAGCTTGGAAATTTAGATGTCCGTAGCGTGCATGCCACTTCCACGCCGAGTCTTCCATGCTTCTCTTCAAACATACTGGATCCGCCCGATTGAGATTGAGGATGTAGAGTCTATTCTTCGACCTCTCCACCTTCATGATGAGTTTCCTTTGGCGGCCATATCCCCACATGAACTCGTCCTCCAACACGATCTTGCATCCACGCTCCGCGAGCTGACCAAGACTAATGATGTTGGTCTTTAACTTGGGAATATAGTACACATCAGTGAGTACCTTGTGACCTCCATCCTTCAACTCAAACAGGACTGTGCCTCGCCCTGCAATCTCCACCTTCGACCCATCGCCGAATCAAACGGAGCCTCCAACCGTGAGGTTCAACTCAGAAAACTGAGCCTTGTCGTCGGTCATGTGGTTGCTAGCGCCTGTGTCGAGGTACCAAACGTCGTGAGCCGTCTGCATCCTCCGCGGGAAGACCTTCTCTTCCACGAGCATGACGATCTCCATAGCGGACTCCTGAGGAGTTGATTCCTTGGTGGTCATTAACTCGCAAGCTTCGAGCATGAGCATCATCGGTCCATCATCTCCTTCCTTCGCCATGAGAGCCTTCTCCTTTGAACGGTTGGGACACTCCGATTTGAAGTGCCCGAGCTGATTGCACTTATGGCAGCGAAGATTCTTCTTGTCGAATTTCTTCTTTGGCTTCTTCGGCTTGCTGTCCGACTTCTTCGCCGGGACCGAACCATCGCCACTTCCAGATGCTTTATCGCTCCTCTCCTTGGCGACCATTGCCTGCCACTAGGCACGTCTAAGCATGAGGTGCTCATCTTGATTCGCGTCCCCGTAGGTGATCTTCATCCGCTCCTCATGCGCCTTGAACCGTCCGACCAGGTCATCCATCGTGAGGGTGGTGAGATCAACGCATTGCTCGATTGCCGACACCACAGATATGTACCGCGGCGGCGCCGCGCGAAGGAAACGCATTACGACTAAGATATCTTCCAGCTTCTCACCTTGCGCGTGAATCCCGTTGACAATTGTGGCTACCCTCGAGGCAAAAGCGCCAGCGCCTCATCTCCTTCCATCTCCGTGTTCTCGCATTTCTTCTGCAAGGTTTGTAGGGTCGCCCTGCGGACGCGCTCGTGCCCAAGATTCAACGTCTTGAGTGTCTCCCACGCCGCCTTTGCAGAATCCTTCGAGATCAGGTGCTGCATCACGTCCGCCAGCACCACGGAGCCGATGGCCGTGAGTGCCTGTCGGTCCTTGCGGTACTTCGACGCGCCCTTCTTGAACTCGTCGCCGCCGGGATCGACAGCCTCCCAGATGCCGTTGCCCTCCATGGCCCACTCCATCCGTTTCGCCCACGTCGTGTAGTTGTCGCGATCATACCGCGGGTACTGCGACGACACCGATGCACCCGCAGCCGCACCGGAGTACTCGCCTTGCTCCTTGCCCGTCATGACCTCCCGTTACTAGGAGATCCTCCTCGAGGCGCTGATACCAATTGTTGGCCCAGCCCCAAACGCCGAGTGCAGTCCGGCATGACGACGACGAAGTATTCCGGCGAGTTGTGCGTACGTATAAGAACCAGCTAACAACGATCAGCAAGCTAGCTATCTAGCCTGATCAAAAGAACTAGCTCTCTCAACTCACACGAGTACGTACTGGGAAAAACAATGTGATGGCTACAGGATCCTCTTGGTCCTGTTGTTTGTATTAAATCTCACGGTTGTCTTACAAGGCTACTACATGAGTGTATATATATCCAGCAAGATGACGCAGCGTCAATACCGAATAGGTGTTGGACTACTAGTCCTACTCGGTCAGTATACGGAACACACACACGCACACGACACCGTTCCGTGTCCTATCGGGATTATTATTCCTAACAGTCTTGCTGTTGGAGCAGGGCTGGAGTACCGACATGGATGACCCGATTTCCATCCTTGGCGCGTGCGAGGCGACCCGCTTCTTCGCGGCTGATAAGCTAGGACCTGAGACTGCCACTGCCGATCTTGCTTAGACATGATCGATGCAGTGTTTGATCTCTCTGTGCCCATGTAGGAGAAATCATCGTGGCGAGTAGGCAGTGTTGGTACACGGCGCATCAGGAGCAGTTTATTTATTAAGTGGATTATGGGCTCTGCAGTATGGCCCTCTGATTAGGTGTAGCCAGCCTCCCGTCGCCTGTGTTGCCGGTTCTTTTGCAGAGGGTGGTATTCTGGGCTGTGGTTGCATGTACAACAACAAGTGTGCTCCGTTGTTGTGTTGTTTGTGATGAATGTAGGCATGGCAAGGTCAATATCCAAAGATTGAATATCATAGAACACAGAGGCATCATAGGCAATAACAGAAGCTCAAGGGAGATCAGGAGTGAGGCCCGGATCTTCTGTTGTTTTTTATGTTCTTATATTTCTTTCCTTGCCGAGCCATGGAGGTAAGGCCTTTTCATGCTAGTCGAAAGGTAGCTGCAGTCTGACATTTTAAAGGAAACACAAGGAGAAACGCATATGGTGCTTGTAAGTTTAGCAAGCGAGGTTTGTTAGTACACAGAAACATCCTCCGAAGGACATAAATTAAAACAGATTCATTACATGGAGTAGATATATAGTTCGACGGTCCTTAAGATTTAGGACGAAGCAAACATTGCTACATTAGTTAATATATCTATAAGCAAACATTGTTATAGTTCTATCTAGCCACAGATTAGGATGCATAGCAAGCGGTGGGGCTCAGGAAACGAAAGCAGTCAGTTTCGTGGATGAATAGAAGTCACACTTTGACTCTTAGAGCTCTGAGTATGCGGCTTTCTCGATTCCTCCACGTCTTATTGCATCTATGGTAGATAAAGATCGAAGTTTTCTGTATCAAGTAGCCGACGAAGGTGAAGATCAGATCAAGACATCGCATTCGGCAACTCCGTTGGCTCCCTTTACCTTTTGAGTATTTTCAATAATCAGAAATGGACATCAGTTTTGTTAGTCGACACAGTGAATCAATATGAAGATAACAATAAGAACGAAGCCAATCCCAGAAGCCATATATGTTTCCTGAATTGAAGAGCAGCCCCTTCCAAATGCTAATAGATAGATCAGTCCAATACCAAACAGGAAGATTCGAACTCACTAGCTAACACTGATAGTAATTATTCTATCTAAAAAAACTGGATGAAGTACAAATTAAGTAAGAAGTAAGCACATTATATCTGAGCTAGAGGCCATTGGTAACCCAAGGATATTGTCAAATTAAAGCAAATTCTAGCACTATAAAAACAAAAGAAGGAACACATTAAGCGGCTAATAAGAATGGGCAAGCAATCAAAACAACTATGGAACTTTTATATCGTCAAATAGTACTAAATCAATTACGCATGAAGAAAATTAGCAACTGTAAGCACAATAAAGGAAGAAAATGACCTAGAAAAAGCAATCCATACAACAGAAAACACTTCATTCCATGCTACTCATACAAAAGTACCATTTGCTTCATGCTAATTCATGAGACAGTGTGTGCTTCTGTGGTGATTTTTTTGCTTGTGAGATCTATGTGTCACTATACGTGATGCAAATATAAATTAGGCACTACAAATAAGTACTACAAATAAAACAGCTGTTAACAATCTAATTTGCAAAACAAATGGTGCTCCACAAAAAAATGTGAAAAGAAAAAAGGTATATCCTATGATACTGTAAATAGTGAAAGATACATGTGCCCTCCATATATATTAAGGAACTTGGACGCTACAATTCATGGAGATTTCCATAGAACTCACTATTCTAAAGCCCTCTTACTTAAAATCCCATCAACCCTATGGTATGGTAACCACTAAAATCCAAGATTCACAATATATAAAATACAATCCCAAACAATGTATATTATGAAGCAACAACTTTTGGGACTAAATTATTAAATAGCTTAAAATATATAACCCGAAAAAGTTACTTCTATATACCTAGATGACATATCTGCATAAAACACCAAGTTGCCGGTAGAGACAGCCTCTATAAGGAGTGGAAATCAATACAATATCCAACTTCAAATTACCCTATATATTGGTCATGAAAATTTTAGGACTAAGCTCTCGGTATCATTCCTCAAAGTCAAACTGTTACAATTGTGACAAGAAGATAATGAAGAACGAAAACGAAAATACACAACAAGGGGACACAGATTTAACGTGGAAAAACCTCTCCAACAAAGAGAAAAAAACCACAGGCATCAGCCAGCGAAACTTCACTATATCGGGGAGTGTTTACAAACGCCGAGGATTTCACAGATGCAACTCATCCCAACCGGCAGCTTACAAGGGGTTTATATATCGGTGAAACCGGCGGCTTACACTCGGCCCAAGCCTCCGGCGACGGGCCTCGCTCCACTCGTCAGAAGTTGGCCTATACTTTGTAGAATTTGGATCAACATATAACAAACTCCACCTTGAGACAAATTCCTTCTTGTAGCATCAACAGCAACCATCTTCCTGAACAAACAAAGCAAATACTTTCGGCGCCAATAGCCACTTGGGCTAATCAGTTAAACAAACTATAGCAACATGAACATGTTTAGTCATCATATCAGCAAGATTATCATGAGTGCTGATCTTGCATACCTTTAATTTACCTTGAGCAACAATGTCTCTAACAAAATGGTACTTGACATCAATGTGCTTAGTTCTCTCATAAAACATCCGATCTTTTGTAAGGTATATGGCACTTTGACTGTCACAAAACAAAGTAATGCAAAAATCATCTCCACGAAGCTCAGCAAACAAACCTTTCAACCAAACAGATTCTTTGCAAGCTTCAACACTAGCCATGTATTCAGCTTCAGTAGTAGATTGTGCAACAACAGCCTGCAATATAGCCTTCCAGCTAACAACACAACCATGAACATTAAACACATAACCTGTGAGGGATCTTCTCTTATCCAAATCGGCAGCAAAATCTGAATCCACATAGCCAACGAGTCTCTCACCGGTCCTGCCAAACTTCAAACAAGCATTGGAAGTGCCAAGAAGGTACCTGAAAACCCACTGAACAGCCTTCCAATGTTCTTTATCAGGATTAGTCATGTATCTACTTATCAAACTCATAGCATATGATAAATCAGGACGAGAACAAACCATGGTATACATCAAAGAACCAACAACACTAGAATATGGCACCTTTGACATGTACTCAAACTCTTCATCAGTAGTAGGACATTGAAAAACTGACAATTTAAAATGAGGAGCAATAGGAGTACGAACTGAGTTGGCAATATCCATATTAAAACGATGAAGACTTTTCTTAATGTAACTTTGCTGACTAAGAAATAACAAACCAAATTTTCTATCTCGGGTAATCTCCATACCTAAGATCTTCTTAGCAGCACCAAGATCCTTCATCTCAAACTCACTACTTAGGTGTTCCTTCAAAGTAGTGATTTCCTTAATGACCTTGGCAGCAATTAACATATCATCAACATATAGCAGCAAGTATATAGGTGACCCATCAACAAACTTGATATAAACACAACTATCATATTTAGACCTCTCAAAACCATGTGAGATCATAAATGAATCAAACCTTTTATACCACTGTCTTGGAGATTGCTTTAAGCCATAAAGAGACTTCTTTAATTTGCACATAAAATCCTCTTTACCAGGAACTATGAACCCTTCTAGTTGGTCCATGTATATTTCCTCATCAAGCTCTCCATGCAGAAAAGCAGTCTTGACATCTAACTGCTTAAGTTCAAGATCACGCATAGCCACAATACTAGATAAAGTATGAATGGAATTATGCTTCACAACTAGGAAGAACACATCATTATAATCAATACCTGGAATCTGGCTGAACCCTTTTGCTAATAACCTTGCCTTGTACCTTGAAGGCTCTATGGGAGACAGACCTTCATTTTTCTTGAAGATCCACTTGTAGCGGACCGCCTTCTTTTGTTTAGGTAAGCGCACATCCCATGTGCCATTTTTCTCAAGCAATTGCATCTCTTCTTGCATAGCAGAAACCCACTTCTCGCGGTCAACAGATGCAATGGCTTCATTATATGTAGCAGGTTCAGAATTGTTCTCCACCTGTTCAGCACAACTTAAAGCATAATGAACAAGATTACACTCTTCAATTCAACGAGGACGAGGACCACAGTTACGCCTAGGTCTATCAGCAACAATGGACTCATGTGGCTGCTGCAAAATAGTAGGTGAGTGCTGAACAACAATATCATCAATATTTTCCTCATGTGTATCTTCAACGATAGCATCATTATCAACAGTTTTCTGCAGGTTCTCCACCTGCACACTAACTCCCTCCTCTCCAACAGTAACATGAGAGGTATTTGATGGCAAGCTATCATGATACATAACGGACTCATTGAAAACAACGTTTCTACTTAGCAAAATATTTTTAGTTTCAGGATTCTATAGTTTATATGCTTTAACTCCTGAACCATAACCAAGAAATATGCACTTAACAGCCCTAGGCTCTAACTTTCCATTATCAACATGAGCATATGCAGTGCAGCCAAAAACTCTCAACTGTGAATAATTAGCAGGCGAACCTGACCATATCTTAATGGGAGTTTTTTTCTCAAGTGGAATAGAAGGTGACCTGTTGATGAGGTAACACGCTGTGTTGGATGCTTCAGCCCAGAAACGCCTATGCATACCTGCATTGGACAACATACAACGAGCCCTCGAGATGATGGTTCTGTTCATGCGCTCTGCCACGCCATTCTGCTGAGGAGTATATGGGATGGTGTGATGCCTGATCATGCCAACGTTACTGCAAAACTTCTCAAACTTATTAGAACAGAATTTCATACCATTGTCAGTACATAGTACCTTTACCTTCTTCTTAGTTTGCTTTTCAACCATAACTTTCCACTTCTTAAAAGCATCAAAAACATCAGATTTATGCTTCAAAAAATAAGGCCACATTTTTCTTGAGTAATCATCAATAATAGTAAGCATATAATTAGCACCACCAATAGAAGTCTTACGGGACGGATTCCAAATATCAGCATGTACATAATCTAATATGCTTTTGGTGGTATGAACGGAAGCATTGAATTTAACTCTTTTATGCTTAGCAAAAATGCAGTGCTCACAGAACTCAAACTTACTCAAGTTGCAACCATTAATCAACTCTCTCTTGACCAACCCTGCCATGCCTTGTTCGCTCATATGCCCAAGACACATATGCCGCATATGTGTTTTACCACAATCATCAGAATCATTAGAAGTAACAGCAACAACAATATCAAGCAAAGTGCTACCTCTAAGAACATATAATTTAGCAGAATTCATATTACCTATCATGTGAATAAGAGAACCTTTTGATACCTTCAGAACTCTATGCCCACCGGCATACTTGTATCATCAACGTCCATGGTACTCAGGGAGATCAAATTTCTGGCCATGCTTGGTATGTGCTTCACCTTACTCAACGTGCGTGTCACGCCATCATGTGTCCTAATCTTAACAGATCCAACACCAACGATATGGCATGGGTTGTCATTCCCCACACGCACAAAATCTCCAGTCACATGCACTCATATGAACTGAACCAATCTTTGTTACAGCAAATATGAAACGAACATGCAGTATCAAGTATCCATTCATCATCACGAGAAGCACAAGCAGCAAAAACAGCTAAGCATTCACCATCAGAACTATCAGAAACAACAACAGCCTTACCAGAACCTTCAGTCCTATCTTTCGGTTGGTAAGTTCCGTTTCTTTTCTCCTTATTCTGCAACTTCCAACAATCATCAATAACATGATTATATTTCTTACAATACCTGCAGAATTTATCCTTTCCCTTGGACTTTGAACGACGTCTACCGTCCTTGCTCTTATCTCTGTTGCCATAGTTGTTGTACCTCTGCTCGGTCCTGCCACGAACCTGCAGAGCCTCAGCCTTGGATGACGTCCCATCTGACCCTACCATGGTTTTCATCTTTTCCCTCTGTTTGAGGGCGTCATGTACTTCGGTAAGGGTTAGTTCATCACGACTCAACAATATTGTATCACGAAAGTGTGTATAGGAACTAGGCAACGAGCATAAGAGTAGAAGAGCTAAATCCTCATCATCATATTTTACCTCCATAGACTGCAAGTCTGAAAAAAAATCTTTAAAAACAGATATGTGATTCATTACCGATCCACCTTCTTGCAGCCTATGCGAGAACAACTTTATCTTCACGTTCATCTTACTAGTTAGATCCTTTAACACACAGATTGTTTCCAGTTTTTCCCACAGGGCAGCAGCAGATTTCATCTCCAATACTTCCTGCAAAATATTATTGGACAGATAAAGTTGAATCAGAGACAAAGCCTTACGGTCCTTACGCTTCTCTTCGGCGGACCAGGTCTTAGCATCCTTTTCGCCGAATCCATCCAGCGCTTCATCCAGATCAGAAGTCTGGGCAAGAATCGCCCGTATCTTCACCTACCACAAGGAGAATCTTATGGTGTAGTCTAGTTGTGGTAGATCGAACTTCAATGACGACATGTCGCAAACCCTAGATTAGAACCTGGGGCTCTGACCACTTGTTACAATTGCGACAAAAAGATAACGAAGAACAAAAACAAAAAAACACAACAAGGAGACACAGATTTAACGTGGAAAAACCTCTCCAACAAAGAGAGAAAAAAACCACGGGCGCCAGGCAGCGAAACTTCACTATATCGGAGAGTGTTTACAAACGCCGGGGATTTTACAGATGCAACTCATTCCAACCGGCGGCTTACAAGGGGTTTATATATCGGTGGAAACCGGCGGCTTACACTCGGCCCAAGCCTCCGGTGACGGGCCTCGCTCCACTCGTCAGAAGTTGGCATATACTATGTAGAATTTGGATCAACATATAACAAAAACAAATTCTGGAACAGATTACTATTGGGTTGGTGGAGTTGCAGTTCTAACCAGAATGAAGAACAATAATCTAAAACCTGATTGTTAATTAAAAAAATCTAATAACAAATTTGCAGTATTTATTTCTCTAAGCCAGCTGTAAACTAAATGAGATGTATCTGAATCTTTTAAGTTGATGCTCAGATATGTTCGATCCTCAAGAAATCAAATATTTATCATAGAGAAGAACCTGAACCCCACCAAAGAGGGTAAGAAAAAGGAGCAGCAGAGTATTTCCCTCTCCAAAGCACATGAACGTGTGAACTCATTCCCCTATCATCCACTCGTACCTCATCATCCCGTCCTCCCCTCCAATTTTTTTTTTTTTTTGCCTGTATGGCTGTATCAGAGGTCAGCACCAGCGGGAGAAGGAATAGCATTCCTACTTGAGCGCAGCTAAATATGAGATTCTAACCACAAACTTCTAAACTAAAAATCAAACAGTTGCAGCTAACTCTCAAGTGGCTACGGCAGATTAGACCTGCTTAGAGATATATCTCCAACTATGCTTTCTTAAGATGCTTAAACATTGGACTTGCTTATTGCACATGCCAAAGGTACAGATTCTTAGGTGGAGTAGATACAGAAATAATAGTTATAGGAAAACATGTATTCAAGAAAAGAACCGTGTGATAAATTAGTAGTTAACTGCACCACCAAACAAACAAGTGCATCCATTAAATCGATAAATCAGTAATGAAAATAGTGCACATATAATTGTCCTTGATATAATCAGAAAAAAGTAGTGCTTATTGTACATACTACGTGTTGTTGCAATGCTCTTCTCTTTTCCTCAAACTGCAGCTAAAACCAAATCAACTATGACTTTTTCACATCATTCGTTTCCAAAAATATTCGGATAAATCAGAAGTAATTGAATAATAGGGATGATCTTGATTAGACAGAGTACAAACAGATCGTGAATGCTAGATCACCTTTATTAAGCTTGACAACCATGTCGAAAGGCGACTGTCGCACCTTCCTTACCCCGCCTCCCCTCGTGGCGGCAACCACGACATGTTGTTGACATATATATTCTTTCCCTATCAATTATATGAGCTGTAAGTTTGGAATCTCCTTTAATTTCTAAACTGCATGTGGTAACTCTGAGAACAAAAAAACAATTCACTTGTAAAAAGAATAGCATGGTATCTAGTACCATCATGCAAAATTCGCCTATCTAGTAGCAGTACTGCATCAACTCTTGTCCAACTAATAATGTTCTAAAATTGACAACATACTGGAAATCTTAACTAATATGTTAGTTAACAGAAAACATGTTATAGGTCAGGCGCATACTTTGTTTCCATCACAACAAATCTCATGCATGATGTTCTTTCAAGTGGTACAAATTACAATGCAGACTTGAGTACCTTCATCACAAGAGATATATCTGGCTCAGATCTCTGCCATTCTTGTACAATATCCACATCAAGTGAAGTAAATTAAGAGACAATTCAACTTTTCTCATGGCTGTTGCAATTTCAAGTACAATAATCAACCCAAAATTATTTGGAATAATCGGAACCAAGAAGAATAGAGATGCTATTAATTAGACAAAGTACAAATAGATCGAGCGTCACCTCTGTCAGTGCTAGCTCTAGCTAGCACTCTCTCACTCACGGATGGGCAGAGGTAGAAGAAGACGGCAAAAAAATATTTCTGGCGCACGAACACCCTTTTCTCTATTTCAGCTGGCTCAACCGTCATACAAGCAGTACAAGGAGATTTTATAGGCAGAGCACGCACGCACGCAGCTTCCTCATGCCCACGCGCACACGACGCGCTCCCAGCGATCCGCTTGCCCAGGCCAGGCTCCACTCACGCGCCACAACGCGCAAGACGCGGCCAGCTCAACAGATCGCCTCGGCTGCCCCGATACTCTCGCACACGACTCGGAACTCCAAACTGAACCTGGACATACGACGGACTCGGGCACGGCCACATACCGGCGTCCGACCTCGACCTAGTCCTAGACCTAGACACGTACACAGACTGGACACACACCGGTCGTGGTTTATTTGTCTTTGCTAACAACCTCACCTTTCTACAGCTTGATGACCTTGCCAGTATGCGATTATGCGCTGGTGTACCTGGCTTGCCCGCGTGCCACGCATCCGCCCCAGCCTCCCCTCACGGGACTGGACTACTAAGCAAGAGTTTAATTAATTATACTCCCTTTGACCTATATTACTTGCTCAACTTTGTCTAAATATGAATGCATCTAGACTAATACTTAACTAGATACATATGAATCTAAAAAAACTTGAGTCAACTAATATGGGTCGGAGGGAGTAGTACTTGACTACTAAGCAAGAGTTAATTATTTACATAATACCGAAAAGGCTTACCTGTGGCTAAACCAATTTATATCCTGCAAGGTTACATTCACATGGTAGCACATTTGTATTTTTTTTGCTATAGAACATTTTTTACCTTGATGCAACCTATAATTCCTGGATTAAACCCGTATAATTAGCACCTCAATCATTTGTAGTGCCCCATAACTACCATCTCTCTCCAAATCTTTCTGGTAAAATATAAAATATTACTTCAGTCCTTGTCAAGGAAAAATGTATGATGGCATGCGGAATATCATGAGCTACAAAGACCATCAAAATTTGCCTGACGGCTACAACCAAAATTTAGATTGAACCATTTATTATACATATTAGCTTCCAAATTGATAATAGTATGTCTAGATACGCCAAGCACCGCAATCTAAGATTTGTCAAGAACTCAAGGAGTAACGGTTTTGACATCAAGCAAGCACTTCCGGCCAATACCAAAAAATTTAAAAAACACTACGACTTCAGATGTCCACTTCACAATATTAGAAGAGCTCGCTTTGACCTGGAGACCATGATATGAGACAACGGTCACATGTGCTTCATCGCTTCCTCGTCCATGAAACAAATCCATGGTCATTAGCAGCCACTGAACTTGTACATGATGGAGTGAGGACGACAGTGGAGGGAGGATTCCTGCAGAGAAGTAATGGCTAGAGGAGAATAAAGAGGAAGCCACCTGCTCACGTACCTTACCTACACGCTCTGATCGGTTAAGCTTCTCCAGCGGGACTTTAGTTAGAAGATGAATAGAATTCTGAATTCAGAGTGCACTTCCTAGATACAAAATAAACTGAAAGTTGCAGGCAACAACACAGATGGAAACATCACTGAACATGGGAGGAGCAAAATAACAGTCATTGTGACTTACGGAATACAACCTCCTTCCCTAGATCCGGCTGCACAAGCCCTCACCTGCGCGTCTTGGCCTCGTCCTGAGGAGACCTTGGTGAAGGCGAGGCGAGGTGGGGCTCGGGTTCCGGCCTCCACGCCGAACTCCGGGAGGGCGCCGGATACTCACCCATGGTGCGCTCGCTGCTGCTCCCGTCTACCGGCGATGGAGGGAAGCACGGGCGTTCCTCCCGAGGACGGCACTGGAGCAAGGGAGGGGCGATGAAGCACGGGAGAGCAGATGTGGGTGGGGCGATTCCAGGACAGAGCCATCTGCTCGACCGGATGGTGCCGGAACACCGTCGCCGACCAGGCAAGAGGGGAGGGGAGGGGGCGATGCGGGGAGAAGGCGATGGGGAGAGGAGGCAACATGTTTCCTTCCTCTGCCACGCGCAAACCTGGCCAACGGGCCGGCCTGGCACGGCCCAGGCCCGGCGCGCGCCAAACGGGCCTGGCCCGGCACGGCACGTGGCGTTCCGTGTAGCTTGCTTGCCGGGCCGTGCCAACATGGGGCGACTGCTTCCCAGGCCCGGGCACGCCACCTACGCCAAACGGGCCGGCCCGTGGCATGTTAGGCACGTGGCCTATTAGTAGTTTTCTGCAAGCCCGTCGAAAAACAGCCTTAAAAATAGCCGGACTAGTACTCTAACACAAAAGATCCTGTGGTCTGTTGGTCAAGTACGGGTTAGGAAGGGAGATGGTCTCAAGTTCGACCCCCCGGTAAGCTATTTTTCCTATATCAGGCACGACACCGATGTTTCACGGGCCGGCACGGCCCCGGGCCGGCACGAGCTAGTGCCAAGATTATTTCGCGTGCCGCGGGCCGGGCCGATGGCCAGGTTTGGCCATGCGAGAAGTCGAGAACCACCGCCGACCAAACCCCCGGCCCACAGACATCGACATGAAGCAAGGAGGCCCACAACCAGCAGCACGAGATGGGCAAAACGCACGGCAGATGGCCTTAAAACGCTCACATCTGACCACGCTTAAGCTATAGAAGAATTTCACTAGCGACTCACGAGTACTCAGAAATTGTTCGAGCGATCCAGATGAACAGTAGCGAGGAGGAGGAATATAAGCGTGCTACTCTCACCAGGGAGCCAGTTCCATGATCTGATCCCAGATATTGTCTACGACAGACACGCCTGCCTAGTTAACTCTCTAAACACTTAGGCTGGTTCTAGTGGGAGTATTATAGCTAGTATCATGCATGTCATGTTGGCAAAAATCTGATATGGAACAATAATTAATAAAAAAAAGATGGCTACTGTATCATAGATAGATACAATATCATATCACGTAAAACTAGAAAATCCTCGTACAAATAAATCTTGTACACATTTTGTATTAAAATTTTACAAATCATTAAATATAATACTAATATAATATTACCATATAATACCGTGCACTACGAAAATAGTATCATACTACTAGTATCATATACAGACGGCCGGGGTCCAAGTTATCGTACCACTCGCAGCTGATTAAGTTGTCCAGCTTCGTTGGTATTCGGTTTGATTGTCGCCACTCCTCCTTGGCTCCGCCGTGGCACCAGAACTCTTCTGCCTCTAGGCGCTTGCAAAGTTGCAAGTAGCATAATCCTAACGCTATCAGCACTTACGTTCTCTACGGGTGCTTATGTTCCCTTCCCCTTCAAAAGCAGCTTGACCCCAAGCTTTCGGGAATTTCTCCTTTAGCTCAGCTTCTGACTTCTATGTCGCCAAACCTTCATCCAAACCAGGCCATTGCACAAAAAATTGAGGAACAACAAACCCCTACTACCATTTTTTGACCTGACAGTCGTTTGAGGATGACTTCATGTACAATTGGTTCGTCTAGGACACATGGTAATGCATGTTCTGTCTAAATAGGCGGCCCCACTGCATACTTGAGTTGAGAGACATGGAAACAGGATAAACCAATGTAGATCATAAGCCACATGTTAAAGAGTGCGTCAATATGGAGGACGGGCTCCTTGGAGCCTTTTTTTATCTTCCATCCTTTCATCGTTTATATCCGTTGTTGTATTTTTTTAATATGAGTAGGACGACATCTTAATTAACCGATACTTGGTTTTATTGTGTGACTTTCCCAAATGAATTTTTTTATCCCATTGACTTACTGCCAAATTTCTAAATAAATATATACCGGTGATAATGGATTACATCGCTCATATAAAATCCGGTTTCTAATTGTTGATACATTGCATAAGATGCAAAATTATCCATTAGTACAAACTTTTTTGCATCTATTTGTATTTAGTACATATAATTCGATTGGATCCACTGTTTAATGTTTCACAAAAATATGTCCCCTTTTACCCTGAATTTTCGAGAATTTTTTTAAATGAGTTTTTGCAATAATACTTTAGTCATTTTGATTATCAACTGTGTGTAAAACATTATTAAGTAAATAAATGTAATGTTGCTTTAGAGATTGGTTGAACTACTATGCCTACAAAATTATTTTCATAATATTAATTTACGTGTAGTAGTACTAATGTAGAGAAAATGCATGAATGTGTTTTTACATTTTTACATATTTAACCTACACCAAAATTAGAAAAAGACTCTCACCTAGATCTAAACATTGTCAACAAGTGCATGAACAAACACAACTACCAGAAAACTCAACAAGTGGATGAACATTTTTAGTATTGACCTGTAAAAAATGATGTTGCTCGTATACTGATTTTATAAAGAATGCTTGCAGTGTCATTCTTTCAAGAAGTTATATCTGCAGAAGTTCTGCTAACAGTTGCCGACTCCAAAATAGTGTTATATGTCATCTCTGCTCTTCATGCACGAGAGGCTATGCATTCAAGAATAACCACCACCCTTACGCACATCGATGATAAGATAATCTTTTTTAGATAAGATAATCAACTGCATAGAGTGTGCGAGATCATCAGATCAAATGATCGAGACCCCAGCCCGACCGAGCTACATCTTGACAAATGGTTATGAAAATACATTTGGCATAGGGTACACATGCCTCACATATGTAAAATGCCTCACCTACATATCACAACAATCTTAGCCCACTGCAGAGAGTAAAACTTGGATTCATGGACAGGTGGATCCACTGTTGATCCCAAGGAAGATCCAGGGGCAGAATCTACTCGGGGATCGTTGTTGTCCTCTTCTGTCCTATTCTCCTGCCGTGTATCATCATTTGATGTGCTGTTTAAAACATCTTCTTCAGAATGTTGGCCTGATGCTTGAGGGTAAGTAGCAGGTGGTTCATCGGCAACAACCTGTGCAGGAGTAGCAGGAACAATATGCAAATAGTGATCGTTATCATGCATACCCCTATCAATAGATGTCGAAGTGCAATTATCTTGATGAAGAAGAAGTATTTCTTCATGTAGGCGGCGACCAGCATTAGGATTAAGTGATGCAAAAGGAAACATATTTTAATCAAAAACAACATCTCGAGAAATATAGACATGACCAGTGGTCACATCAAGACATTTTACTCCTTTGTGACGAGGACTGTAGCCAAGAAAGACACATTATTTGGAGCGGAAAGAAAGTTTGTGTTTGTTATATAGATGAAAGGTAGGGCCAACAAGGACAATCAAAGACTCGTGGAGGCTCATATTTGGGTTTAACTTGAAGAAGTTTTTCTGTGGAGGTGTCAAAATGGAGAACTTTGATAGCAAGCATGTTTATAAGAAATGTGGCAGTGATAAAAGCATCATCCCAAAATTTGAGAGGCATGGAAGCATTAGCAAGAAGAGCAAGGCCGACTTCCACAATGTGACGGTGTTTGCATGTAGCAGAACAATTCCGTTGATGAGCATGAGGACATGACACATGATGAACAATGCCTACACGTTGAAATAAATTGTTCAATTTTTCATATTCACCACCCCAATCAGTTTGCATGGTGAGAATTTTGCGACCAAACTAGCGCTCAACGTATTGTTGGAAATCAAGAAAAACTTGATACACTTCAGAACGTTTCTTAAGCAAATAAATCCAAGTAAACTTGCTAAAATCATCAATAAAGCTTATATAATATGAATGTTTGCCTACAGAAAGAGCAGCAGGGCCCCATACATCAGAAAAGATTTGTTCCAACGGAACTGTAGACACACTAGTGGAAACAACATAGGGTAGCTGATGGATCTTGGCCTGTTGACATGGATCACATATGTAAGGGTTTATTTCTAGGGAATATGAAAGTTTATGCTTCCTAAAAAATTCTGGAAAAAAAGGATGAAGGATGGCCTAGATAATGATGCCACGTGGAGGAGGAAGGCTTGACGGTGACAAGAGTATGCTTTGAGGACACCAAAGACACTGGAACAAGAGTATACAAGCCACCATGACAAGAACCTCTAAACACGATGCGTTGTGTTGCTTGATCCTTAATCAAGAAAAAGAATGGGTGAATTTCCATAAAGCAATTGTTTCCTAGACTAAGTTTATGAGCAGAAAGTAAACTCATGGATGCATAGGAACATGCAAAATTTCACGAAGTTGGATAGAACTATCAGGGATGTGCAAAACAGAACGACCAATATGTGCAATATTCATACCTTGTCCACTTGCATTATGAACTTGATCATGACCCTGGTATGGTTCATGAACATTGAGCTTGTTGAATTGTCTAGTTTGTATCAACACCATAAGCGCTGATGACCCACAAGTATAGGGGATCGCAACAGTCTTCGCGGGTAGTATTACCCAATTTATTGATTCGACACAAGGGGAGCCAAAGAATACTTGCAAGCCTTAACAACTGAGTTGTCAGTTCAGCTGCACCTGGAAATAGTTCTTGCTCACAGAAGTTTATCAGTACCAACAGTTTGTAGTAGCACAAGATTTCACTGAAAAAGGTACCTAACCCCGGGATTTTGCGATACTTTTCTGGAAATTGACTGGATTTGGAAGAAAATGCACTCAACCTAACAAATCCTGATCAATTCAAGTGGTTAGTTTAAGGGGGTACATGGGGCTGACGCCGAAGGAGATAGGAATGAAGTACGGCCAAAAGTATGAAAGGCTGGAGGGCTTTGTACCAACCATTCTAGTGTGGTTGGATTCTGTTCAACAACCCAAGGACCTTTAGGTGCTTCAACTGCGGTATAGGTAGAAGAAGCTGGTACGGAAAAACCTTCTGTATAAAGTTCGAAATGGTGAATTGAGGTAGAGTAGACCGATGATCCGGTAGTCATTTGACAGCAACAACAACAACAACAAAGTGAAACAGGAGTACTAGTAATAGTGACAATAACAGTAGGATTCGAGTGCGGTAGGGATAGGGATGGATGGACGGGCGTTGCATGGATGAGTCTAAACATGTAATTTCAATACCTAGGGCATTGCAGATAAATAATAACAAGAATCCAAGTACTAAACAATCCTAGGCATGTGCTCCAAATATAGTCATACGTGCTCGCAATGAGAACTTGCACAACATCTTCTGTCCAGCCAGCCCGTGGCAGTGGGGCCTCTAGGGAACTACTGGCAATTAATGTGCTCCTTTTAATAGAGCACTGGAGCAAAGCATTAACACTCCGTGAACACATGTGATCCTCACACCATATCTATCCCCTCCGGTTGTCCCAATTAGTCACTGTGGGGCCTTTGGATCCGGACAATGATATGTGTACACAACTTGCAGATAAGATCACAAACAATACTATCATAATGATCCAATAATAAGTTTAGATCTGAGATCATGGCACTCGGGCCCTAGTGACAAGCATTAAGCACAACAAGTTGCAACAAAGTCAAATAGCACTAATAGAGATACTAGGCACTATGCCCTAACAAATCTTATTCAATTACATGATATAACTCATCCAATCCCTACCACCCCCAAGCCTACAGTGGATTATTACTCACTCATGGATGAGGGAAACATCGGTGGTTGATGGAGATGCATTGGTGATGATGATGGCGATGATCCTCTCCAAATTCCTCGTCCCGGCAGGGTGCCAGAACGGAGTTTCTGGATCCGAATCTTGGTTTATGGTGGCGGCGGCGGATCGGAACTCTTTCTGGAAAACTATCAACCCTCCCTCGATTTTTAGGTCGAAAGGCAACTTATAGGCGCATAGGGAGGCCGAGGGGGTGCCTGGGGTGGCTGCACCCTCTCCAGACGCAGCCAGTGGTGGGCCCGCGCCTGGGGTGGGTGTGGGCCCCCCTGGCCTCCTCTCCGTCTCTTATTCTGGCTCCGTGGATCTTCTGGTGAAATATAATTTTTGGCATATTTTTCGGGATTTTTCCTGATAGTTGATTTTTTGCACAAAAACAAGACACCAAGGTAATTCTGCTGAAAACAGCGTCAGTCCGTGTTAGTTGTATCCAAATCACACAAGTTTAGAGAAGAAACAATAGCAAAGTGTTCGAGAAAGTATATACGTTTCGGACGTATCAACTCCCCCAAGCTTAGCTTATTGCTTGTCCTCAAGCAATTCAGTTAAAAACTGAGTGCGATAAAAGAACTTTCACGAACAATTTTCTTCATATGATGTATATATTCTCAGCATAGGAGTAGATGCTTAGACAATTCATAATAAGAAGTATGCAACTAAGTCTACTCAATAGTCATTGCAAGCTATGAAGAGAAAACCAACTCAATAATAATAAGTAGCATGAAACATAAACATAAGCAACATTGCAATGCTCATAATAAGGTATGATAGAGTGGTATCTCGCTTGCATTTGTTTGTAGAGCACAATATAAATGCCAAGGCACCTCTGAAGTTCACATGAAGACTAGAAGTAAAGATATCAGAGATATAAACATCAAAGTCATGAAATAATTAACCAAGTTTTGGAACAAACACAAGAATGACAACTATGCTCTCAAGAAGGTTCTCATAGAATAAGTGGTGACTCAACAAGGTTGTGAAAACGGTTTTGTGAAGGTTTGAAAGGCTTCCCAATGCTGAAAGGAAGGTACTCATTAACTTTGAGATCTCATTGCCCCTATCATAGGCATCTTCATGTGGTTAACGTGAAAGTGAGGTCCACTCTGAATCATATGCTTGATAGACCATAGACTGAAAATCTCAAGTCCCTTGAGTACGAGGGTCGCTCCGCATGCTACTCAACTTTGGTCACCTGAAAGTTCTTGTCATTGTAAATACATGCATATCATCGAGAACCGCCAACGGGGTACCCCTTGCACATGGTACAGGAGCTTTCCCGTAACCAAAATCACAAGGCAAGCAGACAATGAGCATCTCAGAAATCTTTTTTTTACATATGCATAGCTTTTATTGAGGATGCTTCATAGATGCTCATTATGGTGTTGCTGCAAGTTTCCACCATGATTAAGCATGGCTTAGGCTAGCGGCCCAGGCGTCTCTCTAACACAATGTATAAACTCCATGAACTCACAACCTCCCCTTTTGTTTCACATCGTCGACATCCGTAAACAAAATAGCAAGGAATCAACTGGATGAGATATCCAAAAAGTGTTGAAAGCGTTCCCCGTGAGAACACGGTTCTGCTGACTCCCAGCATATAATTAGAAAGCATATAACTTTCATGGACAGGTCACGATGGTTCAAAATTATTAAGCGCAAAGAATAAAGTGTGCCATCAAGTTCGTGAGAGCTTTACTAACTAAATTTCTCAAAACAGACAAACATTTTATTTTGGAAGAAAACACGACATATGGAATATGCACTGAAATAGCAAATGATGCTAATAGGTAGGTATGGTGGACACAGCTGGCAATATTGGTTTTAGGGAGTTGGAAGCACAGGTAGAGCAATACTCAGTGCAAGTGAAGGCTAGCAATAGAGAGGGAGATACAAACGAGAGAGCAATAGCTGTCATAATCATGGTTGCAACAAAACATGACTAACTATGTCATGAAAGTGATACAAGAACTCTGAGACAAAATAAATCATCGGGGCTTACTGACTATTGATTAGTCATATGCATGCGTGAGCATGTGCCAAGTCGATTCACATGAACAGTCAGAGGAGGGTAGCACAATATCATACCAAAGTATGAATAAAACAATGCAAGCAAACATTCATATGACATTCTACAAACTATTAGCAAGCTGGAGCTAATCATAGACAAGCAAGAACTACTAAGCATCCATAATGACATACACCTTACACAAACAGGCTAAGCATGATCACAATGATGAGTATATGTACAAAAATGAAACAAATAGAGTTCGTTACCAACCTCTTACCACACCTCGAGTTGTCTTAATCTTCTTTATTGCCCTTCACTTGTGTGACTTGAATAATTAACATGAAACCAAAATCCACTGAGGATGGCTGAACCCTGCAAAGAACTCACAAAACCAAAGAAGAACAATAAATATTTTTGGTGTTTTCGATTTTTTAGAAACAAGCAAACAAAGAAAAACCAAACAAAAACAAAGCAAACCAAACAAAGCAAAATCTTTTTGGATTTTTCTTTTAAGGCAAACCAAAGCAAATAAACAAACCAAGAGAAACAACGAAAATATTTTTGGTATTTTTGGGTTTTTAGAAAGAAGCAACAAAAACCAAAAAGAAAGCGAAAACAATGGATATACAAAGAACCGACCGAACATGATATATAAATGAGTGTGATGTCGGTATACCTCCCCCCAAGCTTAGGCTTTTGGCCTAAGTGGGGCTCAATCCCATGGTGTCCAAGAGGATGAACCTCTGTAGTATGTCGAGGAAGCTCCCTCGTCCTAGTACGAGCTCGAGGCCTCCCCTGTGTAATACGCAGGGGGGTCGTATGATGGTGCTTCCTCCTGATAGTGCCCGTGGAAGTTAAGAGAGCGCAGCTTGTCATCCATCTCCGTCTTTGAGCGTGAACAAGGTCCCTAAGAAATACTGAGCAAAGTGGTTTGGGGTAGAGGGATCTCTCTCTCTTCCCTGTTAGTAAACAACATTCTATAAAGCAAGTTCTCAAGAGTAGAGCTAGTGGTGACAAAGTGGTGCGCCTTCATGGCAGCAAGATCAAGCCTCTGAGGAGCCAAAACTGTATCATGTGGATCAACAACAATGTTCAAGGCAGCAGCAACACGAGTAGCAATAATTTCCCCATAAATGGGTCCCTTAGCAGCTAGACGACGAGCAATGAGAGAACCAAGATTATACTTATCCTCATTGTTGAGCGCAGCAGCTAAGAAGGCCAATTGATAGTTGGAAATATTACTAGTGTTCTCCCTACCAAGAACACTGGTGGCAAGATAGTAGGCAAAATACCTGATGGCTGGAAGTTGAATGTTCTTTATCTTCCCTCGCTGAGCTCTACGGTCATCATCATTGGTTATTCCTCGGTAAAGCTCTAACAAATCAGTGGGTAGAGCTGGAATATTCTTTGATGACCCAGTTGTACCAAGTCCCAGGGCCTTGCAAAATTGCTTCAAAGTGATAGAATGAGCCCTGCCATAAATTTTGAAAGACACAGCAGGCTTGAACAAACTATTAGTAAAGGATAAACTCTCCACAAATGTTTTAGTAAGCAAAACATATTGTGCACTCTCATCCTGCATGTAACTTGTTAGACCAGCCCTCTGAACCAAAGTCATAAAATCGTTGAGAATCCCAGCAGCTTGCAAGAAAGTTTGGCAAGGAAAGGTGGAGGGGTGCGTATCCCCTTCATCTCCCTCGTCACCAAATCGCGGAGTGATGAGATCCTCATTGTATGAGGGTCTAGTAATGGTAGATGACCTTGGAAGCCTTGCCCTTCTAGGTGCATCACTCTCAAATATATCACCAAATGTGTGATGGTCCATGACTTCACTTTTCTGAAATTTTAAACAGCCATCAAACCAAGTGATTTCTAAGTTGATAAATGATGAGCAACTACTATAGGAACTTGCTAGAGGACTACACATGCATCAAAACAAAGTTTCTAAGCAAATAACAAGTATGCAAGCTCAAACAACCTGTCACCTATAGTAGAAAAATACTCAAGATACAATCTACCAATCACAAATCTAATTGGACAAGTGGAGGAGGCACATACCAAGGAACAATCCCTCCAAAAATCAGCACTTGAGATGGGCTCAACAAGGAGATTGAAAATTGCGAGCAAGAACAGCAAGAACAACAAGAACTCGAGCTTGAGCAAGTTTTCCGATGCTTTTCGGGAGAGAGAAAGAAGATGGCTTTGAGGAGGCAGCCTGGAGGGGCCCAGGTGGGCCAGACCCCCAGGCGCCGCCACCTGGTAGGCCGTGCCTACCATAGGTGTGGTGGCCTGGGGTGGCCCCCTAGGTCACTTCAGGTGCCTCTCTGCCCCTTTTTCGAGGAAAATTTATTTTAAATTTTCTGGGATTTTTCGGGAAACTTTTTTTTGGCCAATTTTCAGGGTATGAAAATTGATTTTCTCGCAGAAACAGTTTTTTCAGAAGAATCAAAAGAAAACCAAAAAGCCAAACTACAGGAGCTCTAAGAAACTCAAACAATCAAACAACTAGCAAAACTAAAGCTAAAGCAAAGACTAGGAAGGAGAAAATAAAAAGAAAGCAAGTATAACCATAGTGGAAACATTATTTTGTTCATTAAAATCCTTTTGTTAACAAGGTTGATCAAGTCTTGTTACCAAAATAATCTTATATGAAACAAAACTTTGCATTCCACAAGGTGATTATGTTACCTCATACTTGATAGCAATGGTCCCAATCATAATAGTTTCAAAACTTTCTTGTGGAATGGGACAATATATTTCTCCAACCTTGATGCCCTCAATATTTTCAATGGAATTCAGCCAATAGCTCTTAACAACCTTCTTGGGGAAGTAGACAGTGTGCTCTTTGTCATTAATATTGAATGTTACTTTTCCTTGATTGCAATTGATTATATCACCTACAGTATTAAGAAAAGGTCTCCCAAGAATAATAGACATATTATCATCTTCAGGCATTTCAAGCACAACAAAATCAGTTAAGACCATGCAATTATGAGCAACTTGAACAGGAAGATCCTCACATATACCAACAGGAATAGTAGTTGACTTATCAGCCATTTGCAAAGAAATATCAGTTGGTATCAACTTTTCTAGCTGGAGTCTCTTATAGAGAGAAAAAGGCATAACACTAACTCCATCTCCCAAATCACATAAAGCAGTTCTAACATAATTATTCTTAATAGAGCAAGGAATAGTTGGTATACCTGGATCACCAAGTTTCTTTGGAACCTTACCATTGAAGGAATAATTAGCAAGCAAAGTAGAACTCTCCTCATTAGGAATCTTCCTTTTATTAGAGACAATATCCTTCATATACTTTGAATAAGGAGGCAACTTAATAGCATCAGTCAAAGGAATTTGCAAGAATAAAGGTTTCATCCACTCAAAAAACTTGTTGTAGTGTTCCTCCTCCTTTGACTTGTGTTTCTTACCTGGAAAAGGCATAGGTATCTACACCCAAGGTTATCTCTCTTTACCATGTTTATTAGCAATAAAATCTTCCTTTGTGTACCTAGTGTTCTTAGTGTGCTTCTCAGGTTCTTCCTCACCTTCCTCCTTATCAGGAGACTCATTTTTATCATTACCACTCTCAGTTTCAGCATCAGAGACAAATATACTATTAGGATCTACAGCAGGTTCAAGTGGTTCCTCAACTATCTTATGTTTCTTTTTCTTTCTCTTACGAGGACTACCACTATATTCACCTTGTTGAGAATCATGCTCAATTCTTTTAGGGTGTCCTTCAGGATATAAAGGATCTTGAGTAGCTATACCACTCCTAGTTCTAATTCCATAAGCATGTTTATCTCCTGAAGCATTAACTAGCATATCTTTTTGTACCTTAACAAGTTGATCAAGTTGGGTTTGAACCATTTGAAAGTGTTTACAAAGCATTTTAATATCATTAGAAGTTATTTCCACAATATCTTTCAACTCATGGATATATCTAGAGTTTTCCAATAAATGATTCTGAACCTGTTTATTAAAATACCCTTGCTTAACAATAAAAGTGTCAAGTTCCTCTAAACATTGATCAGGAGGCTTACCATAAGGAATATCACCTTCATCAGAGTGTTGGAGAGAGTGTACCTCAATAGTAGATGAGTGGGGAATTGGCTTACATAATTCTTCTATAGGAGGTAGATTCTTCACATCTTCAGCTCTAATACCTTTCTCCTTTAGACACTTCTTAGCTTCCTTCATCACTTCATCATTTAATGCAATAACTCCCCTATTCTTTGTTGTTGGTGCTAGAATTGGTTCAGGAGTAATAGGCTCAGGTGTATTCAGCTCAGTTGAAGTCCAATCATCATAGTTCTTGCTTATCTTAGCCATTAATTCTTCAGCATCTGTAAGACTTCTTTTCCTGAAAACACAATCAGCAAAGCTATCTAGGTAGGTCCTAGAATCATCAGTTAGTCCATTATAATAAATATCAAGAAGCTCATTCTTAGGTAAAGGACATCCAGGATGTGCATGAATCAAGGCACAGAACCTTGTCCATGAATCAGGCAATTTCTTTTATTTTCCCTGTTTAATATCAAAAAGTCTCTGCAAAGCAGCATGTCTAGCACTAGGAGGAAAATATTTCTGGAAGAAAGAAGCAATCAAGCAATCAGGGCTATCAATGGAACCAGGAGGTAATCTATTAAACCAAGCCCTAGCTTCTCCTTTTAGTGAAAAAGGGAAGATCTTAGCAACAAAGTACTTGCGCATCTTAAAATCATCAGAGAATAAAGCACTCATAGTAGAAAGCTCATTCATATGAGCCATAGCACTCTCATTTTCAGTCCCACAAAAATGTTCTTTCTCAACAATATCTAAATAAGATAAATCAAGAGAGAAATCATAGTCTTCATCTTTAATATCTATGGGAGAAGTGGCAAACTTAGGATCAGAGGATAACTTAGGCATAATAGTACGTCTAGCAAGGAGACTCTTAATAGCACTAGTACCATGTGTGTTTCGGCACTATTCAACAAAATCATCAGTGAACTCAATGTAACCATCATTAATATCATAACTGGTGAGCTAACAGGTGTAATAGTGTCTTCACTAAGAGTTTCGGTATTTTCTAGACCAGCCATAGTAGCATCTAGAAAAGTACCTACTGAACCACTTGCATCAAGCACAGTGAAGTAACATCATTTGCATCAAAAGCAGTTTCAGACTCAGTAGTAGTAGCAGTGTGTGTAGCATGAGTATGTGGTGGTGGTGTGACAAGCTTACTTATAACAAACGGTGAATCAAGAGCAGCAGAGGTGTTTAGAACTATACCTCTTCTTGTAGTGGATGGTAAAATAGGGAACTTTCCATCACGAGACTTCCCCATGATAAAAGGAGTAGCAATGAACAATAAAATATCCAAGTGAACTTACAAATAAAGCTATGCTCCCGGCAACGGTGCCAGAAAATAGTCTTGATGACCCACAAGTATAGGGGATCGCAACAGTCTTCGCGGGTAGTCTTACCCAATTTATTAATTCGACACAAGGGGAGCCAATGAATACTTGCAAGCCTTAACAACTGAGTTGTCAGTTCAGCTTCACCTGGAAATAGTTCTTGCTCACAGAAGTTTATCAGTACCAACAGTTTGTAGTAGCAACAACAACATCAACAGTAACAGTGAAACATGAGTAACAGTAATAGTCGGTAACAGTAGGATTCGAGTGCGGTAGGCATAGGGATGGATGGACGGGCGTTGCATGGACGAGTCTAAACATGTAACTTCAAGACCTAGGGCATTGCAGATAAATAATAACAAGCATCCAAGTACTAAACAATCCTAGGCATGTGCTCCAAATATAGTCATACGTGCTCGCAATGAGAACTTGCATAACATCTACTGTCCAGCCAGCCCATGGCAGCGGGGCCTCTAGGGACTACTGGAAATTAAGGTGCTCCTTTTAATAGAGCACCGGAGCAAAGCATTAACACTCTGTGAACACATGTGATCCAAACACCATAGCCATCCCGTCCGGTTGTCCCAATTATTGTCACTTTGGGGCCTTTGGATCCGGACAATGATATGTGTACGCAACTTGCAGATAAGATCACAAAGAATACTATCATAATGATTCAATAATAAGTTCAGATATGAGATCATGGCACTCGGCCCTAGTAACAAGCATTAAGCATAACAAGTTGCAACAAAGTCAAATAAGACTAATAGAGATACTAGGCACTATGCCCTAACAGATCTTATTTGACTACATGATAGAACTCATCCAATCCCTACCATCCCCAAGCCTACAGCGGGGGATTACTCACTTATGGATGAGGGAAACATCGGTGGTTGATGGAGATGCATTGGTGATGACGATGGCGATGATCCTCTCCAAATTCCCCGTCCCGGCAGGGTGCCAAAACAGAGTTTCTGGATTCGAATCTTGGTTTCTTTTGGCGGCGGCGGAGCAGAACTCTTTCTGGAAAACTATCAAACCCCCCTCGGTTTTTAGGTCGAAAGGCAACTTATAGGCGCAGAGGGAGGCCGAGGGGGTGCCTGGGGTGGCTACACCCCCTCCAGGCATGGCCAGTGGTGGGCCCGTGCCTGGGGTGGGTGTGGGCCCCCAGGCCTCCTCTCCGTCTCTTCTTCTGGCTCCGTGGATCTTCTGGTGAAATATAATTTTTGGCATATTTTCCGGGATTTTTCCTGATAGTTGATTTTCTGCATAAAAACAAGACACCAAGGTAATTCTGCTGAAAACAGCGTCAGTCCGTGTTAGTTGTATCCAAATCACACAAGTTTAGATAAAAAACAATAGCAAAGTGTCCGAGAAAGTAGATACGTTTTGGACGTATCAAGCGCCTTTAGTTTCCTTGTGAGGCCTGTCCTCGTCATCATCATCACCATAACGCCACTTGCACTCATCGGCTGGATGACCCTCCTTTTTGAAGATTTAACAAAAAAAATCCATCCTACCAAGCAGTAGCACGCCTATCCTTGCGCATGATGGTGGCTCAGTTGATTGTTGAGCTTCGTTGGGAGTTCCCAAGAGGAAGGTGTGATGAGCACAACAACAAGTTTTCCCTCAGTAAGAAACCAAGGTTATCGAACCAGTAGGAGGAAGTAAACGACTCAAAGGTGTTGCTAGCAACTTGGAAACCTGCACAAAACAAACTCAAGACTTTGCCCCAACGAATAGTGAGGTTGTCAATCTCACCGGTTTGCTAAAAACAAGGGGTTAACTGTATTGTGTGGAAGGTAATAGTGGTTTGCAGAAAGTAAACAGTAACAATGGAAGATGTATCAATGGTAAAGATTGGACCGGGGTCCATAGTTCACTAGAGGTGCTCTCCTTAAGATAAACAAACATGGCATGCTGGGTAAACAAATTACAACAGGGCAATTGACAGGACTGAGCAAGGCATAATAATGCAATACTAGACATTCATGATCCAATGAGATTCGATTGGGCAATACAACAAGATACATAGACCGCCATCCAACTGCATCTATGACTAGTAATCCACCTTTAGGTTATCATCCGAACCCCCTCCAGTATTAAGTTGCAAGCAACGAATAACTGCTTTAAGCAAAGTTTGTAAGGTAAATAATCCACTTGTTCCATGAACAAGAGACCATTGTTTTCTCCCTAGTAGCAACATCACATCTATAACCTTAGAGATTTCTGTCACTTCCCTTAGATTAAATAGAGGCATGAACCCACTATCGGGCATAAATACCCCCTCTTGGAGTCACTAGCATCTACTTGGCCAAGATAGCTACTAGAAACGAAGAGCATGCAAGATCTCAAACAACACAGACATGATAGAATCAATAAGACAAAACCATTAATCAATCTAACATAGTAATCTCAATATCTATCGGATCCCCGCAAACACAACATGCATGATTACAAATAGATGATCTTGATCATGAACGAAGCTCACAAGATCTAAACATGGTAGCACAAAGGAGGAGATACAACCATCTAGCTACTACATGGACACGTAGTCCAAGGTGGAACTACTCACGCTTCATACCGGAGGCTGGCATGATGAAGAAGAAGGCCTCCGGGATGATCTCCCCTCCGGCAGGGTGCCGGGAAGAGCTTCAGATCCCCCCGATCTAGGGACGACGGTGGCGGCGGCTACAGACTATTTCGTGGAATATTGATCGGGTAATTAGTGTTTTGGTATCGAGGGGTCTTTATAAGCAAAAAGGTGAGGTAGGGGGCACCCAGGGAGGCCGCACCCCCCAGGAGCGGGCTAGGGTTAGCCACGTGGCCAGGGGGATTTTTGGCTCCTTGTTCCCCACGGTAAAATATTGACTTTGGCTTTTGTCTCGTCCAATTCCGAGAATATTGATTTTCTGCCTTTTTGGAACCAAAAACAGAAAAAAACAGGCAACTAGCACAGTGGCATCTTGTTAATAGGTTAGTCTAGAAAAACATATAAAAACACCTCAAAGTGTAGACAAAGCAAAGCAAAGTAGATACTAAACAAGAAATTATAGATACGTTTTCAACGTATCAAGCATCCCCAGGCTTAACTCCTGCTCGTCCTCGAGTAGGTAAGTGATAAAAAGAATAATTTTTGAGGTGACATGCACCATCAAAATCAAGATCAAACCATTTGCATGCATTGATAGCTGGGATCAAAGAACTCTAAACATGAGCATGAAAGATCAAGTTCTAACAGTAAGACAAAGTAACTATGCATGCAACATGAAAGGCTACAAACAAAGATTCATGAATAACATGCTTTGAAAGACGTTTGTTTGTTTCACATATAGAAAACATGGCATAGTGGCATTCAACTTGTCCCTCATGGAGTAGCAAATAGATGCATAGGACACCTTCAAAGTTCATAAGAGTGACTAGATACAAATAGTTGAAGAACAAGCAATATCAACAATATGCATCAATCAATAAGTTTTGGGACAATGCACATAAAACTAAGAATGCCAACTATGTTCTCTTAATTTGTGCCTAAGGATAGAAGGTGAAGACTCAATATAATGGTGGAAGAACGACCCTTCATAAAGGGAAGTACGGATTTCAAGTTTCATAAATATCTTCCAAAAATTATGGTACTTGTTAGCTTTCAGCTCTCATTGCCTCTATCATAAGCATCTTGAAGTGATTAAGGTTAAAGTGAACAAACTATGGAGTATATGCTTGACAAAGTATAAGTTAGCAATCTCATGTCCCTTGAATACGAGGGTCGCTCCTCATGCTACTCAAGTTTAGTTACTTGCAAGTTCTTGTCATAGTAAGTACATGTGTATCATAGAGAACCGCCAACGGGGTACCCCTTGCACATGATACATGAGCTATCCCATAATCAAAATGACAACGCAAGCAGACAATGAGCATCTCAGCAATCTTCTTATTTACCATGGGAAAATGGTGTTTTTTTTCTCTCTTTCCTCTTTTCTCATATTTTTTCTTTTTCTCAATCTCTTTTTTTATCAGAAGAATGCTTCATAGATTTCTCACTATGGTGATGCTGCAAGTTTCCACCGTGATTAGGCATGGATTAGGCTGGCGGCCCAGGCGTTTCTCTAACACACATACATAACTCCATGGACTTACAAGCTTCCCTTTCATGTCACACCGACGATATCCATAAACAAAAGAGCATGATATCAACTGTGTACAATGTACAAGTGCAATGTTGAAAGCGTTCCCCATGACAGCATGGTTCGGCTAATCCGACCGTATCAGTGCAAGCATATACAACATAGATGACACAATGGTTCAAGTTTATTAGGGGCAATAAAAATAAAGTGTGCCATCAAGTTCGTGAGAGCTTTAATCACTAAGTTTCCACATAACAAAGAGACTTTTTAATTGGAAGATAGATGAAAACAAGAATATACTTGGAATGGTGTAACACACCATGCATAGGAATTTATAGTGGACACTTTGGAATAACTTGGTTTCTTGGGATTTGGATGCATGAGTAGAGCTTACTCATACAAGTGGAGGCTAGCAAAAGATTGGGAGTGACCAACTAAAAGAGCAATAATGACCATAATCATGCAGAGCGACAAAACATTACTAATCAAAGCATAAAGTGGTACCACAAGTCAAGGACTAAATGATCATAGAGGCTATGGTGACTGGCTCATAGTCATAACATGGTGTGAGCATGTGCCAAGTCAACCCAAACAAAGCATCAAAGGAGAATACAACAATACTATGCTTTTGTATGCTAAAACAACGCCGATTCCTTCAAGGCACATTAAGCAATCCTAATTGTTTGGAACAAGTCATGCTATAGAAATAATCACTAAGCATAAGGTCAAAACAACATCTATCATGACATGATAAAGTCTAAGTCGCAGTCAAAACAAGCTCCTCTTGTACTATTCAAGCAAGAACTTTCTACTCCTCTCCAACAACAATCAACTTATTTGAAACAACACAGCAAAAACGGGGGTCCAAACTACTTTATTCAAGCAAACTAAGCAAACAAAAACCAAAAATGAAACTAATACGCTCCAAGAACAACACAACAGTGCATGAAGCAATAAAAACGAAGTGTCTAGAAAGACCTGAGATTTTTATTGATGAAGAAGGGGATGCCTTGGGCATCCCCAAGCTTTGACGCTTGTACCTCTTGAATATTTTTTGGGGTGACACGGGGTGGCATCCCCAAGATTGAGCTTTTGTCCATTATTCATCTCATTACATCATTATTACTTTACACCTGAAAATTTTCCTTCATACAAAACTTCACACAATCTTCATTAGCAACATTAGTGTATTCAAAAGATAATAGACCCTTGGGATTTAGTTTTAGAACAGCGAAACTTTCAATAAAAATACAAGCTACTGTAACAATTCCCTCAAAAAGCTCAATTTCCCAAAAAGAACCCAAAAAGGAATTAATAATAAGCAAATGCAAATAATGGCAGAAATCTATCAAAACAGACCAGAAGGTAGAAACCGATTTGTTTGAAGACCTTCTGTTGCTCAAATCAAAAAGTATTGAACTAACGAAAGTTATCTAACATACTGGGGGATTTATTCAAAAAATTACAGCTCAATCCGACTTAGAGAGATTTTACACAAATTTTTTACTGTGGAGCACAAAAATCTGTTTCGGGACAGCAACTCCCCAAATCTCACTTCCGTCTCATTAGAGGTTATTATTGGCACAAAAAGCAAACAAAAAGGATAAGAAGAGGTCATTACTTAAATAATAACTTCCAAGACTCAAGAAAACTTTTTGATTATCTTCCAATAAGTACTTTTCTTTAACGCGTTTAAGTTAGGCAGAAGAAGCAAGAATCAAGTATTTTCAAATGAAGAAGCATTAAGATCAATACTAGAAATCTCTTCAACTAGGAAAGTTATCTCATCCAAATGAGTTTTAGAGGATACTTTCTCATCTCTCTTAGGTTCACTGCTTTCATCAAAAGGGTTTTCAGGAACAATCCAATCAAAATTCTTTTCTAATGCTTCATGCATTCCTACAAGTTTAAAAGGTATGGGTATCTTAATTTCCTCTCCGGGTTTGGTTTTATCTAAAGTACCCATAACATCTACACATGAGCCTAGCATATTAAAATGTTCAAAGACCTTTTTGGCTTCCTTAGTGAAAGGGCATGTATGCCCCCATGTGTGGTTTTGGTAATTAATGACAATCTCTTTGGACTAATGTGTAAATTGAGTTTCACTTGTAGGTTTGTCCATTGGCATCGCTTGGGCCATGTGTTGGTCTCAAGTTTGAAAGATGAAGAAATGTCCAAGGGATTTGTGCCATTGGAATCATGAAGAAATAAGGAGCTTGAAGGTTGATCAAGACAAGTGCAAAGAGTTGCATCAAGATGGATCAACCTCAAGAAGGGATGAAGAAGGGAAAGCTCAAGATGCGCCATCTCTAGAAGATATCATGCTTGAAGCTTGCCATCCTCGTGATCATGGAGTGATGAAGACAAGTTCAAAGATGAGGTTTCCCGATGGAGTATGGGGGAGCAATTTGCAAGTCTTCATCAAGCAAGTGCGAGCAAGAGCAAACAATAAAGGTGTTCCCACTTGAGAAGAACAAGACGGTCTACATCAAGTTCAAATGGATTGCTCGAGGCAAAGGTATGTTCTTGATAGGGCTTCCTTTTTGCCGGTCTCGTGTTGTTAGTTGGGAGACCGGGTTTAGGATAGCTAGACGTACTATCAAGAGGGGCTCTCAAGCGGTCATCTCGTTTGCATCGTTCGGAGAGAGCTCAAACCTTTGCATTCATAGCATCATATTTCTTGGTTGTTATTTGGTTCTTGTCCATGAGAGGATCTAGAGCTTGTGGTCATCATCATAACAAGCTCTAGTTCATCGGCTAAGGATTTCCCATGCATATCTATTTGTCGTTTTTGATCTTGCGAGTTTTCCGGCTCCACACCTTGGGGGATACTTCACATATATATATTCATGGTATTTTTTCCCAAGGTGATACCCAATATTTTGTCGTTATCTTTCCAACAAAATTGGTTTCATCTCGTTTGGTGTTCGGATGCAAAAGTTATTGCATTTCTAGTTTCTGGAATTTCCCTGACCGGAAGTTCCGGCTTCCCATCGGAAGTTCCGCTAGGGCATTTTTGCCGCCGAAAGTTCTGGTGGAAGTTCCGGTTCTTCTTCCGCTCACGTTTAATATTCTCTCTATTTGGTTTGTTGTATTTGATGGAATTTGGGCCGGAAGTTACAGCCAGGGACTGGAAGTTCCGCTCGGGCCTAGTTCCCGCCGGAAGTACCGTTTGAAAATCCGTCCCTTGTTCTGCTCATGTTCAATAACCTTCTGTTTTGGGTGTGTCTATTTGACGTAACTTCCGTCGGAACTTCCACCGGAAGTTCCGCTCCCACCGGAAGTTCCGGTGGACCGGCGGAAGTTCCGACTAGGACTCGCGTTTTCAGATTCTCGCATCGCAGTTTTTGACCGTTGGCTGTGTGCCACTGGATGTTCCAGCCTCCCACCGGAAGTTCCGGCCAGGGTCGCGAATGCTCATAACGGGCTGATCTGGGAGCCCTTTAAAAGGGGCTCCTCTTCCCCTTTGTGGGCACTAGCTTTTCTTCTTGGTTCTTGGCTTTCTCTCTCTCCTCCATTGTTGACCTTGAAGAAGCTTTCCCTCTCCCCTTTCCCTTCCTATGATTCTTGCATATTTTTGAGGGATTTGAGAGAGGAGATCTAGATCTACTATCCCCCAAGCTAAATCCCTTCTTTGTGAAGGAATCATTGGGATCTAGATCTTGGAGAGTTTTGTGTTCTCCTCTTGTGTTCTTCCTCCCTTATTCCCCCAATAGCTTTTGTAGCTTTGTTGGAATTTGGGAGTGAAGGACTTGCCCTTGCATTTGTTGCATAGGTTTGAGTTCTCCTCGGAGATTTGACGAGTACAAGCTTGTGGGCTTGTTACTCTTGGGTTCCTTGGAACCCTAGACGGTTGTGTGGTTGGATTGTTGACCTTTTGTGGTCTTGTTGACATTTTGTGGTCTTGTAGCCTTTTGTGGCCTTGTTGGCCTTTTGTGGCATTGTAGCCTTTTGTGGCTTTGTTGTTGGGAGCCTCCAATTGAGTTGTGGAGTTAGCCCCAATCTTGTACGGGTTCGGTGACCACCCTCAAGCGTCCCATAGTGGGCAGTGCCTATACGTGGTCTGTGATCGGGAGAATAGGGTGAGCCTTTTGTGGCGTCGGTGAGTTGCGTGTTTTCGCATCCGGGGTGAGGCCTTGTATGGTGTTGGGTGAGCATCGATCCACCACACCTCGAGGTGAGACATTTGTGGCGTTCGGAGAGCATTGCGCCATCGCACCTCTCCAACAGAGACGTAGCTTCTTTGGAAGTGAACTTCGGGAAACAAATCTTCGTCTCCGCGTCCATCGGTTTTCTCTCAACCGAGCCCTTTACTTATGCACTTTACATTGTGATAGCCATCATGCTTGAAGTATTTATATCTTGCTATCACCTTGTTGCTTGTATTGCTTAGCATAGGTTGTTGGTGCACTTAGGTGAACTTAGTGGCTAGGTTTTGTGCTCAATAAATTAAACGGTAGTTTTATTCCACATTTACTTGAGTCTAAACCGTAATAATTTTAAAAGCCTATTCACCCCCCTCTAGGCGATGTCCATTGCACTTTCACTTAGCAACATCGTTGAACTATTTTAGCAAAGTTTCTAGGATAAAATCTCTCTTTTCAGCATCCTCTTCTTCTTTTAGTTTAAGAAACAAAATTTGCATCATGGGTTTAA
Source organism: Avena insularis (assembly GCA_023614405.1). NCBI lineage: Eukaryota > Viridiplantae > Streptophyta > Magnoliopsida > Poales > Poaceae > Avena > Avena insularis. The sequence continues at coordinate 341,714,939 of CM042687.1, forward strand.
GGTTAACAAACCTAGCCTTGAACATGTGAACTAAAGAAGCTGCAGCAATTTCATAATTAGGAGCAAGTTCTGCTAAGGATCTATCCTCAATATCCTCATGTTTGCTAACATTATTAAAGAATTCTTCAATATTTTATTTCCCAATTATAGAGCCACTAACTATTGAGAGGTCTTTCAGGGTGAACTTGGGGATCAACATGGTGAGTTAGAGCAAGGTGACAACTAGAGTAGGAACTAATTTTTTTGTGTTTTTGATAGGAGAAAGCAAACCAAACTAAACTATTTTTTTGGAGTTTTTGATCAAAAGATGCAAACAAAACCAAGCAAAGGAAACTAAGAAAAACAAAAACAAAGTAAAGAGAAAGGTTGTGAAGGACTCCCCTTGTGAAGACGTCCTTAGCCTCCCCGGCAACGGCACCAGGAAATCTTGATGGTGGCTCAGTTGATTGTTGAGCTTCGTTGGGAGTCCCCAAGAGGAAGGTGTGATGAGCACAGCATAAAATTTTCCCTCAGTAAGTGATGACCCACAAGTAGAGGGGATCACAACAGTCTTCAAGGGTAGTATTACCCAATTTATTGATTCGACACAAGGGGAGCCAAAGAATACTTGCAAGCCTTAACAACTGAGTTGTCAATTCAGCTGCACCTGGAAATAGTTCTTGCTCACATAAGTTTATCAGTAGCAACAGTTTGTAGTAGCAACAACAAAGCAACAGCAGCAGTAAAACAAGAACAATAGTAACAGTAGTAGCAAACAGTAGGATATGAGCGCGGTAAGGATAGGGATGGATGGACTGGCGTTGCATGGACGAGTCTAAACATGTAACTTCAAGATCTAGGGAAATTGCAGATAAATGAGATAAAGCATCCAAGTACTAAACAATCATAGGCATGTGCTCCATATATAGTCATGCGTTCTTGCAATGAGAACTTACACAACATCTTTTGTCCTGCCAGCCCGTTGGAGCGGGGCCTCAAGTGAACTACTGGCATATTAAGGTGCTCCTTTTAATAGAGCACCGGAGCAAAGCATTAACACTACGTGAACACATGTGATCCTCACATCACAGACATCCCCTCCGGTTGTCCCAATTTTTGTCACTTCGGGGCCTTTGGATCCAGACAATGATATGTGTACACAACTTGCAGATAAGATCACAAACAATACTATCATAATGATTCAATAATAAGTTCAGATCTGAGATCATGGCACTCGGGCCCTAGTGACAAGCATTAAGCACAACAAGTTGCAACAAAGTCAAATAGCACTAATAGAGATACTAGGCACCATGCCCTAACAATCTTATTCGATTACATGATAGAACTCATCCAATCCCCATAGCCTACATCAGGGGATTACTCACTCATGGATGAGGGAAACATTGATGGTTGATGGAGAGGCATTGGTGATGACGATGGTGATGATCCTCCCCAAATTACCCGTCCCGGCAGGGTGCCAGAACGGAGTTTCTGGTTCCGAATCGCGGCTTCTAGTGGTGGCGGCGCAGCAGAACTCTTTCTGGAAAAACGACGATCCCCCCGGTTTTTAGGTTAAGAGGCTTCTTATAGGCGAAGAGGGAGGTCGAGGGGGTGCCTGAGGTGGCCGCACCCCCTAGTTGCGGCCAGGCCTGGCCTACGCCTGACAGGGGTGTGGGCCCTCAGGCCTCCACTCCGTCTCGTACTCTGGCTCCGTGGATCTTCTGGTGAAATAGGATTTTTTGCATATTTTTTGGGATTTTTCCTGATAGTTGATTTTCTGCACAAAAACTAGACACCAAGGTAATTCTGCTGAAAACTGCATCAGTCCGTGTTAGTTGTATCCAAATCACACAAGTTTAGAGGAGAAACAATAGCAAAAGTGTTCGGGAAAGTAGATACGTTTTGGACGTATCAACTCCCCCAAGCTTAGCTTATTGCTTGTCCTCAAGTAATTCAGTTGAAAAACTGAGTGCGATAAAAGAACTTCCACGAACACATTTGCTTCATATGATGTATATATTCTCAACACAGGAGTAGATACTTAAACTATTCATAATAAGAAGTATGCAACTAAGTCTACTCAATATTCATTGCAAGCTATGAAGAGAAACCAACTCAATAATAATAAGTAGCATGAAACATAAACATAAGCAACATTGCAATGCTCATAAAAGGTATGATAGATTGGTATCTCGCTTGCCTTTGTTTGTAGAGAACAATATAAATGCCAAGGCACCTCTAAAGTTCAAGTGAAGACTAGAAGTAAAGATATCACTGATACAAGCATCAAAGTCATGACATAATTAAGCAAGTTTTGGAACAAACACAAGAATGACAACTATGCTCTCAAGAAGGTGCTCATAGAATAAGTGGTGACTCAACAAGGACGTGAAAAGGTTTCGAAAAGTTTGAAAGGCTTCCAAATGCTGAAAGTAAGGTACTCATTAGCTTTGATCTCTCATTGCCCCTATCATAGGCATCTTTATGTGGTTAATGGTGAAAGTGAGGTCCAATATGAGTTATATGCTTGATAGACCATAAACTGGAAATCCCATGTCCCTTGAGTACGAGGGCCGCTCCTCATGCTACTCAACTTTAGTTACTTGTAAGTTCTTGTCATTGTAAATACATGCATATCATAGAGAACCGCCAATGTACCCCTTGCACATGACACATGAGTTATCCCATGATCAAAATGACAAGGCAAGCAGACAATGAGCATCTCAGCGATCTTTTATTTGCTATTTGCATAGGTTTTTATTGAGGATGCTTCACAGATGCTCATTATGGTAATGCTGCAAGTTTCCACCATGATTAGGCATGGCTTAGGCTAGCGGCCCAGGAGTTTCTCTAACACATATATATTACTCTATGAACTCACAAGCTCCCCTTTTATTTCACACCGATGACATCCGCAAACAAAAGAGCATGGTATCAACTGGATATGTATCCATAAGTGTTGAAAGCGTTCCTAGTGACAACATGGTTCTGCTAACTCCCAGCCTATAATTGGCAAGCATATAACTTTCATGGACAGGTCACAATGGTTCATGATTATTAAGTGCAAGAAATAAAGTGTGCCATCAAATTCATGAGAGCTTTAGTATCTAACTTTCTCTAAACAGACAAACATTTTATTTGGAAGAAAACGAGGCATAATGAGTATGCACTGAAATAGCAAATGATGCTAATAGGTAGGTATGGTGGACACAGTTGGCAAAATTTGTTTTTGGGAGTTGGATGCACAAGTAGAGCTCATACTCAGTGCAAGGGAAGGATAGCAATAGAAAGGGAGCGACAAACGAGAGAGCAATAACTATCATAATCATGCTTGCAACAAAGCAGGACTAATTATGGCATGAAAGTGATACAAGAACTCTGAGGCCAAATAAATCATCGAGGCTTACTGACTATTGTTTAGTCATATGCATGCGTGAACATGTGCCAAGTCGATTCACATGAAACATTCAGAGGAGGATACCACAATATCATACCAAGTTATGAATAGAACAATGCAAGAAAACATTCATATGACACGCTACAAACTATTAGCAAGCCGGAGCTAATCACAAGAAAGCAAGAACTACTAAGCATCCATAATAACATACACCTTACATGAATAGACTAAGCATGCTCACAATGTAGTGACCTTGGATCGATAAAGATCCTAAGTCCCTGTGATTAACATGCTAGTCCCTGGATCAATAGCTAGCACTCACAGTCGATGAAATATCATGTAAAACACAAGTCTTTATTACATGAATCAAATATTACAGAGTTTACATTATTACAACAGAAGCGATATAAATACAACTTGGAGTCCCATCAATGCCACAGGCAGATTGAGTGAAGACCCGCCATCCTAGCGCACCTTTCAGCGACCTCCAAATTCTGCACATGAAACATGCAGCCAAACGAGTTGGTCAATACTTTGAATGTATTGGCAAATTACACCATGAAGGAAAAAAATGGCTATCTCTACATGCATAGGCTGGCAAAAAGGCTTGAGGTTCATTTGCTTAAAGCCAATTTTTCTTAAGTCAAGAAGAAGAGAGAAAATCTTTTATCCTACTTTGTAAACATTTGATAAGTAAAATATGGTCAAGTGGCTCGCACTGGATTCCACCAGGCTACCATCTTTCAACTCAACACATGGAGTACACCATGCAATTCAAAATCCCATCTCTGGACGATTCCACGACCATAGAGTTTTAGTTTTAGAAAAGAGAGAGGAAATCCTTTAGAGGGTCCATCCTTCAGACGCTCAAAGTTGTTCTTTTCCATGAACACGACTGATCGATCAGGTTGATACTCTCGAGAGTTTGTACAATTTACCCACAATCCACGATCAAGTCCTTTTACAAACAATACCATGGCGAAGCTTTCCCTTAGTAGCCCCTCTACCCGGTTCCACGGGAGCCAAACTATGGTACTCAGGTGAGGTTTCCCACTAAGTACTAGGCCAAGACAAAGCTTATATGTATTGTGGTTGCACTGGAAGCTTCTGAATTATGAATCATGGTAGACTTCTTTGATCCTGGGCGGTGGAGGGCACAAGTAGAGCCAATCCAGGTTACTTCCCCTTCTAGTCGATCCAGACATACCACTTCGCGCAGAGAAAAACATAGTTTTATTTTGAAGTAGATTTGAGGAGAAAAACTTGCGCTCATACACAGAGCTCTTATACTTGGAAAAATTTCTGTCTTTCGAACCCCCATTGGTTTCTGGATATACATAGCATAGCACAAGCATAATACTTAGAAAAATCAGGAGAACCTAGTAGGAGTGGAAATATTCCTAAGTATAAAGCTACTCATGGCATATTACAAAACAGCATCGCACATGTAAAATATATCTCTTCTACTAAAACATCCTACACATGCATACTACTATTTTGAGGATCAAAATATGCATAGTAGTAAAACTGGGACAAGGATATGAACAAAGGTGTAACTTGCCTTATGTTGATAATATGGGTGATGATTGTATTCCTCCGTAGCAACACACTCTCCGGACAATCTAACGTGGAATAAAGTAATTTCAATCAAACAATTGCAATCATCATAATAATGCAAATATATAATACAAAAATGATGACCAAAAGCATGCATGATGATTTAATATGTCACAAGGGTTATATTTAGCTCTATAAATAATTATTAGATCACATGATGCATGTAGGAAATCATTTAATGCATTATGGTATTTATTATTAATTCTTGTTTGCCATTAAGGTGGTTTTAATAGTTCTATTGCAACCTCTCTCTTAACTGTCGAACTAAATTTGGTTCTTGGTTTTACTGGATAGAGGGCATTAATACGAACCAGTAGAAATTGGATTCATCGTAATCGAAGTTGTAGATCTTTTCTTATGATTTATTTAGTATTTAATAGAGTTTAAATCACTTAAATAATTTGCATTGTCAAATATTAGATCTAAAATCTGATATGTAATCTACACGAGATTGTGAATTCAGGAACATATTTTTCATATTTTTCGGATCTATAAATAATTTATTATGAATTTATTACAACAAAAGGATATTAAAACTATTTAAGTTATTACATTAAATACATAACGCAAATATTAGATCTAATCTCATAATAATATTCTACATAATTTTCTGAATCCGTAGATATATTATTTGCTGAATTTGGAGCTATCTTTGATTTTATATGAATTTTACAACATTTGACAATTTTTTGTCTATTTTAAATACTAAAAACAATTAACCGACGCTGACTGTGCATTGACTACGACGTGTCGCTGACCTGGCGCTGACGTGCAGGTGACGAGGCGATGACGTGCGCTTGCCACACGACGATGTCTGATAGGCCTGTACCGTTTCACGCCTTGGTCTAATCTGGAGAATCGATGGGGGATCTGACGGCCCTGAATGCTTTCTTCCTTGCTCACCAAGCTTGCGACCTAGACAACGGTGGCGGACGGTGGCAGCGGCTCTGACAGTGGCCGTCTACGATGGTCCGGCGGTCTTCGACGTCAGCGAAGTAGAGTATGGAACTCGCCACGTCGTGCAGGTCCTCCTCGTCAGATCTTCGTCGTCCTTCGTCTCGTGCGGAGCCAGTGCGACATGGCTGGACGGACACGGGCAGCAGTGGACACCGGCGAGCTATCCAGTGTAGTGTGGCCTGCTGAAGCAGGGGAGTTAAGGGTGAGACAATGAGAAAAAACAAGGGGAACTCGATGATAGGTATAAGAGGGAGAGGGGCGACGTAAACCTTCTGTTTCGATCCGTTGATCTGGAGCTCCGGCGTCGGCGGGTTCGGAAATAGCAGTGGCGGCTAGGGTTTGGAAACTCGCGAAGAATCGCCAGGGGATGAGGTAGGGGATTATATGGAGTGGATTTCGTGCAATGGGGGCAAACAAATCGAACCGAATCAGGGAGGATTCGATCAGGATCGACGAGTCTGTGATGAACACAGAAAGGTTGAGGATGACAAGTGGGTCCCGTTGTCAGCCGCAACAAAAAAACAAAGGGAAAGATTCTGTTGGGCTGCTGCTGGGCTACTGCTGCCGCTGCGCACGACAGAGAGAAGGGAAGGAGGTGGGCGCTCGGGCTGGGCCGGCCAGTCCGGTTAGGTTAGAGTTTTTTTGTTCCTTAGTCTTTTTTTTCTCTTTTACTAATTCCCCCATATCTTTTTCAAATGAATTCCAAAAGGGATGATTTTTGTTTCTAAATTTTTGTAAAATTCAGCATATAAACATAGAATCATTTTTGTAGTCATTTCTCTAGTTCAAAAATATTGTATTAATAAAATCCCTTTTTGTCCCTCATAGGAACATTTACAAAAACAAATATATAGAACTTAGGCTTAGGGTAAGTTATGAAATTTGGAAAGATTTGCAAAAGTGATGATGCAATGCTCACGAACAACATACAAAAGATTTTTTTTTATTTCCCAATTTTCAATATTGGGATGTTACACACAATGATGAGTATATGTACAAAAATGAAAACAAATAGAGTTCGTTACCAGCCTCTTACCACGCCTCAAGTTGTCTTAATCTTCATTATTGCCCTTCACTTGTGTGACTTGAATAATATCATGAAACCAAATTCCACTGAGGACGGCTGAACCCTGCAAAGAACTCACAAAACCAAAGAAGAACAACAAATATTTTTGGTTTTTTTGATTTTTTTTAAAACAAGTAAACAAAGAAAAAACAAACAAAGAAAAATATTTTTGGACTTTTCTTTAAGGCAAATCAAAGCTAAAAATCAAAGAAACAAACCAAGAGAAACAACAAAAATATTTTTGGTATTTTTGTGTTTTAAGAAAGGAGAAACAAAAACTAAAAAGAATGCGAAACATGAATATACAAAGAACTGACCGAACCCAAGCTTATGCTTTTGGCCTAAGTGGGGCTCAACTCCATGGTGACCAAGTAGGTGCACCTCCGTAGTATGTCGAGGAGGCCCCTTCGTCCTAGTAAGAGCTCGAGGACTCCCCTGTGTAGTGCACAGAAGGGTCATATAAGGGTGCATCCCCCTGATAGTGTCCATGGAAACCAAGAATGCGCAGCTTCTCATCCATCTCCTCCTTGGAGTGTGACAAAAGGTCCCTGGGAAATACCGAACAAGTGGTCTAGGGTAGAGGGATCTCTCTCTCTCTTCCTCGTCAGTAAACAACATTCTATAAACCAGGATCTCAAGGGTAGAACTAGCAGTGATAAAGTGATGCTCTTTCATAGCAGCAAGATCAAGCCTCTGAGGAGCCAAGACTGTATCATTTAGATCAACAGCAAAGTCCAAGGCAGCAACAACACGTGCATCAATAATTCCCCCATAAATGGGTCCCTTAGCAGCTAAGCGACGAGCAATGAGAGAACCAAGATTGTACCTAGTTTCATTGTTGAGTGCAGTAGCTATGAAGGCCAAATGATAGTTGGAAATATTACTAGTGTTCTCCCTACCAAGAACACTAGTGGCAAGATAATAAGCAAAGTACATGATAGCTGGGAGTTGAATATTTCTTATCTTTCCCCGTTGGGCTCTATGGTCATCATCACTAGTTATCCCGTGGTAGAGCTCCAATAAATCAGTGGTTTGAGATGGAATCTTCTTCACCGACCCAGCTGTACCAAGGCCCAGGATCTCACAAAATTTCTTCAATGTCATGGTGTAAGGCCTGCCATAAATTATGAAAGACACATCTGGTTTGAACATGCTATTAGAAAAAGAGAAGCTCTCCACAAATGTTTTAGTGAGCGTAGCATATTGCACGCTCTCATCCTGCATATAACTTGTTAGTCCAACCCTCCGAACCAAGGTTAGAAAATCCTCAAGAATCCCAGCAGCCCGCAAGAAGGTTGGGCAAGGAAAGGTGGAAGGGTGCGCATCCCCCTCATCTCCCTCGTCGCCAAATCGCGGTGTAATGAGATCCTCATTGTATGAGGGCCTAGCTCGGGAGGATGATCTTGAAGGCCTTGCTCTACTAGGTGCATCACTCTCAAATATTTCACCAAAGGTGTGGTTGTCCATGACCTCTTTTTTCTGAAATTTTTAGACAAACATCAAACCAAGTGATATCCAAGTTGATAAATGATGAGAAACTACTATAGGAACTTGCTAGAGGGCTACACATGCATCAAAATGAAATCTCATAGAATAAGCATGCAAGCTCACACAACCTGACACCTATAGCAGCAAAATACTAAAGATACCATCTACCAATCACAAATCTAATTGGACAAGTGGAGGAGGCACATACCAAGGAGTAATCCCTCCAAAAATCAGCAGCAAAGATGGGCTAAGCAAGGAGATCGAAAATCGGGAGCAAGAACAGCAAGAACTCGAGCTTGAGAAAGTTTTCCGGTGTTTTTCGGGAGAGAGAAATAAGATGGCTGGGAGGAGGCACTTTGGAGGGCCACAGGTGGGCCACACCCCTGCCAGGCGCGCCCCTAGGGCTGGTCGCGCCACCAAGGGGTGTGTTAGCCTGGGGTGGCTCCCTGGGTCACTCCAGGTGTCCCTCTGCCACTTTTTTCGAGGAAAAATTTATTTTGAATTTTCTGGGATTATTTTTGGGAAACTTTATTTTTGGCCAATTTTCAGGGTATGAAAAATGATTTTCTCGCAGAAAATATTTTTTATAAGAAGCAAAAGCAAACAAAAACCAAACTATAGAAGTTCTAAGACACTCTAACAAGCAAACAACTAGCAAAACCAAAGCTAACAAGAGAAAAAGCAAATACTAGGAAGGAGAAAAGTAAAAGGGAGCAAGTATAACCACAATGAAAACATTATTTTGTTCATTAAAATCCTTTTGTTAACAAGGTTGATCAAGTCTTGTTACCAAAACAATCTTATATGAAACAAAACTTTGTATTCCGCAAAGTGATTATGTTACCTCAAACTTGATAGCAATGGTCTCAATCATAATAGTTTCAAAACTTTCTTGTGGAATGGGACAATATATTTCTCCAACCTTGATGCTCTCAGTATTTTCAATGAAATTCAGACAATAGCTCTTAGCAACGTTCTTGGGGAAATAGACAGTATGCTCTTTGTCATTAATATTAAAAGTTACTTTTCCTTGATTACAATTAATGACAGCACCTGCAGTATTAAGAAAAGGTATCCCAAGAATAATAGACATATTATCATCTTCAGGCATTTCAAGCACAACAAAATTAGTTTAAACCAAGGAATTATGAGCCACTTGAATAGGAACATCCTCACATATACCAACAGGAATAGTAGTTGACTTATTAGCCATTTGCAAAGATATATATCAGTTGGTATCAACTTTTCTAGCTAGAGTCTCTTATAGAGAGAAAAAGGCATAACACTAACTCCAGCTTTCAAATCACATAAATAAGTTCTAACATAATTATTCTTAATATAGCAAGGAATAATTGGTATACCTGGATCGCCAAGTTTCTTTGGAACCTTACCATTGAAGGAATATTTAGCAAGAAAAGTAGAAATCTCCTCATTAGGAATCTTCCTTTAATTAGAGACAATATCCTTCATATACTTTGAATAAGGAGGCAAATTAATAGCATCAGTCAAAGGAATTTGCAAAAATAAAGGTTTCATCCACTCACAAAACTTGTTGTAGTGTTCTTCCTCCTTTGACTTGTGTTTCTTACCTGGAAAAGGCATAGGTTTCTGCACCCAAGGTTCTCTCTCTTTACCATGTTTATTAGCAATAAAATCTTCCTTAGTGTACCTAGTGTTCTTAGTGTGCTTCTCAAGTTCTTCCTCAACTTCCTCCTTATCAGGAGCATCATTTTTATCATTACCACTCTCAGTTTCAACATCAGAGATAGATATACTATTAGGATCTACAGCAGGTTCAAGGGGTTCCTCAACTATTTTGTGTTTCTTTTTCTTTCTCTTACGAGGACTACCACTACTTTCACCTTGTTGGGAATCCTTCTCAATTCTTATAGGGTGTTCTTCAGGATATAAAGGATCTTGAGTAGCTATACCACTCCTAGTTCTAATTCTATAAGCATGTTTATCTCCTGAGGCATTAACTAGCATATCCTTTTGCACCTTAGCAAGTTGATCAATTTGGGTTTGAACCATTTGAAAGTGTTTACAAAGCATTTTAATATCATTATAAGTTCTTTCCACAATATCTTTCAACTCTTTAATGGCTCTAGAATTTTCCAATAAATGATTATGAACTTTTTTATTAAAAGTACCTTGTTTAACAATAAATGTGTCAAGTTCCTCTAAGCAATGATCAGGAGGCTTACCATAGGGAATATCACCTTCAACAAAGTGGAGAGAGTGTACCTCAATAGTAGATGAGTGAGGAATTGGCTTGCATAATTCTTCTATAGGAGGTAGATTCTTCACATCTTCAGCTCTAATACCTTTCTCCTTTAGACACTTCTTAGCTTCCTTCATCACTTCATCATTTAATGCAATAACTCCCCTCTTCTTTGGTGTTGGTATTGGATCTGGTTCAGGCACAACTAGTTCAGGAGTAATAGGATCAGGTGTATTTAGCTCAGTTGAAGTCCAATCATCATAATTCTTGCTTATTTTAGCCATTAATTCTTCAGCCTCTGTAGGAGTTCTTTTCCTGAAAACACAATCAGCAAAGCTTTCTAGGTATGTCCTAGAATCATCAGTTAGTCCATTATAATAAATACCAAGAAGATCATTTTTAGGTAATGGACATCCAGTATGTGCATGAATCAAGGCACAAAACCTTGTCCATGACTAAGCCAATTTCTCTTCTTCTCCCTGTTTAAAATCAAAAAGTCTCTGCAAAGCAGCATGTCTAGCACTAGGAGGAAAATATTTCTGGAAGAAAGAAGCAATGAAACAATCAGGGCTATCAATGGAACCATGAGGTAATCAAGAGCAACAGAGGTGTGTGTAGCATGAGTATGTGGTGGTGGAGTAACAAGCTTACTTATAACAGACGGTGAATCAAGAGCAATAGAGGTGTTTAGGACTGTACCTCTTCTTGTAGTGGATGGTAAAATAGGAAACTTTCCATCATGAGACTTCCCCATGATGAAAGGAGTAGCAGTGAACAATAGTAGATCCAAGTGAACTTACAAATAAATCTATGCTCCCCGACAACGGAGCCAGAAAATAGTGTTGATAACACACAAGTATAGGGGATCGCAATAGTCTTCGAGGGTAGTATTACCTAATTTATTAATTTGACACAAGGGGAGCCAAAGAATATTTGCAAGCCTTAACAACTGAGTTGTCAATTCAGCTGCACCTGGAAATAGTTCTTGCTCACAGAAGTTTATCAGTAGCAACAACAAAGCAACATCAGCAGTAAAATAAGAGCAATAGTAACAGTAGTAGCAAACAGTAGGATATGAGCGCGGTAGGGATAGGGATGGATGGGGCGTTTCATGGACGAGTCTAAACATGTAACTTCAAGATCTAGGGCAATTGCAGATAAATGAGATAAAGCATCCAAGTACTAAACAATCATAGGCATGTGCTCCATATATAGTCATGCGTGCTTGCAATGAGAACTTGCACAACATCTTTTGTCCTGCCAGCCCGTTGCAGCGGGGCCTCAAGTGAACTACTGGCATATTAAGGTGCTCCTTTTAATAGAGCACCAAAGCAAAGCATTAACACTCCGTGAACACATGTGATCCTCACATCACAGCCATCCCCTCCGGTTGTCCCAATTTCTGTCACTTCGGGGCCTTTGGATCCGGGCAATGATATATGTACACAACTTGCAGATAAGATCACAAACAATACTATCATAATGATTTAATAATAAGTTCAGATCTGAGATCATGGCACTCAGGCCCTAGTGACAAGCATTAAGCACAACAAGTTGCAACAAAGTCAAATAGCACTAATAGAGATACTAGGCACCATGCCCTAACAATCTTATTCGATTACATGATAGAACTCATTGATACGTCGGAAACGTATCTATAATTTTTGATGTTCCATGCTTGTTTAGTATCCCCTTTGCAATGTTTTGTCTACACTTTGAGGTATTTTTATACACTTTCTGGAACTAACCTATTGACAAGATGAAACAGTGCTAGTTGCCTATTTTGTTCTGTTTTTGGGTCCAGAAAAGGCAGAAAATGAACATTCTCGGAATTGGATGGGACAAAATCCAAAGTCAATATTTCACCGAGGGAACACGGAACCACGAAGCAGAAATGGAGGAGGGCCTCGGGGGGCCCACACCCCCTGGTCATGCAGCCAGGCCTGGCCCGCGCCTGGGGGGGGTGTGGCCACCCCGGGCACCCCCTCGGCCTCCCCTTTCGCCTACATATACGTCTCCTCGGGACGTAAACCCTAACATGGGGAAAAATCCAGAAAAAGTTCTGCTGCGCTGCCGCCACCAAAGGGGAGATTCGGGGGATAGAAAGTCTCTCTTCCGGCACCCTGCCGGGACAGGGAAATTCCCCCGGAGCCATCTCCTTTGATCTCCACCACCATCTCCATCACCGTTGTTGATTCCCATGATAAGGAGGGAGTAGTTCTTCCTCGAGGCTAAGGGCTCTACCGGTAGCTATGTGTTCATCTCTCTCTCTATGCATGACCTTGTTGTGGTCATGATATTTGTAATCTAGTAGATCTACCTTGCTACTCAAGTGCTTCAATAGATCTCTGCTCTCCCCATGTGTTTGAAAGTGACAGCGTGCATGCCATGGTGGCACTTAGGCTAGATTCTACATAAATACTCATCGTGCTTTAATAGATCTATGATTTTCCCCACGCGTGTGAAAGTGACAGCGTGCATGCCGTGTGTGGCACTTAAGCTAGATCATATATATATATATTTGTTATGAGTTATATTTGGAGTTGGATGTCTCTATGAAATTGTGGTGTTTGTTGGAACCATCTAGCACTCAAGGTAACAGTGTGGGGTTATCTAGATTGGGAAAGGCGGACTTTGAGGTGTGCTTTTGTAGGCCTACCGTGGATTAGAGTGTCCAACCAGAGAGTAGTTAAGAGTAGTATCATGAAGAGAGGATATTTATATGAGAGAGTTTTCACTAGTGAAAGTATGATCCCTAGGCCTTGTTTCTAAGCATTGAAGCACCGTTCACAACTAGATCTTTTGCATGTTTGCTTGCTTCCATCTTTATTTTAGTTTGACTTTAGTTTACCCCACGACAACAACAAGTCATAAGCTATTTTCTAGCACCGTTACCACTTATATTTCACTATCTCTTTGCCGAACTAGTGCACCTATACACCTGACAAGTGTATTGGGTGTGTTGGCGACACAAGAGACTTCTTGTATCTTAATTGCAGGGTTGCTTGAGAGGGATACATTTGACCACTTCCTCTCTGAGTCTGATAAACCTTGGGTAATCCACTTAAGGGAAACCCTTTGCTGTTCTACAAACCTCTGCACTTGGAGGCCCAACAACTGTCTACAATAATAGAAGTGCGTAGACATCACTCATCCAATCCCTACAACAGGGGATTACTCACTCATGGATGAGGGAAACATTGATGGTTGATGGAGAGGCGTTGGTGATGACGATGGCGATGATCCTCCCCAAATTCCCCATCCCGGCAGGGTGCCAGAACGGAGTTTCTGGTTCCGAATCGCGACTTCTGGTGGTGGCGGCGCAGTGGAACTCTTTCTGGAAAAACGACGACACCCCCGGTTGTTAGGTCAAGAGGCTTCTTATAGGCGAAGAGGGAGGCCGAGGGGTGCACGAGGTGGTGCATTCTCAGGCGCCAGGCAGTGCCCGACCGCATGGCAGGGGTGTGGGCCCCTCAGGCCTCCACTCCGTCTCGTACTCTGGCTCTGTGGATCTTTTGGTGAAATAAATTTTTTGGCATATTTTCCGGGATTTTTCCCGATAGTTGATTTTCTGCACAAAAACTAGACACCAAGGTAATTCTGCTGAAAATAGCGTCAGTCAGTGTTAGTTGTATCCAAATCACACAAGTTTAGAGGAGAAACAATAACAAAAGTGTTCGGGAAAGTAGATTCATTTTGGACATATCAGTAAGAAACCAAGGTTATCGAACCAGTAGGAGGACGGAAACGACTCAAAGGTGTTGCTAGCAACTTGGAAACCTGCACAACACAAACTCAAGACTTTGCCCCAACAAACAGTGAGGTTGTCAATCTCACCGGTTTGCTGAAAACAAAGGGTTAACTGTATGGTGTGGAAGGTAATAGTGGTTTGCAGAAAGTAAATAGTAAAAGTGGAAGATGTATCAATGGTAAAGATTGGACCGGGGTCCATAGTTCACTAGAGGTGCTCTCCTTAAGATAAACAAACATGGCATGCTGGGTAAATAAATTACATCAGGGCAATTAACAGGATAGAGCAAGGCATAACAATGCAATACTAGACATTCATGATCCTATGAGATTCGACTAGGTAATACAACGAGATACATAGACCGCCATCCAACTACATCTATGACTAGTAATCCACCTTCAGGTTATCATCCGAACCCCCTCCAGTATTAAGATGCAAGCAACGGATAAGTGCTTTAAGCAAAGTGTGTAAGGTAAACAATCCACTTGTTCCATGAACAAGAGACCGTTGTTTTCTCCCTAGTAGCAACAACACATCTACAACCTTAGAGATTTCTGTTACTTCCCTTAGATTAAATAGAGGCATGAACCCACTATCGAGCATAAAACCCCCTCTTGGAGTCACTAGCATCTATTTGTCCAAGATAGCTACTAGAAACGGAGAGGATGCAAGATCTCAAACAACACAAACATGATAGAATCAATAAGACAAAACCATTAATCAATCTGACATAGTAATCTCAATATCCATCGGATCCCCGCAAACACAACATGCATGATTACAAATAGATTAGATCTTGATCATGAACGGAGCTCACAAGATCTATACATGAAAGCACAAAGGAGGAGATACAACCATCTAGCTACTACATGGACACGTAGTCCAAGGTGGAACTACTCACGCTTCATACCGAAGGCTGGCATGATGATGAAGAAGGCCTCCGAGATGATCTCTCCTCCGGCAGGGTGCCGGGAAGAGCTTCAGATCCCCCCAATCTAGGGATGACGGTGGCGGCGGCTACAGACTATTTCATGGAATATTAATCGGGTACTTAGGGTTTTGGTATTGGTGGGTCTTTATAGGAGAAGATGCGAGGCAGGGGCACCTAGTGCGGCCGCACCCCCCTAGGCATGGGCTAGGTTTAGCCGCGCGGCCAGGGGGTGTGGCCCCCTGGTGTCTCCCCTCCGTCTCTTATTCTGGCTCCGTGTTCCCCACGGTAAAATATTGACTTTGGCTTTTGTCCCATCCAATTCCGAGAATATTGATTTTCTGCCTTTTCTGGAACCAAAAACAGAAGAAAACAGCCAAGTGGAACTATGGCATCTTGTTAATAGGTTAGTCCAAAAAAACATATAAAAACACCTCAAATTGTAGACAAAGCAAAGCAAAGTAGATACTAAACAAGCATGGAACATTAAAAACTATAGATACGTTTTCAACGTATCAGCGACCTCCTTTTGGATGACGATCCTGGCGAGGTGGCCGCTGCTGCTGGGAAGGCGACGAAGGAGGGCGTGTAAGACGTGGCTGCGGGGGAGGCATGTATACCGGCATGTATTTAGGAGGTGCAAACGGTGGCTGATAAAGAGGCATTGTAGGGAACTTGCGGGGGATACGGAGGAGCCGACTGGTACAACATGTATGTAGGCGGTCCTGGCTGGTATTGCTGAAAGTGGTGAGGATGCAAGTATGGCGCGGGCGCTGGTTTCCGTGGCGGACCTACCCCATAAATAGGGTCTAGGACACGAGGAACATCATTAACATATGACATAAATGATGAGTGCATATTTGTATCATGTTTTAGATTATTATTTTGCATTGTAGATGTAGGATCTTGGTATTTTACGGTGTTCACACACAGTTTTTATGTTTATTTTCACCAGGATAAGATCAGATGATGGATCCGATGGACACAATTCTTGGACCAGTTATATTGGAGTGAAAAGGAGTCAAAAACTACGTAATTGCTTATTTGGGAAATATTAATAATACCAGAAGAAAACCCGAATCGAGCAAAGGAGGCAGAAGGTTTAACGACCAACTATACGGGCTGCCGCCTGATACGTCGTAAACGTATCTATAATTTTTAATGTTCCATGCCTGTTTAGTATCTACTTTGCTTTGCTTTGTCTATACTTTGAGGTATTTTTTTATATGTTTTCTGGGACTAACCTATTAATGAGATGCCACAGTTCCAGTTGCCTGTTTTCTTCTGGTTTTGGTTCCAGAAAAGTCAGAAAATAAATATTCTCGGAATTGGACGGGACAAAATCCAAGGTCAATATTTTACCATGGGGAACACAGAGCCAGAAGATGAGACAGAGAAGGGCCTCGAGGGGGCCACACCCCTGGCCGTGCGGCCTGGCCTGTCCCGAGCCTGGGGGGTGTAGCCACCTCGGGCACCCCCTCGGCCTCCCTCTTCGCCTATAAGAAGCCCCTGATACCTAAACCCTAAGTACCCGATCAATCTTCCACGAAACAGTCCGTAGCCGCCACCACCATCTTCCCTAGATCGGGGAAGATCTAAAGCTCTTCCCGGCACCCTACCGGAGGGGAGATATCATCCCTAAGGCCTTCTTCATCACCATGCCAGCCTCCGGTATGATGCGTGAGTAGTTCCACCTTGGAATATGGGTCCATGTAGTAGCTAGATGGTTGTTTCTCCTCCTTTGTGCTACCATGTTTAGATCTTGTGAGCTCCGTTCATGATCAAGATCATCTATTTATAATCATGCATGTTGTATTTGCGGGGATCCGATGGATATTGAGATTACTATGTCAGATTGGTTAATAATTCTATCTTACTGATTCTATCATGTCTGTGTTGTTTGAGATCTTGCATGCTCTCTGTTTCTAGTAGCTATCTTGGCCAAGTAGATGCTAGTGACTCCAAGAGGGAGTATTTATACTCGATAGTGGGTTCATGCCTCTATTTAATCTGTGGAAGTGACAAAAATCTCTAAGGTTGTAGATGTGTTGTTGTTACTAGGGAGAAAACAACAATCTCTTGTTCATGGAACAAGTGTATTGTTTACTTTACACACATTGCTTAAAGAAGTTATCCGTTGCTTGCAACTTAATACTAGAGGGGGTTCGGATGATAACCTGAAGGTGGATTACTAGTCATAGATGCGGTTGGATGGCAGTCTATGTATCTTGTTGTAATGCCCAATCAAATCTCATAGGATCATGAATGTCTAGTATTGCATTGTTATGTCTTGCTCTGTCCTGTCAATTGCCCCGCTGTAATTTGTTTACCCAACATGTTATGTTGTTTATCTTAAGGAGAACACGTCTAGTGAACTATGTACCCTGGTCCAATCTTTACCATTGATACATCTTCCACTGTTACTGTTACTTTCTGCAAGCCACCATTATCTTCCACACCATACGGTTAATCCATTATTTTCAGCAAACCGGTGAGATTGACAACATCACTGTTTGTTGGGGCAAAGTCTTGAGTTTGTGTTGTGCAGGTTTACAAGTTGCTAGCAACACCTTTGATTCGTTTCCTACGTCCTATTAGTTCGATAACCTTGGTTTCTTACTGAGGGAAAAACTTGCTGCTATACTCATCATACCTCCCTCTTGGGGTTTCCCAACGAAGCTCTATAGTGATCTGAGCCGCATCACCGCCGTATAGCTCCGGCCATATAGTTGGCGCCGCCTCCGCCTCCTCAAATAGTTTCACCCTGTGCAACTGGATCGGAGAGACGACATACAGAACACCCAGAAATTGCCAAAACCTCACCTCCGGAAGGCATCTAGAGGGGAAACTTGCCCTAGGGATCCATCTTCGCCCTAAGCAGATCTGGGAGGCCAAGGCAACAATCTCCATCTTCATCAACCGCTGCATCTTCATCACCGCCATTACCTCCATCCACCCCATCTAGATCTTGTTGTAATTTTTGCACTAGTTGTGGATTTATACAAGTACTATTCATCGATAATCGTTTCCATTACCATTGCCATGATGTTGTTTGCCTCCATGTCTGAGTAGAACATTAGTTCTTGGGGAGATGGAGAAACCCTAGCTCGATAGTTGGTAGACGGAGGCATGTTAGCACTTACAGTGACTATAAAGCTGTTGGCACTCCTTAGGTATCAACTTGGGAATCGAGGAAACTCACAAAACACTATCCATGCCATGGGATACATCCTGCGGGATCTTAATAGCGCAGTAATTCAATTAATGTTGATTGCTATCTGCTGTGGTTATAAGGATGATGTGAGCAGTGGTTGCTGTCTCTTTGTACAAATACGGAGTTCCTCCCACACATACATAGTTGAGAATGTTCATGATAATAATCTTTACCTTAGCCCCTTTATAATGCTAGTGGTGTATCCGCTAATCCCTGAGAACGCTTTTTTCTACTGAAGTTTCAAATCTCTTTTACATACGCGATACTTATTTTTTGTATTCAATTTTGTTTACTTTACGCATTGTTCTCTTATACCAAAAACCCCAAAACACCTTTTTACGTAATACTCGCATTTTATCTTGTTACTTAGAACTTTATTTAGCATTTATATTTTCGGTATTTATTTCAAGAATTCATAGACTTTAGACTCCTGCTCCCTGTGGGATCGATATCTTTATTTCGAAACTAGCTACAACCGATCTGTGCACTTGCAGTCATCAATAAACAATCCAGAAGTTTGGTCGGTGGTGGAGAGCATGGCGTCATGATTCTCATAGGATAACAGCTCAGAGCACAAATCATTGAGGGTTGTAGAGGGGACAACTTTGAGAGCAGCAACAAAACCATTGTAGGAACCATCAAGTTCATTCATGATATAATCCTTAAGCTCACAATCATCAACTGTTTTGCCTGCAGTGGCAAGCTTAGAGGCAAAGCCTTTCATCTTTGTGATATACTGTTGAGCAGTCATGTCGAGTTTCTTGGTGTTGGTAAGGGCACCACGGATGTTGAAGACCCGCGACTTGGACTGAGAGGAGAAAAGCTCGTGGATGGCACACCAGACTTCAGCCGCATGAACAATACCGTAGACATGAGAGAGGATATCCTCCGAGAGAGAATTGATGACGTAACTCACAACTTGCTGATCCCGCGTGATCCAGACATCATATGCAGGGTTGGGAACCTGTATCTTGCTTTTGTCTGCATCTTCTCCATCGAGGTACTCGGGCGACGCTGGATCTGTTCCTTCCAGTAGACCCATTACTCGAGCCCCACGAAGAGTAGACAGAACTTGTGCTTGCGATGAGAGAAAATTCTCCCCGCGTGAGCTTAGTAGC
The DNA here is from genome assembly GCA_023614405.1 of Avena insularis. Taxonomy (NCBI): domain Eukaryota; kingdom Viridiplantae; phylum Streptophyta; class Magnoliopsida; order Poales; family Poaceae; genus Avena; species Avena insularis. The sequence goes on from CM042687.1 coordinate 341,734,675, forward strand.
AGGGGGCGCCGATGGATAGCACCCCAGGTGATAACCAAACTCAAGCTAGGAAGGAGTTTTTGAGATATTTTTTTATTTGTTAATAATTTTAGAATTCCTATTTCACTAAGGGGTAATGAGTCTTCCTTTGTGGTGATAAATTGCCTATGTCGAAGAAGAAGCCATGGAATCCATGGAATTTGGTGGAAGGGTTTTAGGGTTTGTTGTGTGGCGATCTAGGTTGTAGGGTTTTGGTCGAGAGGCGACTAGGTCGTGGTCCTGAGAAGCTAGGGTTTGGCTGTATGGTTGATGGAAGGCACGATCACCGGAAAAAGGCTATGGGTGATCGGTAACTAGGTTTTGGTGTAGCCGATCGGGAAGATGATCCGACGAGCGGCGGTCCCGACGGCAACGACTGGAGAGAAGCTCCAGAGGCGGCGGCTAGAGGGTGGAAGGGAGGGGCCTGATACCACGTATAATTTTAAGGTAAACGGCCATACCCTTTGGAGTCGCCGGTTGCGTGTTTATATATCAAGGAAGAGCCCCGTGCGTGGTATATTACATAGTTGAATACATAAACGTTGGTATACTACACCATACACATTGGTATACTACACCATACGTATAGGTATGGGATATTATATCTCTAATACCTAGTACATACAATGGCAGTGAGCAAGACACATGGTGCCTTTACTCTAGGAGATATATACATATAGAGAGACTAGACCGAATATCATTGGGATTTCAATCCTCGAGGATGATATCGACGGTGCTTTCAGTGTGAGCATCAAGCGGAGTGACACCATCTCAACTCTCCCGTGCTGAGGCCAAAGACTCATTTCTGTCAAAGGAGTGGAATTCCCTCCTCTAAAGTTTCTCCGGAAATGTCTCCATGCCTATGTATAGCAACATGACCCAGACATCGGAAAGGAACTCTCCACCGGTTCCAAGAGCCTCTGCATGCAAGTACCCTCTACCTCGGATGGCAGAAAAGCAGAGCATCTCCACCCACACTCCTTGGATCAACTCCCATATCTTGGTCTCATCAACGCTCATAAGCTTTCTGCAAGCTTCCAAGCGTCGCCAATAAAAGAAGCCTTGTCCTGGCTCTGGCTGAAATGTGAAACTGTTTCCCATTTCTCACATGCTATCCATGTAAGCTCTCTCTCGCTTCGCGGTGTCATCTCGCCCTCCAATAGGGCCTCGAGTTCTTGGTAGGCAGTTTCCAACCACTATACGAACGACACGCTACGCCGAGGGCAAAAAGCCGTCGGCGTAGGCCAAAATGCGCCCTCGGCGTATGTTACGCCGACGGCTGCCCTCGGCATAGCCTTCTCGGCAAAGGTCTCCCTTGGTGGAGACATTTTTTCCCGTCGGCGTAGCTCTAGCCGTCGGCGTAGCCCTTAGCATAGCCCCGTCGGCATAATAACAGTAGGTTGTAAAAAAATCCAAAAATAATTCAATTTTTTTTGTTTTTTTTTCTCAACTTTTTTAAATCTTTAAATTGTTTAAATAGTTAATCTCTCACCTGGAACATTTTTAACACGAATTGCATTTAATCTTTAATAAAATTGTAGTCTTTAATGAACTTTTCGCTCGGTCACCCATCCTAGCACTACTCCAGCTCCAGCACGCTTAACTTCTCAATTCCTTCCGAATCAGTTTCCACGAAACAATTTGTACTAAGTTGTCAATACTATGATATCAATCCTATTACCTCTTATATCATTATGTCACATGTTTTTATTTTTTGAAACTACGAACACTTATTTAAGTAAACAATAATGAATAAGTAAAAATATTACTGATTCAAATCAAAATACTATTGAATTCAAATAAAAATATAATAATACTTTTTTGTATTTTTTTATTTAATATGGAATAATTAATATCTTTAAATCCGTAAATCGGAATTTGATAAATAATATGTCTAAATTGATCAGAAAAATGAAAGGAATCTAAATATGATATCCATATAAACTAATTACAAATCCTCCGTTTTTGAATTAGCTATTTGGTGGTTGCTTCAGAAAATTCCCCTTTTTTGCGCTCAGAAAATAAAAAATAGCTTTTTGGTGCGACGAAAAGGAAAACTTGTATTGGATCTTTGATAAAATATCATATTGTGAACCTAATAATTTTTTTGTAAAAAAACATGAGCATTGGATCATGTACCGTAGTTCATATCTGACCCACTTCTAATCGATTCAGCAGGAATTTATCTTTTTCACCAGGGGTGGACGGAAAGGTTTCAGATCCCCTGTTGGGACATTGTCCATATAAGGTGGTCTAGTATTTTTGTAAAATGTAGTGGTAGCATTTTGAATTAGCCATTTGGTGGTTGCTTCATAAAACCGTCCGTTTTTATGCTCAGAAAATAAAAAATGTCTTTTTGGTGCGACGAAAAGAAAAAATTCCTCCTGCAACATTATTCGCCCATGATGCACATATATATATAATATGGGCATATTATCACAAACTGTGCCTCGATTCTAGCCATAATATTGATCATTTGACCCAAAAGCCAAGAAATCTCGAATGAGATAGGTCATTTTGTGAAGGTTTTTTCAGACATAATCAATATACCAGGTTTGCTATTTTTCCTTATAAATATGTCACATAATATGACACCACGCGAAGATTTCGCATTGTTTCGATCGTTTTTCAATTTTTTATGCCCGTTTTAAACTATCGTCAAACTTTATCGAACGACGGGCATGAAGATTCTTAGCTCGGGGCTGAGTTCTGCTAAACTTGCATTGGGTCTTTGATAAAATATCATATTGTGAACCTAAAAATTATTTTTGTAAAAAAACATGAGCATCAGATCATGTACCTGTAGTTCATATCTGACCCACTTCCTGCCGATTCGGTAGAAATTTATCTTTTTCACCAGGGATGGGCGAAAAGTTTTCGAATCCTCCTGTTGGGACATTGTCCATATAATGTGGTCTAGTATTTTGTAAAATATGGTGGTAGCATTTTGAATTAGCCATTTGGTGGTTGCTTCACAAAACCGTCCGTTTTTTGTGCTTGAAAAATGAAAAATGGCTTTTTGGTACGACGAAAAGGAAAACTTCGTCCTACAACATTGTTCGCCATCTCATGATGCATATGTATGCACAATATAGGCACATTATCACAAACTATGCCTCGATTCTAGCATAATATTGGACATTTGACCCGAAAGCCAAGAAACCTCGAATGAGATATGTCATTTTGTGAAGGTTTTTTCAGACATAATCAATATACCAAATTTGATATTTTTTCCTTATAACTATGTCATATAATATGATACCACGCGAAAGTTTCGCATTGTTTCGATCGTTTTGAATTTCTTATGCCCGTTTTAAATTATATATAATGCTTTATGTTTCACTTAATTTTTTTACAAATATGTAATATTTGAGTGTAGATAGATAGATATTATTTTTCTGCAAATTTTGATATATTATTTGTATTTTTTCGAATTAGAATATTAGTTATGATTTTTCAAAGTTTAATAAGGTAAAAGAAAAAATAGCTATGCCAAGGACAACTGTCGACGTAGCATAGGATACGCCAAGAGCATGTGTACGCCGACGGCCGCTGGCCTTGATGATGGCTACGCCGATGACCCGACGTTTGGTCCTCGGCGAAGCTTCCTGTTCCTGTAGCCTGTTCTTGTAGCGAACAACCCCTTCCTGCTGCCTGGCATCAACATCTCTGGATTACTAAACAACAGATGCGCCATGTAGTTGGACATCTTTTTGCAGCGATATGCACCTGCAGAAGGCCTATAACTCGCGTGCATGTAAAAATTCGTGGCCAGGTGCCAGAGAACAACACTCTCGTCAAATGGCCTCCGCGTGCTCCAACCCAGCTCTTGGAGGTATCCGTTCCTCTCCAACGTCTACTCGCCCCTGGTGTCATTGAACATCCTATAAGAGCAGGGCTCGTTTATGTACTCATTCCACCCTGTTTCAACATGGCAACGAACCAATTCTATAATCTCCCTTGACAAATTACTAGGCTCCATGTGTCAAAAACTATCCAGCGAATCCCTGCACCGTAACCATCCAGCGATGATCCTTAACCTGGTGGAGGGCCTTCTGGTATGGGAAAACAATCCAATAAGACTATGTTGGAAAATTCTGCCAGAGAACCTGTAATTGTATGTCAATTGTATCAACATGTAAAGGAACTCCACCACAAGAGTTCCTAGTAACATCCACAATGTAAACCTCCTCGCATCTTTATCGGGATGAGGTTCTTTGCTGCGAATAGATGGTGCGAGGAGTATGGCTGTCCCAAACATTGCACCAACCAGTAGCTGTGTGTTCATAGTACGGAAGAGGTTCGGTGCTGACACATTCCTGAAATCAAGGTAGAGTGCACCGATAGGACCAATATGTTGGTGTAGAGAAAGCTGGTCATATCAGAGAGCGCGCCTTCTATTGCGCCATAAGCTGATTCGCGATACCCTGGGATGAATATGGGCTCTCCAATCTCACGATCTAACGGCGCATAACGAGCTGTACCGCTGGACTTGGCTCCAGGGTGACTAGCAGTATGGGTACACACCGCTGGGTATTTTGGACCGCAGTATATCATTAGGGGCATTTTGGTCAGACCGCTATTGTTAGCCCAACGGAAACAAAAAATCCCCTCCTACGTGGCCTCCCAACTAGGGTTCCGGCCGCCGCCGTCGTGCACCCACTTAGTCTGGTTTGAGCAGCGGCGACGTCGATTGGAATCTGGTGGTGTTCCAGGGCGGGGAGCACCGGACGCTGGAAGAGGTGGTGGAGTAGGCGAAGCTGGCGGCGGCAACATCGAGCTGAGGTTGTTGCGCGAGTGGTGCTGCAGTGATGCGGCGTCGTGCAGCCATGCGGTGCGGCGTTGTGCGGCCATGCGGTGCGGCTCATCAGGCGCGCCCGGCAAGATAACCTGCTGCCACTCAGGTCCGACACGGCGAGAAGCTGCCCCACCAGACGCTCCACGACCGCCTCCAGGGCGGCGGGTTCGAGAGTAGGCCTGCTCTGAAATGGCTGCGGCGGCAGACGATCGCGCTTGGCGCGGTGCGCTGGCGTGCATGAGGGTCGGCACTGGGATGTGCCGGTGGTGCACGGCTTGACGGGACCAGACGTCAGTGCACGACGGCAGAACACCTCTCAGCAGGCGTCCCGGGCAGAAGTGGTGGCTCAGGGTTGGCGGCGGCATAAGGTCGGCCATGGAGGCGCCCAGCAGCTCCATGAGCACCATGGAGGCGCTGAACTCGGAGCATAGGACTAATGTATGAAAAGGAAAGATACTATATGCACTCTAATTGTAGTGGTGATTTTTGTTAGCTTCTGAAGGACCTCAGTGATGTTTTGTTAACTTCCGAAGCTTCGTACCCAACAGTGACTAATTGCAGTGCTGATTTGCGTTATCTAATAAGAGTATGTAGTACTCACTCCGACCTATATTAATTGACTTGAATTTGTTAAAATTTAGATGAACCTATATACTAAATAGTGTCTAGATTCATTCAAATCTAGACAAATGTGAGTCAATTAATATGGGTTGGAGGGAGTAGTGTTGAATCATGGGTTGCTTGTTTGAGGGGAAATCATTACTAGGATTTATCCTATTCTAGATGTAGCATGTCAATTGGCCTCTCGATTATCTGAAAAGCAAAGAATTAAAGAGGATGGCATTGTTCTGGAATGAGTTTGTTAGCCTACCGTATTTTTCTTAGTTAGTTGAAAAGATAATATGCACTCCATTCACAAAAAAGGATTTTGTTTTCTATCACTCTGAATCTTCACCGTATCATGTGGAGGTTGAAATTCATGAAACCGAAGAAATATTTGGGTTGTTCTGTTTGCATTTATTAGTTTGTACCAGGAGGAAGCATGACTGTCAGCATGTAAGTATTTCTATTGATCTTTAGATAAATGTTGTTTCAGAGAGTTTATGTGAGCTAGGTGCATAGAATCCTTCCTGTTCATCACGCCAATTTACTTATGAAATCAAGAGACTTTTCAATAATAGTTTCACCACCACCACCACCACCGTGTGGCTGTTCATACCATATCGTAAATCGTACAACTACCATCACAGACACTACAAGTACCAACTGGTACAGCAGGTTGTGCCAAGTATAAAACAGGATAAAGACAATAATTTCACATAACAGTGAGCAGCAACCATGGACCAGTCCCATTTATCACCACAATCATGAAATCAACACGATATGATCACCAAATTAGTACATCTGGTTGAAATCAACACGAAACTAACATGGTTCATGACCAACTTCACCACCAAAGCAGTTCATCCAGGCAAAATAAACAGGGTTAATGACAAACTTCACCACCAAACAGGGTTCATAAAAAACTTCATCACAAAAGTTCAGAAAATCAAATGGATATCTCAAATATATGAATGTTTGCTGGTAGATATAGCAAATAGGTAAAATCATGATATGTTTTACGAGTACATAAGATATTACTCCCTCCGTTTTAAAATATAAGATGTTTTAGCCTTGTGAAGCAAATATATCTAGACTACTTTTAGTATATAGGTTCACTCAGGTTTGTAGTGAATCTACACACTAAAAGAAGCCTAGATAATTTTTTTTCACAAATCTAAAACATCTTATATTTTGAAACAGAGGGAGTAGAACAAACAACCACCAATAGAAAACTCGTTGGCAGAACAACCAACCACAATAATGACTAAACAAAGTTTTGAAATGCTGACACAGCAGCAAGAACAACTCAGCAACTAGACAAACATAGCGCAGCTCGTCTATTCTTCATGTTCTTCTCATGGAGCTAGATCTCCTCTGTCTCCATCTTCAGGCACAGACAATTAACACTCTGAAGCAGTGAGCCTGCCATGCTAAGTTTCACATTATACATGACATCCCTTCTCTCTTTGAGAGCAACTGAATACAACACAAAAGTATCCTGTCTGGTCACATTTGCTACTTCCTATTTTGGTAATTGAACAATATGATACTTTACCTTCTTGAACATCACTGGAGTATAAACGCGCGCAGCATTCTTCTCAAATGGCTCAGCATTTAATTCAGTAAAAGATACTGTTTGTGAAGCTGCAGAGTCCAACTCGGTCTCATTCTTGCATATACGCCATAAACAGTGATCTGTATCCTCTATCAAATCAACAAGTGACATTCGTCTGTCTAGATTTTTGTGAATTCTAGAGTTCAGACTTTCACTACGTTGATTGCTCTGCAGAAAATCATGTGCATTTATTTATAGTTCACAAGGATAGGTATTCAATCAAAACGTACATACAGTCTTGCGTGTTATCAGTAGAAAATCATGTAACAAAATTAGAAGAAAACAATGACAGTGCTTGCTAATATCAACTAGGCAGCTTGGATATAAATTCTAATTCCATCTCGTAATCTCTACTATATAATAAGTCTTGCGGTGGTTATGATTTGTACGCTTTCATCCGTTCTCTAAGGCGCTTTCACATGATTTATTGTCGTCCGATCCGTATCGTGCTCGGACGCAAGTTCAATGGAAACTCTGCAAAGACCGACGTCTCGTCCGTACGCTCTCTAAGTCCTGGCTTTACAAGGCACCAAATTAAACCCCCACCGTCGCCTCCAAACATACATATCGATTCCTACGTATTTGCGCCCAAAAACCAGAGGTCCAAGGCGTCGGCCCGTTGCTAAGCGCCGGGACAGGTTCAAGTTCCACCGGCAGAGCACAGAGGACACCACACGATCCCCTGATTCTATGCGGAACGCGGCTCCATAGCTAGCATCGATCGCAGATAGCAGACGGAGTAGTTCTGGCGGGCGTGCTTGCCTAGGACAACTCTCCGCACTCATCCACGCCATTGAAGACTACAGCCTACGCGGCCGGCGTGGCGACGCCTACCGTTCCGCGCTCATCATCGTTGATGCTGGAAGGATCTTGATGTGATTGCATTACATGCCGATTAAGTCAAGTTTGTCTGCTGTTGTTTTTGGTTGCTACATGGAACAAACGAACATGGATCCATGGAAGAAAGAAAACAGCGACACTTGAAGAAAACAAAGAAGCAGCCACTAAGAGAAGAGATATGTACAAGCTACTCGTCTACATGGAGTTTTTAATTCTCTTTGTTCATAGACTCCGCGTGATTGCTGGGCATAGAGCCAAGAAGAAAACGGTCGAGAATTCACAATCATAAAAACCATATTGATTTCTGTAAGTACTAATAACTCTCCATCAAACTCCAGTTAGTGCAAACACTGATTTTTGGCAAAGAAATTAAAAATGAAGATGAAAAAGGGTAGATCAATTAATAAGATTATAAAAATTAAATATTAAGATGAAAAGAGGCTAGGTTAAACATGTTGATCAAAATTGGGAAAAAACTTAGATAACACTGGTATTTCATCACGTCTTGATCAGAGCAAGGTGTTTTATCCCATCCTGCTTGAAGCGAATCACTTAAATCTATCATTTCTTTTATTTTATTTGTTGTTGTGAGATTTTTTTTCGTAGCAATGCACGGGCATTCAGCTAGTATGAATTTACTTATGATGAGGTTTCGTGGATGAGGACACGGAGACGCTGCGACCAGATCGATAAGGTCAAACGCGGCGGTGGCAAGAGCGCGTCAGGGACAGGGATTCAGTGGCGGCGAGGTCAGCGAGGGCGCGACCGGCAAGGTCGGAGACGGCGGGGCGGGCTAGGTCGGTGGCGGCGATTGAGGCAGAGGCATAGGCGCGTCAGGGACAGGGATTTGGTGGCAGCTAAGCCGTCGAGGGCGCAACCCGCGAGGCCGGCGAGGGCGGGGCGGGCTAGGTCGGTGGCGGCGATGGAGGCAGAGGGGTCGGCGGCGGCGATTGATGCAGAGGCACAAGCGGCGACGATTAAGATAGAGAGAAGGTATGCGATGGGCTGAGATAGGCCCAACAACAACTCTCCGTAAAGAAAAACAAAGGTCTAATTTAGACTAGACTGCTCTAAGCAGTACGGGGTACCGTAAAAAAGCTCTCAATTAACAATACTAAACGATCATAATAAGAACATGGAAAGTCCAAAAATAGCTGGCACGGTAGTCTTGGGCCGCCTTGCGTTCTTAGCGTGGGCATTCTCGGTGTCGCCGCTCGATCCATGTTTTTTTTGCTTGTTCTATGAATTGCAAAAGCTGCTCAAACTGGTCAACGACGTTGACTTCACACGAGCTGGGTTTTGGTAGGGCACGAAAGCTAGTTCTTTGAAGAGCCAGGGCCTTCTGGAAGCATCTTATAATCACTGCGATGAAAAGCAAAACCGTTGAGGCCAACAACTTCTTGTAATTTGACGACTATGTCTTGTAAACCACGTAAAGTGCAACTGTGACCTGAGATAGTGTGGAATAATCCAATATAAGTAGATGTAAAATAGAAATCGCCGTTCAAAAAATTTAGAAATTGCTCCTTCTCGTCCCAATCTTCTACCACATATATAGCGAAAACACACCAGCAATAGTTAAAACTCTAGCAACTTAAGAATTAGGCTTCGCTCCCGCCCCGCGTGTTGATACGTTGTAAAAGTATTTATATTATATATATATAATTTATGTAAAATGCAATTTCTGTTCGAAAGCAGAAAAGCTTTTTGTTTGTTCATTTATTTCAGAATACTTTTTGAAACAAAAAATCAGAGAAAATTTGAGGCTATTTTTTTTTAAATAATACATTTTTTTATTGAATTTCACAAATAATACACAAAACGGGCAAATTGCAAATCTGTTGGTCGGTCGGCCGTTCAACAGACGAAACACTGCCTTCGTCCGTTCAACGGACGACACGCAGCCTTCGTCCGTTCAACGGACGACACACAGCTTTCGTCCGTTCAACAGACAAAACACTGCCTTCGTCTGTTTGGTAAAGGAGGGGCGTGTCGTCCGTTAAACGGACGAAGGCTGCGTGTCGTCCGTTGAACGGACGAAGGCTGCGTGTCGTCCGTTGAACGGACGAAACGTGTCTATCGTCTGTCGAACGGCCGACCGACTAACTGCAATTTGTCCGTTTTATGTATTATTTGTGCAATTCAATAAAAAAAATGGATTATTTAAAAAAAATTAGCAAATTTGAGAGGCCTTATTTCTTATGGACTCGAAGGCCCAACCCACATGGCAACCCTGCTGGAATTTACTGGTAGGAAGTCCTTAGCCTAACTAAATTCTGTAATTTTCATTCGCCCATTTATGCATAGAGGTAGAACTAGAGTTTAGTCGTACATTGAGGGGTCGTTCGGTTTGCAATGGACTGAGCTGGATTGATATGGATTGGAAGGGATTAAATCTCATTTAAGTTAAAGTTCAAGCAAATCCCATTTATTCCAGTTCAATCCAACCATAGTGTGGATTAACCAAACAGGCCATGATAGTTTTGAAGGGGAGTTGCTCCGAGTGCGGCGGTTTGGTGCCCAGGCTACATGTAGCCCGGTTTTTTTTCCTTTGAAACTTTCAAAATTTTGAATTTTAAGATCCAAAAAATACGAAAAAATATCAGCATGTAGATAATGATATACAATACGAGTGTGCCAAAAATCATGTAAAAATACTTTGTATATTGATCTCAGAAAAAAAGAGGTTTTTTCAAATCTGAGATGTGAACAGTACACATACGAAATTTGTCAAATTTCTCTTTTTTCTGCGCCGAAAGTACAAGTAATTTTTCATTTAAACTTTGCAGATGTGTAGTTCGTGTCGTTGGCTACATGCACATATTTTTTTAAAAAAATTGAAGCATTTTTCAAAAGCTGAAAATTGGCCCAAATAGAAATGTACGGACATGATTAAAGGTTACATGTAGAGGTCAGGATCCGTTAGGCTTATTCAGAGTTGCTTCATCTTATATAGGAGGGTGTTCTAACAGGCACTAGAAAAGTAGATCTCGCACGCCGCCACGCTTCGCGCGCCATAACTTATAAAAATGAGCCGAGCCATTTTGCATGATGCTTATATTGTTACTGTTTGGAAAAATTAATGTAGTGCTCTAGCCATTAGTGGAAACATGGCCTCTAGTCCCATGCAGTAAGAGCCTTTAGTCCCGGTTTTGGCACCGGGAATAACCAAGCAGGACTAGAGGCCCACCCACTAGTCCCGGTCCAGTTACCAGCCGGGACTAGTGGATGTCCACGTGGCTGCCGTGGCGCGCTCAAGGTGCACCCCCACTAGTCCCGGTTGGTGATAAGGACCGAGACTAGTGGGTCTCTGCTGCGGCAACATTTTGCGGATTTTTTCTGCCGTGGCACGTAATTACCTTGGACTAGTGTTTCTCTGCCGCGGCAACATTTTGTGCCCTTTCTTTGCCGCGGCTGAGAATTCATTTTTTATTGTTTTATTTATTTATTTTTCATTTTAAAATAGTTTTTCAATTTCTACGCCACCACATATTATACACGTTCGTGCATATATAAGATAACTTGTATTACGGTATCGAGTATACAAATATATATAATTTACGTAATTACATGGAGACCACAATTACCGGGACTAGAGCCCGTCTATTCAATTACATGGAGATCATTAGCGCCTATTTACACTAAATTCTCCGCCATCGTGTACCATCTCTTTGAAAATAAAACGCGCCAACTCTTCCGCAATTGCTATTACACGTTGTGTGGTAGGAGATTATCCCGCATTCTATAGAAGAAAAGGAGATCAATATGAATATCAATTATGATAACAAAAAGTGACGGTAATAAAATGATGATATGAATGTGTTGCTTACGTCGACTCTTTAATCTTTGTGCTCGGTGGTAAACATGCGAATGAACTCGCAACCATAGAATCCACATAAATTTGACCCCTGTGGCTGCCTCGCGTACTTTACGAGAATAAAAATCAATCAAAATAATAACCTAGCATCATTATTGTATTGAAACTAGAAGTAAAGAGATGCGCGGACATATCACGTGCTACTTACCGACTTACCGAGACCTCCTTAAACGTCATCTTCTGACTAAAGGAACCCGTAACCTCACGCGTGAACCGGATCCAAACCCTGCCCGGCGAAGAAAATGAATGAGTGAGTTATTCATTACCTGATATTTCAGGAAATCAATAAAAGATACTGATATAGCGAGAAAATTACTCCTGGAGCATGTCCTGCATGTTGTGGAACGCTTCTAGCTTTCTCTTTTATGGGTCCATGACTTCTATTCTTCCCTTATCAAGTTGAATGTCTAGCAGAATCCAGTGGAAGCTGCACACATTTATATATATACATCAGTAACTCATCAGTTACACTTAGCATCGAGTAATCAAAAGTGAATGTGTACAACAGAGTAAGACCCTTACTCGAAATTGTAAGGAAACAATATGTGGTCACATAAATTTTGCTTTTTTAAAAACCTTAAAATGTTTTCCTCGGTCTCCCCGGGCGTTTTCGTTAGCGTATTTATATGTACTTTATCTGGATCAATGAACCTAACATTATAGAATCTTCTTATTTTACATTCCTGGATCTTCATTCTGCATAATAATAGAGTACAAAAGGATATAATGAGGATAATTACATGCAATGAACTGAACATGTAGACAATGAATTCAACAACTTACAGACAATAGCAGCTCAGGATAGATTTGTCGAGGGCGTCGAGATTGTATAACTGGAATAGTTCTGGAAACTCAACATGGACCTCGTCGCCGGGTCTGAAGTAGTACTCACGTGGGAATTTCGCTGTGATAAATATTCTCCCTTACTTTGCATCTGTCAACTACCACTCATGGAGATTCCGTAATTGTGTTGGCAGTTCTTTCACCTTTTCTTTGCTGACCAAATCCTCACCTTCGACATATCTACGGGCTACATCAGCCTTGGGTAGAAGGTCGAGTTGGGGGCCTAACAGTTCATCAATACTAATTTCCATGTTGGCCGCCAACTCTGCAACTACTGACATATATAGTGGCTGTTGTGTGAGAAGGGGAACGTTTTCTGAAAACACCTTGAGGGGTGAGATCGTTTGTTTGGCCTGTTGTCCGAGAAGGGGAACGTCTGATTTTTTACTGATTGCATTTTTGCTCCCGCTTGCACCTGTGCTTGCTGGTTTTTTATTACTTGCACTTGATTTGCTCTTCGCCACTTCTTTCTGAAGTGTGCGTAGATAGTCATCTGGCTTATGGTGACGAGGGTTGATTTCGTCAATGCCCATTGTTATGGACTTGAGTATTGGAGAAGATGTGGATGCTGGAAGTCGCGGAACGGTTAACAGACAAGCAACACGGGACACGAGATTTACCCAGGTTCAGGTCCCCGGAGGGAAAACCCTACTCCTGCTTGTCTGCTCTTGATTATGGTGGAACCGAAGATTACAGGGATGCGTAGATGCAATCTGGCGTGGAGGTGTGTATGCGATGGTGTAAGAGATGCTTCTCGTCGTACCCTCTTGGCCTTTATATAGATAGGCATGTTCTGGGCTTAGGTCGAGTCGGTCACAAATTAGGGTTTGTTTCCTTTGAAATTCTATCTAATCTAGACTTGTCCTCCAAGGAGTCGAAAACGTCATGGGCTTGGGCCACCCGAAGTCTTCATGGGCCGAGTGTCTTGACGTGGGCCTTCCTTGGACTGGACCACGTATACCAATCTTGTATACTCGTGGGGTATATCCATGTCAGTAGCCCTCGAGTCTTCAGTCGAATTGTAGATTCGGCTGAGGAGTCTTCAATCTTTCTAGTGGAGTTGAGCCTGTTATTTTAAAGAGAAAATATTTTAGTTCATAGGGATTGTTGATGTGTGTGCCTGGATCTCCCAACGGATCAAGGTCAGTTAACTGTCATAGGAGAAAACAACACGATCTTCATCAAACTCGAGTCCCTGGACTCGAATTCAGAACGATTGCTGGTGTGATTCGACTCTAGCCGTTGTGGCTTACAGGAGTAGAATCCCAGTTATTTTTAGTGATGTACCCAACGCGTCCGTCGGGATTTTTACCATGCCTGTTGACACGGGGGTTTACTGGCAGAGCGCAATCAAGTGCGTTACCAGGCCATCAAATGATATCCGTGGGGCTTATCTTTGCGTCGTAAACACAACATCCGAAATTTTATCACCGCGGAGGTGTTTCGGGTGGCCAAGGATATTGCTTCTCACTTAGCGTTGGTTTGGTCAAAGTTTCCAAAAAGGTTTTGTCATTTTTGATCCGAAGGATCACAGTCGAAGAATTCATAGGGTGCATGGTCATCGCTCCCTATGGGAGTAGCCTCCCGAGTGTCTGTTCGAGTCGTAGACTCGAGCAGAGACTTGAGTTCAGTCGTTTTTAGCTTAGGTCCGAAGGACACAATTTTTTCGGATGCTCGGCCAATCCTCCCTATGGGAGTAGCCCCCGAGTCCATAGTGGAGTCGCGGACTCGACGTAGGACTCGAAGATATTTGCGAGCTGTAGTTACCTTAATCATTTATCAGGTGCGCGGCTAGCGCTCCTGATAGGAGTAGCCCCAGAGTAATTTCTCGAATTGTAGATTCGAGTAAGTACTTGATTGTTCAGCCGAAAACTTTGAGCCATTGCTGGCTTTTCCTTGATGACGTCAGTGCTGACGATTGGTGATCTCAAATGTCTGCGGCAGTAGAGATGGTGCGACGAGACGATCGTGGGTCCCACCGACTGACTTGAAGTTGACTAGTCACGCACAGACGTGGCGAAAATTATGGCGTCTCCTTGATTTCCGTGTGTAGTGGACGACCTGCTGGCGACGGTTTGGTGTAGTGTTGACACGTGTAGGGTTAGATTGGAGGTGCGCGCTAGGGCTTATGGATCAACGGATCATATGCATCGTCTTCCTCTTTTTATACCATAGGTAAACAGTGATTTTCTTTTACCCTTCTTCATTTGCTCATCTCTCATTGCCTCCATTTTCACGAGCTTTGCTGCTCTTTGCTGCGCTCTGGACATCATTCGCACCTTTCTTTTTTCCTTCTTACGCGCACACCGCCACCGTCGCCTCTACAAGATGGGCAAGACAAAGAAGACCGCTGCCGAGCTGGGTCGAGCGCCGTCGGTAGCGGCAATAAGATCACCACGACGGCCCGCGCCACTGACGGTGGGTGGAAGTGCATAGAGATGCGTGAAGAAGACATGTGCAAGCTGCACGATTCTGGGTTGATTCCCCAGAACAAGGAGGACGCCATCCTTCCCGGTGACGAGGTAATCCCGCGCCCACCCGAAGGGTTTCGGGTGATGTTTTATGCCTTTGTCATCCGCGGTCTCTCTCTTCCTGTTCATGATTTTCTTCGTGGACTCCTCTTATTTTACGGGATTCAGTTGCATCATCTGTCTCCCAATTCTCTCCTCCATATCGCCTGCTTCATCACTCTTTGTGAGTGATGGATCGGTATCGAGCCGCACTTTGGCCTCTTCCAGAAGCTCTATTCCATGAAGAGGCAGTCCGGCACCGGCGGAGTCTATCCGCTCAGCGGCTGCATCATCTCTATTCGATCTTCTATTCTCTTCTTCTCCTTTTCTATGTGCGAGTTCGTCCAGTATTGGCGGAAGAAGTGGTTTTACATCCGTGATGCCAAGGTGGATGGACAAGATTTTGGCCTCGCCCCTTTCGACTCCTCTCAGAAAATCGTCCCGAAGAGGTCGTGGAAGAACCACGTCTTGGAGGGTGAGACGGTGCAGGTGGAGGAGCTCTACCGTCACGTGGAGGCACTCCAACTGGTGGACGGTAAGGAGGTCAACAGCGTGGACATCATCCGCACCTTCTTCAAGCGTCGGGTGCAGCCGCTCCAAGCGAGGGCGCATCCGATGTTTCTCTATGATGGCTGCAATGACCCGACAAGGGTCTCATCCGAGGAGCTGTCCAAGGGTGACCTCAATAGAGCCCTTTTGCCTCTGCTCAAGTACAAGGCTGACGAGGACCTCCCGGGGAAATCCCTGACTCCCCCATTTAGTGCTGGAAATGCAGTTCCGCGGGTGGAAGTTTGTATTTTGCGTGTTGCGCTTTTTCGAGTGTTTTTGCAGCTTGCATTGTTACTAATCTTCTGTCTTTCGTTTACATGACCTCAAGGTAGCGGGGATGATGCCCCTCTACCTGAGAAATATGCGGTTGTGCCGGATAACGAGGTTGTGGATTCTGAGTCCGAGCTTCCTCCGGCGCAATCTCCTACTATGGACGCCCTCGAGCCGAGCAAAGGGCGGACCCGAAAGCGCACCCGAAGCGAGTCTTCGGATGCGTCTACCCCGCCAACTCCAAGGGTCCGCCTTTCCTCGAGCAGCATGGTGAGGATGATGGTGTGTCGTCTGCTCCTTATCCTGTCGTGCCCCTTCGGTCGGTGGCTCCGCAGCCGCCGGCCAAGAAGAAGAACAAGGAGAAGGCGGATCCCTTCTTCAACTTATCGGACATGGAGTCATAAGTTTTTCTCCTGAGTCCTTTTTCTATTGCTCGTTTGTGTAGTCTCACTGTGTTGCTAATCTGATCTTTGCGTGCAGCAATTCTTCGGAGGAGTCCCTTGACAGGGACACTCAAGAAGTTATGGCGGAGTCGAAGTCAACGGCTTCTATTCCCCAGGTGGTGGCCGACTCTGAGGATGATGGCCCGAACTCCTCTAGGCGAGAAGCTCGGGCAGTCGTGACTCAGAAGGAAGCTCGCAAACCTTCGGAGTCCACACCTGAACACGTAAGTGCTATCTTTCATACTTCATGGGGGGAGCCCCCAGGCCCTTTTGTTTTGACTTTGTTGATCATTTTTTGGTTTGAGGAGGGAGCCTCTGAGCCCTTTATTTACCGAATTGTGTTTTTATTTCCTCTGTAGCCCTTTGTGCACGACGCCAACCTCCTTATTCAGCAACATATGGCGCTGGAGGCTAATCTGCAACAGCTTCAAGGTACATGACTTTGCACCCTATTTTTGTTCGTCTGCTCCCAGGATTTTCTTGTATTGATCAGGTGTTTCTTTATGTTGCAAATGAAAACAATGATGCGCTCCGAAGGATGAACACTCTCGAAAAGAGCCTCGGCAAGGCGGAGAAGAAGGCAGCTGATGCTGCTGAAGCCAAGGAGCGCCTGTAGAAGTAGGCTGCCAATCGCGAGCAGCAGCTCTTGGCCGCAGCAGCCACCCGCGAGAAGGAGATGGCTGATAAGGTTATGGCTACAGCCAAAGCTATTTCTGGTGAGTTTCCCTTGCCTTGTTTGGGTGTTGTGTTCTTTCGACTGTGGCTTGTCCTTTCTCATTCAACTCTTTCTTCTTATTTATTTCAAATGCTTCAGGCATCACGTTTGATCATGATGCGCTGGAGCATGGAGATGCTTTGGGTGATGCTGTTGCTGCTACAGTCGAAGATCGCTGTGCCACCGCCACTGGTTCCTTGGAGAAGGCAAGGAGAGTGCTTGCATGCTTCTACAAGGAGGTCGTCCCCAAGGGTGTTGTCCTTGAAGACGTCGATGCCCTTGCGGATGCTCTATAAGAGGAGGCACGGCGGAATACAAGCGCAAGCAGAAGGGCCTTGGCGCTTCCATGGGGTTGGCCATGGCGATGGCGTCCGGAGTGGAGCTGGACCTGCCGCAAATCACGTCCCAAATGCCGACGGCTACAGATGGCTTTGAGGTAGCTTTCGCCCTCTTTGCTTCTTGCTGTAAGCGTTATGGGCCGAAGCTCATCGATCTCCTGGGTGATTACGCGGCAAAGCAGCAGCAGGAGGTCAAGAGCAGGCAGTTTGGCTCCGAGGCCACCCCGGATGCGGGTTCTTAGGCCTTTGTAATTTAGATGATGTAGTTTCTTCTTTTGCTTCCTTCTATAACCTTTTGCTGGTGAACAAGCCCAACTATGCCACAAGGTGGCTTTATTGATGTATATAAGTTTATCTTTTGAGCTGCTACCAGAAATGCTTGTGATGTTCATGCTTGATTTATTTTCCTTTAGGGTCCCTCGAGTGAGGCTCCGGTTGCCACTCCGACTGCTCCTGAGCCACGACCATCTTTGGATGATGCGTCGCAGTTGGCTTTTCTTCGTGATCATGTACGCATCTTGTAGAAGGATATCCTTAGCATTCAAGGTCATGCGGATGTGTGGAAGTCCAAAGCTGAGCGAGCCACGGTCAGGGAGGAGTTCTTCCTTCGGGAGTTGCGGCAGATGGGTGAGCAACTCCAATGTAAGTCTCTGTGAACCGATGTTTTTCCGGGTGCGCCCTATTTGTATGCCATCTCACTCCATGCTTGGTGCAGATGTCAATCTCGTTCCAAGGGAAGAAAAGGAGCACGTCGCGATTCAGATGAACTACCTAATGCAATAGGACCTGGAGGCTGGTGGCTTCTTCTGGATGGACCGCGATTGGGCCATCGTACTTGTGACGGTGCAAGATCGCGTGCACCAGGTTCTTCGGGTGCTTAGGCAGGCGAGGACTTCTCTGGCAGCCATTTGGTCTGTCATGTTCCCCTTGGATGCTGCGCCTTCCACCTTTTGGGACCTTCTTGCAAAATTTCAGAATGTGGGCCACATCAAAGAGTTGGTCCGGCATCAGCTGATTGTTGGGGTGAAGGCTGCCTTATCTCTTGTTCGGTTGCATCGCCGTGATGTCAATCTTGCGGAGGTAGCGAATGGGCTGCCCCTTCAACCGGATGGCAGTCTATAGGACATGCGTTGATGCAGCGCCAGTCCAAGTGGGAGCGCTTCGTCGGGAAACCCCAAGAGCAAGGTGTGAAGCAGCACAACAACAAGTTTTCCCTTAGTTAAGAAACTGAGGTTATAGAACCAGTAGAAGGAAGGAAACGTCACATAGGTGTTGCAAGCAACGCGGAGACCTGCACAACACAAACTCAAGACTTTGCCCAACGAATCAGTGAGGTTGTCAAGCTCACCGGTTTGCTGTAACAAAGGATTAAATGTATGGTGTGGAAGGTAATGGTTTGCAGCAAGTAAACAAGTAACAGTGGAGGATGTATCAATGGCAAATATTGGTTCGGGGTCCATAGTTCACTAGAGGTGCTCTCCTTAGATAAACAACATGGAATGAGGGGAAACAAATAACAGCAGGGCAATTGACAGGAACTGAGCAAGGCATAACAATGCAATTACTAGTCAGAAAGATCCTATGAGATTCGATTGGGCAATACAACAAGATACATAGACCGCCATCCAACTGCATCTATGACTAGAAGTCCACCTTCAGGTTATCATCCGAACCCCCTCAAGTATTAAGTTGCAAGCAACAGACAACTGCTTTAAGAAAAGTGTGTAAGGTAAACAGTCCACATGTTCCATGAACAAGAGACTGTTTTTTTCTCCCTAGTGGCAACATCATATCTACAACCGAAGGGATTTCTGTCACTTCCCTTGGAAACTAGAGGCATGAACCCACTATCGAGCATAAATACCCCCTCTTGGAGACACTAGCAACTACTTAGCCAAGATAGCTACTAACAACAGAGAGCATGCAAGATCACAAACAACATAGACATGATAGAATCATAAAGACAAAACCATTAATCAAACCAACATAATAATTTCAATATCCATCGGATCCCCGCAAACACAACATGCAAGATTACAAATAGATTAGATCTTGATCATGAACAGAGCTCACAAGATCTATACATGAAAGCACAAAGGAGGAGATACAACCATCTAGCTACTACATGGACACGTAGTACAAGGTGGAACTACTCACGCATCATACCGGAGAGAAGGCCTCCGGGATGATCTCCCCTCCGGCAGTGCCGTGAAGAACTTGATCCCTCGATCTAGGGACGATGGTGGCGGCTGACTCTGAGCATTTTTGTGAAGATTTGATCGGGTGCTTAGGGTTTCTGCATCAGGGGCTTCTTATAGGCGAAGGGGGAGGCCTAGGAGGCGGCCAGAGGGGCCACACCCCTCCCAGGCACTGGGCAGGGCCCACCCGCGCCTAGGGGGGGTCTGGCCGCCCTGGCTTGCGTCTCCGTCTCGTCTTCTGGATTCTTGTTCCCCACGGAAAGTTATTGACTTTGGCTTTTGTCCCGTCCAATTCCGAGAATATTTCTTTACTAACTTTTCTGAAACCAACAACAGCAGAAAACGGACAACTGGTGCTGTGGCGACTTGTTAATAGGTTAGTACTAGAAAACATGTAAAAAGCACCTCAAAGTGTAGATAAAGCAAAGAAAAGTAGATACTATCAAACATGGAACATAAAAAATTATAGATACATTTCCGACGTATCATGCGTCCACATTATGCGGCTGTGGCGCATCATGCTGAGGAGATTGTAGATCTGTTCGAGCAGCGGGTGAATGTAATACTCCAGAATAGGTAGATCCTGTAAAGAAAAAACTTAATGTAAAATTTGTATTTATTCGATTGGGCTCGTTATGCCCTCTGTAAAGTGTTATGTTTATATTGGCACATTGTGCTTTATAATTTTCATGTCCCTTTCGTTAGCCTGACGTGGTCAGCTACTCGAGTCGTATGCGTTGTTTTCAGTCGACGGAGTCGTCGGGTGAGGCATAGCCCTCGAGCGTGTTTAACGAGAAATAGTGTAAAGAAAAAAGATATTTGGGCCAAGGAACTTAGCTTTTATTCATAGAAAATGAGGAGGTATATTGTTCGGCTGGGTAGCCTTGGCTGAGTAGCCTTATTGAAAGTAAAGGGTAACTAGGGGTAGAAGCGTCGCAATTATGCGACGTTTCAGGGGTTGGAGTATTCGACTCCTGATGCGACGTCCATGAGGCGATAGGCTTCACCTGGGATGACTTCGGTGACGATGTAGGGTCCTTCCCATGGTGACTCTGCTTTTTGGGCCATTCTTGCTTGAGTCGCAAGATGAGGTCTCCTTCGAAGAAGGACCTTGGGCGCAGCCGACGGCTATGATAGTTGCGGAGGCTCTGCTGATAGACCGCTGAGCGAGCCGCGGCGATGTCGTGTGCCTAGTCGAGTGTGTCGACGACGTCTTCGAGTGCGGCAAATGATTCGGCTTCGCTGTAAGCGACGACCCGTGGGGCCTTGTGGCGTACCTTGGCAGGCAGCACGGCTTCGGCTCCGTGCACCATGAAGAAGGGCATGTAGCCGGTTGAGCTGTTTCGTGTTGTATGCAGGCTCTAGAGAACGGAGGGTAGCACATCTTCCCAGGCTCCTGCAAGCCTTTCGAGTGGGCACAGAGGGCGCTTTTTGATGTCGTTCCCTATGAGGCCGTTGGCTTTCTCGACCTGTCTGTTGGTTTGCGGGTGCACTACTGAGGCGTAGGATATATAAATGCCGAGGTTCCTGCAAAAGGCTTGAAATTCCTTCGAGATGAATTTCGAGCCGTTGTCCATGATGATGCTGTGAGGCACGCTAAATCTGTAGACAATGGATTCGAAGAACTTGACGGCAGTTTTGCTGCTTTGGTTAGTGACGGGCATGGCCTCGATCCACTTGATGAATTTGTCGACTACGACCAGGAGGAAGACGTGGCCTCCTGGCGAGGACTTTGGAAGTTTGCCGATCATGTCAAGGCCTCATTGGGCAAAGGGCCAGGCCAGTGGTATGGGCCTCAGTTCGGATCCTGGTGCGTGCGGCTTGTCCGTGTATCTCTGACAGGCGTTGCACCTCTAGACAATGTCCTTGGCATCGTTCATGGCGGTTGGCCAGTAGAACCCAGCTCGTAGAGCCTTAGCGACTAGGGCGCGGTTGCCTGCATGGTGGCCGCATATACCCTCGTGGATGTCCTGGAGGATACTTTTGCCATCACCGATGGTGACGCACCGTTGGAGCACACCTGAAATGCTGCACTTGTACAGCTCGCAGTTGATTATGGTGAAGGCTTTTGATCAGCGAGATATGCGCCAGACGTCCGTCGGGTCATCGGGAAGTTAATTGTTTATCAGGTACCGAAGGTACGACTGCGTCCATGTGTCTTCAATCGCCATGACCTACATCAGGCTTACCAGCTCGGCCTCGGTGTCAAGCTTTTTGGGTCCTTCCCATCCTTCGGGTAGCGCAGCCCCCGGGGTGCTCTACTTCTTTAGCTGAGCCTTTTGGGAATTTTCTCTTGATAGCGGGTATGGAGATTTGTTCGAGGAACACACCTAGTGGTACCCGTGCGCAGGTGGATCCAATGTTGGCGAGTCTGTCGGCCTCTTCGTTGCTTTCCCTTCCAACGTGCCAAAACTCGTAGCCATCAAAGTCTCCTTCGAGTGAGTTGTAGAGCGCGCGGTACGCGATCATGTTGGCGCTGTGAGCGTCGCACTCATTCATCGTCTGTTGGATGATAAGATTCGAGTCACCGTAGATGACGAGGCGTGTTGCGCCGCAGATCTTGGCCATCTTCATGCCGTGGATGAGGGCCTCGTATTCAGCCTCATTGTTGGAAGCGCGAAATTTTATCCGAAGGACGTATTTCATCTTGTCTCCTTGAGGGGACATTAGTATGACGCTGACCCCTGCTCTGGCCTCGCGCTTGGAGCCATCGAAGTGCATCGTCCATGATTGCGACATATCCGGAGTGTCCGGCAGCTGGTGTTCCATCCAGTGGACGAGAAAGTCAGGGAGGACCTGAGATTTGATGGCCTTGCGCTGCTCGTAGACTATGTCTAGAGGGGACAAATCGATGCCCCATAAGGATACACGCCCCATGGCCTCGGGGTTGTTCAGGATGTTTGACTGTGGGGCGTTGTTGACGACCATGATCTGATGTTCTTGGAAGTAGTGTCTCAGCCGGCGAGCCATCATGAATACGCCGTAGGCGAGCTTCTGGTAGTGAGGGTACCTCTACTTTGTTCGAGTCAGTACCTCGCTGAGGTAGTAGATTGGGCGTTAGACCCCGTGGGACTTGCCATCTTTGGCTCGTTCGACCACGAGTACGGTTCTTACCACCTAGTGTGTAGCTGGAATGTAGCAGCAGAGGCTCCCGCTCCTTTGGTGTGACCAGGACAGTCGAAGTGGATAGCAGCCGCTTTAAGTCCTCGAATGCGTCATCTTCTTTGGGAGTCCACTCAAACTTGTCCACCTTGCGCAGCAGCTGGTAAAAGGGTAGGGCCTTCTTGCCCATGCGGCTGATGAATCTGCTCAATGTCGCGATCCGCCCGGCCAGCTGCTGGACACCTTTGAGGTTCTTCGGCTTCTCCATGGCCAGTATGGCCCTGATTTTCTTCGGATTCGCCTCAATCCCCTACTGGGAGATGAAGTAGCCGAGTAACTGGCCAGATGGGACACCAAAGGCGCACTTTTCTGGGTTTAGCTTGATCTTATAATGATCAAGGTTAACGAACGTCTCGCGGAGATTGTCGATCAGCGTCATGGCCTCCCTGGTCTTGATACTATGTCGTCGACATAGACTTGGATGTTGTGACCGATCTGGTTTTTCAGGCACGCCTGCATGCATCTCTGGTATGTGGCACCTGCATTCTTTAGCCCGAAGGGCATGGTGTTGTAGAAGAATACTCCGAACAGCGTATTGAACGTCGTTTTCTCCTGATCTTTGACCTTCAGCCGAATCTATTTGTAGCCTAAGTAGGCATCGAGGAAGGAGAATTTCTCGCATACTACAGTCGAATCCATGATTTGATCGATCCGCGGTAAAGGGAAGTGGTCCTTGGGACAGTATTGGTTGAGCGATGTGAAGTCCACGCACATCCGCAGGATGTCCGTGTCCTTTTTGGGGACCAACACGGTGTTGGCCAGCTACTCGCTCTCCTTGATTTCATGGATCAAGTTGGCATCGAGCAGTCTATTGGCTTTGATTCCAACGACTTCAGCTATTGGTTCGGACAGTCATGAGATCGACTACTTGACTGGCTTCACGTCAGGAAACACATTGAGTGCATGCTCGTCGAATACCCTCGGAACTCCTGGCATGTCCGCAGGACACTAGGCAAAAATTTCCCAGCGCTCACGGAGGAATTCGACGAGCGCATTTTCCTATGCGGGACTGAGGTCATTGGTGATCAACGCCGTCTTGGAGGCGTCCGTCGGGTGGACCTGCACCTTCTTTGTGTTGGTGTAAGTCGAGCGACATGTCAGTGCGTTTTGCTGGTGGTGGGGTGCCTAGTTATGCATCACCTATCTAAGCCTTGTGAGCTCCTCCTGCATGCCGAACGACTGGGAGATTCTGTTGAAGTCTTTTTCACAGTGGTCGGATCAGGTGAAGCTTCCCTGGACGGTGATGAAGCCCCTAGGTCCTAGCATCTTCAGTAGCAGGTACGCGTAGTGAGGTACTGCTAGGAATTGTGCGAATGCCACGCGCCTGAGGATCGCGTGGTACTGTGATGGCCAGTCCACCACTTCGAATTCTAGCCGCTCGCGCCTGAAGTTTTTGGGCTGGACGAAGATGCCGTTGAGCCATATCTTGCCCAGAGGGTATATGCCCTTCCTTGGGACTATGCCATGAATGTTGTGTCTGATTGTTCCAGGCTACACACAGAATCCGCATTGCTGCGAGTGTGCTGACGAACATCAGATTGATGACGCTCCGCCGTCCATGAAGACGCGGCTCATCTCGAACCCCCTATCCGCGCCTCGAGCACCAGGGCAGCATGACCTGGGCGAGGGATCTTGCGTGGGTGATCCGAATGATCAAACGTGATGCAAGACTACGAGCCACTAAGGTACTCAGATATGGCTAGTGGAGAGGTCACGGCCTGGCTGACTTGGCGGGTGATCTTCTTTTGCACCCTGTTGGTTGGGCGCCCCTTCTGGATCATCAGGGACGCTTTTGGGGGCGGGTATCCTCTCGCACCATTATTTGGTGCTACTTCTATCGCCGACTGCGACGGTCCGATGGATGGTGGCGGAGGAGCTCTGTGGGTGATGTCACCTGGTGCGGGTGCGGGCCCAAATCTAGGGTTCACGATCTGGCGCCGTATTTGGGTGAGACCCTTGCTGAGCTTCTGGAACTCGCGGCAGTCCTTGAGCATGTGGCTAGCTTTCTTCTTGCCGTCCTGTTTGTCGATATAGAAGTGGATGGGGTAAGGACCAGACAATTTGTCGTATGCCGAAGGCTCGTCGTCATGGCTGCGATGTTGCCATGTCTGTGTGGGTCACCCTCCATCGCGGTAGTTGCCTCCGCGGTATCCGCTGCTGTGGTTTCCGTCATTGCATCGGTCGGCGTATCCAGCCGTGACCATGTCGCCTCCATCGCGATCGTCGTAGACGCGCGATCTTCTTTTGTTGTGGTGTTCCCGCCTGCGGCCGTTGTCGTGGTATTGCCGACGAGTACGCCATGGAGGGTTCCTCACAGTGCGTGTTTAGAGACGTGGGGGAAGGCGGATGGTTGATGGGTACGAGGTAACACATCTTACCCAGGTTCAGATCCCACAATGGTGCCAGAATCCTACTCCTGCTACAAATCACTATAAGGGCAATACGCCGAGTTATAGGGATTGGTTCGCTGTGCGAGGTGACTAGAGAGTCTAAGTTATCGTCTGAGATTGTTGTACGTTGTGTCCTAAAGGCTCCCATAGGCCCGACTTATATAGTCGCCAGGTCCTAGGGTTACAGGGAAAAGTCCTAGCCGGACAGGTTATAGAGTCCTACACTACTTACAACTAGTCTAGCATGTCTTGCACTCCAAGGCTCCAGGTATGTCGGTGACTCCTCCACAGCCTTCCTTCATCCGGCATGGGCCTCCCTTCTAGATCCATCTAACTGGGCTGCCTAGCAGGCGATGGGCCATGCTACCAACCGTGGGCCACCCGGGTTATCCGGATAGGAGACATGCTATGAAGATACCCATATAGCATATCCCCAACAGTAGCCCCCGGAGAACTCCGAGATCTTGCACCGTCTTGCCTCTTCAAGTTGAATGCTCCATCTAGATGGATGTCGGCAAATCGTCAAGCAATATCTTGTAGTCCTCCGAAAGAACCCTGCAAGGTTTTCTCCGTCTTCAACTTATAAGCCGGAGAATTGCTGAATCTTCTATCATACTCTTCCATAGCCGGACTGGATCCATCCATGCCGGAATCTTCCGATGTGATGGTTCAACTGCCAGTGACAGCTATGACGATGTAGACATAGGTCATCAACGCCTCATAAATCACACATGCAGAGAACGCAATCATGTCCATTTTTACCGCGCGAGCGATACGAACCGTTGGCGGCGACAGTTGGAAACATGGCAAAATTTCCGCGCATGCGCCTGCACACGTCACCCACACGTCAACTATTCGATCGTCATGCACGAATCTTGACGCTGGAGGTTATAAATTGTAACTGTGGTGGAATTTTACTTTTCACCTCATTCTCCTCCTGCGTCGTCTTCTTCCTCCAGTGAGCTCCTCCTCGAGCTCTCCGCGCGATTGCGAAAAACCCTAGCCCATCAATCCTCCCAGTCACCACCTCAGTTTCTCCAATGGCCAGCAGCAGTTCCGCTCCCTCCTTGGCGGCGTCAGGCGATGCTGCGACGAAGCCGGTGAGCACCGTCCTCGTGCCTCCAGAGGGCCTGGTGATCCCTAAGTCCGCGGTGGTCGAATCCACCAGCGGCGACCAAAATCCAGCGGCGCTGGAGCTGCTGGAAGAGGAAAATGACTCCCACAAGGGGGACTGGCGCGGTTCGGACATCACGGACCGCGACATCAAGGAGCTAATCATCGAGGGCTACCTCCCTGCGACGGAGGGGCTCGCCTGGCGGGCGGCACCGGCCGGCGAGGTCACCCCTTCTCCCCAAGCCGGAGAGAAGGTGTACCTCAAATCCCAACTGGTACGTGGCGTTTCCCTGCCCATCTCCAATTTCTTCCTAGCTGTCCTCAGCCATTACCGAGTATAGCCTCAGAACCTCTCCCCCAATAGCATCCTCGCGCTCAGCAACTACGCGGCGCTTTGTGAGGGTTACTTAAGGATTACGCCTAGGCTAGATCTATTTATTTACTTCTTCACCATCAAAAGGGAAGCCGGAGCGGGCAAGGACGAGCTCAGGAACTATGGGACCATTAGTTTTAAGATCCGTCCTGGCCGGCGGTTCCCCGACATCGTCGGCCATGAGTCATGTAAAAACTGGCAACGAACGTACTTCTACGGCCTAGATATCCCTCTAGCTGGCCGAGAAGCAACATATCCGGACTTCGTCGATGGAGCTGTCGCCGAAGCCTCAACATGGAGATCCCAGGCCTCCCTCCCCTCCGACATCAACGCTTCTCGCGCTATAAGGCGAATAGAGTGGTTCGTAGAGACGGGTCTAACCAGATTGGACCTGGCCATGTGCTGGTTCGTCAGGCGGATCCAGCCTTTGCAGCACCGCTCAAAGCTAATGCATGAGTACACCAAGGATACGAAGGATAGCCTTCGCATCTCCGAGGACAATTTCTCGAGTGACTCCATCAAGCTCTGGCTCAAGGACATCATCAAGGTGAAGGACAGGAAGCATGGCTTCACCATCACCAATGACATGTTCGTTGACGGCTTGTGCCCAAAGGTATGATGTTTATTTTCCGTGTATGACATATACTCCAGTGCTTCCGTCTAACCATTGCCATCTTCATCTAACACTTGTGGGATTTCACTTAACAACTTAGCAGTCTAGAGGAGGATAGCATGGCTATCCAAATCTATGACCCAAGATGAAGGAAGTCACTGTAGTGTCCGACGACAATGTCCCGCTGGCGTGAAAGCGAAGAGCTCCACCTCTGACGATGCCGACGGAGGCAAGAAGAAGATGACGGAGGGTGGAGCCTCCAAAAAGACTACCGCCGCCCTGGAGGCGGAGAAAAGAAAGGTTATTGGGATCCCCTTTGCCAAAGCACCCCCTGTTGTGTAAGCCTCTTTCTCTCCGACATTGTCCATTGCTTGTCTTATTCCTGTACTTATACTTTTTGCACGTTTCAGGAAGAAGGTCACTACCAGTTTGAAGAAGACCTCCAAGACTTTGGGGGCTTCTAGAAACATTAAGGATATGTTGCATCGTGACGTGTCTCCCCACGCATCTCCCGCCATCGCCCCTGTCACTCCTAGCGTCCAGCCTACGCCTGCTCCGACAAGCTTACAGGCCAAAGATGCATCTGGCCCTTCCGCCATGGAAGTGGACTCAGATGCCTCCGTGGAGCTTGCCGTTGTCGGCGAACAGGCAATGCAAGAAAGTTCCGCAACCCAAATGGCTGAAGCTCCGGCTAAGGATGCCATCGGTAGCGGTAAGGCGGTGGTGGAGAGTGGTACGTCTGCCGAAGGCGGCGACTCTGCACCCAGGAAAACCATAGAGTTCCCGAAGATAGTCTACCCAGCACTTACGCCGAGTAGATCCGCTTTGGTTCGTGGTGCAGCGTCGACATCTCCAACATGCGGTCTTGAGGAGCTTCTCCGGCAAGAAGAAATCTTGCAAGGAAACAGTCTATCCTTCGGCAAGTTGCTTGCCGGGAGCGCTACGAACCTCAAGATCATCACACTTGTAAGTTTTATTTGCCTTTTGCATTTCATATGACTATCCCACTGTAGCGCCCGAGGATTTAGACGGAAAACCATAGGCCTTTGCATCGAAATGCTCTAAGAGTGACTAAGCTAGAAAAATTCTCACTGTATCCCCCAAGCATATAGTTTGAATGAATTATTCCGACTAGATACTTTCAGAGTAGCATACACAGTGTTTGTAAATTTCGATACTGTAGCCCCCAAGCTTCTAGTTGAAAACTGAATTAGTTCCGACTAGATGCTTAAAGAAAGACTAAGCATATGACTGATATAAAAACTTTATATTGTAGCCCCCAAGCTTCTAGTTGAAAACTGAATTAGTTCCGACTAGATGCTTAAAGAAAGACCAAGCATATTTCCAAGTTAAAAACTCTCACTGTAGCCCCCAAGCCTCTAGGTGGATATTTATCCGACTAGATGCTCCAACTAGACTAAACAGCGTTAAATTTCCTTTCCACGGAATGAGAATGCTCGGAGAGGCGTGGCCAACGAGAAGTACCAGAAGATGCGCGCGGACTTGGAAGCCGAAAAGGGTAAAACTGCCTTCTTGAAGGAACAAATCACCAAGAGCAAGCGTCTGTTTTTCCTTTCTTTTTCGTATTCCGACTTGGTCTTGTGCCAACATTCTCCGAGTACTCACTGTGTACTATTCTTTCTCCGACTTGCAGAAGCCATTTCCAATGCCAAGGACATTGTGGAGCAATCCAATCATATTCAGCAGCTGAATAGTGAAAATAAGATCCTTAAGCAGGAAAGGAAAGATATGCTGAAGATGCACGAGGACTCCATGAAAGTCCTGCAGGATTTTGCAAACAAAGAGATGAGCCGCTTGAAGGAGGAGATCGTGATGCTAAAAGAGCATAAGAAAGCTGCCGATGAGCAAAATCAGCGCAATCTCGAAGCATACAAGATCCTCCGACAATAACGGGATTCTATGGCAGAAACTCTCCAGCAGGCCGAGATTAGCATCTTCAGTAAGTGATTGTCCGCCTTGTACTTCTGTAAGCTAGATACTCTAAACTTTTGCGTTATTGAACTCATGCGTTCCTTTGTCGGACATTTGCAGCTCCTATTGGGTTGAACCAGTCGCCTCCTCCGCCAAAAGAATGCATGGTCGTTGCCGGCAACTTTATCAAGACCGCCATCACGTAGGCCAAGGAGATTGCCAAGCACCTCCAGATCAACATCAAAGTGGTTGATTCCGTGGCGAAGTTCTCAGAGATCTTGCGTCGAGCCTCCGAGCGTATTGTAAGCTGGAAAGCTTCATGTACCCGGGCTGGCACAAGGATGGCACTGTCAATGGTCAAGGCGCACTACGAAAATGCCGACATCGACGCGGTGACCTCCGGTATCCCCGATGTGGACGACGATGGACAAAAGATAGATCACAAGGCTATCTTGGCGTCACTCGCGGGTTTTGATACCAGAGTCGCCGAGTTGGTCGACCCTAACATCTTCGTGCCCATGAAAACCATTGACGGCGGCAGCCAAAGCTCCTCCGAGCCCCTCAACACCGCCGACTTCGAGGAGGATAACTCTCCTGCTGCTGATGATGCTACGTCCAAGTCGCCTGCGCTAGAGGAATGAAAAACAATTTGTAATATTTGTTTCCTCTGTAATTTGTATGTGAAAAAAATACTTGTTAATTTAAGGCGGAAAACAATGGTTGCTATGTCCTGCTACTCACGAACTGGTTCCAGCATGTATATAGTTTTTAAGCAAGTGTTGGCTTATCCATTACTCTGGTTTTTATGCTTGACTTTTCGTGAGTCGGAAGACTCGTTGTCGGAACTATGCGCTCAGGCGATGGTGCCCAATGGCACCGTCATAACCTAAGCACAAAATCGCCGACAATAAGTGCCAAAATTCACTACTCCAGAATCCACATAAAAACGACAAAGAACGTGTAGACCAGAAAACTTAAGCTAACGCCCGTAGGCGGAATTTTCACAAGTGCAATCGCAAAGCTTGTGCATAAAGGTTTTATACGATCCAAAAATGAACACTAAAGGAGGTAAAAGACTCAGAAATATGAGTGAACCAGAGAGCTTTACTTCATTGAGCATATAAGAGGTACACAATAGATAAAAAATGCTAAGTGTAGAAAGGACGTAGCTGTGCTATGTTCCATGGCCGATCAAGCTCCGGGTAGTCATCATCTGGGTCATGTCGCTTACGCTTATGATCCTTGTTGGGTCTGTCCTTCAGTTCACGATTGTCAACGAGGTAGTAAGACCCATTGAGTAACGCCTTGCTTATGATGAACGGTCCTTCCCATGTCAGGAATAATTTGTGTGACTTCTTCTACTTAAGTCGGAGCACCAGGTCCCCATCTTTAAAAGAGCGATGCTGAACGCGGCTACTATGGTAATTGCATAGCTTCTGCTGGTTGATGGTGGATCTTTGGCATGCCAATACGCGATCCTCCTCGAGAAGGTACACATCTACGCGTTTGGATTCTTCAGTGTCATCTTCGTCGTAGGCGGCAACTCTTGGTGAATCGTGAACGATGTCGGAAGGCAGGATGGCTTCTGCTCCATATACCATGAATTAAGGGGTGTAGCCGGTGGATCTGTTGGGTGTAGTTCATAAACTCCACAGCACAGATGGCAATTCTTCCGCCCAGGCTCCAGCTGCTCTATGTAGCGGTGCTTCTAGACGTGGCTTGATTCCCTGCAGAATTAATCCATTGGCTCGCTCAACCTGACCATTGGACTGTGGGTGTGCCACAGATGCAAGATCAAGTCGGATGCCCTTGTCCCAACAATAAGCTTCCACTTCTCCGAGTGACAAGTTGCTGCTGTTGTCGGTGATAATGCTATGTGGGAGACCAAATCTCACCACTAGATCCCGGACAAACCTAAGGGCAGTTGCCCCATCGAGCTTTCTAATGGGTTTAGCTTCTATCCATTTGGTGAATTTATCAACTGCTACTAGCAGATGCATAAACCCACATGGTTCCGTCTGCAGCAGAACAACCATGTCCAGCCCCCAGACTGCAAACGGCCAAGTTATTGTTATTGTTCGCAATTCTTCAGCTGGAACATGTGGTTGTCGGGCATAATACTGGCATCCCATGCATGTCTCAACCAACTTGTCAGTGTCCGCCTTCGCGGTCAGCTAGTAGAATCCTTGCCAGAAAGCTTTAACAACCAACAATCAGGGAGCGGCGTGATGCCCGCAATCTCCGAGATGGATATCACGGAGGATTTCAATACCTTCTTGCTGGGAAACACACTTGAGGTATACACCAGTGGTGCTTCTTTTGTAGAGCTGTCCATTGATTATGGTATAGCCCTTTGCTCGACATACTATTTGCCGTCTTTTGACCTCGTCGTCGAGCAAAGTTCCGTGTTCGAGATATTCCATGAACAGTTTTGTCCAAGCCGGAGGGACCTTTGCTACCATGTGGACGAAAGAGTCAACTCTATCCAGGTTGTCAATGTTTGCTCCCTTCATGGATGGTGTCCGTAAATGCTCCAGGAAAACTCCAGGCGGAATTAGTTTGCACCCTGATCCAAGCTTAGACAGCAGATCAGCCGCCTCGTTTTGCTCCCTAGGTACATACTTGACCTCGTAGCCCAAGAAGCTCTTGGCTATCTCATCCACTTCGTCTCGATATGTCGCCATCATAGGGTTCCGCGGATTCCAGGTGCCAGCCACCTGTTGGGCAACCAAGTCGGAATCTCCACAGCAAACTATGCGCTTGATGCCAATATCCTTGGCTACACGTATTCCGTGAATGAGTGCTTCATACTCCACCATGTTGTTCGTAGCCTCGAAGTGGATCTGCAGAACATAGTGTAGCTTTTCTCCAGTTGGTGACTGCAGCAGTACACCAACCCCCGAGCCGTTGAGTAGCTTTGATCCGTCAAAGTGCATCACCCAGTATTCTGGCTCCGGCATTGGGGTAGCATCTGGCATCTCCGTCCAATCTGTGATAAAATCCTCCAAGGCTTGTGACTTGATAGGTCGCGTCTCTTGTAGGTAATCTCGAAGGCGGCAAGTTCAATGACCCACTTCGCGACCCTTCCTGTAGCGTCACTGTTATTGATGATGTTGGACAGTGGAGCTTTGCTCACAACTGTGATAGGGTGCTCCTGGAAGTAGTGCCTCTGCTTCCGAGAAGCAAGGAACACTCCATAAGCTATCTTTTGGTAGTGCGGGTAACGCTGCTTGGACTCCGTCAAGACCTCGCTTACATAGTAAATTGGCCATTGAACTCCGTACTCATAGCCTGGTTCTTTCCACTCTACCACGACGAAGATGCTGATTACCCAGTTGGTGGCCGCCATGTAAATTCACATGGGTTCTCTAGGCTCGGGTGCTACAAGAATAGGCGCTGAGGAAAGTATCTCCTTGAGTTGCTTCAATGCTGCATCTGCTTCATCCGTCCACGTGAATTTGTCTGCCTTCTTCAGCAACTTGTACAGAGCAGAGCCTTCTCTCCAAGTCGGCTGACGAACCGACTAACTGCTGCAACGCAACCTGTTAGCCGTTGTATGTCCTTTAGGCATGTCGGATGGTTTATGTTTAAGATGTCCTTGATTTTCTCCGGGTAGACCTCGATTCCACGCTGGGAAACGATGAAGCCCAACAATTTGCCGGCTGGAACCCCGAAGACGCACTTCTTAGGGTTAAGCATCATGTTGTATTTCCGGAGATTATCAATGGTTTCTTTTAAGTCGGAGATTAAGTCGTTTGATTTTTTAGACATCACCGCTATATCGTCCACATAGGCGTGAATGTTCCGACCAATTTGATCATGTAGGCAAAGTTGCATTGTCCGCTGGTACGTAGCACCTGCGTTTTTCAGCCCAACGGGCATCGTGACATAGCAAAACGTGTCGTAGGGTATAGTGAACAAAGTGGCCAATTGGTCCGACTTCCTCATCTTGATCTAGTGGTATCCTGAGTATGCATCAAGAAAACACAAAAGCTCCGAGCCAGCCGTCGAGTCAATGACTTGGTCAATGCGAGGCAAAGCAAACGAATCTTTGGGACATGCTTTGTTCAAGCCGGTGTAATCAACACACATTCTTAATTATTTGGTTCCCTTTTTGGGGACAAGTACAGGATTGGCCACCCATCGGGTGTGAAGTACTTCCCGGATAAAACTATCCTTAAGTAACCTAGCTATCTCTTTGCCTATGGCACGTCTCTTCTCGTCTCCGAAGCGTCGTAGAGGTTGTTTCACTGGTTTACATTTTGGATCAATATTCAAGCTGTGCTCGGCAAGTTCCCTAGGTACACCTTTCATGTCGGCAGGTTGCCAGGCAAAGATGTCCCTATTCTCATGGAGGAACTCAACGAGCGCGCTTTCCTATTTGGGGTCTAGGTTCGTCCCAATGGCGGTGGTCTTGGAGGCATCGCCTACCACAAGTTCCACCGGTTTGGTCTCGATGGTGGCCTTGAATGCTAGAGCGGAGTAAGAAATCTGTTTCTTCGACGCGGGCATCTCCGAGGCATCGACCTTGCTCTGGATCTCCTTGAATTCTTCGCTGTAGAGGACAGCTTCTACATAGGCTGCTTCTCCAATCCCGTAGTCCCTTGCTTTGGTAAAGCTTCCGGATACGGTGATGACACCGTTGGTCCGGGTATCTTGAGCTTGTTGTAGATGAAGCATGGCTTGGCCATGAAGGTGTGGAATATGTCGCGGCCGAATATGACGTGGTACACGCTCTTGAAGGGGACCACCTCAAAGGTCGTGCGTTCTTGGCGGTAATTATTAACGTCACCAAAAGCGACCTGAAGTGTGATGCACCCAAGGGACCGAGCCTCCCGACCAGGAACTATGTCGTGGAAGATGGTGTTGGTCCGCCTTAGGTTTGCCTCCGTCAAGTTCATCTTCTGCAGTGCATCCAGGTACATGATGTTGATGCTGCTTCCACTATCCACCATACATTTGGTGAACTCATTGCCATCAATCAGGGGGTTGATGACCATGGCGTATTGGTTCTCCGTCGGGATGAGGTCTGGGTGATCCTTCCTGTCCCAAGTAATTGGAATCTCAGACCAGCGCAGGAACTGGGGAACTGGGGGTAGAGTAGCCATCAGTATCCTCATGGAGGTCTTCTGTTGTCGGACGGTGGGGGTGCCAAGGAAAGTGTGGAAAACTGCCGCCTTCTTCTCGAAGGGGTTCTTGCCTTTGGCGTCGCTCTTGGCGGCGTGCTTGGGGTCAACGTCCTCGTCCATGTCACATGAATCCTTGGACTCCTCCTCCTTCTTCTTCCCCTTGCCCTTGCCTCACGGTCTGTTCTTCCGACTTTGCTTGTAGCCGGACTCCGGGTCCTCCTTAAGGTCGTTGATGAATTTGCAATGGCAATTAGTGTGGGTGGCTTTGACGTTGGTGTCGTGGTGTACGAGGCACGGCATATCATGGTACTCCTCGTAGGTTTGGGGAACGCGGAGTGCTGCCGAGGTAGTTTCACTGCCTTGCTGCTGCCCACGACCAGCTCCCCGTCCTCGGCCACGCTGTCCGCCATCACCTCGTCCTGCAAAAGTCATAGCGACCATGTCGGAGGTTTGCTTCTCTTCAGGCGGGGTCTTCCGCTTTGTGCTGCTGTTCCTCCGAGCTTGAGTTAGAACGGCCGTTGCCGGCAGAGAGCCACGAGAATCGTCGTCGGCAGCTGCGAACTCACTGACCAACTGAATCATCTGGTTCAAGTCTAGCTGGTGATTGTCCTGCAGGCGCTTTAGCTTATGTCGGAGGAACGTGCCCCTTTCCAACCCTTCGATGAAGGTGGCCATGGCGGTCTGAGCGTGCACTCCTGCGCAGGAATTCTTCATATCCAGCTAGCAAGAGAGGTAGGCACGAGATGTCTCGTCTATCTCTTGCACGCACCGCTGTAGATCGCCAATAGTGCAGGGACGTTTGTACGTACCCTCAATGTTCTTGGTGAACGCTTCTTGCATGTCCAACCAACTGCAGATGGATCTGTCCGGCAAGTCATCAATCCATTGACGGGTCATGCCCGCCAACATCAATGGGAGGTACTTGACGGTGACGTTGGGGTTACCCCCGACGATCTCCACCGCGTTGCCGTAGTCCTGCAACCATGTAGCTGGCTTGGTGGTGCCGTCATAGGGCTTGATGGTATTGTCAATCCGGAAACCTTTGGGGTAAGTTGTGGACCGTATCACAGGTCCAAAGAAACGTGGTCCCAGGTATGGCCCTTTCCGGGCCTCGTGGATCTTGTCCAGACGCGAACGTGCATCGTATGGCTCCGGGCTTCTTTTCTTATTCTTGCCATCAGGGGATGGGCTGCGTGAATGATGCGGGCCTCCTTCGCCATGGTGGCTGCTAGGTGGCTACGGAGGCAGAGGTGGCGGTGGGTTAGCCTTCTTGCTGTTACCCTCCTGTGATGCCTCACGCTTGTCGCGGTTGCTTGTCGGACGTGGAGGGTCATGGCACGACATGCTGTTGTGTCCTTGGTTGCACTCTCCATCATGACGGGTCTGCTCCGCGTTGTCGCGGATGATGATGCCGCTCTGACTTGGCGGAGGCATATCCGTACGACGGTGAGCCTTGGTATCTTCGCGATGTTGGGGGGAGCGGGGCCGTGGCGATGGGCGACGAGGTTGGGACTTGCCTCCATGGTCGGAGGATATGGGGATAGCATCCTTCCTGCTGCGCGCATCCCTCCATCTTCGTTCTGACGAGCCCGTTTGAGACCCGACATCAAGGGGAGATCTGTCCCTTGGCGTCTTATGCTGGCTAGACTGGCAAAACGCTGGGTCAGACTCAAGCCTCTGAGAGGTGGCCTTTTCCTACTGTTTCACCGCTTTGGCCACTAGGTCATAGACCTGGTTCACTGCTTTGGGTGATCTATCCTGCTCCAGAATGGTCTTGGCGATGGCGAGGTTGAGAAGAGGAGTGGGCATCACCTGCCTGCCTTCACTGTCAATGTATGGCTTGGCCTGTGCTGGCTTCGAATGAGCCCATCCTAGGTTTCGCCGTACACCAGGATCGTTGATGACGCGAGCTGGAGCTTTCTTAGCCTTCTGCTGCTGCAGCAGAGTCTTGTACTCGGCCTCCATTTCTCTAGCTTTATCTATTGACTTCTGCGCGTTGGCCAGATCTCGATCTAGCTTTGCTCCTTGCTCCGCGATGGCCTGCGCTTCCTCCAGCAGCTGCTGGCACTTCTCGCCAAGATGGAATACATTGTGAATATGAGCCACGGTCATAGGCTCGACGAGGAGATTGCCGTACATCACTCTATCAGCTGGAGTAGCTTGGGCAGCAGCAGACGTAGATGCCGGAGGCAGCGGGTTTGCGGTTTTGTTGTTGCTCGGACCGGTGCCGAGTTCCTGCGGCTGCTGCACTAGGTTAGGCGAAGGGGGCATGTCCTTTGCACGATCATTGTCGGCAGCAACAGGCGGTCCCTTCCCTTTGTCCAGGGTTGTAGGCAGAGCTCGTCCGGGTTGATCTTCATCCATCGCCGTCCCAATGGTGACGAACACCTCTCGGGACGTGACAGTGTTGTTGGCCTGCTCATCGCGCTTGTAATCCTCCTCCATATCCTGCATGGCAGAGTCGAGCTCCTCCGGGCTAAAGTCTATCTCCTCTGAATCTGCACTGAAGTCGGTGTAGAGCACGTCAATCATGGAGTCGGAGGGTGCCGGGGCTTCCTCGATGATGGGGGGTGGAGGTGCAACAGCAGCGACGATGACTAGAGGCGGTGGCGCAGCTGCGGCGATAGCGGCCGGAGGCGGTGGCAGTGGGGGCTGTGGCGGAGGGGCTCCGTCAATGAGCGCAAGGGCTGTCTGAGCTGCCTCCTCAGCCTCCGCGTAGTTGCTGACGGTGTTCACCATGCTTTCGAAGGTGAGGCGTCCTGAAGCCTGCTGCCTCCTTAGCGAATGTCGGAGAAGCGTACCTTGGTCCAATCCTTCCACAAAGTGATACATGACATCATTATTGGGGTAATGCGCCAGATCAGCCCGTATACGGAGCCACCTGGCCAGGTAATCGCGGGGGGTTTCACCCTCTCTCTGAATGCAACGCGCCGGATCGAAGATAGTCACCACTCCGACGAACTTGGATCTCTGCTGTCCAGACGCACGGACGAAGCCGGCGGACTTCCAGCTATCTTCCACCGTTATATCCCGCACAGGGGCGGTTTGGGTGGGCCTTGAATTTTTCCGATCTTTGCCGGCGAACTCCGAGGAGAGATCTGACATTGATCCTTCCGCGAACATAACCTGCCCGTAGGCGGTCCGTGCGAGCCTTGAATTTTTCCGACCTTTGCCGGCAAACTCCGAGGAGAGATCCGACATCGATCCTTCCGCGAACGTATCCTGCCCGTAGGCGGTCCGTGCGGGCCTTGATGCTCCTCTGAATCCTAGGGAACTAGTGCCCGAGTCGGTCGGTGTATCCGACCGTGACCATGTCGCCTCCGTTGAGACCGTAGTAGACGCGCGATCTTCTTTTGTTGCAGTGTTCTCGCCTGCGGCCATAGTCTTCCTCATCATCCGAATGCGTTCGATGGATGGAATCCTCGCCATCTTCCCATTCGTTGGCGATTGATGGCGCCCACCACTTGTCGTGGGACGTTTCGTTGGTAACCCCAAAAGCAAGGTATGAAGCAGCACAGCAGCAAGTTTCCATCAGTAAGAAACCGAGGTTATCGAACTAGTAGGAGGAAGGAAACGTCACACAGGTGTTGCTAGCAACGTGGAGACCTGCACAACACAAACTCAAGACTTTGCCCCAATGAATCAGTGAGGTTGTCAAGCTCACCGGTTTGCTGTAACAAAGGATTAAACGTATGGTGTGGAAGGCAATGGTTTGCAGCAAGTAAACAAGTAAAAGTGGAAAATGTATCAATGGTAAAGATTGGACCGGGGTCCATAGTTCACTAGAGGTGCTCTCCTTAAATAAACAACATGGCATGAAGGGTAAACAAATTACAGCGGGGCAATTGACAAGAACTGAGCAAGGCATAACAATGCAATTACTATTCAGAAAGATCCTATGAGGTCGATTGGGCAATACAACAAGTTACATAGACCGCCATCCAACTGCATCTATGACTAGAAGTCCACCTTCAGGTTATCATCCGAACCCCCTCCAGTATTAAGTTGCAAGCAACAGACAACTTCTTTAAGCAAAGTGTGTAAGGTAAACAGTCCACATGTTCCATGAACAAGAGACCGATGTTTTCTCCCTAGTAGCAACAGCACATCTAAAACCGAAGAGATTATTTTCACTTCCCTTGGAAACTAGAGGCATGAACCCAGTATCGAGCATAAATACCCCCTCTTGGAGCCACTAGAAACTACTTGGCCAAGATAACCACTAGCAACGGAGAGCATGCAAGATCACAAACAACATAGACATGATAGAATCATAAAGACAAAACAATTAATCAAACCAACATAATAATCTCAATATCCATCGGATCCCCGCAAACACAACATGCATGATTTCAAATAGATTAGATCTTGATCATGAACGGAGCTCACAAGATCTATACATGAAAGCACAAAGGAGGAGATACAACCATCTAGCTACTACATGGACCCATAGTCCAAGGTGGAACTACTCATGCATCATACCGGAGAGAAGGCCTCCGGGATGATCTCCCCTCCGGTAGGGTGCCGGGAAGAACTTCAGATCCCCCGATCTAGGAACGATGGTGGCGGCGGCTATAGACGGTTTCGTGGATTTCTGATCGGGTACTCAGGGTTTCTGCATCGGGGGCTTCTTATAGACGAAGGGGGAGACCGAGTAGGCGGCCAGGTCCAGCAAACCCTAGCCAGGCGTGGGCCCACCTATGGTCGCTCCTGGGGGGTTTGGACCCTCTGGCCGGCCCCTCCGGCTCCCTTCTGGACTTCTTGTTCCCCAAGGAAATTAATTGAATTTGTCCTTTATCCCGTCCAATTCCGAGAATATTTCTTGACTAACTTTTCTGAAACGAAAAACAGCAGAAAATAGGCATCTGGCACTGTTGCAACTTGTTAGTAGGTTAGTACCAGAAAACATGTAAAAAGCACCTCAAAGTGTGCACAAGTAAAGAAAAGTAGATACTAAACAAGCATGGAGCATCAAAAATTATAGATACGTTTCCAACGTATCAGCTGAAGGGAATATGTCCTGAGAGGCAATAATAAAGTGTTTATTATGTGTATTCCAAGTATATGATAGATGTTTATTTTGCATGCTATAATTGTATTAATACGGAAACGTTAATACATGTGTGTTTAATAAACAAACAGAAAGTTCCTAGTTATGCCTCTCTCATAAACTAGCTCGTTGATTAACAAGATGATCAAGGTTTCCTCATCGTGGACATTGCATGTTGTTAATAACGAGATCACAACATTAGTGTAATGGTGTGATGAACATTCATCCGAAGTATAGCATTACGATCAAAGCCATTGAGTTTATATTGCTATAAAAACTTACGAAGTGATCCTAATCCTTAGACCATGAGATCATGTCAATCACTAACACCAGAAGAGTTTCTTGATAACATCAAACGTCACACCGTAACAGGGTGATTATAAAGATGGGTTCAAAACTAATAAAGTGTTATTTTGAGGCCCATGGATCGAGAGTCGAATGTGTTCATCCCGATGATGGATAGATATACTCTGGGCCCTCTTGGTGATATCACATTGGTTAGCTTGCAAGCAAGTGATTTGATCACTAGAATGTTATATCACGGGAACGGGAAAAGAGTGCATGTTAGTAATGAGATCAAACTAGGTATGTACATACCGATGATCGAATATCGGACATGTATTATATCGCGAAACAAAAGGATTAAGATACTAGCGTAAAACGTTCCGACGATCACAAGAAAGTCATCGTTGAGTGTGTGGGAGTCAGTATGGGTCTCCAGATCCCGTTTCTGATTATTGATCCGAGAGGGGTCTCGATCATGTCCACATTATTCACGAACCGTAGGGTGACACACTTAAGAGACACCGACATCCAATTGGAGCAAAAGTTTCATGCCAGAAAGAATAACAAGCGCAGGAGTTTATTTCACTAGATACCGAAACAGGTTTTCGGGTGAAATTGCAAAAATTGTTTTTGCATGTGAAATGGAATTCTAGCAAGGGGTTATATGTGAATGTTTGTAATTAAAGTAATTGACAAAATTCTGAATAAATAAAAGGAGTTTTATTTAATGAGAGTTTGCATTAAATTTGGTGGAAATTTAATAGCAATTTTGACTGGGATTTTGAGTGGAGGGAATTTAAAGGAATTTTGTGAGTGGAGTGTCCACCCACATGAATGAGGGGAGGGCAAAGGGGCAGCCTCCATGCACCGGCCACCCCCTTGGGGTTCCCCCTGTCCTATAAAAGGCACCCCCTCCTCACTTCTCACTCACACCTCCTCGTGAAGGATCTCTCTCCCCCTCTAGAATTTATCCCCCATGGTCTCGGACTAGCGAGATACATGTTCCCGGTGGCTATTCGCAAAGAAAGAGTTGTGCTTCCGCTGCATCGCTGGAGCGAGGAGGGGAAGGTTGCTCGGTGCCTCGGACGTGTGTGCGAGCACGGATGCGCTGCTGATTTGCAGCGCTAGGACTTCCTCTCGATCTTGAGATCGGCAAGAGATCATCTACATCAACCACGAGTTTAACTCGTTAAGGTTTGTCGGTATTCAAGGGTATGTTCTCTACGGATATACATCCGCCTGTTGTTTGTATCTAGTAGATAGATTTTGGTACATAGTTGTTTCCATCGTAGGAATTTTTTTGTTTTCTATGCTGCGAACCCTACATCAGCGATGTCCATGAGGTGGTCAAGCATCTTGGGCTTGACGCACCCAAGTTCTTCCTTGAAATCTGGGCGCTTGACACCATCCTTGAAGGCATCGATTGTCCTTTCTTCGAAGATATGTGCGGCGAAATTTTGGATATGGTACCAGCATATTATGTACGAGCGGATGGACTCACCGGTACGTTGGGTGCAGGCTCGTAGCTCCTCGATCGAGGCTGGCCTCTTGCTGGTTCCCTTGAAGTTGCGTATGAAGCTATATGCCAGCTCCTCCCAGCTTCGGATGGATCCGAAGGACAGGCTGCTGAGCCAGATCCTAGCTGCGCCTGCCAGCTGCAGCTGAAGGCACTATAAGGCAGTGTTCCTGTTACCACCGTGCAGCTTGACGGATGAAAGGTGGTCGCTAAACCAGGCCTTCGGGTCTTGCGTGTCGTCAAACTTCGGAGTGTCCGAAGGGAGCTTGAAATTTTTCGGCATCCGCGTTTGCCGGACGGATCTGCTAAAGCATCTAGCTCTGCACAGCTCTCCGTCGTCTTCCTCGTCGGATTCAGTTAAACACGCGCGTTTAGAACGTGCCTTACCGATCTTGCACTGGGTGAGATCATTTCGAGCGTCGTAGTCGCCATTGCGGCGCTATGGGCTCCTGCGACGTCGGGGCAGATCATGCTTGTCTTCCTCGGATGAGGGCGTAGGGCTGCGGGTGAATCTTACCGTAGCTTTTTTTGTTGGCTCCGCAGGAGCTTTGTTGTGGAGTGCAACTCCGATGAGTCCGAGGCCTGCTAGCGCGGACTTGTGCATGGCACTCTTCGGGTCGCCCCCCGGAGGCGGGTGGGACGCAAGATAGGTGGTGGCTGCCATGATCGCAGCCTGCGGTATTTTTGGCATGATGTTGCCGTTTGCGTCCATTGTCATGAAGGACGTGTTGAGGGCCCTAGTGACCTCGCATCGCGTGGCGGGGTCCATGTGCTCCATGCGGGAGCGGTGCTTATTGGCATTGTTGCCGTGCAAACTGGATCCGCCAGCGGCGGAGAGCGCAGGTCTCCGCGCGCTGGATTTCGAAGCTGCTGATGTCTACGCACTTCTATTCTTGTAGACAGTTGTTGGGCCTCCAAGTGTAGAGGTTTGTAGAATAGCAGCAAGTTTCCCTTAAGTGGATTACCCAAGGTTTATCGAACTCAGGAAGGAAGTGGTCAAAGGTATTCCCTCTCAAGCAACCCTGCAATCAAGATACAAGAAGTCTCTTGTGTCCCCAACACACCCAATACACTTGTATAGGTGCACTAGTTCGGCGAAGAGATAGTGAAATACAAGAGGTAACAGTGCCAGGAAAGATCTTCTGACTTGTTGTTGACGTGGGAGAAACTAAAGGCAAACTGAAATAAAGATGGAAGCAAGCAAACATGCAACAGATCTAGATGCAAACGGTGTTTCAATGCATAGAAACAAGTCCTATGGATCATACTTTCACTAGTGAACACTCTCAATAAATATATTATCTTCATGATACTACCCTGAACTACTCTCCGGTTGGACACTCTAATCCATGATAGGGCTATATCAGCACACCTCAAAGTCCGCCTTTCCCAATCTAGATAACCCCACACTGTCACCTTGAGCGCTAGATGGTTCCAACAAACACCACAATTTCATAGAGACAACCAACTCAAAATATACTCATGATAAATATATATGTAACCCAGCTTAAGTGCCACACACAGCGTGCACGCTTTCACTTTCACACACGTGGGGAAAAGCATAGATCTATTAAAGCACGATGAGTATTTATGTAGACTCTAGCCTAAGTGCCACCATGGCGTG
This sequence comes from Avena insularis, assembly GCA_023614405.1. Classification (NCBI taxonomy): domain Eukaryota; kingdom Viridiplantae; phylum Streptophyta; class Magnoliopsida; order Poales; family Poaceae; genus Avena; species Avena insularis. Next base: position 341,777,479 of record CM042687.1, read on the forward strand.
CACGCTGTCACTTTCACACACATGGGGAGAGCAGAGATCTATTAAAGCACTTGAGTAGCAAGGTAGATCTACTTGATTACAAAGCTCATGACCACAACAAGATCATGCATAGAAAGAGAGATGAACACATAGCTACCGGTAGAGCCCTTAGCCTTGAGGAAGAACTACTCCCTCCTCATCATGGGAATCAGCAACGGTGATGGAGATGGTGGTGGAGATCGATGGAGATGGCTTCGAGGGAAATTCCCCATCCCGGCAGGGTGCCGGAACAGAGACTTTCTGTCCCCCGAATCTCCCCTTCGGTGGCAGCGGCGCTACGGAACTTTTCGTGGCTTTTTGGTCGATGATTTAGGGGTTTTGGGTCGGAGGCTTCTTATAGGCGAAGGAGGCAAGGTCGATGGAGGGCCAGGCGGCCCACACCCCCTGTGGGCGCGACCAGGGTGAGCCCCGTGCCCACCTAGGGTGTTGCCACCCTGGTGTTCTCCTCCGTCTCGTCTTCGATTTTCCGTATCGTTTAGGGAAAAATATGAACTTTGGCGTGTGTCCCGTCCAATTCCGAGAATATTCATTTTTTAGCTTTCTGAAACCAAAAAAGCAGAAAACAGGCAACTTGCACTATGGCATCTTGTCAATAGGTTAGTTCCATAAAGTGTATAAAAATACCTCAAAGTGTAGACAAAACATAGCAAAGTGGATACTAAACAAGCATGGAACATCAAAATTATAGATACGTTTACGACTTATCAAGCATCCCCAAGCTTAACTCCTGCTCGTCCTCGAGTAGGTAAGTGATAACAAGAATAATTTTTGAGGTGACATGCACCATCACAATCTTGATCAAACCATTTACATGCATTGAAATCTGGGATCAAAGTACTCTAAACATGAGCATGAAATAAGAAGTTCTAACAATAAGACATAGCAACTATTGTTGCAACATGACTGGATACAAACAAAGATCATGAATAACAATGCATTGAAAGACGTTTGTTTGTTTCACATACAGAAAACATGGCATAGTGGCAGTGTAGAGGTACCAACCTTTAATAAGGTAGAGATCCCTGTGTTTACAATGCTAGTCCCTGGATCAATAGCTAGCATCCACAGTTAAGATGTAATATCAAGAAACAAAGGTCATATTACAACTTTATAACCAGGAATAAAATAATTCATTACATCTTACATAGCTCATTTGGCTATCTCATTACAATGCAGCAGGATATAACAATAGCATGGGGTCCTTCATCTTCAAAGTGCCACAGCAAAATATGTTGGTTGTAGACTTGTAATCCTATTCAATAAACTTCACTAACATCAAACAAACCTGCAACATAATAAGTTACAGCCACAAGGGTCAATACATTTGAATTGTATTGGCAAGTGATACTATGGTAGTATAGTGGAGTCTATCATCTATATGCATTTGGCTAAGTGGAGCTTAGGCTTGCATTGCTCAAAATAGATTTTCCTTATCATTTGAAAACACTAAGTTTTTGTTTGTCAAAAATCACCCAAGGCATCTCCCAATAGAAATTGGTGATCCTTTAACCCTTGTTCAACCACAAAGTTTTAACTTAGAAATTGGGATGAGGAGATTCTTGATAGCTTCCATGTCTTGATGCTCAAATTGTCCTTTACCAGGGACATGGCTAAGTACTTAGATTTTACACTCTGCAGAGGTGGTGCACTTTCCCCACAAGACTTGGTTTCACCAAGACAAGATCTTTCAGAAGCCTTCCCTTAGACCAGAATGGACGCGTTCCAACCTATCATCCCCTACCACCAACTATCCATTTGGCTAAGTTATTGCAACCTATATGATCCAGGAAGAGCCCATAATGCCAAGTGGCTGCACTTGAAGCTTCTCAACATTTGACATCTCAAATCTCTTTGTTCCTGGGTGGCCATCCACAAGTGAGATACACAAGGTAAACCATAGAAATGGGCCTTGTATAACCACTCAACACAAACCATTCCTTCCATTCCACCCAGGTGTTTCATTCACTTAGTTGTTTTATTAAACAAAACACAAGTCCTTGACTTAGAAATATTCCATAGCATGAATATAATCCATCCTTGTTTTCTACTAGCTAAGCTAATCATGATAGTAGTAGGAATCTTAACTTAGGAAATTTCTACTAAGGTTTCATCTACTAGGATTTCCCATGGCATAGTTTATACTTAGCAAAAATGCCATGCAAGTCCTACTTAGAAATACCACTAATGTATAGTGAAAAATAATGGGACAAAGTATGAAGCATCACTTGCCTTTTTGGTAGAGAATATAAGTTCACTCCTTGATCTTGCAATACTCACACTCTTCAAATTCCACTATAATTTAATCAAGTAAGCAAAGATTCAATCTACCATTCAAGCAAACAACACATAAACTAATAGAAACAAAGCAATGCATGCAAGCATGCAAAAGATTGTTTTATTTGGAAAAGTGGTTTCTAATAGGTTATAAACATTCTAAAAACACCTATTAGTCATTTTATATAAGTGGCAAAATCATTTGCAAAAGATTTTACTTATAAATCATTTTTAAACCAAATCAATATTTTATGTGGTTGAAAATGCCTTTAGCAAAGTAATAATCTATAGGGTTCATCAAAATATATTTTTAAATCATAAAACCTTGTGTTTAGGGTCAGAGAGTTTAAATCAAAACATTTTCCAAAGGGTTTCCTCAAAAAGCATTTTCAATAAATCAATATTATTTTTATTTGACTAGAAATGTTCTAGATCAAAGATTTATTCTTTTGATTCACAAAATATGTTCTTGAAACCACAAGTTGGTTTAGATGGTCAGTAGGTTCAGACAATCCATTTTCCCAAAGGTTTTATCACAAAAATAATTTTAGAATGAATTTTATATTCTAAATATGCCTACACAAGTTTCTACAAAAACAACCATTTTTCGAGAAGCAATTCATTAAAAAAAAGTGTATGGTTGGAAAGTACTTGTCTTGATGATTCCATTGATATAAAATTTGCAAAATTTGGACATGTAGATTAAAAGTTATGCAATTTACAAAATCAAACATCTAATAGATTAGTTTCTGTTTTAAAAACAAAAGGCTGGCCACGTGTTGTGTTTTGATTGGTCAAAAACGGTTCGCGAGGATTGAGCTTTGTGGAGCTTTGGATCTTACTGAAATCACACGGTGCAGATGGAGCGTACCGGTTCGTTTAAGTCAACCTATCTAAGCCGCTGGATCAAAATCTAACGGTCTTGGCAACTAGTCGAAGAACCGCGGCCATGACGGTGGTGTGGCGGCGTGGTCGACGGCGGAGCTGGCGAATTAGGAAGCAAGGGGGGTAGAGGATTAGCTCACCAGAATCGCCACGACATACTGGTGCTCAACGTGGTTGTCGCAGGGCAGGGGGCGCACGGACGGGTCGACAATCTCTCGCCGGAGTTGCTCCTGGCGACGGGTGCGGTCTGTTGTCATCGGGGACGTTGCTACAGGGCACGGGAGAGCGAATGGATGATGCGCTTAGCTTCGTACGCGAGTCACGGACATGTGTGCATCAAAAGGAGGGCAAGGGGGGGTCTATGCTTACCAGGAGGACTCGACGGAGTCGAGGCAGACGACGGCGATGCTCGGTGGTCGTCGTTGCCGACGATGTGGCGTGCGCGCGGGCGAGTGGAGGCTATGGAGAGGTTCGCCAGGTGATGGTGATATCGTTCGCGTGGTCCAGGAAGCAAGGCGTGATGGTGTCTGGCCAGAATTGATGGAAGTGCTTGTTGGAGCAGTAGGCGTTCTCGAGCTAATTCTGAGCGGCCTGGTGGCAGAGGGTGGACGGTTTCTGGGGGGAAATGTGGAGGAGGAGCAGGCGGTTTAGTACGCGTGGTCGCGTCGAGGATTAATGGAGCGATTAACGCGGATTTATGATGCCTTCATTGGCCAAAAACGACGACGGAGGAATTGGTGGCGGGGTCGTCGCGCGGGTGAGGAAGAAAGCTGGGAGGTGGGGCCTGCTTGACAGCGAGAGAGAGAGAGGGAGAGTGGGTCCAAGCCATCAACCACTGAGTGGGTGGAAATCTGGGTGAGAAAACGATTCGCTCGGGGAGTGAGGGAGTGGGCTGGACTGGGCTAGCTGGGCCTGGTCTGGTTGGGCTGGTTTCTTTTATTTTTTTCCTTCTCTGTTCTCTTTTTCTTTTACCATTTTGATTTTCTGTTTTCAAATTCAAACTCTTATTTGAACCAGATTTATTTATCAAATCTTTTCAAAACTTTTCAGTAGTTTCCATACTGTTTAAACATGAATTTTTAGAGATAATTTTGGGGTATTTCTTTTATTATTTTATGATTTATATATTATTTAAAAAGGGCACTTTTCTTTATTAAATAAGATTTAGTTAAATTTTTAAACCCTTATTTAAAATAAAAATTTCACCAAACCTTTTTAGTAGGTTTTATTTATTTAATTAGGGTGTCAAATAATTCATCTTGAATTATTTGGAATATATTTGTTAATCATTTAAAATGGGTATTTGTTTTTATTCCAAAATGAAATCAATTATGGTTTTTTTAAATTCCATAAATTTTATTTAGGTGATTTCCTTGATTCCATTTAAGTTAATTAAATGACTTTTAATCCACTTGGGTAAATTCCAAATACTATTTTCTCATGATTTAATCTTTCTTATAAGAGATTTGTCTTTATTCAAATAGAATTTGGTTAATGCCATTTTATTTTATTTGGAGAATTCTTTATCCTTTTATTTTATTTGGATTTGGATTATATTTATTCCATTTGCTTATGGATTAGGTCAAGATTTAATTTGGTCTTTAAATATTCCTCATTTAATATTTCCATCTTTATCTTATAAAATCCATATCTTTTTATTTAGAGATCCAAACTTGCTGTTTCCAATTTGTATAATCTTATTTAATATTTGTTTATCCTTTTTAAATCTCTTTAGGATTATTTGCTCACCATTTGGTATGGATTTTTAGATAGGTGCTTTATTAGCTTTAGAAATTACTTTTCCTTATCTTATTAAACCCATAAGCTTTTATCTATGGCTCCAAATTAAGTGAAACCAATTCATATGGTTTTATAATATTTCTATTTGTCATTCTTGACCATTTATAAATGTTTGTTGACAAAATTTTATATGGATCAAAACCATGGTCTTAGAGATATCTTTTGAAATGATTTTCTTCCATTAGGGTTTTAGGGTTTTGGTTTGACTTTTCCAAGTGTTTAAATTTCAAGATGCATTCGTGAAGAATGCATTACACTTGATTTGAATTTAGTTGGATTCAAACTTTACTCAAGTTTGTTTAGGATGGGATTTTAAGTTTGCATTTAGAATCAAAAAGTTTCTTTTCACCCTAAATTTCAACAATTATTTATTTTGTTTATTTATTTTTCACATTACAAAATTTGGAAAAGTTTGGGATGTGACAGCCAGTCAGCTTGTCCCTCATAGAGTAGCAAATATATACATAGGACACCTTCAAAGTTCATAAGAGTGACTAGATACAAATAGCACAAGAACAAGCAATAACAATAATATGCATCAATCAATAAGTTTTGGGACAATGCACATAGAACTAATAATGGCAACTATGCTCTCTTAACTGGTGCCTAAAGGTAGAAGGTGGAGACTCAATATAATGGTGGAAGAAAGACCCTTCATATGGGGAAGCAGGGATTTCAAGTCTCAAAAAGAGCTTCCAAAAATTATGGTACTTGTTAGCTTCCAGCCCTCATTGGCCATATCATAAGCATCTTGAGGTGATTAAGTTTGAAGTGAACAAACTATGGAGTATATGCTTGACAAAGTATAAGATGTTAATCTCATGTCCCTTGAATACGAGGGCCGCTCCTCATGCTACTCAAGTTTAGTTACTTGCAAGTTCTTGTCATAGTAAGTACATGGTATCATAGAGAACCGCCAACGGGGTACCCCTTGCACATGGTACAGGAGCTATCCCATAACCAAAATGACAAGGCAAGCAGACAATGAGCATCTTAGCAATCTTTTTATTTGCTATTTTCATAGGTTTTTATTGAGGATGCTTCACAAATTGCTAATTATGGTGATGCTGCAAGTTTCCACCATGATTAGGCATGTCTTAGGCTAGCGGCCCAGGCGTTTCTCTAACACAAAATACATAACTCCATGGACTTACAAGCTCCTTTTTTATTTCACACCAGTGACATCCATAGACAAAAGAGCATGATATCAACTGTGTACAAAGTACAAGTGCAATGTTGAAAATGTTCCCCATGAAAACATGTTTCTGCTAATTCCAACGTATAAGTGCAAGCATATACAACATAGATGACACAATGGTTCAAGTTTATTAGGGGAACGAAATATAAAGTGTGCCATCAAGTTCATGAGAGCTTTAATCACTAAGTTTTCACATAACAAAATACTTTTTAATTGGAAGATAGCTGAAACAAGAATATACTTGGAATGGTATAACACACCATGCATAGGAATTTCTAGTGGACACTTTGGAATAACTTGGTTTCTTGGGAGTTGGAATCATGAGTAGAGCTTACTCATACAAGTGGAGGCTAGCAAAAGACTGGGAGCAACCAACTAAGAGAGCAATAATGGCCATAATCATGCAGAGCGACAAAACATCACTAATCAAGGCATAGAGTGGTACTACAAGTCAAGGACTAAATGATCATAGAGGCTATGGTGACTTTTTCATAGTCATAACATGGTGTGAGCATGTACCAAGTCAACTCAAACAAAACATCAAAGGAGAATACCACAATACTATGCTTTTTTATGCTAAAACAACGCATGATTCTTTCAAGGCACACTAAGCAATCCAATTGTTTGGAACAAGTCATGCTACATAAATAATCACTAAGCATAAGGTCAAAATAACACCTATCATGACATGCTAAAGTCTAAATCATAGTCAAAGCAAGCTTCCCTTTGTACCACTATATGACTTTCTACTCTTTTCCAACACCAATCAACTTATTTGAAACAACTCACAAAGATAATCATCAATAAAGATCAGTGAGATTATCTCACGAATCCACAAAGAAGAACTAAAAAGTTCTAAGCTAAAAGCACAAGAAAACTAAGGCTAAACACAGTGCTAGCAAAAGAGAACACTCACAAGACAATAAGAACGAAAACTAGAGTGTTCTAGTCAATGAAAACAGAGTGTGTCTCTCTCCAAAAGAAGTGTGCTATGATCCAACCAACTTATTCAAGCAAACTAAACAAACGAAAACTAAAAAAAACAAAGACGCTCCAAAAACAACACAATAGTGCATGATACAATAAAAATGAAGTGTCTAGAAAGACCTGACATTTTTATTGATGAAGAAGAGGATGCATTGGGCATCCCCAAGCTTTGACGCTTGTACCTCTTGGATATTTCTTGGGGTGACACCGGTGTGGCATCCGCAAGCTTGAGCTTTTGTCCATTCTTCATCTCATTACATCATTCTCTCTCTACACCTAAAATTTTTCCTTCATACAAAACTTCACACAATCTTCATTAGCAACATTATTGTATTCAAAAGATAATAGACCCTTAGGTTTAGCTTTATAACATCAAAACTTTTCACTAAAAACACAAGCTACTATAGCAATTCCTTCAAAAAGCTCAATTTCCTAAAAAGAACCCAAAAAGGAATCAATAAGAAGCAAATTCAAATAATGGCAGAAATCTGTCAAAGCAGACCAGCACGTTTATTCGAATACCTTATGTTGCTCAAATCAAAAAGTCTTGAACTAACGAAAGTTAGCTAACATACTGGGGGATTTATTTAATGAAAGTTAGCTAACAAGTACTTTTCTTTAACGCTTGGGAGATAACCCAAGAGTTTTCTGGAATCTTGGAAGTTACTACTTCAGTAATGACCTCTCCTTATCCTTTTTGTTTGCTTTTTGTGCCAAGAATGACCTCTAATGAGAGGGAAGTAAGATTTGGGGAGTTGCTGTCTTGAAACAGATTTCTGTTCTCCACCATAAAAAATCGTGAGGAGTCTCTGTAAGTCAGATTGAGCTGAAAATTTACGAATAAATCCCCTAGTATGTTAGATAACTTGAGTTAGTTCAACAATTTTAGATTTGAGCAACATAAGATCTTTGAAAAAATCGGTTTCTACCTTCTGGTCTGTTTTGACAGATTTCTGCCATTATTTGCATTTGCTTCTTATTGATTCCTTTTTGGGTTCTTTTTTGGGAAATTGAGATTTTTGAGGGGATTGCTTCAGTAGCTTGTGTTTTTAGTGAAAGTTTTGCTGTTCCAAAGCTAAACCAAAGGGTCTATTATCTTTTGAATACACTAATGTTGCTAATGAAGATTGTGTGAAGTTTTGGATGAAGGAAAAATTTCAGGTGTAGAGAGAGAATGATGTAATAAGATGAAGAATGGACAAAAGCTCAAGCTTGGGGATGCCACCCCGGGTTCACCCAAGAAATATCCAAGAGGTACAAGCGTTAAAGCTTGGGTATGCCCAAGGCATCCCATTCTTCATCAATAAAAAGCTTAGGTCTTTCTAGACACTTTGTTTTGATTGTTTCATGCACTATTGTGTTGTTCTTGGAGCGTCTTAGTTTTTGTTTGCTTTGCTTAGTTTGTTTAGTTTCCTTTAATAAAGTAGTTTGGATCCCCGTTCTCGCTGTTTTGTTTTAAATAAGTCGATTGGTGTTGGAAAGGAGTAGAAAGTTCCTGCTTGAATAGTGCAAGATGAGCTTGCTCTGACAGTGACTTAGACTTTATCATGTAATTATAGTGTTTTTTACCTTATGCTTAGTTATTATTGTTGTAGCATGACTTGTTCCAAACAATTGGGATTGCTTAGTGTGCCTTGAAAGAATCATCCGTTGTTTTAGCATACAAAAGCATAGAATTGTGGTATTCTCCTTTGATCCTTTGTTTCAGTTGACTTGGCACATGCTCACACCATGTTATGACTATGAACAAGTCACCATAGCCTCTATGATCATTTAGTCCTGGACTTGTAGTTCCACTCTATGCTTTGATTAGTAATGTTTTGTCGCTCTACATGATTATGGCCATTATTGCTCTCTTAGTTGGTCGCTCCCAGTCTTTTGCTAGCCTCCACTTGTATGAGTAAGCTCTACTCATGCTTCCAACTCCCAAGAAACCAAGTTATTCCAAAGTGTCCACTATAAATTCTTATGCATGGTGTGTTACACCATTCCAAGTATATTCTTTTTTTCAGCTATCTTCCAATTAAAAAGTATTTTGTTATGTGAAAACTTAGTGATTAAAGCTCTCACGAATTTGATGGCACACTTTATTTTTATTGCCCCTAATAGACTTGAACCATTGTGTCATCTATGTTGTATATGCTTGCACTTATACGTTGGAATTAGCAGAACCATGTTTTCATGGGGAACACTTTCAACATTGCACTTGTACTTTGTACACAGTTGATATCATGCTCTTTTGTCTATGGATGTCGTCAGTGTGAATTGAAAGAGGAGCTTGTAAGTCCATGGAGTTATGTATTTTGTGTTAGAGAAACGCCTGGGCCGCTAGCCTAAGCCATGCCTAATCATGGTGGAAACTTGTAGCATCACCATAGTGACATCTATGAAGCATTCTTCTTATAAAAAAGAGAATGAGAAAAAAGAGACATATTGAGAAAAGAGGAAAGAGAGAAAAAAGCACCATATCCCATGGTAAATAAGAATAATGCTGAGATGCTCATTGTTTGCTTGCCTTGTCATTTTGGTTATGGGAAAGCTCCTGTACTATGTGCAAGGGGTACCCCGTTGGCGGTTCTCTATGATACACATTACTTACTATGACAAGAACTTGCAAGTAACTAAACTTGAGTAGAATGAGGAGCGGCCCTCGTATTCAAGGTACATGAGATTGCCAACTTATACTTTGTCAAGCATATAATCCATTGTTTGTTCACTTTAACCTTAATCACTTCAAGATGCTTATGATAGGGGCAATGAGGGCTGAAAGCTAACAAGTACCATAATTTTTGGAAGCTCTTTTTGAAACTTGAAATCCCTGCTTCCCTTATGAAGGGCCTTTCTTCCACCATTATATTGAGTCTCCACATTCTACCTTTAGGCACAAGTTAAGAGAGCATAGTTTCCATTCTTAGTTCTATGTGCATTGTCCCAAAACTTATTGATTGATGCATTTTGTTGTTATTGCTTGTTCTTGTGCTATTTGTATCTGGTCACTCTTATGAACTTTGAAGGTGTCCTATGCATCTATTTGCTACTCCATGAGGGACAAGCTGAATGCCACTATGCCATGTTTTCTGTATATGAAACAAACAAACGTTTTTTAATGCATGTTATTCATGATCTTTGTTTGTATCCTTTCATGTTGCATGCATAGTTGCTTTGTCTTATTGTTAGAACTCCATCTTTCATGCACATGTTTAGAGTTCTTTGATCCCAGCTTTCAATGCTTGCAAATGGTTTGATCTTGGTTTTTATGGTGCATGTCACCTCAAAAATTATTCAATTATCACTTACCTACTCGAGGACGAGAAGGAGTTAAGCTTGGGGATGCTTGATACATCGGAAACGTATCTATAATTTCGATGTTCCATGCTTGTTTAGTACCTACTTTGCTTTGATTTGTCCACACTTTGAGGTGCTTTTTATATGTTTTCTGGTACTAACCTATTAACAAGTTGCCACAGTGCTAATTGCCTGTTTTCTTCTGTTTTTGGTTCTAGAAAAGTTAGTAAGGAAATATTCTCGGAATTGGACGGTACAAAATCCAAAGTCAATATTTCATCGAGGAGAACACGGAGTCCAGAGGAGGCGGAGGCGCCAGGCGGCCGCACCCCTGTGCGCAGCTCACCACTGGTCGCGCTGGGCAGGGTGTGGGCCCCCTGGCCGCCTCCCAGCCTCGCCTCTTTGCCTATAGGAAACCCCGATGCCTAAACCCTAAGGACCCGATCAATATTCCACGAAACCATCTGTAGCTGCCACCACCATCGTCCCTAGATCAGGGGGATCTGAAGCTACCAGAGGCCTCCGGTATGAAGCGTGAGTAGTTCCACCTTGGACTATGGGTCCATGTAATAGCTAGATGGTTTTATCTCCTCCTTTGTTCTTTCATGTCTAGATCTTGTGAGCTCCATTCATGACTTCAACTCTTCCCTTATCAAGTTGAATGTCTAGCAGAATCCAGTGGAAGCTGCAAACGTTTATATATATACATCAATAACTCATCAGTTACACTTAGCATCGAGTAATCAAAAGTGAATGTGTACAACAGAGTAAGACCCTTACTCGAAATTCTAAGGAAACAGTACGTGGTCACAAAAAATTTGCTCCTTTAAAAACCTTAAAATGTTTTCCTCCGTCTCCTCGGGCTTTTTCGTTAGCGTATTTATATATACTTTATCTGGGTCAATGAACCCAACATTATAGATTCTTCTTATTTTACATTCCTGGATCTTCATTCTACATAATAATAGAGTACAAAAGGATATAATGAGGATAATTACATGCAATGAACTGAACATGTAGACAATGAATTCAACAACTTACAAACAATAGCAGCTGAGGATAGATTTGTCGAGGGCGTCAAGATTTTATAACCGGAACAGTTCTAGAAACTCAACATGGACCTTGTCGCCGGGTCTGAAGTAGTACTCACGTGGGACTTTTGCTGTGATAAATATTCTCCCTTGCTTTGCAGCTGTCAACTACCACTCATGGAGATTCCGCAGTTGTGTTGGCAGTTCTTTCACCTTTTCTTTGCTGACCAAATCCTCACCTTCGACATATCTATGGGCTACATCAGCCCTGGGTAGAAGGTCGAATTGGGGGCCTAATAGTTCATCAATACTAATTTCCATGCTGGCCGCCAACTCCGCAGCTACTGACATATCTAGTGGCTGTTGTGCGATAAGGGGAACGTTTTCTGAAAACACCTTGAGGGGTGCGATCGTTTGTTTGGCATGTTGTCCGAGAAGGGGAACGTCTGATTTTTTACTGATTGCAATTTTGCTCCCGCTTGCACCCGTGCTTGTTGATTTTTTACCGCTTGCACTTGATTTGCTTGATTTGCTCTTCGCCACTTCTTTCTGAAGTGTGCGTATATAGTCATCTGGCTTATGGTGACGAGGGTTGATTTCGTCAATGCCCATTGTTATGGACTTGGGTTTTGGAGAAGATGGGGATGCTGGAAGTCGCGGAATGGTTAATAGACAAGCAACGCGAGACACGAGATTTACCCAGGTTCAGGCCCCCGGAGGGAAAACCCTACTCTTGCTTGTCTGCTCTTGATTACGGTGGAACCGAAGATTTCAGGGATGTGCAGATGCAATCTGGCGTGGAGGTGTGTATGCGATGGTGTAAGAGGTCCTTCTCGCCGTACCCTCCTGGCCTTTATATAGATAGGCAGGTCCTGGGCTTAGGTCGAGTCGGTCACAAATTAGGGTTTATTCCCTTTGAAATTCTATCTAATATAGACTTGTCCTCCAAGGAGTCAAAAATGTCATGGGCTTGGGCCACCCGAAGTCTTCATGGGCCGCGTGTCTTGACGTGGGCCTTCCTTGGACTCGACCAGGTATACCAATGTTTTATACCCGTGGGGTATATCCATGTCATATGGTGCAACTCATATTGCGATTTTGTGTTCAGGAAATCAATTGCATATGCCTTTTGCTTCTCGGTGTATACCGGAGCGAGCTCGGGTTTCTTCTTCTCAAAATGCGTTGCCACTTTGGCCTTTGCTACCACTGCAATTTCCGCATCAGTACGATCGTAAGGTCTGATGGGAATATTCTTATGAGGCACTGTTGGGAGGGGCGACATTTTCCGTTTTGGGTTGTCGCGTCCTTTAGTACTCACTGACGGAACACGCTTCCGCTCATTCTCCTTAGCGAGCGGCGAAGCCTACTGAACCTGCAGCGGAGATCGAGATGGACTCGGGATGTGGTGGTCGTAGTCATCATGGGGTGGGCTTCTTGGAGGTGATGGAGGTGAAGAAGATGTGCATGACTCGGAGGCGGTGTTTGCCTTGGGGTCGAGCCTGGAAACCGTATGTTGTTCTTGTCCCATAGAATGATACCACCCAGTACTTCTCCGAGTGTACTCTCACCTTCAGGTCCAGGGATGTCAAGCTCCACTCCCACTCCTTTACAATTTGATCCACCCCGACTTTAGCATAGCTAGGTGGAATCTCACGGCCATGCCAACGTGCGTCAAGCGGACAAGGTAAAGCAGATCTGACTGCCACCTTCACAGATATGTTCTTCAATTTATGATGGAGATCACAAGATATCTGCTCCTTATTCCATCCACGGGGTAGCCGGGACCGCCATCTGTATAGAGTGCATTGTTAGATGGGACCTCCGATTCAGCCACGTTGCTTCTCCGCTGAGATGGGTTGGCGGTAATATCGAGTGGAGGATGTTGCAATCACGCTACTCCTCTAAGTTCGTCGATCTGCTGCTGCTTGTCAAGTCTTGCTAGCAGCTGGTTGAACTTGTCTCCCTCCTCCTCCTCCCGTCGCTGCTTTGCTCTTGCTCATCTTCTATAAGTACCTTGGTCCTTAGGAAACCCAGTCTCCCACGTGAAACTATAGTCAAGGCCTCGGACTCGTCCTCTGTGTTCGCGATTCCCGAGGACCAAGGTCAGCAAGTCTTTCTCTCTATCGGGATAAAACTTTTTTTATCTCATTGTTAATCTCTTGCACCACTTTTAGCCATGCACTACTGGGTAACTTTATCTCGTCACTGCAAACAAGTTCCCCTGTAAGTTTGTACACCCATGCCCAAGGAACCAATTTCTTGCCCTCAAATCCCATTCTTCGCGAATTGGTTCTGGAATGATCCTTTTATCATTAAGTTTTTTATCTTTTGCATCCCACTTAGGCATGGAATCCGTGTAGCCCCTGGCCCCTATTATGGTGATATTTCTTCTTCGCAGCATTTATCTTGTTTTTTCAGACTTTTCCGTAGCAACTACTGACTTCCTATACTCTAGAAATGCATCCCTGTAATGTTGCTGCTTCTCTAGATAGCCTTCGAATTTTGGAGTTTTCTTGTCCTTTTGATACTGTAGCCATAATGATTTCTTCCACTCCTTGAATAGTTCAGCCATCTTCTTAAGAGCAAACTGCTTGACTTTCTTTCTCATTTCAGCCGTTTCGTCATCAATCTCACATTCTGGCATCTTGAAATGTGCCATGAGGTCATTAAAAAGTTCCTCTTTGAACCTATCGTCGATATACAGATGACTCCATTCCACCTCTTTGGGCTTATTCCACTCTAGAACAGTGATCGGGGTGCAATCTCTAGCAACAAATCCGCACTATTGTACAAATGATTGTTTTGCTTTTTTCGGTTCCAATGGTTCGCCCTGTCCTGAGACCTCTGTAATTTCAAAAACAGTACGGGTATCAAACTTTTTGGCTGGGCCGCGCTTGGTTTTTTTGCTCGATGTAGAGGCCTAAGAGAAGAAACATTCGTCAATATAATATATATACAACTAGGTACATCTAGTGATCATCGGACATCATATATATACCTTGTCGGTTTGCGTTACACGTCCATGGGCTTCTACCTCTCGTTGGTTGATCTCCTCTCCCTCACCGGATGAGTTCAGATACCTCGAGGGAGATCCCTCATCATCATCATGAATCATATCCTCGAGAAAGTGTTCTCAATCTAGGTCTTTGCGGATTGGACTAGGTGGATCCATAGTTCCTACAAAATGCACACAATATTTATTTGAACATAACAAATAAACCCTAAACCCGAAGGTGCGGTGGCGGTGGCCGGTGATGGTGGCCGCGGGAGAGGCGGGCGACTACGGCTTCCCGCGAGAACCACCACCCTAACCCTAACTCCGGTCACCATCGAGCACCAACACCCTAACCCTAACTCCGGTTACACTATATAAAAATAATAATATATCTCATCCCCTAAAAATAATAATCCTACACTATAAAAAAAATCCTACACTATATCATAAATCCTAAACACAAGTCTAAACACTATATCATAAATCCTACACTATATCATAAATTCTAAACACTATATCATACACTATATCATAAATCTAAAACTATATCATAAACTAAAAAATCCTAAAATCCTACACTAAAAAATCCTACACTATATCATAAATCCTAAACACTATATAAAATCCTAAAATCCTAAACACAATCTAACAAAAATAGTAAAAACCTACACTATAACAAAAATCCTAATCCTAAACTACACTAAATCGTACCGGCGGTGGCACGAGGTGGCGCTGGCGGCAGGTGGTGGCGCCGGAGGTGCGCCGGTGGAGGAGAGATTCATAGGGGCGCGCCGAGCTCGGTGGTGCCGGCGGGAGGTGTCTTGGCCAGCAAGTGGCAGTGGCAGGCAGCGTGGAGGGGAGGCGCGGCGATGCTCTATTCGTCGGAGAGGCAGCCCGACGACGCTAATTCATCGCCTGGCCTCCAAATCTCCTAGTGCGTGGAACGCACTGGGGGAGAAGGTCCCTTTTTATACCCCCCCCCTCTAGTCCTGGTGTGTGGCACCAGCCGAGACTAAAGGGGGGTCTCTAGTCCCGGCTGGTTACCTGGGTCGGGACTAAAGGCCCAAATTTGCGCGCGCTGGGCCAAAACCAGCACGCGCTGTGCTTTTTTTTCAAATTTTTGAATATATCATTTAAAACATTTAAATTATACATTTTTCCATACTTATGAATTTGTGAAAACTTTCAACATGAAAAGTTCTTGAATTTGAATAAGTAATCCAAATCCATTTTCTATTTTATAAAATAATTATTTTAAATAGTCAAATTATTAACCATTTTGCCATTATCAATTTAAAAATGCATTAACTATTATTTTTTGCATATTTTTCAATCTCACTAAACTTTCAAAATGGAAAGTGCTTAAATTTGAATAAGTAATCCAAATCCATGTTTTGTTTTACAAAATTAATTATTTTAACTATTCCAATATTAACCATTTTGCCATTATCAAGTTATAAATGCATTAATTATATTTTTCATATTTTTGAATCTCACTAAACTTTCAATATGAAAAGTGCTCAAATTTGAATAAGTCATCAAAATAAATTTTCTGAATAAGCTTTAGTCCCGGTTGTATCCACTAATGATGAGTGCATGAACACTTCGTTGGGAGACCCCAAGCGGAAGGTATGATGAGCACAGCGGCAAATTTCCCTTAGTAATAAACCAAGGTTATCGAACCAGTAGGAGGAAGGAAACGACTCAAAGGTGTTGCTAGCAACTTGGAAACCGGCACAACACAAACTCAAGACTTTGCCCCAACAAACAGTGAGGTTGTCAATCTCACTGGTTTGCTGAAAACAAAGGAGTAACTGTATGGTGTGGCAGGTAATAGTGGTTTGCAGAAAGTAAACAAGAACAGTGGAAGATGTATCAATTGTAAAGATTGTACCGGGGTCCATAGTTCACTAGAGGTGTTCCCATTAAGATAAACAAACATGGCGTGCTGGGTAAACAAATTACAGCAGGGCAATTGACAGGACTAAGAAAGGCATAACAATGCAATACTAGACATTCATGATCCTATGAGATTCGATTGGGCAATACAACAAGATACATAGACCGCCATCCAACTGCATCTATGAATAGAAATCCACCTTCAGGTTATCATCCGAACCCCCTTCCAGTATTAAGTTGCAAGCAACAGATCACTTCTTTAAGCAAAGCGTGTAAGGTAAACAATCCACTTGTTCCATGAACAAGAGACCGTTGTTTTCTCCCTAGTGGCAACATCACATCTACAACCTTAGAGATTTCTATCACTTCCCTTAGATTAAATAGAGGCATGAACCCACTATCGAGCATAAATACCGCTCTTGGAGTCACTAGCATCTACTTGGCCAAGATAGCTACTAGAAACAGAGAGCATGCAAGATCACAAACAACACAGACATCATAGAATCAATAAGACAAAACCATTAATCAATCTGACATAGTAATCTCAATATCCACTCGAATCCCCGCAAACACAACATGCATTATTACAAATAGATGATCTTGATCATGAACGGAGCTCACAAGATCTAAACATGGTAGCACAAAGGAGGAGATACAACCATCTAGCTACTACATGGACCCGTAGTCCAAGGTGGAACTACTCACACTTCATACCAAAGGCTAGCATGATGAAGAAGAAGGCCTCTGGGATGATCTCCCCTCCGGCAGGGTGCCGGGAAGGGCTTGAGATCCCCCGATCTAGGGACGATGGTGACAGCGGCTACAGACGGTTTCGTGAAATATTAACCGGGTGCTTAGGGTTTCTGCATCGGGGGGGTCTTTATAGGTGAAGAGGCGAGGCAGGGGACCGCCAGGGGGTGTGTCCCCCTAGTGCCTCCCCCATCTCCTATTCAGGCTTCGTGTTCCCCACGGTAAAATATTTACTTTGGCTTTTATCCCGTCCAATTCCGAGAATATTGATTTTCTACCTTTCTGGAACCAAAAACAGAAGAAAACATGCAACTGGCACTATGGCATCTTGTTAATAGGTTAGTCCAAAAAAAACATATAAAACACCTCAAAGTGTGGACAAAGCAAAGCAAAGTAGATACTAAACAAGCATGGAACATCAAAAATTATAGATACGTTTCTGACGTATCAACTAACAGGGACTAAAGATATTTCACGCCATTTCCCACCGCCTCCGGCCAATTTTTCCCGCCCTTTCCTTTGAACCGAGCTTTTAGTCCCGGTTGTAGCCACTAACCGGGACTATAGATATTTACCGCCATTTCCCACCGCTTCCTGCCATGTTTTCCCGCCCTTTCCATCTATATATAGGCCGACCGCGCCATGGTTATGCACACATCCACACCTTCCTCTCTCACAAAAATGGACAATGCCTACTGGGCCATTCTGACCCTCGAGGAGACCGAGGCGCCTCGGCGCCTTTGCTCGCTGAATCTTACCGGATGCCGAAGGCCGAGGGGTTCCTATTCCTCCTGTCCCTCAAGGTTCCGCACGCCAGGCGGCCATCACGAAGCACTTCTACCACGAGCTCACGCCGGAACAGCGGATGGATCCCCGTGGGATCCCGACAACTATGACACCTGGAATGCCTTCTTTACTAACCGGCGGGAAAGGGAGCTCACCAGGTACGAGGGTGACGGCCCTCCACCGGTGAACCACAACGAAGCCGGCCGCCGCCTCTGGTGGGCGAACCGGACAATCATCAGCGTGATGCGCTACATCACCGGGGGAGACCATCCTCGCCTGCGGTACCCGCATCCGCCATAGAGCCATAAGAAGGGTGGCGGTGGTGAAGGTCGCGGGTGTAGAGGCGTCGTCATCCGGGAGCCCCCTCCCCCATGCGTCATGAATCTGAGGCCGGAGTGTCAGGTGCCCCCACAATATGCCATGGCTGAGCTGAGGATCCAGCCACGTGCGCCTAGCAACAACCACGACGATGACGAATACGAAGACGACCCTAAAGCTGAGTACTATAGGGCTAGATATGAGCATGACTAAAGGGGGTCTTTAGTCCCAATTCTGTAATCTCGGTTTTCTAATATTAATAAATGTATTGAGTGTTAGTCCCGGTTTGTGGCTGGACCGGGACTGCATAGTGTTATCCGCAAACCATCTTGAGTGTGTTAGTCCCGTTTTGTGGCTAGACCGGGACTAAAGGGGGGCCTTTAGTCCCGATTCGTAGAACGACTTTCCCGAACTATGAAGATGTTGTCCCGATTGGTACTTACCATTAAGATCTGATCTCCAAACGCGCGTGGTCACATATTAGGGAGTGCCTCTATGACCAACTTAAGGGACATGCCGAAGGACTGGGCTCTGGCGGCATATCCCTCAAGCTGGCTGTAGTGGTTTCCCTGCTCTCGCACACCATCTTGCAGCTTGTAACTTCTCTAACTTGACCAATACGCCTAGGAGCTAACTAATTTCACATATTAGGGAGAGCCTCTATGACCAGTTTCTTGGAGATGCCGGTGGACTGGGCTCCAGCGGCATCTCCCTAAAATTGGCCATAGTGGTGTCCCTGCTCTCGAAAACCATCTTGGAGATGCCTCAAACTGGCTGGAGGATGGGACTCACAAGGATGCCTATTTATAGTACAAGCAACTCGGCATAGTGTCGAGACTTATGACATAATGTCGACACTCACCCCTATTATTAGTGCTCACTCGTGTTTTTTCGCGGTTGGTATTTCCAACCGGGACTAAAGGCTCAGCTTTAGTCCCGGTTGGCGACACCATCCGGGACAAGGTACAAGCCGCACGACATAATGTCGACACTCACCCCTATCATTACTGCTGCCTGGCCCAGCATAATCCTTTTCATGGGTTGGTTTCTCCAACCGGGACTAAAGATGAACCCTCTATTTATAGGCCTTTCCCTCTATTTATAGGTTGCCCGATCCAGCCTGCCACCCTTTCCCTCTATTTATAGGGTGACCGTCATGGCGACCCACACATACACACATTCCTCGCCGCCTACTTTAGGATGCCCATCCCGCATCCTCGTAGTCGACTCGGCAGCAACGATGGAGTACTAGGCTCCGCCGGGCTGGCATTGCATGGTGCTACCTTCCGGGACGCATAGCTTGGTGAGGAATCCGGGTGTCGTTGTCGACCCAGAGCTTCTTTGGTGGTGGTCGCCTGGTCCAGGAAGGGTGCAGAGGGAGCCAGCCACCGAAGAGGTGGTACGGCGTCGTGTCAGGGAGGAGGACGAGCACGTCCGTCGCTATATGGCTGTGTTGGACACCAGGGTCAACGATACCTAGAAGATTCTTCAGGGATCTCACCCGAGCTATGCTCGTGTGATGGTTCCGTCTCTTTGGGTTTTCACCTCCCACGGCTTAGGAACTGGGAGACGCCATTCAGTTTGATTGAGTAAGATGTATTAGTTTCAATATGACCAATGTTGCATGCATGTGGATCTGGGTAAAATGTTTGAATGACAATATGATTCACAATATGATTACATAAAAGGTCTAATATATTACATAGATCACCAACATCCCTATCTAGTGTTGTGGTTTTCTTCTGCGCCATAGCCATGGATAATCTTCATCATTTAACAGGAGGCTTGGGTCAGTTTTCACTTTGAAGGGCGGGATTTCATGAAATGTATTATAATCTTCTGACATATCTGTCTTGTCATCCACTCCCACGATGTTTCTTTTCCCTGAAAGAACTATGTGACGCTTTGGCTCATTGGACAATGTATTCTTTTGCTGATTTCTTTTTCTCGGTTTCGTAGACATATCCTTCACATAGAAAACCTGAGCCACATCGTTGGCTAGGACGAATGGTTCGTCCATGTACGCAAGATTGTTGAGATCCACAGTTGTCAT
Source organism: Avena insularis (assembly GCA_023614405.1). Classification (NCBI taxonomy): domain Eukaryota; kingdom Viridiplantae; phylum Streptophyta; class Magnoliopsida; order Poales; family Poaceae; genus Avena; species Avena insularis. The sequence continues at coordinate 341,797,779 of CM042687.1, forward strand.
GCCATACTTTTCGTCTACATGTACCCTGCCTCATGTCATCTTGACCCATTTGCACAGAAACAAAGGGACCTTAAAAGTAGGTCCATACTCAAGTTCCCAGATCTCCTTTATGTACTCATAATATGTGTACTTCTGCCCATTGTCATTTGTTGCATCAAAGCGGACACCACTATTTTGGTTGGTGCTCTTTTTATCTTGGGTAATCGTGTAAAATGTATTACCATTTATCTCATACCCTTGGAAAGTACATATAGTTGAAGATGGTAACCGTGCCAACAAGTACAGCTGATCTTCAACAGTTTTGTTATTCATGAGATGTGTCTGCAACCAACTGCCAAAAGTGTCCTCATGTTCCACTTTAATCCAGAAGTTAGGCTTCTCCAGGTTTTCGGAGCGTACAATAATCTTGTGTTTCTCGATATACGGAGCCACCAAGGTGGAATTTTGTAGAACTGTATAGTGTGCTTTACTGAAATAATCCCCGTCCATACATACCATTGCTTTCCTTCCTAGTGTGCCTTTTCCAGTCAGCCTCCCCTCATATCGAGATTCAGAAACACCAATCGGCTTAAGGTCAGGAAGAAAGTCAACACAAAACTCAATGACCTCCTCTGTTCCATAGCCCTTGGAGATGCTTCCTTCTGGCCTAGCACGGTTATGAACATATTTCTTTAAGACTCCCATGAACCTCTCGAAGGGGAACATATTGTGTAGAAACACAGGACCAAGAATTCTAATCTCTTCGACTAGGTGAACTAGGAGGTGCGTCATAATGTTGAATAAAGATGGAGGGTACAACAACTCGAAGCTGACTAGACATTGGACCACATCAATCTGTAACCCTGATAGACTTTCTGGATCGATTACCTTTTGATAAATTGCACTGAGGAATGCACATTCCTTCAGAATGGCGAGTCAAACATTTTCCTGTAGAACCCCCCTCAATGCAACCGGAAGCAATTGCATCATAAGCACGTGGCAGTCATGGGACTTTAGGTTTTGGAATTTTTTTCTCTTTCATATTTACTATTCCCTTTATGTTAGACGAGAAGCCAGACGGGACCTTGATACTGAAAAGGACTTCAAAAAATATTTTCTTCTCTTCCTTGGTAAGAGCATAGCTGACAGGCCCTTAAAACTGCCCTGGATGCTGGCCGTCTCGTCCTTTATGACGTTGCTGGTCCTCCCGTGCTTTCGGTGTATCTTTTGACTTCCCATGCAAGCCCAAGAAGCCTAGAATATTAACGCAAAGATTCTTCGTCAGGTGCATCACGTCGATTGCAGAGCGGACCTCATGGACTTCCCAATAGGGTAGCTCCCAAAATATAGATTTCTTCTTTCACATGGGTGCGTGTCCGTCGGCGTCTTTCGGAACAGGTTGTCCTCCGGGACCCTTTCCAAATATTACATTTAAATTCTTGACCATACCGAATACATTAGCACCAGTAGGGGGTCAGGCTTCTTCCGGTGATCTGCCTCGCCATAGAAATGCTTTCCTTTTTTCCTTAAGGGATGTCTGGGTACATATTCTTCCTAAATCGACGATTGTACGGGTACATATTCTTCCTAAATTTATCCAGATATATACTTTCAGTCTCATATAAACAGTGTGTGCATGCATTGTATCCCTTGTTCGTCTGTCCTGAGATGTTACTAAGAGTAGGCTAATCATTGATGGTTACGAACAACAACGCTCATAGGTCGAATGGATCCTGTTTGTGCTCATCCCACACATGTAAACCTGGTTTGGCCCACAACTGTAAAATTTCATCAACTATGGCCTTAGGTACACATCAATGTCATTGCCGGGTTGCTTCGGGCCTTGGATGAGCACTGGCATCATAATGAACTTCCGCTTGATGCACAACCAAGGAGGAAGGTTGTAGATATATAGAGTCGCGGGACAGGATCTTTGCAGCTCGCCCCAAAAGGATTCATGCCATCTGTACTTAGACCAAACCATAAGTTCCTTGCGTCACCAGCAAAGTCCGGGAAGTCTCTCTCGATTTTTCTCCACTGCCGACCATCAGCGGGGTGCCTCAAAATCCCGTCTTTCTTACGTTCTTCCATGTGCCATCGCAACAACTTGGCATGCTCTTTGTTTCTGAACAAACGTTTCAATCGTGGTATTATAGGAGCATACCACATCACCTTGGCAGGAACCCTCTTCCTGGGTGGCTCGCCATCAACACCACCAGGGTCATCTTTTCTGATCTTATACCGCAATGCAGTGCATACCGAGTATTTATCCAAATTCTCGTACTTCTCACTTCGGTAGAGGATGCAGTCATTAGGGCACGCATGTATCTTCTGCACATCTAATCCTAGAGGGCAAACGAGCTTCTTTGCCTCGTACATACTAGCGGGCAATTCGTTATTTCTTGGAAGCAACTTCTTAATGAGTACCAGCAACTTCTCAAATCCCGAGTCAGTCACACCGGTGTCTGCCTTCCACTTTAGCAATTCCAGTGTGCCACACAGCTTCTTCTGGCCATCTTCACAAGTTGGGTACAACAATTTGTTGTGGTCCTGTAACATCTGCTTGAACTGCAACCTCTCCTTTTCTGTGTCGCAGTCTCGCTTTGCATCAGAAATGACCCGACCAAGATCATCAGCGGGCCGGTCTGGTTCCCGTTCTTCACCTCCTTCTTCTTCATTGTCTTCCATTGCGGTATCAGCGTATTCAGGGAACATAGATCGGCAGTTGTCATCATCGTTCTCTTCTTCATCGCCGTCTTCCATCGCAACCCCTCTTTCTCCGTGTTTGGTCCAAACATTATAGCCAAACATAAAACCAGACCGAAGCAGGTGGATCTGAATGACTCTTGCGGAAGTGTGAGCCTTCTCATTCCTACAGTCAACACATGGACAACACATAAAACCATCCCGCTGCTTGTTCTCCTCGGCCACAAGTCGAAAAGAATGCACACCTTCTCTGAAAGCGGCAGAGCGTCGGTCGCTGTACATCCATGGATGGATCATCAGTATCATACAAATATATATCAAACGCAATCACGATGCTAAAATACGTACCGCGCAGTCTAAACGAGAAAATAGTTGCTAACCTTTTATTACTGTCTTGTGTGGCTCGGGCACCTCATATCATGTCTGTCTTGTGTGACCTAAAGTCGCATCGCTCTAATGGGCATTTCACCGAACACCTCTAGTGCATATGAACAAGAAACAAATAGCACAACATCACCTATCCCTCCAGGAAAAAAACAGTTGAGAGGGGGAGGGGGCTGTGCCATATATATAGGACCAGACCACTAGTCCCGATTTGTATCTCAAACCGGGACTAAAGGGGGTGCCCGCAGCGAGCAGCAGGCTCCAGACCCTTTAGTCCCGGTTTGTATCTCACATCGGGGCTAATGGGGTCTAACGGGCCGGGACCTATGGTTTGGGGTGGCTCGGTCCGTCCGGTGCGGGCCATTAGTCCTGGCCCCAGCCACAGCCGGGACTAATGGCTTGGACGAAATGCCTGTTTTCTACTAGTTAACCGTCACTTGTAAGTAGATTGTATCTTTATACATGCTCACCATCGTCCCACATCCTTGTGTTGCCCTTGTTTACGCGATCCCGTCGGCTACATGCATGGCCATCCGAAAGAGCAGGCCTCTGAACCCCGTCTCTATGATCCTACACTGGGAGACACGCGATAAGGTTTTTGGGAGCATCTCGACGCGACTGCACAAGTTTGTCTTCGTCATCTATGTCTAACTTCCTCAACTTCATCGCCATGTTGGACGCCACCACCAAGAAGGTTGCTGATGCCGTTGGCGCTGTCGCCAATCGCAGAGCCCTATTGTTTCGCCATTGGTTATACATCGACTTGTACGCGTTCTATACCCTAATGGTATTTTATTTTATGATTACTACATAGGCAGTTCGCATAAATGTGTTAGGTTTTCACTTGTCTGTGTATTCCATGTCTAGTATATGTATACTAGTTAATCTAAAAAATATACCGTCAATATTTATACTTAGATTAAATTAATGTAAAAATTGCTAATTATTTCAATAAACCCCACGTTCCACTGGAACTACCGCAGACTTGTTTCATGGCTTTCAACTGAGTGGCAGACCCGAAACGACTTACAGATAAGCCAAAGTTAATAGCTGGTCTAATTCCGCGATAAAAGAGCTCTGTTTCCAAACAGATTTGTCCATCTGTAATGGAGATCATATTGGTGGGAATATAAGCCGATACGTCTTCAGCTTGTGTTTTAATCACGGCCTCGGATGCTTCAATTGTAGATTTGAGTAGTATTGAGCAAAAGGTTAAACCACCTATAGGTTCTGTATTACAGACTAATCCTACTCCACTAGTACCAATAGGCGGCATAGGGGAAAAAGCACAACACCTAGGAATAGGAATCAACAACACAAAAACTTGATTCGAAATTACCCAGCAAGAAAACGTATGCGCGTGGGCGCAACGGATTTCGCTCCCATGCGCTCATGCCTTGCTTGTTCTTTCGGACTAGCACTCTTTCCCTCTCTTTGAAGTAGATTTCTCAGCTCCACGAGTCAAACAAAATAAGGCGAAAGGCCCACTACTTCTTCATTCATGGCTTATTGATTTGATTGATCCCCTTTCGTATTCATTCGACCTGAGGTGAGGTTGGAACAAGAGTTTTCATAAAAATAATGGTTCTTTTATGCCATTATGACCTGGTGCCATCACCTCTTTGCCCCGATGATGATTTTGACCTAAAATTCGCAATACATGCCTGGATTTTTCGCAATTAGGATGACACGACACAAAGACATAACATAAAAAGCACTACCAGGCTGCCTTCGGAGGATCTTGGAGGAGAAAACTGCCAAAAGCATTTTCTCCGCCACCACAAAGTCATTGCCAATTTCCACTATGAAGGGGAATAGTCAACTCCTTAGACAATGGGTAAACATATATAGGAATTTTCAGTTTAATATGATGTTTACATTTATATTTACCATTTTTTTAGTTGTACATGAAAATAGGATCACTCTCGGGTCACCCCCGCTCGGGCGATCCCGGAGTCCTCTAGCCTCGGCCTAGCCGGTCCACCTCCAACCCCGCTAGGCCGCTGCTGCCACTGACGCCGGTGGCGGTGGCTGCACCCTTCTCGCTGAAGGCGGAGGGCGGGAGAGGGCTCACGTAGGTGATCTCTATAACATTTCAGTATTAGAGCTCAGAAATAAGATGAACCCAGATGTATGCATTGCATTCATGCATAGAAAATCTGAATAATTTTCGCGCTTTTGAACAAAACTTGTCAAAGTGATTGAAGCTTCTCTTAACTTGATAGAATTGAAGTAGATCATCAAGTTGACTGCGATAAGTTTCAATATGACCTTTGCTGAAACCTTATTTGGGTAAACATGATTTGATCTAAGGGTATATCAGATATAATAAATGCTACTCATAATACATTGCTTAAATAATTAATATCTGATCCTTAAGGAATTCTATCATCATATTCATCACAACAATTAATAAGTGCAAGTTAAGATTACAAACTAAAGTAATATAAATGTAATGACTAATCCTAACCTATCTTATTCTTATCTATTCTTACTATGAGTATCATAGTAATACTTAACTTTAAATCTTTAATGAGTTTGAGTTGGAAAGAGACTAAGTCAAGATCATTCACTATATATCTTTCTTTCCATATCAATTTTTACGGAACTTATCTTAATATCTGTTGTTCATCAATGTTGAGTAATCCACCATTGATTTACAAATTCTTTAAGTATCAATCCTTGATCTACTATTTCTTGATCTTATCATAACATCTACTTAAATCTTTTAAAGAGGGCATAGTCCATGAATAACCTTAATCCAATATGAGATACTAAGAAGATAATTTCAATACAATTGAAAAGTAGTATTGATAAAGCCTTGCTTAGCCAACTAAGAACTTAAGCTATAAATGATTAAAGGATTATATTGATCATGCTTTACTCACCAGGATGGTCTACCTATATCTAGTATAAAAGATATTGATGGGTAGAACATGATTGAAACCCTAGTAGAGATAAGTTATCCTACAGTAGTCATTACAAGCCACATTAATATAATGAAAGGGTGGAGTGTGAGTTATTAGAGTAAAGTAAATGTAGGATGATATTATTCAATTAAAGCTAGTTTAGCATGGGGTTATGGAAGAAGTGGTATTCATCTTAAAGGATAGTAAGCCTTAGAGAAAGGTAGTTGGATACATACATACATCTGATGAAGAAATATTAGTGATGGATGATTAAGGAAGATTATGAGTGGAGTTTGAAAGAACTACTTGTTGGATTGATGATTATCAACAGTAGAGTAGTGGGTATAACCAAGCAAAGATCTGAGAAAACTATGAAATACTTTAGTATCAAACTCATTGGATTCATCCATGAGTTTAGAAGAATAAAAGGTGAATAAGAACATTCTTGTGAAGTAAAGCTCATCATACTAACTATGATGATGGATAGGAAGAAGTATTATATCTAGGAAAGGAATTCTTTAATTAAAGGTCAAGGATGGTGAAGAATGGAAAAATAGACATCCTTGTTAAACAACCAACTCTAAATCTTAAACCAAGTATAATGTCCATTCAGGGAATTGATTCATCATCTTATGTTAATATCACTTTATAGGAATATTTTCCTATAACAAATCACATAAGCACATCTCTGTTTATTCCAAATATCATAATTATATGTGCTTAATAGTATCTTTATCAATTCCTTCCTATAAAACATTCTGGATATAACTTTCTATTATAAAAGGTGATGTCATCAAATATCACAAACAGAAAACAATATGCTTAGTTATTAAATCTTTACTCACATCCATAAAGGAATCTAAGTATATTACAAACCCTAAACCCTAGGGTAAATATTCATAATTCAAAACCCTAAACTTCTTTCTTTATCATAATAGAATATATACATTGCCATTTTCCAAGCCAATGGAAGTAGTAATAACCATACTATTTTCTTTTGTATTTCATGCATCAAATAATGATATAGGATCATTATACATATAAAAAATTCTATTCAAATTATGAGCCAACTAGAGTTAAGTTTTATAAACAAATAAGAATGTATCATTTAATAAATCCATGTTTAAAAGTGGAAAGAAAAATAATAAGAAAAGCTTCTACAAAATATTAAAAGGGGTTCATATAGAGAAAATAAAAGAAATATAAAAAGATTATATAATAAAAGTTTACAAATGTTACTAAATACATTTTAGTATTACTACAATTATCCAGCAAATAAATTCTATAAAGAAAAGTTCAAATTAAAGATTATATACAAATATGAAAAGGAAAACAGAAAATAGAAAAATAGAGAAATAGAAAACAAATAAAAAACAAGACCTAGTCGTGGCCCAACTCCTACACCGCCACTGTCGCCTGTGTGCATTACAAAGGCTCAAAGAACCAGCCCAGCTCATTCTCTCCTGTGACTAACGAGTGGGGCCAGGGAAGGATCACGGGTTGAGAAGAAATAAATGCTAGGGGGTTTTCCGCAAAAGCGACATCATCGTCATCCTCACGCACACAGGCAGCTCGCTGGAGGAGCTCGCCGCCGCTCGATGCCGTCATCGTCGTCAACCGTGCGTCAAGATGCTCGCCGTCGTTCTAGAGGGGGATAAGAAGGCCACCGTGACGCCCTGCCTCAATCACTATCCACAACCCCTCCTTATCCTCTCCGATTCAAATGGGGCCGAAACCCTAGCTCACCGGAGCCACATCTCGCCGTCGAACCACATCTCCTCACAATCTTCCCAGCGTCCATGGAGAAGCCCCGTCCTCCATAGATCCTCTGAGTAGAATCTTGCATCAAGGGGAGCACTGCAGAGGGCAAATTTTGCCGTTCCTCTTTGCGGCAGTTCGTCGGAATCCTTGTTGGAGAGCTCGCCTCCGACCACGCCTGTCCTCGCCAACCTCTCTATCGTCATCAGGGTGAGTTCCTGAACACTCCAGTATCCCTAAATCGTCGTATCTCGTTGTTAAACGTCGTCGCACCTTCTGTCACCGTCGGCCACCGTCGGAGCTCACCGGAGCTGAGGCTCCGATGACTATTTCCGAGCAGCGCCGCCACTTTAGGGTTCAGCGCATTGCGCTGATTCGAACTAGGTTAGTTTCGCTTGTTAGGGTGTCGTGGATCGTTGCCGACGACCTACGTCACACGATGTCACCCTGGACCCAGTTCCCTGTTTGACCTGGTCTTTTTCTCACGTGGCATGTGACATGGCCTAGGGCCCATATGTCATTGACTGGGGGTAGCCAACCAGTCGGTAACAAATGCATTTTCTTTAACCTGTGCGCTGAGGTGGCCACTGGCCCACTGGTCAGTGACTCAGGCTAGATGCGGGTGCGGTGTAAAAAGTTAATTCCTATTTAAGAAATAAATAAAATGTTATAAACTCAATTATTAACATTTGAGAAATCAAATAAATGATTAAATCTTGTTTAATCAATAACTTTTGAATTATAATTCGGAAAAATGTGTATAATATATGAAAATTTGTAGAAAAATAAAATATACAACTTAAGCTTACTATCTAATATTATTATGATGATTATTTAAATAAATATTATTTAATAAAGGTTTAAAAGTAATAAAACTTTGATATTTCATATTCCAATAATGGTAATTATTATAAATATGAATAAAATACCAAAAATCTTAGAAAAACAAAGACTATAATTTAAAACTATAATCATGCATTATTATTTCATTTACTTAAATATTGATTATTTATTAAGTATTTTAAAAGTGTTAAATCTTATAAAAGTCATATCTTAATATTTATAAATCATAAAAATAAATATACAATACCAAAATGATCACAAAAAAATATCTACATGTTAAAAAAATAATATTACACTTTTGAGTTAATTAAAAATTCAAATACTTTAATAACTAGTATTAGTCTTAAATATTAATACGTTATAAAAGATATTTTTTTTGTTAATATGTCTAAAATGAGTCAATTAAGTGTAATAAATAGTATTAGTCTTAAATATTAATAATATGAAGCCATAATGGTTTAAAACATTATAAATACCTTTTTATTAAATTATCTTCAACCTTAAGTGAAGATTACATTCTAAAAGGATTCCTATTCATAATAAAAACCATAAAGAACAACTTGTGAATAAATCAGATCCTTTCTATCTACTTTAACCACCAGATTACAAAAACTACCACAACACTATAGTAAGTTCATAAGTAATTAAGTAATATTATATCTTGGTTTATAAACTATAACCACTCATCTATAAAAGGTAAATGATACTACTCCATTATAAAATCAAGAAACCACTACACCAAGTAAAAGAATAACCATTCTTAAGTAACCTTAAGGAAACATTACCAGGTACACAAGATACAAATATCATAAGCATTATACTTTCAAACTATCCTTGTTTTAAAGTTAACTTTAGTCTACAAGAATCTAAATATACCACTAAGCATTATTATATGTTTTATAGTTGACTTTGGTCTGAACTAGTTAAGCTATAAAGCATCTCAAGCCAAAACTATTCAAGCAAACACAAATAACATCGATCACCACTAACTAACCACAAAGATTGTTTAAACCTTAAAAAAGGAATCTTTTCTTCAAAAGTTATTCGTTTTGCCACTTCAGACAATATATCACAAATAATCAAGATCACATTACTTCATACTTCACTTGTATACCTAGGAGCAATAACACTTAAGCTATTTATAAGTGACTCTACTTATAAAGTAAAGTTTGGAGATAAACTATTAAAGTGTAAACAATTTTGAATAGCATTTCATAGATATATATTTTATTGCTGCATAAATATGTGTTGTTCACACACACTCACAAGCCCTAATAAGAAGCACAAGTGTGAAACTTATCTAAAAGAACAACACATTCTAAAGTAACCATTTTTGAAATCCAAACCCTAGAACAACGTTATTCCCAAGATTCGCGTTTATAAAAGTACATCTCATTACTTATGCATAAAACATACTGTTTCTTTAAACATTACTCCTTACCGGACCAATGATGCTGATTTCAGATTTTGAATCTTATACTAACTCGAAGACCGTGAGTGCATAATCTTGCAATCACAAAAGGCAAGTTCACACTTGCTCATGTCCTTTGTTTATTTTCTGTAAAGTATTTTACAAATCCAGTGTTGTCACCACCTGCATTTGAAAAAGATCAGAAAACACTATTTTCGATAATAATGTGAGCTATTGGTTACTGATCCAATGTGATCAGATAATCTATTAAATCTGACAGTTGGAATACCACTGTTCAGAACTATATCACCTAGGACTTAACAACCAATATCGCCAATGATTCTTGCGCTGTATATTACACGTTGACCATGAGATTTGGAATGGGACGTAGAAGTCAGTTGTATCTTCTTCCTCTCGCATGAAGCCGGATGTGCAGGTCATGGCTGTTATCCTCGAAGCGTGCATATTAATTGGTAATTCGTAGAGGATATGCAGCATATGGGTGGGAACCCTCAATGTCCCACGATAGTTCTGGCATCTAACGGTTTGTACAAACCATTGACGTAATCCAATATGTGGGCATGGTTACACCAAGGAGGCATGCGAGGTCGCGAAGGGGGCAGTGATTGGCTTGGATCATCTTCTGGGCCCCACATTATAGAATTGTGGACGGGAATAAGCTGCCCGATTATGCAACAAAGATTTGATCTCTCATGGGTAAAGTAACGCACCTCTGCAGAGTGTAAGAACTGTAACTTTTTACTCCCTGTTCCGGGAAGGAGCTGCGAACACGGCGGGAAAGTAACTCCATGAAAGTTCTGGTAAACCCGTGAAGGCTGACGGACATAGCTTTTCAGAATAAAAGCAACCTTTGAAGAAATGTTTATGAAAACTTGCATTTCCTACGACCTATGGTATGTGGCTGTAGCTATAGTGCATCAAACACTCCTTTTCTAGTGAATTTGCTGAGTACGCTCATACTCAAAGTATCTTTTTAACCCTTGCTAGATTCTGAAGCCGGAATAGACAACATCCACATCAAGTTATGCTCCAGGACTCGTCATCCAAAGCCAAAGCTCTTCAATGAAGTCAAGGAAGTCAGCTTATACATCAACTCAAGTGAAGACGGAATTACTGATTAGATAGAAATATAATCTCTAGTCAAGAACCTAATTCTGTAGAGTATTGCAATAGCAGCAATGCCAACCCTTTAGTTAAAATACTAGTCTTAATAGTATACTAGTTCTTGGGTTGTTCATCTTTGATTTTTCTCCGTAAGAAGTTCTTTCTCTCTCTTTAACCTAGAGTGTTCTCTAGATCTTGTGTAAAGAGTGAGTTGTAACCTTTATCCATGTATTGGACCTGTTGTGTTTCTGTTGTGCCATTCTGAGGGATGTGATACTAGTGAACGGTGTTTTATTGGTATTATGTCCATGACTATAGTATACTCCATCATGCAGTGGTATGCTGGGTCACCGCAATCTCCATGGGTGGTGGGGTACTACATCGGCGGGTCTTGGGTGTCTTGTGGAGGAGCGGATGAAGGAGGGGTGCGGACGGGCGCGGGCAGCGGTTGTCGGAAGGGGCACAACACTAGAGGCAGGGCGCGCTGTTTTGGACCCGACCTGGGCCCGATCTCAGTATTGCGCGGTGACTACCGGCCACGCGCCTGTCTGCCCCAGTTTTGGCACCTCAATTTTGTCTTCTTCACTGCCGTCGGCCGATGGCGTGGGGGTTGCTGGTGCGGCTTTGGTTAAAGGTGGAGGTCTTTGGATTTCTCTCTCCTGTGATGAAGAACTGCATGTCACTGTCCATCATTGATTTTGGGTGGACTACCGAGTTTCGGAATACTCTGCCGGTGAACTCCAAATGGATGACATGCCTAGATTTTACCGGTGCAGACGGTGTTTCGGTCGCGCGCAACCATGTTTTTTCCTGGCCATTTGGTTTCAGAGGGGAAGTCGTACGTGGAGAATGGCATGGAAGCCAGGAACTGAAGACTGACAATGGAAGTTTGAGTCCTAGGGGTGTGGGGATTCTGGCTTGGTATTTTGTGACTTGGAGCAGCGGAATTGGCAGGTGGGAGCGATAGCACAGAAGGATTTCAGTGTCTAAACCTACAGAGTGAAAACCCAAGTCTTGGCCTTAACTAGTTGTGTCTATCAGTGACCTTGTTGAATGTATTGTTTTGTGAGTACATACTTTCTCTAGGGTGAAAACCTATGGTCTTTGATCAGGATGATGACGGCGCTTGAACATTGTTCCCTTCTTGAAGGCATCGCTTTTAGAGTTGTTGGATTCTGGTGTTGTTTGATCCACGGTTTCAAGAAATTGATCACTATAGCGGGACTTTTTTTATGTAATTCTTTTTTTTAACTGCGTACATCCGTAGGACCGTTAGGCTACTACGTTGTTGCAGAGATGTATTCGGTATCTTTACGATATTAATATATTTTCTTTATAAAAAATTACCATTTTTTCTGATGTTAGTGACATGTGTTTGATTACATGTCTTTTCTGTAATAAAGCTATTTTAATAAAAAAACATAAGTTTGGGGAAGATGGGGACATGGAAGCATACCTCTCTATGTCGGTATGTCCTATTATGTGGTTGACGGCTTGGTAATACAACCGAGTTTCCGGCCGGTGTAATGGTGTTTGCCTTTAATCGAAACTTGTCTAACTGTCAGCTCCACGTCGCCTCTTCCAGGCGCGTAACTGCAGCTTGGCCCGTTCCTACGGTGGTTGAGGAGCGTGGCGAGGGCGAAGATCGCCAGAGCGTCACTGCCGAAGTGTGCTAGCCGGAACGAAAATCTGAGCCATGACTTTATGTGAGAGGTACGGACACAGGCGAAAACTAACAGGAAGTATTGGGCGCCGAGGCTGGCTGCAAAGAGGATGACTTAGGCCCAGTTCTTTTGAGGGCTTCTCCGAGAAGCCGCTCTCCCCCAGCTTTCTGGAGAAGCCGGTCTAAAAAGTTTGAAAGGTTTTCAAAATAATTAAGTCTAAACAAATTTGAAAGCCTCGCAAAAAATTTGAACCGGCTTTTTCAAGAAGCTGGGGTAGGACAGCTTCTAGGAGAAGCCGTCAAAAGAACTGGGCCTTAGCTAGCACTCGACGATCGTGTACACGACGCAATGCAATCAGTATATTTTTTGACGAAAATGCGGACGGAGGTACTTGCCATTGATGTAAGAGGAAGCACTACAGAGCTACCAAATTAAAAAAAAAGCGGCAAGTTAAAATTTGATGTGACCGATGAGAGTTACTAGTACGTAGATTTTAAGTGTGAGGGAGAGGGATAGATCACACATATATAGCATCAAATAAAAAATATTTTCAGAAGAAAATATTATATCTGAATTAGTTAACACCAAAACAACATTCTTAGATGGTGATGCATACAATAAATTCTCACTTATATAGCCAGTATAAATACATACTTGATCTTGTATTACATCATTATATTTGTGGATCATCTAGTATTAAAATTGCCACATGCGTATGACTGAAATTCTACGTACGCAACCATGCAACCATCCAGCAGCTTGCACAAGTGTTTCATAATGTCGTCCGACCGGCCGGATCTTGCAGGACTCGCCTAGAGATAAATGGAGAATTGTTACTGGACGCCACATGCGTATGAATGAAATTCTACTTACGCAACCAGATTTTTTTTTGCAAGGCAGAGGACAGGCGATTTCTCTAGAAATCACGGTGCACTTGTTAATAAAGCTGTAAAAATAAAGATATACATTTGCATGAAGTTGTAAAAAAGAGTTTGCTCCTGCATAAGAGGGACTCACGTTTGCTGCGCATTACTACATCCGTTCCACAATATAAAAGCAAACTAAAGCAACTTGCTAATTTTTTTTATATTGGGGGACTCAGCTCTCTCTTCTCTCTCGGGTCTCCCCCTCTCCCCGCTACTGTAGTTGAAACCTCCCAGTGCAGATCCGGCCCGAACCAAGGCCACTCTCGCCGGCTCCGCCGGTGAGTGATGGCTAAGGGGAGGTGCCGGCGGTAGTTGTAGGTGTAGATGTTTCTATGAGATTGCTAGGATCTGGTGGGTAGAACGATGCCCTTTGTTCTCGGGCTCGGTACGTGTTAAATAGGCGCCGTATACAACCGGCAGAGATTTTACAGGAGAGGTTACAATGCGTGAGGTTTAAGAAAGAAAACCGATCAGGATCTTTATCAGATAGATCGTGATCGTTACAGGAGATAAACATGGACTCTAACTATCTCACGCAATGTGTAACGTAATACAATTTGGTACATGATACGGTACAATAAGTTGTACGCTAACATCCCTCCTCAATCAAAGCCTTTTAAGGTTGATATTGTGTTTAAACTCTTCAAGTTACCGTGTTGGAAGTGCTTTAGTGAATCCATCCGCCACTTGGTCTTTGGATGGAATAAACCTGATCTCTATCTTTTTTGTTAGCCACTCTTTCTCTGGCAAAATAAAAATCAATTTCAATGTGCTTGGTTCTTGCATAAAAAGTGGGATTAGCTGACAAATAAGTGGCACCCATGTTATCACACCATAAGCATGACGTTTGACTCCTTGAAACTCCAAGTTCTCCCAAGAGTGACTCTATCCATATGATTTCTGTTGTGGCATTAGCTAGAGATTTATATTTAGCCTCTGTACTTGACCTTGAGACCGTTGCTTGTTTTCTAGCACTCCAAGAAATTAAGTTAGGCCCAAAATACACTGCAAAACCTCCTGTAGATCTCATGTCATCTACACATCCTGCCCAATCAGCATATGAGAAGGCACTTACAAGAGTAGAGGATGATCTTCTGAAGGTTAGACCGAGACCAACTGTACCACTGACATACCTTAATATTCTCTTGACGGTTGTCCAGTGTGTAGTTGTTGGGGCATGAAGAAACTGGCATACCTTGTTGACAGAAAAAGCAATATCTGGCTGTGTAAGTGTCAGTTATTGAAGTGCTCCAACTATGCTTCTGTATCTTGTGCTATCCTCTGGCCCAAGAGATTCTCCTTCAGTATCTTGTGCTATCCTCTGGCCCAAGAGATTCTCCTTCAGTGACTGAGAGTTTTTCTGTTGCTGACAAAGATGTTGGCAATGCTTTACAGTCTTTCATTCCAACCCTGCCAAGCAAATCTGAAGCATATTTCTCTTAAGTTAGCACAATACTTTGAGAAAAATCCTTTACCTCAATTCCCAAGAAATAGTGCAGTTTACCAAGATCTTTCAGAGCAAAGGCTGAACCAAGATCTTGAAGAAGTGTTGAGATTGCTTTGTTGGAGGAGCTAGTCACAATAATATCATCAACATACACTAGAACATAAATCATGATACCTGACTTGTTGTATATGAACAATGAGGTGTCTGCCTTGGATGCCTTAAAACCGAGTTGTTGCAATTTTGAGCTCAGCTTGGAAAACCATGCCCACTGAGCTTGTTTAAGCCCATGTAGTGATTTGTCAAGTTTGCACACATGAGAAGGTGCACGTGGATCCACATACCCAGGTGGCTGCTTCATGTAGACTTTTTCTTTCAGAACACCATGAAGAAACACGTTCTTTACATCCAGTTGCCTCAGACTCCAGCCTTTAGAAACTGAAATAGCTAGAACAAGTCTGATAGTAGAAGCTTTTACAACAGGACTAAATGTATCCTCATAATCTATGACATATCTTTGTTTAAAGCCCTTTGCTACTAACTAGCCTTATATCTATCTATTGTTCCATCAGCTTTTCTTTTAATTCTATAGACCCACTTGCAATCTATGAGATTTCTACTTTGATAATGTGGTACAAAGTGCCAAGTTTTATTTTCTACTAAAGCACGATATTCTTCATCCATAGAATTTTTCCAATGTTTATTTGCTAATGCTACTTGCAGATTTTCAGGTTCACTTTGTTCTTTAGATGCACAAGACAAACCATAACGAATTATACCATCGGTGTACCGTTTTGTCTTTGCATGTCCGGTTGAAGCTCTTGTCTGATGCACACGTGGTGCAGGTTGGGCTTCATCCGCAGTTAACGCAGAGGACCTGAGCCAGGATCAGACTCGCTGCTGGCCCGTAGCGATCCCGACGAAGATGCTCCTGGCGACACGATTAAAGGGAATATGCCCTGAGAGGCAATAATAAAGTGTTTATTATGTGTATTCCAAGTATATGATAGATGTTTATTTTGCATGCTATAATTGTATTAATACGGAAATATTAATACATGTGTGTTTAATAAACAAACAGAAAGTTCCTAGTTATTCCTCTCTCATAAACTAGCTCGTTGATTAACAAGATGATCAAGGTTTCCTGATCATGGACATTGGATGTTGTTAATAACGGGATCACAACATTAGTGTAATGGTGTGATGAACATTCATCCGAAGTATAGCATTACGATCAAAGTCATTGAGTTTATATTGCTATAACAACTTACGAAGTGATCCTAATCCTTAGACCATGAGATCATGTCAATCACTAACACCGGAAGAGTTTCTTGATAACATCAAACGTCACACCGTAATAGGGTGATTATAAAGATGGATTCAGAACTAATAAAGTGTTATGTTGAGGCCCATGGATCGAGAGTGGATTTTTTTCATCTCAATGACGGATAGATATACTCTGGGCCCTCTCGGTGATATCACATTGGTTAGCTTGCAAGCAAGTGATTTGATCACTAAAATGTTATATCACGGGAACGAGAAAAGAGTGCATGTCAGTAACGAGATCAAACTAGGTATGGAGATACCGATGATCGAATCTCGGACATGTAATATATCGTGAAACAAAGGGATTAAGATACTAGCGTAAAAGGTTCCGACGATCACAAGAAAGTCATCGTTGAATGTGTGGGAGTCAGTATGGGTCTCTAGATCCCGCTTCTGATTATTGATCCGAGAGGGGTCTCAATCATGTCCGCATTATTCACGAACCGTAGGGTGACACACTTAAGAGACACCGACATCCAATTGGAGCAAAAGTTTCATGCCGAAAGAATGAACAAGCGCAGGAATTTATTTCACTAGATACCGAAACAGGTTTTCGGGTGAAATTGCATAAAGAGGTTATGCATGTGAAATAGAATTCTAGCAAGGGGATATTTGTGAATGTTTGTCATTAAATTAATTGACAAAATTCTGAATAAAATAAAAGAGTTTTATTTAATGAGAGTTTGCATTAAATTTGGTGGAAATTTAATGGCAAGTTTGAGTGGGATTTTGAGTGGAGGGATATGAATGGATTTTTGTGAGTGGAGTGTCCACCCACATGAAGAGGGGAGGGCAAGGGGCAGCCCCCATGCGTCGGCCACCCCCTTGGGGTTCCCCCCTCCTCCTATAAAAGGCACCCCTCTCCTCACTTCTCACTCACACCTCCTCGTGAAGGATCTCTCTCCCCCTCTAGAATTTATTTCCCATGGTCTCGGACTAGCGAGATACATGTTCCCGGTGGCTATTCGGCAAGAAAGAGTTGTGCTTCCGCTGCATCGCTGGAGCGAGGAAGCGGAGGTTGCTCGGTGCCTCGAACGTGTGTGCGAGCACGGATGCGCTGCTGATTTGCGGCGCTAGGACTTCCTCTCGATCTTGAGATCGGCAAGAGATCGTCTACATCAACCATGAGTTTGGACTCCTTAAGCTTTGTCGGTCTTCAAGGGTATGTTTTCTACGGATATACATCCGCCCGTTGTTTGTATCTAGTAGATAGATCTTGGTACATAGTTGTTCCCATCGTAGGAAATTTTTTGTTTTCTATGATGCGAACCCTACAGTGGTATCAGAGCCGGATCTATGCATAGATGCTTTACACGGGTAGTACACATATGAGTATGTGGGCTATGATGATCATGTTGTTGCTCCTTAGTTGTAATTTTGGATATTGGTGGCATAGTGGGATGAAGCGGCCCGGACAAACTTTACATGTCCTCGCACATGAGACCTGTTCCACGCTTGACATACAACTAGTTTGCATAAGTGGCTAGCGGGTGTCTGTCTCTCCTACTATAGTCAATATCTATTTTGCAACGAGTTGTCAACAATTTGGTTATCCTCGTTGTGGTTCATGTTCGTAGGTAAGAACGGTTCTATCTCGAAAGCCCTAAGCCACGTAAAACTTGCAATGGATAAATTAGAGGCGTCTAGTTTAGATTGTTGCTGGGCTAGTGTTATGATATGGTGATGTTGTAAGTAGAAGTATGAGATGATACTATTACAACACACATAGCATGTAAACTCCATAGACCTTGGATTTACACATAAAGGTATGATAGTGATCATACCACGATGCACATGATAGAGATCATATGCGGGAACCATATCATTTCACTAATAAACATGTGATGTTTGATAGCATCTTATATTGCTTGTTTAGCGCTTTGTTAGCATAATAAGATGATCCCTCATTTAAATATCAAGATAAGAATGTGTTCTTCCTTTAGTATGCACCGATTATGTTTTCGTCGCTCCAAGACATCACGTGATGATCGGGTGTTCTTGGATCCACGACCATATTTCGGGTGTAAAACAGTTACACACGTGAATACTAAGGTTCTAACTTGGCGAGCCTAGCATGTATAGACATGGCCTCGGAACACGGACCGAAAGGTTAAGCATGAGTCATATAGTAGATATGATGCCCATTTGATGCTCGCCTTTGAAGCTACACCGACTCACGTGATGATCGGACTTGGTGTAGTGGATTTGGTTCATGTAATCACCAAAAAGGCATGAGGGATGTCATTTTTGAGTGGGAGTTCATTCGTAATATGGATTAGTTGAACTCAATCTATCATACACTTAGTCTAAACTTTACAAATTCTGTTGTAGATGGCACCACCTGCTTTTAATTTCAATGTGTTCATGGAGAAAGAGAAACTTGCAACGAACGGTAGCAACTTTACCGAATGGGCCATGAATTTGAGGATTCTCCTCTCTGCTGCACAAAAGCAATATGTGCTAGAAGCGCCGCTAGGCCCCCCACCTTTTGAGTATGCCCCTGACGAGGAGAAGAATGTCTATCAGACTCGTTAGGAGGACCACAACTTAGTTCATTGCGGCATATTGTATGGGCTAGAGCCGGAACTTCGAAAGCGTTTCGAAAACGGCAATGCATTTGATACAATGGGTGAGTTGAAAATGATTTTTGACACACATGCTGCTGTAGAGAGCTACAACGCTTCAGAAAAGTTCTTTAGCTGCATGATGGAAGAGCACAAATTAGTGAGCATGTACTCAAGATGTCGGGTTACACCGATAAGCTTGTGTCCTTGGGAATAACGATTCCCATTGACTTAGGCATCCATCGTGTTCTGTAGTCTCTGCCACCTAGCTATAAGAGCTTCGTGATGAACTATAATATGCAAGGCATGAAGAAGTCTCTCCCCGAGCTTCTGTCAATGCTTAAAACTGCAGAAGTGGAGATCAAAAAGGAACATCAAGTGTTGATGATCAATAGGAACACTAGTTTCAAGAAAGACAAGAAGGGAAAACGGAAGGTAAGTAAGTGCGGCAAGCCGGTTGCCGTGACTGAAAAGAAACCCCGAGTTAGACCTAAGTCTGATACCGAGTGCTACTATTGTAAGGGAACTGGCCACTGGAAGCGCAACTGCCCCAAGTATTTGGCAGACAAGAAGGCCGGCAAGGCAAACAAAGGTATATATGATATGCATGTTATTGATGTGTACTTGACTAGTGCTCGCAGTAGCACCTGGGTATTTGATACCGGTTCAGTTGCTAATATTTGTAACTCGAATCAGGGGCTGCGGAACAAGCGACCACTAGCAAGGGGTGAGGTCAAGATGCGTGTCGGCAATGGATCAAGTGTTGATGTGATCGCCGTCGGAACGTTGCCTCTCCATTTTCCGTCGGGATTAGTTATAAACTTGAATAATTGTTATCTGGTGCCTGCATTGAGCATGAACATTGTATCTGGATCGTGTTTGATGCGAAGTGGTTATTCATTTAAATCCGAGAACAATGGTTGTTCTATTTATATGAATGAAATCTTTTATGGTCATGCACCGATGATGAATGGTTTATTTCTATTAGATCTCGATGATAATGTTACACATATTCATAATATTGATGCTAAAAGGATTAAGCTTAATGATGATATATCCGCATATATGTGGCACTGCCGTCTAGGTCATATTGGCGTTAAACGCATGAATAAGCTCCATTCAGATGGACTTTTGGAATCACTTGATTTTGAATCATTTGATACATGTGAGCCATGCCTTATGGGCAAGATGACTAGAACGCCGTTTTCCGGTTCAATGGAACGGGCGACAGATTTATTGGAAATCATACATTCTGATGTATGTGATCCAATGAGTGTGTCGGCGCGAGGTGGATATCGTTATTTTGTTACTTTCACGGATGATTTGAGTAGATACGGTTATATCTACTTGATGAAACACAAGTCTAAAACCTTTGAAAAGTTCAAAGAATTTCAGAATGAAGTGGAAAATCATCGTAATAGAAAGATCAAATTTCTACGGTCCGACCGTGGAGGTGAGTATCTAAGTTACGAGTTTAGCACTCACATGAAAGAGTGTGGAATTGTTTCACAACTCACACCTGCCAGAACACCACAGCGAAATGGTGTGTCGGAACGTCGTAATCGTACTTTATTAGATATGGTTCGATCTATGATGTCTCTGACGGACTTGCCGTTGTCATTTTGGGGTTATGCACTAGAAACTGCTGCATTCACTTTAAATCGGGCACCATCTAAATCCGTTGAAAATACACCGTATGAATTGTGGTTTGGAAACAAACGTAAGCTGTCATTTCTTAAAGTTTGGGGATGTGATGTTTATGTGAAGAAACTTCAACCGGATAAACTCGAACCCAAAGCGGAAAAATGCGTCTTCATAGGATACCCTAAGAAAACTATTGGGTATTCCTTCTATCACAGATCCGAGGGCAAGGTTTTTGTTGCCAAGAATGGATCCTTTCTAGAGAAAGAGTTTCTCGCGAAAGGTGTGAGTAGTCGGAAGGTAGAACTCGAAGAGGTTGTTGAACCTTCTCTTCAAAGTATGGCAAGTAGCGCAGCACCGGAAGTTGTTCCGGAGTTGGCTTCACCTGTTGAAGAGGGAACTAATGATAATAATCATGAAACTCCAAAAGAGAGTACTACCGAACCTCCCAGGTCTAACAGGACGCATGCAGCTCCCGAGCTGTACGGAAATCCTGTCATGAATTTCATGGTTGATGAAAATGATGACCCTGCGACGTATGAAGAAGCGATGATGAGCCCGGATTCCAACAAATGGTTAGAATCCATGAAATATGAGATGGAATCCATGTATGAAAATCAAGTTTGGAACTTGGTGGAATTACCTCACGACCGAAAGGCCGTGGAGAACAAATGGATTTTCAAAAGAAAAACTGATGCTGATGGTAATGTGACCATCTATAAAGCTCGACTTGTCGCAAAGGGGTTTCGACAAATTCAAGGAGTTGACTATGATGATACATTCTCTCCCATAGCGATGCTAAAATCAGTTAGGATTATGTTAGCAATTGCTGTATATTTCGATTATGAGATATGGCAGATGGATGTCAAAACCGCGTTTCTCAATGGTAATATTGAAGAAGAGTTGTATATGATACAACCAAAGGGTTTTGTCGATCCTAAGGATGCTAACAAGGTGTACAAGCTTCAGCGATCCATCTATGGATTGAAGCAAGCATCACGAAGTTGGAATCTCCGCTTTGATGAGGTGATCAAAGAGTTTGGATTTGTCCAAACTTATGGAGAAGCTTGTATTTACAAGAAAGTGAGTGGGAGCAATGTGGCATTTCTGATATTATATGTGGATGACATATTATTGATCGGAAATAATATAGATCTTTTAAACAGTGTTAAAAGTTATCTAAACAGCAAATTTTCAATGAAGGACCTAGGTGAGGCGTCATACATATTAGGCATAAAGATCTATAGAGATAGATCTAGGCGCCTGATAGGGCTATCACCAAGTACATACCTTGATAAGATTTTAAAGAAGTTTAAAATGGACGGAAGTAAGAAGGGGTTCTTACCTATGTTGCAAGGCAAGACATTGAGTAAGACTCAAAGTCCGTCTTCGGTGGAAGAAAGAGAGATAATGGACAAAGTCCCCTATGCTTTGGCCATAGGCTCTATAATGTACGCCATGCTATGTACAAGACCGGATGTGGCACATGCTATTAGTTTGACTAGTAGGTACCAATCGGATCCAGGATCGGAACACTGGATAGCGGTCAAGAATATCCTTAAGTACTTACGAAGAACTAAGGATATGTTTCTAGTATACGGAGGTGAAGAAGAGCTCGTCGCTAAGTGTTATGTTGACGCTAGCTTTGACACCGATCCGGATGACTCTAAGTCTCAATACGGATACGTATTTCTCATGAATGGCGGAGCGGTTAGTTGGAGGAGCTCCAAACAACCTGTGGTGGCGGGATCAACAACGGAGGCCGAATATGTTGCTGCTTCGGAAGCGGCTCAGGAAGCAGTTTGGATGAAGGAGTTCATATCCGAACTAGGAGTGGTTGCAAACGCGTTGGACCCGATGGTGATCTATTGTGACAACAATGGTGCCATTGCCAATGCCAAAGAGCCAAGGTCTCACAAGCATTCCAAGCATATTAAGCGCCGGTTTCACTCCATCCGCGAGCATGTCAAGGATGGAGATATAAAGATTTGTAAAGTACACACGGATCTCAATGTAGCAGATCCGTTGACTAAAACTCTCCCTAGAGCAAAACATGATCAACACCAGAACTCAATGGGTGTTAGATTTATCACTATGTAACTAGATTATTATCTCTAGTGCAAGTAGGAGACTGAAGGGAATATGCCCTGAGAGGCAATAATAAAGTGTTTATTATGTGTATTCCAAGTATATGATAGATGTTTATTTTGCATGCTATAATTGTATTAATACGGAAACATTAATACATGTGTGTTTAATAAACAAACAGAAAGTTCCTAGTTATTCCTCTCTCATAAACTAGCTCGTTGATTAACAAGATGATCAAGGTTTCCTGATCATGGACGTTGGATGTTGTTAATAACGGGATCACAACATTAGTGTAATGGTGTGATGAACATTCATCCGAAGTATAGCATTACGATCAAAGTCATTGAGTTTATATTGCTATAACAACTTACGAAGTGATCCTAATCCTTAGACCATGAGATCATGTCAATCACTAACACCGGAAGAGTTTCTTGATAACATCAAACGTCACACCGTAACAGGGTGATTATAAAGATGGATTCAGAACTAATAAAGTGTTATGTTGAGGCCCATGGATCGAGAGTGGAATTTGTTCATACCGATGACGGATAGATATACTCTGGGCCCTCTCGGTGATATCACATTGGTTAGCTTGCAAGCAAGTGATTTGATCACTAGAATGTTATATCACGGGAACGAGAAAAGAGTGCATGTCAGTAACAAGATCAAACTAGGTATGGAGATACCGATGATCGAATCTCGGACATGTAATATATCGTGAAACAAAGGGATTAAGATACTAGCGTAAAAGGTTTCGACGATCACAAGAAAGTCATCATTGAATGTGTGGGAGTCAGTATGGGTCTCCAGATCCCGCTTCTGATTATTGATCCGAGAGGGGTCTCGATCATGTCCGCATTATTCACGAACCGTAGGGTGACACACTTAAGAGACACCGACATCCAATTGGAGCAAAAGTTTCATGCTGAAAGAATGAACAAGCGCAGGAATTTATTTTACTAGATACCGAAACAGGTTTTCGGGTGAAATTGCATAAATAGGTTATGCATGTGAAATAGAATTCTAGCAAGGGGCTATTTGTGAATGTTTGTCATTAAAGTAATTCACAAAATTCTGAATAAAATAAAAGAGTTTTATTTAATGAGAGTTTGCATTAAATTTGGTGGAAATTTAATGGCAAGTTTGAGTGGGATTTTGAGTGGAGGGATATGAATGGATTTTTGTGAGTGGAGTGTCCATCCACATGAAGAAGGGAGGGCAAGGGGGCAGCCCCCATGCGCCGGCCACCCCCTTGGGGTTCCCCCCTCCTCCTATAAAAGGCACCCCTCTCCTCACTTCTCAGTCACACCTCCTCGTGAAGGATCTCTCTCCCCCTCTAGAATTTATTGCCCATGATCTCGGACTAGCGAGATACATGTTCCCGGTGGCTATTCGGCAAGAAAGAGTTGTTCTTCCGCTGCATCGCTGGAGCGAGGAGGCGGAGGTTGCTCGGTGCCTCGAACGTGTGTGCGAGCACGGATGCACTGCTGATTTGCGGCGCTAGGACTTCCTCTCGATCTTGAGATCGGCAAGAGATCGTCTACATCAACCACGAGTTTGGACTCGTTAAGCTTTGTCGGTCTTCAAGGGTATGTTCTCTACGGATATACATCCGCCCATTGTTTGTATCTAGTAGATAGATCTTGGTACATAGTTGTTCCCATCGTAGGAATTTTTTTGTTTTCTATGCTGCGAACCCTACAGTGGTTTCCTGCCGTGCCTGGCTAGACGTGGCACGCGTGGAACCTCCAGATTCGTTGGAGTTGCTGCTTGACGAAGACTCGGTCAGCGTGTCGATGCGGTCCCCGTTTGTGCCCGCACGCTTGCGAGTTGATGCAGAGGGTCCAGCTGACGTGTCCGTGCGTGATTGGCGCGGACCGGATGGAGACTGATCTCCTGACGCTGGCGACGCTGACCCTCGCGCGGATCCCGGGGAAGATCTGATGTCTGAGGTTTGCGGGATCCAAGATCGATGCGCCTCGTGCTCCGCGCCCGGCGCCAAATCTGGCATACGATCACAGTGTCGCTGTGGTGAACCGTTTTGCCTTATTTCTTCACGGTTTTGCATGCGATTTTCTCCAACATTTTCCTGTACCTGAGATGAACTAAAAACACCAGGAATTACAGAGTCATTGGGTGTTAGATCACTGTAATTGTTTAATTTGGCCATGCTTGCGAAACAATGTTGGAGATTGATTTCTCAACCTGATTCTATATATGCTCCAGTGTTGCATGCCAAGTACTTTCCTGATGGTGATATTATGAACTGTCAACTAAAAAAGCGGAGTTCCTATACATGGCAAAGCATATGGGCAGGTATTCAAACCTTCAAGCGTGGACATATCTAGAGGGTCGGTGATGGATCTCGTGGATTCTGAACAATCCAAACAAAAAGATTGCGACAAGGAGGGGAAATATAGTGTACACCAACGTGTCTGAACTCATCAACCAAGAGACAGAATCATGGGATGAGGAGTTGATACGAGAGATCTTATGGCCAATTGATGCACAGAGGATTCTGAATATTCTTTTGGCAAATGGGTTGATGCAAGATTTTATTTCATGGCATTATACTAAAACCGGTATATTTTCAGTACATGTTGTATATTATGTTGAATGGGAACACCAACATGGTAGTAAACTAAGGCATACAAGTGGCTTTGGCACATCCTCATCATTACCTGTTTGGAAACGGTATGGTCTCTCAATGTTCCGGCTAAAATTAAAATACATTGTTGGAGGGCCCTTTTAGGTGCTATTCTTTGCAATGGTGTTCTTGCCAATCCCCACATGCAACATAGCTTTTAGTGTCAACTATGCAAGTCAGACTGTGAAAGTGTACTGTCATGCCCTTTTCTTATGTCCAATAGTAAAGGAAATTTGGTCTTTTCTTGGCTTGGAAGGGTTCATATCACATGTGTGCTCCATTGATAGTGAAGGCTCTTCCGTTTTAGAATCTTTACTATGTGACAAATCAGCTAAATCTCCATTACTCGATGGAATTGATCGTAATGATCTCTTGGCAACAGCTATCTAGTACATTTGGTGGGAGCACAGGCAGGCTGTGAGAGGAGAGGTGATTCAATCTTCAGTCCGATCAACATAGTCTATCTCCGTTCTGATAACTAATTACTCAAGGAAGAAGAAGAAAAAGAATTATGTTGTTAGACATGAATGGATGAATCCAAAGGAAGACTTTGTCAAGTTGAATGTAGATGCAGGCTTTAATATAGACTCGGGTATAGGCAGTACTGGTGCAATTTTGAGAGATGATAGGGGCTTCTTCTTGGCTGCGAGTTGTTGTGGGCTCCCATATGTTTCTGCGGTGGCACCTCCGAGATGGCCTGATTCTGTGACAGATTGGCTGTAACAGGCTTGAAGTCAATTCGGACTGGCTTGAT
This sequence comes from Avena insularis, assembly GCA_023614405.1. Taxonomy (NCBI): domain Eukaryota; kingdom Viridiplantae; phylum Streptophyta; class Magnoliopsida; order Poales; family Poaceae; genus Avena; species Avena insularis. Next base: position 341,823,948 of record CM042687.1, read on the forward strand.
GTGATTGAAGTTATGCAGAACGGCGGGAACTTACTTGGGCCAGCAATGGCGATATATGAGAAATGTACTACCCTTTGTCGTAATTTCGTAGCAGTTCAGTTTTTCCACTGTCCTAGAGGGAAGCCAATGTAGCTGCGGATACCCTAGCTAGGCACTCAAAGGGACCTATGTCCGTTGTATGGCATGAGGATCCACCGAAATTTTTGGTCTCTATTCTGTCAAATGATATATCCATGATGCTTGATGCCTGATCAATAAAATTATCCTGGCTTTCCCTTAAAAAAATGGCCGCATCCACGGAAATCCCAGCGCCTCTCACGGAGCAACTCCCCAGTGTCGACGCCGCGACGCACGCCCCGGCTGCACTGCCCTGCCACCAACCTTCACGTCTCCGCGCCTCATGCCGCTATGTCCGCCGCCAACGCCGTCTCACGCCGCTTTGTCCGATACCTCCAATTCCGCCTCTGACGCCGCCGACCCCGCCCCTGACGCTGCCACCACATCTGTGAAGCTGCCAACCCAGCCTCTGTCGTCCAGGTGATCAGTAAAGCCAAGTCCGCCATCCATAAAATAACCTTGCGAGATTTCCTCCCTTAATTTTTCTCTCACCAGCCCTTGCCTAACGTCGTCCTGGCGCAGTGTCCTGTGGCCGCCCATCGTCTTCCTGCCGCCGCTGATGCATCCCGTCACGGCAATCTGCTGCCTTAGTCAGCAGTACTCGCTTACCTCTCATGCCGCTCGCCGCCCATGCATGAGGATCGTTGTGCAGTTGGAATTATGAACCAACAACGCAAGGATTTACTTACGGATCTCGACGTATCAATCTAAACATGAATTTCCTCCTTCTCTTTAATCCAATGATATATGGAAAGGCCTGGGGAAAGGATAAATCTGAGGACGTTGCTACACAGTGCCCGGGCTCTATATTGTCTTACGTGGTGCCCCCCTTTTCGAATTCAAAACTTTCCCAAAGTGGAATGTGGTACCGCTTCCCAACCCAGCCCAGCTCAGCTCCTGTTTCTTACACCAGCCCAGCTCCTGTTTTTCGGTTGCCAGCCCACGAAAAAAAGTACAGGGCGAAAACGAGATCTCCATCCCACGTTTCCTTTCCCCAACCCTACCTACTCCCTTTCTTCCTTCTCCAGCCGCCGGCTGCAAAATCTCCATGGCTGTTCCTTTTTCTTGTACAAAACTTCAGGAAACAACAATATAGGGAGATCTGTCCTCCCCCCTTCTCCCAATACAGGGGAGCAGAAAACTACAGGTAGATTACTGGAGTAAAAATACATAACAAGGGGACAAAAAGCAAGAACACAGGTATATCCCTGCTCGATTTTGCTTTTTACATGCAGTTGTAATGAACATCATGATTTTCCAGATCTTTCTTACTATGTACAAAAACAGACCACTTCCATGTCCAAAGTAGATACTTGCAAGGGGGTATCTGGACGCTGATCAACAGGTTTTCAAGATGTAAAAAAACATCATTGTATCATAAGAAGATCACTGTATCATAAGAAGAGAAGTGAACCAGATGTAAAAGAAAACAGTAGTAGTTCAACTTGCATGTAGATTTCATCGAGCATGAACCATTTAAAGGGGATCCATCAAACATAGCATGTAGAAAAAACAAAACCTTCAGTAGCAGTAATCCTCTTCCAGCATTGGGCATCTCCAGAATAACTCTAGTTGTAAAAAAACAGAGTTTTATTAGCTTATATGTAAAAAAAGGAAATGTTGGTTCAATATTTTATACATGTAAGTTTATTATATGTTAGGTTGACACTAAAGTAGCTAGGATATACTAACATGTAAAAAAAGAACTTCTGTTTTTTTAGTAGCAGGATAGAAAGTAACATGTAAAAAAGTTTACACACTTGGTTAACTTTTGTTGTTTTTGTGTAGAAGAAAATGTAAATTTCTTTTGAGTTTTTTTTGCAGGTATGGCTTTTTGGTTCGGTGATGCTGGTATTGACCTAAACAACCCTGCACAAGAATATGATGCCGACCAGGACATGCTAGGCAACCCTGGGGATGATCTTACATGGGATACAGGCAATGTTCCTCCTTCTGGGGCTGATACCGGGCCATCTATTGACACGGGTCCTAAAACAGAAAATACATTGTCTAGCGCCGATTCAGGTGGAGAGGAAGAGGTTGAGTCAACACCTAGCCTTACTCCGGTAGAAAAACCATACCCACAGATGATTTTTGAAACTCTAGAAGATGCAAGGTTATGCTATAATAGATATGCTAAGAGTGTTGGTTTTCCATCAAAGCCAGCACTTCCAGAAATTCTGCTCTGGACAAACAGAAGGACAAACAGCTTTTTGTATGCAACAAAAGTGGGAAAAATGAAGACATTAACCAGCAAGAAGCTCCACCTGTAAGGTAGAGGAACCGTAGCATAACAAAGAAGACGGACTGCAATGCGCGTCTGAGAGTTAAAAGAAGAGCTGAAAAGTGGCATGTCACAATGTTCATAGAGGAACACAATCATCCATGCATCAAGAAATTTTCCTTGAAAAAGTACTTGAGGTCTCATATAGGAATACCCAAGGAAGAAAGAGATTTTATCAAGATACTGCATAAGGTTAACCTCTCGGCCGGGAGGGCTATGTCTATTATGGCAGAGTTGTACGGAAAATTGGATAATGTTCCATATCATTCAAAGGATGTCAGCAACTTCATGTCTACACTAGATGAAGGGCATGAATATAAAGACATGTCTTTTTTGCTTGCCGAGTTTGAAAAAGTAAAAAAAGGATGATCCAGATTTCTTCTATAGGCTGGATCTTGATCATGCAGACAGAGTTCAGCGCATCTTCTGGGCTGATGGGCCAGCAAGAGCTGTGTACAAGCTCTACAACGATTGTGTGTTATTTGATGCAACGTATATTACTAATGCTTACAAAATGCCATTTGCGCCATTCATTGGTATAAATTGGTATGGGCAGTCTATTCAGCTGGGATGTGGGTTTTAAAAAAATGAAAGAATTAAAGATTATGTTTGGTTGTACAATCAATTCCTTGAAGCTCATGGTGGTTTGCAACCTGCAAACTTCATCACTGATCAGGATGGGTCCATGAAGAGTGCTATATTAGTTGTGTTTCCGGACACGTGGCATCGGAGTTGTAGATGGCACACCATGCAAAATGTGCAAAATGTGCAAAATGTGTTGGGTAATTTCTTGTTCACACATGAGGAACTGCGAAAGGAATTGAATGATATTATAGATCACAGCATGTCAATTGGATAATTTGAAGCAAGGTGGGCAGAAATGATATTACGACACAATGTGGGGGACAATAAAAATTTGATGGATTTGTATGATCTAAGGGCCGAGTTTGGCCCTGCATACCACAAAGATCGCTTTTTCGCATTCCTACAAACTACAGCGCGTAGTGAAGGGTTTAATGCAGTTCTGAAAATATATGTAAAGCCTAACAATAGCCTCTTCCATTTCTTCCAGCAGTACATGAAGTTGCAAGAGAAGATAGATGTGGCAGAAGAGTCGAATGAGTTCCAGATGGAAGACAAAGTTCTAAGGGTGTGGGGAGATTTCCCTCTGGAAAAGTAAGCTTTGAGCGTGTACACATGCCCCATTTACTTGCATTTCCGTGGTGAGCTCCGAAAAGTTACGTCCTACAATGTTAACCATGTCGATGGGCAACACTTTGATGTTGTGCCAATATCGGGAGCTGTGTTTGGGTATGGAAACAGATCATACAGAGTGGAAGCTAACTTGCATGAATCAATATATCAGTGTGAGTGTAGTAAATTTAGTAGGGATGGTCTTTTATGCTGCCATGTGTTGAGGGTCATGGCACAGCTTGGTGATGTACAGTCTATTCCGCCACGATATATACTTCCTAGATGGACAAAGGTACAGGATGTAATTGTGCCGGAAAAGGTGAAGCTCCCTGATGTGCCAACTGATAGGAAATTGACAAACAAGGAAAGGAAGTTGTTGCGTTACGGGACACTATGCAATGACTGGACGCAGCACGCTAAGGTTGCAGCCGAATCAGACAAAGGAAAATCTCTAGCGGATAAGTACATGCAAGCATTGGGTAATGAGCTAAAAGCTATGAAGTTAAGTGAATCAGCTGAGAGGAAAGCAAATAAGGGTAAAACCAAAACAAAAGAAACTCCTTCTGGGCTGGAGTTTGTAGGTGATGACGGTCAAGGGAGTGCATCGCAATATCAGCATGTTCGGGACCCTGAATGTACTACAACTAAAGGTCGTCCTCCGGAGAAGAGGAAGAAGTCCGGGCTACATTTGAAGTCAAAGAAACCCAGCAAGATCTCTCTTGTTCCAAAACCACCAGTGTTCAACTTCTTTGATGATATGGTTTAGTGTGCAAACATGTTTTATTAAGTACTAGTGTTAAAGAAATGCAAAGAATGTTTTATTTTTTTTGCTGGCTAGAATGTTTTATTGTATGTAAAAAACCTGAAGTCAGTTTGATGCAGCCTTTTTAGTTTGAATTATACGATGCAATCTGTGTCATGGTACATTCACAACTTTTCACACTAAAACACATGTAAAAATGTAACCTGAAAGTTAAATTCAAATTTCGGTAATTAAAAAGAACCATTTTGTACCTTTCTAACAGGACATGTATTACTTTGTTCTCCTGAATGAACATCATGTCTGAAAAAGCACTTCGTGCCAGTTGATTACTTTGTTCTCCTCGCGATCCAACCATTTCTTCACGAGAAGCTTCCTGATCACAGGCATATCAGATTGCTTGAAAGGCAGCATCATCCTTCCGTTCCAGCACTCAATAAACTTCAGCATGAAAAACCCACAATCGAAACTGTTTGTGGCAAAAAAAAATGGTTAGCAATGTAAAAAAAGAATGTGAACAGTCTATGAATGAAAACAAACAAGTTTCAAATTTTACATTAGTGTAGAAAAGCATTATTAAAGTAAGTTGAAAAGCTGGAGTAAAAATTTACATGTACAAATTTACATGTTCTGAATGTATATGCATCACAAGTACACTGCATCATTTTTTAACATGTTTATAAAATGTAAAAAACCTAAAAATTACATGATCTGTATGTAAAATTTACATATACAAATTTACATGTTCTAAATATAAAAAGCATGGTACATGTTCTGTATATAAAAAGCATGGTACATGTTCTGAATATAAAAAACATGGTACATGTTCTGAATGTAAAAAACTTAAAAATTACATGTTCTGAATGTAAAAAGCATGGTACATGTTATGAATGTAAAAAAGCATGGTTCTGAATGTAAAAAACTTAATTGATCTAGTGATTGGAAGTGGCAACCAATGATTTTAGAGGAGACATTGATCTAGTGATTGGTCTGCCAATTGGACTCCCTCCTAAAGCTGTACCTTTGAGTTGCTCAACAGGGGATGCTTTCACTTCATCAGAGATGTTGTTGGGCTGCATGCATTTACTTTCGTCTTCCTTTTCAGATTCCTTTAATTGGTCCACAAATGATACACACTTCTTTCTCTTGCTTGATGATACTTTAGGTTGTTGCTGTTTGCAAGGAGGCGCAGCTGGTAAAGGAGATAGCAGCGCGGCAGCCCCACCAATGTTTTCTGCACTGGTCTGTGACCCAGACCCATATAACTGAAGCAACTTTAGTGGGTCCAGCGGCAATGTCGAATGCTGTCCTGTTGGCACATGTTCAGGTTCTGCAAGATTAAGCTCACTCTCTTTTGAAATCTCTGGAGTGCCACTACCAGCTGCATGTAAAAAGTGGCATTCCAAATTAGCCTCCTTTTCTGTCTCTTTTTCTCCATCCCCAGTCTGCATTTCATCCTCGCGATCCTTCCCTGTTTCCATCTCAGGTGCTTTTTTTTGCACGCCTCCATTTTCAGCACAGCTCATGTCTCCAACAAATTGTTTGTCCCCATTTTCTCCCTGCATGTTATTATTTCTGACAACAACTTGCTCCGTCAACTCTACTTCTGTCGGCGTAGATTATGTATCATCTACAATCTGTTCACTTACTTCCACCAGCAGTGGCCTTGATCGGCGTCTCCGCATTCTTCGTTTGGGCTGCTGCACGACTCGTTGCACCTCCTCCGCAAAATTTGTCTTCTGCTCTGGTCTGATATCCTTGTGTTCTTTGTTCGACAAGGTAAGAAACTTGGCAAGCCCATCTTCAAACACATTACACATCTCTATTACCACTTCCCTGTATTTTGCCAAGTCCTGTGTAGTACACATACAAAAAAAGCTAGCTTAGTAAAAAATACACTTGAATAAGCAAAAAAAGAAAGAGGAAAAAGGAACTGCTAGATGTAAATAAAAGAGACACTATGGTCCAAACCTTGTCAGTATGGTCGTCCGGAACATGGCGTTTGACGAACATATCCACATCAGAAGGCTCTATTGAGAACAGAGAGAGCCTAATCCTGAAACATTTCTGTAGCTGTAGACGAAAAAAATCATGTGAATAAACATTTCAGAAAACAGTGGAAAAACGCATGAAAAAGATATACTTAAAGCCTAAGAAAACACTGCTTTATGAGAACCTATCGGTAATTTCCCAAACGAGCCATCGCCGTTTGTATCAAGGTCAACTATAAGTCTCACCATCTTGTTTGTCCAAATGCATATCCTAGTTCCATCCTCGAGTATATCTAATGCATCTGTCTCAAGGGCATCAACATATAGAACCTGTACAAGAAAAAAAGATGATATATATCATATGTATCAGATTTGTCAAACAAAACACATACTAAAAAATCCACAAGAACATATCTCTAAAAAGACAAAAATGCAGAAAGTTAGGTGCAGAAATGCAGGTAAAAACACGATAGGGTAAGCTTATTACATCCTAAAGATGAGATACCCTACATAGCAGAATGTAAAATCATTTTATAAGCATGTAGAAGAAATGATGCATCAGAAACAACTAGATAAACATGCTCATATACATCATAGGTATAAAAATGATGCACCACCTATCTAGTGATTCCCATGTAAAAAATGAACAATACTTACATGCAACCTAGTTTCTAATGGCATAGTACATTAAATATTTGTCCATCTTTGAACATGATATTTACATCCTACCATGAACTACTACTAATCACGCCGTGGATACTACATCAGGCAAATTCACCATGAAAAAAATACATCCTACATAGCATAAAACAGAACTTGGTAAAAAAAGTAAAAACAAGAGTTGGATTATGTAAACTCACCATGAGATATGGCATGCATGCTTTAAACCAATTCTTGGTATCTTTAGCAGTTGCTGTCTGGATTAGAACATCGATAATGAATCTGGCCCAGTTGAGATGACGGATTGCGTTTGCGTTGATGACAGATGGGTAGCATCTAGGGCTAACAAGAGTCCCTGTGTTTGGGGCGAAAACTGAGGACACGCTGTAGATGACAAACTTTCTCAAGTAATCCTGATTAGGAGGGTTGGTTGGGCCTAGCAGCTTCTCGACAAATGCTACTGTTGGCTGCTTCCCATTGTGGATCCCAAACATCTCCAGAATCAAGCCGGTGGAGTTCATATCTAGACAATAAGGAACTTTATTGCCGCCCCCGGGTACTCCCATAACCCTGACAACAGACTGAGTGGTTATAGGGATCTTCCCCCTATCACCAAAATCCAGCTCGCATGTTTGTGGATTGAAGGATCCCATTAAATATCTACATAACTCTGGCATAAGTTTGGAAACCTTCATTCCTAACAAGCCCGTGAATTCTGCTTCGCGAATAACAGCCCGCTGATCATCTGTCATTGATCTGCAAACCCTGACAATCTTCATCGGGGATGAGCGGTTGAATAAATTGCTCTGAAAAAGAAGCACAAAAGGGGACTAAATATGTCAGAACTAACAAGCTAAAAATGACAGTAAAGAAAGTAAAAACAGAGAGAAAAGTGACTGTCCATTACTTGATTTTTATTGTTTCTGGATGGTCCTTCCACATCTCCTTGGTCTTCATCCCCGTGGTCTTCATTTCCAGGTGGCTCCGTGTGCTCTCCTTCAGTAACATTCGCCTTGTACTGCAATCGCTGCTTCATCCTCCCTAACTTGGACTGTCCAATTTTGGGTGTGCGAGAGACTTTCTACAAGCAAAAAAAAAGGAACTATTAGTACGCAAAAATGAAACTACTACTATTTTTAATTCTATATGTGTTCATACCGTAGCTACTGCTGGAATCATCTTATAATAGAGGGAAAACAAAATAAAGGATTTCCTTCAGATAGAATTAAAAAGCCTGCAAAACACTGGCAAAAAAATGTGTTAAACACCATTTAAGAAGCAGCATGTAATTATCCCCCTATAATTTACATCTCATGCTGTCTAAGTAGCACCATACTTACATACTCCTATGTGTACAAAAAACATATCAGTATAAACAAGATGTAAAAAGGTAACAATCTATGTGCAAAAATTACATCATAGGTACAATGATTAGAAACTATGTGTTGATGAGCGTGGCACACCGGCAGTGTAAAAAAGTAACAACCTATGTGTACAAATTTCTCCCCCTATAAAACTAGAGCTAGCTACTCGCTTTCTTTCTTCTCCAGCCTATGAGCTGTTGGATTACAGATCTGTTGGATTACAGAACTAGCTATAAAACTACAGAGCTAGCTAGCTACAGAACTAGCATGATTATCCACCTATGAGCTGTTGGATTACTAGATGACTGTACATTACAAGCATATCGCGGCTAAAAAATGAGGCCAGTACCATGTTCAGGATCAGAAAACTAAATAAAACATGTTCATATGCATCACAAAGTACAGTGCATCACTTGCCACCCTATATATTGATTCGTATGTAAAAATGAACAATACTTACATACACAGAGACTACATTGTCCATACTTATTAGTTTTCAATCTGATATTTACATCCTACCATGACAAATTACTAATCACAACCATACATACTACATCATACAAAAATCCCCATGACAAAATTGACACTACAAGAGGGACACATAGACTACTGCACGGACAATATCAACATGGCCAACAAACGCAATGAAAAATCACAGGAAAACTATGGGGAGAAACATTCAAGGACGAAGCACTGACCTCCGTGAAAAGCTCGGGAAACCTCGGCCTGCGTCGATTCCCAAGGCCAGGCCGCTGCTCCTTCCTTCACAACCTCGGACTGCGTCGATTCCCAAAGGCCGACGACGACACAAGCGACCCTCTCACCAGCCTCGGGCGAGTCGTCCTTTGTTCCGCGCGTCAAATTCTCCCCCCGCGGTTTCTCCGACGGGCCAGGACGACCGCCTTGCAGCCGCGGAACTACCGGCCTGACAGATTAGCCGCCGACGAGATTTCCTAGAGGAGATCGAAGTTGATATTTCAAGGGGGTGAGGGGAGGTGAAGGGGAACGAGCGTTGAGATCGGGACAGAGCTCATGAAATTTGAACAGTCGACTCGAGGAAGAAAAAGAGAAAGAAGGGAAAAATCATCGCGCGGTGCTTTTTGTCTTCTTCTGTCGTTTACTGCTGGACGCATGATGCTAATCGGACGCGCGCGGCGCGTGAGCACCGCGTAAGACAGAAACGAGCTCAGGCAAGAAATAGAAAAAGCGTAAATCTGAACTCAATTTTTGGTGGTATGTTGGATTTGTGCGCGCTTCTGTTTTGTAGATTTCTAACTCGGACATACTATCAATTATTGGTATTCCAACCAGATTATTTTACATGGACTTTGTTACCAACAGATTATGCAAAATGTTTAGAAGTCTGAATTTGTCCAGAAGTTTTCATCCAAAATGTCCATATCAGCTAATAACTTTCATTCTAGACTGTAGCATCTTTTTTCACAGGGTGAAGAATCTTATATTTAGCTAAGTCTCTAGATTTTGGTACAATTTGATAGCTTATGTTTATCGCACTGGTTCGTTTTCATCTATTGATTTGTTTGTATCTAGTTTATCTCAACTTTTTCACTCACCATGACGGAATATGATTAGGAAAATCAAAGTGGCATATGGTCGATTTATTTAGTACGGATAATTGCACATTTTCTTTTTACAGCTAATTAGGTTGCTATTTCACTGAACTCAATTGGTTGAGAGTATCATTTTTTAATCCAATAAGGTATTACAAGCAAGATAATATTTTTCATGGTTGACTTTGGAGTTGTCTGAGGAGGAAGCAACTCATGTTATTTACATTTCCTGAAAATAGTATGATAATTCATAATGCTAACGATTATTATATTTTGTATGTAGAAGGTACCAGTCATAGCAGTAGAGAGTGAATACCAATCGTAGCAGTAGAGAGTGAATGCAGGACAAAGGTGTCGTGATGTTGCTTAGCACATGGATTTAACATATGTACGTGACAAGTGAGTTCATAAACCATTTTTTCTATAAATCTTGCACATGTATGGGTCAGCATGAAATGTGAGGTAGGATTAGTGGCTACTGAAATAGATGGACAAAGTAAGGTCATATTATTCTATCTTTTTTCTCTTCTTGTAAAAGCAATTTCACTTTATGCTATTTTTTTTATGAAATCATTTTCGGGCCATATAAAGAAATTTATCTTTCTTGTTATAGTGTAATTTTAGTTCAGCTTTGTTATGTAATTTTACTAAACTATATAAATTTACATGAGTTAAGACACGCATTGCGCGTGCAAGATTACTAGCTAGTTAAATAGAAGTACACCAAAGCGGATGTTTTCGGGTCAGACAAACAGCTCCAAAAAAATATGGCCAAAACAAGACCCCAATTGTGAAACAAGACCAGTATTTTTCCTTCGGTGCGGGGTTTAAAATGTGCGCAGAATGGAGAAGCTGCGAGCCGACGTGAGGAAGCTGCAGGCGTCCGCGTCCGTAAACCACATGTCATCTTCATGGAAAATATATAGCGTTGACTCTACCTGGAAATCTGGTTCTGTGACTTCTGTATTTGTATGAAAAATGTAACATCGTGCAATGCTAGAGCTGCTAGATCAACTTGATGTGTTTCAATATATCCAATGAAATCAAGGCAAGTCTATCCCATCTCATCATATGAATCGGTTCATTTGACTGTTCATGTAGCAATGAAGCTACATTTGCTAAAGAAACCGACATTACCTTGTTGTTTATCTTGTATGTAATTGGTTGATCTACTCTGTTAGTTTGCATAATTAGTTTAATTATTCTTTTATTAAGAAATGTGTTACGTTCAGACCGATCTGAAAAGAAACAAACCTGGCGAACGTTCCAATCGAAGCGGTCAGAATCGCTTCACCGTGGGAGCCCAGCGATTCCTAAGTGAATATTTTTGCCTAATTACTAAACGGTAACAAGATTTTTTATTAGCCAGCTCAATTTATATGAAAAATTCAAAATGTTTTCTAGGTCAAACAGTTTATCCAAATTAAGATCCGTTTTTACCGTTAGACTAGTCGCGACGAGATCTTCGAAACTAGATCTCATGTTGGTATATTCTGACAACATTATTTTGACCAAAAATTATCCGCCGTAATACACGAGTTATCCGGATTTCAGCATATAACATATAAGTTATCCGCTACTACAAAATTTACCCAGAGATCATGTATTAGAGATGGGTAACTTTTTTGTTTATCAACAAGTTATCCATCAGTAACACGATAACATGTAAGTTATCCATCACTAATATAAAAGTTTTTCTAACGACATAGCCTCGTGTTCGTCGCTCTCTCGCAACGTACGGACTATCAATCTCGAAAGGCTACCGCGTCAACCATCAAACATAATTTTTTTAAAGGAACTAAATCTAATCTTCTTTTGCATAGCCCATCCACCACGCACAATCTGTAACCTAGCGACTCGACTTCGTTGATGTCCATCGCCACTATCGTAGTCGATTAGTGATGAAGCCTTGAAGGGTTTTAGGATACCGAGTATTAATCGCTCGTCGACGCTAACACGTTTATGGCAATAAAGTCTTAGTACCCTAACAACTAGTCTATCGCGTTTTAATTAAACTTGCTTAACACATATGTGAGAACGCCTCTATCCAATATGTTTATATGGTAGGTAACTTATGTGTTATTGGGTGGATAACTTTATGACATGGATAACTCATGTGTTTAGGGTGGATAACCTTTTGGTCCGAAATTTTTTTCTCGAAACATATCAACACGGGATCTAGTTTTGAAGATCTCGTCGCGACTAGTGCAACAGCGAAAACGGATCTTAAATCGGATAAACGGTTTGATCTACAGGACATTTTAAATTTTCGATATGATTCTAAGCTGGCTGACAGCAAACGTTCACACTATAGCTTGTCTCCGATTCGATTTGTCTTTTAATACACCAGCACATGCAGCGTATTTTATTTATGTCCGCTAGATTTTAAATTTCGTTTATTAATTATATTTTATCAATTAATTTGGATTAATTCAGATGAATTGTTGCTTATATTTTCAACGGAAACGGACATTTCCAGGCTGATCGATGGGTATGCCACAGCATACACCACGATCCAGGATGTCCGGGCTGAACAACGCTTGTGGGACGTGCACCGAATCTCTCACGGCCCATGTGAGCAAGTACACTTGTAGTTAACCATGTTATGGGCCAATGCTAGTATATGTACCCATTGACAGCTAATTGATAATTGGGCTAGTTAATTATACAGACAAATAATTAGCCAGCTATTAGCTGGGCAAGTACAATGCGGAAGCGCTTGTACGGACACTTAATTTTTTATAAATTAGATACTCCCTCCTTCACGGCCTTCACGGTTTGCAGGGCACCTAATTAAATTTAGGTATTTCCAAAACTGCAACGTTCCTAGACGCATAAAAATTAATTATTGATCAATGTGAAAGCTTTTCTCTCAACTTCCTATGCATGTAACAGTCTTTCACCAATGCATGCGTCTTAACCGCTCATTAATAAGCCTAATTTTCAGCCAATACGTTTACGTCTAGGTCCTGAGATTTTTATAGAACGCCCTGCAAACCGTAAAGGAGGTACTAACGTTTGGCTAAGCACCTAGGTCAATGCATCGGACGCTTGGCCGTGTAAAATCTGATCGCTAGCGCTTTCCTCGACGATCTTTTGACGCAAGCGCTCACGTAATTTGCCTACCGCGGCGAGTCCTGCTGGTGGAAGATAGCACCGCCCAAGCCCCCGACGTCCAACCAACTCGCCAGCGGAAAATAAGAATCTGAAACGCTCGGCGACTAATTATGAGACGATGCTAACTCAAATCCTAGGATCGACCAGGTATCGGACGCAACTGCCGGAAAAATCATCCCAGCACGCCGTCTAAGCGGCTGCAAATACATGCCCTACTATACTAAGGACATGTTCAATGGCAGACACTTAACTAGACGCTTGAGTGGAGAAATAACGGAAATTAATCCTAGCGTCTATATGAATAATCTAAAGCTACAATGCAGGTCTATAAGTTTAACCCGCTTGTTCTTGCTGCAAGCCAAATCTAGTGATGCGTCGGGCACGCCATTTTGTATCGATGCCTGAATTTAAGCGCCTAAAGAACGGAATTGTACGACATAACTGACTACCGTGTAGGAAATAGATCATACCGCCAGGTATTTGCCAAGTACATGCTCTAACTGACGTCATGTATATTCCGCATACAACGCACGCGCCGCTCTCGGGGGAGGCGGCACAGGCGGAACCCTAAGCCGCCGCCGCCCTCCAACTCCTCCTCCCGCCTCTTCCCCGCTGCCACCGGAGGACGCCGGCGGGCAAAGCCTGGCCGAACGACGGTGGCGGCGGGGCTGCTTCCCCGCATGGTGGCCTCTCCCCCGTAGGGAGCCCCTTGGACGCTCGAAGGTTGTCGTCTCGACATCTGATGGCGGCGGGGTCTGGAAGCCAGGTGGCGGCCTCGGGCTTTGATGGCGGTTCTCCCTCGGCGGATGGCGGCGCAGGTCGCATCTGCTGCGAGAGGCGCGGTCCTAGGGTTTCTCTCACACCAAGACAAAGATCTATCTTCAGCCTGTTCTCCTTGATCTGGTGGCATTGTCGTGTTTCGGAAGGCTCCACCGACGAACTCCCATGGGCGATTCATGCCTGGAGTTTGCTGGAACGGGTGGGATTTAGTCACGCGCAACCGATGTTTTTTTTACCGTTTGGTTTTAGAGGGAGCGAGGCGAAGCTCTGCAGCCTGTTGCCATCGTGGAACATGTCTTTAGTTCCATGGTGAAGTCAAGTGCGCGGAGAATGTCATAAAATCCAAGATTTGTGGACTAGCTATGGTCGGTCGAGTCCTGGTGGCGTTGAGGAATTGGCTTGGTGATTTGTGAATTATAGCAACAGCATCGGAAAGTGGGGGCGACAACACGAGAGGAGTTCACAGTACAGTCTTACCTTGCAGGATGAAAATCTAAGGTCTGGCCTTAATTGGTTGTGCCTGACAATGACCTTGTTGAAGGCATTGTTTTGTGAGCGGGGACTTCCTCCAGGGTGAAAACCTATGATCGTTGATCAGGCGACGACGGTGCTTGTGCTCTGTTTCCTTCTTAAAGGCGTCGCTATTGAAGATGTTGGACTTCTGGTGTTGTTCTAGTGGGGTTAGTGTTGCTGCTACTAAGGATCTTATCGCTGTAGTGGGACTCTTTTTTTATATTTCTTCTTTTTTTCGGCTGTGTCATTCATAATACCAATAGGTTAATGCGTTGTTGCAGGGGCTGGGTGTAATTGATATCATCATGATATTAATATATGCTCATTTCCAAAAAAAATCACTATAAAAATAGTACAATAGTGTATAAAATAGAGTTACTATTACGGTACATGAACATGCTTCCAATTAAATATAATATGACATCTCAAATTCTCAAAAATGGCCTCAAACCATAACAAGCCAGAAGAGCTAAGAAAAAAACTAGTCTAAACCAAGAAAACCAAAAAAAAAACGCTGCTTCAAATGCTTATCTGGTTGAAATGTTGTAGAAGAGCACACTTCAGAGTAGGAACTAGGAAATCATAAAAATGGATTTAACCGAGATACACGTCATAATTTTGATGTAGCATACCCTTTGGTAAAATTCTAGGTTGGGCATTGATTATAATGGCAAAAATCCGGATCGGTGTCTTCAAGTCAGATCCCTCACTCCTGATACCTGATCGACCGGATTGACAAGATAATCGAGTCTCTTGGCACCAAAGAACCCATGCATGATTCGAATTAATTCCTTGTAGACATTTGTATCCATCTATAGAAGGTTTGCAGGTCTTGATTACATACGTGTGATGCCGCATTTCCAAGAACGCTTTGATATTGCGCAAGTTGAATGACCGTGAGTTCTCTTGGTCCTCGTGTTATTTACTTCATCGCACATATAATATTCTAATATTTGAACAATAATATGTCAAGCCGGGAGAAAATGCATTGGTTTGGTTACTTCTCTCTCTACGGCTCCTCCGTCTCACTGATATACACGCGCACAAATAAAAGATAACCAAGGCAAGACAATGACGCATTTGTCACTCCTTCTTCTTGACCAACCCATCAGCTTCACTACTTTCCCCATCAGTAGCTATTATGTCTTGTGATCACCACATTCAACCATGTGTCGTCATTGTGCTTTATGAATGCTACACTGTAATTTTAGTCACCACACTCCAACAACACCACGAGTTTTCCTTTCAAGCATCATATATAGAATATGTTGTCTCAATAAATAAATAAAAATACAAATAACTCCCAAGAAAACAACCATAGTCTTTGATCAGCAAAATAGTTTATAGCCTACACAAAGTTGACTATTCCTGGTACCAAAAAGGAGTTAATTGAGCCATCTCTTGTCGGTCAACATCGGGTGTTCTTTAATATGATGTGCCAAAGTCTTGGAAAGCAAGTGCAACAGCATATACAAGATGCACCATCTAACAATAACTAGACACATCTATAAAATCATAACTTCGGTTTATCTGAAAACTGAAGAATAGAAAAAAACCCAAACTCTGACCCAAAAAAGATATCGTCGTGGCTGGGTCGCCGGAGAAGGTCAGGGAAATGGGGCGGGTGGAGGAGGTCCTGCACGAAAGCTTCAATTGGGTGGTTTGGATGCGCGTGCCGACTTCTAATTTTGCAGCGTACACTAGCCGACGCATCAAATTTGTAGCTTAGGATAGCGCATGCCTAAGTTTTTTTTTTGCGCACACGGCCTATTTTTGGGCGGCCCTTGGATTACCCTTTTTGTTCCCACTGCACCCACTAATAGCGGGTTTTTGGGCGAGATTATCTAATTGTTGGTTACCATATTTTATAACGTGCACGGAGGATAGGGTGATCAGACGGTGTCTGTTTGGTGGGTGTTTTTGAAAATGATTAAACGGTCATGATTGCTCCAATATTTAATATTCGAAGTGATCTTACTGATACCAAATCCGATTTAATAGTAAAGTAACTAAGGTCCACTCTATGAATATGAAATTGATGTTTGGAATCGATCTGAGGAAGATAGCTGAAAAGTCTAATGTTGCATCTGTAGCTGAGTGTTGACGCCTTGAATTTTTATTATTCTTTTTTTGGCTCTTTACCAGGCACGATAAGATAATCGTATCGGACATTCGGACCTCGGATCGATTGTCCGGTTTGTCAAACATATCTGAACATTGTAGCACCAAATAAATCATGTACGGATAATTAGTGTTTACTTTATTGTTAGCATTCGGACCTCAGGTCGATTATCGGGTTTGTCAAACATATATATCTAAACAATATAGCACCAAGTAAACCATGTACAGATAATTATTAGTGTTTAATTACTTTACTATTAACACTTGTTGACTTATGGAGTAGATTAGTTCAATACTCCACTGATCATATAGCCAATGTTCATTTTACGTGCGTGTATGGGTTGCTGGCCATGTTTGCTCTGAGGGAGAAGAGAACACGTGACACTTGACTTTATTTTTCGAAAATGGAAGGTCGGCCTCTGCGGACGGGATGCATACTGTATTCTTTATTAATTTCTTCAACAAAGCACTGATTGGAAACTACTAATGACTTGGAGATAGACGGCCATGGCCAGATCGAGTCACGAGAAAGGTTGGAGATAGACGTTGGAATTTGGTGAGTTTTGGGCTGTTGGCCCATTAGGCAAATTCTGAAATTCTTTTTGGCCCACTTATATATGGCAGCATATGCTGTGCTAGTGGTGCTAAAGTTTAGTCCCACATTGCTAATTGAAGGGGAGTTGGACCACTTTATATAATAGAGTGTTGCACCACTCACTAAGGTGTGACAAGAAGAATAGCCCTCGCACTCTCCTCGGCGCCCGCCACGACATACGCTGCAGGTTCTGAGGAATCTCGCCGAGCCGAGCTTCCTAACCTGCACTATATAAGCGTCTGCGCTAAACCTAATCGGTGAATCAATCCACACACACGCGCCTACCCTCCAGAATCTTGCGCCGCCGCTTTCGTCTTCCCCATCCTGGCTTGCGGCGTGCACCGTAGATCGGGACAGTAGGCCTCCGGAACCCCGCCTCTCGTGAACCTGTACGGGTGAGGGGCGATCAGGTTTTTGGGGAGCGCTCAAGCGCGACTACTGGCAACCACGACGTCGTCCGACGGCGAGTTCCCAAACGACGACTTCTTCCCGGACGTCAGCGACCTCTTTGACAACCTCAACATGGGCGATGCTGCTAGACCGCTGCGGCTGCTATTCAGCCTACATCGTATGTAATCTCGATTTCTCTTTTTAGGATTATGCTGAGTTCTTTGTTCTAGCGTTTGGTGTAGATGTGATAGGTTTATCTCCTATAGATGTAATCTGTTCATCTACTTTGTTGATCTGCATGATTGGTTTTACTACTGTCTGTATGATCATGCTTTATCAGTTTATTATTCGGATTAAATCATATGGATTATTTCTTATATTTCCAACAATCCAAAAACCTGATTATAGGCAACTGAATTCCACTAGTGTAGCCGCGGCTACTAGGCCGCCTCCTTTTGATGGCATGCACTATAAGAGATGGCGCAAGAGAGCGGTTCTCTGGTTTGAAAACCTAAATTGCTATAGTGCCACTCTTGGCAAACCTGAAGGAGATCTTTCTGCTGAGCAGGAAGCGAACTTTAAGAAAGCCAATACCATGTTTATGGCGGCTTTGTTCAGTGTTCTTGGGGACAATATTGTTGACCCTTATATGTCATTCGATAATGGCAAGGACGCGTGGGAAGCGCTCGAGGCCAAGTTTGGGGTCTCGGACACTGGCACTGAGATGTATGTCATGGAGCAATTCTATGACTACAGGATGGTTGATGAGCGCTCCGTCGTTGAGCAAGCTCATGAGATACAATCACTTGCCAAAGAACTTGAGCAGTTCATTTGTTCCTTACCAGACAAATTTATGGCTGGTGGTATTATTGCCAATCTTCCTCCTTTATGGAGGAACTTTGCTACTTCTCTGAAACATAAGAGACAAGAGTTTTCCGTTACGGATCTCATTGGGTCTCTTCATGTGGAAGAGAAGGCGATAGCAAAGGACAAAACCGCTCGAGGACTTGAGGGAAGTTCTACTGCCAATTTAGTGCAGAGGAAAAACTTCCAATCCCACAAGTTCAAGAATAAGAACAAAACTGAAGGAAAGGGGAAGTTTGATGGCAAGAACAAGGCCACGCACTCAACCAACTTCAAGAAGAAAAATGATAAGAGGAAAGGCTCTTGCCACGTCTGTGGTGATACTGGTCATTGGGCTCCTAGCTGCCCTAACCGCTTTGACAAGCGTCAACATGGGAACAGCGGCAATGCCGCTAATGTTGTTATTAGCGATACTGAGATGAAGGATGTTGGGTATGGTATTTTACCTACTATCCTTTCAGTATGTCATTCTCCTGATTGGTGGATAGACACATGTGCTAATACACATATATGTTATGATATTTCCATGTTTTCCTCTTATCAGGTCTCAAGGACCTCTTCCGTGCTGATGGGAAACGGCTCACGTGCTTCTGTTCATGGTGTTGGTACGGTAGATCTGAAGTTTACTTCGGGGAAGACCGTACAGCTGAAGAACATGCAGCATGTTCCCTCCATCAATAAGAATCTCGTTAGCGGATCGCTTTTATGTCGAGATGGCTTTAAGTTGGTTTTTGAGTCCAATAAAGTTGTAATTTCTAAATATGTACAATTTGTTAGAAAGGGTTATGAGTGCGGAGGTCTATTCCACTTGTCTTTGTCAGACTTATGTACTAAAGTTATTAATCATGTTTGCAATGATAATGAGTCCAATGTTTGGCATTCACGACTCTGTCATATTAACTTTGGTTGCATGACGCGGCTAGCCAATATGAGTTTAATTCCAAAATTTACCACTGTCAAAGGTTCTAAGTGCGAAGTTTGTGTGCAAGCAAAGCAACCCCGCTAGTCTCATACGGCTGCGGAACCGAGAAACTTAGCACCGCTAGAACTTATACATTCAGATCTTTGTGAGATAAATGGTGTGTTGAAAAAAGGTGGAAAAAGATACTTCATGATGTTGATTGATGACTCCACTAGATACTGCTATGTTTATCTTCTGAAATCTAAAGATGAAGCTTTGAACCACTTCAAAATCTATAAAGCTGAGGCAAAAAACCAACTTGATCTTAAAATCAAGCGGCTAAGGTCGGATCGTGGTGGAGAGTACTTTTCAAACGAATTTGATTTATTCTGTATGAAACACGGTATTATACATGAGAGGACACCTCCCTACTCACCTCAGTCAAATGGGGTGGCCGAAAGAAAGAACCGCACTCTAACTGATTTGGTTAACGCTATGTTAGATACATCGGGTCTTTCCAAGGAATGGTGGTGGAGGCGCTAATGACTGATAAAACCATGACTCCATTTCAGGAATGGGAAAAGAAAAGGCTTAAACTCTCTTACTTACGAACTTGGGGTTGTTTGGCGAAAGTCAATATTCCAATACCCAAGAAGCGAAAGCTTGGACCAAAAACCGTTGATTGTGTTTTTCTGGGATATGCTTTTCATAGCATTGGCTATAGATTTTTGGTAGTAAAATCTGAGGTATCCGACATGCATGTTGGTACAATTATGGAGTCGAATGATGCGAATTTCTTTAAGGACATATTTCCTATGAATGGCATGTCTAGCTCATCAAATCAGGAGATGACTAGTTCATCTAGTCAGGAATTTTCTATAATTCCTGAACCCACTATGCTAATATAACACTCTGATGATCCTGTGGAGGATGACAATGAAGCTCCCAAAAGGAGCAAGATACAAAGGACTGCAAAGTCATTTGGTGATGATTTCATTGTGTACCTTGTGGATGATACTCCCACTTCTATTTCAGAAGCCTATGCATCTCAAGATGCTGACTACTGGAAGGAAGCTGTCCGAAGCGAGATGGACTCCATCTTAGCTAATGGTACTTGGGAAATCACTGATCGTCCTTATGGGTGTAAACCTATAGGATGTAAATGGGTGTTTAAGAAAAAGCTTAGACCTGATGGTACTATTGAAAAGTATAAGGCACGTCTTGTGGCTAAGGGTTATACCCAAAAGGAAGGTATAGACTTCTTCGATACCTACTCACCTGTAGCCAGATTGACCACTATTCGAGTACTACTTTCCTTGGCTGCCTCACATGGTCTTCTCGTTCATCAAATGGACGTTAAGACAACTTTTCTAAATGGAGAGCTAGATGAGGAAATTTATATGGAGCAGCCTGACGGATTTGTAGTAGATGGTCAAGAAGGAAAAGTGTGTAAGTTAGTGAAGTCTTTGTATGGTCTTAAGCAAGCTCCTAAGCAGTGGCACAAGAAGTTTGAAAGAACTTTAACTGCTGAAGGCTTTGTTGTAAATGAAGCTGACAAATGTGTGTAATATCGCCATGGTGGGGGCGAGGGAGTTATTATGTGTCTCTATGTTGATGACATATTGATATTCGGGACCAACCTCGCTGTTATTGAGGAGGTCAAAGAGTTCCTATCTCGTTACTTTGAGATGAAGGACTTGGGAGTGGCTGATGTAATCTTAAACATCAAGCTACTAAAGGATGACAATGGTGGGATTACATTGCTTCAGTCTCACTATGTGAAAAAGATATTGAGTCACTTCGGGTATAGCGACTGCAATTCTTCTCCAACGCCTTATGATCCGAGTGTGCTATTTCGAAAGAATCGAAGGACTGCTAAAGAACAATTGAGATATTCTCAAATTATTGGCTCGCTCATGTATTTAGCCAGCGCTACTAGGCCTGACATCTCCTTTGCTGTAAGCAAACTGAGTCGATTTGTGTCAAATCCTGGAGATGATCATTGGCATGCTCTTGAAAGAGTTTTGCGCTATTTGAAAGGCACTGTGAGTTATGGTATTCACTATACTGGGTATCCTCGGGTACTTGAGGGTTATAGTGACTCAAACTGGATATCTGATGCTGATGAGATTAAGGCCACAAGTGGTTATTTGTTTACACTTGGTGGTGGCGTTGTTTCCTGGAAGTCTTGCAAGCAGACCATTTTAACAAGGTCAACAATGGAAGCAGAACTCACAACATTAGACACGGCCACTGTTGAAGCAGAGTGGCTTCGTGAGCTCTTGATGGACTTACATGTGGTTGAAAAACCAATACCCGCCATCCCGATGAACTGTGATAATCAAACTATGATCGTCAAAGTAAACAGTTCTAAGGATAATATGAAGTCATCAAGGCATGTGAAGAGGAGATTGAAATCTGTCAGGAAACTGAGAAACTCCGGAGTTATTGCGTTGGATTATATCCAAACATCTAAAAACCTGCCAGATCCCTTCACAAAGGGTTTATCACGTAATGTGATAGATAATGCATCGAGGGAGATGGGTTTGAGACCCACGCTATGAGTTGATCCCAGTGACAACCCACTCTATGTGATAGGAGATCCCGTGAATTAGAGCTGGGAGACAAGCTGTTGGTCAGCTGAGAGGAGAGTATTCCCATATTATATTTACATCTCTATAAAGATGCAATACTCTCTTAATCTGCATGGCAGGTTGATATTTATCTTAATGTGTTCCAAGTGGCTTTTTATAAGCGGAGATGTTGTCCTGCAGAACATCTCTTGAGGAACACACCTATATGAGTCTGACTATCAAACGTCGCAGTCCGTGAGAGTTGGGTGCTCTCTAATAAACTCATGAAAGGCCCTGGAGTATGACGCATAAGCTCCAAACCGCGGGGAAGCCGACGGTATCCCTATACCGGTCTAGATTTTGTGTGAAACTAGCGCGCAGAAAACTTCACTAGTAGAAAAAAGGCTATCCGTTCGTGCCTCCTAACAGCATTAGTCCCGGTTTCGCGACGAACCGGGACTAATGCTGGCACGCGTCCCGGTTCGAGTGGGCACGGGGGCCGGAGGCATGCGTCCCGGTTGGTAGGGGGGCATTCGTCCCGGTTTGTAACACAAACCAGGACTAAAGGTTGGGCGTCAGCCACGTGGCGTGGCACACACCTTTAGTCCCGGTTTGTGTTACAAACCGGGACGTATGCTCCCGCCCTCTATAAATGTAATGCCCCAACCCTCTGCCTCCACTCTGTTTTTTCTTGGTGGAAGGTGTGAGGGGTGTGCTAGTTTTTTTCCCCTATGCATGCATTCAAGGTGTTTGATGAAATGTTTGAGTGAATGATCCCGTTCAATTTCTATAGAACAAAAATATAGAAGGTGTCCGAGACACACTTGAGCTTTCTCTCCTCTTTATTTTCCTCGATCGAGGTTAACAACCTTAACTTTTCTCTGTCATTGATACAATGCATGTGTCGATGTGAATTGGTCATTTCACTATTTATGATGTCCTGTTTTTGATAAACTTACTTATATGATGAAGATGAACGGTCGGGAATGGATGTACGGTGACCGGCGTGTACCCGGGTATATGAAAGGCGTGGATAAATTTATCGATGTGGCTACGGCAAACAAAGAGAATGGTTTTATATCTTGTCCATGTGTTCAATGTCGGAACAACAAGGAGTATTCTTCCTCGAAAATCATTCGCGGCCACCTGATTATGAAAGGTTTCATGCCAACTATAATTGCTGGACCAAGCACGGGGAAAGAAGGGTTATGATGGAAGATGGTGAAGAACAAGATGATGATAACAACTATCATCATATGTTTCCTGAATACAGTGATACTGCAATGGAAGACAATGGAGAGGAAGGAGGTGAAGAACGGGCATCAGATGAGCCGGCTGATGCACTTGGTAGGGTCATTTCTGATGCAAAGCGAGACTGTGAAACAGAAAATGAGAAATTGAAGTTAGAGGGCATGTTAGAAGATCACAAGAAATTATTGTACCCAAATTGTGAAGATGGCAGCACAAAGCTCGGTACCACACTGGAATTGTTGCGATGGAAGGCAGAGTGTGGTCTAACTGACTCCTCATTTGAAAAGATGCTGAAAATAATGAAGCCGAAGTTTCCAAAACATAATGAACTTATCGAGAGTACCTACGAAGCAAAGAAGACTCTCTGTCCTCTAGGATTAGATGTGAAAAAGATACATGCATGCATTAATGACTGCATCCTCTACCGCGGTAAGGAGTATGAGAATTTAGATAAATGCCTGGTATGCAATACATTGCGGTATAAGATCAGACGAGATGACCCTGGTGATGTTGAGGGAGAGCCCCTCCGGAAGAGGGTTCCTGCTAAGTTTATGTGGTATGCTCCTATAATACCAAGGTTGAAACGCATGTTCAGAAACAAAGAGCATGCCAGGTTGTTGCGATGGCACAAAGAAGACCGTAAGAAAGACGGGAAGTTGAGACACCTGGCGATGGGTCACAGTGGAGAAAAATCGAGAGAGACTTCCCGGACTTTGCGGTGGCGCAAGGAACTTATGGTTTGGTCTAAGTACGGATGGCATGAATCCTTTTGGGGAGCAGAGCTGCAGTCACAAAGACTGGGCCCGTGACTCTATGTATCTACAACCTACCTCCTTGGTTGTGCATGAAGCGTAAGTTCATTATGATGCCAGTGCTCATCCAAGGCCCAAAGCAACCGGGCAACGACATTGATGTGTACCTTAGGCCATTATTTGAAGAACTCTTACAGCTGTGGGGCAAACCAGGTGTACGTGCGTGGGATGAGAACAAACAGGAGCCATTTGATCTACGAGGGTTGCTTTTCGTAACCATCAATAATTGGCCTGCTCTTAGTAACCTTTCAGGACAGAAAAACAAGGGATATAAGGCATGCACACACTGTTTAGATAAGACTGAAGGTACATATTTGCATAAATGCAAGAAGGTTATGTACCTGGCGAATCGATGATTTATTCTGACTAATCATCCCGTAAGAAAGAAAGGCAAGCATTTCAAAGGTGAGGCAGATCACCGGAAGAAGCCTGAACTCCCTGCTGGTGATGATGTATTTGGTATGGTAAAGGACATAGAAGTAATCTTTGGAAAGGGTCCCGGCGGTCAATCAGTTCCGAACGACGTCGCTACAGGACACGCACCCATGTGGAAGAAGAAATCTATATTTTGGGAGCTGCCATATTGGAAAGTCCTGCGTGTCCGCTCTTCAATCGACGTGATGCACGTGATGAAGAATCTTTGCGTGAACCTGCTAGGATTCCTAGGCGTGTATGGGAAGACAAAAGATACACCAGAAGCACGGGAGGACCAACAAATTATGAAAGACCCAAAGAACATGCATACCAGAACAAGGCGGATAAAGGCGTCACTTAAGTCGTGCCAGCTATGCTCTTACCAAAGCAGAGAAGGAAATCTTTTTAAGTCCTTTACGGTATCAAGGTGCCGTCGGCTTCTCATCTAATATAAAGGGATAATAAATATGGCGGAGAAAAAGTTCCAAAACCTGAAGTCTCATAGTATCACGTGATTATGACGTGATTGCTTCGATTGCATTGAGGGGCTTCTACGGAAAATGTTCGAGTACCCATTGTGAAGCAGTGCATTCCTCAATGCAATATCTCGAAGGTAATCAATCCAGATATTACCAAGGTTCTGAGAAGGATGTGGTACAATGTCTTGTTAGTTTTGAGTTGGTGTTCCCACCATCCTTCTTCAATATTATGACGCATCTCCTGGTTCACCTAGTGGAAGAGATTGCCATTCTCGGTCCGGTATTTCTGCACAATATGTTCCCCTTTGAGAGGTTCATGGGAGTCTTAAAGAAATATGTTCATAACCGTGCTAGACTGAAGGAAGCATCTCAAGGGATATGGAACAAAGGAGGTCATTGAGTTTTGTGTTGACTTTATTCGACCTTAAGCCGATTGGTGTTTACGACTCATGGCATGAGGAAGACTAAGTGGAAAAGGCACTGGGAAAGAAAGCAATGATATGTAGGAACGGGATTCTTTCACTAAAGCACACTACAGTTCTACATAATTCCACCTTGGCAGCTCATTATCGAGGAACACAAGAATATTATACGCTCAAAAACCGGGAAGCTGAATCATGGATTCTGAGATGAACACATGAAGTCTTTCGGTGGTTGGATGCGGACACATCTCTTGAATGACACCACTGTTGGAGATCAGCTATACTTGTTGGCCATGTCACCATCTTCTACTGTATTGAATTTCCAAGGGTACGAAATAAATGGGAATACATTCTACATGATTTCCCAAGATAAAAAGAGCACCAACCAAAATAGTGGTGTCCGCTTTGATGCAATAGACGAGAATGGATAAAAGGACACATACTATGGTTACATAGAGGAGATATGGGAACTAGACTATGGAGTCTCTTTTAAGGTCCCTTTGTTTCGCTGCAAATGGGTCAACCTGAATGGGGAAGGGGTAAAGATAGACCAGTTGTACGGAATGACAACAGTGGATCTCAACAATCTTGGTTATAGAGATGAACCATTCGTCCTAGTCAATGATGTGTCTCAGGTTTTCTATGTGAAGGACATGTCCTCCAGACCGAAAAAAAAGAAAAAGTATGCAAACGAATACATCATATGATGAGCCAAAGCGTCACATAGTTCTTTCAGGGAAAAGAAACATCGTGGGAATCAAGGACAAGACAGACATGTCAGAAGATTATAAAAAGTTTGATGAAATTCCGCCCTTCACAGTGAAAACTGACCCAAGCATTCCGTTAAGTAAAGAAGATGCTCCATGGTTACGTCTGAAGCGATCATAAGGAAGGACATATGCCAAGAAGTTCATGCTCATATTATGTAACTCTAGTTCATGTTTGGCCGGGATATCTTTCGCGGTTTGTGGCTTGACCGGGACTATATATAGGGGGGCCTTTAGTCCCGGTTTTGTAGTCTCAGTTTTTAATATTAATAAATGTCTTGAGTGTTAGTCCCGTTTTGTGGCTGGACCGGGACTATGAAGAAGTTGTCCCGATTCGTACTTACCATTAAGATCTGATCTCCAAACGCGGTCACATATTAGGAGTGCCTCTATGACCAGTTTCTTGGAGATCTTGGGAGGGCCCAGGATCCGGTGGCATCTCCTCAAACTGTCGTAATAATCCTGCTCTCGCACACCATCTTGCAGCTTGTAACTTCTCTAACTATATCAATACACACAGGAGCTAACTAATTTCACATATTAGGAGTGCCTCTATGACCAGTTTCTTGGAGGCGCGAAGGACGGGATCGTGGCATCTCCTGGCTGAGTGTGGTAATCCCTGCTCTAAAACCATCTTGCAGCTTGTAACTTATCTAACTAGATCAATACACCGGGATAACTAATTTCACATATTAGGAGTGCCTCTATGACCAGTTTCTTGGAGATGCGGAGGATCTGGGATCCGCGGCATCTCCATCCTCAAAACAATATTGGAGATGCCTCAATCTGGTGGAGGTGGACTCACAAGGATGCCTATTTATAGTACAAGCAGCTCGGCATAGTGTCGACACTTACGACATAATGTCGACACTCACCCCTATTATTAGTGCTGACTCGTGTTTTGTCCCGGTTGGTGTCTCCAACCGGGACTAAAGGTGCATCTTTAGTACCGGTTGGTGACACCATCCGGGACAAGGTACACGCCGCACGACATAATGTCGATACTCACCCCTATCATTAGTGCTGCCTGGCCTAGCCTGCCGAAATCCCTCCAACCGGGACTAAAGATGAACCTTTGGTATATTGAAAATCCGAACAATGAAAATCCTTCGCGTGGTGTCATATTATGTGACATAGTTGAAAGGAAAAATACCAGACTTGGTATATTGATCATGTCTCGAAAAAACATTCACAAAATGACCTATCATGTTCGAGGTTTCATGGCTTTCGGTCCAAATGACCGATGTTATGTGCTGAATCATGGCATAGTTTGTGATGCTGTGCCCATATTATGCATGCATGTGGACATTGGTATGGAGAACAATGTTGCAGGAGAAATTTTTCCTTTTCGTCGCACGAAAAAACCCTTTTCCATTTTCCGAGCGCAAAAAACGGGTCTTTTTGTGAAGTAACCACCAAAATGCTGTTTCAGAATGCTACCGTCCCATTTTCCTAAAATACTAGACCACCTTACATGGACTATCTCCCAACCGGGACATCTCAAACCTTTTCGTACATCCTGGATAAAAAGGAAAAATGTCTGCCGAATCGGTAGGAAGTGGGTCCGGTTTGTACTACAGGTACATGATCTATCGCCCGTGATTTTTTGAAAAAATCATTTTTAGACTCGCAATATGTGGTTTCTTCAGAGATCCAACGCAAGTTCTAACGATGCTCGTCCCCTATCTTCATGCACGCCGGTTCGACCATAGTTAGAAATTCAAAAAATTCAAAACGGGCATAAGAAATTCAAAAAAAAATACGAACAATGAAAATTCTTCACGTGGTGTCATAGTATGTGACATAGTTGAAAGGAAAAATACCAGACTTGGTATATTGATCATGTCTCGAAAAACCTTCACAAAATCACCTATCATGTTCGAGGTTTCATGGCTTTCGGTCCAAATGACCAATGTTATGTGGTGAATCATGGCATAGTTTGTGATGCTCTGCCCATATTATGCATGCATGTGGACATTGGTATGGAGAACAATGTTGCAGGAGGAAGTTTTCCTTTTGTCGAACGGAAAAGCCTTTTTCCATTTTCCGAGTGCAAAAAAGGGTCGTTTTGTGAAGTAACCACCAAAATGCTGTTTCAGAATGCTACCGTCCCATTTTACTAAAATACTAGGCCACCATACATGGACTATCTCCCAACCGGGACATCTCAAACCTTTTCGTCCATCCCGGGTAAAAAGGACAAATGTCTGCCGAATTAGTAGGAAGTGGGTCTGGTTTGTACTACAGGTACATGATCTAACGCCCGTGATTTTTTGAAAAAAATCAGTTTTAGACTCGCAATATGTGGTTTAATTCCAGTTCTATCCTAATAAAATTTTCCTAAAAAACCATTTCACAAACCGGGGTCTTTAGTCCCGGTTGGTGGCTCCAACCGGGACGTATGACCCTTTAGTCTCGGTTGGAGCCACCAACCGGGACAAAAGGTCCTTTGGTTATAACTCGGTGCCCCTCCTCTTCTTCTTCCTCATCTCACAATCTCTTCTCGCGCACGACGCCGTCAGGCTGCCCCGCCGCCCTGCATGCCCTACCAGCCGCCCCTCGCCTAGCAAAGCATGCAGGAAGCTTCGCCTCGTCGCCCCGAGGCTTTTCCCCAAAGGAATCGGCCCCGCTCGCTCCCAATCGTCGCTGCCGCCGTCTCCCTCGAACCCGACGACCAGCGCCGCCGTTGATTCGCCGGCTCCCGACCTCGCCTCGCCTCCCCGTCACCACCACCGCACACCTGGTGAGCTGCTGGTCCTCGTGGACCCTCTCTCTCGCCCCCTCTCGCTCTAGTTCCTCCTTCCCGTCGACCACCTGCCACCACCGCCGCTCACCGTCGTCGTGCTCCCCTCTTCGGTGACCTTTTCGAGGCGGCGCCGCTACTCTTTGGCTCGCCTCAACCTCCTCTCTCTAACGCGTGCATGCACGCGCCCTAGATCGCCCCCTAACGCCGTTCCCCGTCACCGTCCTGCAAGCCACCGCTGGCGTGATGTCATCCTGACGTCACCCGTGCGTCAAGCCAGCTGCAGATTCGGTGGGGCTAGCAGAGAGAGGCGACACTGGGCGGAAGGCCACAAGTCAAACCCCTCGCCCATCCAAGCGTGGCTTTCCTGCGTGGCTTGCCTATGTGGCCTCTGTCCCACAGGTCAGCCTCTCTGGCTAGCCCTAGCCCGAGTGAAAAAAGTTTAACCAGCTTTTAACAATTTCAGAAATAATTATAATCTTATAAATTCAATAACTTTTAATCTATAAGTCAGAAAAATATGAATAATATATCAAAATGTTTAGAAAAATGAAACCTAGCTATCTAAGCTATAATCATGCATTGTTCAACAACTTAAATGACAAGTTTAATTAGAAGAACAAATCCACCCCTCTTGTGTGTTCCGGAGTTTCTCCGAGTTAGGGTTTTCACCCCTCGGAACCCCGATTAATTGTAGAGCATGCTTTAGGGTTACATTTCAATGCAATTAAACTTGTCATATCATCATACTTGCTTGAGCATTGCATCGATGCCATGTGTTGATTGTTTCCCTTTCTTTCCGGTGTTTGGTTCTTCCCGGTAGAATACGATATCGAGATCGAGATCGAAGCCAAAGATCAACACCGTCGAAGCTCGAAGACAAATACTTGACCAACTGTAATCAAGTCAAGTACAAGGATCCTGAAGCTCTGCTTTCGGCTATCAACAGGCAAAGGCAAGCATAGCCCCACCATGATATAATCCTATGATTTTGAAAGCATTTCAATTCTTGCCATGATGCATACAATTCTACTGTGGTCTTTTATCGATAGATAGAGTGTCCTATCTGTTGCATTACTCCCTTTGAGCTTATATTACCTGATCCACTGCTCCTAGCATATTAGGTTTATTAGTTTGGATTATTAGGTAAAGTGGGTTTATTAGGTTTATTAGTTTGGATTCTATTAGGTTTATTAGTTTGGAATATTTTCAGAAATTGATGTAAAGTGGGTTCGCCGGTGTGTACTTGCTAGGGCATCCCGAACCCTTTTAAATCGATGTTGCACCTAGGGTTAGTGTAGGATCTCTAAATCTGACATGTCATACATATTGATTGCGCATTGTATTATGCCATGTATTGATTGCCGCCTTTCTTTCCGGTATTGGTTCTTCGCGATAGGATCCGAGCCTGAGGGTTTCTCCGAATTAGGGTTTCTGATATTGTAAATTCATTTTTATTATTGTGTATGTATATATTAGGGTTTCTCTGAATTAGGGTTTATATCTCTCAACACCGTACCTAACATTCTCCCTTAGCCGCTTTGACTTATCCGTTTTCCACCTATGCAGAAAATATGGACCCACACGACAGAGACGAAGAAAAGGAAGAGTTGATCCAAGGTGTGATCCGCGGGGAAGAAAATTTAGATGTATCGACGTTTCTGAACAACTCCGGTGAGGGTGATCCTCTTTTTGCCGGAAGAGACGACTTGTTTGAGGTTGAAGGTGATGCCTTCCGTGAGGGAGAAGGCGATGCCTTGTGTGATCAAGAAGACGACCGCTCCGGCGAGGTGCATATAATATAATTAATTAATTAATCATCTGCTATCTATATAGAAATAGTAACGACGATCTTTCTTCTTTTAGCCCTCCGGATCGAAGAAATCTACTGAAAAGAGCAGCCGAGGCCCAACCAAAAAGTTGGGAGACCATGAGAGGTTCAGGATCGAAGATGTCGGTGAAGAAGGCAAACCGACGGCTCCCGAAGTTGTCGCAAACAAATTTGTGGCACAATGCGGAGTAATCGTTAGTGACTTAATCTCGATCACCATTCGAAATTGGAATAGGCCTGCTGATGCGGAAGAAGAGGGAACATGTTTATTTGTCCCTAACAAGGCCAAAGATTTACTGTGGAATAGGCTCATGATTAATTTCAAACTACCGAAGATAGAGCTGGATCCAAATGCGGAGGATCCAGTTGAGGATGCCTTAGAACATGGGAGAGCCATGGAGGCTAAGGTCAGGGAGTGGGCTTTGAAGAAGATGGGCCAGTGTTTCACCAACTGGAAGAAAAGATTGTAGCCTTGACTATGTCGTGAAAGAGAAGACTCCGGATTTCAAGAAGATTCAGTTTGAGAAGTTAAGACCATTCTGGGCTGAGTTTGTGAATTACAAGACATCAGCAAAAGCTAAGAAAATGCCTGCAACGAATAAGCTGAATGCTACTAACAAGAAGTATCACCATACTATGGGGCAAGGTGGCTACAGGGCTGGCATTCCTAAGTGGGAGAAACTTGAGCAGGAATTGCGTGCTAAAAAGATTATCCCAGAGACAGACGATTGGATCGAACGTGCAAGGAATTGGTTTTACAGGCATGGGGGCAAGTTGGACTCGGAAGGGAAGTGTATATAACATACGACATAAAGAAGACCCCTTGCCAATCGAGAAGATGAGAAAAGCAGTAAAGGCTGTTAAAGATGGGGACTTCATTCCCGATAGAGAGAATGATGAGCTCACACTCGCCCTTGGAAATAAGGAACATGATGGACGAACACGAGGCACAATAGGCTCCAAACCATGGAGGACTGGGTTTCCCGAAGGGAGGAAGAAATATCCTGATAGAAGCCATCAGAGGAGAAAGGACAAGGCGGAAGTTGAAGCAGATATTCAGAAAGAGCGAATGCGTATAATTGAAGAACGAATAAAGCAACAACAAGATGAAATTAACACACCTAAAGAGCAAAGTAATACCGGCCCATCTCAGCAGCACACTGCATTCGATGCTACCGGCCTATCGAATAATCAAAAAAGTAGTGTGACTTCCACCGAGGTACCGGGTGATGACAATGACGATGACGATGGTGCACCGACGATGGCTCATGTTGGCTACCTAGTGGATGATATCACAGAGATGACACACTGCGAGCTACATGTCAAAGTTGTGAACATATCAATGAAGGTGGCGGTCGGCTATGCCTTACCAATTGGACCGTCCTCCAGTTCCAGAGGGCTAAGCTATTGTCGGGGTGGATGAAATCATGCCCACCTTTGATGTTTTGAAGCTTGACTACCCTACAGGTGAAGGGGATGTGACTGAACTGGGAGACGCAACAAACGTCACCATTCTATGGCCAAAGGAATGTATCGTGCTTCGAAATCACACGCCAAGGCCATCTTCGCCGCCGCCTCACCCGTCTCCAGCGAGGTCGTCGCCGCCGCGGCAGCCGTCTTCGTCGCCTCACCCAGCTCCGTCGCTTCACCAATCTCCGGCGCAGCCATCGCCGGCGCCTCAGGATAAAAAAGCGTAAGCGTACTGCTACTCTGCGTCTTGGTAAGCGATCGCCGAAACATAAACAAGAGCCTCTTCCAAAAGTACCAAAGGTTCCTCCCAAGAGAGCTTATGACTGTACTGAAGAGGAGACTACGGCTATCGTTGATGCAGAAACGACAGCGTTTTTCGCTAAGCTGAGGCGGCCGAAAGAGCCATAGTTCCCCAGCACCATAGAAGAAAAAGCCAGAGTGTTCAAAATGCTAAAGACTCTTCATCAACCCGAGCCAAAGCTGTCATCAGACTATGAGCGTTCTATTCTCAAGTCACATGCGGCACAACAAGCCTCGAAGAGCAGTACTAATGCAAGCGATAAATCTGTTGCCCAACTCGGAGAACAAGCAAATTAGTCTTGCGCCCCTCTCAAGGTGATTTCCCATACCAATGTGGGGTCGAGCAAATATGAGGCCGAAGAGCAGTATGATCCAGAGGTAGTTGCACAATACGGAGAAGCTGTCGCTTCTCAAGGTATGAGTATTGCCTAATACTTATCCCAGTTAGAGTACTTCCCCGTGAGTGAAGTAGCATACAAATACCAGTACTACAAACCTCTCGTCAAACCTGAGGAGGTAAATAATCTTCCAACAAAAATGCGAAGATTGCATAACTGGTACATGCATGCCACAAAGGCCGGGGCTAACTAGATAGTGCTGAGGGTTAAAAAAGCATTATAGAAAAGAAATAGATGACATGATATCCATTGAATTTGATGAACTATTTCAATTATTCAATCAAGACGCCTTGGACAAATCGATCATCAGTGCTTATTGTCTGTAAGTACTAATTCTGTAACTAATTTAGTCTCTAGCTATCTCACCTCGTTTATTGCATGTATATAATCATACTATAATATGCAGAATGAAGATTCTCGAATGCAGTAGAGGACAAATCTATGACATTGGCTTCATTGACCCATATTGGGTTCATCAAGCTAATCTCAAAACAAGCCCCCAGGATACGGAGGATAATATCGTACACGCTTTAAGGTTTCAAGAAATCAGAAGGGAAATACTATTTCCTTACAACTTCGAGTGAGTGTTATTGTCTTGTATACACTTTCTATTTCGCTTAGTCGATGTTAAGTATATAATTGATTAGTTATGCATTCGCAGCTTCTACTATATTCTGTTAATCATTCAACTTGACAAAGGGCGTGTACTAGTCATGGACTCGAAACATAAACCCCTTGAGCAGTGGAAGGACATGCAGATGCTTCTCCAGCGGTAATTCTAATTATTACGACACTATATCGGCAACGTTCGTGAATTTTATGATATCAAGTAATTAATAACTTCTTTTATTCGTTTTCTTTGCCGGGCAGCGCTTGGAAACATTCACCAACAAGGCTAGGGGTGTTTGGAAAGAGGAGCTTACATTTTAAGCACTAGATGTAAGCACCACTAGCTATATCCGCGCATCTCTTTGATTCTAGTTTTGATACCGTTACTATCATGCTTGATTATTATTTTAATTGAACTATGTTCTCGTAAAGTGCCTGACGCAGGGACCAGGTAACAATCTATGTGGATACTATGTTTGCGAGTTCATCCGGCAGACGTGCTGTGAGAAGGACAGAAATTTAGAGCAACTCCACGTACGTAAACAATTTCTATAGTTTTTAATTACCATCAAACTATGTTTAGTTTCATTCATATAGGCTGACTCCTTTTTTAAATCAGATCGAACGTCTACGGGACGGTCTTCTGTCAAAGGATCGCATACGAGCAATTCAGGAGAAATTGGCGGGATTCTTGGATGCAGAAGTCCTAAACCCAAAAGGGGAATACTATTCGGGTGTGTATAAACAATAGGAATTGTACAAAGAGCTTATTTTGTATGTAGTGCATGAACTCGATCCGTGTATCGAATGTAATATTGTCATGATGATCTTGTGTAATATAATGGTTCCTTCATTGATGAGTGCAAAACACTAAATAAACAATAAAACAACATAAACGAATTCTCTGCCGCGGCACAAAAAGTGGCCAAAATGTTGCCGCGGCAACAAAAGTTGCCAAAATGAATTCTCTGTCGCGGCAGAGAAATGTGTCAAATCTCTGTCGCGGCAGAGGGTTATTTGTCCCGGTTCGTGTTACGAACCGGGACGGTTGCTCCACCCCCCCTCGCCCTCTGCCGCGGCCACATGTACCCCCTTTTGTCCCGGTTGGTGGGGCAACCAGGACTAAAGGTTGGGGCTTTAGTCCCGATTGCCCCGTCCCGGTTGGGTAACCGGGACTAAAGCCCCTTACCAACCGGGACCAATGGGGTTGTTCCCACTAGTGCTTGTAGTTCAAGGCATAGTCCACTATTCAAGTTGCAAGCTAGTGTAGCATGAAGTTTAACGTGAAAGTTCAACTTAACAGTCTCCACTACACACCGGTATATAAAACAATGTTCTGAAAGGAAAATGATGTGATGTGCCAATGAGACTTTGTGGGGGATTGTTGGAATTTGGCGAGTTTTGGGCTGTTGGCTCATTAGGAAAATTCCGAAATTCTCTTTGGCCCACTTGTATATGGCAGCATATGGCAGTGCTAGTGGTGCTAAAGTTTAGTGCCACATTGCTAGTTGAAGGGGAGTTGGACCACCTTATATAGTAGAGTGTTGCACCACTCACTAAGGTGTGACAAGAAGAGTAGCCCTCGCGCACTCCTTCTCCGACGCCGCCCGCCTCGCCTCGCCATGACGCGCGCGCGCGCCGCGGGTTGCGGGAATCTCGCCGAGCCGAACTTTATTTTGCTTGTTGATAAAACTGATTATGAGTCATTAACGGACGCGTTAATTACAGCCGTTTCCAGTTTTTATGGAGGTGGCTGTTACCGACTCGGACGTAGGCTGAGCCTACGATCTTCCTAACCTGCACTATATAAGCGTCTGCGCTAAACCTAATCTGTGAATCAATCCACACACGCGCCTACCCTCCAGAACCTTGCGCCGCCGCTTTCGTCTTCCCCATCCCGGCTTGCGGCGTGTACCGCAGATCGGTACAGTAGGCCTCCGGAACCCCGCCTCTCGTGAACCTGTACGGGTGAGGGGCGATCAGGTTTTTAGGGAGCGCTCAAGCGCGACTACTGGCAACCACGACGTCGTCCGACGGCGAGTTCCCAAACGACGACTTCTTCCCGGATGTCAGCGACCTCTTCGACAACCTCAACATGGGCGACGCTGCTGCGACCGCTGCGGCTGCTATTCAGCCTACATCGTATGTGATCTCGATTTCTCTTTTTAGGATTATGCTAGAGTTCTTTGTTCTAGCGTTCGGTGTAGATGTGATAGGTTTATCTTCTATAGATATAATCTGTTCATCTACTTTGTTGATCTGCATGATTGGTTTTACTACGGTCTGTATGATCATACTTTATTAGTTTATTATTCAAATTAAATCATATAAATTATTGCTTATATTTTTAACAATGGACAGGAACGTCTCCGCCAGGAAGGATCGCCAACGGATTTTCTCGCCCTATTTTCTGTGGCAGGCCTCTGCGCATGGACGTAGACATGAGCGAGGAAGTGAACTACTCTAGCACGTCTGTCAGGGTTCACCTCGCCCGGTTGGTTCTGTTTTGCCATAGTAGCTCGTAGGCCTGACCACGATCTGACTGGCTCGATATCTGTCCAGTAGTTCAGTACACACAGGGTTCAAACTTTTTTGATAATGTACAGGGTTCCAACTTCTGTTTCACATTATTACGGATCTTGTAAATCCAAGATTGCAGACCAGGCAGGAGCAACCGCGCACGCTGCCCCACCAGCTAGGGGCGGTGCACAGCGTACACGAGCTAGCTGATGATAACTTTGCCATCCTAGGCACATATATAGGTGCTAGCTACTAGTAGGCACGAGCAATGGCGTGGCGCACCTGCCTCTCCACCCTTTTTCCCACGGTAATCCTGCGACTGCGAGACCGTCCCGACCACGACATCCTCCGATCCGATCTTCCCTCCCCTCCCAGTTCCCGCTATGTACAAACCTTTCCATGTCCATTAGACGTACCGCTCGGTGCATGCGCTTCCTTCGATGAAGACAAACGACATTTCTTCTTCGGAGAAGAAGAGAAAGGGAATGGCCAATCTAGTTAGATTCATGTATCCATCGACGTCGACGACGTGACTGGTCCCATACGTGCTAGTCCGTATACGCACCATGCCTAACCTACCGAAGGCCCTAAGATTGACTATTCTTAAACTAAGACCAACTCCACTGGCGCCACCTAACCCGGCCCTCAACCGAGTTGTGGGCGGAGGCCAAATTTCGCCCTACACCTGCCACCCCAACCACTGTCCGGCACGCAGGGTCTAGGAAGGGGCTGCCGACAGTGGACGCGACACAAGGTAAACCAGCCCTTACCTTTACCCCTCCATCCTTCCTTTCGTCCCACCCCGTGAATTGCCGCCGCCGACAGCCATCTCCGACATGTTGCTGGCCATCCCTACCTCGTAGTACTCTCTCTGTTCGGGATTATAGGTCCTACGCGTATACCTAGGTTGTTAATTTGAATAATAAAATATAACTTATATTTCACAAAAATTATACCATTAAAAAATATAACTTCTAAAGTATCTAATGATATAATTTTTATGCTATAATATTTATATTATCTTGTTTAAATTGGCAACCTAGTTATCCGCGCGGGACTTATAATCCCAAACGGAGGTAGTATCATCTACTTAGCATGTCACCTGCTGGTTGTCGTCACGCTTTCGCCATCAATTGAACGCCACCGACTGTAAGACCTACCACATCGCCTGCCAGCAGCCGGCAACGGCCTGCCACCGCTCTCGTGAGAGGTTTGTTCGCATCGGCCACGTCCCTACGTTGGCGCAGATGCCTCTGGGGCTGCGTCAAGGCTAGAAGCGCGCCCTCAGCCATGAACAATGTCGATCTCGCCGCGTACAGAAGGTGTTCGGCCTTTTGACTAGGGAAAATGTCCTTCATATAGATACTTGACCTTCGGTTGTTTGAATCGTCCATTGTTCCATGCTAGTGTTGAAAACATAAGTAGAAATCCATATAATTTCATCCAAGTAATAAATTGACATAGCGTGATCATGAAAACAATAATTAAACTAATCATACATACTAACAGAATAGATAAATAGATTGCATCTAAACATAATAAGCCGTCACATCTACTCCAAACGCTAGAACTTGAAATTCTAGCAAAATATAATAGAGAAAGTTCAAGATCACGTACGGTGCAGTCTCAGAAGTAGCAGTAGTAGCTGCAACTGTAGCGACATTGTTGGCGTTGTCGCCCATGTTGAGTTTGCGGAAGAGGTTGCCAGCATACGAAAAGGAATCGTCGTTAGGGAACTCGTCGTCGGACGACGTCGTGGTTGCCAGCAGTTATGCTAGAGCGCTCCTCAAAAACATGATCGCCCCTCACCCGTATAGGTTCACGAGAGACGGGGTTCCGGAGGCCTACTGTCCTGATTTGCGGTGCACGCCGCAAAGCCGAGATTGGAAGACGAAGGCGGCACAAGGTTCAGGAAGTAGGTGCGTATGAGGCATTTCAACTAGGGTTCGTGTGTGTGTTTATATAGTACAAGTCACAGACGTCGTGGGACACAGATCACGTGAGTCGGTAGATTCCCACGATGTAGGAAAACTAGAAACAACTGTGTTACGTGTCCGTTAATAACCTCTGCTTGGCTCATTCTTGCAACATGCGGCACACATCACAATGAGCCGATGCGAGGCTTGGTGAAGCGGGCATCGTCAGAGGAGGAGAGTGCGAGAGATATTCTTTTTTCTCACACCTTAATGAGTGGTAGAACAACCTAATATATAAGGAGGTGTAAATTTTACTCAACTAGCAATATTGGATTAAACTTTTGCTCCATTAGCACATGCTTTAGTGCATAAATGGGCTAAATAGAATTTCATAATTTATATTATGGGCCTACGGCCCAACACAACACCAAATTCCAACAACCCCCACAAAGTCTCATTGGCACTTTACATCATTTTTGTTTCAGAATATTGTGTATATACCGGGTGTGTAGCGAAGACTATTAAGTTTAACTTTCATATTAAACTTCACGGTACACTAGCTAACAACTTGAATAGTGGACTATGTCTTGAACTACAAGTTTCCTGCACACTACTTCCACATAAAGTCTTGACCAATACCGGGCTGCTGTAGGGCTTCCCAGCGGTTTGGAGCTTATGCATCATACTCTATGGACTTTTACGAGTTCATTAGAGAGCACCCGACTCTCACGAACTACAACGCTTGACAGTCAGACTCATATATGTGTGTTCTCCAAGAGATGTTTTGCAGGACAATATCTCTACTTAGATAAGACACTTAGAACACATTAAGATATATATCAACATGTCATGCAGAATAGGAGAGTATAACATCTTCTTAGAGAGGCTAATTCAATATAGGGATACTCTCCTCCCAGCTATCTAATAGCTTGTCTCTCAACTCTAATTCACGAGATGTCCTATCATATAGAGTGGTTTGCCATTGTGGACAACTCACAAAGTGGGTCTCAAAACCATTTCCCTAGATGCATTATCTATCACATTACGTGATAAATATTTTGTGAAGGGATCTGCCAAGTTCTTAGATGATATAATCCAATGCAACAACTACCTAGTTTCTCGATTTCCTAACATATTTAAATCTCCTCTTCACATGTCTTGATGACTTCATATTATCCTTAGAACTATTTACTTTGACAATCATAGTTTGATTATCACGGTTCATCGAGATGGCGGGTGTTGGTTCCACACTTGTCATCTTCATTTACAATGAATCCTTCAACAGTTTAAAATTATTTAGAACTTCTCATGCCACTTCTTAGAAGCTTTTTGAAGACCATACAAAGACTTTAGCAACTCATACATCTTTCCTTCTTGACCATCTACTTGTGTTCTTCCCATATTTCTGGAATCTTCTCAATTCGTCCCATATTTCATGAATCTTGACCATCTACAAAGACTTTAGTAACTCAAAGACTTCAGTAATTCTCTCAATTCATCGCATATTTCTTGAATCTTGGGGGGGGGAGGGTGAAAGGGGAGGTATAGATCTACAACTACATGAACTAATCCATCTCTGCTATATGTGACGGGAACATCTTGGGATCTAGATCTTAAGATTTATTTTGTGGATTGATGGCTAGCACGGCTGACGTGGAGCCTGTTGGGAACCCTAAGAACAAGGTGTGAAGCGGCACAGCAGCAAGTCTTCCCTCAGTAAGAAACCGAGGTTATCGAACCAGCAGGAGGAAGGAAACGTCACACGGCTGTTGCTAGCAACGCGGAGACCTGCACAACACAAACTCAAGACTTTGCCCCAAATAATAGTGAGGTTGTCAATCTCATCGGTTGTTGTAACAAAGGATTAACTGTATGGTGTGGAAGGTAATGGTGGTTTGCAGCAAGTAAACATTAACAGTGGAATATGTATCAATGGTAAAGATTAGACCGGGGTCCATAGTTCACTAGAGGTGCGCTCTTTAGATAAACAACATGGCATGAAGGGTAAACAAATTATAGCAGGGCAATTGACAGGAACTGAGCAAGGCATAACAATGCAATACTAGTCAGAAAGATCCTATGAGATTCGATTGGGCAATACAACAAGATACATAGACCGCCATCCAACTGCAACTATGACTAGAAGTCCACCTTCAGGTTATCATCCGAACCCCCTCCAGTATTAAGTTGCAAGCAACAGACAACTGCTCTAAGAAAAGTGTG
Source organism: Avena insularis (assembly GCA_023614405.1). NCBI lineage: Eukaryota > Viridiplantae > Streptophyta > Magnoliopsida > Poales > Poaceae > Avena > Avena insularis. The sequence continues at coordinate 341,863,898 of CM042687.1, forward strand.
TAAGGTAAACAATCCACTTGTTCCATGAACAAGAGACCGTTGTTTTCTCCCTAGTGGCAACAACACATCTACAACCGAAGAGATTTTTGTCACTTCCCTTGGAAACTAGATGCATGAACCCACTATCGAGCATAAATACCCCCTTTTGGAGTCACTAGAACCTACTCGAACAAGATAGCTACTAACAACGGAGAGCATGCAAGATCACAAACAACACAGACATGATAGAATCATAAAGACAAAACTATTAACCAAACTGACATAATAATCTCAATATCCATCGGATCCCCGCAAACACAACATGCATGATTACAAATAGATTAGATCTTGATCATGAACGGAGCTCACAAGATCTATACATGAAAGCACAAGTAGGAGATACAACCATCTAGCTACTACATGGACCCCTAGTCCAAGGTGGAACTACTCACGCATCATACCAGAGAAGAAGGCCTCTAGGATGATCTCCCCTCCGGCAGGGTGCCGGGAAGAACTTCAGATCCCCCCCGATCTAGGGATGACGGTGGCAGCGGCTACAGAAGGTTTCGTGGAATATTGATCGGGTACTTAGGGTTTCTGCATCGAGGGCTTCTTATAGGCGAAGAGGCGAGGCCGGGAGGCGACCAGGGGGGCCACATCCTACCCAGGCACGGGCCCACCCCTGGCCGCGCCTAGGGCGGGGGGGTTGGCCGCCCTGGTTCGCGTCTCCGTCTCCCCTCTGGACTTCGTATTCCCCACGAAAAGTTATTGACTTTGGCTTTTGTCCCGTTCAATTCCGAGAATACTAATTTTTTGCCTTTCTGGAACCAAAAACAGAAGAAAACAGGCAAGTGGCACTGTGGCAACTTTTTAATAGGTTAGTTCCAGAAAAGATATAAAAACACCTCAAAGTGTAGACAAATCAAAGCAAAGTAGATACCAAACAAGCATGGAACATCAAAAAATATAGATACGTTTCCGATGTATCAAGCATCCCCAAGCTTAACTCCTGCTCGTTTTCGAGTAGGTAAGTGATAAAAGAATAATTTTTTAGGTGACATGCACCTTCGAAATAAAGATCAAACCATTTGCAAGCATTGAAAGCTGAGATCAAAGAACTCTAAACATGTGCATGAAAGATGGAGTTCTAACAATAGGACATAGTAACTATGCATGCAACATGAAAGTCTACAAACAAAGATCATGAATAACATGCATTGAAAAATGTTTGTTTGTTTCACATACAGAAAACATGGCATAGTGGCAATCAGCTTGTTCCTCATAGAGTAGCAAATTGATGCATAGGACACCTTTAAAGTTCACAAGGGTGACTAGAAACAAATAGCACAAGAACAAGTAATATCACAATATGCATCAATCAATAAGCTTTGGGACACTGCACATAGGATGGAAACTATGCTCTCTTAATGGTGCCTAAAGGTAGAAGATGGAGACTCAATAATGGTGGAAGAAAGGTCTTTTATGAAGGAAGCAGGGATTTCAAGTTTCAAAAAGAGCTTCAAAAAATTATGGTACTTGTTAGCTTTCAGCCCTCATTGGCCCTATCATAAGCATCTTGAAGTGATTAAGGTTAAAGTGAACTAACTATGGAGTATATGCTTGACAAAGTATAAGTTGGCAATCTCAAGTCCCTTGAATACGAGGGCCACACCTCATGCTACTCAACTTTAGTCACCTGTAAGTTCTTGTCATTGTAAGTATTTGCATATAATAGAGAACCGCCAGCGGGGTACCCCTTGCACATGGTACAGGAGCTATCCCATAACCAAAATGACAAGGCAAGCAGACAATGAGCATCTCAACGATCTTTTTATTTACTATATGCATAGCTTTTTATTGAGGATGCTTCATAGATAGCTCACTATGGTGATGCTGCAAGTTTCCACCATGATTAGGCATGGCTTAGGCTAGCGGCCCAGGCGTTTCTCTAACATAGAACACAAACTCCATGGACTTACAAGCTCCCTCTTTATTTCACACCGGTGACATCCATAGACAAAAGAGCATGATATCAACTAAGTACAAAGTACAAGTGCAATGTTGAAAACGTTCCCCATGACAGCATGGTTCTGCTAATTCCAACGTATAAGTGCAAGAATATACAACATAGACGACACAATGGTTCAAGTTTATTAGAGGCAAAGAATATAAAGTGTGCCATCAAGTTTGTGAGAGCTTTAATCACTAAGTTTTCACATAACAAAATAGTTTTTAATTGGAAGATAGCTGAAAACAAGAATATACATGGAATGGTGTAACACACCATGCATAGGAGTTTATAGTGGACACTTTGGGAAAAACTTGGTTTCTTGGGAGTTGGAAGCATGAGTAGAGCTTACTCATACAAGTGGAGGCTAGCAAAAGACGGGTAGCAACCAACTAAGAGAGCATAATGGCCATAATCATGCAGAGCAACAAAGCATTACTAATCAAAGCATAGAGTGGTACTACAAGTCAAGGAGTAAATGATCATAGAGGCTATGGTGACTTGTCATAGTCATAACATGGTGTGAGCATGTGCCAAGTCAACCCAAACAAAGCATCAAAGGAGAATACCATAATACTATGCTTTTGCATGCTAAAACAACGCATAATTTCTTCAAGGCACACTAAGCAATCCCAATTGTTTGGAACAAGACATGCTACAGCAATAATCACTAAGCATAAAGTCAAAACAACACCTAGCATGTCATGCTAAAGTCTAAGTCACAGTCAATGCAAGCTCCTCTTGCACTTACAAGCAAGAACTTACTACTCCTTTCCAACACCAAGCAACTTATTGGCAAAACAACAAAGCGAGAACGGGGGTCCAAACTACTTTATTCAAGAAAACTAAACAACCTAATCAAACCAAACGAAAACTAAGACGCTCCAAGAACAACACAACTGTGCATGAAACAATAAAAATGAAGTGTCTAGACAGACCTGAGCTTTTTATTGATGAAGAAAGGGGATGTCTTGGGCATCCCCAAGCTTTGACACTTGTACCTCTTGGATATTTCTTGGTGTGACACTATGGTGGCAACCCCAAGCTTGAGCTTTTGTCCATTCTTCATCTCATTACATCATTCTCTCTCTACACCTAAAATTTTTCTTTCATACAAAACTTCACACGATCTTCATTAGCAACATTATTGTATTCAAAAGATATTAGACCTCTGGCAAAGCTTTGGAACATTAAGACTTTTCACTAAAAACACAAGCTACTGTAGTAACTCCTTCAAAAATCTCAATTCCCCAAAAGAGAACTCAAAAAGGAATCAATAAGAAGCAAATGCAAATAACGGCAGAAAACTGTCAAAACAGACTAGCAGGTAGAAACCGATTTTTCGAACATCTTCTGTTGCTCAAATAAAAAAGTGTTGAACTAACGAAATTTAGCTAACATACTGGGGGATTTATTCGTAAATTTTGAGCTCAATCCGAGTTACAGAGACTCCTCATGAATTTTTTGGTGGAGGACAGAAATCTGTTTCGGGACTGCAACTCTCCAAATCTTACTTCCCTCTCATCAGAGGTCATTCTTGGCACAAAAAGCAAACAAAAAGGATAAGGAGAGGTCATTAATGAAGTAAAAAATTCTAAGACTCAAGGAAACTCTTCGGTTATCTCCCAACAAGTATTTTTCTTTAACGCATTTAAGTTAGGCACAAGAAGCAAGAAGAATCAAGTGTTTTCAAATGATGAAGCATTAATATCAAACGTTGCTTTCAAAGGAGGAGCAAAAATCAACTTCTCTCTCCTTATAGGGAAGTGTTCAATACCTTTCTTGAATGGAAAATGATATTTAATGGTGCCTTCTTTCATATCAATGATGACACCAAATGTTCTAAGAAAAGGTCTTCCCAAAGTAATAGGACAAGAAGCATTGTATTCAACATCCAAAACATAGAAATCCATAGGGACATAAGCACTGTTAACCATAATGAGAACATCATTAATACTACCCATAAGTTTCTTCTTAGAATTATCATTAAGTGGGACATCCAAATAACAATCTTCCAAAGATGGCAAATCAAGCATTTCATAAATCTTCCTATGCATAATAGAGACACTAGAACCAAGATCACATGAAGCTTTGAGATCAAAGTCATTCACTTGCATATTAATAATGGGTTCCCAACTATCTTCTACTTTCCTAGGAATAGAAGCTTTGTGTTTTAACTTCTCTTCCTTAATCTTAACAAGAGCATCTGTAATGTGTTTGGTGAAAGCAACACGCATATCACTAGCATCAGGACTTCTAGCAAGCTTTTGTAGGAACATAATCACTTCAGAAATATTGCAACCATCAATAACAAAATCAAACTTAGCATCACTAGTAGTAGGCTCAATAGGCTTAGGCATAGTAGGAGGAGGAACAGGGACTACTTGTGGTTTAGTGGTGATGGTGCACACACTATTGTTTCTATCAATTTCAGCTTCCCTTTCCCACCTAGCATGAAGTTGAGCTAATAGCCTAACATTTTGATCAATAGTAACTTGTATGGCATGAGAAGTAGCAAAGGTATTTTCCATGGTTTCAGGTTTAGCAGCCATTTTATTAATCAAGGAGGACTGAGCTTCAGACAAAGAGGATATATTTTTCTCAACATTTAAATTTTTTTCCTCTATAGCCTTATTGAAAGTGGTTTGCTTAATCATAAAGTCTTTGAGCATGACTTAAAGTTCAGAGGGGGCACTTCTAGCATTGTTGTAAGAGCTTCCATAGGAAATGCTATTATTAGGTGGATAAGGCCTATAATTGTTATTACCACCAAAATTATTCCTATAGGCATTGTTGTTTAAATTGTTGTTTCTAATGAAGTTCACGTCAACTTGCTCTTCTTGAGCAACCAAAGAGGCTAAGGGAACACTATTAGGATCTAAAGGAGCTTTCCCATTAACAAGCATAGCCATAATAACATCAATCTTATCACTCAAAGAGGAAGTTTCCTCAGCAGAATTTACCTTCTTACCATGTGGAGCTCTCTCAGTGTGCCATTCAGAGTAGTTAACCATCATATTATCAAGGAGTCTAGTTGCAGCACCCAAAGTGATGCTCATAAAGGTACCTCCAGCAGCTGAATCCAACAGGTTTCTTGAGGAGAAGTTCAAACCTGCATAAAAAGTCTGGATAATCATCCAAGCAGTGAGTCCATGAGTGGAACAATTCTTAACCAAAGATTTCATTCTTTCCCAAGCTTGAGCAACATGTTCATTATCAAGTTGTTTAAATTTCATAATGTCACTTCTCATAGATATAATCTTAGCAAGAGGATAGTACTTTCCAATAAAAGCATATTTGCACTTAGTCTAAGAGTCAATACTATTTTTAGGCAAAGAAAGCAACCATTCTTTAGCTTTTCCTCTCAATGAGAAAGGAAAAAGCTTGAGCTTAATAATGTCTCCATCTACATCCTTATACTTTTGCATCTCACAAAATTCAACAAAGCTATTGAGATGGGCAGCAGGATCATCATAACTAGCACAAGAAAATTGCTCTCTCATCACAAGATTCAACAAAGCAGGCTTAATTTCATAAAAGGTAGCATCAGGAGAAGGTGGAGCAATATGAGTGCTTCGGAAATCATTGTTGTTGGTGCTAGTGAAGTCACACAACTTGGTGTTCTCAGCAGAGTTCATTTTGGCAAAGGTGGGCAAGCCAAAAACAGCAGCAGCTAGAGCAGGAACTAATTTTTGTGTGTTTTTGAATAAAGAAAGCAAACCAGACTAGACTAATTTTTTGGGGTTTTTGAAAAGAGGCAAACAAAACCAAACAAAAGAAACAAAGCAAACTAAAAACAAAGTAAAGAGAGAGGAAGTGAAGGACTCCCCTTGTGAAGACGTCCTTAGCCTCCTCGGCAACAACGCCAGAAAAACTTGTGATGGCTAGCATGGTTGACGTGGAGCCTGTTGGGAACCCCAAGAGTAAGGTGTGAAGCAGCACATCAACAAGTCTTCCCTCAGTAAGAAACCGAGGTTATCGAACCAGTAGGAGGAAGGAAACGTCACACAGGTGTTGTTAGCAACACGGAGACCTGCACAACACAAACTCAAGACTTTGCCCCAACTAACAGTGAGGTTGTCAATCTCACCGGTTGCTGTAACCAATGGTAAGGAAATCGGTAATTGTTAACTGCTCGGTTATCTTAGGAGTAGCGACTAATCGGAATTCGGATGATTAACTGATTTAATCGAGCGTCTATTAATCGGTGCAACCTATAAAAATTAGCACCTAAAACACATATGACTCCTCTTGCACCTCAAGCACCTACCCTATTAAAGGCAGCCTCGAGCTTCCGAATGAGATCATCAAGGCGCTCGAGCTCTTGTATCTGAGTTCTGATCAGAAACTATGAGGAACTGGTCAACTACGACAAAGAACTAGCTGGTGATAGCAGAAATCGAGCTCCTAGAGGCAGGGATCGAGCGGGAGATTCGAAAAACCTACTTCATTGGGGTGGGATAGCGGATGGATGGGCGATATGTGTTGATAATTTTGCAACTATTTTGACCAAGTGTAGTAGTTAATCGGGAACATACCTAGTAATCAGAGTGTCAGAGGTATTAATCGGGCTAAACGATTAACACAAATGATTAGTGGTAATTGACATAGTCAGGTCCCTAGTAGCGATTAATCGGCCTATTAATTGCTGATTCGGCCTATTTTTTGAACAGTGGCTGTAACAAAGGATTAACTGTATGGTGTGGAAGGTAATGGTGGTTTGCAGCAAGTAAACAGTAAGAGTGGAAGATGTATCAATGGTAAAGATTGGACCGGGGTCCATAGTTCACTAGAGGTGCTCTCCTTAGATAAACAACATGGCATGAAGGGTAAACAAATTAAAGCAGGGCAATTGATAGGAACTGAGCAAGGCATAACGATGCAATACTAGTCAGAAAGATCCTGTGATATTCGATTGGGCAATACAACCAAGATACATAGACCGCCATCCAACTGCATCTATGACTAGAAGTCCACCTTCAGGTTATCATCCGAACCCCCTCCAGTATTAAGTTGCAAGCAATAGACAACTGCTCTAAGAAAAGTGTGTAAGGTAAACAATCCACTTTTTCCATGAACAAGAGACCGTTGTTTTCTCCCTACTGGCAACAACACATCAAAAACCGAACAGATTTCGGTCACTTCCCTTGGAAACTAGAGGCATGAACCCACTATCGAGCATAAATACCCCCTCTTGGAGTCACTAGCAACTACTCGGCCAAGATATCTACTAACAACAGAGAGCATGCAAGATCACAAACAACATAGACATGATAGAATCATAAAGACAAAACCATTAACCAAACTAATATAATAATCTCAATATCCATCGGATCCCCGCAAACACAACATGAATGATTACACATAGATTAGATCTTGATCATGAACGGAGCTCACAAGATCTATACATGAAAGCACAAGGAGGAGATACAACCATCTAGCTACTACACGGACCCATAGTCCAAGGTGGAACTACTCACGCATCATACCGAAGAATAAGGCCTCCAGGATAATCTCCCCTCCGGCATGGTGTCGGGAAGAACTTCAGATCCCCCTGATATAGGGACGACGGTGGCGACGGCTACAGAAGGTTTCATGGAATATTGATTGGGTACTTAGGGTTTCTGCATCGGGGGCTTCTTATAGGCGAAGAGGCGAGGCCGGGAGGCGACCAGGGGGGGCACACCCTGCCCAGGCGCGGGCCCACCCCTAGCCGCGCCTAGGGCGGTTTGGCCGCCCTAGTTCGCCTCTCTGTCTCCCCTTTGGACTTCGTGTTCCCCACGGAAAGTTATTGACTTTGGCTTTTGTCCCGTCCAATTCCGAGAATATTGATTTTCTGCCTTTCTGGAACCAAAAACAGAAGAAAACAGTAACAATCTTTGTGGCAACTTGTTAATAGGTTAGTTCCAGAAAAGATATAAAAACACCTCAAAGTGTAGACAAAGTAAAGCAAAGTAGATACCAAACAAGCATGGAACATAAAAAATTATAGATACATTTCCGACGTATCATGGATTTCCTCTTGTGTTCTTCCTCTCTTATTCCCCTAATAGTTTCTAGCTTTGGTAGAATTTGGGAAAGAAGGATTTTAGCACTTTTGTGTTCTAGCTTTTCATTCTTGCATATGTGTTGAGATCTTCATTTCAATTTGTTCGAGTGAGAGACATTGAGCTTTTTACTCTTGGAGGGTGACCTTCTACTTGGCTTGGCGGTAGGTTCTGTGGTGTCCTCTTCGTGGAATATTATGAAGAGGCCCGGGTTTCTCCTTCGAGGAGATTGTGAAGTGGTTGTGGAGCTTCACATCTCCGGAGTGGGGGAAAAGCTAGCCATAAGTAAAGTGGCTATTTCTTAACCGGTATATTCTTGGAGAATAAGGTTCCCTTTGTGCCGTGGAGAAATCATTTGTGGGATCTCACACCTCTCCAACATGACGTTCCTTACTTATAAGAGAATACGAGAATACATCTTCATATCTACCCGCCTCAGTTATTTCTATACCCGAGTTTACTTTTCCTGCGATAGTCATCAAGCTTGAAGTACTTATATATTGCTTATCACCTGTGACATTTATATATTATTTTATCTCTCTTAGCTCAATTTGTTGGTGGTGCACTTAGTTGTTCCTAGCTTATTTTGGTTTTTTTCTTGTAAAATAAATGATAGTTTCATTACGCATTCTTCCAAGCCAAAACCACAATAGTTTTAAAATTGTCTATTCACCCTGTAAGCATCCCCGGAACCCATCCATAGCTATCGAGGCGAGATGGACGCGAAGTCAACAAACGGTGTGGTGACAGCAACACGTGAGGCGTCATGCGGGACACATGGTGTGCCCTGTCCTGTGGCTCTGCTCCCTCATTTATTACCCCGGCAGGCGCATCATCTAGTGCAGAAGCACGCTGCCAGGCCAGGGGATTGGTGGGCGGCACTACCCCTCATTGTCCACACCACGTGGCGCGTGGGGTCAGAGCCCAACAACCTTCATATCACGTGGGCGCTCCCGTAACCATGGTATCCCCTTGTACCATAAAAGGAGGGTATCACACCAGTAGAGAAAGTTTGGATGGATACACTAGCTATTGGTTGAGCCAAGTAGCAAGTTGAAAGCAGAGAAAAGAGAGGGAGAAATCCCGGGAAGCTAGCCAGGCTAGTTCATCCTCCCTCGGCAAGAAAGAAATAGAGTTCATCCTCTTGTAAACACTTTCATATCGAAGACCAACTCAGCCATGCAGGATGTACGGCTGTTAGGCTCCGGGCGGCCTGAACCTAGGTAAAAGACTCGCGTGTTTGTCGTGATTTGCAGGTTGTGTTCATCATGTTTGTCGTCTCCTGTTCCGTACACCGAACAAAGAGGGGGTGGTTCTCATCCCCGATGTCTTCTCCGAGACGCGACATCATCAACCAGAATTTCGCTAACATGGAAAACTAGTAGGGAGGGAGGAGACAGTCAACATGCTCACTCTTAAGCGCGCAACTCGGTTGATCGTAATTATGGTGTCCTTAAGGAGAAGTAGCGCTTGTCAAAGAATATTCCACATTTCAAACCTCGAAGACAAAAGAAAATAATTGTTTCTAGCATGGCACTTCATAACTACATTCGAGACACCAAGTTATGTGGGAAGGAGTTTGCTAGATGAGATACGGATGAGAACTATAAGCCACAGGTTTTACGGCGAGCTACAACAATACCACATGATAGAGAACCGTCTTCACTCGACATGGTACCGGTGAACATGAAGGATATCCGTAGTAGGATCGCGCATTCTTGTTTCATGTGAGGCAAGTAGAAAAAGAATCGCTATCTTCTTTCCATATAGTTACAAATGCATGAATAAGTAATGTGTTTCGCCATATAGGTAAGCGAGACAGCTACTCCCTCCATCTTAAAATAGATGTTCTCTAGAACTTAGTATATAGATTTATCCAAATTTTGACTATCCTGTGATATCTATTTTGAGACGGAGGGAGTGTAGTATATTTTTGTAGTGCATATCTGATATATGTGTAATGTATAAAGAACTTCTAATGTTATCTTTTGTTTGCTTGAATCTCCAATTTAAGTTAAAACTCAATATTGCTTTATCTACGTGCCTGTAATAATTGGCGTGGTCGATTTGTATAGCTCAGATACTTGTCAAATATGAATATACCAGGACATTAATAGAGAAATCAGTATATCAACAGACTCTCTACAACTCAGGGACATTCCATACTTTCTAGTTTCTACTACTGACAGCGGACAGTTAGTTTGCCAAACTGCTAGTTTGCTCAGAGTAGCTTTCTAGCGTAGCACCTCTCTTTCAATCGACAACCGAAAGCTGCTTATTTGAAAGCCACACCCTAACCAAACATCTCTTAGAGCATCTTTAGCAGACACCATAAAAGGGCGGAACCGAAAAAATAACCGTCATTTTTTGGTTTCGCGTGAGAAAGTGGCCAGAATAGACGTCTTAAAATCGACCGAACCGAAAAAAAATTAGGGCCCCCAAGAAAATACCCCCGTGGAACCAAAAAAAACTCAGTTTTCGAGCCCGACCTGGACACGAACCATATCCTCCGTTTTCGTTGGCGGGAGGGAACTTTGAGCTTCCGCCGCCACGCTCGATCTCTGGTCCCTGCCCCTCCCACCTCCGTCGAGCCCCACGAAAGGCCGCCATGGACGTCCAGCAGCCGCCGCTGAGCTCCGGCGAGGTCGCGCCGGCGCAGGCGACCCCTCCGACGGGTCTGCCAGATCTGACAGCCACCGTCGTCTCCGTCCCCGTCGTCGGTCCCCCAGCCGGCGCGTCTGCGAAAGCTGCTGCTACGACGAAGCGGAAGCGGCAGGGCTCCGTCCTCATCCAGGATGGCAGCATGGGCGCTCCGGCCTCTCCCGCTGTTCCCCACGCTCCAGCGAGTGTCGCCGCCTCCAAGTCGAAGCCGGCGCCGGGCAAGGCGGGGAACGCGGTCGCGAAGCGCAAGGCAGGCCCCGGGAAACCAACCGCCGCCGCGAAATCCACCAAAATGGCCTCGGATAGCCGATCTAGGTATGAAAAATCCCCCCTTCCTCTGCAGCCACCTCCAATTTCGTATACAATTGATCCGTATTGGCACTTATACACAACGTTTGCACGAGGTTCCGACCTCCTACGTCAATTTGTTGAATAACAATGCGGTGGACATCGACACGGCTCTGCTCGACGGCTATGGAGATGAGTTGGATGGGTCACAAATTTACAACGAGGTGGATGGTGGTGTCGACGGTGCAGGTGAAGACGGTGCAGGTGAAGAAGAGGAGGTGGAGGAGGTCGATGGATCGCAAGTGCCTACCTGGACCTGAGCGAAGAATTTCACGCAAGTTGAAGACGTGACTTTGATCAAGGCTTGGGAGGATGTCTCTCTCGGTGCCGTGACCGACACCAACCAAACTGGGAAGGGTTATTGGCAGAGGATCGAGGACAAGTTCTACCATTTCTTGCCTTCCCTTCCAACGACGATTGCACGAACTTATCGATCACTCCAAGGCCGTTGTTTTTGCATAAAAACACTTGTGCTTGCTATAGTGTATGCTTGGAGCAAGTTCGAGGAGCACCACCAAGTGGTTCGGTTGTGGGTGACTATGCGAGTGCTAAATGTCCAACTGTTTGTTTGCACCACCAAGTGCTAGCATTTTTTGCAACTCATTGTTTGTTTACATTTTGTAGGAGAAAAGCAAAAGAGAGGTTCTTGGAGATGGAGGTTTCAAAGGGCAAGGCATTCAACCTCGAGCATTGTTGGCTTTTGCTCCAAAAAAGTGAGAAATGGAAGTTGAGGGAGCAAGAAGCACCACCCAAAAGAGGCTCACTCATCCAATTGGATGATGATGAGGGAGGAACAAGAACAATCCCGATGGCAACAAGATGGCAAAGGAGAAACTTAAGAAGCTAGCCGAGAATTCAAGCTTGATAGAGAAGATTGATCTCATGGTGATCTCAAATGAGAAGATGGTGGCCAAGACTTTGGAAGCAAAAGTTGCTTTGGACGAGAAGAAAACAATTGAGAAGCAAGCAAGGTGGAAAGCACTCCAGCAAGATGGTTTGCGCAAGATAGCTGTGGAGGAGAGGAAGGCGACATCCGAGGAAACCGAGGCCATGGAAAAGCTCTATGCCGAAGAAAATACCATCATGACCATGGACCGGAGCATCATGGATGATCTCACCTTGTCGTGGCATGATCAAGCAAGGCTGGACATCTTAGAGAGAAGGAGGTCAGTGGCGCTGGCAAGAGGCCATGCTCGGCTAGGGATGGTGGTGGACATGGTGCTCCAGCAAGTGATGGTGGCCATGGTGGTGCTTCGGCAAGTGGTGGTGGCGGTGATGCTTCTCTTGGCTTCGATGCTTGATGATCATCGTGGGTTGTGGTGATGATTCATATTTTTGATGATGTTCTGCGACGTGGTAACAAGATACTTTGTTAAATTTTTTTAAAACTTGATGATTGTCGCGGTTGAATGGTCGAATTTGTTTAAATTCTGTCATTTGTGGTTTCGTTTTTACGGTATCGTATCGTTTTTGTCCTGGTAGAAACCGTTTGCGTGAAACTGAGAATATTCTCTCTTCTAGTTCGGTTTTGAGGGGTCTGTTCCGTCTCGTCGCTCGCGGTCTAAAAAAACCCGCCAAACGTGATCTAGGAACGCGTTTTCCAGTTCGTGATTTCCTGGTGTCTGCTAGAGATTCTCTTAGTGTCTAGTGACATGATAAAAAACTATATTTTTAGTTTTGGATACGTTCACCATATTATTCTTCTAAGGATATGATCTTGTCATTAAATGACAACACATTTCACGGTTAGAAATCCTAACCATCATTTAATCAAGAAGCTAGTAAAGTATAGACTTATTAGAGGCATGGTGTTGTTTATGTAACCAAGTATGTATTTAGTTTTTACTTAATACAATTGTTATATAGATAATAAACACTTACCAAAAGCGATGAAATATGGAAATGACAAGTTTATTATTATCTCTAAGGCATATTTCTAACATGCGCCTAGTCAACCACAACACGCCGTTTCTATCTTCTACCTACCACGGCAGCCATATGTGTTGGTATCGACAATTCTCCCTCTTTCTCAGTTTACACACGCATGAGGACTGGGGGAGTCGGAGGATGATGGAGGTTGCGGCGGATCTGGGAGGAGGAGAGGAGGCGGTGAAACGAGGAGGAGGATAGGAGGCATCGGATTGGGGGTGGACTGGGATATTTTTGACCATGTAGGTTCACCAACCTCCTAGAACAAGTACACGCGTGCGATTTTCACGGTGATGATAGCTGGGCCCTGCATGCTCCTATCCCCACCCGTCATGGAGTAAGGCCAGCAGCACCAAAGTGAGAAAAAATCGATCGGATCCGACAGTTGCAGTTGACGCGGAAGGAGGTTGTACACTGTTTTGGCCGGATCAAACGGTCCACGAGAGTGTGCCACCGGAGAGCCCCTAGGAGGCCGGGTTGGCCAGGGGCCTTTATAGGTAGTAATTAAAAAAGAATTCAGCTCATATCTAACCTTAATTAATACCTACTATGGCATGGAACCAATAGCTAGTCTTCTAAATCCCACCAATCATAGAGATTTGCATGCAGTCAATCCTTAATCACATAAATCACAACATCATTTCTACTAAGAGCATGTTCAATAATATATCTAGCTAATACCTTTTTTTTTTTTACGAATAGCTATATGAAGGTGCCATGTCATCTGTAGACATAGTCTATAGGCATTCATACAATAGCGTTAGCTCTAAGACTGTCTATTAGATTGTTGTATCTATATCGATCTCTATATCTTTCTTCATAATAATTGCATTTGGCGAAGAAGGTGGGCTCTTTGGCACTCTTTGAAATGGGCAGCGAAGGTGTAATTAGCCGGGATAAAAAGATTGATGGTATTTTTTGGCTCGGGCCGGCGAGAAAAGTGTACGGGTATTTCCGTTTTGAACAGCGCTACTATTGGTCTTATTGATGTAGTCTGTATCCCCTTCCCAGCTCCATGTCTTGAGATTAATTGAGTTTTCAACGCATTTTTATATGTTGAACAAAGCTTGTTTTCCCAGTTAATTGAGTCTTGTGCCTACCCGCAAAAAAAAAAGAGTCTTGTGCCAGTTCTTATTGTTACCGACGTGGAGTACTCCCAGCTTTTGTAGTACTAGGACCTTGCGAATTTGAAGGCGCGTACGTGGCAATTGACCGATTCACTCCCACTTGTTAATCGCGGGAACTTTCTCCGACATGCAATAATTTATCCACACGATCTGTACGTATCCGACCCGTTTGTTCCATCTGCTGTCGCGACACACCGCTCGTATCCCTGCTTCTGTCTGCTGGATTAGCGTGGCCGGGAGGCCACCTTTTTTTTTTGGTTAGGAAATTTGTCCCGTGACGAATGGAGATTTGACGGCGACGGGGTTCGCGCAACTAATTCTGTGGACTTTATGCAAATGCTAGGGAATAGAAAACAAACCTGACGTTCCCTTTTTGTTGGATGCAAGCAGTGTGACACTGACTCCTGGGAATTGTAGTACTAGTATATGTTTATCTACATTATTGGCACCATATGAAAATGCACCTTCTGCGTGTAGTGATGGTTCTCCTAGGGTCCTGGTTTGTCCTTGTTTTTTACCCGAAAAAAAATGAAAAATTTCGTCTCTCTTGAGCAACGAAAAATGTAACTTATGGTTGTCCTGGACTTGCGGTTACCGGCCACTGTAATGTGTAGAGAGAAACTATATACTCTCTTCGTTGCAAAATAGATGTCTCAGATTTATTAAAATTTAGATGATATACTAAATAGTGTCTAGATTTATTTAAAATTTAACAAATCTAAGACATCTATTTTAGAACGGAGAAAGTAATATAACTAGCATAATACCCGTGGGCTTGCAACAGCTAGCAAATGTTAAACAATCCTCGCAAAAAATGTGAAATAAGGTTTTATGGGTATTTTTTTTGATCGGTAGCCATCGCCTGGGTTGGCTTTTTAACTGTCTCGGTAATTAGTGTAAGTTGCAGCCTTGCACAAGGACTATTAGTATGGCGAACCACAACTTTTTAACCATCTCCATTTCACATGCTTGAGCATTGCAACTGTTGTAAAATGATTCAATATGTGCTCACGGGCTTAGAAAACAATATGAACTTATATTTCACTTGGTACCGCGTTTTCGAGCATTTAAATATCTTACATTTCACTTTGTACCATTTGAGAAAATAAAGTCTTTACTTTGGATTTTGCCCTTTTTAATGTACATCAATTATATCGAACCCAACATTAAAACTCAGCACTTAATTTACAATATTCTTCTTTATTTGTATCATGGTTATCCAGAAGTACAATATATCTCGTATATCATCCCGAAAATAAAGGATGCAACTGCACATCTTGTTGATATCCATCCCGAAAATAAAGGATGCAACTGCAGATCTTGTTGTTGATCTCTTTATTAATGTAAATGAAAACAAAATCAGATGAAAGGCTACTCGTCGCGCATCGGTAGTAGTGGAGCAGGGGCGGAGGGGCCTTCTCTCACCGGCAGAAGAGGAGACATAGGGGCAGCGTGACCTTGTCCCGTATTTCACTACCGTGCGGCGAGCTAGAGGAGCCCTGCAGCGACGACGAGGTTAGCGAAGGGGATGGGGATTTCTTGGCCATGCTCGCGGGGGTAGGCTGGGAGTTCAAGGGCGACGCGCCACACCGGTGACCTAGGGTCGGCATGCACGAGGAACAGGGACAGAGGGGCGGCAATTTGGACAAAAATAACCTCTAAAAAAACAAATTCACGGAATGAACTCTAGCGAAAACAAATTCACTGGACTAACCCTTTTTGCAACACCATACTTGGTGGCGCCGCACCCTGAAGAGCAATGCCACTGCCCATGGCGCCGCGCGCTTGCCAGCGTTGCTCCCCCTGGCCTCGTTGGCCCCGGTTCCGTTAGTGCGGAGCCACATAACATGGCGCCGCACTGTGTAGTGCAACGCCACATCACGTGGAGCCACACATTAGGGATAGTAAAACGCGCGCCGCCCGGCCCTCCCCCGATCTAGGCCTCATTCCTCTCCCCACCTCGCACAAAGAAGGTCTAATGGCGGCTAGGGTTTGGCGCTCCCCCACTCAAATCGACTAGATTTGAAGGAATACTCCAAGAAACTTCCTTCCCAATCCCTCCCCAGGTATTCTCTCCCATATCCTAGCAATTTCATCCGCAAATTTCATCCAATTTATCCTCTATTTGTAAAATCGGGTGAAACCCTAGATTCTATTGGATATTGAAATTTATATGAATCATTGCAATGCTTATTTGATATTTTGGTTTAGATATGGCATAGTACTTATTGGTAGAACTCTAGTTGGTTGATTTAGCTTACAAATATATGTTAGGTATTTTGTTCATATTTGCAATTCCATTTTAGGACATATGGTAGAACTCTAGTTGGTGTTTTGATTTAGCTTACATCTAGGTGTTTTAATTTAGTGTACAAGTATATGGTACAACTCTAGTTGGTTGATTTTAGAACTATAGTTGGAGTAAGATAGAATATATGTTGCAACTATAGTTCCGTAAATATCACTGCATGTGTAGTACACTATAGTCGTTGATATGACATCCACAGAACACCGTTCCATAAATATTACATCCCTCAAAGTGGTACAACAGAAACATTGCGGGTCCATATTACAAACAGACACACATTATTATTATTATTATTACAATACCAGAAGTTCGGGATTTCAAAAGATTCAAATTACAAACCAACTTGAAACTGTTTCAGCGGAAGATTGAAAGTTTTAAACCTATACTCCGAATTGAGCTCAACAACTTATTATATAAAGTTTATGTTGCTCGGCTCAATTGGTTACTAATAACTATTCTGACTCATTTTCCTCCACTCTATAACGGATTTCATAGTCCACCCCTTTCACATCGCCAGACAAATCGGGCTCCTCGTAGTAGACATCCTCTTGGCCTTCTGCTGCGTACAACGGGGTATCTTCTGGATCCTCAGAGTCTAAGCAAGGGATCAAAGGAAAGGGTGAGTAACAGCGTTACCCAGCAAGTTCATTATATGCAAGGTGGTAAGTTTGATGCTCTATCTACCACCTCGAACTATTAGTCCTTGGCACTATGCAGTTTTCGTAAACATTTCTTCAAAGATTGCTTTTATTATCAAAAACTATGTCCATCGGTCTTCACAGGTTGACCAGAAATTTCATGGAGTTCCTTTCCTGCCGCGTTCGTAGCTCCTTCCCAGAACAAGGAGTAACAAGTTATAGTTCTTACACTCTACAGAGGTGCGTTACTTTACCCATGAGAGATCAACTCCTTGTTGCACAACCGAACGTACTTTCCTGTCCACAATTCCATGATATGGGGCCCAGTAGGTGATCCAAGTCAATCACTACCCCCTTCGCGACCCCGCATGTCTCCTTGATGTATGCCATGTCCACCCATTGAATTACGACAATGGTTATTACAGACCATCAGATGCCAGAACTATCATGGGACGTTGAGAGTTCCCACCCATATACTGCATATCCTCTACGAATTACCAATTAATGCACGCTACGCAGATAATAGCCACGACCTACACATCCGACTACATGCGAGAGGAAGAATATATAGCTGACTTCTTCGTCCCATTCTAAATCTCATGGTTAACGCGTGATATACGACGCTAGAATCACTGATGCCATGGGTTGTTAAGTCCTAAGTGATTAATCTCATTGCAAATGGAAACCTAAGTTCCATTGCTCATCGTTTCCATATCATCACTTAGGATGATATCAAAAATTTATTTGTTTTAAGAAAATAATATTTTCTTTCTTCGAAACATAGATGATAACACACAATTTGCAAATGCTTTGATAAAGACTTCTCAAAGGACATGAGCAAGTGATGAACTTGCCTTGTGATTGCAAGGTATTGAAGTCGGATGCTTGCACTCGACCTTGAGCTTCTATTTCTACAAAACATCATTATTGTCCGGTAAGGACAATATTTAAAGAAGCAAAAATAATAATGCATAATAATGCAATGCATCATTTATTATTTATCTTCTTTGTGTGTTTTACCCAATATATTAATTTTCTTTAATTGCCTTAATAAAGGGATTTGTATTAATAATAATTCTTAATATTTTGTAAATATTATATTTGATATTTTGTAATATTAGTAAAAGAGTTAAAAACTAATTTTTATTTATTTCTAACTCTTAGATTATTTTCTCAATATTTCTTTTAAGAATAAGCATTTTAATTCAACAGATTTTATTTTGATATCTTAAATATCAATTTAGTATTTTTTATCAAATCCTACCCTAAGTAAAGATGATAAAAGTAATTTTTATCTATTTTTAGGTATTTTATTTATTTTATAAAATTTCCTAAGGAATATATATTATAAAAATCTTTAACCAAAAATTATTCTTTTAAAAATAGATTTCTTAATTTTATTAGGTAGCTTGTATTATTATAAACCTAAAAATATATCATTCGTATTTTTAGGGATTTTATTTTATTTACTAGAATTTATTAGATTCTAGGGGTATTTTGGTCTTTTATTAAATCTTTTAAATTTTCTTTTTAATGTTTGGGCCAACCCATTGGGCTGATTAGGCCCGACCTAGCCCAGATGGGCTGGTCAAAACCATCCGTCGAGATAGTACTGTAACCTATCGGCCCAGTACACTCCCACTCTCGCTCTCCCTCACTCGTTCTTATTCCTCTCCCTCGACCTTGCGGTGCCTCTATGTTGCCGATGTCGTCGTTGTTCGATTCGCGCCGCCCTGGGCCTCCCCGGCCGCTGCCGTGCTGTATGGCGAGGTAGGCGACCCCGCTCCGTCGTCTGGTCCTATTCGATTCTCCTCTAGAACTTCTTTCCCGGCCAGGTTAGCATCACCCCGAACCCTAGGGTTTGGGGGTTTGGCGGTGATGTTCTCTCCACCGCTCCTGTGGTGTTGTGAGGTGCTGTTCGACCCCGTGCGTTGTTGTGGTCGTCGCCATGGCCCGGTGCGGGTTGCAGCGCCCTTCGGGTGCTCCCCGTGCCGCTGTGTGCTCGTCGGCCCCTATGCTTCCTGTTCTATTCGTCAGCGAGGACCACTAGTGAGTATTCTCTTTCTCCCCCTCATGCTCTATGTCCTCTGCCTCTCTTGATCTCCTCCGTGTGCTTCTAATGAGCAATTCCCCGATTAGGGTTCATTGCTAGTCATACGTGTAGGTCAACTTATGGAGTACTTCGTACTACATTTACTGTATTAAACGGAGATTGTGTACAAAATTATGTTTAATCAAGTAAAGATACAAGGTCATAAAATTAGCTTTATAAATCATACTACTAAATATCGAATACTACAGAAGAAATAGTTCAATGACCAACTGAGAGCTACTCCCATTACATACGGATTACTACTCCGGTACAGTACAACATTTCAGTAGCAAATACAGTGGCCACATGGCCTTTTTTTGAAATGCACCGTCAGAATGTTTCCAATCCAGGGCGTTAGCGAAGCTTGGGATGAACCAAAGCGGAGTGTTCACGAATAAAAGGTCAATGTGTTCATTTAGCATATTATCTAATGAGAAGGCGGTGTTTGTTGAGAAACCAATATAGGTGTACGTACCATTCAGACTGAAGCGGCATATTTCAGGATGCGATGTCTCGTAAAGGAATATTGCATAGTGCAACGTTTAGACAGAGTTTCTTCTCGTCAGATATCCTTGGGCAACATCGGCGCCGACTACCGGCACATTGTTCGGATAGTTCACTCCAAGGAAAAGAGAGTATGTTCCATGGTCAGTAATCCTTGTCCATGGCTTACCTCAATGTAGTAACACATCGCGGTCTTTCAAGAACACTAGGCAGCCAAATCCAGAAGAATATGTGTGAATAGTGCGACAACCACTAACAACATTAGGACGAGCTGTATTAGCACAAATCGGACATTGAACATCTTGCTCACTGGCAATGCCCTGGGTAAAGACGAGTAGAAGGCTGGAACCGTCTGGAGAACTGGCTAACCACCACATACCATAATCATACTCGTGCTTGTGTCCCAGAGCGCCTTCGAGCTCATCCACCCAGTTACCCATGGCTGGTGGTATCAGGGGCATCGCAAGAGCTGGAATAGAAAAGCGCAGTTCATTAAGAAAATGTTTGGTTCACAAGATTTTAAAAAATGAAGGAATAAGAAAATACAATAATCGGATAGCATGATATAACAAATTGTCTTGGAATCATAATTGCGGGAATCTGAAATAGAAGCAATCTGGTTGAACCATGCGAAAGAAGTCCATGTAGAGTATGAACAGTCATGTCCTCTCTACATCGCAGGTTCTGGTAAAGTGTGCCCATATTTGGTAGATGTGGTTATATATTGGTAGGACAAACAATGCGAGATTCTAACTTATTATATGAAAAAAAATATAGTTTTCCAAAAGAAATAAATATTTTGTGTGATGGTAATGTGCAGAATATGGCCTAGAATGTAATAACCCTAAATTTCACACAAAGTGGACCGTGTTTAATAGATAATTTCAAAGCATCAGCCTACTGTTGGACGATTAGGATACACAACTGTAATCTGTGTGAAAGTCTCTTTCAACGCATCCTCTTTCTGCAACCCATTAACACGCGCAGCAGAAAGCTTAGCATGAACATAAAATATTATCCCAGTTGCATTTGGACATGGGTACTTGAGCAGATTAGGAAATGCACGGTACAAGCTATCTCCATCAAGCAATCCAACCGAGATAATGTTGAGCCTCCCATCTTCACAACACCTACTAGATGGGAAACATGTCAGTATTGACATATTCCAGGAGGAATTTTCCATATGTTGCGTGCTTCGCCAAGGTATTCGCCTTGTGCTTACGACTGTGGCCACGGTCGATGCCCACCGAGTGCTGGATCATGATGTCGATGTACTTGTTGATGACTTTGCCACAAAATAGGCAAAATAGCTTCCCATTATAGTGGAAAGGAATTTTCCCACTCCGCAACCGCCTAAGTATGTAGCGGCTCTTTCTGTCCCTGGAGTCCTTGTCTTCGCCCATGTCGTTAGATTCTTCCTGCGGATTTTTAAGTACATAAGTACTCATATAAGGGCCTGTTTGATTCATAGGATAAGAAAACAAAGGATTCTATATATCCTACAAATCAAACATGTTGGAGATATGCCCTAGAGGCAATAATAAAAGTGGTTATTATTATATCTTTATGTTTATGATAAATGTTTATATTCATGCTATATTAGTATTAACCGGAAACATTAATACTTATGTGATTTGTAAACTAATTTAGAGTCCCTAGTAAAGCCTCTTTGTAATACTAGCTTGTTGGTTAAAAGATGATCGTGGTTTCCCGATCATGAACATTGAGATGTTGTTAACAACAAGATCATATCATTAGGAGAATGGTATGATGGACATACTCCTATAGATAAGCGTAGCATTAAGATCAAGTCATTTCAATAGTTCGTTTGCTATAAGCGTTCTAATACATAGTAACCTAATTCCTTCGACCATGAGATCATGCTAATCACCATCACCGGAAGGATGCTTTGATGACATCAAACACCACACCGTAACTGGGTGGCTATAAAGGTGGCATTGAGTGTTCGGAAAGTATGTGTCGAGGCACATGGATCAAGAGTGGGATTTGTCCATCCATGTGACGGATAGATATACTCTGGGCCCTCTCGGTGGAATGTCATCCAATTAGCTTGCAAGCATGTGACTGGCTCACAAGGGATCACATATCACGGGAACGAGAAAAGAGTACTTATCGGTAACGAGGTTGAACTAGGTATACAGATATACAGATGATCAAACCTCGGATAAGTAAACTATCGCGAGACAAAGGGAAATTGGTATCGTATGTAAGTGGTTCATTCGAGAGTTATGAGGGTCATGATATTGTCCGTGAACTCAAAATGATATTTGAGGCTCACGCAACAGTTGAGAGTTATGAGGCTTCTGAAAAGTTCTTTAACTGCAAGATGGAAGAGGGCAGCTCCGTGAGTGAGCACGTGCTTAAGATGTTTAGGCATGCAAGCAAGCTTCAAATCTTGGGTATAGTGATTCCTAATGCTTTTGGGATTCACTACGGTGACCCAGCATACCACTACATGATGTACTATACTATAGTCGTTGACATAACACTAATGAAACACCATTCACTAGTATTACATCCCTCAGAATGGCACAACAGAAACACAGCGGGCCCAATACATGGCTAAAGGTTACAACTCACTCTTTACACAAGATCCAGAGAACACTCTAGGTTACAGAGAAAGAAAGAACTTCTTACAGAGAAGAATCAAAGATAAATAACAAGAATTATTATACTATTAAAACTAGTATTTTAACTAAGGGATGGGCATTGCTGCTATTGCAATAAACTACATAATTAGGTTCTTTGGCTAGAGATTATATTCCTATCTAATCAGTAACTTCGTCTTCACTTGAGTTGTTGTATATGTTGATTTCCTTGACTTCATTGAAGAGCTTTAGATTTTGATGATTCCTGGAGCATAACTTGGTGTAGACATCGTCTTAATGGCTTCAGAATCTAGCAAGGGTTAAGAAGATACTTTGAGTACTAGAAAAGGAGTGTTTGATGCACTATAACTACAGCCACAGACCATAGGTCGTAGGCAATGCAAGTTTTCATAAACATTTCATCAAAGGTTGCTTTTATTATGAAAAACTATGTCCGTCAGCCTTCACGGGTTTACCAGAACTTTCATGGAGTTCCTTTCCCGCCGTGTTCGCAGCTCCTTCCCGGAACAGGGAGTAACAAGTTATAGTTCTTACACTCTGCAGAGGTGCGTCACTTTACCCATGAGAGATCAACTCTTTGTTGAACAACCGGGCAGCTTATTCCCGTCCACAATTCCATGATGTGGGGACCAAAAGATGATCCAAGCCAATCACTGCCCCCTTCGCGACCTCGCATGCCTCCTTGGTGTACACCATGCCCACATATTGGATTACGGCTATGGTTTGTACAAACCGTTAGATGCCAGAACTATCATGGGACGATGAGGGTTCCCACCCATATGCTGCATATCCTCTACGAATTACCAATTAATATGCACGCTTCGAGGATAACAACCACGACCTGCACATGCGGCTTCATGCGAGAGGAAGAAGATACAGCTGACTTCTCCGTCCCATTCCAAATCTCATGGTCAACGCGTAATAT
The DNA here is from genome assembly GCA_023614405.1 of Avena insularis. Taxonomy (NCBI): domain Eukaryota; kingdom Viridiplantae; phylum Streptophyta; class Magnoliopsida; order Poales; family Poaceae; genus Avena; species Avena insularis. The sequence continues at coordinate 341,887,094 of CM042687.1, forward strand.
ACGGCGCAACAACAAACTGGCGAGATTGGTTGTTAAGTCCTAGGTGATATAGTTCTGAACAGTGGTATTCCAACTGTCAGATTTAATAGATTAGCTGATCACCCTGGATCAGTAACCAATAGTTCACATTATTATCAAAAATAGTGTTTTTAGACATTTTTCAAATGCAGGTGATAACAACACTAGATTTGTAAAATACTTTACAGAAAATAAACAAAGGACATGAGCAAGTGTGAACTTGCCTTTTGTGATTGCAAGATTATGCACTCACGGTCTTCGAGTCAGTATAAGATCCAAAATCTAAAATCGGCATCATTGGTCCCGTAAAGACTAATGTTTAAAGAAGCAATATGCTTTTATGCATAAGTAATGTGATGCACGTTATAAACGTGAATCTCGGAAATAATGGTTTTCTAGGGTTTGGATTCTGGAAATGGTTACTTTAGAATGTGTTGTCCTTTTAGATAAGTTTCACACTTGTGCTTCTTATTAGGGCTTATGAGTGTGTGTGAACAACACATATTTATGTAGCAATAAAATATACACCTATGAAATGCTCTTCAAGATTGTTTATACTTTAATTGTTTATCTTCAAACTTGACTTTATAAGTATAGTCATTTATAAATAGCTTAAGTGTTATCGCTCCTAGGTATACAAGTGAAGTATGAAGTAATGTGATCTTGATTATTTGTGATATATTGTCTGAAGTGGCAAAACGAATAACTTTTGAAGAAAAGATTCCTTTTTTAAGGTTTAAACAATCTTTGTGGTTAGTTAGTGGTGATCGATGTTATTTGTGTTTGCTTGAATAGTTTTGGCTTGAGATGCTTTATAGCTTAACTAGTTCAGACCAAAGTCAACTATAAAACATATAATAATGCTTAGTGGTATATTTAGATTCTTGTAGACTAAAGTTAACTTTAAAACAAGGATAGTTTGAAAGTATAATGCTTATGATATTTGTATCTTGTGTACCTAGTAATGTTTCCTTAAGGTTACTTAAGAATGGTTATTCTTTTACTTGGTGTAGTGGTTTATTGATTTTATAATTGAGTAGTATCATTTACCTTTTATCGATGAGTGGTTATAGTTTATAAACCAAGATATGATTTTACTTAATTACTTATGAACTTACTATAGTGTTGTGGTAGTTTTTGTAATTTGGTGGTTAAAGTAGATAGAAAGGATCTGATTTATTCACAAGTTGTTCTTTAAGGTTTTTATTATGAATAGGAATCCTTTTAGAATGTAGTCTTCACTTAAGGTTGAAGATAATTTTAAAAAACATTTATAATGTTTTAAACCATTATGGCTTCATATTATTAACATTTAAAATTAATACTATTTATTATACTTAATTTACTCATTTTAGGAATATTAATAAATTTTATTTATCCTTATATGAATTATTAATGAAGTAAATAAGTTTAAATTTGAGTTATTAAAATATTTGAATTTTTATTTAACTCAAAAGTAGAATATTATATTTTTAACATGTAGATATTATTTTTGTGATCATTTTGGTATATTACATTTATTTTTGTGATTTATAAATAATAAGATATGATTTTTATAATTCTTATTACTTTATAATTACTTAATAAATATTTAATTAAGTGAAATAATAATGCATGATTATAATTTTAAATTATAATTCCTATTGTGCTAAGATTTTTGATATTTTATTTATATTATTAACATTTACAATTATTAAAATATGAATTATCAAAGTTTTATTACTTATAAAACCTTTATTAAATAATATTTATTTAAATAATAATCATAATAATTTTTGATAATAATTTTAAGTTGTAGATTTTATTTTTCTACAATTTTCATATATTATACACATTTTTCTGAATTATAAATCAAAAGTTATTAATTAAACAAGATTTAAGCATTTATTTGATTTCTAGAATATTACTAATCAATTTATAACATTTTATTTCTTTCTTAAACAGGAAATACTTTTTACACCGCACCTAAGACTAGCCTGAGTCACTGACCCGTGGGCCATTGTCCACTTCAGCTCTCAGGTTTAGAAAATGTATTTGTTACCGACTCTGTTTCTATTTCTAGTCAATGACATATGGGCCCAAGGCCATGTCATCAGCCACACGAGACAAAGACCAGTCAAACTAGCTAATGTGGTTCGAACTTGAGGTGAGAATGACGTCACTCGAGTTGATTCTCACTGGTTGAGGATCGATCGATCGATCTGGTGCGCGCGCGGGGCTGTGACTAGGTGCGTTGGACAGAGGAGATCAAGGCGATCCTATTAGTGGTGGCGCCGCTATCTAACGGTCATCGGAGGGCAACTGGCGACGAGATTCTGTGGTGGCCAGCGGTGGTGCTTAACGAAACTAGGCCTACAGTGAGATTTAGCAAGCGAAATTAGGGTCCAGAGATGCGTAAGTTTACCCTGATGATGATAGAGTGGTCGAGGAGGCTTGCGGAGACGTGACGACGGCGAATCGATGGTAATGGCCACGGCGGCCGAGGAAAATAATGCTTGATTTCACATGATTCCCAGCGAGTGGGGCTCCGTGCTTGGTCTTAGGTGGTTTAGTCCATGACGGCGCGTCCAACGGTGGCTACCACGAGGCGAGGGGTGGTCGGAGTTGGCCGAAACGATGAACTCCGACGAACTGGGTTTTCGGGTGAGGAAGGAAAGTGGGTCTAGAGAGCGAGATTGAGGATGAGTACGAGCATGGATGTCGTGGTGGCCTCCTTATCCTCTCCTGGCGACGGCGGCATTGATCTTGGCGCAAGGACGACGATGACGGCATCGAGCGGCGACGAGCTCCTCCAGCGAGCTGTCTGTGTGCGTGAGGATGACAACGACATGCTATTTTGCGGATAACCCCCTGGCATTTCTTTCATCTTAACCCGTAGTACTTTCCTGGCCCCACTCGTCAGTCACAGAATAAATTGAGCTGAGCTGGTTACTGGGCCTTTGTGGGCTGCACATGGGCGTCAGATAAGTACAAAGATGTTGGGCCACGGCCATGTAATGTTTTTATTTGTTTTACTTTTTTATATTTTCTGTTTTCCTTTTTAGATTTGAATTTGATTTATATTTTGAACTTCTCTTTGTAGGATTTATTTGCTGGATAATTGAAATAATACTAAAATATATTTAGTATCATTTGTGAACTTTTATTATATAACCTTTTTATATTTCTTTTATTTACTCAATATGAACCCCTTTTAATAATTTGTAGAAAATTTTCTTATTATTTCTCTCTCCTCTTTTAGTTATGGATTTCTTGAATGATGTATTCTTATTTGTTTATAAGATTTAACTCTAGTTGGCTCAGAGTTTGAATATAAATTTTTATATGTATAATGATCCTATATCATTATTTGATGCATGAAATATGAAATAAATTAATATGGTTCTTATTACTTCCATTAATTTGGAAAATGACAATGTATATATTCTATTATGATAAAAAAAGAGGTTTAGGATTTTGGATTATGATTATTTACCCTAGGGTTTAGTTTTTTTTAATATACTTAGACTCCTTTATGGATGTGGTTAAAGATTCAATAACTAAGCATATTGTTTTCTGTTTGGGATATTTGATGACATCACCTTTAGTACTTGAAAGTAATATCTTGAATGTTTTATAGAAAGTAATTGATAAAGATACTCCTAAGAACATTTAATTATGATGGTTGAAATTGTCAGAGATGTGTTTATGTGATTTGTCGTAGGAAAATGTTCCTATCAAGTGATATAGATATAAGATGAGGAATTCTTAATATGAAATGGATATTATACTTGGTTTTAAGATTTAGAGTTGATTATTTACCAAGAATTACTATCTTCCATAGTTCATAATTCTAGACTTCTTATTAAGGAATTCCTTTCCTAGATATACTACCTTTTTTCTATCTATCATCATGATTAACATGATGAGTTTTACTTCATAGTATTATTCTCATTCACTGATTAACCTTTTAAACTCATGGATGAATCAAATGTTTTTAATACTAGAGTATTTCATAACTTCCTCATATCCTTGCTTGGTTGTATTTACTACTCTACTATTGATAGCCTTCCATCCAACAAATAGTTCCTTCAAACTCTACTCATAATCTTCCTTAATCATTCATTACTAATGTATCTCTAATAGTTGTATGCATCCAACTACCTTTCTCTAAAGTTGACTATCCTTTAAGATGAATAACACCACTTCTATAACTCTATGCTATACTAGCTTTAATTGAATAATATCATCCTATATTCACTTTACTCCAATAACTCACACTCCAACCCTAAATTATATTTATGTGATTTGCAATGATTACTCTAGGATAACTTATCTCTACTAAGGTTCCAATCATGTTCTACCCACCAGTATTACTTATACTAAATATAAGCATTCAATATTGGTGTCTAAAGCATCACCATTATAATCCTTTAATCAATTATTGCTTAAGTTCTTATTTGGCTAAGCAAGGCTTTATCAATCCTACTTTTCCATTGTCTTGAAATTATCTTCTTAGTATCTCATATTGGATTAAGGTTATTAATGGACTATGCCCTCTTTAAAAGATTTAAGTAGATGTTATGATAAGATCAAGAAATAGTAGATCAAGGATTGATAGTTAAAGAATTTGTGAATCAATGGGGAATTACCCAACATTGATGAACAATAGATATTAAGATAAGTTCCATAAAGATTGCTATAGAAAGAAAGATACATAGTGGATGAACTTGACTTAGTCTCTTTCCAACTCCAACTCATTAAAGAGTTTAAGGTTAGGTATTACTATGATACTCGTAGTAAGAATAGATAAGAATAATATAGGTCAGCATTAATCATTGCATTTTTATTATTTTAGTGGTAATCTTAACTTAGTATTCATAGGTTGATATGATGAATAGTATGATATGATCCCTTAAGGATCATATATGAATCATTTAAGCAATGTATTATGAGTGACATTTTATTATATCTGGTCTACCCTTAGACCAAATCATGTTTAACCAAATAAGGTTTTAGCAAAGGTCATATTGAAACTTATCACAGTTAACTTGATGATCTACTTCAATTCCATCAAGTTAAGACAAGCTTCAATCAATTTAACAAGTTCTGTTTTAAAAGCGCGAAAATTATTCGGATTTTCTATGCATGAATGCAATGCACATATCTGGATTCAGCTTATTTCTAAGCTCTAATGCTGGGATGTTACAGACTCTCCCCCTTAAAATAAACTTCATCCTCGAAGTTCGCAAACTCTCACGTTTCGGAGTAAGGAATTGACTTGTAGTGGTTACTACATTCTCCACTCCATGATGACCTTAAATGGAATTAATTGTAGTATTCCATAACCTGATTAGATATCCTAATCCAATTTCTTTTTATTTAATCATCAAACTTTATTACTCCCTCCGATCCTAAATAAGTGTCGCGATTTTGAACTAACTCTAGTTCAAAATGGCGACACTTATTTAGGATCGGAGGTAGTACTATTTTAAGTACAGTTTAGAGGGTCTCCTTAAAAATAAGTTTTACGTTTCTATATACCCGTGTTAGTAGTCAAAAGACTACCTTTCTATTCCTGTCATAGTATAGTTGATACTGGTACTCCTTCCAATATTGGATTTGAACTCAATTTGTCCATACCCATTGGAATTTTTCATTCTCGATACTTGCCCAATTAGGTGTTCTATATTACTACCTCCATCCCAAGGCTTAAGGCCTATTTTTTTTGAAAATTCAAACTATGTCAAGTTTGACTAAGTTTTTACCAAAAATTGTTAATATGCAAAATACATAATCTATATCATTAGATAGATAATGAAATATATTTTCATATGATGTCTATAAAATATCATGTTTATTTATAGTTTTTTCTAAAAGTTTGGTCAAAGTTCAGTTGGTTTGACTTTTCAAAAAAAATATAGGCCTTAAGCCTTGGGATGGAGGGAGTACTTCTTAAGGATTACTTAAGAGTTATTTTTTTAGAATTGGTGGGTTAAATGTATCCTTTATCACCTTCGAGCTTATACCTTCTTAAGGTTTTTAAATAATCTTTCATTATTACCTATAGTACTTTCTTCAACTTTCATTCATAATGTCTACTCTCCCCCTTAGGTTTTACTAATAGTCTTTAAACTACATACATAGAGACCATTGGTTCTTGAACTAGAATGTTGGTATCTGTTCAGCTTATATTTTATCGGTTTAGGGTCTGATGAAATATTATACGGTGTCATAGTTGTGGATCTCCGAAGCAAATCTTTCAGCACTATATGTCATACTTACTATTGGACATTTTCGTTGGGGTAAGTCTAACTTTGCGAAGCCTCTCGAAAGACGATCACCTTTAAATTTTTATACTTCCTTAGGTCTTACTTAACTTAGGCCAAATTTTATGCTCCTTATGCAACTTTTAAGAAGATCTGGGTAACTATGTTAACCAAATACCAGCTGCGGTCAAAATACTAACTATGGATCAGAATACTGACTAGGAATTAAATACCAACGACAGATCATTCTGGGTGGTAGGTATTACCTTATAGTTTACGACCTACAACTAGCATTCTCTTTGAATTGTCAGAGCTTGAATACCCTTTTGGTTCCAAGGCATCTTCTTGGTACTTTTTCATGATACTTCCATGAACTTGGTACAACTCTTTCATTAACTTATTAGCATCTTACCTACTTTGAATGAGCTTTCAGTTTATCATATCTTGTTGCTCCCTACATCTTCTACACCAGACTTTCTTCCTAAGCTGGCCAAAAATGACCTATGCTCTATCTATCCTCCAAATGATGTTAATACCCCTTATATCATGCTTCATCCTTCAAGTCAGTCTTCCTTATGATCTTCGAAACTCGTCACTCCCTTACACGAATTCCCATTTCTATCTAGGTCTATAACATTAAGTAATAATTGGGTGTTACATCATGCATTTGCACACCTAATTAAACTTCATGTACAGATCTAGTCAATCAAGAAGATCCAATTAGATCCAAAAGTCGATAAACAACAAAACATATACCATGTATTACACATAGGTTTTAAATAATTTCAAATGTACTAGATGTTCCAACGGTTTGCTCCATACCTATTTACACAACTATCTTACAAGAACTTCTTGTTCTTATGGATATATCCTCACTTATTTTGGCAAACCCTTCAAACTACAATACGCATTACCCTCTATATACATTATTCAAGCCCTCATCCCTTGGGATGTCGTTCCTTTCTTACTTTCATCCTCCTCTAGTGCTTCCTGGAATTCTGTCCATGATGATGTGAAGTCCTACGACTGCCTTCTGGAGCGTAAGAGCATCCAGGAGGTGCGTATTCTTGATTAGAAGTACCGAGACTGAGATTAGTCATTGAAAAATGACTAGAGTTGGCGTAATCTTCTATAGAATATTCCAGGTTTTCCGGCAACGCTTCCTCATAGTAAGTTGGTTCCTTAGCTTTTTCTTGGATCCAGTCATATATATTGGTGTAGTAGCTATCGGAATACTCTTCTAAGTTGATTGGATTAGTATTAGCCCCAGATGGTCCATAAGTCTCTCTATGATTATAGTTAATCTCTTCTTCAATACATGTATCACAAGGTATAGGATTTCCTATGGTTCAACCTTGAGATTATATTTCCCATCCATAGTTGTTGGGCTCAGGGTTGTACTTGGTCCATAGGTCTTCAGGTGGCTTGAAGTCATTTTGTTAATAGGCATAATTTTCCGAGTTTGGGTTATCAAACTCAGTTTCCTCATACACTTCTCCTGAAGGTATGTATTTAGGATGCCTAGCTTCTTTATCTAGCTTCTTCCTACGAGCCATTGCTTTATCAGGATCAGTAAAATCCTCAATGACCGTATCCATCTCCTAAACTAAGACTTGGTGAGTGTTATGATAAGTGTTTAGCAAAGACCGATAATGATCCATATACTCTACAGCTAGAGTAGGTTCAGCTTGGACTAAGGTAGAGTGATCTAACTCATGTTCTGAGTTTGAGGTTTCATGTGGTATAATGGTGTGAGTACTACCTTCTAGAGCTTGGGATTTTTGTTCTCGGATCATGGTTATGGCTGCCACGGTAACTGATATGCAGATGCCATGCACCTTGCCTCTCCTGATGGCATTTCTCCCTTAAGTCCTAACTTCTTGGGTAACATGATCATGACACGGTATTTAGCTAATACCTGCCCATCATAGTAACTATAAATCTTGACCAAAAGTCTCGATTCACATTCCAAACTCCATAGAAGTTGTCGGAGATTGTCTGTCCAATCCCCTCCGTAGTCATCCAACGTCATGTTCATCACTTGAACATTCCGGGGTGGATATCGAGGTGCCTTGTGGAACTGTAGATAAGAAATTATCATCAGTCACATAGAGTTAAAACTCTTGGGTAATGATCGGAATTGCAATCATATAAAAGAGTTATCGCACTAGTAACATAACAGGATTATTCTCAAGTGAATATCCCTCATATCACTAGAGAACTCTTTATTATCACTAGGATGTGTGCTATAGGTTCTACCCATTTACTAGGTTTCCAACCTAAGGTCAAAGCATATGCTCTGATACCAACTGCGATGACCCAGCATATCACTGCATGATGTAGTATACTATAGTCATTGACATAACACCAATGAAACACCGTTCACTAGTATTACATCCCTCAGAATGGCACAATAGAAACACAGCGGGCCCAATACATGGCTAAAGGTTACAACTCACTCTTTACACAAGATCCAGAGAACACTCTAGGTTACAGAGAAAGAAAGAACTTCTTACGGAGAAGAATCAAAGATAAATAACACAAGAATTATTATACTATTAAAACTAGTATTTTAACTAAGGGGTTGGCATTGCTGCTATTGCAATACACTACATAATTAGGTTCTTTGGCTAGAGAATATATTCCTATCTAATCAATAACTTCGTCTTCACTTGAGTTGTTGTATATGTTGATTTCCTTGACTTCATTGAAGAGCTTTAGCTTTTTATGATTCCTGGAGCATAACTTGGTGACATCGTCTTAATGGCTTCAGAATCTAGCAAGGGTTAAAAAGATACTTTGAGTACGAGCGTACATAGCAAATTCACTAGAAAAGGAGTGTTTGATGCACTATAACTACAGCCACAGACCATAGGTCGTAGGCAATGCAAGTTTTCATAAAAATTTCTTCAAAGGTTGCTTTTATTCTGAAAAACTATGTCCGTCAGCTTTCACGGGTTTACCAGAACTTTCATGGAGTTCCTTTCCCGCCACGTTCACAGCTCCTTCCCGGAACAGGGAGTAACAAGTTATAGTTCTTACACTCTGCAGAGGTGCGTCACTTTACCCATGAGAGATCAACTCTTTGTTGCACAACCGGGCAGCTTATTCCTGTCCACAATTCCATGATGTGGGGCCCAAAAGATGATCCAAGCCAATCACTGCCCCCTTCGCGACCTCGCATGCCTCCTTGGTGTACACCATGCCCACATATTGGATTACGGCTATGGTTTGTACAAACCGTTAGATGACAAAACTATCGTGGGACGATGAGGGTTCCCACCCATATGCTGCATATCCTCTACAAATTACCAGTTAATATGCACGCTTCGAGGATAACAACCACGACCTGCACATCCGGCTTCATGCGAGAGGAAGAAGATAAAGCCGACTTCTCCGTCCCATTCCAAATCTCATGGTCAACGCGTAATATACGGCGCAAGAATCACTGGCGATGTTGGTTGTTAAGTCCTAGGTGATATAGTTCTAAACAGTGGTATTCCAACTGTCAGATTTAATAGATTAGCTAATCACCCTGGATCAGTAACCAATAGTTCACATTATTATCGAAAATAGTGTTTTTAGACCTTTTTCAAATGCAGGTGATAACAACACTGGATTTGTAAAATACTTTACAGAAAATAAACAAAGGACATGAGCAAGTGTGAACTTGCCTTTTGTGATTGCAAGATTATGCACTCACGGTCTTCGAGTCAGTATAAGATCCAAAATCTGAAATTAAGATCATTGGTCCGGTAAGGACTAATTTTAAAGAATCAATATGCTTTATGCATAAGTAATGTGATGCACATTATAAACGCGAAGGAAATGGTTACTTTAGAATGTGTTGTCCTTTTAGATAAGTTTCAGACTTGTGCTTCTTATTAGGGCTTGTGAGTGTGTGTGAATAACACATATTTATGTAGCAATAAAATATACACCTATGAAATGCTCTTCAAGATTGTTTATACTTTAATTGTTTATCTTCAAACTTGACTTTATAAGTATAGTCATTTATAAATAGCTTAAGTGTTATCGCTCCTAGGTATACAAGTGAAGTATGAAGTAAGGTGATCTTGATTATTTATCATACATTGTCTAAACTGGCAAAACAAATAACTTTTGAAGAATAAATTCCTTTTCTAAGGTTTAAACAATCTTTGTGGTTAGGTAGTGGTGTTCGATGTCATTTGTGTTTTCTTGAATAGTTTTAGCTTGAAATGCTTTATAACTTAACTAGTTCAGACCAAAGTTAACTATAAAACATATGATAATGTTTATAGTGTTATATTTAGATTCTTGTAGACTAAAGTTAACTTTAAAACAAGGATAGTTTGAAAGTATAATGCTTATGATATTTGTATCTTGTATACCTGGTAATGTTTCCTTAAGGTTACTTAAGAATGGTTATTCTTTTACTTGGTGTAGTGGTTTATTGATTTTATAATGGAGTAGTATCATTTACCTTTTATCGATGAGTGGTTATAGTTTATAAACCAAGATATGATTTTACTTAATTACTTATGAACTTACTATAGTGTTGTGGTAGTTTTTGTAATTTGGTGGTTAAAATAGATAGAAAGGATCTGATTTATTCACAAGTTGTTCTTTAAGGTTTTTATTATGAATAGGAATCCTTTTAGAATGTAGTCTTCACTTAAGGTTAAAGACAATTAAAAAAACATTTATAATGTTTTAAACCATTATGGCTTCATATTATTAACATTTAAATTAATACTATTTATTATACTTAATTTACTCATTTTAGGAATATTAATAAATTTTATTTATCCTTATATGAATTATTAATGAAGTAAATAAGTTTAAATTTGAGTTATTAAAATATTTGATTTTTATTTAACTCAAAAGTAGAATATTAGATTTTTAACATGTAGATATTATTTTTGTGATCATTTTGGTATATTACATTTATTTTTGTGATTTATAAATAATAAGATATGATTTTTATAATTCTTATTACTTTATAATTACTTAATAAATAATAAATATTTAATTAAGTGAAATAATAATGCATGATTATAATTTTAAATTATAATTCCTATTGTGCTAAGATTTTTGGTATTTTATTTATATTATTGACATTTACAATTATTAAAATATGAATTATCAAAGTTTTATTACTTATAAAACCTTTATTAAATAATATTTATTTAAATAATAATCATAATAATTTTTGATAATAATTTTAAGTTGTAGATTTTATTTTTCTACAAATTTTCATATATTATAAACATTTTTGTGAATTATAAATCAAAATTTATTAATTAAACAAGATTTAAGCATTTATTTGATTTCTAGAATATTATTAATTGAATTTATAACATTTTATTCCTTTCTTAAACATGAAATACTTTTTACACCGCACCTAAGACTAGCCTGAGTCACTGACCCGTGAGCCATTGTCCACTTCAGCTCTCAGGTTTAGAAAATGTATTTGTTACCGACTCTGTTTCTATTTCTAGTCAATGACATATGGGCCCAAGGCCATGTCATAAGCCACGCGAGACAAAGACCAGTCAAACTAGCTGACGTGGTTCGAACTTGAGGTGAGTATGATGTCACTCGAGTTGATTCTGACTGGTTGTGGATCGATCGATCGATCTGGTGCGCGCGCGGGGCTGTGACTAGGTGCGTTGGACAGAGGAGATCAAGGCGATCCTATTGGTGGTGGCGTCGCTATCTAATGGTCATCGGAGGGCACCCAGTGACGAGCTTCTGTGGCGGCCAGCAGTGGTGCTTAACGAAACTAGGCCTACGGTGAGATTTAGCAAGCGAAATTAGGGTCCAGAGATGAGTAAGCTTACCCTGATGACGATAGAGCGGTCGAGGAGGCTTGGGGAGGCGTGATGAGAGAGAGTCGACGGTAATGGCCACAACGTCCGAGAAAAAGGAATGCTCGATTTCATATGATTCCCGACGAGCGGGCCTCCGTGCTTGGTCTTAGGTGGTTCAGTCAACGACGGCGCGTCCAACGGTGGCTACCACGAGGCGAGGGGTGGTCGGAGTTGGCCGGAACGATGAACTCCAACGAACTAGGTTTTCGGGTGAGGAAGGGAAGTGGGTCTGGAGAGAGAGCTTAAGGATGAGGACGAGCAGGGATGTCGCGGTGGCCTCCTTATCCTCTCCTGGCGACGACGGCGTTGATCTTGGCGCAAGGACGACGATGACGGCATCGAGCGGCGGCGAGTTCCTCCAGTGAGTTGTCTGTGTGCGTGAGGATGACGACGACGTGCTATTTTGCGGATAACCCCCTGGTGTTTCTTTCCTCTCAACCCGCAGTCCTTTCCTGGCCCCACTCGTCAGTCATAGAATAAATTGAGCTGAGCTGGTTACTGGGCCTTTGTGGGCTGCACATGGGCGTCAGATAAGTACAGAGATGTTGGACCACGGCCAGGTAATGTTTTTATTTGTTTTACTTTTTTCTATTTTCTGTTTTCCTTTCCATATTTGAATTTGATTTATATTTTGAACTTTTCTGTGTAGGATTTATTTGCTGGATAATTGGAATAATACTAAAATATATTTAGTATCATTTGTGAACTTTTATTATATAATCTTTTTATATTTCTTTTATTTACTCAATATGAACCCCTTTCAATAATTTGTAGAAACTTTTCTTATTATTTTTCTCTCCTCTTTTAGTTATGGATTTCTTGAATGATGTATTCTTATTTGTTTATAAGACTTAACTCTAGTTGGCTCAGAGTTTGAATATAAATTTTTATACGTATAATGATCCTATATCATTATTTGATGCATGAAATATGAAAGAAATTAATATGGTTCTTACTACTTCCATTAATTTGGAAAATGACAATGTATATATTATGATAAACAAAGAGGTTTAGGATTTTGGATTATGATTATTTACCCTAGGGTTTAGGTTTTTTTAATATACTTAGACTCCTTTATGGATGTGGTTAAAGATTCAATAACTAAGCATATTGTTTTCCATTTGGGATATTTGATGACATCACCTTTAGTACTTGAAAGTTATATCTTGAATGTTTTATAGAAAGGAATTGATAAAGATACTCCTAAGCACATTTAATTATGGTGGTTGAAATTGTTAGAGATGTGTTTATGTGATTTGTCATAGGGAAATGTTCCTATCAAGTGATATAGATATAAGATGAGGAATTCTTAATATGAAATGGATATTATACTTGGTTTTAAGATTTAGAGTTGATTGTTTACCAAGAATTACTATCTTCCATAGTTCATAATTCTAGACTTCTTATTAAGGAATTCCTGTCCTAGATATACTACCTTTTTCTACCTATCATCATGATTAACATGATGAGTTTTACTTCATAGTACTATTCTCATTCACTGATTAACCTTTTAAACTCATGGATGAATCAAATGTTTTTGATACTAAAGTATTTCATACCTTCCTCATATCCTTGCTTGGTTGTATTTACTACTCGACTGTTGATAGCCTTCCATCCAACAAATAGTTCCTTCAAACTCTACTCATAATCTTCATTAATCATTCATTACTAATGTATCTCTAATAGTTCTATGCATCCAACTACCTTTCTCTAAAGTTGACTATCCTTTAAGATGAATAACACCACTTCTATAACTCTATGCTATACTAGCTTTAATTGAATAATATCATCCTATATTCACTTTACTCCAATAACTCACACTCCAACCCTAAATTATATTTATGTGACTTGCAATGACTACTCTAGGATAACTTATCTCTACTAAGGTTCCAATCATGTTCTACCAACCAGTATTACTTATACTAAATATAAGCATTCAATATTGGTGGCTAAAGCATCACCATTATAATCCTTTAATCAATTATTGCTTAAGTTCTTATTTGGCTAAGCAAGGCTTTATCAATCCTACTTTCCATTGTCTTGAAATTATCTTCTTAGTATCTCATATTGGATTAAGGTTATTAATGGACTATGCCCTCTTTAAAAGATTTAAGTAGATGTTATGATAAGGTCAAGAAATAGTAGATCAAGGATTGATAGTTAAAGAATTTGTGAATCAATGGGGAATTACCCAACATTGATGAACAACAGATATTAAGATAAGTTCCATAAAGATTGATATATAAAGAAAGATACATAGTGGATGATCTTGACTTAGTCTCTTTCCAACTCCAACTCATTAAAGAGTTTAAGGTTAGGTATTACTATGATACTCATAGTAAGAATAGATAAGAATAAGATAGGTCATCATTAATCATTGCATTTTTATTATTTTAGTGGTAATCTTAACTTAGTATTCATAGGTTTATATGATGAATAGTATGATATGATCCCTTAAGGATCATATATGAATCATTTAAGCAATGTATTATGAGTGACATTTTATTATATCTGGTCTACCCTTAGACCAAATCATGTTTAACCAAATAAGGTTTTAGCAAAGTTCATATTGAAACTTATCGTAGTTAACTTGATGATCTACTTCAATTCCATCAAGTTAAGAGAAGCTTCAATCAATTTGATAAGTTCCGTTTTAAAAGCGCGATTTTTTTTCGGATTTTCTATACATGAATGCAATGCACACATCTGGGTTCAACTTATTTCTAAGCTCTAATGCTGGGATGTTACATTCACCGTGTCCTCCAATCACTACCACCAAGTCGTTGCCCGAACTCTTGTCCATGTTAAAGTCTGCGGAAGTGGAGATCAAGAAAGAGCACCATGTGTTGATGGTCAATAAGACCACCAAATTCAAGAAGCAAGGCAAGTCTAAGAAAAAGGGAAACTTCAAGAAGGGCACCGACGAAGAAGACCAAGGCTGGACCTAAGCCTGATACTGAATGCTTTTACTATAAGGGAGAAGGTCACTGGAAGCAGAATTGCCCTAAGTACTTGGCGGATTTGAAGAACGGCAACATAAAAAAGAAAGGTATATCAGATATACATGTTATTGATGTGTATCTCACTAGTACTCGTAGTAGTGCCTGGGTATTTGATACTGGTTCGGTTGCTCATATTTGTAACTCAAAACAGGTGATGTAGAATAGACGGAAACTAGCGAAGAACAAGGTGACGATGCACGTTGGAAATGGATCAAAGGTTGATGTGATCGCGGTCGGCACGCTACCTCTTCATCTACCATCGGTATTAGTTTTATACTTAAATAATTGTTATTTGGTGCATGCGTTGAGCATGAACATTATATCAGGATCATGTTTATTGCGAGACGGTTACTTGTTTAAATCCGAGAATAATGGTTGTTCGATTTATATGAGTAATATGTTTTATGCACATGCACCTTTTATAGATGGTCTATTCTTATTGAATCTCGATTGTAGAAATACACACATTAATAACATTGAAGCTAAACGTTTGAAATTGAGCGATAACTCGACCTATATGTGGCACTGTCGTCTTGGTCACATTGGAGTGAAGCATATGAAGAAACTCCATTCTGATGGACTTCTTGAATCACTTGATTTCGAATCACTTGAAAGATGTAAAGCATGTCTGATGGGTAAAATGACCAAGACTCCATTTTCTGGTATGATGGAGCGAGCTACGGACTTATTGGAAATCATACATACCGATGTGTGTGGTCCAATGAGTGTAGCATCCGCGCGGTGGTTATCGTTATGTTCTTACTTTCACGGATGAATTGAGTAGATATGGGTATATCTATTTCATGAAACATAAGTCCGAAACTTTCGAGAAGTTTAAGGAATTTCAAAGTGAGGTAGAGAATCAACGTAACAAGAAGATTAAATTTCTATGATCTGATCGTGGAGGTGAATATCTAAGTTACGAGTTTGGCGAGCATTTGAAGAAATGCGGAATACTTTCACAATTGACACCGCCGGGAACACCACAACATAATGGTGTGTTCGAACGTCGTAATCGAACTCTCTTAGATATGGTTCGTTCTATGATGTCACTTACAGATTTACCGCTATTGTTTTGGGGTTATGCATTAGAAACAGTCGCGTTCACTTTAAATAAGGCACCATCTAAATCCGTTGAAACGACACTGTATGAATTATGGTTTGGGAAGAAACCTAAATTGTCGTTTCTTAAAGTTTGGGGATGCAAAGCTTATGTAAATAAGTTACAACCCGACAAGCTTGAACCCAAAGCGGAAAAATGCATCTTCATAGGATACCCGAAGGAAACTATTGGGTATTCCTTCTATCATAGATCCGAGGGCAAAATCTTCGTTGCCAAGAATGGATCCTTTCTAGAGAAGGAGTTTCTCTCGAAAGAAGTGACTGGAAGGAAAGTAGAAATCAACGAGGTTGTTGAACCTTCTCTCGAACTTGAGAGTAGCGCAACACCGGAAGTAGTTCCTGTGGCGCCTACACCAATAAGATAGGAAGCTAATGATGTTTATCATGAAACTTCGGTTGACGTAACTACGGAACCTCGCAGGTCAACGAGATATCGTACCACTCCTGATTTGTATGATCCCGTTATGAGTGTCATGTTGGTGGACAACACCGATGATCCTGCGACATATGAGGAAGCGATGATGAGCCCAGATTCCAATAAATGGCAAGAAGCGATGAAATCCGAGATTGGATCCATGTATGAAAACCAACTATGGACTTTGGTGGACTTACCGGATGGCCGGAAGGCTGTCGAGAACAAATGGATTTTCAAGAAGAAAACAGATGCTGATGGTAATGTTACTGTCTGTAAAGCTCGACTTGTCGCAAAAGGGTTTCGACAAATTCAAGGAGTTGACTACGATGAGACTTTCTCACCGGTAGCGAGGCTAAAGTCTGTGAGGATTTTATTAGCAATCGCTGCATATTATGATTATGAGATATGTCAAATGGATGTCAAAACGGCGTTCCTCAATGGAGACATTGATGAAGAGTTGTATATGGTACAACCCAAAGGTTTTGTCGATCCTAAAGATGTTAACAAGGTATGCAAACGTTAACAGTCCATTTATGGATTAAAGCAAGCATCTCAGAGTTGGAATCAACGTTTTGATAAGGTAATCAAAAGTTTTGGTTTTATACAAACTTATGGAGAAGCTTGTATTTACAAGAAAGTGAGTGGGAGCTCTGTAGCATTCTTAATACTATATGTAGATGGCATATTGTTGATTGGGAATGTTGTAGACCTTCTTAATAGTGTCAAGGATTATTTGAATAATAATTTTTCAATGAAAGATCTTGGTGAAGCAGCTTACATATTAGGCATAAAGATTTATAGAGATAGATCGAGACGCCCAATATCATTGTCACAGAGTACATATTTGGACAAAGTTCTAAAGAGGTTTGGAATGGAAGATAACAAGAAAGGGTTCTTGCCCATGTTGCCCAATACGACCTTGAGTAAAACTCAAAGTCCTGCAATGGCATAAGATAGAGAAAGGATGAGTAAGACTCCCTATGCCTCAGCCATAGGATCTCTTATGTATGCCATGCTATGTACTAGACCCGACATTGCATATGCTGTTAGTTTGACTAGCAGATATCAAAGTGATCCAGGACAGCGGTCAAAAACATCCTTAAGTACTTGAGAAGAACTAAGGATATGGTTCTTTCTTATGGAGGTGATGAACAACTCGTTGTTAATGGTTACACCGATGCTAGTTGGAACACCGATCCGGATGATTCTAAATCTCAATTTGGATACGTATTTACTTTGAATGGTGCAGCAGTTAGCTGGAGGAGTGCAAAGCAAAGTGTTGTGGCGAGATCTTCAACTGAATCGGCATACATAGCTGCTTCGGAGGCTTCACAAGAGGAAATATGGATGAAGGAGTTCATTACAGAGCTTGGTGTGGTTCCAAGTGCGCTGGACCCAATTTCTATCTATTGTGATAACATGGGCGCCATAGCCAATGCGCAAGAACCAAGGTCATGCAAGAAGCTGAAGCACATCAAGCTACATTTTCACGCTATCCGGGAGCATGTCCAAGATGGTGACATAAAGATTTGCAAAGTACACACAGATCTGAATGTGGCAGATCCATTGACTAAACCTCTCCCGAGGGCAAAACATGACCAGCACCAAACCACCATGGGTTCGGTATATTACCATGTAATATAGATTAGTTGACTCTAGTGCAAGTGGGAGACTGTTCGAGATATGCCCTAGAGGCAATAATAAAAGTGGTTATTATTATATCTTTGTGTTTATGATAAATGTTTATATTCATGCTATATTAGTATTAACCGGAAACATTAATACTTGTGTGATTTGTAAACTAATTTAGAGTCCCTAGTAAAGCCTCTTTGTAATACTAGCTTGTTAGTTAATAGATGATCGTGGTTTCCCAATCATGAACATTGAGATGTTGTTAACAACACGATCATATCATTAGGAGAATGGTATGATGGACATACTCCTATAGATAAGCGTAGCATTAAGATCAAGTCATTTCAATAGTTCGTTTGCTATAAGCTTTCTGATACATAGTAACCTAATTCCTTCGACCATGAGATCATGCTAATCACCATCACCGGAAGGATTCTTTGATGACATCAAAGACCACACCGTAACTGGGTGGCTATAAAGGTGGCATTGAGTGTTCGGAAAGTATGTGTCGAGGCACATGGATCAAGAGTGGGATTTGTCCATCCATATGAAAGATAGATATACTCTAGGCCCTCTCGGTGGAATGTCATCCAATTAGCTTGCAAGCATGTGACTGGCTCACAAGGGATCACATATCACGGGAACGAGAAAAGAGTACTTATCGGTAACGAGGTTGAACTAGGTATGCAGAGATACCGATGATCAAACCTCGGATAAGTAAACTATCGCGAGACAAAGGCAAATTGGTATCGTATGTAAGTGGTTCATTCGATCGCGAAGTAATTGTAGAAATATGTGGGAGCCATATGAATTTCCAGATTCCTCTATTGGTTATTGATCGGAGAAGTGTCTCGGTCATGTCCGCATAATTCACGAACCGTAGGGAGACACACTTAAGGATTCAATGTTGTTTAGTAGATATGGAATGTAAGTAGGGATACCGAAGGTTGTTCGGAATCTCGGATGGGATCCGAGATATCACGAGGATATCCAGAATGGTTCGGAGAATAAGATTCATATAAGGAAAGTCTGATTCCGGAGTTCGGGAATGATTTCGATGTTTTCATCGGAGAGGTTCTAGAAGGTTCACCGGACCGGAAGGGGAATGGTCCATGAATGTGTCATGATTAAGTGGAATGATTGGATCATGTCCTAGGTAACTTTGGTTGGACATTTGCGAGAGAGAAATAAAGCTCTAAATTGAAAGTCAAAAGGGAGGTTTGAAAAGTCAAACTGGAACAATAGTTTCCTAGTGGAAGAAGGAAAGAGTCCTTCCTTCTATCCAACTTGGGTTTGGGTATGGATTCAAACTCCCCTCTCCCAAGGCTGCCCCCTCTCATAAATAGAGGGGGAGGGCTGCCCCAAAGACCACAAGCCCTAGCCCTCCCCACCGTGCGCTGCCGCCGGCCCGTCGCCGTCACCCTAGCCGCCGCCGACACCTCCTCCTCCTCTCCGGCCTTCTAAACCTAGATCGCTGGAAACCCTAGATCCACCATAACTTGCACCGGCTTAGGCGAAGCCCTGCGAGATCTTCCCTCTACTTCCGACACCACGTTGTCGTGCTGCCGAAATTGCGAGGGGAGAAATACAACCTCCGCTGCCTGTTGGAACAAGGGAGAGGAAGGTCTTCATCGAGTACCGAACGTGTGACCGACTACAGAAGCGCTACTGGAACGCAGCACCGGAAGGATCGTGTACGTGATCTTGAGATCGGCAAGTGTACGACTACATCATCCACGAGAAAGTGCTCTCGTTAACCGCTTTGGAATCTTCGAGGGTGAGTACTCTAATCGACTCGCTGCTACAATCTAGTAGATAGATCTTGGCTTGTTTGTATGCATGCGGTAGAATTTTTTTGTTTTCCATGCTACGAACCCCTACAAAACAACCATCATAGGAAATTTTACTATGGGATTTAATCGTACAATATCCTACACAGATCCTTTAAATCAAACATGCCCTAAAGATGTAATTGAAATAGAACTCAAGCATTGACATTTATGAATATGAACGACACCGTATAATATTCGCAGTTGATATTTTAGTTCACGTATCATTTCTAGATTATATTTTGTAATCATGTGTTTACTAAATTTTGTACTAAGAATAATAACAAGAATGGAACAATTTATTTTACTATTGAGTCAAACAATATTCATGTACATTTTAATGACAAAATTTATGTGACAGATAAATCAACAATCCATTAACAGCAATCCCTAAAAACACTGAAATCAAATATGCTTACAACAATTATGTGACAGATCAATCAAATCTATAGCATAGAAGACCGTATGAACAATTACAAACAGATGCAAAAAAAATAGATGGCAGATCAGCAGATCTAATCAAATTTGCAAAAGAATCGACCCTTTGAACCACAGAGTCTGATATGTCTACAACAAGAAGGCGGATCAAAATTATCTATAGATCAAGAAAAACCTACGTATGAACAGTAAAATCTGAGAATAGTGAAGCAGAGTAGTACCTCGGTTTCCTCATCGGAGACCTCCTCCTCGAATCCATCCCTCTCCTTGACTGGTTCGATGAAGGGGTCGATGATGGCGTGGGCTTAGTTCTCATCTTAATCTGGGACGAAGATGCCGTCACCTCTGCCTGCATGCCCCTCATCAAGGTATGCCTCTGGCACCACGACATTCTCGTTCACCTGCTCCTCGATGACAATGGCGACCGGTGATACGTCCAAAATGTATCTACTTTCCCGAACACTTTTGCTATTGTTTCTCCTCTAAACTTGTGTGATTTGGATACAATTAACACGGACTGACGCTGTTTTCAGCAGAATTACCTTGGTGTCTAGTTTTTGTGCAGAAAATCAACTATTAGGAAAAATCCCGGAAAATATGCCAAAAATCCTATTTCACCAGAAGATCCACGGAGCCAGAGTACGAGACGGAGTGGAGGACTGGGGGGCCCACACCCCTGCCAGGCGTGGGCCAGGCCTAGCCGCGCCTGGGGGGGGTGCGGCCACCTCAGGCACCCCCTCGGCCTCCCTCTTTGCCTATAAGAATCCTCTTGACCTAAAACCCGAGGGGGGGTCGATAGTTTTTCCAGAAAGAGTTCCGCTTTGCCGCCATCACCAGAAACCAAGATTCGGAACTCGAAACTCTGTTCTGGCACCCTGCCGGGACAGGGAATTTGGGGAGGATCATCGCCATCGTCATCACCAATGCCTCTACATCAACCATCAATGTTTCCCTCATCCATAAGTGAGTAATCCCCCGTTGTAGGCTATGGGGATGGTAGGGATTGGATGAGTTCTATCATGTAATCGAATAATATTGTTAGGGCATGGTGCCTAGTATCTCTATTAGTGCTATTTGAATTTGTTGCAACTTGTTATGCTTAATGCTTGTCACTAGGGCCCGAGTGCCATGATCTCAGATCTGAACTTATTATTGAATCATTATGATAGTATTGTTTGTGATCTTATCTACAAGTTGTGTACACATATCATTGTCCGGATCCAAAGGCCCTGAAGTGACAGAAATTGGCACAACCATAGGGGATGGCTGTGATGTGAGAATTGATACGTCAGAAACATATCTATAATTTTTGATGTTCCATGCTTGTTTAGTATCTACTTCGCTTTGCTTTGTCTACACTTTGAGGTGTTTTTATATCTTTTCTGGAACTAACCTATTAAGAAGTTGCCACAGTGCCAGTTTCTTGTTTTCTTCTGTTTTTGTTTCCAGAAAGGCAGAAAATCAATATTCTCGGAATTTGACGGGACAAAGGCCAAATTCTATATTTTACCGTGGGCGACACGAAGTCCAGAGGAGAGACGGAGAAGCGAACCAGCGCAGCCAAACCCCCTAGGTGCGGCCAGGGGTGGGCCCATGCCTCGGCAGGGTGTGGCCCCCCTGGTCGCCTCCCAGCCTCGCCTCTTCGCCTATAAGAACTCCCCGATGCAGAAACCCTAGGCACCCGATCAAAACTCCACGAAACTGTCTGTAGCCGCCGCAACCATCTTCCCTAGATCGGGGGAATCTGAAGTTCTTCCTGGCACCCTGTCGGAGGGGAGATCATCCCGGAGGCCTTCTCTCCGGTATGATGCGTGAGTAGTTCCACCTTGGACTATAGGTACATGTAGTAGCTAGATGGTTGTATCTCCTCCTTTGTGCTTTCATGTATAGATCTTGTGAGCTCCGTTCAAGATCAAGATCTAATCTATTTGTAATCATGCATGTTGTGTTTGCGGGGATCCGATGGATATTGAGATTATTATGTTAGTTTGGTTAATAGTTTTGTATTTATGATTCTATCATGTCTGTGTTGTTTGTGATCTTGCATGCTCTCCGTTGTTAGTAGCTATCTTGGCCGAGTAGTTGCTAGTGACTCCAAGAGGGGGTATTTATGCTCGATAGTGGGTTCATGCCTCTAGTTTCCAAGGGAAGTGACAGAAATCTCTTCGTTTGTAGATGTGTTGTTGCCACTAGGGAGAAAACAACGGTCTCTTGTTCATGGAACATGTGGACTGTTTACCTTACACACTTTGCTTAAAGCAGTTGTCTGTTGCTTGCAACTTAATACTGGAGGGGGTCGGATGATAACCTGAAGGTGGACTTCTAGTCATAGATGCATTTGGATGGAGGTCTATGTATCTTGTTGTATTGCCCAATCGAATCTCATAGGATTTTTCTGACTAGTAATTGCATTGTTATGCCTTGCTCAGTTCCTGTAAATTACCCTGATGTAATTTGTTTACCCTTCGTGTCATGTTGTTTATCTTAGGAGAGCACCTCTAGTGAACTATGGACCCTAGTCCAATCTTTACCATTGATACATCTTCCACTGTTACATGTCTACTTGCTGCAAACCACCATTACCTTCCACACCATATGTTTAATCCTTTGTTATAGCAAACCGGTGAGCTTGACAACCTCACTGATTCATTGGGGCAAAGTCTTGAGTTTGTGTTGTGTAGGTTTCTGCGTTGCTTGCAACACCTATGTGACGTTTCTTTCCTCCTACTGGTTCGATAACCTTGGTTTCTTACTGAGGGAAAGCTTGCTGATGTGCTACTTCACACCTTACTCTTTGGGTTCCCAATAGGCTCACGTGTAGCCATCAAGGATCACATAAGTTCACGGAGTGTTAATGCTTTTCTCCGGTGCTTTATTAAAAGGAGCACCTTAATTGCAGTAGTTCCCTTGAGGCCTCGCTGCAACGGGCTGGCAGGACAAAAGATGTTGTGCAAGTTCTCATTGCGAGCACGCATGACTATATATGGAGCACATGCCTAGGATTGTTTAGTACTTGGATGCTTATTCTTATTTATCTGCAATTGCTCTAGATCTTGAAGTTACATGTTTAGACTTTTCCATGCAACGCTCGTCCATCCATCCCTATGCCTACCGCGCTCATATCCTATTGTTTGCTACTACTGGTACTATTGCTCCTGTTTCACCGCTACTGTTGCTTCCCTATTGCTACTACAAACTGTTGCTACTGATAAACTTCTGTGAGCAAGAACTATTTCCAGGTGCATCTGAATTGATAACTCGGTTGTTAAGGCTTGCAAGTATTCTTTGGATCCCCTTGTGTCGAATCAATAAATTGGGTAATACTACCCTCGAAGAATGTTGCGATCCCCTATACTTGTGGGTCATTAAGACTATTTTCTGGCGCCATTGCCGGGGAGCATAGCTTTATTTGTAAGTTCACTTGGATCTATTATTGTTCACTCCTACTCCTTTCATCATTGGGAAGTCTCGTGATGGAAAGTTTCCTATTTTACCATCCACTACAAGAAGAGGTACGGTCCTAAACACCTCTGCTGCTCTTGATTCACCGTCTATTATAAGTAAGCTTGTTACACCACCACCACATACTCATGCTACACACACTGCTACTACTGCTGAATCTGAAACTGCTTTTGATACTCATGATGTTACTTCTACTGTGCTTGATGCAAATGGTTCATTAGGTACTTTCCTAGATGCTACTATGGCTGGTCTAGGAAATACTGAAACTCCTAGTGAAGACACTGGTACACCCGTTAGCTCACCTGAGTCTAGAGAGAGATATGATATTAATGATGGCTACACTGAGTTTACTGATGAATTTGTTGAAGAGTGTTGAAACACTGATACGTCCAATTTGCATCACCATTCTATATCATAATTTGCTTCTATTCATTGATATATGTCTTATTCTGAGGTATTACTTATGTATTTTCCTCTGTTTTTGCATGTTGGATAATTGTTGGAGGATGGACTGCCGGAGTCTCGATTCTGATGGAAAAAGAGGTGTTTTGATGCAATTTCGCGAAGATCAGAAAAATACCAGAAAAATATGGGAAAATTATATTTTCCTAGAATACAAAGGAAGCCAGAAGGGGAGGCATAGAAGGGCCATAGGGGGCTCACACCCCCTAGGCGCGGATCCCCCTGGGCCGCGCCTAGGGCAGGTGTGGCCCACCTGCCCGGCCTCCGACTCCGCCCTCTTGCCTATATCTTCCTCTCGAAACCCTAATACTAAGTGGGGACCACATATAGATTTCCACCGCCTCTACGGGACGGAAAACACCGATAGAGAAAGAGCTCTGGTAGACAGATTTCTGTCGGGGAAATTCCTTCCCGGAGAGGGGAGATTGTCGCCATCAACACCACCGTTAAGCTAGACTTCATCGGGATCATCATCATCCACACCATCATATCCACCAGCACCATCATTACCACTCCATCTCGCTGTAAAAATCGTGTTGAATACTTGCTTAGTTCTTAGGGGAAACTTTCCGAGTGTTGATTACTATTGTAGTTGATGCTTGTGAGTGGAACCATTGGATTATTGTTTATGTTCAGATTGTTATCCATCACCATATCATCTTTGATCTTGATCCATATGATGTATCGTGAGTAGTTCGTTTAGTTCATGAGGACATGGGAGAAGTCATGTTGTTAGTAGTGGATTTGTGTTGAGTTATTATTCAATGGTTTAGTATTTAAGTTGTGGTGCTATTCTTCTAGTTGTGTCATGTGAACGTCGACTACATGATACTTCACCATTTATGGGCCTAGGATAATGCATTGTGTATTTGGATACTAATTGTGGGGTTGCCGGAGTGACAAAAACCTGAACCCCCATTAGGACACCTTTGCACAAGGGAGCGTAGGATCTCAGATTTTAAGGTTGTGGTTAGGTTTATATCTTAATTACTTTCCCGTAGTTGGGGATGCTTGCAGGGGGTTTAATCACAAGTATGTATTAGTCCAAGTAAGGGCGGTATGTTAGCACAGGTTCACCCACACAACACTTACAACACCAAAGAAGAGTACTCAGCTATTTGAAGCGAAAGCATTTGACAAAATTCCCATGTGTCCTCGAGAACGTTTGGTCCTTATAAGTATTTCCACCGGCTTCTCCTTTGCTAAGAAAGGATTGGGCCACTTGCTGCGTTTGCTTGTTGTCTTTGTTACTTGCACCTTGTTTTGTTGCTTTATCAGAAAACCCCTAAAAATCCGTTTGCTAAGTATTTACAGAGAGTTCCTGCTCCATACCACTAGTCAACACCTTCTGCTCCTCGTTGGGATCGACACTCCTATTTATTGAAAGTACTGCCATACACCCCCTATACTTGTGGGTCATCAAGACTATTTTCTGGCGCCGTTGCCGGGGAGTGAAGCGCTATTGAAGAGTGGAACTGGTAAAGGAAACTTCTACTGTGAGTATTGCTTTTTCTTTCTGCTTTTTACTTTGTTTCCAATATGGATAACCCACTTGGTTTTCTGTTTGTGAAAACTACTACCACTGTTAGGGTAGTACATGAACCACCACCTGTTGAGATAGATCCTTTTAAGATACCTACAAGTATTGTTGACCGTGTTATGGATAATTATTATTTTGGGGATGGAACTGTCCATCCTAGTGATAAGTTGCTTTTTATCCATGAATTATGCGGGTTGTTTAGGTGTGCAGGTATCACAACTGAACAGGTGAAGAAGTTACTCTCCATATCCTTGAAAGGGAGAGCTGAAGAATGGTATACGCTGCTAAAGAATGGACAATCCATGGAATGGGAGGAAATGGCATCTATCTTTTATTCTAAATTTTATCCTCCCAGTGAGATTCATAAGGATAGAAATCTGATATGTAACTTTTAGCCTCGTGATGGAGAGAGTATAGCTCAAGCTTGGGGGAGATTGAAGTTACTAATGCTTAAATGTCGTATTCATGAACTCCCTAACAATATTATTATTAATAACTTTTATGCTTGGCTTTCTCTTCATGATAAAGATTTACTAGATGCTTCTTGTCACATCCCAAGATTTTCCAAATCTTGTAATGTGAAAAATAAATAAACAAAATAAATTCTTGTTGAAAATCAGGGAGAAAAGAAACTTTTGTTTCTAAAAGGAAAACTTAAAATCCCATCTTGAACAAACTTGGCTAAAGTTTAAATTCAACAAACAAATCCAAATCAAGGGAAATGCATTCCTCAATGCATGTATCTGGAAATTTGAACACTTGGAAAATAAATCCAAAACCCTAAGCCCTAATGGAATAAAAACCATTTCCAAGTTATCTCCAAATCCATGGATTTGATCCATACCAAAATTGATCAACAAATATTCACAAAGGATCAAGAAAGACAAAAAGAAAAGTCATAAAATCATATATATTGGTTTCACTAAAATTGGAACCATAAATAAAATATTATGAATATAATAAGATAAGGAAATTGAATTTCCAAAGCTAATTAAGCCCTTACCAAAAACCCATACCAATTGGTGAACAAATAATCCTAAAGGGATTTATAAGGATAAACATTTATCAAAGGAAAATAAATTGTTTTGGAAACACTAATTTAGATCTTTTAATAAAAGACTTTGTTTTCAAATGAAAAGGTGAGCCAAATTAATTTTGGCCAAGCTTTTGTAATAAAATAATTTGTTTTGATAAAATGAGTAAAGGTTTATTTAAATAAAATAATAAGGATTTAAATATCCAATTTTATTTAAGTAAAGGCTTTTCCATTTTAATTAAACACCAAAACTTATTTATTTAAATAAGTTTCCAAGTATTCTTTTATATTTCAAATAAAACCTTCTGGTTTGGTTTTGAAAATAATTGGATTTCAAATGGAAATTTTATTAAATAAATCAAACACTATTAAATAACTAAAGATCCATTTTATTTAAATGGATCCTAAAATAGATAAAAATATTATTTTTATTTTGGATTTGGATTATGTTGATAAACAGAACCAAATTCAAAATACAAAGTTGAGTGATTGGTTGAATTTGTTGAGTGGTTGAATATTGATTGAAATTCAAAACAGAAAAAGAATTAGAAAAGGAAAAAGAAGTTAGACAAAAAAAAATAGGGAAACAGACCAGCCCAGCCGGCCAGCCCATTAGGCCCAGCAAAACAGCCCAGTTCTCCACTCCCTCGGCAAATCGTTTTTCACCTGTTAAATGACCCACAGAACCAATGACCGGTGGCCCCTCTTCTCCCTCTCACTCACTCGCTGACGAGATGACCCCACCCCTCCTGTCCTTCTTCCCCACCCGCTGACCACGCCTTCTCCCTCGCCGGCCGTTGCAGGCTTTGATTTCGCGGCTTGAATTCGCGTTAACCACGGCCGACCGCTCCGCCGGCCAGAGCCATCACAATACCGCCTTCGTCTGTGATCAGCAAGAGCTTGCGTTAGATCTGGATCGAACGAACCGGATAGATTACTTAAACACCGAAGGGGTATGTCCTCTGGACCGCACGATCTAACTTAGATCTAACGCACCGCAGCACTCGATCCAGACGAACCGGTATGGACGAATAGGAGCAAGCCACGTAGCCAGGTCTGATTTAAAAACAGATTTGAAAACAGATTTTGATGCCATTTTCAAACCCTTGTATCTTTTGATCCACACGTCCAAAAATTACAAATTTTATGTCATTGGATTCAGGAGAACAAGCTCTAACCAACCCTACCCTTAGTTTAGCAAATAGTATTGGTTAGATTAGTTTATTATGCAGAAACATTTGATTGCTTGTTTAGATTAGAAAAATCATTTAAAAATGACTTTTAGGTTAAAACCTTTGCAAAATGGTTTGTTGTGACCTTACTGACCCTAGGAACCAACCCATGTTTTGGAAAATGAATTTGGAAAAGTTTAGAATGGATTACTTGGTTTAGTCCATTTCTAGCTAATTAAAACTATTGTTTTGTTTTTGAAAATGTTTTGGTAAAGGAAACGTTGGGAAAATGCTTTGGACCAAATCTACTGACCCAAACACCAAGTTTTGCAATAGCAACTCATTTGGTGAACCCTATAGGTTAAGGCCTTAGGAAAAATATTTCTTCACCACATAAAATGACCAAATAGGTGCCTTGTTTGAAAATGGTTTTGAAGTGAAACCTTTTGCAAATGGCCTTGCCACTTTGCAAAATGACCATTAGATGTACCCAAATGTCTATGACCCACTAGGAACCACTTTGTCAAACAAAAAAAAGCTTGGCATGCTTGCATGCATTTCTTTGACTTTGTTATTTTATGTGTGTTGATTTGCTTGATTGGTAGATTGAGTTGTACCTTGCTTGATTGAATTGTAGTGACTTAAAAAGAGTGATTGTTGCAAGGACAAGGAGTGAACCTATACCCTCTACCAAAAAGGCAAGTGATGCTTCATATCTTTTGTCCCATTATTTTCACTATGCATTAGTGTTTTTGCTAAGTAAAACTTGCATGGATTTTATTTTGCTAAGTATA